>OZ012679.1:63441423-64753923 GCA_963942445.1 Argyra leucocephala | reverse complement strand
AGCCAAGGCTGTTGTCTGCCATCGAGGCAGCCGGAGGTTTGTCACCGCATCAGTACGGTTTCAGGGCTGGTCGTTCCACAGCAGATGCCATTGTGGAAGTTACATCTGCGATGAGCAGAGCCGAGGACCACAACCATTTTTCACGTCGTATAGTCCTCCTTGTGACTTTAGACGTGAAAAATGCGTTTAATTCGGCCAGATGGAGCGACATGCTTCAAGCTTTAGAGCAGGAATTTCGTGTTCCAGAATATCTGGTAGGAATGATCAGCGACTACCTTGACGACCGTACTGTACTCTTCGATACGGCTGAAGGACAAGGGAGTATCACGGTCTCTGGAGGTGCAGCGCAAGGTTCAATCCTCGGTCCCGACCTTTGGAATGCCGCATACGACAGTCTGTTGCGCTTAAACATGCCGGATGAGTCAATGCTCGTCGAATATGCGGACGACGTTGCCGTGCTGATAGCAGCGCGAAACGTGGAGCTCGCCCAACTGAAGCTCAATCAAACCATGCGGTCCATCGTTTCTTGGATGGACAGCCGCGGACTGTCGTTGGCATTGAGCAAGACGGAGGTCGTAGTGCTGACAAAAAGGAGGATGAACCTATACCCATATTATTCTATAAATAAGGAGTTAACGGAAGCTGTCGAATGCAAAATACATTTGACAGCACCAAATGCCAGGGAACAGATAACTGCGGTTGTAGTTATGGAAGAAAGCGATGCCAAAAAATTACTGGTAACATCGAAAATAAAAATTGGATGGATCAGATGCAGAATTAGGGAGAGAACAGAAGTTAAGCGATGCTACAAATGCCTTAACTTCGGCCACTTAAGGAGGCAATGCAAATATGAAGATCGTAGAGACTGCTGCTACAAGTGCGGACAAAAACGACACACAGTCAAAAACTGTAAACAAAAGGCAAGGTGCTTTTTGTGTGCAGAAATAAAAGCAGAAAGTCTGGAGCACGTGTCAGGATCCGGTTTGTGTAGAGTGTTTCGAGCTGCACTTGAGGAGAGTAAAAGGCATAAAAATAATTAAGCTCTTACAAGGTAATTTGCACAGGAGCAAAACGGCCGATGATCTACTTTTACAGTCCGAGAAAAGAATATCGATGTAGTAGTTATCAGCGAGCAGTACAAAAATAAGGATTATCAGAATTGGTTCTCGGATGCCACAAGTACAGCAGCCATCTGGGTAGTAAATCAAGGGAAAATACAAATTAACAGCCATGGAGCCGGAAATGGGTTTGTATGGATCACAAACGGCAAAGAAACAATAATAAGCTGTTACCTAACTCCAAATCAAACGGCACAGGAATATCGACAGAAAATGGAGCAATTAGAAGATAAGATAATAGAACTAGGAGGAAATGTAGTAGTCGCCGGTGACTTCAATGCTAAAGCAGTGGAGTGGGGATTGCCAGTTACAGATAACAGGGGAAGGCAAATTTTGGAAATGGTAGCAAGACAAAATTTAATTGTGTTAAACTCAGGAAATACCAGCACATTCAGGATACCCGGGTACACCGAAACTATACCCGATATATCCCTAGCAACAGAAGAACCTGCTAACAATATAGAAAACTGGATGGTTCTAGAGGATTATACTGGCAGCGATCATCAGTATATACAATTCGAAATATGCACGAGAAGGAGAGAAAGAAATCGCAACAACCAAGAAGAAGGTACATGGAACGTCAATAAGCTTGATAAAGAAAAAATGGCCGGTGTAATAAGGAGAAATCTAGAAAGAGTAATGCAAGTGCCACAGAACGAAACAGGCAGAGAACGAGCAGAAGCAGTGGTGAAACTTACTTTGGACACCATCGCAAGAGCTTGTGAAGAATCAATGCCCAAGAAGTTAGGAAAAAGAAACAGATGCCGAGTATATTGGTGGACAGAAGAAATAGCGGAATTGAGAAGAAAATGTTTGCGTCTCCGCCGCATAGCACAGCGACAGAGAAATGGAGCAGCAGAAACAAGCAAACTAGAGGAATATAGAATAGCGAGAAAAACGCTCCGAATTATAATAAAGAAGAGTAAAATGAAAAACTGGAAAAGTTTGTGCGAAGAAATAAACAATGATCACTGGGGACTTGGATACAAAATTGTAATGAAAAGAATCAGAGCACCAGCATCAGCAAATCAGCTAGAAGCGGACATTATGGAAAATATTGTAAACACACTTTTTCCTACACACCCTAGAAGAAATGTATTGCAGAGGTACGAAGAACAAGGAGAAGCCCCAATTTTTACACAAATAGAACTAGAAGATGCAGTAAAATCTAAGAAAAACAAGAAAGCCCCCGGACCTGATAGAATACCAGCAGAGGTCATCAAATTAGTAGCTTCGAATAATCCACAAATGATGTTGAATATGTATAATTGCTGCCTAAAAGAAGGAGTATTCAGCAAAAGGCGGAAAGAAGCAAGACTGGTTTTAATTGACAAAGGTAAAGGAGTAAGAGGAGCAGCATCGTCATACAGGCCACTATGTATGTTAGATACGGCCGGAAAACTCTTCGAAAGGTTAATAAAAACAAGACTGCAAGCAGCAATTCATACAGCTGGTGGATTAGCGAACACACAGTTCGGGTTCAGAAAGGGAAGGTCGACCGTTGACGCTATCAAGGTGGTAACAGAAACTGCGGAAGCCACACGAATGGAAACACATCACTCGAGGAAAATAGTTCTACTTGTTACCTTGGATGTCAAAAATGCCTTTAATTCGGCAAGATGGACTGACATCATAGACGCATTACAAAATAAGTTTACTATACCTACGTACCTTCTGAAAGTTCTAATAGATTACTTAAGCGAGCGAAGATTGATATACAACACGGTAGATGGAAAGAGGATAAAGGATCTTACAGTAGGAGTAGCACAAGGATCAATACTAGGACCACAACTATGGAATGTTCTGTACAACAGTCTATTATGTATGGAAATGCCTGAAAATATACAGCTAGTAGGTTATGCTGATGATATAGCAGCTATTATAACGGCACGGGATATAGCAGAATCACAGATTAGGCTGAATCAAGTTATGAGAAGAGTGTATAGTTGGATGAGGGAACATAGATTAGAATTAGCAACGGCAAAAACAGAAATCGTTATGTTAACTAAGAAAAGAATACCAACTATAATTCCAATGCAAGTAGGTCCAGAAACAATAATGACCAAAGAATCAGCAAATTACTTAGGAGTTACTATTGATACAAGGCTAACATTTTGGCAACAAATCCAAAAAGTAGCAGATAAAGCAGCAGAAGCTACAATCAAGCTAAGCAAACTTATGGCAAACATTGGAGGACCCAAACTAGAAAAAAGACGAATCATTATGAAAACCGCAGAATCAATCCTTCTATACGGAGCTGAAATCTGGGCACATGCGATGGACAAGAGGTATTGTGAAAAACGCATAGCAGCGGTGCAACGAAGACGGGCTCTCCGAGTCGCGTGCTCCTATCGAACAGTTTCGCATTCGGCGGTCATGGTAATCGCGGGCGTGATTCCGATTGATTTGCTAGCGCAAGAACGAAGAAATATATATATAAGGGATCAAGCAACGAACCGAGATGTCATTGTAGCAGAGGAAAGAAGGTACTCGATGACAAGATGGCAAGAACACTGGAGTAATGATCAGCACGGGCGATGGACGGTTAGATTAATCCCACAAGTAGAAGTCTGGTTTAACCGACACCATGGAGAAGTAAATTTTTACATCACTCAGTACCTATCAGGCCACGGATATTTTCGATCCTACCTCTACAAGATGGGCAAAGTAAACAATCCAGGATGCAGTCACTGCAGCGCAACACATGGCACAGCGCATCACACTTTTTTCGAATGTGATTTAGCAGAAACAGAAAGAGAATCTTTAATAGTAGCAGTAGGAGAATTAACATCAGAAAATATAATTTCTGTAATGCTTGAAAACCAAGAAAAATGGAATGCAATAGCTAAATACATAGAATTAATACTACGCAGGAAGAAACAGCTCAGATATTTAGAGGACCTAGAAGAAGAATCATAAAAGAAAATTAAAAAAAAGGAACAAGCGCGGCCTAACTTGAAGTAATGCGAAAGCGGTTCCGGGTTGGTTGCACCGTGGGAAAAGGAGGTGGTGTATTTGGTGAGTGGACCGAACAAGATCATGGGAGTCTCACATACCCTTGAAGTGCGGACCCTTCAAGATACCTAGGAAGATAAAAGGTTTTCACCACCGACCTACGAAAAAAAAAAAAAAAAAAAAATAATAATTATTATTATTATTATTATTAATATTATTATTATTATTATTATTATTATTATTATTATTATTATTATTATTATTATTATTATTATTATTATTATTATTATTATTATTAGTATTATTATTATTATTATTATTATTATTATTCCTCTGCACGATTGCCTACCTCGCCGCGGTGCATAGGCCGAGTAAGGGAGTCTTGGGACTCTGTTCAAAGATTTGACCTGAAACCAAATGGCAATCAACAGGGCCGGATTAAGTTGTCACACGTACCGTGCCGATAATCCTCTGAGTGTAAAAGCCTTACCCCCGTATGGGAGCTCTGCTGGGGCGGACCGATTTTCTCGCCTTACTCGTCTGTCCAGACAAGCGATAAGAGGGCATTTAATACCACAAAAGCCCAAAAAACGATGACTGTGATACTGCCAGAAATAGTCACAAGTAGAACGCTGAAAAGGGGAGATACCATTCCGGCGGAAAAAGGGGCCATACCTAAAAAGAAGAAAGAGAAGGAAATGACTCCTCCACTTTCCGCCAACGTACAGCAGTGGACAGAAGTGAAGAGGAAAAAAAGGAGGGCCAGGCGAAGACCAAAAAATCGTACAGCCGAAGAGCCTAAGAAAAAAGTACCTGAAGCTTCCCAAGACATAGTAGCGGTAAATGCCAAAAAAGTAAGAACCAAAGGACGTCGGCCCGCCGTTACCATCAAGCCAGCGGAGGATAAATCATATGCAGATGTCCTAAGAAGCATCAAATCGAAAGTTAAGCCGGAGGAAACAGGTGCGGAAATAAAGGCAATCCGGCAAACACGGGATGGCAAGGTTCTTCTTGAAATCACTGGCCAGAAAAGCTTGAGAAGTTTCACGAAGGCCCTAGAGGATGCAGTGGGCACTCTAGGTAGCGTGAAGAGCATCGTACAGGTGAGGTCCGTAGCAGTGAAAGATTTGGACTGCCTTACTGAGCGGACTGAAGTGGAGCAGGCATTGAGGAGGGATCTCGGAGATGTTGCAGTAATGAGGGTTGGTCTCACAGCGCCAAATTCGAGGTCACAACTGACAGCCATCGTTGAACTTCCTGAGCAAGCTGCCGAAAAGCTGCTGAAGCAGGGAAGGCTCAAAGTAGGATGGGTTTCCTGCAGGGTTACGTCACGGACCGATGTCAAACGCTGCTACAGGTGTCTAAATTGCGGTCACGTGGCTGTTTCTTGCAGGGGACCTGACCGAAGCAAAGCCTTTTTTTTCTTTTTTTAAAAAGGATTTTCCCTTCTAACAAAAAAAAACAAATTATTATTATTATTATTATTATTTTTATTATTATTATTATTATCATTATTATTATTATTATTATTATTATTATTATTATTATTATTATTATTAATATTATTATTATTATTATTATTATTATTATTATTATTATTAATATTATTATTATTATTATTATTATTATTATTATTTTGATTATTATGATTTGAATATTATTATTATATATTTTTGTTTTGAATGTTTTTATACCGGTTTTCCATTTGAATCTTTGCAGATTTTCGAGTTGAATCATATATGTATGTCCGTGCATCTCCCAGCCATACAGCCATATATGTACATACATATAATTACATATTTATGTATATAAATATAAATACATATATAATTTATCAATTTATTAATGAAAAACAATTAAAAATGTGTATAAATCAATAATATTATGCGTAAAAATAATTTATTTCCACTATAATTAAATTATAAAAAAAAAACAAAACAAAAAAAGTCATATACTCGGATAATAAAAACTAATAAATTTTCATTTTTCAGTCACACTTTTTTTCATACCTTGCTATTCAATATAGTTTAATACTTTTAAATTTTGTTTATATTATGAAATATTAATTTTTTTGTTTTTAATGTCAGAAAAAAGTTAAAGCCGTTTATATACCAAATCTATCAAGATTATAATAATTAATAAAAATTATGAAGATACATATAGATAAAATTATTTTCTATGACTTGATAACACAAAAAAAAACAAAAATTAAACTAATAGAAAAAAGATATAGTTACAGAACTTAATCGTTTTTTATGTACACATAATTATTTAAAAATTAAGAATTTCTACTTATATCAAATTTATTTGTATTAATTTTTGCTTTACTTTCAACCACTTCAAGATGCCTTCAAAATAATACTTATATGTAGTATGTAAGTATATAATTAAGGAAAATATAATACTCTGTTATATATTTTACATTTGCAAAGTATAAATGTTTGCACATTTTTAAATGTATGATTTACTGCTTATATTATTTATTAAACAACAGAAGAAAGAAGAAACAAAAAAAGATAATATTGTTTTTTAGTTTTATTTTATTTATATTATAAAAATAACAAAATTTTTATTAATTTTCTTTTAAGTTCTTAGACAAACCAAAAAAAGAACGCAACAAATTATATGATATTAACTAGACCGATATATGTGATAAACTGAGGTCTGCGAATAATTTTAAGCTCTAAAACCTCATGTTCATATTTCACACGTAATGACTTGTCATATATTGAAAGTTCTAATTTTCTTTATATCCTTTTTATTTTTGTTAATTTTATTGTTTTTTTTTCAGTTGTTTCTTTTTTTGCTCTCTATTTTCATGGCTCATACTATTCTTTTTTTTCTTCCACCTTATACACTCCTTTTATTTCGTTTTGGTTTTTCTTAGTTCTTTTTATAGGAAAAGCTATTAGTTGTGCAATATTCTGTACTCTGCATAGTCGAATAGAATCGCATGAAAATAAAAAAAAGTCTATAATGTCTATTTAGGTACTATCTACCATCTTATAGAGTAAAAAAGCTAAAAGAAGAAAAATAAAAATACAACAATAAAATCTGTTTTCAGAAAAATTTATATTCTATAGTTTTGCAGAATTGAAAGGCGCATGTTTGAAATTTTTGTTAGTAGATATGCGGTTATTCACATGAAATGTTTTTTTTTCTTATTTATTTAACATAATTCATTTGATTGTGTGAAAGTATGTACACATAAATATTGTGTACATAAATATGTATTGTTTCATGTATTTATACAAAAATCTGATAATAATTTTCCGTTCATGAGGATGGTAATTACTTTTTTTTATTATTCTATCCTTCTTATCCTTCTCATTTTTTTTTTTGTTTTTTTTTGTCGTACAATGCATTTTTTGTATGCATGCATAAAAGTTCGATTCACAATGAATTTGTATATTCCATAATAATGTACTAGTTCTTATAATTCTATATAACATAATATATGTATAAATGTGTGTATATGATTAGCAAAATGAGAATCTATCGTTGGATATATGGTGAACAATTATTATGTACATTATAGAAAGAGGGAACGATATCTACTACAATTTTATATATATATTTTTTGTATTTCTCCATATACTCATATTTTTGCATATAAATTGACATACATGTAGACTTAGGTGTATATACATATAATTTTTTTTTTATATATTTGCAATTTGCATCCATCATAGATTCATAAAAATAAAGGAAAAAAACTTAAGGACTAAAAAGTTAAATTGCATATATTGAATTTTCGGTGTTTCTTCTGTGACTACACATTTCATACTTGTTGTAACTCAAATGTACATATATACATACATATATACTTTTACTTAAATCTATAAAAAAAAAATATCTAAACATAATGATATATTAAAGTGGCTTATACAAAAATTGAAGATGTTAGGTGGATAAAGAAAAGTGCATTTTACTTTTACAGATTAGAATTTTTCTGTATCTAAAGTTTAAGTCCAAAAATTGTATATTATTTGGTTTTTGTTTCTGCTTAAGTTTAAGGAATAACAGCATGATAGCTAAAGTAAATTTCTAATATAAAGTTGTATTGCATAAATTTTTTTTTAGAGTACATACGTATGTTTTAATTTTATACTCACATATGGATGTACACAAAATGTAGATACAGATAGTAATAAATAGTATATTTCTTCATAATATCAATAGATAATATTGATATACAAATTTTGTATCTTATTTACGAATGTTAAGTTTGCATAAGTATAAGAGAGATGAACGTATTAGTAAAAATGAAGTAAGTTTTGTATATTAATAATACAAAACAAAAATAAAAAGAGGAATGCCTATATAAAACTTTATCCGAAAGGTAAAAAAAAAAACAAGATAAAATGAATATTTCATAAATTTTAAGAAAAATATTAAGAAAACAAAAAAAAAACATATATTGTATACTTTGGTGCAAATTATTATGTTTCCATATCCATGCTATAGATTTAAAAAATATTTTCTTTTTTTTTTTAGATAGGTGCTGTTTTCCTTATTGTTTTTGTATTATTACATTAAACATAAGTTCTTTCATTAATAAATTTATGTTTAATTATAATTTTTAGTAACCAAGAATATTATTTTACTTTTCATTACTATGAAGTGAGCGACAAACTTCTACTAAGTTTTGAGTTCTTTCGTCGTGATAAAAATAATATACTATCTACCAGCTATTCCTGGCGTAAAATTCGCCGGTCAAGCATTAAACAAATATTTCTTTCCTCTACATTTAAATATTTAATTCAAAACAAGTTTTCTATTTCCGCAAAGCAATGATTTTTTTGTTTATATCGTCCAATTTAAGAATAACATTTTTGTTACATAAAGGACTTTTTTATTTTTCTAATCTTGTTGTTAGCTCTGTGGTGTCACCGATGTACAGCTATCCGTTCTAGTTTAAAATATGCTTTTGATACAACAAGATATAATGTGGAGATGACGAATTAATTTTGTAATTGCAGCACCAATGGAAGAAATAGTCAATATTTCCCTTGATATGTCCCCTATAATATCTTGTTTCTGGTGTTTTTCCTATCAGAAGGATTTTAAGCGAATTGCTCTACTAGCCAATAGTTTACTTTATAAAATAAAAGTTCATTTGAGCGTGAAGATAAAATGTGCCTGGTCAATAGATACTTTATTTTGTTTTACTATATCTTGCAATGTGGGCTTAGAATTTGCATATGTTTTTCTATAAATCATTTATTTGAAAAGTAACAATAAATGAGTACTTCTTAATTTTTTATTTCTTAATCGGAATTTATTTGCAGTAATTGTTTACAAAAGCTTTACATATAAATTTTAGGGTTCCTGTTACAGCTTTTTGCTTCTAACAGACTCACCGACGTGGAAAGTTTTTAAGATATTATTAGCGTATTAATATATTAGATAATAGACAACAAATTTTACATTTTGCACCTGGAACGTTCAAACACTGTACAACCCACATGCTTCGAACATATTGGAAAATTTCCTCAGGCAGTATAAACTGTGTTACAGAAGTTGCAGTTATTCGTTCGGTAGTTATTCGTTCTACAGTGCACTTGACTTTCTCTAGAACTATTTAAAGTATTGTAAAAAATAAAATAATAAAACAGTTTTCTTTTGTTTAAATTTTTAATTAACTAGTAAACTTAATCAGTTATTATAAAATAATACATTTAATTTTTGAAAACATTGAAACATAATCTGTATCTGATATATCTAATTTTGATATAAACAATTTAAACTTTTTAACACAAACAATTTAAACATTTTTAATTTTACATTAAATATTTCATTATAAACAGTTTTTTTATTTAATGGTTTGCTGTATGTAGTGGTCATATAAACATAATTTAAAAAATTACAAATCAAATACAATCACAATTCAACTTAAATTTATAAAAAACAATTTAATAAGATATTATTTAACATTTTAATTAACAAATAAATAACAATATAATTTAAACATTTTCAATCATAAATATTTTATAAATATTTTATTTTCATTTTTCATTTAAAATAAAAATAATATAAAATATGAAAAGAAATACAAATAATTCAAATAAAAAATCTAATATTTTCAATAGTTCTAACTCAAATAGCAATAATAATATGTTAAATTACAACTACAATAATAATAATAATAATCCACCTGCTAGTAAAAAGAATATAATTAATGACAAGTCAACTGCAACGATCAGTGATACACCAAATTTAAGTTCCTTATATGAAGAGCTGATAGCGGTAAAACAGATGCTATCAGAATATCATAGGGAGGTCATTGCACTTAGAAATGAAAAAAATCAATTATTAAATGAAGTAGAAAGGCTAAAAACAAAACTGAATATACATGAACAGAATAAACACATGCTTAACGTTGACATTATTGGTATTAAAGATGTTAACGAAAATAATGTAAAAATGAAAGTTTCTCATTATTTAAAAAGTTTGGATGTAGATATAAAAGAAAGTGATATTACAGACTGTCATGTTAAAAAAACGTCTTATTCTCAAATTCTGTCTAACAAAAATAATAAAACAAATAAAAGAAATATTATATGTGTGAAACTTTCCTCATTATCTGTTAAAAAAGAAATAATGAGTAAACACAAGGAAAGAAGAAAAAATTTAAAAGATGCTGCTCCCGGTATTGAATGTGGTGAGATTAAGAATATATTCTTAAATGAGTCACTCAGCAAGTTTATGCGAGATCTATATAATAAGGCAAAAACAACAAAAAAGGAAAAGAATTATAAATTCCTATGGATAAAAAATGGGAAAATATGGATGAGGAAAAAAGAAGGTGATGATTTTATAAGAATAATTTCTTATAAAGACTTAGATAATTTATTATAAATAAAAAATTTTTATAAATTAATATTTTAACAGATCCATTATGCATCAAAATATTAGAAGTTTGAGAGAAAATTTTATTTTTTTATTAGGTTTTTTAAATTCACTAGAGACGTGGCCTAATTTAATTATTTTAAGTGAGATCTGGATTTATGATTATGAGACTGAAGATTATAATCTACCGAACTATAATATGGAGGCAGCTTGTAATTCATCCTACGCTGCCGGAGGGGTATTGTTATACTATAAAAGTGGTTTGAATTGTTCGTCAACTGCAATTAATCTATTTAGTGCTGATATTGTTAAATTGTATTTTAATGTTTCTGGCATAGATTACTGCCTAGTTAGTGTCTACAGACTTCATCGATGTTCTATTGATGAATTTTTAAATGACTTATCTAGCTTTTTTTCAGAGGAAACGACAAAAAATATAATTCTTATTGGAGACCTTAACATTGACATTCTTTCACAATGTCGCAGCTCGACAGACTATTTATTGGTTCTTTCTTCTTTTGGATTTAAGTCACTGATTTCTGAGCCCACTCGTCTATTGTCGGGTACTTGCCTTGACCATATTTTTATTAGATTGCATAAAAATAATAATCAGGTATTTGTGAGTGATGTGTCGGACTTTGGCTTATCTGATCACTGTATGTTATGCTTAAAAGTTGTATGTTCTTCTCCAGTTGTGACTGTTAACTCTCCTTCTATTAGCAGTTATTCTAACATTGTTGACTACATTAAGCTTAATAATATCCTAGTTTATGAACATTGGGATGAAGTTTATAATACTGATGATCCTTCAGTAGCTTATTCGATATTTATTAAAATTCTTAATAAACATATTAATTCTTGCGTATCTTCACGTTCCTTCAGTAGTAAGTCTATTAGATTAAGACCTTGGATGTCGAACAGACTTCTAAGGCTTCTCCGTAAGAAAAACAAATTATACAGATCTGTTAAAAAACATTCAGCCAACCATAATCTACTATCATATTATAAGAGAATATGTTATGATGTTAAACTTGCAATACGGCATTCCAAAGATAGATACTATACTAGACAGCTCACAATTAATAAAGGTAATACTAAAGGTGAATGGAAAATCATCAACTCTATCTTGAACAAAGAAAGTTATCCCTCCACATATTCCTTAAACATCAATTCTAGCATAGTCAATGATCCTAAAATATTATGTAACTATTTCAATAAATATTTTGTCACGATATCTGAACAATTATCATCTAACAACTTATCTTCTAATACCGAAAATGATATCAATGGTTTGATTGGAGAAACTTTCCAGAGTCAAAGCTTTTTCTTTGAGCCGATAACGTCTCTGGAAATACATAGACTAATTTTCGGTCTAAAAAATTCTAATTCTAGGCCAAATGAATCACTTTCCAGTAATCTTCTTAAGAAGGTTTCTTTGAATGTTGTTGATGTTTTATGTTATATTTTTAATACTAGTGTCTATAATGGGATTTTTCCAAATGATTTAAAAATGGCAGAAGTTATTCCTATTTTCAAAAAGGGGATTTCAACTGATCCGAACAACTACAGACCTATATCTTTATTGTCGTCCATTTCAAAAGTTTTTGAAAAGGCTATGAAATATAGAATACTGAAATTCCTTGATAAAACAAGTTTCTTCAGTGATGTCCAATTTAGCTTCAGGGAAAAAAGATCTACTGAAGACGCCCTTTTGAAATTCTGTTGTGAGATATACAATGGTTTAACTAAGTCCAATCTTTGTAGTAGTTTATTTATAGACATTACTAAAGCGTTTAATACGGTAAAACATGACTTATTGTTGAAAAAAATATACAATGCCGGATTTAGAGGATTTATATTTAAATGGTTTAAGTCTTATCTTAGTGATAGGAAGCAAAGAGTCAAACTGAATTGCATTTTTGGTGATACTGAGAGTTTAAAAGTAGGTGTCCCTCAGGGTTCTGTTTTAGGTCCAATCTTGTTCCTAATTTTCATTAATTCTTTATTTCAGCAATCTTTTAAAGGTATACCTACAGCCTTTGCTGACGACACTGCATTCACGTACAGTAACAATAATAATTTGGATCTGTTTTGTGATATAAATTATGACCTGGACCTCATAAGGAAATGGTTTTATGTACATAGCTTAGTTATCAGTAGTAAAACAACGATTATGCACTTTGGTAAAAGTAATCATCCCAGTGAAAACTCAGCAGTTAATTATCATTCTCCTGTTTGTAAAAAATTTCCATTGATTCCGTCCCTAGATGGCAACTCTTTTGACTCAAGTTCTTCTTGTAGTGAATCATGTTTTATGATTGATAGTGTTGTATCTTTCAGGTATCTTGGTCTCGTTCTTGATTATAAATTAAACTGGGCAGAGCATACTTTTCATTTACATAAATATTTTAAAAAAGTTATAAGAAATGTCTTCCATCTAAACCAATATTGTTCCCTGAGAGTCATGAAAATGGTATACTTTGCTCTTTTCAACTCTAAATTACAATATGGAATTAGCTGCTGGGGGGGGGCTCTTACTTCAACAAAATTCGTCCCCTACTCATTGCTCAAAAATATTGTATTCGATTAATCATGAGGAAAAATGGACTTACACCTAGTTTTCCACTATTTAGAAAGCTGGATATACTACCTATTAGACAGCTATATGTATTCAAAACACTAAAAATTTATTTCATTAGATCAGGTTATCTTGCCCATCGAATTAGCTCTGACTACAATCTGCGAGTCAATAACCTATTTTTAATAAATGTTCCTAGAGCATATACATCACATTTTCGCCACTTTTATGACTTTTTAGCTCCCAAAATTTTCAATACGTTGCCTTTCTCTTTAAGATCGGATAGAACTTCTATTACTTTTATCAAAAATCTTAGATCTCACTTATTGAATCTTGATCTCTCTCAAATTGAGTTGTCGCTAACTTAACCAAATTCTTTTATATCTTTTAAGTTTTGTTTCTCAGGCTTCTATTATTTTGTTGTAATCGTTTATTTCGAATTTTAATTTTTTCTCTTTTTTCCTATTTTATTTTCTTTCCTTGTTCAATTATGTTTAACTAAATTTAATTATTTCTATTGTATAGTTGGATATTTAATAGCTATAAGTTTGTATTTTATTTTATAATTTTTAAATTTTTTGCGTTACGTTTTTCTTTACTTTATTACTTTAATACTAAATTTTTTATTTTTATTTTTGTATTCCTGTAACTGTATTACTTTTAGCTCTGAATTATCAACCTAATATTGTTTAGTTATATAATTTAATTATTTCTACTCTTGTTATTTCATTCATCACATATTCTCAGGAATATCAGAATGATCTTACATTTATGTAATTTTACCATTATTGTTTTGGAAATTTTTTAATTTAATTTATGATAATGTACTAAGGTATGTTAATATGTAAAATGGTATAATAAATAAATGAATTTTAAAAACTAACTAACTAACTTACTGCGTTACAGAAGTTGCATTAGACAATTGAAATCGGAGACAGTATAATACGAAATATTATTGATTTGAAACAAATTAACGAACATCTAGGCGTAATCCACACTAAAGGCATCGGGAGCGTGTCAGTATCTGTATTTGCATATGCCTGTGTTTCATTTGCCGGTTTTCTTGGGATTTGCCTGTATTATCAATTGCCTGAATTTTCATTTGCTGCATTTCATTTACCTGCTTTTTACATGATATGCTGGATACTGGATATGATAAATATTCATAATAAAAATAAAAATTTCATGTAGCAAGTTTTTTCAGATTTACATCTTCTAGGTGGAAAGTGCCAAATTCAAGAAATTGAGCAGCCTCCAGTAAAAATAGGATCGGTTCCCGTCTCACAAAGCCCTCGAAAAAAATGTTTTTGTTTTCTTTTTAACTAGTCTTCAGTACAACGTTTCTAAAGCACGATGTAAACAAGAGGTCCGGCGTCCCAAGTGTTATGCCCGAAGACCTTTACATTTTTTTTGGCCATCAGTACAATAGATTAGATTATATTTAAATTAGATTTAGTTTATTCCGAGAGGGATCCAGTCCCTAAATCAACGCAGCCGCAAATGGGCTCATTGTGATAATCCGGTTTTTTAGTCCCTGAGTCCTGAAGGATACCTGATTTTGTGATTACACTCAGGATATTCTTCAATGGTATGCTGGATAGGTCCCATTTTTCAGGGAACGCTGTTCCCAAGTGGCACAGTCTGCTACGGGTGAGCCCTTCGCATCCACAGAGCAGATGTTCAATAGATTCTTCTCTTATTTCATATATTCTGCATAAGCTATTTTCAGCTAGACCCATTTTATAGAGGTTTTTCTTTGTTAGGCAGTGATCTGTTATTATCCCTGCCAAGATACGTACCTGTTTTCTGATCAAACTTAGAAGTGTTTTGGTTTTCGTGAGCGAGCGTTCAGGCATGAACATTTTTGTTTGACGATTTCCAAGAACGTTGGCCCAGAAATCCTCAGCTTTTGCTCTACCCAAACTCTTAATTGCATCTTAGCTGTGCTCAGGGGAATTCCACAGAACGGACTTGGACCTATGAAAGGGGGGACTGGTGGAAAGTGCCAAAATCAAGAAATCGAGCAGCCTCCAGCAAAAATAGGATCGCTTCCCGTCTCACAAAGCCCTCGACAAAAATGTTTTTGTTTTCTTTTTAACTAGTCTTCAGTACAACGTTTCTAAAGCACGATGTAAACAAGAAGTCCGGCGTTCCAAGTGTCGTGCCCGAAGACCTTTACATTTTTTTTGGCCATCAGTACAGAACGGACTTGGACCTATGAAAGGCGTGTCCGATGTTTTTCTAGCTAGATAATCTGCAGCTTCATTTCTTGCAATGCTGGAATGCCTGGTACCCACATTGCTGTGACTTTATTTGTTTTTGCCAGGGTTTTGAGCAATCCCATACTAATTTTGATGTGATGGTATATGAATTAATAGCTAGTATGGCTGCTTCACTATCCGAGATCCATTTCTTGTAATTTCTTCTTAAATTCTCTCGCACACAGAGTTCTATAGCATGACCTTCAGCTTGAGTTAATTCAGCGACTCAAATTTACCTCTGATAAGAATAGCTACATCATCAGCGTAGCCTTGTGCTTCTACGATAGATTTATTGAGTTTATGTAGCAGGTCATCCACTACAAGGGACCACTGGATAGGTGATAGTACCCCTCCTTGAGGACAACCTTTAGCAGCGTTGATGACTAACGTTTCTTCGTCTCGGGCTGTGATTATATTTCTGCTGGTAAGCATATTTCCAATCCAATTAGCTGTGCTTACACTTATTCCTCGCCTGATGATAGCGTCGTGGATGATTTCATATCCAGTGTTGTCTAAAGCGTCCTCCAGATCAAGGAAAATGCCAATGGCTATTTCTTTGTCCCTAATTATTTTTAAATTTTTCCTGTTAGGTTTTTGAGAGCGAGAGTTGTTGATTTACGGGGCTGATATGCATATTGCTTTTCATGTAGTGGTGCATGTTATTGCATATGTTCTCGGATATTCTGGTCCAATAGGTTTTCCATTGTTTTTAAAAGAAACTATGTTAGGCTAATGGACGGTAAAATTTGGGTCGATGACTTTCTCTCTCACCTTAGGTATGTATGTTATTTTGGCCATTTTCCAAGTACTGGGTATCCAGTCCCTAAATCACCGCAGCCGCAAATGGGCTCATTGTGATAATCCGGTTTTTTAGTCCCTGAGTCCTGAAGGATACCTGATTTTAGTATCCCAGTTTGTGTTTTTGGACTGTCTGTATACCTCTTTTATTTTCTCAGGTGTTGCAATGTCGAATCTGATATGCTTATGATCTGACATTGATGTTTCGTTTGATGCATGCCATTTTGATATTTTTTGACTTAAAAGAGGTGTAGCAAGTGTTAGGTCTAGAACTTCTTCCCTAATTATGTTGCTGAATGTTTCGGTGTTACCTTTTTTTAAGATTTCTAATCTACAATAGTTTATAAAATCAAAAAATTACTCACCACGTTTGTTTGTATTGGTACTTCCGGATCCTGTGGTGAGCATTGGCATCACATCCTATCAGCAGTTGTTTCCTGCTGCGATCGCATGAGTTAATAAGTTCCCTCAGTGTTTTAGGTATAGACCATCCATTTTTTGATGGGCCTTTTTGAGGTACCCGAAAATCTTTCCTCTAAGAGTTTAAGGCTCTTAAGAGATTCCAGGGTATCTGCTATTGTCCCCATATTGACTTTTATGATGACAGTGTCATTAGATGTTAACGTTATGTCTGACGCTTCAGATGAACTAGGCTCACTAGAGAGTGTTCTGGTTCTGGCCGTTTTGAGACCGGCAAGATCTAGGTCTTCGCTCGATTCTTCAACGACGGGAAGTTTGTCTGCGACTAACTTCCCCGATTGTATTCCTACATCAGTTTCCATCAGTAGCATTTCTTCCTCCACTTCCGATTCCGTTTTTTTTTGTTTTTATATATATATATGGTCCATTTTGTTCCCCCGAGTATGGCGAAAAAGGTTGGTCAACACTTGCAGAGCTGCCTTACAAATGCAAGGGTAAGTACACAAAGAGGGCGCCTGGTATCTGTGGTAATCGTAAGAAGCGAGTACTTAACCCAGTAGCCGTTCGTCCCCTCGGCACGGTACGAGTGACACCTTGGGATTGGGGTTTTTGTTTTCGAGGTTGACTTCTCTAGCCCACATTTCTTAGCCTCAAACTGAGATTGTTAGGAAGGAGCTGTTCAGGAGCTGAGTGCAATTATTAGAGTCAGTTCGAGATCCATTCCTTCTTGACCCTCTCAGCATTCAGTTACCGGTAGTTACCACGAGGAGGTATAATGTGCACTTGCTGGTAGCAAACACAGTTGCGAAACTGCAGGCAGAACTTTTCCTGTCGCTTACCAACCACAGCTACCACAATGGACCTTAAATGTGATGAAGATAATAGGTGCGAGGTCCTAGGAATTTGAGTCGAAACTCTATATCACGTGTTTAAAATGTATTTTACGTACTGGAAAAAGATTATTAATAATTATCATAAAAAATTTTAAAAACATTTTTGGATAAGTCCGACGGCCCGCAAGTCGGGAGCAAATACTTTAAACTTTTTTTTCTGTCATCAGTACAATGACAAGGAACAGGAAACTGAAAATAAGACAAATGAAATACAGGCATGCGATAGTCACCCGAAGGCACCTTCTACAGCATCAGCCTAATATGTGTGCATGCTTCTACTGATGAAAAAGAAGAAACAGATAAAGAAGACTTCTATGATACGTTAGACCAACTGTATGAAACTTGTACGCAAGATTATGTGAAAATCTTGCTACGGATTTTGAACACTAAACTCGGTAGAACAATTGGTAAACATGGTATCCACCAACACATCCCCGATAATGGTTACCGATTCATCAGTTTTGCAGCAGCGTACAAGACGGTTGTAAGCAGTACCAAATTTTCTCATAGAGATATTCATAAACCTTCCGTACAACGAATCAAACTGATTACCTTATGACTGACACACGCTACTAAAGTAGCGTGCTGGAGGTACGGTCATACAGAGGGACGAAAATCGACTGTTATCATTGTTTCGTTAAATTATTTGTTTACAGCACTTTTCGGAGCCAGAATGTCTAATGTTAAAAAAATGCAGCCACTTCATAACCCCAAATTTAATATTATAAGATAGCCAGAAACTTTAAAGAGTTAATTAGCAGAAATGTAACATTCACACTCCCTTCAAATCATTACTTGATGATCAATGGAAAACTGTGTCAGTATCATCAAAGAGGTAACCATAAATAATTTCAAACCACACTTCAGAAATTCATGATATGACGAGCAATGTGCATCAAAAACGTTGGAGAGGAATGAGGCATATGAAAAATTGCTGTAAGAAAAAGTGAGAGCAGCAAAAGGCTATAGAATATAAGGCTAAAAAAAGAGATGAACAAAAACTCATCAGGCGGAAAAAACGAGACTTTGGAAAATCTTTGCTCATAAATATCGACTTTCCTAGAAATAAAGGCATCGTGCCGAACTTCTAAGAAAACGCCAAGCAACTGGCAGCTGCATGATGCCCACAACATATGCATAAAGAGATAATATGGGAAATTTTATTATCCAAACATAAGAATATTAGCTATATGTAACCAGGACTTTGAGCAGCAGCTAAATGCTGAGCATCAACAGCGGCCAGATGCTCGCACCTAGCAAATCTTGAGGCTAACCCATGAGTTGCAAATCGAAAAGCACTATATATTTTATATCTGTTCAACTACTAGCGTATGGCGTCTGAACATCAGCTTGTTGACGTTCCATGTACCTCCTCCCTGTTTGTTGCGATTTCATGTATTTTTTTTCTCCCTGGTTGTTAATGGTCCCTGCCATAATATTCAAGTATAATATTCAAGAACCATCCAGTCTTTTATATTGTTAGCAAGTTCTTTTGATGCTAGGGATATATCGTTTTGGTGTACGCGGGTCTTCTCAACGTGATGGTATTTCCCGAGTATAACACTATTAAATTTGTCTTGCTACCATATCCAGTATTTGTTTTTCTCCGTTATCTGTAACTGGCGATTTCCATTCCACTGCTTTAAGTAACCAGCGACTACTATATTTGCTCCTAGTTCTGTTATGTTATCTTTCAATTCTTCCATTTTATTTTGATATTCCTGTGCTGTTTGGTTTGGTGTGAAGTAGCAGCTTATTAATGATTCTCTTCCGTTTGTTATCCATCTATACACAGCGATTTTCGGTTTCATGGTTAATTTTCATTTTTTTTCGATTTACACCCCAGATGGCTGCTGTGTTTGTAACATCCGGAAATCAATTTGGATATTCTTAATTTTTATACTGATCGCTCATGATTTTTTCATCACTCGATATTTTTTCTCGTACGAACTGGACCGGTAGACCGTTTCCTCTCTCGAGTGCAATTCGAAACGCTCTACACAAATCCGATCCTGACATGTGCTCGCTCTTATTTCCGGACACAAAAAATAACTTGACTTTTGTTTATAATTTTTGAATGTATGGTCTTTTAGCACTTCTAGCACCAGTCTCTACGATCCTCATATAATTCCCTCGCAAATGAGCAAAGTTAAGACATTTGAAGCAGGCTTCACTCACTAATCCTGCATTTAGGGCCTTTTTAACTTCCTCGATGGTTGTTACACAATCCATGTCTTTAAATTCTGTCGAATTCTTGAATATAAGATGTCTTACATTAACCACAGCCCTAGAGTTTGCTGTAGCTCCTTGGGGAATATCTTTTTACTTCGGGCCTTTACTCATTTTAAGCAGAACGTCTCCATTTTTGTTCAGCGTATTTTTCTGATCTCTATCTCTCTTTTTTATCTCTTACAATGCTGCAAGTTTTTTGAAGCTAATGGTAGTTGGACTCCTCCTATTCCTATTGATATACTTTTCTTCTTTTGGATCATACCCTGTGAGTCCTTCTGCGTTTCTACATGTACTCTGCTTTCTGATGTAGTAACCCTTAACTTGCTTGGTTTGGTGAGTTCTATTTATGTTCCTTTAATTGGAAACCGAATTATTTTGCTGCTTCTTTGAAATGAGAAAGTTTTTGGCTGGTACTTAATGAGATGCTGATATAGATACAATTAAGGAACTAGTATTAAACATATTAGAGGGAGCCACATATGCTTAATTTGAAAGTGGGTAGTATAATAATACTACTTAGAAACATAAATAGCATACGTGGTCTCTGCAATGGAACTCGGTTAGCATACAAAAATTCAAAATTAAACATAATAATCGCAGAAGTCCTAATTGCAACTGTATTAATTTCAGGAATATATTTATTCCCAACAATCACAGAATTGCCATTTATTCGCAGATATTGACAATTCCCCGTTAAATTACCTTTTCTATGACATTGCAAAAAGTAGGACTTTATTTATCTGTGGTAGTATTTAGCCGTGAATAACTATATGTAGCATATAGTATGTATAGAGTATGTATAGAGATATTAAAACAAAAATTATTGAGGGAAAAAAACAAGGCAAACTTTTCCTAATTCCCATATACCTTATACAACAAATGGAAGTTTTGAGATCTGTCAATCCATAAATGTTACGGTCAATTTTTAAACCTGTTTAACGTGACTGCATCTTTTCTATTTGAAATGAAAATACAGTTAATTTTTGTAACTAGCTACACTAAAAATTTTGGTTTTTTGTCAAATAAATTTCATCACAAGTGCACAAACGCGCTAAATTTATTTTCAAATTATTCTAAATAAATAAATAATAAAAATATTCAAAGAATTTATTATTTATTTTGACTTATAAAATTTATATAATATAAAATTTACATCATAAATAATCAAAAATAAAGTTTTGGTTACAATTTCAATAAGCGATTTTTAGGGTAAAATGTATTTTGATGGTTTTTATTTTTAATTTTTTACAAAGTTTTTACGAAAATACTGATCTAATATTTCATTACGTATAAGCGTATTTCATTACGTATAAGCCTCTTTTATGTTATTTTGTCCAAATATTTTAATAAAAATTGAAATGAAAATAAAATAAATTTTTTTTCTTATAAGCTTTTCAGTATAAAAAACATTTCTGTATTGACCAATAATGTTATGGGAGTAAATTGATAAATTTTTGTGTACCACAATTTTTTCAATAGATTGCTTTTAGTACAATTTTTCATTCGAAGTCAATACATTTCAAAAATACGAGACTCCATCACTGATGGAAACAAATTATCGTTAGTACATAACAATACTTACAAGTAAAAAAGAATGAAAAATTATATTTGCCTAAGATTTTCAATTTTGTTCTTTTTGCTTTTGTATTTCTTTTCAACAAATTTGAGCGCGCTGTGAATTAATTTAATAAATTTGGCAGAAATTTTTATGTTTAAACAAGCTTTTAGAGCATTTAATATAAATAAAAAAATATAAATTTAATATCAAAATAAAGTTTAGAATTTGTATTTTAATTATATGAACATAAAGTATATTTTAAAATTTAAACAATTGTTGGTTAAAGAAAAATAGTGAAAAAAATTGTGCTGTTTAAAAATAATTTGTTATATGTTTTACTCTCTTTTGAAAGGCGTAAATATTTTTTTTTCAAATGGCAAGATGTTTTTTAAAACAATTTTTCTATAATAAGACATTAAAGTATATAATATTTTGTTTTTACTATTCGATCTAAAAAATACAAAATTTTAATTTCTTCTTACAACAAAACTCGACATTTTTTCAGTTATGTAGACTTAAAAAATGGTCCTTATTTTTCCTATCCAACCCTGTTTAAATAGGGACCACAATTAGTATCCTCTCTGCAGTAATATATGCAGACTTAGGTGACACAGATATAAAATTTATATATATAAGTTCTGTGTTATTTTTTCTCTTCTTAATTTTTGTTTCTTTAACGGTGTGTGCTTGTTTATGTTTTGATATGAAATAGTAAGATCGTAAAAATTTGCCATCGCAACTCTGATCTTCATACGATCAAACTACTTTAGTGTATCTTTATATATTAACGGTCCTTGATATTAGTGTATAAAAAGAAGATATTATATCACAGATATTAGTCAGAAGATATTAGCGAAAACCGTTAATATATCGTCGCCTAAATCTCTTTTGCTCCATACGCCAATTTTTGACTTTTTGAATTATGAGTTGTTTTAAAGGTTTTGAAAAAATCTCTTTCTAATGCTGTTGTCAGAATCATCCTATCTGCTTTAGTTTTCGAACTAAAACAACTTTTATATGAAAAAAATCAGTGTTTATGTTAATTCTCTTTTGCTCCATATGCATTACCATGCGGTATGAGACATACATAATTAGAATTATATTGAGTATTTATTTGCTCCAACAGGTATTTAAGATTATCATTATTACTATTAAATTTTCAATGAATTCCTATGAAGCAAACATTGAAAATTATTATTACGTGGAGCAAGTGAACACAAATATCACACTTATCTGACTTTGAATGAAGAAATTCATTGGGTATGTCGAATATTGTAATCTTTGTAAATAGTCTAGGAATAGACCAAAAAAGAGTATATCATAGTTTTAGCAATTTATGTCTACCTGATTCTAAAACACCTATCGCTAGTAAAAAGGGAAAACATAAAGAAACATTTACCATGAAGAAAAGTTGGATGAAATTCGGAGGCACATAAAAATTTTCTTGTAATGGATTTTCACTACTGCCGTACTACAAGTGATAGAAAATATCTAGAAGCAGGTTTATCGTTGGCCAAAATATACAATTATTATCTGGAGGTAACATCTATGCTATTAAAAATAAATATGTGTCCAAATTCTCTTCACTATATATATTTTCCGGAAGATATTCAATGTGTTGGTGCATTCTCTATATTCAATTTGAGTTTTTAAATTTTTGAGCGTTTATTTGACTTTATTCTCTAAATAATTTGTATGTGTTAACAGTTTAAGAACCAATCTTTGTTAGCTCCTTAAGATATTTTAGTAGTAAATTGATAAAAAAATGAAAGGTTTTGAAGTTTCTCTTTTCAAATTATTTTTGGATAAATTGTAACCCTATGCGTACTTATAACTTTCATGTAAACCTTGAATCATAAAGAAATGTGCTTCTGTTGCTAGTTTTAATTTTCTATCCCCATCTAAATCTTCCACACCATCTATACAATCCCTTCTTATACTGTAAGATGTTTCTTTTCCTTTAGAAATTAATTTATATAAAATGATTTTGGTAACTGGTACATTTTATGAAATTATTAGCTGAGAAAACAAAAATATTTTTCTTTTTTTAATTGAATAATTTTCAAAAACAAAACAATTTCAAAAAATTCAAATAATAGTGAACATTCATTCACGTTATGATTTCTAATATATAATCATACATACATAATACATATATGTATAAATTTACAAATAGAATCAAATTTTTATTTTTAAAAGGCTTTCTTTTTGGTTTTTTCAATATGTGGATATGTATGTACGCATGGGTTTTAAAATTATAACAGAATTTAAAAATATTTGAAAAATTCATCATTAATTTTTGTAAAATTTATAAAAAATCTTAACGGTAGAGTAAATTGAAAAGTATATTTAATATGTTTTTTTGTTGCAGTAAGCACACAATTTATTTATAAGATAATTAAAGCTTGCAACGCACAATTTTACAATGGTATTTTTCAAATTCAGAATTTTCTACTTTGTCATTATTTTTTAAAAATATTGCCCAAAACTGAAAATACTCATATCAGTCCCAGTACTTTGCAAAAAATCTTAGCTGTTTTAGCTTTTCAATTAATTACATATGTAAATATGCAGCTACGAAAACAAAATAATTATAATTTTAATTTTTCCATATAATAATGAGTAATAAAGTAAACCTGCTGTTGTGAGTAATATGTAAACTGCTGGTCTTTCTTTAAATTCTTCAAATATTTATACTAAAAATACGTACAAACAACTATTAAAAATTGTCCATATTTGTTCGTAGAGAAAATGTTAGATTATCTTAAAAAATTAAAAGTTCTAAACAAATCCACCTGCACAATAACTTGCAAATACTTTTACAAATATATTACGAATTTGATGAATTTTATTTACAACAACAATATATTTTCAAAGCTGGAGTAAATCATGACAAGCCTTTGGATATTGATATTTAATGCTCTTGTTATGAAAATAATGACAAAGTAGAAAATTCTTAATTTGAAAAATATCATTGTAAAATTATATACCGTTGCAAGCTTTAATTATCTTATAAATAAATTGTGTGCTTACTGCAACAAAAAAACATATTAAATATACTTTTCAATTTACTCTACCGTTAAGATTTTTTCTAAATTTTACAAAAATTAATGATGAATTTTTCAAATATTTTTAAATTCTGTTATAATTTTAAAACCCATGCGTACATACATATCCACATATTGAAAAAACCAAAAAGAAAGCCTTTTAAAAATAAAAATTTGATTCTATTTGTAAATTTATACATATATGTATTATGTATGTTTGAATATATATTAGAAATCATAACGTGAATGAATGTTCACTATTATTTGAATTTTTTGAAATTGTTTTATTTTTGAAAATTATTCAATTAAAAAAAGAAAAATATTTTTGTTTTCTAAACATTATAAAATTATATTATAATTTTATAATTTATTATTACAAATAATATACATGCACAATATCAACAATTATAAAAATCCATTTATTACAATGTATATTGAGAGAAAAAAAAAAAAAAAAATTTTCTTAAAAGACTACTCTATAAAAATGCTATCCAATTTGAAATTTTTGTACCTTTCAAATCAAAATTAAAGATACCTACACAAATTCAAATAACAGAAGTTAAAAACAATAATTTAATCAAGAACAGTATAGAGAAACTAAACACATACAAATTATTTAGAGAATAAAGTCAAATAAACGTTCAAAAATTTAAAAATTCAAATTGAATATAGAAAATGCACCAACACATTGAATATCTTCCGGAAAATATATATAATGAAGAGAATTTGGAAAAAGTGAGCTGAACATTTTCTGTTGTATGAAAATGTCTATCTTTATAGTATTATCATAGAAAAAGTAGTATAATAGAAGTCCAGCGTAGAACAAATTTTTCTGCCAATTTTTTTCAATAGCCTGCCTCGCCACTCTCTTGCTTTTTATTTATTCTCTCGATACTGTAATTATAATTTATTAAAAAAAATTTCTTGTTGTAAACTGTTATTTTATTATAAAAGCAAAAACAAAATATAATATTTTTTATTAACAATCATTTCATTTATTGTGTTTGTGTAATTTGAAATTTTTTTCAATTAATATCTACCAAAATTTCAAATATGGTTATCATTTTTATCGAGTAGTCTTTTAAAAAAACAAATATTTTATTTTTCTCAATCCATGTAATGTTATAAAATAATTTTATAAATGTTGAAATGTTGAATTGTACATATGTATTTATATTTATAATTATAATATAATTTTATAATGTTTGAAAATCAAAAATATATTTTTTTTACTTATTTCCTTTTTTGATTGAATAATTTGAAAAGATATAAAATTAAAAAAATTCAAATAATAGTGCACATTCATTCACGTGATGATGTCTAATATATGGATATATGTACATACATATTACAGTATAGCGATGTATGTATAAATTTACAAATAGAGTCACATTTTGTTTTCAAAATTTTTTTTTGAAAAGTATTCAATGTTTTCTATATGCATATATGTACATATATATTGAAATTATAACAGAGTTTAAAAATATTTTTAAAACTAATTATTAATTTTGATAAACTCATAAATAAAATATTTTAACGGTAAATTACGGTAACGCTTATTACGGAATATTCTTAGAAATGCACAGTTTTACTGTGGTTTTTTTCAAATTTAGAATTTTCTACGTTTGTCATTATTTTCATAACGAGAATTTAACAATAATATCCAAATGCTTGTCATGATCTGCTACACGATTTGAAAATATATTTTTGTTGTATAAAAAATTCATGCTCTTAATATTTCCAACCTGTTGTGCAGATGGATTTCTTAGAACTTTTAATTTTATAAGACAATCTAACATTTCCTCTACGAAGAAATATGGAAAATTTTTGATAGTTATTTTGTGCTTGTTCTGCTCATCATAAAGCACTCTAAAATTTCCTAGTGCTAGTATTACTGAAAAAGCATTAATTAAAATTTTTAAAAATAAATCTGTATTATATGGATGTTAATCTATCAAAAATTGTGAGCAGAATTTGTGAATGAGATTTTAATTTTTGTCTTTTCATTAGCTTCAAAAACGGGTTGAATTCTATTTTGTTTTATAACTTTTAAATAAAATATATCTATTTTGTATCATTCAACATCCTCCGAAGTGGTGGGCTTGTATTTCTTCTCCAAATGTGCAGTTGAGATTCTCACTGAATTCAATATAAAGAGCGTCTTCGTTTTATTCCAGATTATAAAGCAATTTATATAGAATTCATATTTATTTCAAATATTAAAGACATGCATGTTTTTTAATAGAAATAAATTCTTTATAGAATTTACATATGAAATTTTCTTTCAATTTTTATTATTTTCTCTTTCACCACCTATTTCAATAATATAAAGTCTACTGTGTTACTTTACCGTCAGTCTCATTACCAAATAAAAGTAACGTAGCTGACCGGTAAGGCAGCTGACATTTTTTACGAAAATGAATCGCACAGATTTAATTTAAAATATTTAGAAAATATATTCCACATAATACTCAACGTCAACACATTATTCACATATTATATGTACCAAGATATAAGTTTTATCCAAATATTAAACTAAAATGTTGGTAACACAGTTGAATAATAATAAAAATACATACGTCCAATGTAACAAAAATTTTTCACTACTAAATACTGTTACTTCTTACACTCTCTCAAAGAAATTAAATAAGTAGCATGTGGCATTGCTTGTTTATTTCTTGGAAAACAAAATGTTTTTTTCGTTATCTTGGCGGTAACGTAGTAACGTAGTGGAAAATTTATAGGGACACAACTTCTTTCATAATAAAATAATTGAAAAAAACATAATTTAAGTAATATGATTTAAATTTAACGTTAACAAAGGGTGAATTTAGAGGAATGCAATTATAATGAAATTTTAAATTTCATGTCACATATTTAAATTGAAGCAATTTTATTGGTTTCATACACCAGGATATAGCGTTTTTGCCAATCCAGCGCCAAACTTGTTAATTTTTTCGTAGTCTTAATATCTCCTAATTTTTACAAAAATTAGCATTTTAAAACTAAAGATATAACAAATTCTAAACTACTGTTAACATAATAATTAATATTTTAATTCAAGACAAAATTAAATTCTTAAGCTCTGGGACACCAATGTACAAGATTGTAGATAATGACCCACCTATTCCTTAGTGTTTTTTTTTATCATCCAATCCATAGTTTAAAACTAAAATTTTGAAATTTATAATTAATATTGATTAAAATTTCAGAAAGAAATAAAAATTGAGACGAGTAATATAAGTTTTTTTTAATAACGAATTATGAATTAAGAAAGTATGTATTATGCATACGTAGAATGTATGTATGTATCTCATTATAATATTGTTACCTATTTTTAATTTTCTATTTCTAATAAAAAATTTTATTTTTTGCTTTTGTGCTTTGCTTTTAATTCTACAATAAAATAACAGTTTACAGTAATTTGTAATTTTGTAAAAAAAAAGTTGTATAATTTTGTTATAATTTATTTCAATATACATACAGGCATATTGCATACATATAGAAAACAGTGTTCAAAGCAGAACTTCTTTTTAAAACAACAATTTCAGGAAAACAAAATGTGATTCAATTTGCAAATTTATACATGCATAGATATATGTATGCATATCCATATATTAGAAATCATTACGTGAATGAATGTGCACCATTATTTGAATTTTTTATTTTTTAAATTATTCAATATTAAAAATGAAACAATAAGTAAAAAAAATATATTTTTGATTTTCAAACAATATAAAATTATATTATAATTATAAATATAAATACATATGTACAATTCAACATTTCAACATTTATAAAATTATTTTATAACATTACATGGATTGAGAAAAATAAAATATTTGTTTTTTTAAAAGACTACTCGATAAAAATGATAACCATATTTGAAATTGTGGTAGATATTAATTGAAAAAAATTTCAAATTACACAAACACAATAAATGAAATGTACAATAATAACAAAAAATGAAAAATTAAAAGGATATTCTCATTGTTATTTGATTTCTAATAAAAAATATTATTTTTTGTTTTTGCTTTTATAATAAAATAACAGTTTACAGTAAGAAATTTTGTTTAATAAATTATAATTACAGTATCCAGAGAATAAATAAAAAGCAAGAGAGTGGCGAGGCAGGCTATTGAAAAAAATTGGCAGCAAAATTTGTTCTACGCTGGACTTCTATAATACTACTTTTTCTATGGTATTATTAATCAATGATAAAACTATTAAAAATGAAAATAAAGGTATTTTTTGCTTCTCTAAAATTGTGCCTATTTTCTATCTTTTCGTTTTATATTCATTTCATATGCATTGCGCACATGAATTTGTGGATTTGTATATGAATGAGAAATGGAGCGATTTTCTTATGAAATCGTTAATTTTATCTTCATACAAATTTATATAGATTTGTGCTTCTATATATTACATTATGATTTAACCTTGAAATTAATGTAAAAGAAATTATCTTCCTTTACGATGTTCTCTAACAATAAAAGTATGCCCCTCAAAGTTTGCACCAAATGACAATAAAATTTAATAGCTTACTTTTGGACATAAGTAAGGAAAACTTACTAAATTTATCAATATTACTACATTAATTTTTCACATTACGCATTAATAGTTATTTAATATATTTTTTTTATTATGATTTTAAGATCTGATCACACAGAATGAATAATTCCGCATTTGCCTACAATTATATTTTATTTCTGTGCACAGTATAGACAGAGGTACGCATATTCTCCATAAATCACATTCAATTCAAAGGAAATCTACTAGACAAGCACAAGACACTAAATAGTAAATAATTATGAATTTACTATTTAAAATAGATAATGGTATGTCAGTTTTTATATTTTAAAATATAAAATTATTCTTTATTTTAAATTTTTTATTAGTTAGGTTTTTATTTTCTGCAGATTTTATAGTGGAGCCAGAAAATTTTGTAATTTTGTACCAGAAAAGAAACCTAAAAATGTTTAAAGAAAAGATCTTCACTTAAACTAAGTATACCGTTAATTGTACATTAATCCTGTGTTTCGCCAAGTTGTTTGAACTTAATACTTTTCTAATAATATTAAAACTGCTCGATGAAGCGAAATTCAAATAAAAATTTCAACAAATTATTTAAAAGCAAGTTGTAAGATTGTAAAAAAAAATCAAAAAAGGAAGAGAAATAAACACACAAAAACTTTCTTCTAATATTTTAACAAAAGAAAAGGTAAACCTCCTCCAGTAATACTTCGTAATGTAGTGAAATACCCTCAAATAAGCAAAAAATTAAAAGAAATCAATATTAAATATAAAATTAATATGCTTAACAATAAGTAACTGAAAACTAATGTTGAAGAAGAAAAATAATATCATGCCAACGTCATGCCAAAAAATATAAAAAATGAGTGAAAAGATAGAGGCTTTAAGATTCTAGAAGTCACAAATAAAATAACAAAGAAAAAGGAAAACAACAAAGAATCTACGGTACGTCTTCCTCTCTTTATGCTAAGATTTGAAAACTCTGAAATATAAACAAAATATTCAAAATTGAATTTATCCAGCATATGAGGGTTAAAATGGAGGCTATTCGTAAAGCGACTACATTTTCTCAATGAGTCTCAGTGTGTTAAATGTGCTGGTCTCCACTTAACAATTTCTTGTAAAGAACGGAAAAATATTAAGCCTAAATGTGCTAACTGCCTTAAGGCACACTCAGCGAGTTATCGTGGCTGCCAGGTGGCTAAAGGGTTGCAAAAAAGAAAGAAGCTACAAAAAAAAAATGCTCCAAAACAGGCGCAGCATAGACAAGAAAAAAGGACAAAACCTAGGACACAGAGACAGATTTGCATTGAAGAGATCGTCCAAAGATAGTCAAGAGAAAATCGTAGTCGCTTTCTACGACTCCAGAGAAAGTCGTAGAAAGCTTATCATATTCACAGGTAATACAAAACAACCTAAGTCAAAAAAGAAACCCGAAAGAACAAAATAAAGCTTCAACGCAAAAGTTGACTGAAAATATCATTATGCAGATGATGCAAAATATGATAAAAACAATGAATGAAATCTCATCAAGACTATGCACATTAGAAAACAAACATTTTTTTTTTTTTTGCGTGGATTGGTGGGAATCTTCATAGACACAATGAGCCCCGTAGCTTCCATTGTGTGTCAGATTTTTACGGACTAAACCACACCTCTCCCATTAAAACTAGTCCGACGGACTAACCATTAATTTATTGTTTAATTTATTATACATTATGTATACAAAGTTAATGTGTTCGTTTGGCACATCTCCATATTTGTATGCCATACAACCATATCGGTTTGATTATCTGATTATATAACAAAATCTTGTTATGCATAGGTAATTTAGAATTTCGACCTAAGAGCCAGTACATTTCTCTATATTTATTATCAAGCTCAAATTTTTTCTTTGTGACGTGCTCTTTCCATCTAACTTTGATATCTAATGTCATTCCTAGGTATTTAGCGTTGTTTTCTTAGTGTATATTTACCCCATTCAGATTTACCGATGGTTGATTTTCTAATTTTTTATTTGTAAAATTTACATGTACTGATTTTAACTCATTGAGTTTAATTTTCCATTTCTTTGTCCAGAGGTATAGCTTGTTGCTTGCTCTTTGCAATTTATTTGTAGACTCGTCAATATTTGATCATACTGCCATCAACGCAGTATCGTCAGCGAATGTAGTTACAGTTATATTTTCCATTTGTGATAAATCATTGGTGTAGAGCAAATACAGTATGGAACCCAGAATACTACATTGAGGAACATCCGTTTTAATATTTCTGATAGTAGAATACTCTTCGCCTTGTCTTATTGTCAATAGTCTGTTTTCTAGATATGATGAGAGTATATCTACGTATTGTTTAGGTAACATATTATTTAGTTTATTTATTAAGCCTCGATGCTTTATCAAAAGCTTGGGCTACATCTAGAAATATGGTAGAACATATTTGCTTTTCTTCTAAAGGTTTTTCTATTATGTCTGATATTCTATCTATTTGATCGATTGTCGAGTGATTAGATCTAAAGCCAAATTGATAATTTGGAATCAGATTACTATTTTCTATGATCGGACTCATTCAAATCAACAGTAGTTTTTCAAATAATTTTATTTTTATTATCTCTCGTCCATTCACCATTTTTCGTTCTGATTGGCGGGATTTGAGAGATCGAGTTTTTTGTACTCTCTGTTGCTTTCCACAACGAGTAGTTATTTTCTCTTTTAGCTGATAAATTTTTTACATATTTCTCAAATTTTTCATTTTTAAGATCTTTAATTTTTCTTTTAAGATTCTGAGTTAACCTATTTAGCAGAGTTTTGTCTGCCGGATCACGCGATTGTTGCCATCTGCGTGCAGCTCTTCTTTTTATTTTTATCATATTTAATATTTCTCTAGGGTAGTTGAATCCTTCAGATTTATATTCATAATTTTTGGTATTATTCCATCCAGTATTTTGAATGATTTTAATAAAATTTTCTACTTCAGAATCTATATCACATTTGGATCTCAATTTTGTTTTCTATTTCTTGTTTAAAGGGCTTGGCGGTTGTTTTGTTCGTTAGCAGAGGTTTCGACTGTTTCTTAATAACCTTTTCATATAGATTTAGTACGACTGCAGAGTGATCTGAGTCTAAATCATGGTTATCTTCTAGCTTAATATAATTGGGTGAAATTTTTTTGTTATATAAAAATCAAGCAGATCAGGAGTTTTATTTCTATCAGTTGGCAAAGAAAAAATAAATTGCAACTGGTTTTAGTTTCAAGTGTGCGCGTTTACATTTAAATACGTAATATACAAATCGATTTATCGAGTGCTTCAACTAAAAGTAAAAAATTACAAACTGTTTGATTGCTTGATTAGATGCAATCAAATAGTTGCATGTATGCGCGCTTTCATATAAACTAATGGAACACAAACGTGCAATCAAAAAGTTGCAAAACTAAAAATTGCATGTATGCGCCTAGCCTAATAAACAAAGAGCCAAATCTCCCTGCAACATCCACCACTTAACTTAAAAACTAACTCAAAATATCATAAAACAATAAAATTACTAATTTTTCGATTTAAATTTCCTAATAACACAGTTTGTCTAGATGTTGTTTTTGTTGTAAAATTTAATTTTTATTTTATATTTTTTTTTTGGATTTCCTTTTTTGCTATCTTCTTTCGTACATACTTAAAAATTGTCATGCTTAAAAATTTTATTTTTAATTTTGTTTTCTTTTTACTTGTTTTTTTTTTTGTTTTCATTTCAATTTAATATTTAACCAATTTTATTGCACTATAAATTTTGATTTTTTTTTTGTTTGTTTGACAATATTCAATGAATAAGATTTAGTTATTCACTGCATCCAACAAGGCACTCAAAACTGTTGAATGTAGGTAATGACTGTTTTTTGTTCACTGTATTTTATACTATAGTGTATGATATTACTAAATTCATGTCAGTGTCATTTTTATGGTGTTATTTCATGTTCAAAACCAATTTTTGTAACATTCCTGGCTTATCAACGAATTTCTATGATGTCGAAGCTCATCTACATACTGAAAAACCAGCAATTTTAGCATTAAGTCAAACCCAAGCTAGCAGTGAAAATAATTTCAACATTAACAAATATTCATTAGTTCCGTTTTTCGTTCCCCACCGAGGGGTCACCCGATATATACGATCTGATGTTGCTTACAATACTCTTCACAACTTCAAGAGCTCCAACCCACTGTTTCAGTACATGTGGGTAAAAATCCATGTTAGAAAGCACATCATCCACTTCTGTTTTCTATACAGATTACCTCAATTAAGTAGGCCCGAAACTATTGTGGAATTAGATAATCTATCTAACACAATCAACACGATTTTGGAAAACCATCCAGAATCTGAAATTGTGGTAACTGGTGATTTTAACGTTGATAATATTAACTGGCTCAAGCATTCTAGTCCCAATACTCCCGAAGGCCCACAAGTTGAACTTTTTTCTAATTTACCCAAAAGATTGATCTGGCATTATAATTGAGCCAACTGGGATGGTCTAAACAATTTTTTAACAACCTTTGATTGGTTCTTGTGTTTTCAACATAAAAATGTCGACTTTGCTACAGACATTGTGAGCAAAACGATTAAGTTAGGTATGAAAATTTTTATTCCTAACTCGTTAAAAAGTGTAAAAAAATCATCGACGTAGTGGACGTAGGAAAGCTATTAAAGAAAAAGATGTGGCATTTAGAAATCTCATGGCTAATGAGTCAGAGGAATCAAGGAAGAATTACAACATCGTCCGGAATAATTGTAAAAAGGTCATTAATTAGCAGAAGCTTTTACACACTCAAAGATTGAGACAAGAAATCCTATTACTCCCTAACACTAGCAAAACCTTTTTTGGTCCTTTGCTGAAAACGTCATGTATATTTTTTGAGAATCTTCATTTCCGCCACTAACAGACCAGGACAAAATAATATCAGATTCGGTTGGAAAAGCAAATTTATTTGTTAAATTGTGTTCTGCTAATTCCACACTTCCCCCAACGACTCTAAATCCACCATTCAGTTCCTATAAGTAACTCATCCTTCGGAAGAGTCTACTTCAGAACTCATGCCGTTGTTAAGAGACTTAAGAATCTGAATATCAGAAAGTCTACCGGTTCCGATGGCATCCCTGCTATGGTTCTAAGACATATAGTCTTCGCTATTTCAAAACCATTACGCAACTTATTCCATTTATCTTACTCTACAGGAGTATACCCAACTCAATGGAAGATTGCGCGTGTTAACCAAATTCCCAAAGGCGACAAAAGCGATACCTCCAAATACAGGTCTATAGCTATAATATCGCTCCTCTCCAAAGTGATGGAGATCTTAATAAACAAAAAGCTGACCAAATATCTAGACAGCCAAGGTATTGTCCACGATAGGCAATATGGATTTAGATCCCACGGGTTCACTAGTGATTTAATGACATACCTTAACGAGAAGCTAAATATTTGCTTGCACAATTCGGGTGAAGCACATATTGTGGCTCTAGATATTTCTAAAGCTTTCGATCGAGTATGGCATAGCGCATTATTAGCAAAATGCCAAGCAGTAGGCCTGGGTCTCTCTTCTCTTAAATAAATATAAAGTTTCCTTTCGAATCGTACGATTCAAGTCTTAGTTGATCGATTTAAGTCCCAAGGATCAGTTCTCTAACCTACCCTATTCCTCATATTTATAAATGATTTGGTCCAAACCACTTTCAATCCAATCCACAGCTTTACAGACGACAGCACCCTAGTAGTCTTCTACGATTTCCATAAAAAATCTGAAGCTACATCCATCGCTGTGTCAACCAAAAGAGACATCATGGCCAGTTCCCTCAGCCATGATTTGGTCGCAATAGCTAATTGGGGCTTAAGAAACAGAGTCGAGTTTAACACTTCTAAAACTCAGAGGTGTACAATCTCCCAAATTCACTGCAAATTTCCATTTTTGATTCTACTCTTTTGTTTCAGGAAGATAAACTTCAGCGGTTTGAAAGCTTAAGCATATTAGGATGCACCTTAATCGAAAAATGATCTGGAATGATCATATATTTGATGTTGCAAAAAACGCATCCAAAAGTTTAGGTTTTCGTAGCCGCTGCAAGGCTTACTTTTCCCCCTGTGACCTCTTGAAAATCTATAAAGCTTTCATACGACCCAAAATGGAGTACAATTCTCACATATGGGCTGGCGCCTCTAGTATTGCGTTAAAACATTTGGATAAAGTCCTCCTGGAATAGCTCCTGGAATAAATATGTTCTTCGGAAACAGTTTTTATTGTGGCGTGAACCTTAGTATTATAAGGACTTTTCCTATTTGTTTCAACGAAGGCTGAGAGGTTTTCCTGAATTAGACTGTTGAATTCAGTTTGAATACTAATAGGAATTGAAATATTGTCTATTGTTATAACATTTGTTTGTTTGCAGGAGATATGTTTGAGTTTTTCTTGTCCCTTTGTGATACAATGTGCAGTCCTGGAAGTTCAGTGTTCCGTTTATTTGTTTTAGGAAATCATAGCCTATTATGCCGTCGAATGTTTTCAGTGCTGGCAAAATGAAAAAGGTAGAAGTATTATTTAGTAAGTTAATCTTACATTTCTTATTAATAGAATTGCTTCCGTTAACTGATTTTACTGTGAACGGTTTTTCTATAGGAGAAAAACCGACTAAAAAGGGGAAGTCTCTAATATAGTTTTTTTAAGTGCCGGTATCTATTAACATGTGAAGCTATTGTCCATTTTTGCGATTTTAGTAATGTAAGGCAAGAGCGACTTTACCCTAAAAAATTAACCTCATTAGAACTATAGTCGTCTTCATCAAATAGGTTTTCAGATGAAACGCGGTCGGGGAGTAAAAGCGCTGTTTTGGAATTGAGTAGTTCTTCTAAATTGTGAAGAACCGGGATCAACTTCAATTGGTACCCCACTCGTTGTATTCGGTGGTACTTTGAAGTAACGAGGAGTTTCTCGTTGGATTTGGGGTGGTCTGTATTGGTTAGGTTTATTGTGCATAATCTGTTTATTAATAATTGACGTGAGTTGCTTGTCAACCGCATCATAATATTCAGATATTGACAGATTATTTTGTCTTAATATACTCAGTTCATTTTCTAGAACGTGAATTGGTCTTTTGTCAGAATAGGCCCGATCTAATCGAGAAATGATTGCCTTCAAATTTAAAACCGTATTAAAACCGGACAAGGTTGCATTTGCAGACCCTGTGATTTTATTGCGAAAAATTCCCATAGCAATATAGTAGGTTTCTGATCCCTCGGTGTAATATTGCATAGCAAAGTGAGCAGCAGCCCGCCATGCAGAATATGTTGCGGAATCACCATAAAAAATAGAGAGTGATTTAATTAGCTCTAAATGGGTATGAGTGGTTTTAACATTAGGTTTTATAGAAACGGGTTGATACACCTCAGCACTTGGGGGCTGTATTTGGCCTATTACCAAGGCAAGGGAATTTATTTGTTCCGATAGTTCTTTCTTAGTCTGTTCGATCACTGTCGTTATTAATTCCTGTACTTTTTCTTGGTCGCATACCATAATAAAAGGAATTTGCAAAAATTTAATCAAGTTAAATTGGTTGATATAGTTATTATCCAAAAAGTATTATTTAACGGCGAGATTTAGTGTAAAAAATTGTTACCCCTTTTTTGTTTTAAATTACAATGTTTACTTAAATCTATATTTGTTAATATAGGGTTTGTTTTTACCTGATTTTGGATTTATTCCTTTAAATTCATTTAAATTTTTACATTAATAAATTTTTTTAATTTTTTTTAAAAATTTAACCTCTTTTTTGCCAAAATCTCAAATTCAAATTCGATTTTAATAATAAATATTTTTCCCAGAAGGGAATTTAATTTTTAATATTCAATTTCTCCTTAAGGCTGGGTTAAAGAGATTCTTTTTTCGCAAACTGAAGTACGGGGCATCCACATTTTTCGTCCGATTCGGATAAAACTTTGGATGTAAGTTCTTTATTGCAATACCGAAGTAACTACGTGGCTTGATTTTTAAATTTTAAATTTAATTTAAGGGAATTTAAAGTGCTTTAAAATTTCATTGAGTCCTTAATTTTGGTGTTTTTTCAGCTGTTTTTACAAACTGAAGCACGGGGCATTCACATTTTTTACCCGATTTCGATAAAATTTTGGGGGTAACTTCTTAAAATATATACCAAGGTAACTACGTGGCCTGATTTTTGAAAATTGTCCTAGATTTCGAGAATTTTTTAGTTAAATGTTGTTTTATAAAATGGATTGTAACTCAAATTTCCCTTATTATTTCAACTTTTTTCTTGTTTCATTAAAAAGTTATATATTTTTTTTATTATATTTAGTAAAGATTTTTTTATAATTTATTTTTGAAATAATAATTATAAAATATTTTTTAAAACAATTAAATTTATAAAAATTTATAAAATATGCAGTTTACGCACACTTAAAAAATTTAGTTTCAACAAATTTCCCTACAGAGCTTTGACAGTTACGTAGCTAGAATCTTCTTTTTACAATGAACTCTACCAACAACACAAATTTTTTCTGATAAACACAAATGAATGTACATTTGGCTGTATACACCATACTAATTCAAATATTATTATCGTTGTATTTATTATTTTACCAAAGAAATATTGAAAGATGTTTTATGATATTTTTACTGATTAGATATTTTATGTTCAAAATACAGTTTATTAGGGTTTGAAAATAAAGATATATATATATGCATGTGCTCACTTGTTTGAGGTATGATGTATAAATTTTAACAGTACATAAATATAATAACGTTATTATAAAAAACGTTATTTTTGGAATTCTGTAATTTTTAAATATATTTTTGAATATGTTCACCTTAGGTATGTTAGCATCAATTTTTATCTATTAAAATTCGTTCCTAAACAATTTTGAAGAGGAAATAAGTGACGAAAATACAAATATAGCGATAATATTTCTCAACTGAAGTTGATTTAGTACAGTAAATTTTCTTTAGTCAATTTTTCCTATAACAACAAATAGCAAATAGATTATAGGAACAAGTGCGAAAGAACTGTACATTACTAACGACTTTACTAAATTTAGTTGATATCCCAACAAAATTTAATGTATTTAAGGCCATATTTTTAGTTAATAATTACCTAATTATGTACATATGTTGTCAATTAATTTAAAAAAATAAAATTTCGAGATTAGATTATTACCTACCTACAATATCATGTGAGTGGTCAGATGAAATAAATACTTACCATATGACTCGTTATACGTTTTTCTTTGATTACCTGCTAACTTTAAAAAATATTTCATGTACCTTAAAACTTCATGTATCAACTAAAAAAACACAAAAATTAGGGATTCCATTGATTTTTTGAGCCCTTTAAGCTCCAAAATTTAAAAATCAAGCCATGTAGTTACCTCGGTATAGCAATAAAGAACTAATATCCAAAGTTTCATCCAAATCGGACAAAAAATGTGGATGCCCCGTACTTCAGTTTGCTAAAAAAAATCTCTTTAACGCAGCCTTAAAATAAACTTTATTAACGCTGGGTTTATTTCCCAGTATTTGATTCAACTTAATTTCAACAATTTCTACATAAAGGAATTTAACATTTAATTTTTCCTTTATTATTTTATTTTATTTTTACTATTAATTTTTTATAAAGACTTAGTTCTTTAATTAATAAAATATTTTTTAACACTTTACTTACAGTAAAGTCCTCATGGTTTTGAGAAATAAATTACCTTTGTTGGGTTGTGGGTTGTAAGCCAGCCACGATGTTGTGAAATCCGTCCAGTACCTGGATTTGTAATTTTTTTCCAATTGTGGTTTTCTTCTTTGTCTCCTTATACGGAGATTGTAATTGTAGAATATTCCCAAAACAAAAAAAATTTCACACGTGGCCCCACGTTGATTGCCAATTATTATTACTGTTAGTTAAACGAAATAAAAAAATAATAAAGACCAAGACTGTTCGGTTTGAAGGTACAATTTATTCTGCTCTTTCTTTTTACAAAAATATGATTGTATGATCGTACAATCAAAATACAAAAAATGATTTGACTGACACAATTTATATTGTCAGAAAATTATTTTAAAACAAAATAAAAATAAAATAAGCATACGAATGTGACGTATGCATATGATAAAAAAATGACTTGACTGACATAAAATGTATTGTCAGCAAGTTAGAAAATAAAACAATTGTTTTGTTGTTAGAAAATAAAATAATTGTTCTGTTGTGTCGTTAACTTACACAACATACATAAACCAAATATAATTTAATATAATTAAATAATATAAATTACACAATCTTGATTTTTTTTTCTTTTTTTTTTTTAATGTTCAATATAATTTCACAAATAAATTTCACTAAATTCAGTTTTTTTCATTATTATAATATTTGCACTTAACCTTTGTATATTTATAAAACAAAAAATTATAAACAAAACAAAAATAGAAAAAAAGAAAAATATAAACAAAAACTTGAATGTTAAATTAATTTTACTATTAAAAGTTTTTCAAAATTTAAATATTTATTTATGTTTATGAATTAAAATCAAAAACACAATAAAAATAAGAACAAAAAAAATTAATATACAATATCAATACAAAAATTAATACAAAGATTTAATTAGAATCACATTGTATAGTAAACACCTTAATACACTAAATATACTATGTTTTATTAAATTAAAAATTACACGATAAAATTATTACATATATTAAATCAATTTAAAATCACTTATTCTTAAACATAACACATTAAATAAGCATTTACCACCGGTGTTTTGTTTACTAAAACTTGTAAATATTTTTTTACATATATTATAATGTAAAAGAAAGAGCCGAAAAACAAATAATTGTTATAATAAATAATAATTGTAAAAATTAATTAATTAATTTAAATGCATTTAATAAAAAATTAACTCCATAAACAAAACTTATCATAAATTAAATAAAAAACAAAAATTAAAAAAAAAAAATATAATTTTAATACTTTTTAACAATCACATTGCTACTATATTTTATGAAAACTCTCAAAATTTAAATAACAAAAATATAGAATTAAAAATAAACAGTGTTTCTCAAAATTTTAGATGTGAAATAAGTTAATTACAAAGTAGGGTTGCAACATATTGTTACTTATTTCCAATATAAATTTCATATTATAATATAAAATAATATAAACAAAGACATTTCTGAATTTAGAATTCAAAATTTTATTTTTAATTCAAATATATAAAATAAAAATAAAAAAAAATAAAAAATTTAATTTTTATTTCAATTTTAAAAGTCAAAAAGGATCTTGAATTTACAAAAAAGTTTATAGATATAAAATTTCTAACAAATGTGCGTCAATTACCTGTTCAAATCTTGATTTAAAATCCGATACCCTAAAATGTAATGGCTGGTGCCAGCAATGTTTTCATGGAGTTTGTATTGGGTTGGAGCGAAACTGGCAAATGTCAAGGTTGGAGATCATTTTGTCTGTAAAAAATGTCTTCGCTTACTTGAAATCCATAATGTTTTGGAATCAAATCGTTGTGGCCTGGAAAAAAGCAGGGATGAAAACCAAATTATAAATAAATCGAAGAAAGCCATTGAAAGAAATACTGAAATATTTCAACATTTGTGCCAAAGAATCGATGAACATGAAGTAAAATCCAACCATATCGCACTGCCTAAGGAAACTAATAGAACTTCCAGTCTTGATCTATTAATTAACAGTGTCAGTAGTTTTACTAGCTTTAGAATCCTTTAAGACAGCGATAAATAAATTTGTTATGAAAGAAGACATCGAAACACTTAAACTGTCAGTTCTATCAGAGGTTAATAGAACCACGAAGAGCATCCAAAGCACTAACATCCACGCTTTAAAAAAAATATCGGAGATTTCATCAGTCAGCAACGACTTCAGTAATCATACACCGGATCTTCCAAAAAATTCTAGTATATCATCGCCCAAAGTTAAGAAATTTGGAGTTACATGGTCTAATTCAGAATGGCAAAATAGATTGTCTAAAATTAAACTTTCAAGTCAGAAATCTGTAGCTAATAAGAAGGATAGTAAATCAGTTCATGTGAATAATCATCCAACATGCAGTCAACTACCCTGCTCTTAAAGGGGTCGCCTCCTGATGCACACATTGATTGGGATCAATTTATATATAAAAAGTTCCTTTTTGAACCTACCAACTGCATACTCCCACTATTAATGACTTAGAACTATTCCACTTTACGTTCATCGTATTTAGAAAAGATAGACATGGTCATGATTCGGATTTATCTCAACGAGCTAATAGTAACTTTCCGAAAGGTGGTGGTGTCTTGATCGCTGTAAAGAACTCTTTCAGCGTTAGTAAAATTTCAATACCCAACTCTAATTCAATAGAAATTGTTTGTGTTAAGATTGCTTTTCATTGCTTTTCATTGTACAAATATATTTATCATTAACTGTTATATTCCTCCGAACAGTAACCTAGATAACTATAAAAACTATTCAGATGCAATCTATTTTATATCAAATAACTTAACCCAATCTGAAGAATTAATTCTATGTGGTGATATTAATCTACCCCACATTAAATGGAATGCTCATGATGAAGAACCATATTTAATCCCTCATAACTTTTGTAGTGAAATAGAGTGCATTTTCATGGACTTCCTTAATTTAAATTGCCTTTAGCAGTCATCTTCAGTTCGTAACTATCAAAATCGTCAGCTAGATTTGATATTTGTGTCAGACTGGAATAACACAATAATTTCAGAATGCCAGGATATACTCATAAATATTGACCCTTATCATCCCCCTATTCACTTCACGTATTTTATTGATTCCGCTAATATTCCCAATGATGAACCTTTTTCCAAATTTAATTGTGGGAAAGCTGATTTTGATAAACTAAATAATTTTTAGGACTGTTACGATTTTTTCCCCATTTTTAGTACCTCTAACATAGAAACAACCATCAGTTGTTTCTACGAAATTTTACTTAAAGGCTTCTTACTCTGTATACCAAAAAAAAGTGTACTCAAACTCAAGTCCTCCATGGTTTACTAGAAAAATTAAAAAACTTAGAAACAAGAAAAATAAGACCTGAACAAATTACATAAAATCTAATACCCCAATTAATTATTATAACTTTAAGCTCCTCTTTAATCAATTTAAATTGTTAGTTGAAGAAAGTGATATTATTTATCTACAAAATACATCTTCTAATCTCTTAACCAATCCAAAACTTTTTTGGAGATTTGTCAACATAAAAAGAAAATGTGACCAATTCCCAAGTTTCATGAAATTTAATAACACACTCAGTAACGACCCAAAAATTATCTCACAAACTTTCGTGACTTTTTTATGAATTCTTATTCTCCTTCTCTTTTTAATGTAAACATTCATGAATTTAGTCACATGGATGAATTCCCGAAAACCACTTTATCCTCCTTACTCATAAACCGCGAAATTCTCGTTACAGACCACTTAAAAAAACTTGGTGATAATACATCTCCCGGCCCGGACGGTGTCCCAGAAATTGTTAAAAAGATGCTCAAGATCTTTATCTTTTGCTCTGTCTAAAATCTTCAATCTATCAATTTCTACAGAAATTTTTCCATCTATCTGGAAAAATGCCTTCATTAGACCTGTTCACAAAAAAAAATGAGAAGAACGAAGTAAGTAATTATCATTCAATTGCCAAATTATCTTGAACTCCTAAGCTATTTCAGTTAATCGTTTTTGATCAAATGTATCACCATTGCACTTGCTTCCTCATACCAAATCAGCATGGATTCGTAAAACATAAATCTACAGTAACTAATTTAGTTGAATGTACTTTTACATTTATTAACAATATGGAGAAAGGCTTTCAAACTGACGTTATCTATACTGATTTCAGTAAGGCTTTTGATCTGTTACCACATAGTGTTATTTTATATAAATTTATAAAACTAGGATTCACCAAGTGATTTTTTAACTGGGTGGAATCTTACCTCATTAATAGAAAAAACAGCGTACAATTCAGGTCAGCTACATCGTCGTCTTTTGAAGCCAATTCTGGGGTTCCTCAAGGAAGTCATTTAGGTCCCCTTTTATTTATAATCTCCATTAATGACGTTACATCAGTAATTAAAAACAGTGAAGTCCAAATCTATGCTGATGATACGAAAATTTTTAAAAAAATAACGTCACCAAGTGATTCACTATTACTTCAAACTGACCTAGATAAATTTTTCATGTGGTGTAAGATTAACAACCTTTTTTTAAATACCAAAAAATGTGCTGTAATGAGCTACCATATACGTAACACCTATTTTTTAATTAATTATTTCCTGAACGGACAAGTATTAGAAAAAGTTTACTCTATCAAGGACTTAGGAGTTTTTTTTTATGAAAAACTCTCATTTAAATTGCATTATAGCAATATCATAAATAAGGCTAATTCAATGGTAGGTTTTGTAAACGACGGTCAAGAGAATTTAATGTTTCATACATCCTAAAATCCCTTTACATATGTCTTGTAAGGCCACAATTAGAATATGCTAGCCAAGTTTGGTCTCCCTATTACGAAGTTCATATGCTACGAATAGAGGCAATTCAAAAAAACTTTTTAAGATTTGCCTTACGTCACCTCCCCTGGTCCGACCCCCTAATTATACCTCCATATGAACTTAGATTAAACTTAATTCATCTCGCTACTCTAAAAAAAGAAGGCGTGAAGTTGCTGACGTTATTTTCATCACTGATATAATCAAAGCAAATATTATCTCTCCTTTTATTTCCAACTTAGTTCAAATAAACAGGGTCAGGCGTTTTCGCTCTTCCCCTTTCTTCGCACTTTCATTTCATCGAACCAACTATGGAATCGATCCATAAAATGATGTTTCTGGGGAATAAATACCAGGATGTTATTGATCTTTCTCTCTCCAAAGATACCATAAAAAAACGCTTGTATTCTTCGTAACTTAATGTGACCCATCTTCTAGTAACTAATTTTTTTTTTCTTGTTTTCCTTCTTTCTCAATCACTAATTTAAAATTTTAGTACTAAAATATTCTGTAACATTAGATTTAACCCACCAAGTAATTGACTAATTCATTCCGTTAATTTATATTCTTTTGAATCTCAATTCTTTCTCCTCTTATTACACAGATATCATGATTGGACTAAAGTTTAGCATACCAGCTGTTGCAGAGCCCTGATATTTTGTCATTATAATAAAATTTCATTCAAATTATTTTTATAAATTTTAATTTATTTTGTAAACATTTAACCGGTTCTAATTTTGTATTACACTCTATTATTTGTTATATTAATTGAAATTTATATGATATGATTTTGCTTCGTTATTATTTTCTTTTTTCTTGGATTCTTCTTACTTTTTTTTTTGTTATTATGTATATACTTTTGTATTTTTTTTTGTTTTTTTTTTTTTATTAATTTTTTAATTTTAAAAATAATTTAATTTTTTTATTATTGTAAGATTAAATTCATTATTGTAACTTGTTTGATTTAAACATAGTAATAAATAAAAAAAATATACCTAATTAAAAAGTTATTCACATCAACAAATTAGTCCAGGAGCAAATTCATTTGGTAGGAGTTGTATTAAAGCTACCCGAAGCAGTCAAAATTTTTAAAATGGTAAAAAGCATATTTGTTTTTCTTTGAGAGAGAGGACCTGTGTCCAAATTTTCAGATCTTTACCAGCTTTGGTTCTTAAAATATTTTTGTCGGGTGCTAGGCGTTGTATGACAGCTACCCGAACCAGTAAAAATTTCGAAAAAATTTGAAAGGCGTATTTGTTTATTTTTAAGAGAGTACTCGTGTACAAATTTTCAGCTCTGTAACAACTTTGGGTTTTGAAATATTCTTGTCGTGTGCTATGAGTTGTATGACAGCCCCCGAACCAGTAAAAATTTCGAAAAACTGTGAAAGGCACATTTGTTTATTTTTGTGTGAATACCTGTGTACAAATTTTCAGCTCTGTAGCGCCTTTAGTTTTTGAAATATGCTCCTTACGTGCTAGGAATTGTATGGCAGCTATCGAACCCAGTCAGAGTTTTGGAAAACAACCTAACACGGGTTCGATTCCAAGTAACAAAAAACCACCCTGGAAAATTTGATTAAAATTGGTCCTTGCGTCTCGAAGGGGTTCTGACACAAACATACATACATATAAACATCCTTCTTTATATATAAGCAGATAAATAAAAAATATTATTTAATCCAAATCAAATATTAATAAATTATTTTTCTTCCTTTTCTTTTTTAAAATTATGGAGAAATGGAAAAAGAAGCAAAAAGAAACAAAATTCAATACGTAAGTAGTAGTTCAATGTTTACTAATATTGTCCATAAAAATACTAACAATAATTTACTTTACTAATATCGTGTAAATACTCATATTTTAATTTGAATTTACTTTATTTACTAATGTATTTAATCACTAAAGATCAAAGAAAGAAAAATAACAATGACAGAGGGTACTGCGTGGACCAGGTCGAAAAACTCACAAAATAATTTTGTTTTGTCTTCGTTGGTAAGCGAACCTGGGAACCTTTCAGTTTTACCTATGCGCCACCCAGCATGCTATATAGGCTTTAGACCTGATGTTTTCCCAGGAACTACCTTGAGGTGTTACAAAGGACGCTGACTATTAGTTTCAAATAAAATTGAGTACTCCCAAAAAGATATTCAATGATGTTCGAACTGAAGCCATTAACAGTTCTATGATCGACTTAGGTCACATGCCTTAGTCAGTGGATTGCATCCATTCTTAAACCTAGACTCATCCAAGCAAATGTTGTAATCTTTGATTTGTATTTTTTGTTACCAGTACTTTTTAGGTCTACATTAATTTTTTTTATTTAGTTATTATTTAATATATTACATAGATATGTGATTTGACTAAGCGCAATACATTCTAAAAAATTTTGGTTTTTGTATGCACATATAATATTTAAATGTGTGGAATTTTTGGAATATTTATTTGATTATCTCATTTATTTTAATTCTTCAATGTATGAGTATTTCTTTTAAGAGTTGACTATTAATTATTTAAAAATCAAATTACGTTTGCTATAATTTTGTGACATTTTTTTTTTATTTATTTATTTATTTTAATTTTTTAATAATTTTTTCCATTTCTTAATTGTTAAAAAATATTCAACAGCTTGGTATATCTTCAAAATTTGTTTTTAAATGATGGCTATTTCTACGATATTCATTCTCAGTGGTTTGCACTATGTAAGAACACGTGTACTACAGTGGTGCATAATTTTTCCAGGTACCCATTTCCATTTGCTTTTTATACGAACCTTATTTCCTACACTAAAATCATTTCTTTTACGCGTCGAGCTGTTATAAACATTTTTTAAATTTTCGGAATTTTTTTTTTGTTCGTTGGGAGCATCGGTACATAATTTGGCTTTGAAAAGTTTTACATAATCTGGTAATTTAGTTTTTAATATCCTACTTTGTTATAATTGAGCAGGTGAATATGACAAATCTTGAACCGGAATGTTGCGATACTCAAATAACGAATGGAAACTATCTAATTCGTTTGAACTTTTTTTAGGATGTTTTTGCTAATTTGAACACAACGTTCGGCAAGCCCATTAAATTTCGGATAATGTGGACTGCTTTTTATTAAAATCCATTGAATTTGCAAAATGTTGGCATTCATAGGAGTTAAATGACATATTATCAGCAATAATACTATTTGGAATACCAAACTGGGAAAAAATTTCTAATAACGTTTTGTTAATATCACTCAATTTTTTACTTTTTAGTTTTTTTAGCTCAATCCATTTTGAGTAATAATCTGCAAACACTAGATAATCATTGTTATTATGTTCTAATATGTTACAAGTCACAAGCTAGTTTTTAAAATCGTAGGTCAGGAGTTTCGTGGGGTATTAACGGTTCATTTCTATTATTATTTTTATAGGTTTGACAGATACTACATTTTTTTTCTATTATTTTCAATTTCTTGGTTCTTTCCTGGCCAATACATTAATGTTTGAGCTCGTCTTTTGCTTTTGACTATACTTAAATGAAAATGTGTTTCATGTAACTGTCGCGTCATTTCCTCTCGCAATTTAACCGGAATAATGATACGATCATTCAGAAATAGTATGTTATCGTTTAATATGATATCATTTTTTAATTTGTAATAATGTCTTAGTTGTAAAGGAACTAAGTTTTTATTTTTAGCCCAACCTCACAAACAATATTCTTTAATTTTACTTAATATTTCATCTCTTACTATTTCTTGTTGTAATTCAATTTTCTTTTTTTCGTTAACATTGATAATCAGAACGGATTTAGTTATGGTTTTGTCTTCTTCTGTTTCATCTGTTTCTATGTAATTTCTAGATAAATAATCTGCTAATGGAGATGCTTTCCAGGCATATATTCTATAGTTATATTACAATTTAATATACAGATCATTGGTCGATAGGAAACCACGCTGCGAAGCTATGTATTCCGTTCAATCCCCATTGTTGCAGCTGCAAAGATGAGAATGAAACAGAAGCTCTCGCACAGCGTGGTTCTAGTACTGAGTGAGTGCGGGAGTAAAAATGAGGTAATGATTCCCAACAAGAAAAAGCGCACTCGAGTCGTAGTATAGAAAAAGCACAATTAAGTACAAATTGGTTTTCCAGAAGCAACTGGAATGGCCACTTTTATCTAGACCACGAGGAATTCTACTATGAGGAATTCTGTCAAACGCTTTAATTCTTTCAGTAAAGGTGGCGTCAATTTGACAACGATTCCATTGAGGTCATTGTCTTGGAGACAAATTTACCATGCTGGTTTTTTCATTAACTGGAATTATAAAAGGCATGAACATGAACATAGCAATAAGTTGAGTAATAAGCATTCCTGAACGCTGGGTTAAAGAGATTTTTTTTAGCAAACTGAAAGTGAGGCATTCACATTTTTTGTCCGATTTTGATGAAACTTTGGATATAATTCATCATTTTCATAAACTTTGCTTTTTATTGGGATACCGAGGTAACTACGTGGCTTGATTTTTGAATTTTGAAATTTAAAGCGGGGCATTCACATTTTTTACCCAGATTAAAGTTTGAGGTTAACTTCTTCAAACATATACCGAGGTAATTACGTGGCCGGATTTTTGAAAATTGTCCTAGATTTCGAGAATCTTCTAGTTAAATGTTGTTTTATAAAATGGATTGTAACTCAATTTTCCTTTATCATTTCAACTTTATTTTTATTTTATTAAAAAATAATATTTTCTATATTTTCTTTATTATATTTAGTAAAAATATTTTTATAATTTATTTTTAAAATAATAATCATAAGATATTTTTTTAAACCCTTAAATTTATAAAAATTTATAAAATATACAGTTTACGCACACTTAAAGAATTTACTTTTAACAAATTTTGCTACAGAGCTTTGGCAGTTACGTAATTCGATTCTTCTTTTTACAATGAATTCTACTAACAACACAAATTTTTTCTGATAAACACAAATGAATGTACATATGGTTGTGTTTACCATACTAATTCAAATATTATTTATTATCGTGGTGTTCATTATTTTACCAAAGAAATATTTAAAGATGTTTTATGATATTTTATGTACCAAATACAATTTATTAGGGTTTGAAAATAAAGAAATATATATGTGTTCACTTATTTCAGTTATGTATAAATTTATATATACAGTACATAAATATAATAACGGTATTATAAAAAAATGTTATATTTGAAATTCTGTAATTTTTAAATATATTTTTGAATATGTCCACCTTAGGTATGTTAGCAACAACTTTTATCTATAAAAATTCGTTTCTAAACATTTTTGAAGAAGAAATAAAAGACAAGAATGGAAGTATAACCAGAATTTTTCATATACCAACGAATACCAAGTAGATTGTAGGAACAAGTGCGAAAGAACTACATTACTAACGGCTTTAATAAATTAAGGTGATATACCATATACCAATCGAGTTTTTATGTATTTTAGGCCATGCTTTTAATTAATAATTACCTAATTATGTATGTTGTTAATTAATTATAAGAAATTTGTAGAATGGAAACACTTGTGTTCATAAAAGATTATTTATTATAATAGGGCTTTGCTTCTACGAAAATATTGTTGTTAGTAAAGTTGAATGTAAAAATCATCGTTACTGAAATTTTAGACGTTTTTTTTTCCTTTTTTATGATCTTGACAGTAACTTAGGTAGAATCACCTTTTCGTGCTTAATTAAGTACGTTACTGCAATTTTACACTACAATATCTACAATAATTTGAGTATTTATTTTAATAAATTACTGGCTTATCTACTCATTAAATGTGGAAAACTACTACTATTGTCAGGAACTAAGCCTTCTTAAATAGAATAGTTTCATTTTATTTAATTTGTTACCAGATTATACTCTCAATTATTTTTTGTCATTTATTATATCCCAATGACAAAGGGTACTGGACTAGCTCGAATAACAATTATCGTGGTGTTCATTATTTTACCAAAGAAATATTTAAAGATGTTTTATGATATTTTATGTACCAAATACAATTTATTAGGGTTTGAAAATAAAGAAATATATATGTGTTCACTTATTTCAGTTATGTATAAATTTATATATACAGTACATAAATATAATAACGGTATTATAAAAAAATGTTATATTTGAAATTCTGTAATTTTTAAATATATTTTTGAATATGTCCACCTTAGGTATGTTAGCAACAACTTTTATCTATAAAAATTCGTTTCTAAACATTTTTGAAGAAGAAATAAAAGACAAGAATGGAAGTATAACCAGAATTTTTCATATACCAACGAATACCAAGTAGATTGTAGGAACAAGTGCGAAAGAACTACATTACTAACGGCTTTAATAAATTAAGGTGATATACCATATACCAATCGAGTTTTTATGTATTTTAGGCCATGCTTTTAATTAATAATTACCTAATTATGTATGTTGTTAATTAATTATAAGAAATTTGTAGAATGGAAACACTTGTGTTCATAAAAGATTATTTATTATAATAGGGCTTTGCTTCTACGAAAATATTGTTGTTAGTAAAGTTGAATGTAAAAATCATCGTTACTGAAATTTTAGACGTTTTTTTTTCCTTTTTTATGATCTTGACAGTAACTTAGGTAGAATCACCTTTTCGTGCTTAATTAAGTACGTTACTGCAATTTTACACTACAATATCTACAATAATTTGAGTATTTATTTTAATAAATTACTGGCTTATCTACTCATTAAATGTGGAAAACTACTACTATTGTCAGGAACTAAGCCTTCTTAAATAGAATAGTTTCATTTTATTTAATTTGTTACCAGATTATACTCTCAATTATTTTTTGTCATTTATTATATCCCAATGACAAAGGGTACTGGACTAGCTCGAATAACCAATGAAGCATTTTTTTTTGCTTCATCGGGAATCGAACCCGGGACCTTTCGCTTGAAAGACAGGCGCTCTACCTACTGCGCCACTCAGCGTATAATGTAAACTAACATCTACGACTTCAAATACAAAATTTCAAATACAATATCGTCAAAAATTGTCTAAAAACACAGATATAATGATTATTGGAATTGAAAGTTCGGTGAATCATTGGAGAACTAATGAACCTACCCTACCATAATAAGATTAAATATCTTTCCAAAGACATATCAAATGCGGCATATCACATCATGAAAATTAAGACAAATATTTTTGTAAGCGGCGTGAACAAGAAAACTTTGTAACTTTGATGATATCAAATGGTATCTTTGAAGAAATTACGACTGGTGGGTATTGTTTAATCCAAAACTCAGACAGTTTGTTACTTAATATGGACTCAACTATTTGCGAACAGTTCAATAGTATAATTTGTATTGACAAGTAAGAGGGAAACGAATATTTTTTTTCCTGAGGCAGTCTTATTCAAGTAGATGTGCAGCTGCTGTTGTCCATTTCATTACTGGGCAGGCTTTTACAGAGTGTTTGAAAGAAATAAATGGGAGTGAAAGAAATACAAAAATGCTTCTTTCAAACGCAGAAGAGAAAATAATTAATTAAAATATGATCAGAAAAAAGAAGCAACATATGACAAATAAAAGGTTCAGAAGAGCTAAACATCACTTAGTAGATAATAATTATGGGGTAGGCACATAAGAAAAACCAGATATATTACCTGAGTTTTTAAAAAAAAAAAAAATAATACTGAAATGTGAAAACACATTTTGAAAATATGACGAACATTGAAATTGATACACGCCATCAATCTGCTTGTAAGTATCGGTACGAATTAAGATATATAATGATCACTGCCTCAGATTTTGGATCAAATACAAGCTCTATTCAGTTGTATGCACAAACACCATGATTTATGAAATGTAAAATGAAAAAAATGCAATACCAGAACTTGAAAAGCTGACTAATTTAAATATTCAAAACTTTGGACTTTTTATTGACGAAGAATTACATTTTCTTGGAACTACTCCAGATAGTCTAGTTTGAAATAATGGTATTTATGAAATAAAATGCCCTCAGTCAGCAAAAACTGATTTTTTAAAAGAAGCTGTTGGCCAAAAAAAGACACTTACTTACTTGCTGGGCACTACAAACCTTGAAGGTCCTGAGCCTGACGCAAAGTTGTCCTCCATGGATTTCGGTCACGAGCGGAATCTCTCCAGTTGGTGATTTGAAGTTTTTTCATATATACCGATACTTCATATCTCCAATGAAGGTATGGCCTCCCTCGACAACGCGCTCCCTGGGGCTTGGATTAGAAAAGTTTCCCAGCTGGAGCATTTTCATCCATACGCTCTACATGGTCTAGTCAATGAAGACCTCTTATTCTGACTTTTTTTTAGCTAGGTCCATGTCGTTGAACAGCTGGTATAGTTTGGCATTGTATTTTCTTCTCCAAACCCCTTCGTCAGACACAGGATCATAAATGCGACGAAGAATTTTTCTCTCAAATATACCAAGTGCATGCTCGCTTCCTTTTGGTAATATCCACGATTCATAACCATATAGCAGCACCGGAAGGATGTTGTTTTGTATAATTGTGCCTTGGTATTTTGGGATAGGAGCTTTGAACCCAGTTCTTTGGACAAACCGAAGTAGCAACTGTTTACAAGGGTAATTCTTCGCCTTACTTCAACATCGATGTTATTGATGGAATTGATGTTGGTTCCAACGTAGATAAAGTCCTGAACTACCCCAAAATTATATGACCCAACAGTGATGGCGACAGCCATTTTGTTGACAGTTTATTTTACGACAGCAAATTTTGTTTTATTCTTATTCATGAAAAGACCTGCTTTACCTGCTTCCTCTTCAATCTGTGTAAAGACTTCAATGACTGCTCGTCGTGATGCTCCTATGATATCGACGTCATCAACGAAACGCAGGAGCTGCACCGATTTTTAAAATATAGTGCCCTGTGTGTTCACACCGAAACGTCGGACTATATGCTCCAACACCAGATAAAAGAAATTAAATGACCTATACCATCACCTTGTCGAAATCCGGAGCACGTTCGAAATAAATCAGAAATGTGCCTGTCATCCACCTCTCATTCATCACCACAGCACAACGGGTAATTTAAGGCTGGGCCCGGCCTGAAGGCTGGGTTTAACAGAATTGAAAGCTCAAACCTCATGTAAAAATTTGTTTAAATATTAGTGCATGTAAATTTGAAAGCTATAAAGCTTCTCTTAATGTTTACAGTATCTAGATGATCAGTTTACTTGAAATTGCATACCACTATAGTAAAAATTTAAATATAAACAAAAAGAAGCAATACAAATAAACAATCGTACTCAAGGACGCTTTTACTAATAATACAAACCTAGGCAACTGCCTAGGGGCGCCAACCGAAAAAGGACGCTTGCAATTTGATTTTCTTTGGAAAATTTTATCAAGCATAATTTTTTTCACATAATCAAAATTAATTTTATATTTATTGATAATTATAATTAAATTTTGTAATAGAAAATCAGAATTAAACAAGATAGTAATATTAATATACATTAACATTATTTATAAGTAGTACCATAGACTACTACAGAGATGTCTAACGATGGTTATTTCCGAGTAGATATCGCTACATGTATTAAAATAAATTTCAAGAACAGACATTTTTTAAAAATTCATAAAAATTCTTTAACATAAGTTAACAAACTACTCATGTTTTCATAAACGCAAAAAAAAATGCGCCGCTACTGTGCAGATTTTTTTATCTGATGTTTCTGAACACGAAACTATGATTCAGATGAGCAGAAAAAATTTACGCGCAAGCGCCTGCTTTTTAGCTTTAGCAGATTTATCGCATGACTTTGTTTATGAACACAAAATCTGCAAATCTGCGCATGTCTGGGTTTATGAAAACAAGAGTAGTCTTTTATAAAAGAAGAAAAATGAAAACAAAAATTTAAAACAAAACAGAAAAACAAAAATCATACTTGCGGCAGATTAATGCCGAGATGCAGCATTCTTTTTCAACTTTTTACAAGAATTATTTAATTTCTTTTCTTCTTGAACAAGTCGTTGGTTAGTGTTAACTACTACTTTAAAAGGGCGAACCTTAAAAAAACATTTCCGAAACAAGAAGATCTTGTCGGTATGATGTATGCAAAGGTCTGTATGAAAACTGGACGGGAATATCTAAAGCCTTAAAAAGAATATCAGTAGATGAAACAATATCTTCTCAAGTTAGAACCAAAGCCAAAATATTAAATGAATCGTCTCGAATATGCTTTTATTACTAGTTAAAGTTACTAGCTAATTCTACAAGTTTAAAGTTGCAATCCATTGAAAATGATTTATCGATTGTTGATGAGCAATACAAATCATTGACTGAATTTGTAAATTTAATCTCAAATTTATATCAAAACTATGAATCTAAAGCCAAAGAAATATCTTTTGTTAAAGAATTTGAAAGCAAATGAGGGAGAAAACCGAAAATGTTTCATGATGAATCAATTGAAGAATCGGATTTACCTACATAGCAATCAGTATTTTGCAACCAAAATATTTAGTGTTATAGTTTCATGTCTTAGTGAAGAACTGAAAAAGAGGCTTGAAGCATATGAATTAATTTACCAAAATTTTGAATTTTTAAACAATTTAACGAAATACCAACCTAAATTAATATTAGAAATTGCAAAAAATTTATACCAGATATACAAAAACGATTTAGATGAATGTTTTATGGAAGAATGTGTGTACTTGGGATAATATTTGAAATCTAATGAAATTTCTGAAAATTCGATATTAGAACTTAGTAAATTAATATGTAGCAAAAAATTAGAAACGGTTTTTCCAAATATTTCGTTACTGAAAAGATTGAAAACCTATTTAAGATCTACTGTAAAGGAACAACGCTTAAACGCATTGGCAATATTATCAATAGAAAAAGAAGAAAACGTCTGAAAAATTGTTTAACCGTGATTGGTTATTCAAAAGATTGAAATTAACTTTACGGAAATTGATTTTATAAGAAGTTTCAAAGAGGACTTCAATCCTCAGCGTGGCATAACAGTAAGTCAAGACTAGTGGTGGATGGTGGATATTACAGAAAAAAACATTAGTCTTCTCAACGTAAGAGTTTTCAACCACACATACAAAAATTAAGTCGAGTTGCTTACATACACAATTTTTGATGTTAGAAGTTTGCAGAAGATTACTGCTATAAAGATCCTTAATAAATTATTATTCTCCGTATAAAATTACATTTCTACATTATGAATATACTAGAAGAAACCCCCGGTTTAACTTTGAAGTTGTCATAATACAAAATCAAACAATATTTGATTCAATTCATGGAAATAGTTAAAGTTATAAATAAAAATAAATACATATTGCAATTACAATCGAGCGCTGTTATTAAATTTTTTTATAGATTATATATTATAGAAAGTTATTAAAAATTTTACAAATTATTGAGTGATATCCATTATTGAAAAGAAGTTTAAAATTATTTTATTTTAAGAAAAAAATATATTTTTGTAAAATTTATTTTAAAAAAAAGTACAAGCCACGCTAAAATGTAAAACAAAACATAAAACAAAATGGCACTTATTAATTTTGAAAAGTTAAAAGATTTACTTAATAGTAACCTCGATGAGGTACTATTAAGATAAGAGAAATTTTGTCTCTTAACCTCTTAAGTAGTATACGAATATCTCTTAAAAAAAGTCTACACAAAAGTTAAGAGACCACCTGATTTTTAACATCTTTTAACTTTTAATCTTGAACACATAAATCTTTTAACTTCTCTTAAGTAGTATTTAAAAGATAAGAGACTCTTAACTTTTATGTAGAATAGACGGGTTAATTTGTTTTTATTATTTTTTTATTTCTCGAAGGAAGGAGAAAGCCTCGAAAAATACTAAGCAGACCGCACACGTAGGTACTTAGGTATGTAGAATTCTAACCCAATAAAGCCACAAAAACCCTTTACCATAACTGATATTATTAACCGATTAATTGATTGTTCGCGTTAATTGGGAAAACGTGTGTTGGAATGTTATTAAAAAATAGTTTCCGATAATTTTATTAAACCATTAATCATACCTATGGGTTAGTATAGTTTTCCAATTATTATGAGTGTTTTAAAATTCATCATATAGGAAAAAATTGGATAAAAAGAAGTATTCTAGATCTGGTATGCAACATTGTCATATGGTCAATCTCTTGATATGCAACATTGTCAGTTACAGTGTCGTTTTCAGTAGTTTTCCTTGCTAGAATTTTAATTTTTAGAGCAGTGGATTGTGTAGAGCTGACCATGGAGGAAGGATGAGGGAGATAAGTTTCGACTCTTTGAAATGTTTGACCTTGTGGTTTATTGATTGATATTGCATATGCAAGACTTACTGGAAATTGATGTCTAATAAATCCTTACAAAATAATTTTCATTCTATATCTGATTTTTTTTTTATTTCATAATTAAAAGAATTAATTTTATAAAGATTAACTTAAAACTTTGAGCAATTTTTATTTTTTTGTGGATTGCTATTAATATTATTATTCTATACATTGTTTTCAGATACTTTAAACATGTCAAATGCATCAAAATTTTCTTGACTTGGCTGTTCAGGTGCTGAAATCAAAAAAGATATACCTACAAAATTTTTGCTCAAAAAAAATCGGAACAAAACAGATCAATTTAGAACTATTTTAAACAATCTACTCAACAACGATCAGAGCACCTTTGGGTCAAGAAAGTTAAATTAACGGAAGCTACTGAACACAACAAATTTTTTTACTCCAGATCGTTCTAGATCGTTCTTGAACAGTTTACTGAATAACCTTATATTTTACTGAAATATTAACAATTTAGCGAATGAATATATTTTGGTGGTTATGATGAAGTCCGAAGCGGAATTTCTCCGAAAAAAAATTCCGATCCGAATACGAAAGAATTGGTATGCTGAAGTCCCTTCGACTGCAAAGTGTGTGCAGAAATCAAAATCATATGTTTCGGAAGATTTTTGTTTTTGTTTTCATATTCATTTCAAACATTTTTATTTTAAATTTTTTTTTATTTATTTTGTAAAAAATTTTTAATAGATAATGTATATGACATAAGATATACATATATACAATATGCATACATAAATTAAAAGTAAAAGTTACAACTTTCTTAATTACATATGTAGTATGTATATATATACAAATTAAAATAATAGTAATTTTTTGTTACATCAGAGAAAATTTAAAATTCTCTAAAGAATGTAAAATATATATGTATCGTTTTTAATATATATACATATTATGTTATAATATTAAAAACAATAAAATATATTATTCTTTTGAAGCGCTTTTTTATTCCTAAATAAAAAAAAATATTTTTACAAATGAAAAAAAAATTGAAAAAAAAACTATTATTACATTTTCTACTTCTCCTAATATTCTAAATACAAAAATTGTATGCTTTATAATTCATTTCCGAACCATTCTAATACTTCCGAATGAGAAATTCCGGCGTAAAATTTTCAAATTATTTTCCGTTCCGACGAACTTCATGATACATAAGTCTTAAAATTTCGGATAAATAATGACATTTGCAGACTGCGGAATACTTTCGGACTTCAGCATACCAAATTCGGAATGTAATCGGAATTTCACATTCCGACGAACTTCATCATAACCACCTTTATTTTTATATTGTGGTACTTTAAATTTTAGTTTTCTTTTTGCTGACAGATGGATTTTTATGTAGATTTTAATAAATATAATAAAATTTTGCTCCTAGTTTTTTTTAAAAATAAATTTTTTTTAAAATAAGATATTTTAATAACTTTTTCAAAACTTTTTACATTTAAAAAACAAATTTAATATATTTATAATTAAAAATAATTTAAACGAAATGAAAAGTTTATTTTATTGTTTATTTAAATAAAAAAATGTATCTATTTAAAACTTTTTTTTTTATTATTTACTTTTTAATCATGAATTGAAATATGTTTCTTTTTTTTTGAATTAAATATTATAAAATCTGTAAAATAAATTTGAACAATAAAATTTTATCATAGGTTCGATATACATAACATTTCGCCAATATACTAATAAGACTTCTTAACCAAAATACAGTACAAATTATATTCTATTTATTGTACCTACATTTTAGCTGTTTCAGTATACATATATAGGTAGGATAAATTCTAATTGGTATAATATATATTATATGCATACATCTACATGATACATCATAGTGTCAAAACTGTCAACTGTGAATACATTCCATGCATGAGTAATAAGTATATATAATTTGTGGTTACATGACAAAATTACACAATACAAAATTACATATGGACAAAATTACACAGAGACAAAATCACATATGGACAAATTTCATATTTAAAAAAGTTACTGTGCCATATGCGTTTACTTGCCGTCGGCAAAAACAGGGTTTCAATAAATGAGTAGTGGGGGTTTGGCGGCGGCAGCTCCGACTATAAAAACAAGAGATCCGGCGTCCCAAGTGTCGGGACAAAAGACCTTGAAATTTTTTTTTGTCATCAGTACAATAGCCCTTAAATTGTGATGAAGACAATAGGCCCGAGGTCCAAGGAATTGAGGCCGAAACTCTATATCAAGTATTTAAATTGTCTTTTTCTGAAAAATTTTATTAATAATTATTATACATAGTTTTTAAAAAAATTTAGGAGTGGTCCGACGGCCCGAAAGACGGGACAGAAGACCTTGAAGAAGAAACCAAAAAAAATGTTTTTTATACTTATCTTGATACGTAATGAACATTATTGACAGTTTGGCTTTTTGACAATTTTTTTGATCAAGGTCTTTGGTCCCGACTTTCGGACCGTCGGACCAATCCTAAATTTTTAAAATATACGTACGGCCAGTACTCGAAATATACATACGGCCAGTACTCGAAATATACATACGGCCAGTACTTGAAATATTTGCTAGAAATTGGACATCCAGAATGTGCTTCGTCAAGAGCAACCGCGGTGGTTATATATACGAAAACACTTTCAAACGTTAATTGAATTTCAAATAAATAAAAAAATTTCATAGTTAAATTTTTGTTGTTTTTTTTTTACAATTTCATGTTCTATCGGGCTTAAAAAGTCACACTTTATAATTAAAAGAAACTGAACTTTCCACACTATGTATTTCGGCAAATTTAAAAAAAAGTCTTTACTTACTATACTTTAATGCCGAGGCCATCACACAATATTTTAAAAATTTCTAATATATATTTGCTTAGAAATCGCAATTCTTTATTTAATTTAGATCGATCAATCAAGAAACTTTTAAATACACATTTTATAAGTTCCTTTTCTGTAGTTCCTGAAATAGGATAGCGCAGATAGTCAGAATTTACAAAATGAAAAATTAAATGTACTTGATAAAAGTATCGAAACAAAATATTTCAAATTGCTAAATACTAAAACAAAGAAAGGAATTGTTTACGTACTGTCGTATATCCTTGTTTTTTTTTTTTAATTCATCTTTTATTTTTATTAATATTTAAGTTGGAGTTTTTTTTTGTATATATTGAAAATAACGAGAAAACAAAAACAAAAACAGCGCAAAATATGATGTAGCGCACTTCTTGGAATTTTAACCCTTTAATAACAAAAAATATATTGCTATTGCAGAATATAATATAATGGATGCTATGCTTAAATCCTATGTTATGTGTACGATATATTTCAAAACATATGTTATATACATACATAATATGTGTACTGATGTAAATTTATACTTATTCATGAATGTCAAAGAATTTGTTTTAAGTTTTTAAATTTCAATCTTCTTTGAACAATTTTCATTATTTTTTTACCCCTTGTTTTTATGTTTTCGTTTTGGTTTTCCCAAACACTCTTGAGCGGCTCTTTTAAATGATGAAGTGACATATGATTTCACTCGTAAACAAATTATTCTCAATTAATATAAAACTGTGAACATTTTAATTGAAGTTAGTTTTTTATAGAAAACTTTTTCTTATCTGATTATTTTTTTTTAAAGTTATATTCCTTTTTTGTTTTTGTACCAATTTCTGTCATTTAACAGAAAAATCAAATCAAAAAGACCTACCACCACTTTTTGTTTAAAAAAAAATTAGCTGATTTAGTATTCCCTGCTTCGCAAATAAAAAGTAAAACGATTGGATTTTATTTATATTGAATAATATAGGTACCACTACCTATATATGAGAGATATAAATTTTAAGAAATTAGAAAAGTTGAAGAGTTAATCATGGCTACATGTCATCCCTATGATTAAAAGTGACGTCTGAGATAAAAAAAAAAACTTTACAGTTGCAAGCATATATACTTGATCTCCATAAATTGTATCAAAATGAAACCATTGATAAACGAGAATTTGAGAAATATTAAATCAAAATATGAGCATGGAAATAGCTTAATTTCTAAAATAGTTTAATTCCTAACTTATACCACCCTTGACAGACATGTAGTATTGATACCATAGTATTGAAAACTCCCTGATAGACATTAAACTATAGTATTTTAATTTTATTTGATTTTGACATTTACCTGCAAATCAATTTTGGGATGTTTTTAATATGCATATCTTTTTTATTGGGTTGTCCCGGAAAAGGTGCACAACTCTCCGGGCCTTCTTGTAGGACTCAATACGGCTATATACATAATCAACTCTGGGCCGGAGCCATTTATCACATTGCTTCAGGCCAGGTTCTGTGCCTATATGCCGTTAAGCCAACGGTTCGTCAGCTAAATTTCATCCGATTTGATATTCCATCCGATATTCCTCTTTGTTACCACATTTCCAGCGTTTTTCCTATTTTTTTCTTTTTGGCATTTTCGAGGGAACCTTCTACTCTTCTGTGAAGCAACAACTGCCGCTCTCGAAGTTGAATTAGTATGACAGAAGTGCAATTGGTATGACTCCAGCAATCACCGGTCCTATAGGCCGATGCAACTCTTAAGGCTGCATTGAACTCATCTAAGTCTCCTTCTGAACATCTCTTTCAAGAAAACGTGCCCTCATACCTCCTACCCGTACCGTAGGACTGAATGCACTAAGGACATTAACAGTCTCCTTCTCGCCGGCTTAGGCTCACCCACATTTGACATGAGTTAACTCAGAGCCGTGACACGTCCTGCCGTCTTATCGGTTTATCGGTGATAACGTCCTGTGTTGAGAGGCCAGCTCTAAAGCCTTCTCGACAGGCCGCCCGCATTTTCGATAGCAGACCACAGCCTCGACTTCTGCAGTTTCTGCAGTACTTTTCCAGTCGTATCCAGCATAAACAATGATTGGTAATAGAAAGGACACTCCGAGTCCCCTTTCCCCTCACCGATCAGCACAAAATGTGCTATCTTCCTGATTTGTGATCCACTGACCAACGAGCAGCTTCATTTCGGCTGCTAGCCAGAAACCGATCGGGTCAACTCTGCCTCATCAACTCCATCCACGTTCAGGAAAAAGTGTTTAGCAGGGACCACACGCCCCTGGAGCCCCTCATGAAGCCCAAAAGCTATATACTGGTGTTCGCTGCCTGTGTAATCTTCGCTCACGTGCCAAGCCTCCGCCCTGGGAGCAAGATTTTCCGAAACAAAATTTACATCCGGAATGGTTCCGTTACATCCAGGCCGCCTAAAGGTTGGTGTGTTGCCGGTGTTCAGAGAGAGTAGCCCCGTCCATGGCCGCCATTTCCATCCCTAGCATCTGGATTTGCCAATCTCCATTGCAATGCTCTCCCGTTGAAATCGCCGCCCACCACCGCGCGATTAACAGCAGCGGGAACCGTGTTCTCGAGATCGCCCAGCTTTCTGAAGAATTCATTAATGAGTTCGTTTGGGGTGAAATAGACACTCACGAACGTGATTTCTCTGCTCTTAACCCAAACGAAACCTCGTCCACCATGCTCTACCACTGGTATCCATATGACCGCTGTGCCCAACTCATCCGAGTACCAGGAAGAAGAAATATTTCCATACGCATACTGCTCACTGAATAACAGCAGGTCGGTCTCTCTCTGCTTGGCCAGCTAGCGAAGAATATCACTACAACACTACTCCGGTTGAGAGTAGAAATTTTCTAACTGATCATTAGTTAGTTTAAAAATAAGAAATATGAAATAAAGCAAACAAATAATTTATTTATACTTCTGTTCTTTTCTTTATTTAATTATGTTGCAACTTTCTGGTTTTTCCACATTTAATTCATTTTCTTACTTTATAAATTTTTAACATTTAATTTATTCTTTTTATTGTTCTTTACTTTATAATATATTTTTTTACATTTAGTTTATTTTAACTTTATAAGCTTTTAATATTTAATTTGTTTTAACTTTATAACTTTTTAATATTTAATTTGCTTTAACTTTATAAATTTCTTTTTGTTTCAGGTAATAACTTACCTGTTTTTATAAATGGATCAAATTGTAGGACCTCTCCCGTGGGTATATACAATAATAATGATTTTCTAGTTTTCCTTTAGGGCTGGGTTAAAGAGATTTTTTTTAGCAAACTGAAGTGGATACCGCACATTTTTTGCCCGATTTGGATGAAACTTTGGATATTGCGATACCGAGGTAACTACGTGGCTTGATTTTTAAATTTTGGAATTTAAAGGGCTAAAAAAATCCATTGAATCCTTAATTTTTGTGTTTTTTTAGCTGTTTTTGCAAACTGAAGCACGAGGCATTCACATTTTTTACCCGATTTAGATGAAGTTTTGGGGGTAACTTCTTAAAATATATACCGAGGTAACTACGTGGCCTAATTTTTGAAAATTGTACTAGATTTCAAGAATTTTTTAGTTAAATGTTGTTTTATAAAATGGATTGTAACTCAAATTTCCCTTATCATTTCAACTTTTTTCTTGTTTTATGAAAAAGTTATATATTTTTTTTATTATATGTATTTAGTAAAAATATTTTTATAATTTATTTTTGAAATAATAATTATAAAATATTTTTTAAAACAATTAAATTTATAAAAATTTATAAAATATGCAGTTTACGCACACTTAAAAAATTTAGTTTTAACAAATTTCGCTACAGAGCTTTGGCAGTTACGTAGCTAGAATCTTTTTTTTACAATGAACTCTACCAACAACACAAATTTTTTCTGATAAACACAAATTAATGTACATTTCTTTGTATACACCATGCTAATTCAAATATTATTATCGTTGTATTTATTATTTTACCAAAGAAATATTCAAAGATGTTTTATGATATTTCACTGATTAGATATTTTATGTTCCAAATACAATTTATTAGGGTTTGAAAATAAAGATATATATATATGCATTTGCTCACTTATTTGAGGTATGATGTATAAATTTTAACAGTACATAAATATAATAACGTTATTATAAAAAACGTTATTTTTGAAATTATGTAATTTTTAAATATATTTTTGAATATGTTCACCTTAGGTATGTTAGCATTAATTTTTATCTATTAAAATTCGTTCTAAACATTTTTGAAGAGAAAATAAATGACAAAAATAGAAGTATAACGAGAATATTTTGTTAACTGAAGCTGATTTAGTAAAGTTGAATTTTCTTTACTCAACTTTACTTTTTCTATAACAACAAATACCAAGTATATTATAGGAACAGTTACGAAAGAACTACATTACTACCAACTTTACTAATTTTAATAAAGTATATAAAAATCGAATTATGATGTATTTTAGGCCATATTTTTAGTTAATAATTTTAGTAACCTAATGATGAAAATTACTGAAAGTAATTTTCAATACAACCACATCGGTTCTGACTAATGTAATATAATAATTAATAAGCATATATATAATAAAACAAATACAAACTAATATAATATACAATATTTCCATATATACCAAATAATTAATAAATAAAAAAGGCCATCATTTCGAAAGGGAAAAGGACATCTGCAGATCAGAAGATTTATCTGCAGATCCCACTGTTATAAATAAATAAATAAATTACCTAATTATGTACTTATGTTGTTAATTAATTATAACAAATTTGTAGGAAATGGAGACAGTAGTGCTCATAAATGATTATTTATTATCATAGCTAGGGTTTTGCTTCTACAAAAATATTGTTCTAGTAAAGTTAAATGTAAAAATCATCTTTACAGAAATTTTAGACTTAAACTAACATCTACGACTTCAAATACAAAATTTCAAATACAATATGGCAAAAAATTGTCTCAAAACATAGATCGAATGATTTTTGGAACTAAAATCTCGGTGTATAATTGGAGAAATAGTGCACTATTCTACTATATTAAAATCTTGCCAAAGACATATCAAATGCGACAAATCACAAATTTGATCATCATGAAAATTGTGACATTTTTGTAAGCGGCGTGAAAAAGAAAACTTTGTAACTTTGATAATATAAAATCTATTCTTTGAAGAAATTACTACTGCCGTGTCACGTTTAGTAAAACAAATCAGACGGTTTATTGTTACTTAATATGGACTCAAATATTTTCGAACAGTTCAATAGTAAAATTTGTCAATACGTAGGAAGGAACCTTATAAATTTTTCTCCGTGGCAGTCTCCAAGTAGATGTTCATCAGCTTCTGTCGACCAATTCAATACTGGGCAGGCTTTTACAGAGTTTTTGAAAGAAATAAATGGGAGTGAAAGAAATACAAAAATGCTTCTTCCAAACCCAGAAGATAAAATAATTAAAATAAATATGACCAGAAAAAAGAAGCAACATAAGCCAAATAAAAGATTTAGAAGAGCTAAACATCACTCAGTATAGATAAAAATTATAGAGCAGACACATGTGAAAAACCAGATATGTTACATGTGTTTCTACGAAAGACAAAAAATAATGCTGGAAAAGTTGAGAACAAATTTTGAAAATAGGGCGAACATTGAAATTGATACACGCGATCAATTTGGTTGTAATTATTAGTACGCATTAAGAAATATAATGGTCACTGACTCAGATTTTAAATTTGTAAAGTTCTAAGTAATCAAATACAAGCTCTATTCAGTTGTATGCATAAACACCATGATTTATGGAATGTAAAATAAAAAAACTGCAATATCAGAACTTGAAAAGTAGACTAATTTTAACATACAAAACTTTGGGCTTTTTGTTGACGAAGAATTACCTTTTCTTGGAGCTACTCCAAATGATCTAGTTGAAATAATGGTATTTATGACATAAAATGCCCTCAGTCAGCAAAAGATAATTTTTCAAAAGAAGCTATTGACCAAAAAAAGATAAAGTATTTAAAATGCCATACTGATGATAATACAATTGCACTATAAAAATCACATAATTATTTTTATCAAGTGCAGGATTATTAACATAACAAAAATAAATTTTGGTATATGGAATTCAAAAGATTTCAAGTATATACGAATTGAAAAGACGATCAATTTTTTACTAATAAAATGAAACCAAAATTGGAATATTTTTACAACAACTTCGTATTATCAGAATTATGTGATCAACGGATTCCCAGAAACATGCGAATAAGAAATACATGAGCGACTTTACTTGCAAAATAATAAATTTTAAAATTAAATTAAATTGATTTTATATTCTTATAACATTAAAATATATGTTTAAATAAATGTAATATATCCAAAAAATACTTTTCGTTTTTTTCCTTCGAACAATTTTTTTTCCTTTATGCAAAAAAATATCAAATTAAAAATTTTAGGGTGATCTTTCGTTTGCATAAAGAGTAATTTTTTACATGATTATAAATTTATATTTTGAAAATATTTTGAAGTACGGATGTTTTTTTGTATTGCTTCTTTTTATTCACATTTAAATTTTTACTATAGTTGTATATAACTTCAAGTAAACTGATCATCCAGATAGTGTAAAAATTAAAAGTAGCTTTATAGCTTTCAAATTTTCATGCACTATATTTTAAACAAATTTTTACATGAGGTTTGAGCTTTCAATTCTGTTTAACCCAAAGCGGGATTGCTTTTAAAATATGAGTTTTATTATTTCGGAATTGTTTTTGAATTTTTATTTTAAAAGTAAAAATTTACCTTGATTTTTATTTTGAATTGTTAACACGCTGGGTGGCGCAGTAGGTAGAGTGCCTGTCTTTTAACCGAAAGGTCCCAGGTTCGATTCCCCACAGAGGCAAAAAATGCTTTCTGGATTTTTCGACCTGGTCCAGTACCCTTTATCATTGGGATAAAATAAATGATAAATAGTTGAGAGTTTTGGTTATCACTAAAAATAAAATGGGACTATGCTATTATGAAGGCGAAGTACTTTACAATAGATATAGTTTTCCACATTTAAATTAGTCTATACCACAAAAATTCTACAGAAAAAGCTATTGTATGTGATTGTGTATTCCAAATCTCTGTTTAAAAGCAGTTAGGGTGTTCATCCCATAGACTGGGAATTATATAAAAAAAAAAAAAGTAAAAAAAAAATACTTTGATTAAACGAAAACGCTTATTGTACAAAAAAATGTTTATCGGTGAATTATGGATTTCATCTGCATTATGGAAACACCTGCTTCAATATAACAAACAACTAATTTAAATTAAAAAAAATTTTTTTTAAATTTTTACATTCAAGTAATATGTATGTACATATGTATAAAGCAATTTGATTAATTTTTTTTTATTATTTATTATCAATAGTTTATTTGAGTAAACAAAAACTTTAGGGTTACCAGATATCCTTTTGCTTTTAACAAAACTAATTTTAATAAAAATAACTAATTCTTTAATATTTTCACATTCATATATGTACATTTTATAATTAAAGTTTAAATTTATTTTTTGAACTAACAAATGCTCATCATATTCCTAAATCTAGTAAATTTTTCTTTGGTCAAGGGCTTAGTAAGAATATCAGCGACTTGATCATTTGTTGGTACATAAGTTAGAGTAAACAGATTGTTTTCAAACTTTTCACGTATGAAATGATATTTGACATCAATATATTTTGTTCTTTTATGAAATTCCGGATTCTTCACTAATTTTATTGCACTTTGGTTGTCCATTAACAGGGTCGTCGATACTTCGTAATCTGGTAGTAGTTCTGTAATTAAGCGCTTTAACCAAACTAATTCCTTAACCGCTTCTGATGCTGATATATACTCTGATTCTGTCGTTGACAACGCTACACATTTTAGTCTTTGTAACTGCCAGGAAATAGCACCACTTCCAAACAAACAAACATATCCACTAGTAGATTTTCGTGAACCAATATCACCGGCATAATCAGCATCACTGTAACAATTTAGATGCAAAACATTACTGTTGTTAAAATAAATACCTTTATTTGGTGATCCTTTCAAGTATATCAATATTCTTTTGACAGCATTTACATGTACTGTGTTTTGACTTTCAAGAAACCTGCTAACACTGCTTAGAGCAAAAGCAATATCCGGTCTTGTTGCTACTGCTAAAAAACATAAGACAGCCAACAGCTTGCCTTAAAGGAAAGTCTTCTTTCCTCGATGATTCAGCATATAAACACAGTGATGAATCTGCAGGAGTTCTAACAGGCTTCGCCTCAAACATATTAAATCTCCTCAACACTTTATTTACATAAGAATTTTGATGAATATGAATTGAAGCATTTTCCATTCGTATTATTTCCAATCCAAGAAAATAATTAGCAGTTGAAACTTTTATTTCAAATTCACATTGCAAATAATTTATCAATGCATTTATATCGGCACCTTCTGCTGCAGCTACAAGTCCATCATCTATATATATGGCCAACAAAATAATATTTCCATTTTGAACTCCAGTAAAAACACATGGATCAGCTGTTGACGCTGTTAAATTCAACCTTTTTAGAAATTTCGTAAATTTTTTGTTCCAGCACCTCGAAGCTTGCTTTAAACCATAAAGACTCTTTTGAAGGTGGCAGACTCTACCAGTTCCATCATCATATCCTACTGGTTGTTTCATGAAGATATCCTCATCTAAATCACCATACAGAAAAGCTGTTTTCACATCAAACTGCATTATTTTAAAATTCTTATTAGCGGCAATAGCTAAAATTGCCAGAATCGATGTAAATTTCACAACTGGGCTAAACGTTTCAGTGTAATCAATTCCAAATTCTTGTGTGAAACCTCGTACAACTAATCTGGCTTTGAAGCTATCTATTCTTCCATCTGCTGAAAATTTAATTTTATATATCCATCTATTATCAATAATCTTACGTTTGTCAGGAAGAGCAATTAAATTCCAAGTATTGTTCTTATGTTAAGACTTTATTTCGTCATCCATTGCCTTTTTCTACTCCAATGCTTTAGATGACACAACAGCTTCATCGGAATTGTTTGGTTCAACACAATCAGCCAAAAAAGCAAGACTTTCCGATACAATGCTGTAGTTAGAAACAGTACTATGTTTTCTCTTCTTTGCTAATTTTATAGATGAACTATGATCTACCATTTCTACATCTTCATCACAAAAGTCTTCCACTAAATATTTACCAGGTTGATTATCATATTGGTTTATGTCTTCACAATCTTTCATTTCAATTAAATTGTCACTATTATCTTCTTCAAATAAATTTACATAATTCTCTTTTTCAATTAAATTTTTATTATTTTTATTAACTTCAACATAATTTTCTTTAGTATTATTTTGTCTTACCACATTTTCAATTTTTTTCACAGTTGAGTTTTTAAATAAATTTGATGATTTTATTATATGCCCGAAGTAAACATCATTTGAATTCTCATTTTCTTTTTCAGCAACACTTGAACTATTTGTATCATCATTCATTTCCTTGAAAGCAACATCACGCGAAAATTCAACTTTCCTTGTTTCTGATATCTAACACGATACCCTTTTGTACTTTCACCGTATCCCACAAACTTTCCTTTATTTGCCTTTTTATTTAACTTTCGACGCTTTTCTTTCGGAATGTGTATATATTATAAACGTCACATCCAAAAATTTTAAAATTTTGAATTGTCGGTTCCTTGTTGAACCATAATTGAAACGGTAACTTTCCTTCCACTGGACTTGGACCAGAGCGATTCAACACGTACACCGTTGTGTTGACTGCTTCTGCACAAAATTTTAAACTGATGTTCTTAGCATGTATCCTAACTGCTTCCATAATTGTCCTCATTTCTCATTCAGCTTTACCGTTTTGCTCTGGAGTATACGCTATTGTAGTTTGGTGTCGAACACCATGTTTTTGTAAAATTTGCCTTATCTATGTGTTAACATATTCTGTACCATTGTCTGACCTAAGAATTTTTACAGTATTGTTCGTGTCTATTTTTACTTCATTTAAAAAATGTTCTATTAAATTTCCTACTTCAACTTTTTCTTTTATACAATACAATGTACGATAGTGAGAAAAATCATCTTTAAACAAAATGAAATACCTTGCTCCTCCAAAAGAAGTTTCTTGCATAGGTCCGCAAACATCTGTATGTACAAGTTCACCCTGCTTCGTTGATTTAGTTTTGCTGCTTTCAAATGGTGACCTATGGTGTTTACCCATAACACAAGCTTCACAAAAAAAAATCATTTTAATCATTAAACTTGATATTCATTTTATTTAAAAAAAACTTTTAATATATGTTTTGGTGACCTAAGCGTTCATGCCACATTTTGAGTGATTTTGTTTGTTTAATTTTTATTGATAAATTTGCTGATACGTCACAATTTTCACTTTTAACAACTTTTAACAACATTTTAAATAATTTACCTTCACGTACACCAACAGCTAAAATTTCTTTGTCCTTTTTTCTTTCGCATTTAATATTGTCCGAAGATAATTTTAAACCTTTATCCAGAGCACAATTCGAAGAAAATAAATTCATTTTGATTTCTGGTCAAAATATTTGATAAATCTTTTTTTACCCAAATTTTGTTATTGAAAGCTAAAATATTTATATCACCATAACCATATGCAAAGATGATGTGACCATTTCCCTGGATTGCAACTGGATTTTCAAACACTTTATAATTTGTGAAGTAGTCTTTTCTATTTGTCATGTGATCACTGGCACCAGAGTCCAAAAACCAATTATTTTTGCTTTGTGTTGAAGATACAAAGGCTTGACTCACAAGTGCATCACTGTTTGTTTGAAAATTTTCATTTATTTTATTTCGAGGACAATTTTGTTTCCAATGTCCACTTTTCTTACAAATAAAACATTTTCCTGGTTTCTTTTTATAAACATTTTTATGATGAGTTTTATTATTGGAAATGTACTTTTTAACCACTAAAGCTTCACTTAATTCAATCGAACTTTGTGCTTCCATACGCGATTCCTCCATTATTAACCTTGAGGTTAGGTTTGCTAATGTTTGTTGTTTCATGGATGTAGACTGCCATGCCGTATAAAAGTGGCTGTAATTTGATGGCAATGTCATTAATATTTTTGTTATGACCATTGAATCTGACATGTACTCACCTAAATCTTTTAGTTGTTGAACTAACTTCTCCAGCTTTGAAATATGCACTGAAATATTATCTTCAGGTAGTTTTTTGAAACTGTAAAACCTTTGTTGCAGCAGATGTATGGTTGTTTTGCATTTCTGTTCATAAATACCTTCCAATTTTTCCCACATTTGAGCAGAAGTTGTACAGCTCATTAAATGAATTAATGGTTGCTGCCCTACATTTGTAGCTATTATTCTTTGTGCCTTAGCATCTATTCTGCTCCACACTGCTTGCTGTTCTTCATTTTCAGGTTGAGCAAACGTCCCGTCAACTACACGCCAATAATCCTCAGCATTGAGCATGATTTTGACTTGAAACTTCCATGTTGACCAATCATCAACATTTCTAAGTTTTTCAATCTTAAAATCCCTTTCCATGTTTCAACCGCGTGCTTTTATTTTTTTTGCTTCAAAATAAAAGTAACCCAAACGAAAATTAATACCGAACCGATTAATTAATAATTAATTCCAAAATATTTTATACAATTTTTTTAAACAATTGCTTCTGCGTTTTTCCAAAACTAAATAATTTTAAACGCGCTAATTTTCCGTTAAAAAAACTTCTTAGTAAAAATATTTAAAACGTGACTGGGTCCCATAACCTATTGAATTATTAAATTAAAACCACGTCCGTTCAGTTCACAAGTTTTATTAAGAAGAAAGAATAAGAAAATAAATAATTCAAGTACAGCTTACATTCAATTCTTATAACTAATACAATGTAATTACTCTTATACAATACGTCTAAACATCAACAGACATGAACAAAATATTGTACACAAATGTGATGATAAACTAATTTCAACGAGGTTGTTAAAATTTTGAACAATATTAGTTTTTTTTTTACATTTTTTGTTATAATTATTCCTGGTACAATTTCTACAATTTCTATTTTGAAAAAATTTTTGATATTACAAAACGCTTCTCTAAAGTTAAATATGTTTTGAATAGAATTATTTTTGGTTTCAATTAAATTTTTTTTTTAAGTTTTCTTTTACTTCTGAATTATAAACATTATTACTACTTTCATTTATTAATATAGTTTGTTCCGTAAGGGATATTGATTTATTTTGGTTCAATAAGTACTTCCGATAGTGATCCTTTAGAGCAGAGGTGTCAATAACGTCGATCGCGATCTACCGGTCGATCGCGTAATGATTTTAGGTCGATCGGCAATAAATACTCATATTTCATATATTTATTTCCTTTCAAATTGCCATTTTCAATTTCAAGAATCAAAAACTATTTGTACTAAATACATACAAAAATAATAAGCAACTATTAAATAAGAGATGGCTCTATTATATTTTATTCATTTTGTAGGATTGGATATTTGCTAAGTAGATTTGGAATGAATTTGAAAATATTTCATATTTTTGAATTTTGTTTTAATAAGAAAATAAATTCCGGAAATATTTAGCAGAAAATAAATATCGGAATCTAAAAAAATGTGCTGAAAATTTATACGCCTGTTTTGGTTCGACATATTTGTGCGAATCAGCATTTTCACAAAAGAAAATAATAAAGTCGAAATACCGAACTAATTTAACGGACGAACATTTAGAATCCTGCTTGAGAAATGGGCTGAGTAATTATTCACCAAATTATGTGCAAATTATAGACACGATGCAATGTAAAATAAGTAATTCAAATATTGTACCATCAGGAAGTTCAAAATGATTTTTTGCCTATTCTTATGTAAGTTACTTTAATTGTAAAAATATAATTATATGTTTGTATTTTTCAGTTTCCTTCTTAACAGACGACATTATCATTATCAATAAAAATAAAATTATATTTTTTTAAAAAATATGTAAAGCTCGTGAATGTTTTTAATTATTACTATTAATAAATATTATCGACATATAATTTTTATTTTATTTAATTCAAATAAGTATCTAAAATTTTAAAAATCGTGTAATTTGGATCCATAAATATTGCCTTCTCCTCTCACTCTTATTTTTAGAAAAAGTAGATCGCAAAGGATTTTTACTGCGCGAAGTAGATCTTATAGGAAAATTAGTTGACACCCCTGCTTTAGAGTATTCTGGGATCATAAGAATAATGATGATTTGTTCTAAATAAAATGTTATGACAATTTTAATGTCTTTAAAAGATTGTAGATTTTAAGTTCTTTTTCAGTAAGTATGTTCCTAGAGTGTATGCCTAATTTGCTTGTAAGTATTATTCGTTCTATGTCGTCTATGTGGTTTTTCTATAGATTGATGTCGTAGTTGAATTGATAAACTTGTTGTATTGCATGTAATTAAATTCTTCTAGTTTTAATATTTTGTTTGTGTTTTGTTTATTAAAATTATTCAAGTATGTTGATATTGTTTTTTGTTGTAAGTTAACGTGTTGCGTTACGTTTTGAATTTGTTTTGAGATTAAATTATTTATTGAGATTTGTTTATTGTTTTCATTTAGCAGCTGTTTGTTCTTTTTTTCTAATGCGTTTATTTGGTTTTTTAGTTTCCTCGTCATGTAGTCCATGGTGCTACTTATATACTTTAGTCCAGTCCCTATAACGCAAATTAGACCTCTTGAGGAAATCAAAGGATGCTACCAGAGTCAACTGCAAAGCTTTAAATTGGATTGAAAGTTGTTTAAAGTAGATCATTGATGAAAATCAAGAAGAGAGTGGGGAAAAGAACTGATCCTTGCGGAACACCGGCATTTATGTGAATTTTGTCAGACGTGAAACCGTCGACTAAGACGCGAATCGAAAGATTTGAAAGGAAGCCTTCAATTCATTTGGAAAATACAGAACCTAGACCAATAGCTTGGCATTTAACAATTAAAGCCGCGTGCCATACTCGATCGAAAGCTTTGGAAATATCTAAAGCAACAATGTCAGATTTTCCAGAATTGTGTAAACTGATATTGAGTTTTTCACAAAGGCATGTCATCATGTCACCGGTAGATCGGTACGGTCTAAAACCATATTGTCTGTCAGATATTATGCCTTTGCTCTCAAGATATTTCGAAAGTTTCTCATTGATTAGGCTTTCCATCATTTTGGAAAGAATCGAAATAATAACTATAGGTCTATAGTTTGTGGGATCACTTTTGTCACCTTTTTTCGGAATTGGGTGAACATGCGCAACTTTCCATTGACTGGGAGATTGACCAATTGAAAAAGACAGGTGGAATAAGTTGCGTAGAGGTTTCGAAATGGCGAAGGCAGTACCATTACAGGAATTCCATTCGGGCCGGCAGACTTGTTTACATCTAGATTTCTCAAAATTTTTACTATAGCTCAAAAACTTTTACAAACAAGTTTGCTTTACCGTTTGGGTCCATCAGGATTTCACCATCATCAATCAGTGACGGAAATGAGGATTCCGGAAAGTTGTGCAAAACATTTTTAGCAAATGGCCAGAAGGTTCTACTATTTTTCGGGAGTTGTAGAATTTTTTGCCTCAACCGTTGGTTATGCAACAGCTTTTGCGGATTGATGACATGTTTGCATTTATTTCTGTTATAACTCTTCCTTGTTGGTTCAGATTATTTTTTGAACTCCTGTAATAATATGGAATAAAAGTTTTCATTCCAAGTAATATTGTTTTACTAACAATATCAGTGGCGAAGTCAACGTCTCGAGACTGAAAGCACATGGACCAACCAAATGTTTGTAAAAAATTGTTGAAAGCATCCCACTTAGCTTGGGCGTAATGCCAAACTATTTTTTTGGGAGCATGTTTTTGGTTGGTAGATGTACTTTTTTGGAAGCTCGTACTTTCGAGACAATGATCTGATCCCCCCAAGGGAGAGTTAACCGAAACAGAATACTTTCGGGGTGTGAAGTCAGAAATAAATCCAAAAGATGATCTGATTGATCACTACGATAAGGATTCGTTTCGCCTTTTCTTCAATCTGGGTAAAAGCCTCGACGACCGCCCGTTGTGATCTGGTGATGATGTCAATGTCGTCGGCATACCCTAGTAGTTGAACAGATCTGAAAAATATAGTACCATGTTTACTTGCGCTCGTCGCACTATACGTTCCAGTACTAGATTGAAGAAGTCGCATGATAGTGCATCTCCTTGTCGAAATCCGGTACACGTCTGGAAGTAATCAGAAGTGTTATTTCCAATCACCACAGCACATCTTGTGTTTTCCAGTGTCATTTTTGACAATCGGATGAGCTTGGCTGGTACACCGAATTTCGATATAGCAGCATACAGCTCGCTGCGGTATATGCTATCGTACGCAGACTTGAAATCGATAAATAGGTGGTGTGTATCGACTTAAAATTCATGGGTCTCCTCCAGGATTTGTCTAAGTGCGAACATCAGATCGCTTCTTGATTTTCCAGGGCAAAAGCCGCATTGGTAACTGCCGACAGCAGCGTCACAATAGGGCTTCAGCTATTCGCACAAAATGTTGGACAGGATTTTATATGCGATATTTAAGAGGGATATTCCTCTATACTTTTTACAGGACATGGCGTCGCCCTTTTTGAAAATGGGGCATATAGAGCTTGTGCTCCAGTCATTAGGCATGCTTTCTTCCTTCCAGATGTTTCCAATGATTTGGTTGCATGCAGTTAACAAAAACATCGCCTCCAGCTTTAAATAGTTCAGCTGGGAGTCCATCAGGTCCAGCAGCTTTGTTGTTTTTCAGCTTGCTGATGGCTTGGCCAACAACCTCTACAGTGGGTGGCGGGGGGTTGCTGGTAATGACTGGTGCTGGTGTTGCTAGCTCTTGTTGTTGTTTTTGCTCTCCGTTTCCATTTAGCAGCTGGTGAAAGTGCTGCTTCCATGTCCCCAATATCCCTTGCGTTGCGGTAACCAAATTTCCCATATTATCTCTTAGCGCGTGTGTAGCGGGTTTATAGCCAGCTGCCAGTTGCATGGCTTTTTTGTAGAAGTTCCGCACTTCGCCTCTATCTCTATGAGATTCGATATTTATGAGCAGGGATTTTTCGAAGTATCGTATTTTCCGCCTGATGAGTTTCTTCTCATCTCTTCTTTTAGCCTCATATTCTTCTTTCGCTGCTCTAGTTCTCCGTTGCAGCGCTTTTTTATACGCCTCGTTCTTCTTCAACGTTTTCGATGCAAATTCCTCCTCATACCATGGATTTCTGGTGTTTCGTGGTTTGAAGCCAATTGTATTTGCAGCTACCTCTTTGATGATACTGGCACAGTTTTTCCATTGATCATCAATCGAAGAATGGTTTGAAGGAGGTGTGGCTGTTAAGTTTAGGCTAATTTGCTCTTAAAAGCTTCTGGCTATCTTGGGCGACTGCAGGCTACTAATGTTAAATTTGGGATTATTATGTGACTGCACTTTTTTAACATTAGATATTCTGGCTCTGAAAAGTGCTATAACCCAAAAATGATCAGAGTCGATGTTAGCCCCTCTGTATGACCGTACGTCCAGCACGCACGATGAGTGGCGTGCGTCAATCATAAGGTGATCAATTTGATTGGTTGTACGGCCATCTGGAGATAGCCAGGTGGCTTTATGAATATCTCTATGGGGAAATTTGGTGCTGCTTATAACCGTATTATGCGCCGCTGCAAAACTGATCAATCGGTAACCATTATCGATGGTGTGTTGGTGGAGACTATGTTTACCGATTGTTCTGCCGAAAATTTGCTCTCTACCGACTTGAGCGTTGAAATCCCCTAGCACAACTTTTTCATCATGTTGCGGGCAAGCTTCGTATACTTTTTCTAACGCGTCATAGAAGTCGTCTTTCTCTGTTTCTTCTTTTTCATCAGTAGGAGCATGCACACATATTAGGCTGATGTTGTAGAAAGTGCATTTAATGCGGATTATGGCTAGACGCTCGTTAATTGGTTTGAAATCAATAACATTTCGTCTTAGCGTGTCTCCGATTGCAAAACGCATCCAAATATGTGGTGTTTTTCGTGGCAGCTATAGTATATATCGCATTTTTGTTTCTTAATAATTCCGGTTACTGTCCAACGCAATTCCTGTAACGCAGTGATGTCAGCTTTATACTTTTTTTATAGAGTGAGGACATTTTCCAATATGTTAGATGCACCTGGGCTGTATAGTGTTCGAACGTTCCAGGTGCAAATTCTAAAATCAAAGTCCTAACGAGTTCCAGGTCTGTTCCAATTAATCCATCCATATCCGAGGCTTGTTTTAAGTCTTTCATAACTATGTTTTTTTTATGGGTTAGGTAGTTAGCCTAACGCCAACCTTCGATCTGAAGGGTTGTTTTTGCGCACTTACAATTTTGGCCTATCGTATAAGCGGATGCTGTATAGGATAGTTTCCGGAGGTCACCACGTGGAGGTGATGTAAGCACTTGCTCAAAAACTTGACAGTTGCGCATCTGGGTCAGCGACCGGTCAGAGGTTACCCTGTCAATCCCAAGCCGGACCATCCCTCATCAATAAATACTTTCACTATATATTGAAGTGTAAACACTACCTAACACCAAGGAATTTTCTTATTTATTTTTGGGTCTTAGGGATTGGAAACTCTTTTACACATTGTATTTAGGTTTTATCCCATTAAGAGTGATGATGTGTCCAAGAAATTCGGTTTCATTCTTTAGAAATTCTGATTTATCTAATTGGACAGATAAATTGACTTCATGGAGTCTTTTAAAAATTTTTGATAGGGAGTGTAAATGCTCTTCTAATGAAGTTGAAAAGAAAATTATATCGTCTAAGTAAACTAGACAGATTTTGTTGATATAGTCTTTGTGTACATAATTCATTAAAGGTTGAAATATAGTAGGCGCGGTTTTTAGTCCAAAGGGTATTCTAAGAAATTTATAATACCCGTTTTCGACACTAAAAGCTGTTTTATGTATATCGTCCCCATTAATTTCAATCTGATCTGATGAAATCCTTTCGCAAGGTCGAGTGTAGTGAAATATTGGCATCTTCCCAATTTACCTAATATATCCTCTATGTTAGGAATTCAAGAATTCTTTTATTACTTTAATTAATTGAAATTTCTCTTCTGAGGGGATATGATTTGTTCTAATTTGTTCCAATAACTGTTGTTCAGGTTGTGATTCTTCTATGATATTAAAGTTGCGATGGTGTACTTCTTCCGTTTTAATTGGTTCGAAGCTTATACGCTTATTACCATCTGTTTTTATATTGATTTCAGCTTCCACTTTATAATTGGTTGATTCATATATTCCTTCTTTTAGAATGACTTGGCCCACTGTGGATTTCTTCTCCGGCAGGTAGGCCCGTCCTTTCTTTTTTTGAACTGGTACTTTCAATTTGTACTACCTTTTTTTGTGATTGTGTGTAAAAATTTTCTTCACTATCAGAGAAGTGAAGTTGTGCAGCTCCATATTTTGTTGTCAGGATTTCCTTTTTTGAAATCTATTTTTCTTTTAAGAAGAATGAGGATTAATTGTCTTCAAGTTCTTTAAATAAGTGTATTTTTGCTTTTTGTGTCACGGTCACTTCGTGACTTAAAGTTTTGATTAAAATTGGTTTTTCTAAAATTTCTATTAGTTTTGGATTAGACAGGTTGGGGTTAATTATAGAATGTATATCCCCTGTATCCACAATGATTTTAAGTGAAATTTAAGAAGTTGTCCTAAATTATACCACTCTAAGTTGATCAAAGAGACTACAAGACTACCTCGATCACTGAAATTATTTGTTAGGATTTCTCTTAACTGGAGCCAAGAGGTGAGATGGTTATTTATTTCCACAACCTCTCTAACTTTTCTTTTTAATTTAGATTTGATAACATGGGGGGTCTGGGTTATCAAGGTCAAAAATGTGAGTTTCTGTATATGTCGGGCTGTTGAGCGCTGAACTTGAAATTGAAATATATTCTAAATTGTACTCGGAAAAATTAAAACTCTTTATACAGGACTTACCTTCAGAAGTACTTATATTTAATTCACTTAAACTAAGTTTATCTATTAATTTTCACAAAAATGAGTTTTTCTTTTTACTTTATTAAAGAGTTTTTGTTTTTATATTATTAAACAAAAATGTTGGTATCATTAGTTTTTTACTTAATTTTATTTGTATTTTGTTTTATTTATTATTAAAAAAATCTTGTAATAGTTTAAGAAAATATTTATCTATTGTTAATTTGTAAGATTTTATTTATTATATTTCAACTTTGTTTTTATTAAGTGTAGAAACACATGTAATGCTTTTTGTTTTTTATTTATTTAGCAACATTACTTAGCGCATCCTACCGACTGCCACAGTTTTCTAACTGATCATTAGTTAGTTTAAAAATAAGAAATACGAAATAAAACAAACAAATTATTTATTTATACTTTTGTTCTATTCTTCATTTATTGTAGTAACTTGTATGTAGTAATTTTCTGGTTTTTCCACATTTAATTTATTTTTTTACTTTATAAATTTTTAACCTTCATTTATTCTTTTTATTGTTCTTTACTTTATAATATTTTTTTAACATTTAGTTTATTTTAACTTTATAAGCTTTTAATATTTAATTTGATTTAACTTTATAGATTTTTAATATTTAATTTGCTTTAACTTTATAAATTTCGTTTTGTTTCAGGTAAGTTGTGACCTGTTTTTATAATTGGATAAAATAGTAGGATCTCTCCCGTGGGTATATAAAATAATAATGATTTTCTAGAGACACAATTGGGACCACCACCACCGACTACCAACGAAACTCGCTTCGCTCAACTATTTTTTGTCAAACGAAACACAATTGCAGCGAAACGAAAAATAAAAATATACAAACAAAACAGAAAAACAAATGGTGGAATTTCAAAATAAAAAAATATTTTGTTAAAGTATTTTTAAAAAATTTTGAATAGTTTATTAATTTATTTGTAGCATCATCAGATCCAAATACATCGCTAATAAATCTAAATTTATATATGTATCTAAATAAAAAAATAAATAATTATAAATTGTAGAACATGTAAAACTTTTAAAAAACCAAAACAATTATATTATAATATCAGATTTCAGAATAATTGTTTTGTTTTTATTATTTGATGTTTAAAAAGTTTGTCAGAAATGTCAAATCCATCTACCAGCGATAAAATTAGAAAACAACATTATTTTGATAACGAAAATGTGATTGAGTGATTGTAGTTGGAATTGTGAGCATATACATAAGAGCGTATGTATTTTAATTTTTTCGGCGCGAATTTTTCAAAACACCTGAAGCACCGTTCCATATTTAATTTGCTCCGCACTCTGCAATCTTGCCACCTGAAATCTTAATCTTGCCGACACAGAGTAGCTTACCGCGCTGCTCTTTTCTCTAGATCCACGATTGCAGCTTTATGCACGCAATTATTTTGCGCCATCAGCCCAACTCTAAAAACTTCTATTTCCGGGATATCCCGCCGTATTGCGTTCGCCACTTCCACTTTTGTGTCAACGTATTCCAAACCGCGAATCTCAACAGAGCTTTTTCGTTCAAGTTCGTTAACTGCAGCCTTCCCCCCCAATACTCCTTTAATCGCTTCCCTGAAGGCTTCTCGATTTTTTTGTCCAAGAACGAAGTTTTATTAGGAGTCCTCCAGACCTGGTCGGCCGGACCCCTTTGATCTAAATTCCCGCTTCTTCTGGCTTAAGTCCTTCTCCGTGCTTAAATTTGTTCGTAATATTTTTGTGTTATTTTTATTTTTTATTTATTTCGATTATTATCTCAAAAATAGCTAAAAGTTCGTACAGAGTGTATTTTTTGTTTTTCAATACATTATAAACTATAATATTAAATAAGAAAATAATAAAAGTATGCAGTGCAATTTAAAATTTTAAATATTCAGAGATGAAAAGACAAAATAAAAAAAAAGCATATTAGTTAATGTTAAAGATATTGAATAAAACAGCAGGATAAGTTAATGGTTATACAGAACAAAACGATACGTACCTTTTAAAGTTTTTTTTAAATTTGTGTTTAGGTTATTTTTAGTGCATTCATGTTTTTATGAAAGGTATTCCCCCATATTCCAATACCATATGGGATTGAGCTGCAAAGCAGACTTAGTATATTGATAGTTTTATTTTTTCAGGTTTACCTTTACCAATTTTTCTCAAAACACATTATTCTGGTTTTTGGGATTAGATTATTGACATGACTACTAAAACTTAGTTTTTCATATATAATCACCCCTAGAGACTTATATTTATTTACTTTTACTAATTTATTTCCATCATAATATACAGACAAATTTATATTTTTTGCTTTAATTAACATGAACTTTGTTTTACATTTATGTATGACAATTTATTATGTTTTACATGGCTGCAAGTTTATGTAGTTTCATCCAGTTATATATAGAGTAAACTATCGCAATATCATCTGCGTATATAATCGATTTTTCATTTAATTTTAATCGTGAGAAACTGCTTATGTACATGAAAACATGTTATAACTCTGAAACAATTTAAATTCGGAATCGACAATACCACACTCATATAATACTCTCATAAGGATTGTTCTGTCTACTGAGTCAAATGCCTTTGGTAAAGCGAAGAAGATCACTCCTACTTTTTTCCTTTTAGATTTTTCATTCTGTATGTGTGTTATTAAATCAAATATTGCCGCTGTAGTATTGGAGTTTTTTGTGAAACCATATGGATTTTCACAAATTAACTTATTATTTGTCAAATATGAGGAGAATTACCAAAATCTTGTATGTCCTAACTCCTAGGCTTAACAAACAAATGTATCTTTTTTTTATTCTTTTTTTTCAATTCTATAATTTGCTTATGCATATGTATGTATATACATCACTATTCATTCATCTCACCTCATCACTCATCAGTATAATATCACAGAGAGAGTTAATTCATCTCATATACATATATACAGATATTAAAGCTAAAGACTTGTAGTGTCTATTTGACAGAGCTTGATAAATACTTAAAAATGGATTGCCCACGGAAAATGAGTATTTATCATGCTTTGTCAAATGCAATAGTGCTAACTGTAGATTTAATAATTTAATATAACTAATACAAATGTAAATTGTAATACTTAGATTAAGATAAAATTATTATAATAAACTTCTTCTTAATACAACACTCGAACGGAGTTATTATTGTGTCCATTTAATTATTGTGTCCTCTACATTGGTGACCCCGAATTTTTTGTTTAAAAAGACTTTTTAAATAAAGTAAAAAAAAAATAATAAAGTACTGTAAAGTGACAATATAAAACAATTGATGAAAAATTAATTTAAACTTAAACTTATATTAAAGTTTAATAAAATATAAATTTTTTTTATATAATACTTTAAGTACAGTAACCAACAAATTTAAATTTTTTTTTCAACTATAATATAAAAAAGATTAAGGGAACTTAGAGCGTTTCCGAACTTCTCGCACTTGCACTTGATACTCGCACTAAATCTGTCAAATCGCACTTGATTTGTTGTCAAAATTTTAGTGAAGTCTCAAGTACACTAGATATTGCAAAATTAAATTTATCAAAAGTGAAAAGAAAAAAAAAATATAGTGCGATTTGACAGGTTTAGTGCGAGTATCAAGTGCAAGTGCGAGAGGTTCGGAAACGCCCTTAATAATTAAATACAGTGTAAATAAAACATATAAATAGTTATATAACACAAAATAAAAAAAATAAAAAATATTTTTGAAAACTGATTTTGTTTAATATCAAGTACCTACGGTAAAAAAACCAAAAAGCAATAAAAAGTTACATTTCTTCATTTTACATATTGAATATTGTAAATCGTGCATTTAAACCAGCATCAGCAGAGAAAACGAACACCACGAGAAAAATAGTACCTATATTATTGAAATAAATAAACGGAACATTTCAATAACACAAGATGCAACAAATGGAATAAGCAACAACAAGAATATGCAGTAATGGCTGATTAGATTTGTAAATATAAATTAAGAATTTTTGAAAAAAGAACAAAAAAGCAAATAAAAATATTTTTAGTATATTTTTAGTATATTATATAATGCCACTGCTAATGCTAATACCAACTGTAGTAAAGTTTGTGTGCAGTTTAAAAATAATACATCGCTGTATTGTAGAGGTACTAATCAAACATCTTTCAATCCTATTTCAGACATATTTTTTAAAGAAGTAAACACAAAAATAAAAATAAATTTATATAAGGAACTTTAACTTATTGAGAATAAGTACCTTGAGATTTTTAATAAGATATTAACCTAACTTCAAGTAATTTCGAGAAAGAGGGTATTACACCTACTATTATATTATGTAACAAAAAGTTAGATTCTTTAATCTAAGAGTGACTTTGCGTTATCTCTTAATTATGCAATATGTCTCACACATTACTACTTTAATTATTGGCTCAAAGCACCAATAACAATGTAAAGTTAATATGTCATCATAATCCTACATCATACACCTACTTTCATAAACTAATGAAATAAAATTTGAAATTAAATAATTATTAAAACTCTAGCTCTGTTTCACAATTTTATTAAATATTGTTAACCTATTTTGGTTATTACACCATCATCAATTTTTATAATGTTTCACCTAGAGCCTACAGCATATTTTATAAATTAAATAAAATTTGGTTTATTTTCTCAATTTTCAAAATCTTTCATTCATTTACAATATAATGGACGTTTCGTTAAAACACCGTTAGAATTGTCAATACAGGCACTCTTAATTATAATTCTATTTACTAATTACTATACAGTATACTATATACAGTAAGTAAGTATATACTAAAAACTATATTTTCCTCCACTTAAAATTTTGCTTTAGGTAAAATTAATAATAAAATAAACAACACCAGTAGTTATTATATGTGCCTTCTGTGTAAAAAGCTCGTAAAGGTTGGTGCATTGGATAAAGCAACAAAAAAAAAGGAAATTATATTATGAAAAGCTATATCTCTACTTAGAAAAACATTTTTAAGGTTTGTGCATTGAGTAAAGCGCAAATAGGAAATTATTTTTTTTAATTGAAAATTTTCCCGTTAATTAATCAAAGTTTGTCTTTTTAAAAAAAGTTTTCTATAAAAATTGACCGTTAAAAACTTGAATTTAAAAAAATTTGATGTTCAAAAACTTTAATATAAAAATTTTCGGTTAAAAAAACTTTAATTAAAAAAAATATCCGTTAAAAAAATTTGAATTTAAAAAACTTTATCTCTACGTAGAAAAGCATATGAGATAATAAGAAATTAATATTTTTTAATTGAAAACTTTTCCGTTATTAATCAAAATTTATTTTTTTTTTAATTTATAATAAACTTTATATAAAGTTTTTACGGTTGGTGCATTGGATAAAGCGAACATAGGAAATTATTGTATTTTAATTAAAACTTTTTTTGCATAATTAATGAAAGTTTATTTATTTTTTAAAAAATGTGTATAAACCTTATATATAAAGTTTTTACGGTTGATGCACTGGGTAAAGCGAAAGTAGGCAATTATTGTTTTTAATTAAAACTTTTCAGTAATTAATCAAAGTTTTTATTTTTTTAAATTAAAATTATCCGTTAAAATCTTTAATTTAAAAATTTAAAATACATATGTTAGAAAAACAAAAATTAAAACGGAAACATTATAAATTATAAAGTACAAAATGTAAAGTATAAATTCGTCCGTCTATTTGTCGCTCTATAAGCGTTAATATTATATAAAACTATATAAGCTAATATTATATTCTAAGATGGTAAAAAGTGAATTTGTACCCTTATTTAAAAATTAATGGGATTTTGCGGCATAACCAGAACCGGCATAACATTTAGCCTGGCATGAAATGGTGTTGTGAAATATTAAAACTTTTATACTTAAACATTTTTTTTAAAGAAGTGTTGAATTACAATATCAATTAAAATTTAAATTCTTAGTAATTCATAAAAAAAAAATTTTTTTTTGCAAATATAGCAAAAAAATTTGAATTGAAATTATTGGTAACGTAATAATAATTATGCAATGAAAAAATTATTTCGTAAATGGAATAACAGTATAAAGCTTATAATATGCAGTATAAATTCGTCCGTCCATTTGTCGGTCAGTCACCGTTTAAGTTAATATTATATTCCAAGATGGCGAAAAAGTGAATTTGTACCTTCATATAAAAAATACATTAGATTTTTCGCTAAAACCGGCATAACTTTTAACCCGGTATTAGATGGTGTTGTGAAATTGTGAAATGGCATTAAATGGTGCTATAAATTTTATACTTAAACAAAGAATTAAGGCACGTTGTGCAATATTTAAAGTTAAAGAATTAATCATGATTTTGCAGGAAAATTTTTTTTTTTTTTTAAAAAAAGTGTCGAATTATAATTTTAATTTAAATTTTAAATTATTAGTAATATTATTAGTAATTCATTAAAAAATAATTTTTGCAAATATTGCAATTTGAATTCAAATTATTTGTAACGTGACAATTATGCAATGCGTTTAAGTAAAAAAAATAGCATGCATTTTACATACATAAAACTCTTATATTCATGCCTATTATCAACGCTGCTTATCGTACGATACGCGATAGTTTATCGGAAAAATAATGTGTTGGTATTATCAAAGTTGCTTATCGGATTCTATGGTATATTTTTATCGTATATCGTAAGAGCTTTTTCATAATTTCAGTTTTCAATACAAACGATATTCTATCGTATTATGAACTGCAGAATCTATCGTAATTGTGGATACCTTTATCGTTCAAAAATATTGTTACGATAGCGCAAATTTAAATTGAAATTCAAATTTAAATTTTAATCGGAAATTAAATTGAATAAAAAAATGTAAGTATTTCATTATTTATATCAGTATCTGAACAAAAGGCAGAAAGTCATGCAACAGGTGGTAGACCTAAAAAAATTCCAAAATTTACGGATATAGAAGACGCTATTATAAAAATTATAAAATTAGATATACCAGCAAACTCATGTAGTATGAATTTTGGTTTGACAGGCAAAGTGTAGAACTATAAATAGCTATAAAATATAAATATGTTTTGAAAGAAAAATATTTTTTTAATCTTTTCATAGACGTTGAAAATGAATTTGATTACTTCTTAGATAATTTAAGAGAAACCGCAGAACCTAACAAAAATACAATAGACTCTGCCGAACCAAACAAAACAGCAATATAAGTAACAGCATCAAATAAAACTCCAACAAAAGATAGGCCATTAAACAAACCCTCTGTTAAAATTACTGATGAACGAGTGGTACTTCTCGAAAAACAAATGCATGGCCAAAATGTATTTTTTGAAAGTGTGAAAAAGGATATTAAAAAAATAAAAAACTCAATTGAAGAAATAAAAAGTTATTCAAGAAAAACATATTACCTGCAAGAAAAACAATTAAAAATAAAAGAGGAAAAGTTAAAGCTTATTAAGGAAAATTTTGCAAAAGAAGATGAAGATAGGAAGCCAAATTAAACCTTAAAATAAAAATTTTAGAACTGGAACAGAAAAATCAAAGAGATCGTTTATACTAATATTTTTATATGGAGGATTTAATTAGTTATTTAATTTATAATATTTAATTAGTTGAGTGAAAAAAGTCTAAAATATTTTTTTTTATTTTTAAATGAAATGAATTGTTGTTTAATTTTTATTTTATTTATCTTTTTATGTACATACTATATGAAATATAGAGTTTATATAGCCTCAACATTTTTTGGAATTGATTTTATAATTTATTTATAACTTAAATTATTTTTAAAATTAAAAAGTATACGCAAATTAAAATTGCAGTACCGTACTTAATTAAGCACGAAAAGTAATTCTACTTAAATTACTGTCAAGAGACTAAAAACAAATTAAAAAAAGTTATGATAAGAAAATTAAATAAAACGTAAAAGGGCATCTCGCATTCGCCTGGCTTCTAATAATTGTCCACTATTTACAGAGCTAATGCTTTCTATTGTACTGTCGTTTTCTTCATTTTCAGAAATTGATGCTGGTTCTTCATATTCTATATCCAGATTTACAACTTTATATTTTATACAAATGTTTTGTAATGCTGCACAGACATTTGTTATTTGTACAGCTTTTTCTGGACTGTAATGCAACTCTCTAGCTCCTAACAGGCAGCGAAATCTGGATTTCAATAAACCAATTGTTCTTTCAATTATGTTTCTACCCTGAGCATGTTTATAATTAAATCGGCTTTGTACAGAACCTTCTTCCACATTTCTATATGGCGTCAATAAATAGGGCTGCAATGCATATCCTGAATCACCTGTAATCAATTGGTTATGAGTAAAAACTACAATTAATATGGTTGTATAATTACCAAGAATTTTTATGTTTTTGCGTTGTTCTCGGTAATCGTTTTCTAATTTTGCTTTTAGACTGGACATATTCCAAATGTTGGAATCGTGGTAACTTCCAGGGTATGTCGCATCTATATACCTAATAATCATCATATGATCGCATACCTATAAAATTACAGTCTAATATTTTTGATCTTCTGATAAAAAAAATAGATTTACTTACTATCATAGCATTAAGACTGTGAAATCCTTTCCTATTATAGTACGCATATCTAATATTGTGATTGGGACCAATAATTTTAATATGTGTACCATCCACACAACCTATAACGTTAGGTATTTCCGTCTTTTCATAAAAATATAACTTTGATCTTCTTTCTTCTTTTTCGTTATAAGAAAACTTAATTTGTCTTGGGCAGATGTACTTTTCTAGTACGTCCACAACTTCCTTCAAAATTATTGAAACTGTTGGCTGAGCTATTCCTATATTGAAGTCATTACCAACGGACAACTGATAACTACCTTGTGCAAAAAATTTTAGAGTGGCTGCTAATTTTATTATATTTGGTACAGCTCGTTTTGTCTTGCTTTCTTTTAGCTTGCCATCAATTTCATTTAGCAAGTATTTAAAAATATCTTTAGATACTCTAAAATTTTGAATTAAGCTGACACAAGACAGAAATTAAAAAAAAATCTTAAAAAAAAATTTCATTTACCTACACTTGATTATCCAACTGCAAAGGATCCGAAGAATCTCTAATTATTTTTCTTCGTGTAACTATTTGTTGCCGTTGCTCTTCTTCATCATCATCAAAAAAAAATTCCACTGATAACATTTTTTTTTATATATTTTGTTTTTTATACATATATTTTATAGTTTTTTTATAATATATTTTATTGAAAACAAATAACAATTTTGAAAACTAATAATTTTAAACGTAAAACTTCAAGTGTTTTGACGTGTAGTATATGACACAAAGTACACATGTATATAAAAAAAAAATAAAGAAAGCTTTTTCGATTTTTATTTGTTTATCGTTTTTATCGGATATCGTTTCATAATATCAAAATAAAATTATAACGATACGATAATTCATCGTGTATCGTATATCGTATATTTTTGATAATAGGCACAATTATTACACAAAAAATTGAATTACGTTGCAAAAAAGGTATTATTTCCTTGTTAATAGGTGATAAACCATATGAATCAAAATATTCTATGCATCCGTTTTGAGGTAAAAATAAAGCTAACCAATGTTTACCTGGCTTGTCAGAAGTATCTGTGTTAATAATCAATAAACTAGGTCTTTTAATATATTTTGGTATTTTATCTATTGGAAATACTCAACCAAAACAATTTTTGGTGTATTGGTTATGTGTTAGGATCGTTTCAATTTTAAATGTGTTCATTGTTCAAGCTCAGTTGATGATAAAATATTAATATTATTAGAATGTTAACTATTTATATGTTTGTATGTACATTACGATTTTTATCAATTTGTAAGCTTGCATCAAATTCTCGATAAACAATACATGTTATTGTTGTTGGAAGTTGTGAAAATTTAGCTTCAATTCTTAATGATCCTTCATTTATCAAGCTCTGGCAAATATCACTCCCCAATCCATCAGGGGAAAGGTCAAAAGCAAGAAAAAGGAAGCCTTTGCTGAACATTGACTTGGTTACTTGATGTCCTTTGTCTGCATGATGTATGCCCTTGTATAACAAGAGTTCTTTTCTGTAAAATTTGTTTCTATAGCTAAATTTGGTACTTGAACACCATTAATATATAACATAAATTGCTTTAAATTAAAATGTCTAAAGTTAAAGGGATTCTTCGAGCGTTTTCCTGTAAATCCATCATTTTCAGTCATACAAAAGATTTGGTAGCTGTTTTTTTTTTTTTTGTTTTAACTTTTTATTTTTATTTTTACTTCATTTTTGTGTTACAATTAGAAAAAAATCTTACAAAATCTAATATTTATTCTAAGTTTGACAATAACTAAACCTTAAAACTACGTTAAATTTATTTAGTTTACATCATTCTTATAATTGTGGGTTAGTCTTTTTTTTACAAATTTTTCGTAAGAAATATTTTATATTTGTTTATATTTTGGAAAACATAAAAAAAAACCAAAACTTGTTTAAATTTATTTGATTAAAAACCTTAGAACTAACCTAAATTACTTAAGCTACATCTATAATCTAACTAAACCTATGCTAAACCTAACTTACCCTAAGCTTGTTCTAAAGTTAGATAATCTATTTATGTTATTGGTTTAACAACCAGAGATGAGTGTTTATTATTTTTTTATCCTTATCTGGGATATACATGTCATATTTGAGTGAATTTGTCTCTAAAATGTGCGGGTTATATTCTATGCACTTGCATGTAGCCCGTCTACTATAGTGATATAATAGAGGGACATGCTCGTGGTTTTGAATATACCCTTTAGCATCAAGATAAATAAAATGTTCATGCTGTTTTTAATGTACTCTTCATTATGGTAATATATATGAGATATTAGACCATTTTCTGTTGTGGTAAGAGATCTATTAAAATGATTACGAATTGTTTTTATCAAAAAATTATCGAATCTTACGATACTAGCTGTTTGGTACAAACATTTATTTGAATAAAAATGTTTGTAGTCCGTTTCGGGTTTTCTGTGTAGATTTACGCAGGCTCTTATGCATTTTCGTTCAAATTTTCTTATTTTCTCCATTAGACTTGCACTTATGTTGAACCAAATGGGTCCACCATATGAAATAACCGGTCTAATGAGAGTTTGATATGCTAAAATTTTTACTCTTTCATTGATAATTTTATTATAGAAAAGTTTTTTAGACGCCATAAATGCTTTAGTCCCCTTTTCCAAATTTTTTTTAACATTATCAATGTAATTTAAATGTTGATTCAAAACAACACCTAAGTATTTGACTGACTTTTTCCTGTCAATTATGGTGCCGTTCAAAGCTTTTATTTGAAAGTTCTTCCAACATTTTTTGATATTATCGTTGGTTTTGTCAACAGTGTTTCGAAAAAGAATTGCTTCACATTTATCTACGTTAATTTTCAGTAACCATACCTTGCAATAATCAATAGTAAGATTAAACTGTTTGTGAACGTTTGCTGTTATTTGTGCTACCCTATTGCCGGCGGCTATTTGGTAGCTGTCCAATAAAGATATTGTCTAAGGTTATATTAGAAGTATTAGCAGAAATTGTAAAAGTCTTAACCTCATCGCGTTTGTAATGATACTTTGCATTAGCTTTGGCTAATACAGTATTATGTGCCAATAGAATGCTAGGGTTGATTGTTACATGTTTCATAAATAATGTAACTTCTAAAATTTTTAATTGTCTCTCATCATTGTCTTCAGCAAAAAAATAAAACTTTGGCTTTTCTAAGGTTAATACAATTCGAACATCTACGTTGTTGATTAACAAAACTGGTTGATTAAACATATCTATATGCAGTTTTCCTATTAATTCTACTTCGGCACTATTATGAAAATTTTTTTGTCGTTCCAATGCACCACTATTATTGGTTTTAAATATATTATCTTTATCTAACATCCAGCCAGCGCATTCTAAATGTGTTTCAGCTGCATTAGTTCCATAATTGAGTAATGTTTCGATATACGCTTTATAATTATAGTTTGAGCCTGATGGTGTTATATGCTTACCATTTAGTTGAACATTACACTGCTTTATCAGAGAGTGAAGCAAATTATTTACAACACCAGGTTGAACAAGAGGTTTACCATCACTTTGCTTATCAACATTCCAAGTATGTTGTAATATGTTCCAGATAAGTCTATATCAGTATCCCCATGCCCCAATGATATAAATTCTATAATTGAGGCTGAATTTAAAGAAGCAATAGGATTTAAAGCAATTTCTTCAGTTTTTAAAATACTTGTTTGTACTGGACGTGGTGTAAAAATATCTAATTCAGATTTCATACACTCCATAATTTTTATTTGAATATCTATATCTACAAAATTATTATCTTTTAATGTTTTTTTTATTTGAATATGTTTACAAAACTATTTTTTTTTTTTATTTCTATATCTCGAAATTAAGCCAGGCTTCTTCTTGTGTTTTAAATGATTAATATCAGATTTTGAACGCCTTTTTATAGCTTTTCGTTTAATTCCCATACCATACATATCATTTAATTTTTTGAAAACACCTCTCCTTATATTTGTTAAAGCTTCCTTTCCTCGGTCTTGTAGGACTTCTTTTGGGTTTGCTCCCGTGCTTATGTCTGATAATGAATTAATATCAGTTGATAAAGCTTCCCTTTTCAAAATATCTAAACCTGACGAAAATATCGGTTTTAAATATTTCAGCAATCCACCAAAAAAATCCCCAATACCTCACCCTTTCTGATAATGATGTACCGTTTGTAATAGAGGTCCTATTTCTTGAATGTTACCCCCACTTTGATTGTGGTAATATTCAATATATGATTGTTGCATAATGAATAAAAGGCAATATTTTTTTTCTACCTATTTATATAATTTTTTATTCATGGATAAAATGTAATACAATTTTTGTTGGATTTGATATAAAATTAATATTTTCTCCATATTGATCAGAAATTCTTATTGAAATACTTTAAAAAAAATTCTTTTCTATTGGAATATATTGAACATTTTTAAATTCAAAGTTAAAAGGGTTTCTGCAATTTTTAATATTGATAGCTTTCAAAGCTCTTATTTCAACACCTCCATATATCGTAGGGTGAATAATATCTGCGTAAACAATCATCATACCTTGTAGCTGATCATTATACAATGTAAACACTTGTTTGAATAAATCTATTAAAGTTGTTTTTAAATTTACAACTTTTTTTTTTGTGAAAAAAGTTCCTGTATTATTTCTGACACTGTGTATGAATGATTTTTTTGCAGAGAAAAATATTCTTTTTCAATAGAGCTTGATATTGTTATATACTTTTCTTTTTCTACAATTGATACTGGCTTATACTCAATTTTATAAAAACTTTCATCTGATAATGATTGCAAGATTTCCAAATAAAATTGATCTAAAAGCTCCTTTCTTGTAAATCCAGGTTCTCTTACGCCTGAACCTGGATTTACAAGAACCTTGTTGATTAAAACTGGTAAAAAATTTGCTCTCTATTCAATGTTTCGATATCTATATTTTTTTAGATCAGGGTAAAATGTATAACCCATTCTCTTCTTAACAGTAACACCTGATTTAGTTAAATGTGAAGTTCCTATATTAATTTTAATGCAATTTTGAGTTATATGTTTATCTGTCTGAAGAAAATCATTAACAAAAATTTCTGTTAAGCCAACCTTCCAATTTCCATTTCTTAGATCAATATGCGAAAGAGAATTTTCTGTAAATATTTCTTCTGAAGAATTACTTAATACGGTAATATAAAATTCTTTCATTTTTATTTTACAATAATATTTAATCTTTATTTGTACGGAGTCCAATTTAGAAATATTTTCGATTCAGGTTGTTTAAAACTGCTATCCGGTGCTTGCAGTTTTTTCCGTTTCTTGCGAATAGGACAACTTAATTCGGTTTGTTTTGGTTTATTGGTTCTTGAAGTTGTAGATGATGATCGAAGAGCGTAGTTTGTTTTTGGTTTTTCAAATAATGGAACTGATATAACGTCTCCTTCATCCGTTTCAAACATTCGAACTGTTACCGGATTTACTGGATTGTTTAGCAAATCTTTACTCTTCTTAATATTTAATTTCATCAATTCATTGGAGTTTTTATCCATTAAAATTTTTTTCATAGCTTTATCAATTTCACTAAGTTCATTGTCATCTAATAAAGTTTCTTTAATTTTTTATATTGTTCAGGATGTAAAATAATCATTCGTTGTAAACTATTCATCTCTATTAAATTCGGATTTAACTACTTCTGAAACAACAACAAAAACAACAAAGTAAAATGGCCAGTAAATACCAAAAGTTTTTAAACTCAGCAACTGGGGGAGCCACCCTCACATTAAAAAGGGTGGACGAATTGGAAGTAAACTTAGTTTATAACATCATCAAACTAAAGTTTACAGAAACAAAGTACGGAAAGCAGCTATTAGCGACACTGGGCTATGGCAAAGAAATGTTTTCGGTATACTTACCGAAAAGATTAGTTGACACCATAGCTGATGAAAAGGAGCTGGAGCAGCTCCAGAAAGTATTTAGCAAAATAATTTACAAAGGAAGAATTAAAGACCGTCAAAATATGGCGGTCTTCAAATTTGTGCAGCGTGAAGAAGATGGAAGATGGAGAGAAAATAGCTGATGAGGAAAGAGATGTTGAAGCTGAAAGTGATGCTGATGATAGCGTTCAGCAGCCATCAATCAGGCGTTTCTCCAGCTCCTTTTCATCAGCTATGGTGTCAACTAATCTTTTCGGTAAGTATACCGAAAACATTTCTTTGCCATAGCCCAGGGTCGCTAATAGCTGCTTTCCGTACTTTGTTTCTGTAAACTTTAGTTTAATGATGTTATAAACTAAGTTTACTTCCAATTCGTCCACCCTTTTTAATGTGAGGGTGGCTCCCCCAGTTGCTGAGTTTAAAAACTTTTGGTATTTACTGGACATTTTACTTTGTTGTTTTTGTTGTTGTTTCAGAAGTAGTTAAATCAGAATTTATGAAAACTTAATAATAGCATGATCAAAAATACAAAGCTATATATTTGATTTGTAATTTAACACTTAAATTTAAATTTACACGCGCAGCCAAAATGTTAATATAAGAATTTTATGTATGTAAAATGCATGCTATTTTTTTTACTTAAACGCATTGCATAATTGTCACGTTACAAATAATTTGAATTCAAATTGCAATATTTGCAAAAATTACTTTTTAATGAATTACTAATAATATTACTAATAATTTAAAATTTAAATTAAAATTGTAATTCGACACTTTTTAAAAAAAATTTTCCTGCAAAATCATGATTAATTCTTTAACTTTAAATATTGCACAACGTGCCTTAATTCTTTGTTTAAGTATAAAATTTATAGCACCATTTAATGCCATTTCACAATTTCACAACACCATCTAATACCAGGTTAAAAGTTATGCCGGTTTTAGCGCAAAATCCCATGTATTTTTTATATGAAGGTACAAATTCACTTTTTCGCCATCTTGGAATATAATATAAACGGTGACTGACCGACAAATGGACGGAGGAATTTATACTGCATATTATATACTTTATACTGTTATTCCATTTACGAAATCATGTTTTCATTGCATAATTATTATTAGGTAGGTAGGTAGGTAGTAATGGTTACCGAAAACTTCGACACACTTAGACCGGTGAGGTCCATTGTGATACCACGGGAACTTTCCTCGCGTAATACCCTACTCGTTGAACCTTTGAGCTTTTAACGAAGCCGTGGAGGTTTTTAATACCAGTGCTTTCAAGATCACCCAGCGAGTCCAGAAAGAAGGCTCCTAAATGGGTTTTCCTTTTATGGTAGAGACCAGGGCAGAAAAAGAGTAGATGTTGGACGGTTTCATCCTCCTCCACCTCTCTACAAGTTCTGCAGAAGTCGTTTGAGGGGAGTCCCAGTCTTCTGGCATGTTTACTAATCAGACAATGACCCGTAATGACCCCTACCATAGTGCTAATGTTACATCTTTTCATGGTTAGTAGGTTAAGGGATCGCTTCAAATTCAACATAGGCCAGATTTGCTTGGTGATGTTGCAGTCTGGTCTAGCTGACCATCTGAAGTTCGAAGCTTTTATTGCATCATTTCGAAGCAATAAATTACAGGTGGCAAGAGGTGCACCCAGATTGCTACTTTCCGGAAGGAGTTCTAATGTAGTACCCTCTCTAGCAAGTAGATCTGCCATGCAGTTACCCGGAATATCACTGTGTCCTGGCACCCATCGTAATAATATGTTGAACCTATCCGCTAGTTCGTCCAAAGAACTCCGACAGGCCAACACGGTTTTTGAGTTGATGGCTACCGAAGCCAGTGCTTTAATTGCGGCCTGACTGTCTGTGAGTATACAGATATTTCTAACAGATAATACGCTGGATCTCAGCCAATCTGAGGCTTCTTTTATTGCCATTACCTCCGCCTGAAACACACTACAATGTCTTGGGAGGCTGAAGGATAGACTAATATTCAGGTTTTCCGAGTAGACTCCATCCCCCACTCTGTCATTCAATTTTGAACCATCAGTGTAGAGGTGTACGTGTTCCTTGTTTAGAACCGTGCTACTCTTTCAACTTACCCTAGACGGAATATCGATACGATATGATCTCTCAAAGAAGTACCCTGTAAGAGTCAGATCTAGGTTCTCTGGAATAAATTTCTTGTATTCCATAATAGAAGATTGGCCAATTAATTATGTTTTCCACTGGGAATTGGCTTTTAGCCTGATTACAGTTCTGGATGACATTTCTTTGCCATGAATATCTAATGGTAAGAGATAAAATAGCGTATCCAGTGCCGCGGAAGGAGTTGTTCTAAGTGCTCCACTTATGCAGATGGAGGCTGATCTTTGAACTTTTACAAGGAGGTTGAGGTTCGTACCAGTGTTGAGTGCCGTCCACCACACCACGACACCATACATTAGTACAGGCCTGACAACTGCTGTATATCGCCAGTGGACAATGTGTGGAATCATTCCCCATTTTTTTCCAATAGCTCGTTTGCAAGAGTACAGTGCTGTTGTAGCTTTCTTTACTCTTTCAATTATATTCGGTTTCCAACTTAGCTTCTTGTCTAAGATAAGACCCAAGTACTTAGCTCTATCTTTGATAATTAGTTGGGTGCCGTTAATATAAATAGGGTCTACTGTCGAAAATTTATATTTTCTAGTGAAGAGGACTACATCAGTCTTTTGTGGATTTACTGAGAGTCCACAGTTTATAGTCCATTCAGCCAGTTGACTTAAAGCGCTTTGCATGAGGTCTCTAAGTGTGCTTAGATACTTTCCAGAGACAGCAATACAATGTCATCCGCATAAGCAATCACTCTGCAGCCTGCCTATTCTAGTATTAGTAATAATTCATTTACCATCAAGTTCCATAGAAGAGGAGACAAAACACCCCCCTGAGGAGTGCCTCTTCTGACAAACATTCTTTCGTAAGCAGCACCAAGTTTAGCATTGATGACCCTGCTTGCAAGCATTTTGTTAACAATTGCTACTAGTGCGGATTCTACTTCAAGGTTCGACAGTGTACGTGTGATTGCCTCAACGTTGACATTGTTAAAGGCTCCTTCTATGTCCATAAACGCAACCAGAGAATACTCTTTGTAAGCCAATGATTTTTCAACAGTACTAACTAGAGAGTGCAGGGCGGTATCCACCGACTTTCCCTTATTGTACGCATGCTGTAACGTTGAGAGTCGATTATTATCCATATTACATCGTATATAGATATCAATCAATCTTTCAAGAGTCTTTAGTAAAAAAGAAGACAGGCTAATTGGTCTGAAATCTTTCGAATAGGCGTGGGAACTTTTACCCGCTTTCGGTATGAATACTACTTTCACCTCAGACCAACACTTTGGAATATGGCCTAGATCTAGACAACTCTTAAAAATTGTTTTGAGCCAGGGAAAAGTAGTGCTAAAGGAGTGCTGCAATTCAGCTGGATAAATACCATCCGGTCCTGGTGACTTGAATGGTTTGAAACTATTTATAGCCCATTGCAGTTTGGAGTTTGTTACCACTCTCTCCGATAAATCAGAGTGTTGAATACCGCTTTGATTTATCGTAGATTGTGTATTAAAGCCGCCGGGAAAATGAGTTTCTAACAACAGCTTCAATGATTCTCCACTAGAAGTGGTCTATGTGCCATCTGCCTTTAAAAGGTAGCTGGGGATCGCCGAATTAGTGGATAGTATTAGGAGCCTTGAAGCCTTGAAGCTTCGGAGGTTTCTTCTATGTTGCCACAGAAGATTCTCCATGAATTCTTTTTGGCCTTTTTTAGTACAGTTTTGTACGCTTTAAGGGAATCTTTATATAGTTTCCAATCTTGAGCGTCTCTAGTACTTTTTGCGACATTAAACCTTCTTCTACTAGTTTGCCGAATGATTTTTATTTCCTCGCTCCACCACGGCGGTCTAGTTTTACCTTTAAACTTCCCTGTGGGGCAGGAGACGGAAAGAGCCTTATTGTAGGCGTTTTTTAAAACGACTGCTAGCTCGTCCAATTCCGATAAACCATTAGGTCTGAGAGTCTTTGAGGTAAGTGTATCAGAGATAGACAAATTGTACTTTGACCAGTTGGTTTTTCTCGGATTACGGAAGATCGGCGGTTTAGACAAACATTCCTGTAAGTGGAATTCAATATAGCGATGGTCAGAGAAGGAATGTTCATTGGACACCCTCCAGTCATTGACTTTATGGATGATAAGGTCTGACGCAAGGGTGATATCCAGAACTTCCTGTCTGATACTATTCACAAAGGTAGGTTCTATACTAATGAGGTTAGTATTTAATAAGTAATCAAAAAATAGCTCACCTCTATAATTAGTCTCCGTGCTTCCCCAGATTTCATGATGAGCATTAGCATCACATCCAAGGATGAGCCCTGTTCTAGATCTTTCTGCTTCCTGTACCGCACTACCCAGATTTCTCGAAGGTAGTGGTCCTTGGTCGTCATGAGCCAGATAAGCTGAGATTAACCAGTAATTGACTTTGCTAAGTTCTAGATTAACCACAACCGTATCTGGATCGCTGTAGCTAGGGAGCAGAAATACGTTAATGTTATTTTCCGCTAAGATACACGATCTGGGTTTACCTTTATCTTTAACGTAAATTAGCTTATAATTTGGCGCCCTTAGTCCTTGAACTAGGTTGTTATTAACCCATGGTTCTTGGATAAGGACTATATCCTCTCCACCCTTTGCCAGGCGGATAATAAGACCGGCTGATGCCGTTTTTGAGTGATGGAGGTTGATCTGCAAGAAACGTAGTATGGCACTACATCAGCAGATCTTCCTCCTCATTGGTTATGGTGGCGGCGATGTCGATGTCGTCATTTTCCTCCATCTCTTGGGCTTGTGAAGTTTCCTTCACGTCCTGAAGAGGTATAGCCTTTTCCGGCTGGATTTCGATATCGGCTGCTATTTGTTGGGCAGAACAAACGGCCTTTGTTATGTTAGTTTCGCTACAAGTTTTTATTGAAGCAGTCTGCCCCATTGCTTCATCACTCTTGTAGACTCTCAGAGTAATCGTTCCGAAGCCAAAACCAATAACCCCATTAGATTTAGTTATGGGTGCCAGACAGTCCTTGTTTAACGCCAGCATAATGTGTCTGGACTCATCCTTGGCCTCGTCAAACTTACCAATCTTCCAGTTTGCAATTGGAAGTTTGGGGTTACTAAGTTGTAGCATTCGAAGGACACTCTTTTGATCCGACGGTATAGCAGGTATCCAAGCTCTAGCTCTTGGTCGCTCAGGGATTTGGTCCTTGCTAACGACCTCGAGCTTAGCACCTGGCCAAACTTCACCTAATTTGGCGATAGCAATCTTGTAGAGGAACAAAGATCTTTTGTCCCCACACGCTATCAACTTTACTCTTTTGTGATACCAGCCCGCCTCCGAACAAACTGGTGCATCACCTGGATTCTCTTCCAACACCTGAAGGAAGACCCCGCTCAAAGCAAGTACGACCTTCTTCCAGTTATCACAGGAGATTTCACCATCATCCGCATTCCTATTGATGACGGCTACTACTAGGTGTTCTTTCAGTACCTCGTTAAAAGGTTTCGTAACAGGTATTGCCGAGAGTTTGTTCAGATTTTTGACAACAGACTTAGCCTGTAGCTTCGAATCCGAACTCTCCCTCGACTTTACCCTTATGGGTGTGGGTTACCCGAAGTTTCCTCCTGTGATCTCTGCCGTTTAGGCAGCGTTTCAATTTTTTTAGTGAGGTTCCTTGCCCACTCGATAGAATCCTTTTCGGTTTCAGTAAGGTTCTCAGCAGGTATATTACTGAGTCGCTTCAGGACTCTGTAGGCTTTTCTTCTTTCAAAGAAAGTGTTCCTCTTAGATTGAGACTTGCTGTGAAATGTCAGAGCTGCAGAAGATCGGGCTGGCGTAGCAGTGATATGGTCTAGAAGTTTGCTATTGCTGGGCTATGACGTGACCGTGTAAAAGTACAATCTTTTTGTGAGCTCGAAGCCATACAAAAAGATGATACCGAAGTAGGTGGGGGTAGCTTCCTGATTTATATGACCAGGTTTACCACTAATACCGGGCTCTGAGACCATGGCAGTAGCGGTAGACGTGACCGAAGTGGAAGTGGATGGAGTTGCCTTCCTTGAGCTTGATGTTATACAAGAGGAAGGTTTTGTGGTAGCTTTTTGAGCTACAAGGCCAGCATTACTGTTCTTACCGGGTTCTGCAACCGAAGCAGGAGCAGTTCGCTTGGCCGAAATTTTTGCTTTGACCTTGATGTTAGGTCGAGCTTTGCAAACTATACTAGGTATAGAAACTTGACCAGATACGGTCAACTGGCTGGACTTAGAAGCCAAAGCCATATAGTCATTTTATTTTTAAGCCCTTCTCCACTTAGGCTAGAAGTTTGTTCTTTTATTTTATTATTATTATAATTATCCATAATTTGGACCCACGAGTAAGCGAAGAAAATAATGTCCATCTATGCAGAGATTCGCATACATAGGTAAGGCTATATAATCCGGAGGTCACCAGGTATCCGGATACACCGTTCGCGACTGAGCTATTTTTTTGATATGGGCTCTCAGCCTGATCGATTGTCAGCACGGTTCGTATAACACCTTAATCCAGCCCAATGATTATCCTTTGGTTTCTGGTCTCCCCTCTTCTTGTCTTTGATCATGGAAAACACCAAGTTCAGAGCCAGCCTAAGAGTCATTGACCGTACTCAGCTTTCCAACCACGGCAAGGTAGATAATCAAGTGAAAGATAATTATTATTACGTTACAAATAATTTCAATTCAAATTTTTTTGCTATATTTGCAAAAAAAAAAATTTTTTTTTTTTTTTATGAATTACTAATAATTTAAATTTAAATTGATATTGTAATTCAACACTTCTTTAAAAAAAATGTTTAAGTATAAAAGTTTTAATACTTCACAACACCATTTCATGCCAGGTTAAATGTTATGCCGGTTCTGGTTATGCCGCAAAATCCCATTAATTTTAAAATAAGGGTATAAATTCACTTTTTCCCCATCTTATAATATAATATTAGCTTATATAGTTTTATATAATATTAACGCTTATAGACCGACAAATAGACGGACGAATTTATACTTAACATTTTGTACTTTATAATTTATAATGTTTCCGTTTTAATTTTTTTTTTTCTAACATATGTATTTTAAATTTTTAAATTAAAGTTTTTAACGGATAATTTTAATTAAAAAAATAAAAACTTTGATTAATTACTGAAAAATTTTAATTAAAAACAATAATTGCCTACTTTCGCTTTACCCAATGCATCAACCTTAAAAACTATATATATAAGGTTTATACACATTTTTTAAAAAATAAATAAACTTTCATTAATTATGCAAAAAAAGTTTTAATTAAAAAACAATAATTTCCTATGTTGGCTTTATCCAATGCACCAACCTTAAAAACTTTATATAAAGTTTATTATAAATTTAAAAAAAAATAAACTTTGATTAATAACGGAAAAGTTTTCAATTAAAAAATATTAATTTCTTATTATCTCATATGCTTTTCTACGTAGAGATAAAGTTTTTTAAATTCAAATTTTTTTAACGGATATTTTTTTTAATTAAAGTTTTTTTAACCGAAAATTTTTATATTAAAGTTTTTGAACATCAAATTTTTTTAAATTCAAGTTTTTAACGGTCAATTTTTATAAAAAACTTTTTTTAAAAAGACAAACTTTGATTAATTAACGGGAAAATTTTCAATTAAAAAAAATAATTTCCTATTTGCGCTTTACTCAATGCACAAACCTTAAAAATGTTTTTCTAAGTAGAGATATAGCTTTTCATAATATAATTTCCTTTTTTTTTTGCTTTATCCAATACACCAACCTTTACGAGCTTTTTTTACGACAGGTTTAGTGCGAGTATCAAGTGCAAGTGCGAGAGGTTCGGAAACGCTCTAAGTTCCCTTAATCTTTTTTATATTATAATTGAAAAAAAAATTTAAATTTGTTGGTTACTGTACTTAAAGTATTTTATAAAAAAAATTTATATTTTATTAAACTTTAATATAAGTTTAAGTTTAAATTAATTTTTCATCAATTGTTTTATATTGTCACTTTACAGTACTTTATTATTTTTTTTTTACTTTATTTAAAAAGTTTTTTAAACAAAAAATTCGGGGTCACCAATGTAGAGGACACAATAATAACTCCGTTCGAGTGTTGTATTAAGAAGAAGTTTATTATAATAATTTTATCTTAATCTAAGTATTACAATTTACATTTGTATTAGTTATATTAAATTACTAAATCTACAGTTAGAACTATTGCATTTGACAAAGCATGATAAATACTCATTTTCCGTGGGCAATCCATTTTTAAGTATTTATCAAGCTCTGTCAAATAGACACTACAAGTCTTTAGCTTTAATATCTGTATATATGTATATGAGATGAGTTAACTCTCTCTGTGATATTATACTGATGGCTGATTAGATTTGTAAATATAAATTAAGAATTTTTGAAAAAAGAACAAAAAAGAAAATAAAAATATTTTTAGTATATTTTTAGTATATTATATAATGCCACTGCTAATGCTAATACCAACTGTAGTAAAGTTTGTGTGCAGTTTAAAAATAATACATCACTGTATTGTAGAGGTACTAATCAAACATCTTTCAATCCTATTTCAGACATATTTTTTAAAGAAGTAAAAACAAAAATAAAAATAAATTTTTATAAGGAACTTTAACTTATTGAGAATAAGATTTGAGATGAGATATCTCCTTGAGATTTTTAATAAGATATCAACCTAACTTCAAGTAATTTCGAGAAAGAGGGTATTACACCTACTATTATATTATGTAACAAAAAGTTAGATTCTTTAATCTAAGAGTGACTTTGCGTTATCTCTTAATTATGCAATATGTCTCACACATTACTACTTTAATTATTGGCTCAAAGCACCAATAACAATGTAAAGTTAATATGTCATCATAATGCTACATCATACACCTACTTTCATAATCTAATGAAATAAAATTTGAAATTAAATAATTATTAAAACTCTAGCTCTGTTTCACAATTTTATTAAATATTGTTAACCTATTTCGGTTATTACACCATCATCAATTTTTATAATGTTTCACCTAGAGCCTACAGCATATTTTATAAATTAAATAAAATTTGGTTTATTTTCTCAATTTTCAATCTTTCATTCATTTACAATATAATGGACGTTTCGTTAAAACACCGTTAGAATTGTCAATACAGGCACTCTTAATTATAATTCTATTTACTAATTACTATTTTACTTACTGTATATACTAAAAACTATATTCTCCTTCACTTAAAATTTTGCTTTAGGTAAAATTAATAATAAAATAAACAACACCAATTTGAAATTTATTTAAAAAATCAATAAAACTTGAATTTTCTAACATTATTTTACGTTTTATTAAATTACTCTTTAAATTGGCATTTCAAAATGTTAATAAAAAATTAATTTTTCAAATATTCATTAAGTAAATTATTATACTAGTGTAATATTCGATTTTATTAATATAATAAGAAATTTATATTTATAATAATATAATCAAAAATTGAAAGAGACCAATTTAATCCTTTCTTGCCTTTTTATCATTTTCCTAATTACCACCACCTAAATTTTCATTCCGAATTTTCATAAACGAATTTCTTTCCCACACAAGTCATTCACTTTTTCCTAATATTTTAGCATTTAACATTCTTTCTTTTTTTTTATTTATGTATTTTTCTTCATATGTTTTAACATTTAAATCTGTTATCTTGTTGAAAATATTGTAGAAAACACATTATTTTTGGTGAAAAGCTTTAAGGTGAAAAGCTTACGTTTATTTTTAATTTAAATATTAGTTTTTCTGAAATCAAAGCTTTTTAAATTATCAAAAAGCTTTAAGGCTGGGTTAAACAGAATTGAAAGCTCAAACCTCATGTAAAAATTTGTTTTAATGTTAGTGCATGTAAATTTGAAAGCTATAAAGCTTCTTTTAATTTTTACACTATCTGGATGATCAGTTTACTTGAAATTGTATCCCACTATAGTAAAAATATAAATGTGAATAAAAAGAAGCAATACAAATAAACAATCGTACTTCAATGCATTTTCAAAATATAAATTTATAATCATGTAAAAAATTATTCTTTATGCAAACGAAAGATCACCCTAAAATTTTTAATTTGATATTTTTTTGTATAAAGGAAAAAAAATTGTTCGAAGGAAAAAAACGAAAAGTATTTTTTGGCTATATTACATTTATTAACACACATATTTTAATGTTAGAAAAGTTATTTAATTTTAAAAATTATTATTTTACAAGTAAAGTAGCTCATGTACTTTTTATTCACATGTTTCTGGGAATCCTTGAATCACATAATTTTGGCAATAAGAAGTTATGGTAAAAATATTCCAATTTTGGTTTCATTTTATTAGTAAAAAATTTATCGTCCTTTTCAATTCGTACATACTTGAAGTCTTTTGAGCTCCATACACCAAAAATGCAAAAAAATTTTTTTGTTATGTGTAATTCACTTTGCACTTGATAAAAATAATTATGTGATTTTTTTAATGCAATTGTGTTATCATCAGTATTGTATTTTAAATGCTTTATCTTTTTTTGGTCAATAGCTTCCTTTAAAAAATCATCTTTTGCTGACTGAGGGCATTTTATTTCACAAATACCATTATTTCCAACTAGACCATTTGGAGTAGCTCCAAGAAAATTTAATTCTTCGTCAATAAAAAGCCCAAAGTTTTGTATGTGAAAATTAGTCTACTTTTCAAGTTCTGATATTGCATTTTTTTTATTTTACATTCCACAAATCATGGTGTTTGTGCATACAACTGAATAGAGCTTGTATTTGATTATATTATGATAGCTAGAATTACTTCGAACTTTACAAATTTAAAATTTGAGGCAGTGATTCCAAAATCTGAGGCAATGACCACTATATTTCTTATTGCGTACCAATAATTACAACCAGATTGATCGCGTGTATCAATTTCAATGTTCGCCCTATTTTCAAAATTTGTTCTCAACTTTTCCAGCATTATTATTTTTCTTTCGTAGAAACACATGTAACATATCTGGTTTTTCACATGTGTCTGCTCTATAATTTTTATCTATACTGAGTGATGTTTAGCTCTTCTTAATCTTTTATTTGGCTTATGTTGCTTCTTTTTTCTGGTCATATTTATTTTACTTATTTTATTTTCTGCGTATGGAAGAAGCATTTTTGTATTTCTTTCACTCCCATTTATTTCTTTCAAAAACTCTGTAAAAGCCTGCCCAGTATTGAATTGGTCGACTTTTGACAGACATATTGAACTGTTCAAAAATATTTGCGTCCATATTAAGTAACAAACCGTCTGAGTTTTGGACTAAACGTGACACAGCAGTAATAATTTCTTCAAAGAACAGATTTTATATTATCAAAGTTACAAAGTTTTCTTTTTCACGCCGCTTACAAAAATGTCACAATTTTCATGATCACCAAATTTGTGATATGTCGCATTTGATATGTCTTTGGCAAGATTTTAATATAGTAGAATAGTGCACCATGTCTCCAATTATACACCGAGATTTTAGTTCCAAAAATCATTCGATCTATGTTTTGAGACAATTTTTTGCCATATTGTATTTGAAATTTTGTATTTGAAGTCGTAGATGTTAGTTTAAGTCTAAAATTTCTGTAAAGATGATTTTTACATTTAACTTTACTAGAACAATATTTTCGTAGAAGCAAAGCCCTAGCTATGATAAGAAATAATCTTTTATGAGCACTACTGTCTCCATTTCCTACAAATTTGTTATAATTAATTAACAACATAAGTACATAATTAGGTAATTTATTTATTTATTTATAACAGTGGGATCTGCAGATAAATCTTCTGATCTGCAGATGTCCTTTTCCCTTTCGAAATGATGGCCTTTTTTATTTATTAATTGTTTGGTATATATGGAAATATTGTATATTATATTATTTTGTATTTGTTTTATTATATATATGCTTATTAATTATTATATTACATTAGTTAGAACCGATGTGGTTGTATTGAAAATTAGTTTCAGTAATTTTCATCATTAGGTTACTAAAATTATTAACTAAAAATATGGCCTAAAATACATCAAAATTCGAATTTTAATACTTTACTAAAATTAGTAAAGTAGTTAGTAATGTAGTTGTTTCGTAATTGTTCCTATTATATACTTGGTATTTGTTGTTATAGGAAAAAGTTGACTAAAGAAAATTCAACTTTACTAAATCAGCTTCAGTTGACAAAATATTCTCGCTATCACTTATTTCCTCTTCAAAAATGTTTAGGAACGAATTTTAATAGATAAAAATTGTTGCTAACATACCTAAGGTGAACATATTCAAAAATATATTTAAAAATTACAGAATTCCAAAAATAACGTTTTTTATAATAACGTTATTATATTTATTACTGTTAAAATTTATACATCATACCTCAAATAAGTGAGCACATGCATATATATATATATCTTTATTTTCAAACCCTAATAAATTGTATTTTGAACATAAAATATCTAATCTGTAAAATATCATAAAACATCTTTGAATATTTCTTTGGTAAAATAATAAATACAACGATAATAGCATTTGAATTAGCATGGTGTATACAACGAAATGTACATTCATTTGTGTTTATCAGAAAAAATTTGTGTTTTTGGTAAAGTTCATTGTAAAAAGAAGATTCTAGCTACGTAACTGCCAAAGCTCTGTAGCAAAATTTGTTAAAACTAAATTTTTTAAGTGTGCGTAAACTGTATATTTTATGGGTTTTTATAAATTTGATTGTTTTAAAAAATATTTTATAATTATTATTTTAAAAATAAATTATAAAAATATTTTTACTAAATATAATAATGAAAATATAGAACTTTTTAATAAAACAAAAAAAAAGGTTGAAATGTTAAGGGAAATTTGAGTTACAACCCATTTTATAAAACAACATTTAACTAAAAAATTCTCGAAATCTAGGACAATTTTCAAAAATCAAGCTACGTAGTTAACTCGGTATCGCAATAAGGAACTTACATCCAAAGTTTCGTTAAAACCGGACCAAAAATATGGATGCCCCGTACTTCAGTTTGCTAAAAAAAATCTCTAATCCAGCCTTAAACATTCTCTCTTTTATTTATGTATTTTTCTTCATATGTTTTAACATTGTTTTGTACTTTGGTTTTTATTTATGACATTTAAATCTGTTATTGTGTTATTGTAGAAAACACATTATTTTTGGTGAAAAGCTTTAAAGTGAAAAGTTTACGTTTATTTTTAATTTAAGTTTTCAAAGCTTTTTTTAAATTATCAAAAAGCTTTAATGATATTATTTATTATTTTTACATACGCGAGCGCGGTTGAATTTGTGTAGTACAAAAAAAATGACAACTTGTGTTCTGTGATATTTGTTTTTATCACTATTCATTGCTGCAAAAGTATTGTAATTAAAAAAATATTTTATTTTGTTTTTAAATTATTTGTGTACGTAGTGTAGAATATAAATAAATGCTTACTATATGTACATAAAATTTGTAATAATAAAATAAATTATCCAGATTAATTAAATTAATCTTATTTTAAATAAAGTATTTTAAAATAGTTGTGGAATAAAATATTAATTAAGTAAATATAAAAAAAAATATAAGTGTTATTAAATAAATCTAATCTTTATGAAATTTGAAAAAGGCAATAATTATGTATTAGCAAGAAAATGATAAAAAGGCAAGTTATGAATATAAGGTAATTTCTTTTTCTTTTTTATTTATAGTGTTTTATTTGTAGTGCGAGGAGTTGATCTAATGAATTGAAGTCAATGGCTGCCATTCATTACAAAATTAAGTAGCTTCATAGCTTAGCTAACAAAATATTTTAAAAATATAAATAGTATATAATATGCATAGAAAAAAAATAAAATCAGAAAAAACAACAAAATAAACAAAAACAAAATATGGGATGTTTATTTTCATTGTTATTTTTGTTGTTATAGTTGAATGAGTGTTACAGAAATTGATGTACTTTTAATAATGTCAAATAATCATTAACTCAAAATTCCAACATGTAAATTTGTGAAGGGAAAATTTAGTAGCGGATTCTCCCCTTTTACTTTTATTTTAAGTGATAAACATTTTTCCCTTACTTTAATATGAAAAAGAACATTGCACAAAGGTGCAATCCAAATTAGGTTGGGTTACTAACAATGAAAAGGTGAAAATACTGATAATATTAATAATTATTCAGGTACAGGTTTTAAATTTGTTGATCACCATATTAATATTGCGAAAGCATTGTTCTTGGACTACATTCAATGATAAAACTTCAAGAAAATCCAAAGACAAATTTTATTAAATCATTGTTTTTTTAATTAATACTACATAATATTGGTAAATATTATTATTAAAAGTTATTTATTTTATTTTATTTTATAAGGTAAAAAAAGAACAAAATTAAAACTCATAAGAAAAAAAAACAAATAATACATATATGATTAACTATATCAATACTCATGTATCGATAATATATAGTAAATGCCAAAAATGAAAATTAAAAAAAACTATAATTATAATAAGATGTTTCTAATCTATTTATTAATGGATTTTTTTGTTTTTTTCTTTAATAAAATAAAAATGGTTGTATGAAAAATAAATGAAAATAAAAAAATTTACTGCAAAAAAACAGGAAATGTGGGGACAAAATAACTTCTGAAGCACTGGTTCCAGTATAGCCGTTCGAGGATTTTTTTTGAAGGAAATTAAATTTTCTTTAATTATGTGAAAAAAAATTTACTTTTTTAAATTTTGGACTTTTACTATTGAATTATAAATTTAAAAAGAAATAAAAAATAGTAGCATAAAATTTCATTTAATTTCTTACAAAACGCATTGATTTGGTTTATTTAAAATTTAAAATGCACCTACATTTCGTCAAACAAAAAAATAAAAAAAAAACAAAAACAAAAACAAAATGCAACAAAACATACGTTTGATGAGGATTTTTGAAAAATATTTTTTTGTTTCGTAAATAGGTTACTTGAAATAAAGCTGGAAGAAATAAAACCGAAATCATATAATTTTTGTTTTCGTCTTTATTTTAGTTTAAAAAAACCAATAAAGCCATTTCAAATATTTACATAAGTATTCAAATATTTAAAAAAAAAATTCTGTGTGTAACTCATATACGTGCATATGAATATTCTATGAAGGTGGTTTATCCTGATTTTGAACACCGCACATAATTGGTTTTATTATTTTAAAAAGTTAAAGTGTACTGGCGGGAAGGACATATGCCGGGAAGTCTATTGCGTATGTTGTTACTACATATACAGTGTAAATATTATAAATATTTCTTTTTAAATTTATAAATATTTTGGAAAATGGAATTCCCTGATTTAAATCTAAAATACATAATTAAAATTCAAATTTATAATTATCATTTATTAATAATAGTTTTAATTTTAAATGGTAAAAAGTTCATGATTTCAAACGTGGTATTGAAAAAAGCCAAAAAGTATATAAACTGATTTTTAATCTTATTTCTTTTTAATTTTGACATTATTTCAACACCCGTATAAAATAAAGTAAGAAAATGTCATTTGGCTTTATTTCTTTCGGATTTACTTCAGGTAACAGTTTCATAAACTATACAATCATTTATTTGATGATACGGTTGGTATGAATTTACATGCAAACTGTACGGTAAGTACGGTATTTTGGTTTTAGTTTTAAAATATTTTTTTTTAATAAAAGAATAATAGTTCGCGTTTATACGGAAATTGTAATTTCAATAATTAAAATGTCCGATAGCTCCGAAACTGAATTAGAAAACAAACCATTGGGAGAAAAGGGAGCTTCTGAAAGCAAACGGGTTTCTTGTAAAACGGAACAAATAAACATAAGCTTACCGACTTTCTGGCCAAAATCCATACCTACTTGGTTCATTCAAGTAGAGGCACAATTTGCGGTAAATAGAATCGTTTCCGACATTTCCATATATAATCACGTAGTCGTAGTTTTTCCGATATTGCTGAATCAATAGTGGATATTTTGGAGAGTCCACCTAAAAAAAATTGGTATAACAACTTAAAAGAAATTTTAATAAGTGGACATTCAATGAGCACTGAAACGAAAACCAGGAGTGGCCGCACGTAACTTGTTCAAGTTCTTCCAAAAGACGTATTAGCACTTTTGGTAGCATTTAAGCAACGTTGACGTTGATTTAATTTCGAAAACGTAAAGTACACATTTTTTCGGTAGCATGTAAACAACGTCAAGTACATTTTTTTTAACGTGAACGTCGGTTTTTAAACCTCTGTAATTTTCTTACCGTGGACTAAAATTTATACGGGAAAGTTAGTTTTTTTAATAATTTTGTGTTATTTTAATAATAAAAATATAAAATTTAAATATTTATAATAAAATTTGAAATCTAAAGAACATTAAATTTTATAGTTTTTAATAATTATAGTAATATAATTTTTAATTTCTTTTGATAACATTTTATTTCTGGAATAATTGAAGCCTTGCCTTGTATATTGTTTAACAGGCGGGTAGATTAAAAAAATTGAGTAAAAATAATATCCAGTTTATGTGTAAAACAAATGGACATTTTTCTTTTCAAAAGATATTACTTCTGGCAAAGTTTGGACTCAATTTAATTTACCAATATGGAAGGGGAGTGCTTAAACTATTAATATCTAGAGCCGCATTAAAAAATTTTAATGCTTTCATTCGTAATTTTACAAATTAAAAAAATCCATAAGCAAAATTATTCTACATGCAGGCTTTCACTTCAACTTCTATCAGAAGACTAAAAAAAAATCTCAAAACAATTTTGTTCTTCAAAACTGAAAATAATAAGGCGAAATAGAAGAATTAAAAAAAAAACATTACATGCTACCAAAAAAAATCTTTGACGTTAAAATACTTCACGTTGATTTTTGAACGTAAACGTTTTACGTGCTGCCACTCCAGGCATTTAATATCCGACGAGGAAATCGATGACAAAAAACCGTCAGATTTTTTCTGTCATTTAAACCAACTCGTTGGTTCTTCATCAACAACAAGCGAAGATTTTATAAAAAAAACTCTGGTTAGGTAGATTATCCCACGTTATAAAAATTGCACTGATTCCTCAAACGAACCAGAACATATTATTAGTCACAACCGACAAAATCTGGGAGGCATTGCAAATTTCCCATAAAACAATCAACCAAATTTCGCCCCCTAAGACCTCGGCAGAACCAAATTGGATAAAAAACATACAACAAGAAATTAATACCCTTAAGGAAATGATCTCCGAATTACGTACGTACAATAGACCTACGCGAAGTGAATCCAGAAATAGATTTAGATCCCAGTCCAGAAATAGGTCCGCTAGTCGGCAAAGGTATAATCCAAGAGGAAAGTTTTGTTATTTCCATTTTAGATTAAAAGTGTGTAAAAGTTAAAAAGTATGTACCTCATGTCAGTACAACTCATCAAGACAAAATACTAAGAACACCGAAAATCCAAAAAACTAACAAAACCCTGTGTTACGGCTAACACTGCGTCGCTCCCAAAAACAAACCGTCTATTTATAAAGGACCGAAAAAATAAATTAAATTTCCTAATCGATATCGAAGCAGATCTGTCAGTAATACCTTACTCGATTTCATCTTGAATTAACCTTAAAAAAAACGATTTATATTTATCAGCAGCAAATGGTTCAAAAATTTAAAATGGAACCACTATTATTACGGTAGACTTAGGATTGCGTAGAATCTTCACACATCAATTTATTGTTTCAAAAGTTAATCGTCCTATTATAGGTGCCGATTTTCTGTGTATTTGGTCTATCGGTAAATTTGAAAGAAAAAGGTCTACCTACTTTTTCCTTAGAAAATAAATATGGACTACTGTTAAAAAAATATCCAAATATAACAGCCGTTCCAAACTTCACAAATATTTCGCAACATTCCGTAGTACACCATATTTTAACTGAAGGTCCTTTTAACCTGTTTCAAGACCTCGACGCCTAAATTTATAGAAATATAATAAGACAAAAGCAGAGTTTGACGAAATGTTCAAACTGGGAATCTGCTCGCCTTCTTCTTCAATAAAATATTTTTTAAAACCCTTAAATTTATAAAAATTTATGAAATATACATACAGTTTACGCACACTTAAAAAATTAAGTTTTAAGAAATTATGCTATAGAGCCTTGGCAGTTATATAGCTGGATTTTTCTTTTTACAATGAATTCTACTAAAAACACAACTTTTTTCTGATAAACACAAATGAATGTACATTTCGTTGTATTTACCATACTAATTCAAATATTATTTCGTTGTATTTATTATTTTACCAAAGAAAATATTCAAAGATGTTTTATGATATTTTACAGATTAAATATTTTATGTTCAAAATACAATTTATTAGGGTTTGAAAATAAAGAAACATATATGGATGTGTTCACTTATTTCAGGTATGATGTATAAATTTTAACAGTACATAAATATAATAACGTTATTATAAAAAACGTTATTTTTGAAATTCTGCAATTTTTAAATATATTTTTGAATATGTTTGCCTTTTGTATGTCAGCAACAATTTTTGTCTATTAAAATTCGTTCCTAAACATTTTTAAACAGGAAATAAGTGACAAGAATAGAAGTATAGCGAGAATATTTTGTTAACTGAAGTTGATTTAGTAAAGTTGAATTTTCTTTAAACAATTTTTTCCTATAAGAACAAATACCAAGTAGATTATAGGAACAAGTGCGAAAACTACATTACTAACGACTTTACTAAATTTAGATGATATACTAAATTTAGATCGGTAAATCATTGGAGAACTAGAACCCTACCATAATAAGAATATCATAATAAATATCTTGCCAAAGACATATCACACATTTGGTCATCATGCAAATTGTGACAAGTATTTTTGTAAGCGGCGTGAAGAAGAAAACTTTGTGACTTTCATGATGTCAAATGGTATGGAAGAAATTACGACTTCGGTGTAACGTTTAGTCCAAAACTCACACAATTTGTTACTTAACATGGACCCAAATATTTGCGAACAGTTCAATAGTATAATTTGTCAATACGCAGAAGGGAAACGAATAAATTTTTCTCTGGGGCTGTCTTAGTCAAGTAGATGTGCAGCTACTGCTGTCCAATTAAATACTGGACAAGCTTTTACAGAGTTTTTGAAAGAAATAAATGGGAATGAAAGAAATACAAAAATGCTTCTTCCAAACGCAGAAGAGAAAATAACCAAAAGAAATATGACTAGAAAAAAGAAACAACATAAGCCAAATAAGAGATTAAGAATGAGATAAACATCACTCAGTATAGATAAAAATTATGGAGCAGACACATGTGAAAGGTATTCATGAAATAAAATGACCGCAAAAAAGTCAGTTAATGAGTTGATAAACCAGTAATTTGTTAAATAAATACTCGAAATATTGTAGATTGTAGTGTAAAATTGCAGTACCGTACTTAATTAAGCACGAAAAGGTGATTCTACCTAAGTTACTGTAGAGTGTAAAAAAAAAAAAAAATGAAGATTTTTCAAAAGAAGCTATTGGCCAAAAAAAGATAAAGTATTTAAAATACAATACTGATGATAATACAATTGCACTATAAAAATCGGATGGTCCGGCTTGGGATTGACAGGGTAACATCTGACCGGTCGCTGACCCAGATGCGCAACTGTCAAGTTCTTGAGCAAGTGCTTACATTACCTCCACGTGGTGACCTCCGGAAACTATCCTATACAGCATCCGCTTATACGATAGGCCAAAATTGTAAGTGCGCAAAAACAACCCTTCAGATTGAAGGTTGGCGTTAACTATCTAACCCATAAAAAAAAACATAGTTATGAAAGACTTAAAACAAGCCTCGAATATGGATGGATTATTTGGAAACAGACCCGGAACTCGTAAGGATTTTGATTTTAGAATTTGCACCTGGAACGTTCGAACACTATACAGCCCAGGTGCATCTAACATATTGGAAAATGTCCTCACGCAGTATAAAGCTGACATCACTGCGTTACAGGAATTGCGTTGGACAGGAACCGGAATAATAAGGAAACAAAAATGCGATATATACTATAGCTGCCACGAAAAACACCACATATTTGGATGCGGTTTTGCAATCGGAGAGAGGCTAAGACGAAATGTTATTGATTTCAAACCAATTAACGAGCGTCTAGCAATAATCCGCATTAAAAGCACCTTCTACAACTTCAGCCTAATATGTGTGCATGCTCCTACTGATGAAAAAGAAGAAACAGAGAAAGAAGACTTCTATGACGCTATGTTGACTTCTATGTTAGAAAAAGCATACGAAGCTTGCCCGCAACATGATGCAAATGATGCACAACGTGCTAGGGGATTTCAACGCTAAACTCGGTAGAGAGCAAATTTTCGGCAGAACAATCGGTAAACATAGTCTCCATCAACACACCACCGATAATGGTTACCGATTGATCAGTTTTGCAGCGGCGCATAATACGGTTATAAGCAGCACCAAATTTCCCCATAGCTGATATTCATAAAGCCACCTGCTATCTCCAGATGGCCGTACAACCAATCAAATTGATCACCTTATGATTGACTTCAAACCACGAAACACCAGAAATCCATGGTATGACGAGGAATGTGCATCAAAAACCTTGAAGAAGAACGTGGCATATATAAAAGCGCTGCAACGGAAAACAAGAGCAGCGAAGGAAGAATATAAGGCTAAAAGAAGAGATGAGAAGAAATTCATCAGGCGGAAAAAACGGGACTTCGAAAAATCTCTGCTCATAAATATCGAATCTCATAAAAATAGAGGCGAAGTGCGGAACTTCTACAAAAAAGCCAAGTAGCTGTCGGCTGGCTATAAACCCGCTACACACGCGCTAAGAGATAATATGGGAAATTTGGTTACCGAAACGCAAGGGATATTGGAGACATCGAAGCAGCACTTTCAGCAGCTGCTAAATGGAAATGGAGAGCAAAAACAACAACAAGAGCTAGCAACACCAGCACCAGTCATTACAAGCAACTCCCCGCCACCCACTGTAGAGGTTGTTGGCCAAGTCATCAGCAAGCTGAAAAACAACAATGCTGCTAGACCTGATGGACTCTCCCAGCTGAATTATTTAAAGCTGGAGGCGATGTTTTGGTTAACTGCATGACCCAAATCATTGGCAACATCTGGAAGGAAGAAAGCATAACTAATGACTGGAGTACCAGCTCTATATGCCCCATTTTCAAAAAGGGCGACGACATGTCCTGTAAAAACTATAGAGGAATATCCCTCTTAAATATTGCATATAAGATCCTGTCCAACATTTTGTGCGAATGTCTGAAGCCTTATTGTGCGCTGTTATTGGCAGTTATCAATGCGGCTTTCGCCCCGGAAAATCAACAAGCGACCAGATGTTCGTACTTAGACAAATCCTGGAGAAGACCCATGAGTTTCAAATCGATACACACCACCTATTCATCGATTTCAAGTCTGCGTATGATTGCATATAGCGCAGCGAGCTATATGCTGCTATGTCGGAATTCGGTGTACCAGCCAAGCTCACCCGATTGTCAAAAATGACACTGGAAAACACAAGATGTGCTGTGGTGATTGGAAATAACACTTCTGACTATTTCCAGACGTGTACCGGATTTCGACAAGGAGATGCACTATCATGCGACTTCTTCAATCTAGTACTGGAACGTATAGTGCGACGAGCGGAAGTAAACACGGCCGGTACTATATTTTTCAGATCTGTTCAACTACTAGGGTATGCCGACGACATTGACATCATCGCCAGATCACAACGGGCGGTCGTCGAGGCCTTTACCCAGATTGAAGAAAAAGCGAAACGAATGGGTCCCAAAGTAAATGAGGATAAGACAAAATATATGTTGCCGACAAATAAAAAGACCTCTCAACATCATATTGGTCAAAACATCACTGTCGGCACATATAATTTCGAGGTAGTTCAGGAGTTTACCTACCTTGGAACCAGTGTTAATCCCACAAACTACATCAATGTGGAGGTACGGCGAAGAATAACCCTTGCAAACCGTTGCTGCTTCTGTTTGTCAAAACATCTCGGGTCAAAGCTCCTCTCTCGAAACACCAAATCTACAAAACGCTTATACTCCCGGTTTTGCTTTTCGGATCAGAATCATGGACACTGCCTTAGGCAAGTGAGCATGCACTTGGTGTCTTCGAGAAGAAAATTCTTCGTCGGATATATGGTCCTGAAAACGACGATGGGGTCTGGAGGAGAAGATATAATGCCGAACTCTATGAGCTGTACAATGAGGTGGACGTAGTCACAAAAATTAAAGTCAAGAGACTACAGTGGCTCGGACACCTAGAGCGGATGGACGAAAATGCTCCAGCCAAGAGAATCTTCGATTCCACACCCGAAGGTACAAGACGTCGGGGCAGACCAAACCTTCGTTGGAGAGACGAAATATCGGCGGATTTAAAGCAATTTCGAATCTTCAACTGGAGAGAATCCGCCCGTGACCGGCAAAAACGGAGGATGTTGATGAGTCAGGCCCAGGACCTACATGGTCTTTTGGCCACCTAACAACAACAACTATAAAAATCGCATAATTATTTTTATCAAGTGCAAGGTAATTAAACATAACAAAAATAAATTTTTGGTATTTGGAATTCAAAAGACTTCAAGTATGTACGAATTGAAAAGACGATAAATTTTTTACTAATAAAATTAAACCAAAATTGGAATATTTTTACAATAACTTCTCATTGAAAGAATTATGTGATTCACGGATTCCCAGAAACATGCGAATAAGAAGTACATGAGCTACTTTACTTGTAAAATAATGAATTTTAAAATTAAATAACTTTTCTAACATTAAAATATGTGTGTAAATAAATGTAATATAGCCAAAAAATACTTTTCGTTTTTTTCTTTCGAACAATTTTTTTTCCTTTATACAAAATAATATCAAATTAGAAATTTTAGGGTGATCTTTCGTTTTTATAAAGAATAATTTTTTACATGATTCTAAATTTATATTTTGAAATTACATTATACAAGTACGGATGTTTATTTGTATTGCTTCTTTTTGTTCACATTTAAATTTTTATTATAGTGGTATACAATTTCAAGTAAACTGATCATCAAGATAGAGTAAAAATTAAAAGTAGCTTTATAACTTTCAAATTTACATGTACTAATATTTAAACAAATTTTTACATGAGGTTTGAGCTTTCAATTCTGTTTAACCCAGCCTTAACAATAAAACCAAGTAAATGTATATTTGGTGTAAGTGAATTGCAGTTTCTAAACCACACTGTCTTCAGAGACGGTATTCAGCCAACGAAAGATAGAATCGAAATCATTTGCAAATTTGCTCCACCGAAATATATCAAACCACAATTTATTGGGACGGTAAGCTATTACCATCGATTCATCCCTCACCTAACGGAGATGTTAGTACCAATTTGCGATTACATTGGGTAATCGTAATTTGCAGCATCAAAAACAAAAAAAATTAAAAACATCAGTTTTGACTGGCCTAAGAAATGCGATGCAGCTTTTAATCAAGTTAAAGAATCATTATTTTCTACAACTCTGTTGGTTCCCCCACGCAATGATACCAAATATATTACCACTGACGCATCTAATACTGCGGTTCGTGCCGTCCTTCAACAATCAAACAGCGATAAGTGGCAACCTCTTGTTTTTTTTTCTAAAAAATTATCTCCAGCCGAAACTAAGTATTCCGCTTTTGATAGGGAGTTGTTAGCAATATATTTATCTATCAAACATTTTAGATATTTTATCGTAGTTTACACCGATCATAAACCACTTGCCTACGAAATTAATTCCCGAAGTGAACGTAGTCCACAACAATGCAGACACTTGGAATATATTGCCCAATTTACCACCAATATCCGAACTATATTAGTGGAAAAAGTAACGTTATCTTAGTATAGACTATCTTTCTAGGCACGAAAAATATAAAAATTAGTAACAAAAACAATAATTCAAATAAAAAAAATAAAAAAAATAATAGTAACAGAAAACTAAATTTAAGTAAACAAATAATTGAGATTAATAATGATAATAATAATAGTTATAAAAAAATAATAAATATAAAGATAAATCAAAAACTAAAGAAAAAAATAATCATAGTAAAAATAACATCAATGATAATATTAAAAACAGTAGTAATGTTGACAAAAACCCGAAAAATATATCTAAGGTTATTAATAATAGAATAACAAATAATAAAATTTCAAATAATTTTCTTAATAAAAAAAGTAATATGTCACTCTTTGTTCAATGAATCTAAACAACAAACACCAGATAACACTAACACGACCCCATTAAATTTTACAGTAAATCTCACTCAGTCACTACCAACACAATCCGTTTGTACACAACATAATACTTTACCGTTTAACCCTTCTATTAGAACTAATAATTGTAGCTATTTTAGTGTCTTAAGAAATGATTCAATAACATCTAAAATTTGAAAAAATATTTCTAGTCAAACAGAATCAATTAGCACTAATAATGCTACAACCAACTTAAAACAGTATATTTCCTCATTACTTGAAATTCAAATTACTAAATGCAACATTAGTACTACACTTGTACCTCCGAATACTATCTTAAATAGTAAAGATAATGGTATTAAAGGCAGTACAGATTTAAATTAAAAGAATGACAATTTCTTAAAAAGTGAAATACTAAGACTAGGTGCTGCAATGCACACTTGAAAATTTCAGTAAAGAAGAAGCGCAGAGTTCAAAGGTTACTAAACCAATTTCTGAACAGTTTCCATGTCAAAGTGTACCGCAAAATGAATCATTCGTAAGACCCCTTATACCACCAATAATTAGGATAACACAAAATTCTATGAAAGAAAAAGATTTTACTTATGCCCTCTCAAGACTAAGAGATAGAATTTATAATCTTATAAGATTATATCTCTCTTATCTGAATGATAAATCTTATAATTGCGTATTTGAGGGTAAAACTAAAACTAATGTATTGGTATTACTATATAATGAGGGCTTACCCATGAAACATAAGGAGCTTTTAGACCTTTATACTAAATACCATAAAACAATTGGTATGCCTATAAAAAGTATGCAAGAAGATTTAAAAGCTTTTCGTAGTTACTGCAAAAGTATCTATTATAATCATCTTCCGCATTCAAATGACTATTACAATAAGTTTTTTCGTGCCAATACTGCCAATAAATAATAATAATTTAATAAAAATATCAACACAAAAGCATAAAAAGTTGACAAGTAACCTTTTATTTTATTATCAAAATGTAAGAGGATTACGCACAAAAACAACACATATCTTTAGAAACTCTAAAGTTCTTAATTCAGATATATTTCTGCTCACAGAAACTTGGTTATGTCCATCTATTAACTCACTGGAATTATTTGACAACTCCTACTTAGTTTATAGGAAAAATAGATATCAAACCGATGGTGATATCATAAATAATTTAGTAGTTCCAAAAGGAGGTGGTGCTCTTATTTATTTCTATTAAGAATAGTTTCAACTTGTCGAAAGTATAATTACCTCAGATATCAAATTGTGATGTTGTAGCAATTAAAATAGATTTAAAAACATCAAATTTATATATTCTATGTTGCTATATACCTCCAAATAGTAGTTTAAATGTGTACCAGGATTTCTCCCCGGTAGTTGATATTTTATTTAGTAATCTTTAAGTTAATCACGAATTCATAATCTGTGGTGATCTCAATCTTTCCAATCTTAATTGGATATTTCTTGACGCAGAATGCTTTTACATTCCAACTAATATTAACTCAAATATTGAATCATTGGTGATTGATAATCTTTTGGCAAACGCACTACAACAAGTTTCAAGTATTAAAAACTTGCTTAATAAACAGCTGGATCTCCTATTTACTTCCGATTGGGTAAATGTATCAATTGTATAGGCTTCAATGCCTATTTCAAAAATTGACAATCACTATCCTCCATTCAGCTTTATTTATCACTTTAATAGTTCCCAAAAATCTTCTGAGAATGTTTCATATACATATAATTTATATAATATAAATACTTTCTCTCAATTGATTTCGACTCTCTACTAAACATGGACATTAATAACGCCAAAAATAGATTCTATGAAGTTATGTATCAGGGGTTTAACATGTTTGTTTCCAAAAAATTATCAGAAATATTAATTCGAGTCCTCCATGGTAAGATATTGAACTTGAAAAGCTAAGAGATAAAAAGAATAGAGCCTGGAATGCACACTTACAAAATAAAGATGGCATTTCTTATTTGAATTTCGTAAATTTGTATAACACCTTTCAATCTTTATTAAATTTTAAATACAATGCTTACATAAGTTAATCAGCTTCCGAAATACGGACGAATTCTAAGTCTTTCTGGCGACTTGTTAATTCTAAAAGAAAAACAGATCAATGTCCCAATTATATGACATTTAAAAATCAAACATCTAATGATGCAATGCAATATCTAACTATTTTAGAAAATTTTTTGAAAGTAATTATTCTTCTTCGAGCTTTACAGTTAATGAAGCAAATTTCACTCATTTAGAAACCTTTCCACAGAAATCATATTAAATCATATTCTGCATGAAATCATATTAAAAAACTGTGCAGATTCTTTATCTTCCCCTATTTCTTTTCTATTCAATAAATCTTTAACTTCTGGGGTATTCCCAAGTTTTTGGAAAAAGTCCTTTATAAGACCAGTTCACAAAAAGGAATTAAAGATTAATATTTCAAATTATAGACCTATTGCCATACTATCGAGTTTACCTAAAGTGTTTGAACTTATGGTATTTGATACGATCTATAATTACTGTTCCTCATTTATATTAAGTGAACAACATGGCTTTGTAAAAAAAAGGTCTACTGTAACAAATCTCAGCCTCAATTTTTTTGAAAACCATGGAAGCCGGTAAGCAAACAGATGTGGTTTACACTGACCTTAGTAAGGCTTTTGATCTCTTACCACATAGTGTCTTCAAACTTAAAAAATATGGTTTTCCGTATTTTCTAATTAAATGGATTGACTCTTATCTTAGTAATAGATGCTACAGTGTTCTTTTCAGGACAGCAACTTCGGCGTCTTTTTTTGCTAACTCTGGAGTGTTACAAGGGAATCACCTCGGACCACTGTTATTTATTATTTCTATAAATGATGTCACTAAAATTATCCCGAGCAGTGGTATAAAAATTTACGCCGACGACATGAAAATGTTTAAAGATATTAGTTCAAATAACGACTCCTTTTCTCTTCAAACAGACTTAAACAATTTTATCAAATGGTGTAATTATAATGGTTTATTTTTAAACGTTGATAAATGCATCATCATATCGTTTACTCGCTCTACAAACCCTATGTGTAATAATTATACCTTTGATAGTTCTATAATTAGACGAGTCATCGAATTTAATGATCTTGGCGTGACTTTTGACTCCAAACTTACATTTAACATTCATATTAATAAGATCATTAACAAAGCAAAAGTTTGGTCCCCTTTTTATCGCCAACACTTTGATAGAATAGAAAGTATTCAAAAAAATGTTCTTAGGTTTGCATTAAGAGCTTTGAATTGGAATAATCCCTTAATATTACCCCCCTACATTGAACGTCTTAAGCTGCTTAATATGTATACTTTAGAAGGTAGGAGAACTATGTTAGGTATTGTTTTTATAACCCAAGTACTGAATAAACACATTGATTCACGTTAAATTGATAACATTTTAAGAAATACAATTAACACAAGAGCACGATTTAGGCATGAAAACATATTTTCTATTACATTTCACAGGACTAACTACGGAAAATATGAGCTTATTAACAGAATGCTGATAAACACAAACCAATACAACACAACAATAAATTTCGATATGAGTAAAGATGTTGTAAAGAAATCCTTATTTAAAAAAATTTCCTAATTTCGAAAGGGAGCAATTCCACAGTAAATTTTATTCGAATATCACCAGACCGCCGTACTCTGGAAATGCAACATCCAGTTGCCCATGTCTAAATACTCTTCCAGGTAAATAAACTCCTTCTTTTTCCAATGTTTGACCTTGCGACTTATTTATGGTCATAGAAAATGCCAAGTTAACAGGTCTTCTAGAAATAAAAATCAGTTACAAATATTGCGTTTTTTTAACATTTAGCAAAATTATCCACATTTAGACTATCTCTAAAAATTTATTGTACGATACAATTATTGCAAATCATATTCGAAGGAACTTCGGAAGGAACTTTGGTCATTCGTTATATCATCATCTACGTCTTGTCTGAATAATGTAGGATCAAATTTTCTTTGATCTGCTCCCATTCTAGAGGTGTGCCATACATATTAAGTATTTCGTTTGCTTGGCCTCGATTTTATTTCTAATTGCTCTTAATATAATTTTTCCGTATGGCGACCCATCTACGCTCGTGATTTATCCTAATATTTCCGCTACGTTTTGAGGAAATCAAATAGTAGCCTAGGATTTCTATCAAATTTTGGAAGATCTTTTACGGCGTCGGGGATTCTTAAATATTTAAAAATGTCTAGGTTATTGGTATTGGTAGGCCCTTCGGCCGGAATTTCTTGATCTAAATTCATTTCGAAAAATGAGAAAATTGAATCGTTAGATTCGTTTAATTCTTCAATCTCAGTAATTTTTCTGATGATGTTAGACAAGCCGTTTTTAATTACATAAGGAACCTTTCTTGGTTTGGGGCTTTTAATTTTATGCATAAAAATTTTATTATTTTGATTTTTATATATTATATTATAGTTTTAATTTTTTTATTAAAACTTTACATTTGTTTTTTATGTTTTTCTTTTTTATAATTTTATTTCTTAATGTTTTGAAATGTTCGGAAAAGTCTTCCGTAATTTCTAAAATTACTTCTTTACTCATTAAATTATTTTTTTTTTTTTTTTAAATGATAATTTACAATCGAGTTAATATTTCTTCTTCGAAATATTTTTTCTTAATTATTTCTAATAAATCAATTTAATTATTATTTTATCAAATATTTTCAATTGTTTTACACGTTTAAAAATAAATTAAATGTCAACTATGTAAATATAAATAATTATAATTAGTTTAATAGAACACTACAATTAAAAATTACATCTTTACAATATTAATTAAGATTTACAACTATAGATTTTAAGATTTTAATTCCGTTTTCCTCAATGGTCCATCTGAGACTGAGTTTTAGTCTAACAACGGTGTCTTTCATATCCGTGCGTGCACAGTAACCGGAAATAGTAATCGACTGAAATATATCTTTGAAAGACACCATCTATTAGATCTATTACATAACTCCTCCATGACCAAGATCATTTACAGTCCCTGTAAATGTATCTGATTTTACATTTGTTTCTTTTTTTGCTATTATTTTTTTTTCTTTTTACATATTTGTTTACAGCTTTACATACCATTTACAAACAGTTATTACTTATAGAATAAAGCTTATTATTAAAGACATTGCATGAAAAATATTGCTTTTAACATGGATGTAATCAATCAATTTTCTACTTTCCATTTTCAATTTTCCATTTTTCTTATATTTTTTTTTTCCCCCCATTTGTTTAGTTTATTAACTATTTTAATTTTATTTACAATATAATATATATATAAAAGTTACAATTATGTCTATTATTTTTACAAATTTTTTTTTACGTAAACTACTAATAAACGTTTAAATCGATTTAAATTATTTTCATTTCTTAAATAACTAGGCAGTTCATTAAATAACTTTAAACCGTTGTACATTAACATGTTCTTTGTTTTTTGTTTCTAAAAAAGTCTAACCTAAAACTAAAAATATTTCTTAAATTATAATGGTGAATTTAATTATTATATACTAATCTTCCTTATTTTTCCTTATTTTACCAAAACGTTAGAGGTATGCGAACTAAAACAACGGAGGTATTCATAAATTCCAAAATTTTGGAGCATGATATCTTTGCTTTAACGGAAACGTGGTTGCATAGTTCTATTAGTTCCCTTGAGCTTTTTGATCCTTCATATACTGTTTTTCGTAAAGATAGATATAAAAATCTAACTAATGCTATTGTCCCGAAAGGAGGAGGCGTTCTTATTGCAGTTAGAAATGAGTTTAACGCTAATGAAATCTCGTTACCTATTGCTGATTCTTTAGAACTGGTTGCAATCAAGATGGAACTTTGCAATAAAACTATATATATAGTATGTTGTTATATTCCACCAAATTCAGTCCTTAATATTTATCTTGAACTCTCTTCTGTTGTAGATTCAATATCAGATTTACTTAACCCTTTTGATGAACTTATAGTATGTGGAGACTTCAACCTACCCAACATACGTTGGGGGCTTCATGACCAAGAACCATTCTTAATTCCAGAATACATTATTTCTGAGTCTGAAACTTCTTCAATTGATGGATTTAACGTTAATGGTCTTCAACAAGTTTCGAAGAAAAAAAACTTTCAAGGAAAAGAACTTGACCTTATATTCTCTTCGGACTGGATCAATTTGATTGAAATTGAACAAAACTTACCTCTTGTTACAATTGACAACTACCATCCACCTATATGTTTTTCATACTGTTATAATAGCCCTGTGAATAACACGGTATGCACCACATATAGATTCAATTTCTTTAAAACTAACTTTGTTGCCCTAAATAACTACTTTTTATCAATTAATTTTGAAACTTTTATTTGTGATTTAAACATGGAACGGGCGATAACTGAATTTTATCGCATTATTGAGGATGGTTTTAAGTTGTTTGTTCCCTTGACACGTGTTAAAGATTCTAATATAAGCCCAAGTTGGTTTACACATGATTTAAAAAATCTGAGAAATAAGAAAAATAAATCTTGGAGAAAATATTTGAAACTGAAAAATAATGAATCATACCTTGAATTTGTTAATCTTTTCAATGCTTACAAGGTTTCAGTAAATACTAAGTACAGGGACTATCTCACTATTACAGGTTCACAGCTAAGGTCTAATCCAAAATCATTCTGGAAATTTATCAATTGTAAACGAAAATCAGATGAATATCCCAATTACATGACTTTTGGAGGTACAACCATTACCTCGTTAGAGGCTATAGCAGAACAATTTAAAAAATTCTTTTCTTCTTCTTACCAAGAAAATAAATTTGAAGTGGATCCATCTCAATTCTCACATCTACCACTTCTCCCGCTAATTCGGATCTCATCAATCAATTTTCAAGCAACTGAAGTTAAAACCTATTTAGATAATCTGAGTAGTAACATTTTCCCAGGCCCTGATAATATTCCGGAAATAATCTTAAAAAATTGTTCTGATTCGCTTGCATACCCTTTATCTATTTTATTTAATTTGTCTCTTAAAGTTGGAATATTCCCTCAAATGTGGAAAAAGGCCTATATTAAACCGGTTCATAAAAAAGGATTAAAAAATGATATCGCAAACTATCGTCCAATTGCAAAGGTATCGAGCATCCCAAAGCTATTTGAACTTATGGTATATGATGCGATATATTATGACTGCGCTGCTTTGTTGCTCCCAACCAGCATGGGTTTTTGAAAAATGATCTGCTGTCACAAATTTGGTGGAATCTTGCTCAACATTTCTAAACTCAATGGAGGCTGGTCTTCACACAGACGTGATATATACTGACCTAAAAAAGGCATTTCATCTTTTACCCCATAGTGTAATTCTGCTGAAGCTGCGTAAATTAGGTTTTCCCAATTTTTTGTTAAATTGGATAGATTCTTATCTTTCTAACAGATCTTACAATGTGCTCTTTAGATTTACCCCTTCAAGTACGTACTACGCTAATTCTGGTGTTCCTCAGGGCAGTCATTTGGGCCCACTAATCTTTATTATTTTGGTCCTTAAAAACAGTAAAGTCATCATTTATGCGGATGATATGAAGATATTTAAAGAAATTAGCACAACTAAAGACTCGGCCCTGCTTCAAAACGACTTGAATACCTTCTTAAATTGGTGTATAATTAACAACCTATGTTGACAAATGCAATGTCATTTCTTTCACTCGCCGATGCGCATTCACTGCTGATTATATTTTGGACAACAAAGTTGTCAAACGAGTGACGCAATTCAAGGACCTGGGAGTGATTTTTGATGATAAATTGTCATTCGTGCAACACATAAATTCTATTGTGAATAAAGCAAACTCTATGTTGGGGCTTATTAAGAGATGGTGCAAAGAATTTAACGATCCATACATTTTTAAATCCCTTTACATGTCCCTCGTAAGACCCAACCTGGAATATGCTGGTCCTGTCTGGTGTCCTTATTACACTACTCATAAAAATAGAATTGAGGCAGTTCAAAAGAAATTTCTACGTTATGCTCTCTGCCAGTTATATTGGTCGAATCCGCTTATACTACCACCATACACTCATCGCCTTAAGCTTCTACAATTAAATACCTTAGAAACGAGAAGAATTACTGCTGATATCCTTTTTATTTTTCAAGTTTTTAATAATCTAATTGATTCCAACAATATCAAAACAAAAGTCAATTTGCACTTTAATTCCAGTAGCCGTTTTCGTTCAAATAATATTTTTATCCCATCCTTCCATAGAACCAATTACGGCAACTCAGAACCACTAACCAGAATGTTCGCTACCATCAATAAATACAAAAACTTTATTGATTTTTCCCTGACCGTTCATCAGGTCAGGAATACTCTTGCCATAGCTTTTGCGATCTTTCTAATTTTTAACACACAGTAGTTTGTAGTTTTAGTTATTCTTATTTTCTTTCTTTTTATTTTTATAATATCATATTTTTTTTTTTTGTAATTTTAATTGTAAAATTATTAAAACCAAAATGTAAATTTAAACTTAGAATAAGAACTCATTGTAATGTGTTTGAGCTAAACATGAATAAATAAATAAATAAATAAATATAAATATAAATCGGTCACATAAATACTTAGGATAATTTTTATTTTTTATTTTAGAAACTGTTACTAAGACATTAAATTTAATTCTTTGATTTACTTTTAACCACTTTAAAGCTTCTAACATAAAACTAACTGAACTATACCTATCGACTTTTAAGATTATTCTCATCACCTTATTTTGCAGTTTTTGCATTCTATCTATCATTTCATGGTTTGACATAAATAAAATCGATGAATGAGGTTTAATCATTACATTATACAATTTAATAGCATTTTGGAAAGATAGTCTATCTCTAATCCTTGATAAAAAATATATTTTTTTCCCTATTTTTTTTACAAACATAATCAATGTGATTTTTGAATTTTAATTTTTTGTCTATAATTACTCCTAAGTATTTAATTTCATCGACCATTTCTATTATTTTACCATCAATTACAACAACTTCTTCCACTATGCTATTTAAAATCATACCTTTTGTTTTTGATACATTTAATTCTAATTTATTGATTTTAAACCATATACTCAAATGTTTTAGATCATCATTCATTTTCGTTATACATTCTAATGTACTATCAGCAGTAATATACAAAAGGCCATCATCCGCAGAACCAATTTTCCAAAACTTATAACTTTTTCCATGTCATTAATGTATATTAGGAACAGTAGAACACCCAATATGGAACCTTGAGGAGCTCCCATTGTTACATCAACAGTTTCTTAAGTAGTACCGTTGAATTTAGTTCTCTGTTTTCTACTATTTAAATAAGACCGAAACCATTCTAACTCTGCTCCACTTACACCATATCTTTCCAGCTTTTTTAAGAGAATAGAACGATCAATGGTTTCAAAGGCTCTTTTTAAATCTAAAAAAACTGCAATTATTACCTTTCCTTTAAGTCAAATGAATCTTTGAACATTTTAGCGTTAATCAAATTTTTGTCTATTTTATTATTCATAGAATGCAGAATTTTTTTTAGCTGATTTAAATTTAAAGTTTTAAATTTAAAACAACAGCGCACATCTTCAATTTTATTAATATAAGTAATTAATGGAATATTATTATTAATGTCTTTTATGCTTTGTACAAAGTACGAGTTAAATTTATTTGCAATTTTTAAATTATTATCGCACTTTTCATCTTATTAAATTTATTTGTTAAAACCAATCTATTAATGTTTTTGAATCTCTAGTGTAATCACTAACAATTTGTTTATAAGCGTTGTCATCTGTAATTTTTTACATCTTCTGTTTTTGATTATCATTAACTAACCAATTAATATTAAAGTCTCCTATAATTACAACATCTGAATTATAATCAGCTAACTCTTCGACAAAATTTGAGAAAATATTGAAAAAATCTGAGTCAATATGTAGATAACATGGAGATCTGTATATTCCCGTAAAATAAACTATATTATTTTTGTAATATACTTTTACAACCAACCACCAGAAATATTTTTTATAGATGATGCTTTTAATAATTTCATATTTCCAATTACTTCTTATATAAAAACAACACCACCTGTATGCCTAGTATGACTATTTACTCTAATAAGTTGTAGTTATTAAGTTCTACAAAAGAATCATCATCATCGTCTACTAAATAGGTTTCCGTTAAACAAATTATATCAAAGTTTTTATTGAAAATTGTTGTTTCTAGTTCAGCAAAATTGTTTATGATACCTTGTATATTTAAGTACAAACATTCTATGGACTTTGACTGTTGCTTTTTATTTTGCCTTAGTTGCTAGTATTCAATTCTTTCATTTTCCATTTTCAGCTTACGTTGAAATACTTTGTAATTCATGCTAAATACATAATGCTCTACATCTATTTCTGTATCGTTAAGTTTCAAGCTTTCTTTAACTTTTAAACAATTAATGCATTTTTCTTTTTTCTCCTTACATTCCTCTTTTTTATGTTCGGTACTACCACATTTAGTACATCTCAGTTCTTCTTTGCATAGATTTGATTTATGATTATATCCTAAACATTTAAAACATTTAAGGACATTTACTTTTTCGTACGCTACACAATAACTCCAACCAATCATAAGTTTTTTTTTCTCTATAATTTTTTTGAACGCTTTGCCTTCAACTTCTACTAGAACATTATAAATATTTTTATTTTTAAACGACGGATACATTTTATGACATTTAATAACTTCACATTCGATCTTATTTTGTATTTTGATCGGATTTATGATTTGATCCTCTTTCAAATTTTCTTCTATACCACAAATAAGTACTTTTGGCAAATATAGTTTTGGCTTAACCACTTCATAATCATTACTCATTTTCTTTTTTATTTCCTCTTCTAATGTTTCTGCTGATTTTTCGTTAGCACAACATATCGACACTGTACCATTTTTCTCTCATATAGGCTGCCAATGTCTACTTCCAAATCACACACATTTACATTTTTTATTATTTCAGCTTTTGTTTTACTTTTCTCATTCTTGTTTTTTGGTTTTACCAATACTTTATTTACAACAACTTTACTCTTTTCAACTACCTCATTTTTTTTCACTCTTATTTTTCAGAACTTCAGCATAACTACAAATATTTTTTATTTCGTTCGTGTTGCTTTCAAAAGATTTCTGAGTCATTTTTACCTCTTCTAATTTTCTCATATATCTATCTTCGATTGCTTCTAATAACATTTTTATCTCATTTAATTTTTTTGTAGAGATTCGCTAAATCCTCTCTCATACTCTTTTAGTTGACTGTTACTTTTTTTTACATTCTCTTGAATGTCTCTTACTACTAAATCTATATTGTGTATATATGTAATACAGTCGTCACATATATACCTAATCATATTGCTTTTACTCAATATGCTATTAAAAGAGTATTGATCAACTCCTGAGCATTTTACATTTGAGCATATACATCAACTCCTGCATATTTGACGCCAGATTCTCCTCTAATAGCATTTTTACATCTACTACACTCTGACATTTTCTTTTTAAAATTTAAAATATTTATGTATTATTGCCGTTATCATTTAATAATTATTAATAATTATAATATTATATTATTAAATACTTTACATCTATGTGATGTTAAATAAAACCATTGATTAATAATACTATAAAGATAGACATTTTCACACAACAGAAAATGTTCAGTTCACTTTTTCCAAATTCTCTTCATTATATATATTTTCCGGCGTATATTCAATGTGTTAGGGTATTTTCTATATTCAATTTGAATTTTTAAATTTTTGAACGTTTTATACGACTTTATTCTCTAAATAATTTGCATGTGTTCAGTTTCTCTATACTGTTCTTGAATGTATATTATTGTTTTTAACTTTTTGTTATTTGAATTTGTATAGGTAATTTCAATTTCTTTTTAATTGATAGGTACAAAAATTTCAAATTGGATAGCATTCTTATCGAGTAGTCTTTTAAGAAAAATTTTTTTTTTATTTTTCTCTCAATATACATTGTAATAAAAGGATTTTTATAATTGTTGATATTGTCTATGTATATTATTTGTAATAATAAATTATAAAATTATAATATAATTTTATAATGTTGAGAAAACAAAAATATTTTTTTAATTGAATAATTTTCAAAAATAAAACAATTTCGAAAAATTCAAATAATACCATGAACATTCATTCACGTTATGATTTCTAATATATTTTCATACATACATATATGTATAAATTTACAAATAGAATCAAATTTTCGTTAAAGATGTTTTAAATACAATTCTAAATTTTAAATTCAATTCAAATCGGTTTTTAGGTACCTACATACGTACTTATATACCTACGTTCAATTATTTCATCTCTAATATTTCATTATGAATAGCTATTTAAATTTCGTTTTCAAATTTTGTGTTAATTTTTTAAAAATAGTATAATGCACATGTATGGCAATTTGACACTTTTTATGTGCAAAATCCAGCAAAATATCTAATTGCTAATTTTCGTTATAAATACTCGCCTCGTCTTAGCAAAAATATTCCCAATTTGTTGTGGATGGATTTCTGCAATAATAACCAGCAGATCTTATATGAGAAAACATATTTTCTAAGGGATCTTGGTTCAGTCTGCGCGTCATCAAGAAATTAATATTCTATCAATTTGATCTTTCGATAAAGATAATACAGCAGTTATTGTTTGCGCCATTCCATTAATGGAAACATTTTTTTTGGTACTTTTAATTTTTGATTTTTTAAGATATTCTAGCCTTTCCTCTAAGAATAAAAACGGAGAATTTTTAACGGTTGTGAATTCAAAATTTTTAATTTTTTGTGTTAAAATTTGAAGAATTTGAGTAATCAATTAACTAGTTAACTCTTAAAACAAAATCAACAGTCACATTATCTTTATTACTCAATAAATTAAAAAAATTTCGATCAGTGTTATTTATTGCTTTTATGGCTGCATATGTACTATGACTAAATAATTGAAAAGCTGATTTTACTGACATTTTTTCAAATGTGTTAGAATTAATATGGGTGCTACGAACTTTAGGTAAAATTGTTGAAAGCTAATAATATCATTATTCCAGTTTTCAAAATCGGGTTTTATAAAAGAATTTCTGACAGATTTTATAAGATGCCATATCAAACAAAGCATAAATTTTATGTTGTAATATAATGTGCTTCTGTTGCTAGTTTTTGTTTTCTATCCCCATCTAAATCTTCCATACCTCAATCCCTTCTATACAATCCCTTTTTATACTGTAGGATGTTTCTTTTCCTTTATAAATTATTTCCTTTAGAAATTCATTTATATAAAAAATGATTTTGGTAACTGGTACATTTTATTTTTTTACAAAGTAGAAAATTCTGAATTTGAAAAATACCATTGTAAAATTGTGCGTTGCAAGCTTTAATTATCTTATAAATAAATTGTGTGCTTACTGCAACAAAAAAACATATTAAATATACTTTTCAATTTACTCTACCGTTAAGATTTTTTATAAATTCTACAAAAATGAATGATGAGTTTTTCAAATATTTTTAAATTCTGTTATAATTTTAAAACCCATGCGTACATACATATCCACATATTGAAAAAACCAAAAAGAAAGCCTTTTAAAAATAAAAATTTGATTCTATTTGTAAATTTATACATATATGTATATGTATGTATGAATATATATTAGAAATCATAACGTGAATGAATGTTCACTATTATTTGAATTTTTTGAAATTGTTTTATTTTTGAAAATTATTCAATTTAAGTGGAAATACATTTTTTTTTTTTTTTTTTTTTTTTTTTTTGCGTGGATTGGTGGGAATCTTCATAGACACAATGAGCCCCGTAGCTTCCATTGTGTGCCAGATTTTTACTGACTAAACCACACCCCTCCCATTAATACTAGTCCAACGGACTAACCATTAATTTATTGCTCTTTTGATTTTCTTAAAGAAAAAGTTTACGAAATTCTATCGTATTAAATCTAGTGGCTTAGTTCTTTTAAGCCTTCTGACATCATTTTGATTATCTAGCAGTTGAGTGGCCTCAACGTTAACATGTCCCTCCAGACGAGCTATATGCTTTGTTGCATATCTTTTTATTTCATTTTCTATGCAAGGAATTTTTAGATCTCTGTGCAAATCACTGTTGCGAACATACCAGGGGGCATTTACCATGTTGCGCAAGACTTTATTTTGGAAATTTTGTATACAAAGTACATGTGTTTGTTTGGCACATCCCCATATTTGTATGCCGTACAACCATATCGGTTTGAGTACTCTGATTATATAACAAAATCTTGTTATGTATAGGTAATTTAGAATTACGACCTAAGAGCCAGTACATTTCTCTATACTTATTTTCAAGCTCAATTTTTTTCTTTTTAACGTGCTCTTTCCATCTAAGTTTGACATCTAATGTCATTCCTAGGTATTTAGCATTGTTTTCTTGGGGTATATTGACCCGATTCAGATTTACCAATGGTGGTTGATTTTCTAATTTTTTATTTGTAAAATTTACATGTACTGATTTTAACTCATTGAGTTTAATTTTCCATTTCTTTGTCCAGAGGTATAGCTTGTCGCTTGCTCTTTGCAATTTAATTGTAGCCTCGTCAATATTTGATCCTACTGCCATCAACGCAGTATCGTCAGCAAATGTAGCTACAGTTATATTTTCCATTTCTGGTAAATCATTGGTGTAGAGCAAATACAGTAAGGGACCCAGAATACTACCTTGAGGCACACCCGTTTTAATATCTCTAATAGTAGAATACTCTTCGTCTTGTTTTATTCTGAATAGTCTGTTTTCTAGATATGATGAGAGTATATCTACGTATTGTTTAGGTAACATATTGTTTAGTTTATTAATTAAGCCTCGATGCCATACTTTATCAAAAGCTTGGGCTACATCCAGAAATATGGTAGAGCATACTTTCTTTTCCTCTAAAGCTTTTTCTATTATGTCTGTTATTCTATGAATTTGATCGATTGTCGAGTGCTTAGATCTAAAGCCAAATTGATAATTTGGAATCAGATTACTATTTTCTATGATCGGTCTCATTCGAATCAATAATAGTTTTTCAAATAATTTTGATACTATTGGTAGTAATGATATTGGTCTGTAGGATTTTACCTCATTTATGGGCTTACCTGGCTTTGGTATCATAATTATCTCTGCTATTTTCCACATATTCGGCACACACCTTATTCTTATAGCAGCGTTTATAATGCGTGTTAGCATTGTTATAGCTTTTTTCGGAAGTTCTTTCAGGACTTCCGATGTAATTAGATCAAAACCTGGAGCTTTTTTATCTCTGAGTTTTTTAATTTGTTCAACTATTTCACTCTCTGAAAAAGGTGATATAACATTTTCTTGCCAATTATTATTTTCTTCAGTGAGAGCATCCGAATCTGTCTCGTCTGGACAAAAAATTTCTTCAAGATGATCTGCGAATGTTTCAGCTTTATTTTTATTATCTCTCGCCCATTCACCGCTTTTCATTCTGATTGGCGGGATTTGGGAGATCGAGGTTTTTGTACTCTTTGTTGCTTTCCACAACGAGTAGTTATTTTCTCTTTTAGCTGATAAATTTTTTATATATTTTTCAAAATTTTCATTTTTAAGATCTTTAATTTTTCTTTTGTGGAAATACATGTGCAGAATTCTCATGCATCGCTGCATGCAGATATGCATGCATAACTGCGTGCCAGACACATGTGCATATTTTATTTGTCAAAAAATGTTTTGTTTTGAAATAATGTAGATAATTGCCGATAATTCTAAGTTATTTTTGTTGCGATGCATGCATAGTTCTGCACATGTATTTCAGGCGTAAAACAAGAAAAATATTTTTGTTTTCTAAACATTATAAAATTATATTATAATTTTACAATTTATTATTACAAATAATATACATGCACAATATCAACTATTATAAAAATCCTCCTATTACAATGCATATTGAGAGAAAAATAAAAAAAAAATTTTCCTTAAAAGACTACTCGATAAAAATGCTATCCAATTTGAAATTTTTGTACCTATCAATTCAAAAACAATTCAAATTACCTACACCAATTCAAATAACAAAAAGTTAAAAACAATAATATACATTCAAGAATAGTATAGAGAAACTGAATACATACAAATTATTTAGAGAATAAAGTCGTATAAAACGTTCAAAAATTTAAAAATTCAAATTGAATGTAGAAAATGCACCAACACATTGAATATCCTCCAGAAAATATATATAATGAAGAGAATTTGGAAAAAGTGAGCTGAACATTTTCTGTTGTATGAGAATGTCTATCTTTATAGTATTATTAATCAATGGTAGTACTTAATATTACGGTTAGTATCTTTATCGATAACGTAGCTGTTTCGTTTTTCGTATTTATTAAGCTTTTTGTATTTAGGTTTATTTTTAATTATGTTTCTATTCAGAACGATGTTTTCCGTAAGTTCGTAATTCGCGTCCCGTTTTTTGTTTAGGTTGTTTGTTTTGTTAATTTTGTTTTTTTTTAATGGTTTTTACTATGTTCTCGATGGCTTTTTTATCAAAATTTTTATTAATAAAGTCAATAGGTCTTATTTTGATTGTTGAATGGATAGTTTGGTTATACATGACGATTATTTTATAGATTTTTTCATCCAGTTCGTCTGTATTTTTTTCCGTTTCCATTATTCGAAGATGTTCATTTAGCGTACCGTGCAGGCGCTCGATGTCTGAGTTGGCAATGGTAGTGTGATTTTCTATTGAGTTTTCCTTCAAAAATAAGCTTACTGTATTGTACAAAATGCATCTTTCGTTATCATAAACTATTTTCCTCATTTTTCCCAAAAATTGTATACGTTCTTTCAATTCCTTAAGTATGGAGATCCATGTTCGGTCGTTTAGTTTCATCGTTTAAATCGTTTAAATCGTAGCATCATTGGATCTCTTCTTCGTCGTGAACCACTGAATTATACAGAATTTCCTGTAAATTTGGATTTTCATCTTCCCCTTTTATAAACCTACTAAGGCCGTGTGCTACATTGTTGTCTTTTCCTTTCCAATTTCAAAATCGTATTCGTTTAGTAGAAATTTCCATCTAATTAGTTTCATATTTGGTTCCCTAATGTTGTTGAGCCAAACTAAGGGTTTGTGATCGGTACGAAGAGTAAACCTTCTACCGTACAAATATGTTCTAAAATATTTTATAGACCACACTATTCCTAATAGTTCTTTTTCAATAGTGGAATAGCGTGTTTCATGATTATTTAGAGTGCGTGATGCATACGCTATTGGATGGTCATTTTGACTAAAAACCGCGCGTTATTAGTAGCGTCAGTAGTTAGGACCAGAGGTTTGTTAAACTCTGAGATTTTTAATACTGATTCGCTTGTTAATAGGGTTTTTAATTGTTTAAAGGCAGATATATAATCTGTGCCTAAAATGTTTATTTTGGAACCTTTCTTTAGATATTTAATTATGGGATATGCTACCTTTGAATAGTCCTTAACAAATTAACGATAATATCCCGTGATGCCTAAAAATTGTCGAATTTGTTTTATAGTTTTTGGTAGTTTTATCGTTAAGTTGATGAAGCGTTTTCAAGCCCGAACGGCATATGTATAGACTCTTAATGTCCGTTGGACGTGGGAAAAGCTGTTTTAGAACGATCTCTAGGTAAAACTTCTATCTGGTGGAAGCCTTTTGCGAGATCAATGGTTGTAATAGTTGCACTTACCAAGTTTATCAAATAGTTTTTCAATGTTTGGAATTGGGAATTTGTCTCCTACAGTTTGCTCGTTCAGTTTCCTGTGGTCGACCACGATCCTCCATTTTTGGTTACCTGAACTGTCTGCTTTTTTTGGGACAACCCAGATAGGTGAATTATAAGGACTTTTAATTTTCCTTTTAATATTTTGTTCCAGCATTTCACTAATTTGCTGGTCGACTTCTTGTCTATGGATTTGGGGGTATCGGTATTGCTTAGAATAGATAGGAGCATCAGTTTTGGTTTTTATTTCATGCTTTATTTCATTGGTGAAGGACAGCATGTCTCCTTCTTTGAAGAATACATTATAGGCATTTAATAAGTATTTAAGTTTATTAAGATCTTTATTATTTAGGTGAGAAGCAAACGTTTCATTTGGAATTTCGTTTCTATACAGTTCATTACTGAAAATCTTTATGGAATAGTCGGTATAGCATTTTGCTTCATACGTTTCTTCTTCTTTGTTTGGGTATAATTTTAATTTAGAATTGCGCGTTACTAAAAGCGTTCTTTAAAGTTAATCGTAGAGTTAAGTTCCCTATTATACCATCTTAATTCCCTATTATACCATCGACAAAACTAGTCTTTTTCGTTAAATTCTTTAAATAAGGTATTTAAAGTATTTTCTTTAATGTGTCTTTATTATTATATAGGGTAGTTGTTTTCCCGGACACGACGAAAATTTTGTTGTGAGCTACTTGTAGGTGCGTGTTTTTGGTTAGTAGAAATGTTCATAGGTTCATCTCTTTGTTGAGAATTTTTAAAAGTATTATTGCGATAATAGTGAGATTGATTATTATTGCGATAATTTTGGAGTTGAGTTGTATTATTATTATTTCGATAATTTTGAGACGGTGCATTATATTGCGATAGTTTTGTGTTCTATTAGTAGAGATGTCCATAGGTTCATTTCTTTGTTGAAAATTATTAAAAGAAATATTGGGATGATTTTGGGATTGAGTAGTAATTTAATTATTGCGATAATTTTGAGATTGAGTAGTATTATTATTATTGCGAATTTTGAGAATTCCTATTGTAATCGTAGTTGTTTCGATACTGGTGGATACGACTATTACCGGTATCGGTGCTGAAATTGGGAGTTTGCATCCAGGGTTTATTATTTGTATTTGCGTTTATATTCACGTATGTATACGCATAACCACTAGAGAAAAGTATTTCCATAGCAGATTCTAAACTGTCTGGATTTCGACAGGCTAGAATCGTTTTTATTGGTTCTGGAATTTTATTTTTGAAAGTGTTAAGGGCACAAACGTATATTGCTACGGATGTTGTCATTTGTAGTAGAGCTCGATGCTGAGGTCCAGTTTTTGTTATTTAAACTTCTAAGTTGTGATTTGAGTTCGTTAAAAAAATAAATGCTGTTGGTTTTAAATTTTATTGATCGCAGTTCGTCAAATAAATCTTCGCATGATTTTTTTTCACCGAAGTTATTTTGTAAAAGTTGTTTGAGTTCTGTCCAGGACGTGACTTGACAGTGAATTTCTATTAGCTCTCTGGCTTTTCCGGTTATTTTACTTTTAATTAAATCGTAATTTTTTTTCTTTTCTTACCTTAACAAAATTTTTTTTTCAATATAAATGATCTGTTTTAAAGCTAACCTTAATGTTTTTTTGCTTTTACCTTTTTTCTCAGTGCTTAATTATTTATGTTGTTTTGATTTTATGCCGTTTTAGTTTGATGTGGTGGTGCTCGTTATTGTTGATTGTTGATGTGTTTTTTTTTATTTGTGTTGATGTTATTGAGTTTCACCGACAGGTGGATGGATGTTGTCTAGAATACTATCTTAATATTTACAACAATTTTTGTCAACATCAACGTTCAATAAAAATGCATTTTAAAAAAAAAATTTTTTTGTTGTATTGACTATTATAGTTTGTTACCGTTACCGGTAGAGAAGTTTGCTGTTTTTTTTTTGTGTTTTGTTTTTCAAACACTACAAACTGTATTTAAATTTTTATCATCTATTTGATGAGGATGTTGTTAATAGTTTTAAAATTATATTTTTGCACAATGTTATTTTTAAGCTGATTAATATATTAAACTGTATAAGTTATGTTTTAAAAATTTTGAGTATGTGGTACCATGTATTAATAGTATGCACATGTATTTCACATGAACTTACATTCAACTGTAATTTATGCAGCTTCATATGCAACTTCCTAATCTATTTAAACAATAAATCCTTCAAAATCTTTTAATCCACTTGAAATTAAATTTTTTTTTTTTTATATTAGTTTAATTTTTATTTATTTTTAAATGTTTATTAAATTATTTTTTTTTTGTTTTGTTTAAGATATGTTCTCCTGTTATTTTATCTTCTTCGACATAAATAATACTCCCGACTGCGCCAGTTAATATTTCTTCTTCGAAATATTTTTTCTTAATTATTTCTAATAAATCAATTTAATTATTATTTTATCAAATATTTTTAATTGTTTTTACACTTTTAAAAATAAATTAAATATCAACTATGTAAATATAAATAATTATAATTAGTTTAATAGAACACTACAATTAAAAAATACATCTTTACACTATAAATTAAGATTTACAACTATAGATTTTAAGATTTTAATTCCGTTTTCTTCAATGGTCCATCTGAGACTGAGTTTTAATCTAAAAACGGTGTGTTTCATTTCCGTGCGTGCACAGTAACAGGAAATAGTAACCGGCCGAAATATATCTTTGAAAGACACCATCGATTCATAACTATCTATTACATAACTATATAGTTAAAATTTCTCAAAATTCTATACAAAGTATAATTTAGTACAATACAATATATAAATAACCAGATATTTTATATATATTTTTTTTTACTTACTATTAAAATATTTATTAACTTTCTTTCTATTTATTTATTTCTTTCTGGGTATGTTGGATTATAGGGTTTAGGATTAATATTATTCAATTCTTGACTTATGTGAAGAACAGGATAGCGACAGTAACTTGTTGGAACATCAGGTGTAATGAATTGATATTCTCCGATTCTCCGGAACTTAGTAACGATAATGATGATTTATTAAATCATTTTAATTAGCACTCAATTTTATTAAAAAATAAAAGTAAATTCTTAAAATTCTTAAAAGTAAAAAATTAAGTAAAATACTTTTCGTTTTACCAATATTCCCTTGATGTAGAAAATTATTTTTACTTTTTATTAATTTTATTTTATTATAAAATGTTGTTGTTTTTATTAATTTTTTTACAATTTTAATTAACTTTTGTTTAGTTTGTTTTTTAATTTTTATTTTATTATTATTTAATTAATTATTCGATAAACCGTCGAATAAAAATTTATTATTTAATTTAATTTAAACAAAATTTTATTTGTTCGATAAACCGTCGAACTAGTGCTAATTTGTCGTTACTTTATAAGAGAGGATCGTCACCTGATCCTGCCGACTGGGCCAGTTATGTTCGTGACATGAACGATAACATAACAAAAAACAAAAGTTTAATTTTATAATACAAGTTCATTCGAACTTTCTTACTTCTAAGTCAGAATTTTAATTAATCATTTATTATTTTTTCATTTCTTAAATACAATTTTGATTAGTTATAAAAATGCTTACTTCATGTTTACAATAAGTTCATAATTTGGAAAAACAGGAAATTGCATTAGTTAATATTATTTAAATTATTAAAGTGTCATATTACATTAACTTGATCAGACAATAATTATGCCATATTATAAATTTATTATGAGAAAATGATTATGCAATATGTAAAGTTCTATTGGAATATTATATTACGTTAATTTTATATGAAAAATAATTATTAACAAAATTTAATAAAAAAAATTTAATTTGGATATAAATTTATTAAATGATTATGATGATGATGATGATGATGATCATGGTTGCTTATGGGATATGTGTCTTATACTATCCCATAACTCGTGTATCAATTTCAACGTTCGTCCTAGTTCAAACTTTGTTTTCCATTTTCCAGCATTATTTTTCACATCTACTTGAAGACTGCCCTAGAGAAAAATGTATACGTTTTCTTCCTACGTATTGACAAATTATACTATCGAACTTTTCGAAAATATTTGAGTATATATTAAGTAACAAACTATCTGAGTTTTGGACAAAACGTAGTAATTTTTTCAAAGAATAGATTTGATATCATCAAAGTTACACAGTTTTCTTCTTCACGCCGCTTACAAAAATACTTGTCAAAATTTTCATGATGACCAAATATGGCGCATTTGATATGTCTTTTTTAAGATTTTAATCTTATTATAGTAGGATAGTGCACTAGTTCTCCAATGATTCACCAAACTTTTAGTTCCAATATTCACTGATCTATGTTTTGAGACAATTTTTTGCTATATTGTGTTTGAAACTTTGTATTTGAAGTCGTAGATGTTAGTTTACGTCTAAAGTTTCTGTAAAGATAGTTTTTACATTCAACTTTACTAACAACAATATTTTCGTAGAAGCAAAGCCCTATGATAATAAAGAATGTTTTATGAGCACTTGCACTACTGTCTCCATTTCCTACAAATTTGTTATAATTAATTGACAACATACATAATTAGGTAATTATCAACTAAAAATATGGCCTAAAATACATCAAAACTCGATTTTTATATACTTTACCAAATTTAGTAAAGTCGTTAGTGATATAGTTCTTTCGCAATTGTTCCTATAATATACGTGGACTTGTTATTATAGGAAAAAATTGACTAAGGAAAATTCAACTTTAGTAAATCAGCTTCAGTTAACAAAATATAACTGCAATACTTCTATTTTTGTCACTTATTTCCTCTTCAAAAATGCTTAGGAATGAATTTTAATAGATAAAAGTTGTTACTACCATATTTAAGGAATATGTTAAAAATATATTTAAACATATTAGAATTTCAAAAATAACATTTTTTATAATAACGTTATATTATATATATGTACTGTTAAAATTTATACATACCTGAAATAAGTGAACACAAATATATTTCTTAATTTTCAAGCCCTAATAAATTGTATTTTAAACATAAAATATCTAATCAGTAAAATATCATGAAACATCTTTGAATATTTCTTTGGTAAAATAATAAATATAGGGTTTTCCAAAAAGGATGATATGATTTTAAAGTGACGTTTCGGAGTAATATGACATGATCTGTCATTTTTTTTCATTGAATTCAGTAATTTTTCCAATTTTATTACAAATGTCTTGAATTTGCTGATTTTCCTTGGAACAACTTGAATTCGATAACGATTTTTTTAAGAAAATCATCTTCTACGATGAAGCTTACTTTCACCTGAGTGGTGCGGTAAATAAAAAAGTAGTCGATTCTGGTGCGAATAAAATCCACAAATTATTCATAAAAAACCATTACATTCACCTAAATAACAGTTTGGCGTGGTTCTTTCGAAATGAAGCTGGTAACACCGTTACTGTCAATGGAGAACGGTATAGATCGATGATAACCAATTTTGTATGGCCGAAATTGGAAGAAGTTGATCTTGACAACATTTGGTTCCAACAAGACGGGGCTACTGACCACACAGCAATTTTTTTTTTAATGTGCTTTATTTAGTATTTGATACTATTTAAAATTACCATATTATTGTATAAACAAAATAACAATACAAAATTCAATTTTCAATATCGTACATAATAAATATACAAAATATCATATTGTTATATCACATTCTTCTTTATTTCAACTGTCCAACTTAAAACTACTGTTACATATAGCAATATCTTAAACTATGTTTACATGTAGTAATATACTTAAACTACGTTTACATATGTAACATCTCCCTTTTATAAAAATTTAAAATTTTAATCTAATCGATATATACATATATTTTAAATATTCATTTTACATAGTTTTTTCATTCAATTAAATTTTACAGTTATTATAATGTATTATCTTGTTTATATTATATACTAATTTCCAGAACAAACTTTATTTCCTATTCTTCCCCTTTTTTATTTTATTTATTTTTTTTTTTTTTTTTTTACAACTCAGTTTTTATTCCAATGCTGATAATTTGTACTTTAATTCAATTAGTTTTTGTGATAAATTTTTTCCATTCAAATTACATTTTCGTATTTATTTGATCGTTTTGAAACTATCAATAAGTGTATTAATTCTATTACAATTCTAATAACTTGTGCGTTAATATAATATTTAGTTTTAGTTTTTGTTATTATATTTTCATTAATTTTACGCAAAAAATGTGTACTTCTTCTAAAAATTTTACCACTCTTTAGAGTTTTAACCCAGTATGACCTAGGTGCCGAATCTTTATCAATTACTATAGCCTTCAACCAAATATTACCATTTCTTAGGTAGCATTTCTCATTTTTCTCAAATTCTTTTTCTTTTTGTACATTTCGATTATAATATTGAGCCGATTTCTTTCTTTTAAATTCAAAATTATCTTTTATATTAGGAAATGTTTTAATATTAAAATGACTCTGTTTTTCAGGTAGCAATGATCTCGTTTCCCTACCAAAGACCATTTGACTTGGCGATAAATCTAAGTGTTGTATTGGTGTATTTCTATACTCTAACAGCGAAAGCCAATAATTTCCCTTGTCAGCCTTTTTTAAAATATTTTTCGCTATTCGCACTGCCCTTTCCGATAAACCATTTGACTGAGGATACAATGGGCTGCTTGTAGTGATCTTAATATCTAATTCTTGAGCAAAACTTCTAAATTCAAAACTTCCGAACGGAACATTGTCCGAAATTATCTCTTTGGGCAATCCAAATGTTGCAAATATTGGTTTTAACGCCCCAATAACCGAATTGGCTGTTTTACCATTTAGTTTAATGACTTCAATATATTTTGAAAAATAATCCATTAATACCAAAAAATTTTTCCTTCAAAGTCAAATATATCCATGCCATTTTTTTTCAAAAGAATTTTGAGGAATTTCATGCGATAGCAAAGGTTCCCGCCTTTGAGTTATCTGAAATTTCTGAAAAGTGCTACATCGTTCAATCATGTTTTCAATGTTCGTCATTAATCCCGGCCAGTAAATAATTTCTTTAGCACGAAACTTAGTCTTTTCAATACCGAAATGGGGTTTATGTAAGGCTTCTAACATTTCATTTCTCAAAGAAATTGGTATTAAAATTCGTTCATCAAAAAATATTAAATTATTATATATAAATAAATTTTGATTAAATTTCCAATAGTTTTTTATATTATCTGGAACCTGCTTTTTATTTTCAGGCCAGCCCTCTTTTATAATTTTCTTTAAGTTTAACAATATTGGATCTTTGTCGGTTTCAGTTTGAAATTTTATTATCTTTTCATCCGACACATTTATCGAGTGAACTAAGCCATCTAAATCATTGACTGTAGGATCATTATTTCCTTTTTTATAAAACCTAGATAGCAAGTCAGCTATTAACATAAATTTTTCCGGTAAGTACTCTAATTTTATTTTGTATTTCCATAATTTCATTTTCATCCTTTGCAACCTACCAGAAGGGATCTTATTCACTGCTTTATTCATAATTCCTAACAATGGCTTATGATCAGTTTGAACGGTAAAAGTTCTTCCGTAAACCCAGTTGTGAAATTTTTCACACGCGAAGCAAATTGCCAACATTTCTTTGTCTATCTGAGAGTATCCTATTTCTGTATCTGATAAACTTTTTGATGCGAACGAAATTGGAAACACTTGTTGTAATAAGCAACATCCGACTCCACTTTTGCTGGCATCAGTTTGTATAGTAATATCCAGGTTTGGATTAAATGGTTTTAATTTAGGAGATTCTATAATTAATTTTTTAATCTCATTTAAGCAGTTTGTATGTATTGGGAGCCATTCAAAAACTATATTCTTTCTTAATAATTCTCGTATTGGAGTGGAAATCGCAGCTAAATTCGGTATAGCTTTCCGCAAATAATTTACCATCCCCAACAATTTTTGTACATCTTTTTTGTTTTTAGGAACACTAATATTCTCTATTGCTCGTATTCTGTCAGGATCAAATGAAACCCCCTGTTCTGAATTAAATGCCCTAAAAATTTGACCTGACTTTGACAAAACTGAAATTTTTCTTTGTTAAATTTAACATTATTTTTTTTTGCTCTTTCCATTACTTCATTTAAAATTCTGTCATGCTGCTCAATTGTATCAGCAAATATTAAAATGTCATCAATATAGATAACTATACCCTCTATACCTTCGAAATTTTTCTCATTATATTTTTGGAAAGCCTCCGGAACTATCATAACTCCAAATGGTAATCTGCAAAATCTATAACATCCATACGGTGAATTAAATGTACACAGATTACTTGATTTTTCGTCTAATTTAATTTTAAAAAATCCTTCCTTATTATCTAACGCACTGAAATATTTTTTTCCAGAGATTTTTACAATTTTTTAAATTTTGCGGATCTAAGCAAACTCTGATTTTCCCATTCGATTTTTCCACGATAACTAGATTAGAAACCCAATCCGACGGTTTATCAATTTTCTCTATTATTTTTTGGCTTTGTAATCTATCCAATTCCATTTTTAAAGGTTTTAGTAAACTTAGTGGTACCCGTCTAGGCGGATTCACTACCGGTGTAGCATCCTTTTTCAAATTAATTTTGAAATTGTTCACAAAACAACCTAATCCTATAAAATTATCTTTATATTTAGTTAAAACCTTTTCTTTACTTAACTCTATCTCATCAAGCCTATTAATTAATTTCAGTCTTAAACAACTATTCAAACCTAAGATTGGTAAGGAATCACCTTTAATTAAAACAAATTTTTCAACACTAATTTCATTTTTAATACAGCATTCAAGCTCAATTTCACCCATCAGATCCAATTTGCTACCACCGTAAGCCACTAATCTCAAATCAGTTCTTTTTATTCTTACATCTTTAAAAAATTTCAAAAAAGAAACCGGCAAAACATTAATTTCCGCGCCTGTATCTAATTTAAATTTAATAATATTTTTATTTACTAATATATTTGCAAACCAGGCTCTATTTGATTGGAAACTAGAATTAATACTGTCTATATAAAAAATTTCTTCCTCACTATTATTTTTCCGTATTTCATTTACTCTTCTAGACTTACAACAAATTGCAAAATGATTATTCTTGCCACATTTTTTGCATGATTTCCCGAAAGCTGGCCATTTACCATAAGTATGATTTGGACCACAAAACTTACATCTAATTTGTTTATCTTTATTGTCAAATTTCACATAATTCTTATTATTATTTTTATTATAGCCATATTTATTATTTTCAACATACGACTTACCATCACTTGAATTTCTTCTTTCTATTGCACAAACTTCGGATGTTATCATTGACTCACCTTTTCTTAATTGAAGGTTATTAGATTGTAGATTAGTAATTTCATCAGCACGTGCCATTTCTATCGCCTTTGTAACTGTTAAACAATCCGTTTCTAACATTCGTTTTTGTAACTTTTTATTAACTACTCCTAAAACAATTCTATCTCTTAGCATCCTATCCTCTAAATCAGGATAACCACATGGTTTTACTAATTTTTTTATATCCATTAAGAACGTATCAAATTTTTCTGCTGGATGCTGCTCTCTGCTCCAAAAGATAAAACTTTCATACATTTGATTTTTCTTTGGAAGACAAAAATCTTCAAAAGCTTTAAACACCTTTTGAAATTCCTTCTTTTCAGCCTCTGTTAGATTTAGTGATGTGTGAAATACATCCGTGGCCTGGACACTTTGCCGCATTCAAAAATATTCCAATCTTAGGTCCATTTTCTTTTTTATTAAATTCTATTGCTGCTGCAAATTGCTCCCAGCTTTGTTTAAATACTCGCCAATTTTCCGACAAGTTCCCGTCCAGTTTTAAATCCTCAATTTTTTTTAAAAAATCCATTCTTTCCTTTTCAACAGTATATATATATTGAATTTTCCTTGGTCGGCCACGTGGATTTTTAATTTTTTCCAATTTAGTAACACTCACTATCCCCATGTATTTTATGACAAAACTTTATTTATTTTGTTTTCAATTCCACTAAATAGCTAATTGAAATTTTTTTTTTTTTTTTTTTTTTAATTTTTTTTATAATTATACTTTGTAAATTTAGAACATTATTATTTTTTTATATTTTTATATTTGTTATATCACGTTCTTCTTTATTTCAACTGTCCAACTTAAAACTACTGTTACATATAGCAATATCTTAAACTATGTTTACATGTAGTAATCTACTTAAACTACGTTTACATATGTAACACATATTATATATTATTATTTGATAAACAATAGTAAAAATAATTATTTTAGCAAACTAATTTAAAAATTCAATCTTTCAATACTTACAAACTATTAATTTTAAAGTTTTCAAATATAAGTTAATAAAAAATTAAAAAACAAAAAATTTCAAACAATTATAAACTTGACATTTAATCAATTCATTTTTATAAACTCATTAGCTTTTCGTTTAAATTTAATTAGATTATCTTCAGCTTTGATGTGACTAGGAAGATCGTTGAATAATTTAAGTTTTCTAAAGAAGTTCAATCTGAAGTTAAAGATATTTCTCAAAAAATGGTTATGTATATCTTGTTCATAAACCAACCTATCACATAAATAACTAGCCATTGTTGTGTTTCATTTTAAAAACAAATACAAGTACATTCAATTTAAATCTTTGCCTAATATTAAGCCATTTCAATGTTTGTAACATACTATTAATAAAAGTGTAACGGCTACATTTTAAAACAATTCTCATTCCTCTGGTCTGCAATATTTTCAATCTATCTAACATTTCATTCGTAGTGAAAGCTATGATTGTAGAGCAATATTCGAAGTGCGGTTTGATCATTGTGTTGAAAATATGTATCGCGCTGTTTGTTGAAAGTTGATCTCTTATTCTAAAAAAAAGTGTAACAAATATAGTTTACGTGTGAGTAAAAACTTAAATTCCTATCAATAATAAGACCAAGATATTTTATTTCATCGACCAATTCTATTTTGAAATTATCAGTCAAAATATCCGTATTCACTATCCCCTTGATTATCATAGCTTTACATTTATCAATATTCAGAAATAATTTATTACTTTTAAACCTTAAACTCAGTTCATCTAAGTCCGCATTCAATTTACCAACACAATCATCTACTGAGTCACCACTTAAATATATCAGTGCATCATCAGCAAAAAGCAAGATATTTGGAAATTTTATATCTTTTTCAATATCGTTTATAAAGATTAAAAACAAAAGCACACCTAGAAATGTACCCTGAGGTACCCCAGTAGGCACATTCATATATGAGGATGTGTAATCGTTAACTTTAGTCCTCTGTTTTCTATTACTTAGGTAGGACTTAAATCAATTATATTCAATATCACGAACATCATAATATGACATTTTTTCTAGCAGAATATCATGATCTACTGTTTCAAAAGCACGTCTAAAAACCAAGAATACTGCGACAATAAATTTTTTATCATCCATTTCAACTTTCCAATTAGATACTAACAGGTTAATAAGCGATTCAAAGCTGTGTGCCTTACGAAAACCAGATTGTTTTTCAGTAATTAGATTATATTTGTCAAGATATTCCTCTAACTGAGCATTAAGTACTTTTTCGATAATTTTTGCTTCTATAGTTATCATATTAATCGGCCGGAACTCATTACATTTCTTAGTTTTTTTATTTTTTCAATAGGAATAACAATTGATTCTTTCCACTTAGTAGGATATACATAGGTATACACCTACTGAAAAAGACTGATTAATTATGTCCAAAAGATTATCCGAAATCAAATCAAAGCTATCAATCAAAATTTTAATATTTAATAAATTAATATCTCTTTTGTTGTTCATTGTTTTGACAATTTTCAATAGACTTTTGTTACTAATTGTTTTTTTTTTTTTTTTTTTTTTTGTCTTTATTCTATCCAACTACCTCCATAAAATATAAAAGATATTGAGTATAATGTTGGAATTAAAATTGACGTGATGCAATTTACATGTAATCTAAGTCAAGAATCCATTGATTCTTGACTTAATATTCAAATTTATATTTATGGAATCTCAGGTAAAGTGAATCTAGTAGATAAATCCAGCGGTCTGAAGCGTCTTAATCTGCGCTCGCTTGTTCATTCATTATTGATGAGTTGAGGAGCAAGTAAATTTGGATGAATTTCCAGTCGAACATAGTATTTTTCAGCTTTCTTTTTAATGAATTGCTTAACAGATGGGATATTTAAATCTGATCTAATTGTGTCATTTCGGACATACCACGGCGCATTGACTATAGACCTTAATACTTTGGACTGGAAGCGTTCTATTATTTCGATGTTGGAGTTACTAGTTGTTCCCCATAGTTCCAACCCGTAGGTCCAGATTGGCCTGATGATAGCTTTGTACACTGCAACTTTACATTCTAGGGATAAATTGGAGAAACGACCTATTAGCCAAATTAATTGGTTGAATTTTAATCGTAGTTGTTTACTTTTGCTGATGGTGTGACTTTTCCAAGTGAGGCGTCTATCCAAGTGCATACCTAAGTAATTAACCGACTCTTGGTGAGTCAATTCCATGTCGTTAAGGTGAACAGCGGGGCAATTTCCCTTGCGAGTAGTAAAGGTGATATGAAGGGATTTCGATTCATTGGCCTTTATTCTCCACTTTTTCAGCCAGTTTTGTATATCCAATAAGTAGTTCTGAAGAACTTCTGAAGCTAATCTCGGATTAGTATGAGACACTAAGACCTCTGTGTCGTCAGCAAAGGTGGCAGTGAGTACCGTCGGCGATGTTGGTCCGCTGTGAATATCAGGTAAAGTAGTGGGCCAAGGACGCTGCCCTGAGGAACCCCAGATTTAATTTCTTTTAGTCACGATTGTTCCCCGTTGTATTTAACGAAGAACCTCCTATTTGATAAATAAGTTGACAAAAGTTGCTGGTAGTGGTGAGGAAGTAGCATTTTAAGCTTGTAAAGGAGACCTTTGTGCCAAATTTTGTCGAAGTCTTGCGAAATGTCCAGAAAAGCTGCAGAACAGTATTTTTTCTTGTCAAGTGAATTATTTATATGGTTCACTACTCTATGTATTTGCTCGATTGTCCCGTGATTGTGACGAAAGCCAAACTGATGAGCTGGTACGATATCTCGTTCATTATTTATTTTAATCAATCTTTTGGCTATTAGTTTTTCGATTAATTTTGATATTACTGGCAGAAGACTTATTGGTCTATAAGAACTAGTCTCATTTGACTCTTTCCCCGGTTTAGCTATCATTATGATATGAGCAGTTTTCCAGATATCTGGGAAATAGCTAGTTCTTAATATATATAAGAATAGTTATAAGAATTTTATACTGCAACACGGAAGTTCCTTTACCGTTTTGTCTGTGATACCATCATACCCAGGAGCCTTCTTAACTGACACAGAGTTTTTTATAATTTCCTGTACTTCCTTTATCCGGACTTTCTTTATCGGTAAATCCATTTGATAAGGCATTTCAAGGTAGTTTTCAATCTTGTTGTTTTCGTCGGTTGAAATTACTGGTGGATACGGTACAAACACTTTTTGTAAATGTGATGCAAAAAGCTCTGCTTTCTCACCATCGCTTCTGGCCCAATTACCATTGGATTTCCTTAGTGGAGGTCAATTTAAACTTAAGGATTGCTCAAAGTAACTTACTTTATTTTGGTAGTTGATACTCTGTATATTTTGCTTAATATCATTTATACTTTTTATGAAAAATTCATTAAATTTCTTTGCAATTTGGAGACTATTTGTATATTTTTCATTGACAGAAATAACCTCTTTTATTTCATTAAAATAAGACTTCTACCTTGATTATCTTCCACATAATTTTTTGATCTGAAGCATTTTGAACCTTATTAATCAAAAACTCATTTTTTGCCATTTTAATTTTGTTCTTGTATATATTTCTCAAATTTTTATACTTATTCCATTACAACTCATTATTGGACCATATAGCAATCTTATATTGCTGTATTTTATTCATTTTATTTTGAGTTGAAGTTCATTAGAAAACCACGGATTACCACTTTCAAATGAGTTTTTATTAATAATAAAACTATCAACTATAGTTTTAAGATTAGAGCTAAATATTTCAGCCTTCTCATCACATGAAACAAAAATTCTGGTCAGAAGTTGACTATTGAAAACAGCATTTCTAAAGTTAACTCGATTATATTTCAAATATTTGATTACCTTTTTATTGTAATGCATTTGATAATTATTCTTATTAATTTTAATACATATACTCTCATGGTCACTAATCTTATATTTATCTTCAATTGTCGCAGTGATATTGCTTAAATTATTCCTAATAACAAAACCAACTAAAGCTATCCAAAAATTCATATACGCTGTAATATTGATTAGCTGATCTATATAGGACTGCTAAAGAAATTTTAAAGTCATTGTTAACTACATTTATAATAAGACACCACATATTCATTTCAATTTCTATCATTCTTATAATTTCATATCTCCAAGTTTTTTTAATGTAAAATAGAGCTCCAATGTGACGAGACACAGAATTAACTCTAATTAACTCATAATTATCTAATCGAATTAAACTATCATCATCATCATTATGCAAATGTGTTTCAGACAAACCAATAAACTCAAACTTTTCTTTGTTAATAATAAGTTCAAACTCATTAAAATTATTTATAGCGCCCTGTATATTCAAATAAATACCTTTTATCCATTTTTTATAATTTTGGCTCCTATTTGAAAAATTTTCCTTTTTTCAATCTCAACTTTTCTGAGCAAGGTTGGGCATGTCTTATCGAAAACTCCATGATTTATATCGAGGTTTAACCCTAATAAACGATTAGACCTAACACAATTTATGCATTTAATTTTTTCTGTTTTGCAATCTTTGGCTATATCATCGCCACATTTAAAACTGATCATTGCTTTAGTACATTTATCAAGTTTGTGATTAAAAGCTAAACATTTGTGGCACCTTCTTACATCATAACTTTCGGAAATTTTGCAAATATCCCAACCAATTCTTAATTTTCCAAAATCCATTAAATTTTTAAAATTTTCTATATTTACTTCAATAATTACGTTATATTTATCATATTTGTTTTTGTAAGATCGTATAACTTTAATTTCCGCCATGCAAATTAATCTATTCTGTACTTTAATTTTTTCTAAAATTTCTTCTTTATTATAATTTTCAGATATACCAACCACCAATAATTTCGGATTTTTATTTTTTGGAATAACTACTTCATACTTACTCTTCAAATTATTTTCTACTTCATCTCTAATACATTTCACTGACTCTGAGTCGTTACAAAAAACTGCAATTGACCCAGTTCTGTTTTCTGATACTCCATTTATTTTCAAGTTTACTGGGTTGATATGTCGTTTTAATTCTACTTTTGTTACATCGGCTGTTTGCATTTCTTTTGATTTAACAACAATTACTGGATCTTTTCCAACCACATTTGCATAAGACATTTTTTTTCTTCCTTTCTTATTCCCAAACTGTTCATTTTAATATTTTTAATCTCATTTATAAGTTTATTTTCATCATCATTTAATTTATTAACACCATTTAAAATATTTTTAAGTTCATCTTCTTGTTTTGATATTTTCTCTTTGCTCTCATTTACAACCATTAGTACTGTTTCTATTTTATCTATTACAGTTCTTTTGTACTCAATGCATTCATCACATACAAATAGAATATTATTTTTAGTTTTCACAAATAGAATATTATTATTTCAAGTTTTCCCATATTTCATTTCAAAATGTAAAATTATCACAAATTTTCTTTAAGTTTATGGTCAATTATTATTTTTCCAAAATTTTTACCACTGAAAAATACAATATTTAACAGAGCTCTTAGTAAACGTGTTTACTCTAGCTACCACTCACACTGTTTTTAGGTTTTTAGCAATAAGCCAGACTCTCTTCAGGCTTTACAAGTCAATATTGAACGTGCTATTCATGACATACGACTGGATTTAGTCGAAACACGTTAATCGAATTCGTTCCTGTAGAAGAAGTCGTGAAGGCCATTTGAATGACGTTTTATTCAGAACTTAATTGTATCGATTTTACTTCACATTAAATAAAAAACAATTGTATTTCCTTAACAATTAGTGTGTTTTTTTTAAAAAGAAATCATATCACTCTTATTGGAAAGATCTTTGCAACGATAATAATGTTTGATGAATTAGTATGGTGTATACAACCATATGTACATTCATTTGTATTTATCAGAAAATATTTGAGTTATTGGTAGAATTCATTGTAAAAAGAAAAATCTACCCACATAACTGCCAAAACTCTATATCGAAATTTCTTAAAACTAAATTCTTTAAGTGTGCGTAAATTGGGTGGTAAAAGCTCTAGACGGAGCATATGCTAACCTATGTTTCCCATAAAAACTAGGAAATGCCATCTGGTAAAACATCTACAGCTCTGCCATCAAATCTGACTCTCACCTCCTCGAACATAGTTATCTATATGCGAACACTTGGCATTAGTCAATATCTAAGTATGGTAATTAAAATTGTGAGTACCGGCACAAACACAAAAAAAAAAAAAACAGAAATCCAGAAGCGTTTGACCTAGGCGGCTCCTGGTCTGCGGCGAGCAAGAAGAATATTTCACGGATGAAGATTAATTGAGCAGAGAAACTGACTGGTTGCTCAAAAAACAGAAAAGATCAAATAAGAAAAGAAAAGCTACTTCTTCACCTGAAGTTTAATCCTCACCATCTGGTTTAACAAAAACCTGTGAGGAAAAAAACTTCAAAACAACTGAATTTGTGAGTAAAAGGAAAACCAAAATTCCACCTGTAATCATAAGTAACATAAATGATTTCAAACCATTGAATAAAATGTTGCAAGCTAAAAATATGAAACAAAGATGCTAAACAATAAGCAGCTGAAAGTAAATGTGGAGACGGAAATAGATTATAGAAACATACTTATGACATACTTATGAAAGCAAAATAAATAGACCAATAAAATTCATGGCACGCGGCTTGCACCAATCTTGCATGCCAGAAGATATAATAAGTAAGCTTCATAATAGGCAATTCAATATCATCAATGCAGTAAATATGATAAAGAAAGTCAAGGAAAATGATAAACAGGTAACTATTAAACTCCCAATTTTCATGCTTACCTTTGATAGTAAGGAAGACATGAAAAAAATTTACGAAATCAATCATATTCAAAACATGATAGTTTATATTGAACCATTGAGAAAAAGCAAAGATATTCCTCAGTGCAAAAGATGTTAGCGTTATAATCATACGCAGAAATTTTGTAATAGGGAGCCTATATGTGTGAAATGTGCTGGTAAACATTTAACAGCAGAATGCGATAAGTTGAAAACTTCACAGCCAAAATGTTCCAACTGCCAAGAGTCTCATCCAGCAAATTACAGATGATGTTTTATTGCCAAAGAACTTCAGAAAAGGAAAAACTCTGTTTACCCAAAATTAGTTCAAAGGCAACAACCAAGAAAATTCATATCAAAGAAAGTAATAAAGGGAGTAACTTATTCTGCCATAGCAAAAGGCAAAAACAATGAGGATGTCTACCAAAGCAATAAAAATATGAAAAAAAATCGAGATTTCACTGCTGATGAAATACCTCGAATAGCTTATTCATCAAATGCAAATAATCAAACGCCAAAAAGAACTCGTTTATCAAATAATCAAATGCCGAGAAGAGCTCGTAGCTCGTTCAACAAATAAGAAATTGATTTCAGAAAAAGAACAGCACATTCCACATATTAAAAACAGTGGAAAAACTAATGAGTCTGGTAGATAAAATCTCACTAAGATTAGATAACTTGGAAAGTAGGTATACACTATACTGTTAAGTATCCTGATACGCCACGTAACTCAATTAGATAATGTATAAACACAAAATCACTATATGTACTTGGAATGCCAATGGCATTAACAACAAAAAATAAGAATTTGAAATGTCGCTAAGCTTACGAAATATAGATGTAATATAGATGTCTGTCTCGTGTCAGAAACCCATCTAACAAAGGAGCACAATTTAGTAATTCGTGGATACAAAGTACATCATACAACGCACCCTGACAATCTATTAAAAAGAGGTAGTGCGGTCATAGTAAATGATCTTATTACTCATCATGAACATTGTAACATACAGTACAAGTACAGAAATGCAACTCACAGCCGTACAAATAAGGTGCACACAACAATATATCAACGTAGGAGCACTGTACTGCCGCCCAATCATTCTATTAAAAAACATATGTTCAAGAGCTCATTAATGAAATTAGGTGAAAGATTTATTCTTGTAGGTGACTAAAATGCCAAACATCTAGAATGGGGCTCCAGGATGACCCTTACTCGAGGTAAAGAACTGAGAGAGACGCTGAGAGAAACAGGTTGTTTATTTCTTTCAACAGGAAAACCAACATATTGGCCTGCAGATATAAACAAAACTTCTGATCTGTTGGAGTTTTTTATAATGAAAAAAGTATCAACTATTTCACAACTATAGAAAATTATTATGACCTCAATTCTGACCATTCTGCTGTCATCCTAAAATTAAATAAAACTATAGTGAAAAAATCTACTAAACCATTTTTAACCAACTCATCTACAGATCGGTTAAGCTTCAAACAAATTTTGCTAGAAAAAATTAATTTAAGAGTAACATTAGACAATGAGGAACAACTAGAAACTGCTACTGAAAAACTTATGCAAGCTGTCCAGTTTGCAGCTTGAAGTAGTATTAAGACAAAAAAATTTAAAGAAATCAGCCCTAGATGTCCGGTGTATATCGTTAATATGTTAAAAGAGAAACGAAAAGCGAGAAGAAGGTGGCAACAAACGCTTGACCCATCCAGCAAAACGGATCTTAATAATAAAAGTCAGGAGCTAAAGAGAGAAATAAAGAAATTGAATGATAGATCTCTGAATTATTACCTAGAAAATTTAACAGCTACTAAAGAAACAAATTATTCTTTATGGAAAGCTACGAGTAAAATGAAGAAGTCTATTGTGCATACCACTGAGGAAAAATGATGGCTCATGGGCAAAGAGCGATAAAGAAAAAGCTGACACTTTTGCAGATCATCTAGCTGAAATTTTTAAGCCCAATGAAACGAACACTGTTATTGATCTAAATGAAATAAATAACCATGAAGACATAAATATTCCCCAGGATTTGATTTAATAACTTCAAATGTGCTGAAAAATATACCCAACAAAGCTCTCATACTATATATAATGAATGCCTGTATTAAGCTTAAACACGTACCTAGTATATGGAAAATTGCAGAGATAATAATGATCCAAAAACCAAGAAAGCCTGCTAACGACACCAAATCCTACAGGCAGATACTTTGCTCCGTACAATATCGATGTTGTTTGAAAAAAAATTACTATTGAGAAGGATCTAATCACCAATTTGGGTTTAGGCAAAAACACTCAACAATAGATCAAGTACATCGAATAACAGACATTATAGAAAGGGCACTGGAAATTAAACAAATTTGTTCTTCAGTATTTCTAGATGTAGCCCAAGCTTTTGATAAAGTTTGGCATGAAGGACTCATCAAAACGCTAAGTTGTTTGCTCCCTAAAAATTATGTTGAATTATTTTCATCATATCTCTCAAATAGAGTTTTTCGAGTTAAAAATGAGAATGAATACTCCTCTCTAAGAGATATAAAAGCTGGAGTACCGCAAGGTAGTATACTGGGTCCAATTTTATATTTGTTATACACCTGTGATATACCCGAAGTAGAAAATATAAAAATAGCAACTTTTGCAGATGACACAGCGTTGATGGTAGTTGGTTCTACTATAGAAGAAGCTACAAACAAACTGCAAAAAGCTAATAACAAAATTTCCAACTGGTGCAAAAAATGGAAAATTAAATTAAATGAAGCCAAATCTAGTCATGTAAACTTCACCTATAAAAACATAATAACTCCTCTCTCAGTTAAAATTAATGATGTCGTGATTCCATACGAGAATAAAGCTAAATATCTTGGCATGACCTTGGATGCAAACCTGAAATGGAAAGAGCATGTGAAAATCAAAAAACAAGAACTCCAGTTCAAATATAGAGAAATATACCGGCTGATTGGGAGAATTCCGCAGTCTCGACCTATAACAAAGTTTTGATGTATAATCAAATATTGAAGCCAGTCTGGGCATACGGTATTCAAATATGGGGATGTGCTAAACAAATCCATATTCAAACTAACCAAACGTTCCAAAATAACGTACTGCGCAATATAGTCAATGCTCCATGGTATGTTCGCAATGCCGATATTCATCGAGATCTGAAGATCAAATCCCGGCATAAAACTCGTCTGATCCAACATGTCAATAGCGAAGTTTCTAGCTTAATTGACAATCAAAACTTTGTGAATCGACTAAAACGAACAAGACCACTTGAGTTAGGTTAAAACCTTTTATCTATTAAAACCTTATTGGATTTTGGTAGATCAAGGGTATCTTAGTTTCTTTGAGTTAAATGTAAATTAATGGTTAGTCTATAAGACTAGTTTTAATGTTGCAATAATGATAGAAGTTTTTAGTGGGTTAAAGTCCCACAGTCCAGAAAAAAGTGTGCGTTAACTGTATATTTTATATAAATTTAAAGGGTTTGAAAAAATATTTTATGATTATTTTTTTTAAAAATAATTTATATAAATATATTTAAAAAAATATATAACTTTTTAATAAAACAAAAAAAAAGTTGAATTGATAAGGGAAATTTTAGTTAGAATCCATTTCATAAAATAACATTTAACTAAGAAATACTCAAAATCTAGAACAATTTTCAAAAATCCGGCCACATAGTTCCCTATTAAGCAGTAGTTATATATTTAAATAAGTTACTCTCAAAATTTCATCCAAATCGGGTAAAAAATGTGAATGGCCCGTGCTTCAGTTTGTAAAAACAGCTAAAAAAACACGAAAATTAAGGACTCAATAGATTTTTTAAACTCTTTAAATTCCAAAATTTTAAAATCAAGCCATGTAGTTACCTCGGTATCGCAAGAAAGAACTTATATCCAAAGTTTCATCAAAATCGTGCAAAAAATGTGGATGCCCCATACTCCAGTTTGCTAAAAAAATTCTCTTTAACCCAGCCTTAATGTTGTGTTGTGTTTAGTGCTGAATAAAAAAAATATTTTAAAGTAAACATTTAATATTTTAATTAAAGGGGTTTGTTACCCTCGATTATTTATTGAATTTAATTTCTTTAACCTTCACTTAGGCAGGATTAACGTGTGTTAATATTTACTTTTTTACTTTTGCATAAAAACTTAATTATTTGGCCGATCTTAATGAAATCAGAGATCAGGCCTAATTCTTTGAGTAGATATTGAATATATAAAGAAAAGTTCGGAAAAATGTGTCTATGCCCAATTTTTCGGCAATTTAATTTTTTTTCTTAGTTGTTTGGCAAGATTAACATATGTTAATATTTTCTTTATTCATACGAAATGTATGGTGTTCTATAAAATTTTTGTAAATATTTCGATAAGAGTTGAAAAATAAGATAAAAGTTTCTGAAATATTTTAAATTGATATTCTAAAATTAATATGTTTTAAAAAATAAAATAAAATAAATAGAACACCAAATGTTTTTTGAAAAAAAAATTTGTTTTGAGTTTTATTTTTGGTATGTTATAAAAAGAAAAATTAAATTACGAAGTTAAATTAAAAATTTATGTCAGTCATTGATGTATTGAAAATTGCGACGAATGTTTCACAATCAGTTACATTTTTTGTTGATGTATGTGGACCTATCGATTTTTCACGGAAAATATTTTGTTGTCTGGCCGTTTGATATGTTGATGGAACTTTATTCCACTTTGTGCCACCCTTTCCAATAAAATATTGATTTGATTATTTTCTTCTTGTACTTCTGATTCATCATCTCGTTACTCATCCTCAGAATCATGACCATCACTTAGGTCTAAAATGCATTCTTTGAGCATCTGATTCTTCATTTTCATTTTGCGAAATCTTCATTCTCACCACTGTCATCATTATCATCACTTTCGACTCTTGAGGTGATGACCTCTTATAGTAGTTCTAGATGCTCAACATCCACCACTAGTTTTATTTTTTACTTTTTAGGGGGCTAGTTTAGTTTCGATAAAAGTATATTTTAAAAATTCTTATTTTTACATTATTATTTTATTTAATTTTTTTTTTTTTTTTATGTTTTTCATAGTAAAACTTAATGAAAAAAAATGTCATATACCTATAACGGCATTTTTTTTTAAATTTCATATATTTTGAACAGTTTTGCTTGATTTCGAAGAAATTTATTAATATTTACACAAAAACATATGAAATTGAAAAATGGGTTTTTTGAAGACAAACCCTAATTTTTTGTGTTTTTTGCACTTTACTAAAAATTACAAAATTTACTTACCTTCCTACCTGAACGGTACATAAAATTTTAAACTCTTCCATATTATTGCAAATATTGAAAATTCAATAATCTTTCCAAATATATATATTTTATTTAATTTTTTTTTTTATTTCACTGAAATAGATACCCTGTTGTTGTTGCAACCACTAACTCTGTTATAAGTACCTTGTAACAAACGGAAGTCCCCAGTAGCACTTTCTTTTTCTAAAATACCGGTATTTTCAAAAAAACATCTTTGAGAATAGATATTCCCAGGTAAAAACACCAAACATAAAAGTAACAGTAATGCACATACAAAAATAATCATAAAAATATAAAAATCACTTATTTTTGTCAAAAAATTCTCCATACAAAATATATGGACCAAAAATATTAACATGTTAATCTTGCCCGATTGGGTATATTTCATTTGCCGCCCAAGCGAAGGTTAAGTTATTACAAACGCATTTAAACCTTTTTTTCAAAATTCAAGTAGGTAAACCAGCACTTAAATTTTTTTTATTTAATTGTACTGTCAACTTTGTTGGTTATATTTTAAACGCATGTGAAAAAATTAAACGAAATAATGATGAATGATGAATTATTTATTATGAAACAACTTTTTCATAATAAATAATTTATTTAATTAATTTTATTATAGAAAACTGTCCAAAATCTAAACCTCTTTCAGAAATAGTACGTGTTGAAATACCAAATGATGTTAAAAAAAACTAAAACAGATTCTAAACCAGTTCAAATTTTAATTTTATGTCAGGATAACAAAAGTTGCTATCAGTTGAATCAATTTCTAATGCAAGTTCCTGAATTATCTCTTTTTACGACAGCTAATGAAATTCCTATTACAAAGTTATCAGATATAGATAGGTATATATGCAAGTTTACTAGTTCCCATATTAAAAAAGACGTATATAAAACAAAGTCACACACATTTCAGAATACAAATCAAAATAAAAAATCAAAGATTGTGAAGATGGTAAAGATGATCAACAAGAAGAAAATACAAATGGCTTAGAAGATGATTATTTAAATCAAATTTTAATTAAATAAAGAAGATGTAATGTATAAATAATTGCATATTTTTTGTTGTTATATTTATAAAGAAGTCATAAAAAGAAATATTTATAAAAAATAAAAGGTAAATAACAATGAACATAATATGGGTATATGCATAAAATGAATAATTTAATGGATAAATTTAAAATCCTTTGACTGTATGATTTTAATAATAGTAATATAATTTCATTAATTATCGATCTCTTCGATGGATGATGATCGACAGCATGATAATTATATATACGCACTTGCCACTTATATATATACGCACAAAAACAACACATATCTTTAAAAACTCTAAAATTCTTAATTCAGATATATTTCTGCTCACAGAAACTTGGTTATGTCCATCTATTAACTCACTGGAATTATTTGACAACTCCTACTTAGTTTATAGGAAAAATAGATATCAAACCGATAGTGATATCATAAATAATTTAGTAGTTACAAAAGGAGGTGGTGTTCTTATTTCTATAAGAATCAGATATCAAATTGTGATGTTGCTTCATAATCTGTGGTGATCTCAATCTTTCTAATCTTAATTGGATATCTCATGACGAAGAATGCTTTTACATTCCAACTAATATTAACTCAAATACAGAATCATTGGTGATTGTTAGTCTTTTGGCAAACGCACTACATCAAGTTTCAAGTATTAAAAACTTGCTTAATAAACAACTGCATCTCCTATTTACTTCCTATTGGATAAATGTATCAAATATTATGGCTTCAGTGCCTATTTCAAAAATTGACAATCACCATCCTCCATTCAGCTTCATATATCATTTTAATAGTTCCCAAAAATCTTCTGAGAATGTTTCATATACATATAATTTCAATAAAACAAATTTTTTATTGATTAATAACTGCTTTCTCTCAATTGATTGCGACTTTCTACTAAACATGGACATTAATAACGCCTTAGATAGATGCTATGAAGTTGTGTATCAGGGGTTTAACATGTTTGTTCCCAAAAAACTTATCAGAAATATTAATTCGAGTCCTCCATGGTATAATATTGAACTTAAAAAGCTAAGAGATAAAAAGAATAGAGCCTGGAATGCACATTTACAAAATAAAGATGGCATTTCTTATTTGAATTTCGTAAATTTGTATAACACTTTTCAATCTTTATTAAATTTTAAATACAATACCTATATAAGTTAATTAGCTTCCGAAATACGGACGACTTCTGAGTCTTTCTGGCGACTTGTTAATTCTAAAAGAAAAACAGATTAATGTCCCAATTATATGACATTTAAAAATAAAACATCTAATGATGCAATGCAATATCTAACTATTTTAGAAAATTTTTTTGAAAGTAATTATTCCCTTACAGTTAATGAAGCAAATTTCACTCATTTAGAAACCTTTCCCAACATACCACAGGTCTGCATGAAATCATATTAAAAAACTGTGCAGATTCTTTATCTTCCCCTATTTCTTTTCTATTCAATAAATCTTTAACTTCTGGGGTATTCCCAAGTTTTTGGAAAAAGTCCTTTATAAGACCAGCTCACAAAAAGGATTTAAAAATTCATGTTTCAAATTATAGATCTGTTGCCATACTATCGAGTTTACCTAAAGTGTTTGAACTTATGGTATTTGATACGATCTATAATTACTGTTCTTCATTTATAGTAAATGAGCAGCATGTCTTTGTAAAAAAAAGATCAGCTATAACAAATCTTATAGAATCAGCTTTAACTTTTTTGAAAACTATGGAAGTCGGTAAGCAAACAGAAATAGTTTACACTGACCTTAGTAAGGCTGTTGATATCTTACCACATAGTGTGATTCTCTTCAAACTTCAAAAATATGGTTTTCCGTATTTTCTAATTAAATGGATTGGTTCTTACCTCAGCAATAGATGCTACAGTGTTCTTTTCAGAACAGCAACTTCAGTGTCTTTCTTTGCTAATTCTGGAGTGCCATTATTTCTATAAATGATGTCACTAAAATTATCCAAAGCAGTGGAATTTACGCCGACGACATGAAAATTTTTAACAAAGTAACAAAGCAAACTCAATGCTTGGTTTTATAAAAAGACAGTCTAAGGAAATTGATGATCCTTATGTTACTAAATCGTTATTTACGACATTAGTCAAACTAATTCTTGAATATGCTAACCAAGTTTCCCTTTTTATCGCCAACAAATTGATAGAATAAAAAGTATTCAAAAAAAATTTCGTAGGTTTGCATTAAGAGCTTTGAATTGGAATAATCCCTTAATATTGCCCCCTACATTGAACGTCTTAAGCTGCTTAATATGTATACTTTAGAAAGTAAGAGAACTGTGTTATTTTTATAACCGAAGTACTGAATAAACACGTTGTATTGATAACATTTTAAGAAATACAATTAACACAAAAGCACGATTTAGGCATGAAAACATATTTTCTATTACATTTCACAGGACTAACTACGGAAAATATGAGCCTATTAACAGAATGCTGATAAACACAAACCAATACAACACAACAATAAATTTTGATATGAGTAAAGATGTTGTATAGAAATCCTTATTTAAAGTAATTTCCTAGTTTTATTAAGAATTTTGTGTAAGCTGATTGTATAATTTTTGCGATCTCTATTTTAAATTACTAATTGTATTCGTCTTATATTTTATTATTGTAAAATGATTTTATTGTAAATTTTAATATAGTAATTTGTAAACACTTGAACTAAGTAAGAATAAATAAATAAATTTGAACCATTAAGCGAGCAAAATGATGCTGACGATGAAAGCACTGTGAGTGCAAATATAAAAACTATTAAACCACCACCAATTAATATCATTGAAAAAACCAATAACCAAATTAATGTAAAAAAATTCCAAATTTTTTTAATTACAAATCAAAAAAAAATTTAAATAACACCATAAAACTTAACTATCTATTTAATAATGTTAGTAAATAAAAATGGTATGAAGATTTTATATTGGAATGCTAGAAACATCACAAATAAAAAATAGAGTTTTTAACCATGTTAAGAATAGATGATGTGGATATAGCAATCGTAACAAAAACATGGTTAAAAGAAAAAACAATCAATGACAATTTATACAACGTCTATGTATGCAACAGAATTTCCAGGTTAGCCGGTGGTGTAGCACTATTTATTAATAAAAATATAAAACATACTCTCCTTCCAAAATTAAAAACAAAAAATTTTTAAACGGTTTCAATTGAAATTGAATGCAATTCCAAAGATATTAAAATTACAGGGGCGTATTTCGAAGGTGGGAATAGCGATAAATTAAAAAAGTACAATTTTAAACACGATGATATAAATCTTTTCAATAACCTATCTGGTTTTTCAATAACCTATATTATAGCGGATGATTTTAACTTGGAACTGTCTTAAAAATAATATATGGGGCAATTTATTAAATCAAAAATTATGTCACAGTAATTTCAATCTTCTTTTCCCAGCATCCCCAACATATATTCCTGCGTCTGCCACGCAGAAACCTTCTACTTTGGACATAATTTTATCAAATATATGCGATTATTTAACAGATCCAATAACTATTAATGAACTCAACTTCGATCATCTGCCTGTAATTTGTCATATTAATTGAACTCCTACTCCTAGGGAGTTATCTAAAATATTCTTGTATAAAAAGACAAACTGGAAAAAATTTGGTAAAACGCTTGATTTGTTAATTTCCCAGAAGCTAGAAGCTTACAAGAAACTATTATTAAAACTGTTCCGCAGTAAACCTTGGTAAGTAGCGATTGTTTACCAAAACTAGCAGAACATACAAAACATCTTATTGCATTGAGAAAATCAGAACGTCGTCGATGGCAACGTTCAAGGAACTCTAACCACAAAATTTTATATAGTTACTATAATAAATTAATAAAAAACAAATTTCTGATCAAAATAATGTTAAATGGAACAGTTTTTTGTCTTCTTTAAATAAGGCAACTAAACCGTTCTGGAATCTATGTAAAGTTTTAAAAAAGAAAAAAACGAAAATGCCAGCATTAAGTCCTAACAATTCATTTCTAACCACAGATATAAAAAAACTAATATATTACCAGATTATTTTGAAAATCAAAACAATCTAACTAATAAATATTACGACATATGAACCGAAACTTCTTTACAAAATTCTATAGAGAGGCTTAATTTCCAAAATATCGAAAACATCGTGCAAATAACTTCAAACAAAAAATTAAAGCCACAGTTAAAGAATTAAAAGTTAGGAAAGCTCCTGGCCGAGATAAAATTCGAAATATAGCCCATAAAAACTTGTCGAAAACAAGTTATCAAACCTTAAGTACAATTTTTAATAAATGTTTGCGACTAGGTTACTTTCCCGAAAAATGGGAAATCGCCTTAGTAACTTGCATTCCAAAACAAGGAAAAAACCCTGTAAACGTAGAAAGTTACCATACAATAAGTCTTTTAAATACTATTGGAAAACTTTTTGAGAAATTAATCAAGAAAAGGCTTGACAACTTTACACAAGATCAAAATGTACTTCCTAATGAGCAATTCGGATTCAGAAGTAAACAAAATTCAACTTCTCATCAAGCTCGTAGGAATACAAATATCATCAAAAATAAGTTAAAAAATAAAAAATCTATAGGGATGATGACACTCGACATTGAAAAAGCTTTCGATTCTGTCTGGCTTCGGCAATAGCTTAGTTCATAAATTAATTATTTCTCAATGTCCTACCTATATCATTAAAATTATACAAATTTTCTTAAAAAATAGATCATTTCTGGTTAAAATAGGATTGGATGTATCGCATTCTGTGGCACTTACCTCAAGAGTCACACAAGGCTCAACATAATCACCCATGTTACATAATATTTTCATAGCAGACTTGTCTACGCCCAACAACTGGACTCTTGGGTTATATGCAGATTACACCGTTATCTTAACAACGTCTAACTGCCCAATTGAAATTCACAATCTTGAAAAGGCATTTAAAGATATTCAAGATTATTACTACAAATGGAAAATAAAAATTAATGAAGAAAAAACCAAAGATATTTTCTTTACCTGAAGAAGAAAATCCGATTTTTTGCCAAATAGAAACATTTGGGCTTATAATATAGAGATTGTCTTGGAGAAAGAATACATCACTTATCTTGGAATTCACCTCGATAAAAAATTATTGTTTAAGACTCACATTAATAAATAAAGCTATTGAAAAATCTAATTTCTTTGTTAAACTTCTGTATCCTGTAATAAATCGTAAGTCATTTTTAAATTCGAAAAACAAACTCCTAATATATAAAAAAAAAATTACGTAGTGTATTTCCATATGGATTTATCGTACGGAAAGACACTGCCAAAACACATATGCAAGTTCGCAAAGAAAACGCATATGTAAAGAAAACAAAATGCAATATTGAAATAAATCTTGCAAAACCTAGACATTTTTCAACCAAGAAATTGCACAAATTAGCTAATATAAACACCATATTGCAACAAATTGAAAAGCTGACACCTGCTTTCCTGGAAAATTACTACAACTCAAATAATCCGCTCATAAGAGCATTTTTAGAATAAGTTTTAATTTAGGTTTATTTCTTAATGTGCAAGGAGTGGTAAGTGGTAAGTTTTATGAAAAAACATAAATATTCGAAAAGGTTTTTTATCGCCATTTTTCCTTTAAATAATAAATTAATTAATAAATAAAATAGTCAGCTAGCCTAAGTAATAATTAAGAATAGTCATAGGTGTAAATACAATATAGGGTTTTCCAATAAGAGTGATATAATTTCTTTTAAAAAAAAACACACTAATTGTTAAAGAAATTCAAATGTTTTTTATTTAATGTGAAGTAAAATCGATACAATTAAGTTCTGAATAAAGCGTCATGGCCTCCACGAACGAATTCGATGAACCCAATTTTCGAGCACTTTTTCCACTAAATCCAGTCGTATGTCATGAATATCACGTTCAATATTGACTTGTAAAGCTTGAAGAGAGTCTGTCTTATTGCTAAAGAACAATGACTTAAAATAACCCCACAAGAAATAGTCTAATGGTGTTAAATCACAACTTCTTGGAGGCCATTCAATATCACAATTTCTTGAAATAATCGAATCTCCAAACTTTTCTCGCAATAATTCAATTAATGCACTTGCTGTGTGCACGTAGCCCCGTCTTGTTGGAACCAAATGTTGTCAAGATCAACTTCAGCCATAAAAAGTTGGTTATCATCGATCTACACCGCTCTCAATTGACAGTAACGGTGTTGCCAGCTTCATTTCGAAAGAAGTACGGACCGAGGACTCCACCAGACCAAAAACCACACCAAACTGTCAATTTAGGTGAATGTAATTGTTTTTCATGAATAATTTGGCCCGTACCAATGACAATTCCTTAATTCCAACATTAATTTAGCAGCAGATTAGTTGAAAGTTGCGACTTTTAATGTTAACTTTAAAATTTGGTACCAATAACACTTTTTAGTTGTAACTAAAATAAATTCAGTATTTCTATCACGAAAATGTAGATGTCACTGTAATAAATAAAGAAAATTAATTATCTTAAATAAATTTCATTTACTTTTGAAATTCTGTCAGTTTTTTGTTTGAGTTTTGTTTTGAAATCAAAAATTAGAAGTTTAAAGTTTTGTTTATTTAAGTTTAAAAAAAAAATAATAATTTAAAAAGAAAATGGAAAGTATAATGGAAAAAATTGTAAGTAAGAATTTCATTAGATTAAAAGTTATGTTAAAAAAAATTTTTACGGTAGAAAAAGGAAAGAACTCCAAACTGGACTTTGGAAATGAGGGAACTTTTACGTGATGTTGTTGTTCCGTTTATAACTATAGTAGATTCAAAAGATAATCCTTCTACTCTAGTTGAAAAAAAAGAAGCTTGAAATGAAATCGAGAACAAATCTAAAGCTACGGGGTATAAAATTCCAGCAAAAAGATTGAGAGAACAGTGGCAGCGTTTAAAAACTTCGGCTAGGACAAAAATATCAAATTTTAACAAAGACAAAAAAAAACAGGAGGTGGAGAACCGCCAAAAGAACCAAGTGAGTTTGATTTCTCGTTAAAAGACATTGCTCCTCTAGATTTTGATATTGATACGGCCGAGTTAATGTTTTTAGCAGTATCTAAATTTACTGATATCCCATTAAAACAACATCTAAATTTCTTTTTTAACTGCCCAAAAAGATGTTCAACTCGATTTCTTGTGGCAATATGTGCTTGATTATAAGCTTGTTCCGATTCCGAAAGATTGCTTGAAATTCTAAATGGTGTTAAAAGTATTTTGCTATTCGGATAACCATTATCACCAAGAATTACACCTCCGTACAAATTGGCAGATTCTAAACGGGATTTAATACTGCTTTCCCTCCAGATGCGCGAATCATGGACAGATCCCCTCCATCGAACAACTGTGTCTAATATTTCACAGTTAGCATTACATATTGCCTAAATAAAAAGTTTATTAAAACAAACATTTTTTTTTAAATAAAAATATTGATGTCCTTGAACATTTAGGGAATAAAATCCTTTTCTACATCTATGTCGTCCTCCCAATTCACCACCAGGATTTTTAATTTTGATATGGGTACATTCTATTGCCCCATTACATTGTGGAAAATTCGTAATTCTAAAAAAACCTTATTTTGTATTTTGAAGTCCTGAATAGTCCAAAGGAAATTTAATATAATTTTTCATACGACTGGCTATAACTCTCACCACTTTGCGTATAAATGTTGTCATTGATTGTTGGGATATTCCATGCACATCAGCTGCAAAACAAATACGTTAATATTTTAAAAGTTTTATATGAGTGATCAAAATTTACCAATATCTTTCTGATAAGAACTTTTCGCAAGGTACCTAATTGTTGCCATTACCATAATTTCTGGTGATATTGCACATCCATTGGTTTCATTTTTATGCACAAGATCGCTTCTCAAGTCATCCACTAACATTTTTGCCATGTTTTTATCAAAACTAAATTCAACGTATTTGTTTTAATTTTGTATTTGTAAATTTTTTTTTAATTGCATATAGATACCTATACAAATCAATTAAGTCTGTGTCAGAATAATGTTCAAAGAGATTTATTCTTTTTTATATACTTTTATATTAACTTGCCAGTGTTAGTTTATATATATGTTTAGTAGGTAGGTTGGAATTTTTTTGTTAATATTCAAATTTATACTCCTTTTCTTTTCCACAAATATCACTTAATGAAGCATCCCAATGAATGCTTATATCTTGAAAAATAGCATCATCAGTAGTTTCCATTTTAAATATTTCTAAAACAATTATACAAATACATATGTATGTAGATATATTTTTGAAAAATAATGATTAGATCTACATTTACCTTTACTATTTTATTTACTTCTTTCGTCTTTTTATATTCTTTCAAATTAAAAAAAAAAATTTTTAACGGTCAAAAACTGCCACTACTAAACAAGTAGAGACTTAATTGGAGCTTTTGCTAAAACTAAATTTTTAGTTATAACTAACGAAAATATCAACTTTAAATATGTCATTGGTACTACTTTTTTTTAGCAGAACATTAAGTCCTTATTAATGACTTAGTAAAGTGTTATTGGTACGGGCCTTTGTGGATTTTCTTCGCACCAAAATAGACAATTTTGTTTATTTACCGCACCACTCAGATGAAAGTTAGCCTCATCGGAGAGATGATTTTCTTAAAAAAATCGTTGTCGTTTTCAAGTTGTTCCAAGGCAAAATCAGGAAATTCACGACGTTTGTAATGACAGACAAACGTCGTGATTTTGTAAAAAAAAAAGACAGATCATGACATATTACAAATGGCCGAAACGTCAATATTGTTAAAAAAAAATATGAATATGTATCATGGCAATAAATAAATAAATAAATAAATTATTATCCTTAATGCGATAAGTAATGAATAATGATATATAATAATTAATAATGTAAATAATATAAAATAAAATATTTTGAGCTGTGGTGTATCGATAAATTTTTTGCAGTAAATTAAATATTTACCCAAGTGTCAAGGATGTCAAAGGACTAGATTCGTGTAAAACGATAAAATGACAACAATTGGAAAAAAAAAGTCGTATTCTAATGAAAATATGGTTAATTTAAAACGGGACACAATATTTTGAGAAATTAGCATATTTATTTTATTTTTAGCACATTGATTATTTCTTGAATTTATAGTAATTTCTTGAACCTGCAAAAAAAAATTACATTTGTTAAGCGCATAGTGTATATGGTAATTCAAATTTTATATTAAACCAACGATTTTGGAAAAAAAAAATTTCGTTTCTTTTTAGCGTTTCTTTCTATATACATATTAATATTTTTTTTTCTTTTCTTTTTAGTGCTTAGCCAAATGTGATGATAATTTACTTTTTAACAGAAATTTTTTCTGTTGAACCATCTAGGGGTTTTCATATCAGTGATCAGCATTCCAGTCGTTTCTACCTAACGAAATATTTGCTTTCACACTTATTTTGTATCAAGTATTCATTTTGTGTAAACGAATAAGGGTTTTGTATGGTTTAGTAAATATTTTTCTCATTTGAAATTATTTTCAAAGAGGAAACATAAAAAATTGATGCGCAAAAGATTTTGAATTCAATATTTTTTTTGTTTTGTTGTTTTTTGTTTATGTTCGTGAATAAAAGAAATTATTTTTGAGTATAAACGGTGTATAGCAAGAAAGGTTTCCCGTGTGCGGTTTTCCGTGATTTCCTCCATCGGGTGCCTCCCCAGGTGGCGGATAGGGTGACGTTTGTCAGATATGACAAATACCGGATTTTCGGGGCAGACCAAAAAATCACAAAAACATGCAATGAATAAAACAAGTAGTTATACCCCAGGTGGTAAGTCAGTTAATCTGACAAATCCACCCTCTACGGAGGCAGGCTCTACGGATTCTGGGGAGAGCCAATTGTTGCAAACCTCTCCTGTGGCTACACAGATCTTCGTAGCCTCGACTCCGGGGACAGTTGGTGAATCAGATGCCATGGCAAATGATTTACTAAGTGTCTCTATGGAAAACCTTCTTCTTGAGGACATCAAACCAATGGCTGGCGTGTCTGTAGAATTACAGACTACTGGTTGGGGTTCGACCATTCAGGAAAGAGGTAAGAGGAACAAAAATAACATCTGCGGTTCTGAAAAGAAAAGGCGGAAAATGGCTAAGCGTAATGCGGCTAACCCTCCCCTGCAAAGCTCTCAAGAAGCTGGTCCCTAAACGGGCTAGCTTCGGAAGAGAAAGATGATGTAGAGAAGCCTGTGCTCAAAGACGGTCTTGGGAAGGCTAACCAAAAGGTTGGTCTCCATGCTGCGACATCATCAACTTCGAATCGTGGAGGTAGAAGGGTCCCAAAAACTGCTACCCAGAAACCGAAAGGCCAAAAAACGTCGTCAAATCCTGGAGGTGGAAGGGTCCCGAAAAAGGGCCAAAGAAACCATCAAAGCTCAGAAGCCAAAGAGACCATCAAAGGCTAGAGAGACGAAAACGTCCTCTCGACAGGCTGTCAGCTACGCGCAGGCGGCTAGAAGAGAGTTCGATACAATCGTTTAGGTAGTCGATGGGAGCATTACTAACGAGCAAGGTGAATTGATTCAGCAAAAGTTGTTCCAACTCATGCTCACTTGTAATGAGATATCTCCCAGCTTTGCAGGGGTCTCGTTGAAGGCGGGAAAATTATATTTTTCCTGTCAGAATGAAGCTTCGTCACACTGGTTGAAATCTGCGGCGTCTAACTGCAGTCCACGGGAGGGAGCAAGGCTCTCAGCAATTAGGGTCAGCAAACTTCCAAAGACGAAGTTAGTTAAAATCTGGATCCCAGGCCGTACCAAATCTGAGAAGGACGTCATGAAGGCGCTCAGTATTCAAAATGGTATGGATACTACGAAGTGGAAAATCCAGTCGTATAGAAGAGCAACTGGGGCTACTAATATTAGTGGCTCAGGTTCTCTTTTATACGTGTATATCGATCTCGATAGCGCTAAAGCTATAAAAGATCGAAACGCCAAACTAAGTTTCAAATTTGGTCAGATAAACGTAAAGTTTATCAAGGCTAAAGGAGAAAACTAAACTGGCCAATAGATTCATTTCCCGAGCTATAGCCAGTCTAGTAGTTAAGCAAATTAATTTGAAACATAGTATAAGCGAGTATCTAGAACAGAGTGGCCGGTCTTTCACTAAAAGGCTGGAGCACTCTGTACAATGCGGGTCTTGGAAAAGTTCGAGCATGCATAGTCGCGCATTCAAGCTTTGACGCGCAGCTCCTAATACAACTGTCATCAGAAGATCTGACGACGGTTGCCATAAAACACAAGAGTCAGGGAGAAATGCGAAAATTTATTATAGTTTCTTGCTACCTCCCTTACGACTCTACAGAACTCCCTTCAACAAATGAGCTCGCACAAGTGGTCAACTATGCCAAAAACAACAATTGACATAGTAATTGGCTGCGATGCAAATGCTCATCATGAAAACTGGAGAAGTACCAATTCAAATACTAGAGGCGAGACGCTCCTAGAGTACTTTGCTACTACTGACTTGGAAATCCTAAACACTGGAGGGATACATACATTTGTAAACTCCAGGCGACAAGAAACGACAAGACATAACTCTATGCTCTAGATCTCTTCTTTCAGAGATCAAAGACTGGAAAGTGTCTAGGGAACCCTCTATGAGCGATCATAGATACATTAATTTCTCCTTAAAGGCTGATCCTGATAAGATCTTGGTCTTTAGAGATATTAAAAGAATCAACTGGCAAGAATTTCAAGATCTGGTGGCTGCGGATGCGGATTCGATCAGGATCCCGAAGGTCTCTGCAATAGACAAATCAGTTGAAAAATTGACAAATCTGTTAACGGAGGCTTTCGAAGCATCTTGTCCGGTCACCAGAAAACCGAAAGACACAAAAACTGCTTGGTGGAACAAAGATCTGGAGCAGCTAAAAAGGAAGGCCAAAATACTTCTGAATAGAGCCTTAAAAACTCATGAAGGAGATGATTGGAAATCCTATAGTGAATCTAGAAGAGAATACAAAGGACTGATTCGGAAATCAAAGAAACAGTCCTTTCAAAAGTTCTGTGAAGGAATCGAAGATATTGCAGATGGAGCGGCTTTGCTTAAGGCCCTGAAAAGGGATTCAGTAGCAAAGTTACACAATCTGCAAACATCAGAAGGATCCTACACAGCATCAAAAGAAGAAACATATAGAGTCCTCTTTCGAACACACTTTCTGAGGAATAGACTCGAAGATTCGCCTCTAGAAGATACTATCCAGGAAGTTACCATACCAAACCGTTCGGATTGGTCTATGGCAAGAAAGATAGTATGGGTCGATAGACCTGAGGTCTTAGACTGGGCTATCAACTCTTTCGAACCATACAAAGCTCCTGGGCCGGATGGAGTTTGGCCTATTATGCTTCAAAAATGCAAGAACAGCATAAGCAAATGGCTCTCAAGAATCTTCACAGCCTGCATAGTCTTTGGATATATTTCAAAAGTATGGAGATCAGTGAGGGTCGCTTTCATCCCTAAACCAGGGAAAACAAACTATGCACTCCCTACTAGCTTCAGACCTATCAGTCTCTCTTCGTGTTTGTCACAATGCCTAGAGAAACTGGTGGACAGGTATATTAGGGATTTATGTTTGATCAGGGTACCCCTGAACCGTAAACAACATGCCTATCAGGCAGGTAAGTCTACTGACTCAGTTCTTCAAGAAGTGGTCTCCCATATAGAGGATGCTATCGTGAAGAAAGATATAATATATAACACTCGGTGCATTCTTGGACATTGAAGGGGCCTTTGACAAGGCAACTTTTAAGTCACTTCTAGGCGGAGCAGGAAAGCACGGAGTAAACAACACAATACTGAGATGGATAGAAAAGATGTTGGAACAACGTCATCTGTTCATTCAGGTAGATGAAACTACTAAAGTTCAGGTGAAGGCGGTTAGAGGATGCCCACAAGGAGGTGTTCTATCGCCTTTACTATGGAACATGTTGGTAGGCGAACTCCTAAGTATACTGAACGAGGAATGATTCAACACACACGGCTTTGCCGATGATGTTAGTATTCTTCCAAGAGGAGGTTATATGAGGCGTCTATGCACACAAATGCAAAATGCCATTGATTTAACCACCGAATGGTGTCAGGCGAATGGATTAACGATAAATCATAGCAAGACACATTTAGTGGCCTTTACCAATAGAAGGTGACTGAACAACTATGTTCTTCCCTCCATTGGAGGAAATAACCTGGAACTTCGAGATGAAGTAAAATATCTAGGGATCATACTTGATAAGAAGCTCAATTGGGCAAAACATATCGAGATGAAATGTTTTGTTTGCATCGTGCTTATGAGCCATTGTACTAAAGACAAGTTAAAAAAAAAAACAAAACAAAATTTTTTTCACGTTTGAAATTTAAAACAACTGTACCTACACAAGAAAATATAAATTGCAACTGGTTTTAATTTTAAGTGTGCACGTTTACATTTAAATACGTAATATACAAATCGATTTATCGACTGCTTCAACTAAAACTTGCTATCAGTTTGTAAAAAATTACAAACTGTTTGATTGCTTGATTAGATTTAATCAAATAGTTGCATGTGTGCGCGCTTTCATATAAACTAATGGAACACAAACGTGCAATCAAACAGTTTCAAAACTAAAAGTTGCATGTGTGCGCCTAGCCTAACGTTATCCAAAAAGTAAAAAAATATTGGAAAATTTTTCTATAATTATGGAAGTTGAAAATTAAACTTTTTTTATATTTATAAAAAAAATATGGGTCACTAATCACTATAGAAAATAACTCATTTCTAAATTGAACATTATTTTTCACTTTTTTCTAAATTAATAAAAATACCTACATCTGTGGAAAATATTTAACTTGAAAAATATAAACAGAAATGTTGCAACAATCCGTAAATATAATTCAATTTTCTCATTTCTTAAAAATACATATTTTATAAATTTTATAAACAAAAAGAAAAAAGAAACTTCTATTCTGTTCTAGGATAAGACTTTGTACTCTAAAAACGTAGCAAATTAAGATTTAAAGAATAAAGAAAAATAGTTTATTAGTATGTATTTTAATTACTAGATTACTATCAAAAAATTCACCATTAAGTGTTTTTTAAAAAAAAAAAAATATATTTTTTATACAATCAAATAATCAATTAATTATATTCTTTTAGAAATTCATATGATCATCTTCATGTAATTATCTTTTTAAATTTATAAGTTTGTAAATCTTTGTACCTTGCTGGAAGGGTATATAATAATGCAGCTAGACTATAAACTGGATCTAGGCCGCCCATATTATGTGTCACAAAAGTTCTTAAATGAATGGCTGCCCTTGTATTGAAGCTATGAATTGGTGATAAGTTTATTATTAGTTTTGATTTCTTTTCTGCTAATTTTATATATGTGTAATAATTGGACTAGTTTTTTTGTAATCTGATAGTTTTCATTGTATGATGTGGATCAAGGGTGACGCACGTGGATCAAATAAGCAAACATTAATTTTTCTTGAAGTAAGAAGATTCTATATATTCACCCAAAAAAAAAACATAAAAATAAAATACGATATTGTTTAATTTTTAGTTTTTATTAAATAAAACAAAAAAAATATTTCTAGCAAAGATTAAAAACTGCTTTCATTGCAAAATCTTATTCTAAATATTACGTAGTAACAGTCTTTTATTAATATTTGTGTAATAACATTCATCTTCTTAAATAAAATCAAAAATAACAAATTCATTTACCTTAAAAATAATATCAAAGATTTGTTAAATAGCTTTAATTTTAACTAAGAAATAAATATTTTTGTACATAGGTATGTAATTTTAATTTTTTAAAGTATTTGTAGCTTCCACATCCATTATCTTGTGTGACATGATATTACGTTTGAAATAGTAAAATAATTATTTAAGCAAAGCAGTTAGATAAGTTACGTTTTCACGAGGAAGATGTTTCAGTAAATTTTTTCTTGTCATTTTTGGACGGCTTCGAAGTAAGAGACTGAACATTAAATAAATTTTTTGGTTTTGGAAGGATCTTCTTGGATGGCTTTTTTTCTTTAATGTAATTATAGTCTAAACCCATAAAGGATGTTTTATATTTAATAGCAAAAAGTTAATAATTTTCATATAATATGCATTTTATTTTTGAAAATGGAACCTTGCTAAAGTCTAATTTTGCGGCAGAGATAGAAAAAAATTTAAAATCGTGATGTCTTGTCATCTGATTTACTTTGAAACAAATTTTCTTTGACTGTATTCCGTTGAGTAACTTTACAAGATGCAAGGGGCTATGCACTTCCAAGTTTTTTGAATTCCTGTCAACATACAACTTGAATATTTCATTAATCTTCAACCTCTTGAATATATATACTTTATATATACGGTAAAATGGAGTATGTATATAAATAAATGTACATGAATCAAATTGACATTAAGAAAAGCCGTTTATTGTTGATCCATTTGGATTGCAAAATTTGATAGCTTATTACACTAATAATGGTTGTGGATCAAAATTAAATTAAAAACAAGCTAATAATGAGTGATCCATGTGTATTATACAATAACGTGGATCAAAGAGGCTTATATAATTTCAGTAGTGGATATTTTATGTATTTTGTGATGCAAACGCCAAAATTTTGGATATAGATCAAAGTTTAAAAAATTATAAAACAAGTGGATGTGGTTCAAAGTTACCTCTCATTATCGCAAAAAGTATTAGATATACAAGAAAACGGGTAAGACAGAAAGAAAGAGTATGTCGCAAAACGCCAAGAAATGTTCTAATGTCAAAAATCTCAAAATGGTGTATGGATCAAGCAAGCATGCGACCGACGATATAAATTTTACAACAATTTCCGCATTCATTATTTCGTACTTAAAATATATCTTAACTACCTACCTCTAAACTTAAATAACAAAAAAAATAGATAAACAAACCACGCATACATTAAAATTATCCACAGTGGAGTGAATAAAAATAACTACACATACATAAGAATTGGAATATATGCGCGCTTTGATTCAAATGAGCACGCTCTGAGCAGAGCATGTACAGATAAGCCCTGAGCGCTCAGATTTAATAAAAAACACGATTTGAGTAAACTGTCATTTTTATTATATTGTTGTTTCAAATTGTCAATAATCGAATTTAAACTTTAAATCTTAAAATTTACAAAAGTTAAGATTTACAAACAAAATGTTTCAGTTTTTAACAGTAATTAGAGAAGGTTTTAATTTGCTTTTCGATAAAAGTTATTTAGAAGATGACATGGTGATGTGCAAATAATAAAAATCAGGATTATGCCGAAAAAATTGTGCCAAGATTTTCCAATAAAACTTTTAAATCGCACTTTGGAATAAAACCGAGGTTTTCAAAATTCTTTGTAACGAAATACTACTACTATTCTAGAAAAATGTTTCTTTATAAAATCTATTAAGAAGAGCTTTGAATTCATACTCCACTTAAACATTAAATTTAATAATCAAAAAATATTTATTTTAAAAAAAATTACACTCAAAAATATTTATTTTTAATTAAATAATAATTATTTACCATCACAGCTTATAATATCGTCGTCCATTACTTCTTAAATTCAAAAACCATTTCGTTGATATTTATTTTCAAAAGGTATACTTTTAAAAATATTTATTTTATATTTACTACCGTACAGTAGAGTCATCTATTTTGTTTTAAAATAAAAGACACGTTTTGACATTTAATATAAAAGTGCTCTATGTGCTCTGTTAATTTAAATCGAGCACATAGAGTACGCTCTGAGCGCGCTCTGAACTCATAAAAAAATACGGATTTCAAGCTCTGAACGCTGTGAGCAAAAAAAAATACGAATCTTTTTTTGACAGTTCGTGCTCTGCTCCATTTCAAAGTTGAACATTTTTTTCAACGTTTCCTAAAATAATAGAAATTATATGATATGACATTTATGTATACCCAAATTCATGTACAAAAATAATAACCATAATTATCAAAATAGCATGATATACGGCATACGATATCACTACTATCAGTCAAGTACCTCTAAACTTAAATAACAAAAAAAGTAGATAAAGAAACAACGCATACACAAAAATTATAAGCTATGAGTGAGTGAGTGAGTGAATGAATAAAAATGAAATACACGTATTATCATAATGTATCCATAGTCCATACATTTATGGAATGAAAATATGTTTTGAATTTTATTACTACCCATACTGAAAAATGTTGACAACACAATATTTTAAGCTTAATTGTTCAAATTATGTTTGGAAACAAATAATTCAGGAACAGAAATTTCAGTCGGAAAATTCACTCATTCCGAAGTCATTCTTCACGCATTACATTTTGACCATGAGTACTTCCCTTTTTCCATTGCCGTTTCATATTACTTTTCTTAACGAATATCATCGTCTACTTACATCCCTTATACATTACAATTTCATGCACAAGAAAGTACTTCTATACATAGATAAAAATGTAATGTATAAAGAAGTACTTTTATATAGATGAAAATGTAATACTTCAAAAGGTGCTACTATGAATGAAAATAAATTCACTTTAGTGAATAAGGAAGAACTTGAATAAAAAAATACTTTATTTTTTCTATAATTTAAATTTTTTTATGTTCTTTTTCCTAATGTTCTTAATTATTATTATCTTAAAATCTAAAAAACTTAAAATTTAAAATACAAACATAAAATCAAATTCAATTTATTACAAAATAAAGTTTAAAACAATGCAACATTAAATTATTATAAAGAGTGAAAGTAAATTATTAATAAAACATAAATTATTATTAAATTATTCTCAATTATAAATCTTAAAATCTAAAAAACTTAAAATCTGAAGTTTGTAAACTAATTTCTTTTGTATTTATTTAAAAAACAACAACAATATTTATCATTTTTTTAATTTGATTTTATTTTCACAACTGAGAGCTCAAAATGTTTTCAATTTTAAATAGAAAAAAATTGTTACTTTGTAATATAGGTTTGGAAGTAGTTCGTATGCTATATTACATTTAGATTCTAAAGTAATTTAGCTAACGAAATATAGCGTACAATTACCGAGAATTCAAAATGTTTTCAATATTACATCGAAAATTTTTTTTTTTTAATAAAAAACAAAAACCGTTATGTTAATCATACTGCGGTGTTACAAATTACCTGTACATTACTTTGTAATGTATATTGGAAGTACTTCGTACGCTATGTTACATTTAGATTCAAAAGTAATACATGAAATTTTCAGCACTTTTCATTGATGAAATCATCAATGAAATTTGAACTAGTGTAAAAATTTCCGATTTTTTCTATTATTATTTGATGCGTTGAAGGAAAACATTTTATAAGTACCATAGGTAACTTAGATAGGTTTTGAAAAAAATATGTATGTGTTAGAATTTGTGGCTGTAAAATTAAAATTCTTAAAATAAAAATTTCACAAATGTATATGTGCCTATATATTGTAATAGGTATATGAATATTTTAAATAACAGCCAAATTGAAGTTCAATGAAAAACTAATAAATATTTTAAATATACAGGTAACCCTCCTCCATCACTATTTTTGAAAGCATGGTTCGGTTTTAACGCGTACAATTACCCTCTTATAACACGCTGCGTACCTCTTGCAACACGGTTACATTTTTTTATGTATGTACATAGGTACACAAGGTGGAGGTTTTGAGGTTAGTGACAAAACCGATTTGGAAGAATTGGCAACAGAGACTGTTAATGAAATTCATTATGCGAACAGTAAGATTTAAATTAAACGTAAATAAAAATAATAATAATTTTTAAAAAAACTATATTTATATAAAATTATTTTGTAAAAAATACATTTTACAATGTAATTTTGGTCGTTTTTTATAACTCACAGAGGTGTTATTGACATCTTTTAATAAGTTATAAAGTCAATCAAAATGAAAATCAGGAAGTTGTATAGGTAGTCTAACACTATAAATACCTACTGATGAGTTCTAGTAGTGTTATGATGAACGAAACAATTCCTGAAAATAATTTTGTTTGTTAACACAAATAATAATAATATTTATAGATACAATGGTGATATAAAATATCTATGTATCAAAATTCTTTGATTGGATACTGCATAGTAGAGGTAAAGATAATTTACAAGTAGATGTCCGATCGCTTAATAAAATAAAAACCAGAAATTTAAAAGCTTTGATAGCTTTTTTGAATGGCTTATTTGAATAGCTTTCCTTTTCTCTTGAAATTTCAAATTGAGTAATGTATATTTTCATTATTTTTTATTATGTTTTTTATTTATTTTTACATACTCTACTCCAGCGAGTGAAAACCTTTTTTTTTTGTGGTGGGTCATTATTAAATTAAAACTGTTTGAAGTTAAGACGGGTTATTGGATTTAAAATATTCGAATATTTTTTATAAATTTTAATATTTAATTGTTTAGGTAATGAAACACTCTCGTCATTTAACGCGGGGTGTCATAAATACATAAAGCAAAAATGACCCAAAATTTGAATTAAATATTGTAATCATACAGTATTTGTTTGCAATTTCTTGCTGCTTATGATATAATCATTGTTTTATATTAAGATTGTAAGTTGTTGTCCTTAATGTAGAACATGCGAAAAACATATTCTCTTCGAGTCGGTTCCAAGTAGATCCAAACCAAATATTTTAATAAGGAATTTTCCAAATTTTTCATACAAATAAACATATGTGGCAAAGAATAAAAGCAAATCTTTTTACAAAGAAATTTCATCGATATTATTATCGGGATTTTTATTATTAACCTTATTTATTTTTCTAGTTAAAATAAAATTTTCTAGTGGGTCACACTATTAGAGATTTACCATCAATGCCAACTCAATATCAATTCCAAAATATTTTTTTTTTAAAAGAAAAAACATAAAAATTTGTATGGATTAGTTGGTATTGGTTAAAACAAATGAGAGAATAAAAAAAATCTCTTAGATGTCGATAAGCAGTTTCCAACCAATACATATTTTTTTTTTTAAATAATTTTTTTTTGTAAAATAAATATTATATGAAAAGGATCTAGTAAAAATTGTTGTTTTTTTCATTTACAATATTTACATAGTTTTTTTTTAATTGTGATATATATGGGTACAAGAGAAAATTACCAAACGTTAAAATACAGTTATTTTGAAAAAAAAAATGGTTTAGCATATATGAATTTATTTTATTAAAGTTAAAGAACCATAGAAAGAGGTTACTCATCTATATAAATAGTGTTATTTGGTTTATAACGATTCGCCTCAAATGGAGAATACATATATTCTCTTTCCCTTCAATTTATTCTCAATCGATTTCCCTCCAAGACCTGTTCCTATTTCGTCAATTTTATAATCTTGTAAAATTTTCTAAAATTGTTGTATGATCTGCATACTTCAATTTTTTCATTTAATAAACTTGCAAAACACTTGCCCAATATCTTATGTGAAAAGCCCATTAACCACGTACTCATTAACTACGTGGTCATGGTAAAGGGTGAGTGGTTTTAGAAGGTTAAAGTCCCTCATTACCTATATAGTGTACAAAATTTTACGTCTTGGGCGTCTTTCGAGATTTCCACCATTCCCTCGTAAAACAAAATAATAAACACAAAAAAAAAAACCTTTCCATATCCGAAAGTAAATGAAAAAAAAAAAAAAAAAAAAGATAATGTATAATGTATAAAATATTAGATATTTGTTGAAGAAATAAATAAATAAATAAATAAAGAATTACAAGATTATCCCCACTGGAAACTATAAAACTAGTTTTATTTATTAACAAAAGAAAAACAACAACATTTCAACCAAATTTTTGTTTTACTGTAAATTAAACTACTTCTTAAAATAATTCAACCATTTTTGTGTTTTATTTCGTTTTCTTTTCTATTTCTTATTTTTTTTTAGTAGTGACAAAAAACATTTGAATGAGTTTAATCAAAGAATATCCATAATGAGTTTAAATAAAGAATATCCATTATGGATATTCTTCGGTTTAATAATAATAAGTACTGTCATGTCTCATGTCTCATACCTAAGTCGACATATATTCTATAAAAATAAATATAGACTTAGCTCATACTCATTCTCAATCTCATTGACTTGAGTTACGACGATGAGGATGTATGTTTTTGTCTCTGTTATTTTATATGTATTTTTTTAGTAAAAATATAATAGTGTAAGCTGACAAAGATCGTTTAATACAAATGGGCATCATGTTTGAAATGGTTTATTTGCAGATATTTATGAAAAAGTTTTGGTTTTACTTCTTTATTTGGTTTTTTTTCACTTGAGCTAAATTAAATTTGAATATACGGCCCTTTACATTTGCTTTTTGGTTTTGTTTTAGTATAGGTACTTCAGTCTTTTTTCGTTTTTTTTAGCTTGAAATAGTTCAGAACGTTTTTTTTTTTGTATAAAAATAGTATAAGACATTATTTTTATTTATACTGCAGTAGCGATACGTAAAATAATATGTAAAAATTTTAGTTTACAATTTTATTTCAGCTATAGACTCGAAACTTTAACGTTAAATAATAGGGATGGTAAAAGATGTTCTAAAAAACAAATTTTGTTCCGTCATTTTAATTTAAATTAATAAAAAACGAAAATAGTTTTGAAATGTAGTACTCAAATTGAATAAAAGAGTTTATTTCCTGAGTCTATTTTCTATTAAAATATTTTGAATATTCCGAAATACGCGATGTACACGTAATGCAAGCTTAACATTTAAAATTCCAACTTTGAACAGTACAAAAAAATTACTTAATTAATGTTTTTAATTGCCATTTGAAAAAAATATAAAATAATAAATAGACTTATTGAAATTCGAAATTTTATTTAGAAATTTTATTTGAATTTTATAACGTAACTATACAGTATTTTTTAAATAGTTTTTAGTTTATTACTTTTTATTTTTGTTGTTAACTATGTAATGAAAAATGGATGGAATTAGTTTCAAATAGTGACTATTTGTGGAAGAAAACTAGTGATATAAACATATTGAATAAATATATTTTTAACGAAGCAGTGAAAAATCATAATAAAAATGATTCGATTATACAATTATTATTTTTTTTCAATTTATTTATCGTATCGAAATACTGGCGTATAAGAGAAACTATTTACCCTTTATTTAGATTGAGCACATACAATATTTTCTAATTTCGGATTTGCTTCTATTTAAAACAGAACAATAAATTTTATCAAATTATTTTTAAATAATTTGTTTATTTAATTTTCGAAATTATTTCAAAAACATTGTGCTTCCATTGGTAAACTCACCCTACTAAAAATCTTGCAGAAAATGATGAAACATGATTCTAAATTTATATTTTGAATATACATGGAAGTACGATTGTTTATTTGAATTGATTCTTTTTGTTTACATTTAAGATTTTACTATAGTGGTATGCAATTTCAAGTAAACTGAATGATCATCTAGATCTAGAATATACGCTATCACTGCTATCAGTCAAGAACTTCTAAACTTAAATAACAAAAAAGTAGATAAACAAACAACGCATCCGTAAAAATTCTAAACTAGTGAGGGAATGAAAAAAATGAAATCCACGAATTATCATAATGTATCCATAATCCATACATTTATGGAATGGAAATATTTATGTTTTGAATTTTATTACTACCCACACATACATTCCTTTTGATGCTGATGAGCACTGAAAAATGTTGACAACACAATGTTTTAAACTTAATTGTTCAACAAATGTTTGGAAACAAATAATTCAGCAACCGAAATTTTTTGCTAAAATTGATTTCATTGTGACAATTTCTTACATGGCGTGAGACATCTTATAGTGATTACTAATCTATGGTTTAACCCAGCCTTAACAAAGACGTTGAAATGACGAATTACAAAATATTAATGTGATTTTATATAGGTCCTACTGTGTATGGGGTATTTATAAAAAAAATTCAAGTGTAGGTCCTCTATTTATACTTCCCTTATGTTAGTACATAATAACTTCTGGTTCTGGATACAGCGGTGTATTCCTTTTTAAACTGCACATAAACTTTACTACAGTTGGTTAGCAGTGAGTAAAGAGTTACAAGTACTCTATATAATTTATTAAATTCTGGTTTATTGAAAGAACTTTATTTTTTTTTTTTTTTTATGTGTGTCTTATCGTTATTGTTATTATTTTTTGCTTGTTTCATTTTTTTAACACATTATGTTTATTTAATTTTTTAAGTTTTAACTTTTTTTTTGTTAGAATACATTTATAATAACGTCAACAAGATCTATCACAGCAGCTTGCTTCCTGAAATTCCTATTATTTTTTAATTTTATTTTTATAATTTTCTTGTTATAGAAATAAGAATTCTGGTTCTTGACTGACTATTTATAAAAAAATTTAATAAAGTAAAAAAAAATAGATTCATAAAGATATAACAAAAGTTCTTTACAATTTATTATTGGAACTTTTTATTTTTCAAGTTTTTCAAATCTATAAATTGAAATTTATATGAAAAAATAATATAAAAAAAAATAAAATTCAAAATTGTTACAAATACACTTTTTTCCATTCAAATTCAACATTTTTTCAAACAAATTAAACAATTTTTGATTCAAATTTAACTTCAGTTTGAAGAAATGTTGAATTTATTTGAAAAAATGTTGAATTTGAATGAAAAAAACTAAAGTTAATGTGTAATATTAAAAATTTAATTAATTTATTAAAATAAATTTAGTAATATTAAATTCATTGAATTTCTGAACAAAAGTTTTCTACAATGTAAAAGTAATATTATGAGAAATATATTTACTATTAATTGCCAGTCTAAGTAATTATAATAATATAATTAACAAAGTTTTTTAATAAAAACAAATTAACAAATATAATTTAGTAAAAAATTTTGATTTTATCGAATTAATAAATACCGAATTGAAATACCGAATTTAAAATCTATCAAATTCTTTTTAAATATATCATATACGAATATTTAAAATCAATTTTTGTATATTAAATAATACTACTACAATTTTATAAATTTTACTGAATTAAAAGTAAAAATAACCAATAGGTTTACCTACATTGGTATTTTCACTGTCTGTTACCTTCTGCTATTTTTTCCCGAACATATCCGTCGATCTACAAACATAAAAGCTTTTTTGAAATAACAACTTTACGTGTTACTTTAAAAAAAATCACACAATATTATTGGTAATCTCAGGTATATTTTACTAATAAATGCACAAAGCAATAAAAATATTTTAGTTGTAACTTATGGCTTATGATGTGTATCTCTTGAAAACAAATTTAAAATTAAATTGTGACACGATAATCAAACATACCTTTCACCGTTATTAAAAATACCAATTTACACTCGAGTGGACGTGAAACAACAGGTAGTGAAAATACCAATGTACAGAGGCACAATAATTGTTTAAGAATCAGTATCAGCATTGATTAAGAATACTATTATATGAAGATAGACATTTTAAAATACAAAAATTTCACTAAACTAAATTCCTTTTCAAAATTTTCTGGGTTCTATTGAATGCTTTAGTTAGTCTTTCAATTTATAAAATATGATATTTTTATTTTTTTATTTATACATATTTTTTATAAATCTGTATTTGAAACTTGAATATTCATATTGCTATAATATTATATACTATTTTGACCGAACTTTATCTTTTCCATTACGGTGGTCAAACACACCAAGAAATTTAACATATAACAACAGTCAATAAATTTAATTGCAACAAAATAATTTTATGATGTATTGTAAATATCATATCTTAAAACAAATAGGGTTGTGTAGTTCGTTTGTGAAACGATGATTTACTGGGCTCTCAGAAAAGAAGAAAAAGTAATTTTTTTTTTTGAATACAGTTATAACAGTATACAATCCATATATAAAAAAACGAATCTTGCAAAAAAAACAACAACAACAACACCAAACAAAATTTGAACTTCTCATTCCACAATCCACACTTGCAGCAAATATTAAATTGATGCGTGGTTTCTATATATATGTATTAATTAGTGCGTAATTAAAAAAAAGTGTTTACATATCCAAATGCATATACGTATGTACCTACATAATCTTGAAACAATTGTGATAGCATAGCTAAAATGTAAAATGGAAATTGAATTTTTTTATATGGACATATGTTAGAAGAGTATAAAACTATTCTATCAATTTGATTCTGTATGCATATATGTATGTATGCATAACCACGTTTCGATGGTAAAGTATATAAAAAAAAATCTTATTTAGGAAGTAGGTAGTAATCAATTTATTATACACCTTATTACATATACACCTACATGTTCATCATAATTATTTATAAAAAAACAGGAACAAATTTTGTAATTTATTTTTTATTGATTAAGCCGGATAAGATTGCGTCGTTGGTTCATAAGACACAAGTAATAGGAGAGCAGCAGAAAACCAGCAAACTAATTCACAAAATCAGAAAAATTTGAAAATAGGAGTATTTATATATGCATATATTATAAATACATATGAATATTATATTAAGCTTTTATATCTTTCTCTTTTTTACTTACGTTTTTTTCTTTCAACCGTATACCAGACCGAGAAAGGTGATGCGTTGAAAAATTACACAAGAAATAAAAGGAAAGAATAATAAAAGGAAACCTCCTTTTTATTTTATTTTGTTTTAATCCACATCTAACTAAAATTGAGATTGAATTTTTTTCACGTGTTAGAAGAGTGCTATATAATTTTTAAGCTATTCCAATTTGGTCAGTTTTACAATTTGATTTGTTTTTGTTTTTGTTTTTTAAAATGTACATGATGAAAAAAAATATGAAAATAGAAATATCCATTTGAGTACATGTATGTATAATATAATAATTGATAATAAATGATATATAGGTATAGGTACACCAAAAATGAATTAAAGAAAAAGTTTTTACTTATATGCATACCTATATCAAACTATTAAATATTATATTATACAATTATTTACTAAGCCAATTATATGTATATGATATATATATATTATTCATATATCATCCATTGAACCAATCTTCTGGCCTGGAATGTAAATCAAAAATGAAATACTTAGATAATTGGATGAGTTAAAATTGTTTTTGTTTTTTTTTTCTTTCAAAACAGATTTTTCATTGTTTATGTATATATTGATTATCTCTAAATGTTGGTATTAAATTTAAATATGTAGCAATGATTTATGAAAATAAATAATTTTTTTGCTACACTTTAATATAAATAAATAGCTATTTGCTACAAATAAATTTATTTAAATTGTCAAAATAGAAAATATCAAAACTACAGAATAGAAAATTCAAAAAGTTGATGAACTGAATAACTAACAAAAAAAAAATGGAATTATAACATTTACGCGCACGTATTATGAAGATGCAATTGCAATTGATGACATAATATAAACGTTAATAGCTAGCTTTTGCAACAGATTATGTTGACTGCAATTGCAATTCAATGTGAACACATCCAATTACCACGCGATCTATTATTTCTTTTTTCTCTATGATAAGTCATTCCTTTTATGAAAGAGAGTTGGTTTAGATAAGTTAAGATATAATTTTGTGATAATTATTTTAATAAATGATTCCTACTAGTAATTATGAAAGGAATATATAATTATGACGTGGATATAATTAATTTAAAAATATAATTAATTTATTGTTTAAATTTGTTTTATAATTTGTTATAAATTAAAATAAATAAAAAATTGATAATATTTTTTTTATATTATATTTAAAGTGTTATAATAATTGTTTTTATTTGGAATATATTTTTAATAATTTATCAAATATTTCAATGTATGAGTAACTGAAATCATTTGGATGCCGCATATGGAAATCGTTCTGAAAAAATCATCACACGAAAAAGTGGTCGTGGCGGTAAATCGACACATGTTGAATTCCCCTTGATAGCTACCAAAATTTCAATTATGGATATAATTTCTATAGAATAACAAAAATTTAGAAAAAGTTTTATGAATTAAGAAAAACAAATATTTTATAATTTTCCTTTTTGCTCATATAATAAATAATAATATATTTCATAATTTTTTCCGTTATTATTATGGCTTGGTAACCCGCCATAAATGACAGAAGCAAAATAAATTCTAGCATTTCTTTTCTTCATTAGAGTTTTCATTTCAAGATTAAGAAAAATACGTATTTGCTTATTAATTTATCATACCTTTATATTTTTATTATATACATTTCTCAAAAAAATGCTAAAAGCAGTGTGGCCGACATAAAGAAACTATCCCCGATATTTTAAAAATGTACTTTATCAAAGTATAATATCCCAAGTTTTTTGAAAATATCCCCAATTCTTGTGAAAATATCCCCGATAAATGATATTTTCTGTTCTTGTCGTACGCATTGAGCACTCATATAAAATAATAGCATTTCATGTTATCTCCCTTTTAAGAGCCAATAAAATTTTTAAGATTTTAAATATTGGTGAATGAAAATCCAGCTTAACGCTTTTAATTACCATACAAACAGAATGTCATTTACTCGAAAACTTTAGCGACATCTTATTTATCTCATTGAAAATTTATCGTATAGTTAAGAAACAACAAGTTAATCGTGTTAACATTCCATAGCTGCGTAAGTTCACTGTCAAACTTTGAAAAAAACGATCAAGATCTTATTGGGGGTTTTCACATCTGTATTCCTTTCGTTTCTACCTAACAAAATCCTCGCTTTCACACTATATTTTGTATCAAGTATTCTTTTTGTGTAAACGTATAAAGGTTTTATATGTGTATGTAGATATTTTTCTCATTTGAAATAATTTTCAAAGAGGAAACATGAAAAATAAAAACTATGCGCAAAAGGTTTTGTTGAATTCCACATTTTTTTGTTTTGTTTTTTTTTTTGTTTTTGTTCTTGAATAAAAGGAGATTATTTTTGAAAGCGGTATCGTGTATGGTACAACAAGAAAGGTTTTTGTTTTGTTTTTGTTTTTAATAATGTTACATTCTAATAGCACAAATAAATAACATATAGTTATTTATTTGTGCTAATAATATAACATCTTACCATATTATTGTACGAAATCATATTAAATTAAAATTTTCATTTATTTAAAAAAAATTGTATTTGTTTTATTATTGTTTTTACTTATGTACAAAAAAATACATAATCATAAACATATAGTAATAAAGCTTTTATGCTTTCACTTGTACACTCTTGGTGAAATTTAATAAACATTTTTAAAAAATTAAATATTATCTAAATATTGCTATTATTTAGTCTTTGCTAATACGCATAAATAGAATATTGAACAAATAATATTTGATAATTAGTCACAACTTCAAACGAAAACACTTATTTTAGTAATTTCAGTTTCAGATTTTGCACTTGCAACTTGCAATAGAAAAAAACAAAAATAAATCAAATTGTAAATATAAAAAAAAAACAATAATATTTGTACAAATAATATTTTCTTTCGAATAAAATAAAAACTTTTGTTGAAAAAAAAAATTAAAATAAAAAAATTTACTGCAAATAATTAGGAAGTGTATTTAAAAAACTGGGATGGCAGCACGTAACTTGTTACAAACGCTTTTAACAAGTTACGTGCTGCCACCCCTTTTCATAACTTTTGAACCATTGATGGGAGGAGTCTTTTTTAAAGGAGACTTAAGAGGAGTTAATTAAGCAAATATGCGAAAAATAAAATATTTTCAAAACATAGACTTTCGCTACAAAGTTATAAGTTAAGAAAGAAGTAAAACATAGTTATTTGAAATTTCATCTCATTTCAAAAATTGCATTATCGTTGTTCATGTTAAAATATATGGTACAAGTTCATACATGTTTACATACATACATTAAAAAGAAGAACAAAACAACAATCAATAAGGTGTTTAAGCGATAATATATGCCTATATTGAAAAAAGCAGCAACATAAAACAAAATTAGAAACAAAAAAAATAAGAATGATAAAATAACAATAATGTTAGCTTATCGACACATCACTCTTCTACAACATACATTTCTACACAGTTGAAGAAAACAAATATACCTAAATTCGTACATGTATTATTTCGCTTAAATGTTAATTTGAAAAAATATTTTTGTTGTTTTTTTTTTCAAAACAAAAATAATTGTTTTCAGTATGTTGTGATTCTGTTAATCAGATTTGTTTTAAGTGATATATTTAAATGATGGATTAAAAGTCGAGTTTCCTTTCACTAATCATTTATATTTATTTTGCAAATATCGATATTTCGGAAGTAACTTACTTCCTTCATCAGTGCTTGCGACTAATTAAAATTTTTGCCACTAATACTTATATTTATATAATTTGCACCCTTAATAATATGTTCATTTTGCGTACAATAGTAATTCCTTAATGGTGCTAGTCTACAATATTTTTTTTTATTTTATTTTTTTTATTATAATTCTGTGGTTTTACGACGAAAGATGATAACTGCATTTTTGGCATTTCTTGTAAATCGTAATTGAATAAAATTTAGTATAGAATTTGCTATACTTTTCTAGTTATTTTTATTTTTAAAAAATATTTTTAATGAAAATCTTTTGAAAATCTTTAAAAAGATATGATCTTTGAAACCATTTCAATAATTTTTTAATTTTCGTAAAATTTTTACCTTTTTTTAATTTTTAAATAACTTTCATTTTTGTTACATAAAAGTTTTTGCTGAAGAACATAATATGATAACTTCAGTTATTTAGTTTATACAAAAAAAAACAAATGTATAATACGCAGTAAAATTTTTCAAGATACATGGAAATGCAAAACTTTATATCTTAACATATAATTTTTTTTTGTTTTGTACTTTTCGGTAAGTGTTGCCTCCATAACTGCATAAGTGAAGTTATATGCTTATGTTAGAAACATTTACAACGGCAGTTGTTAGTAATATTATTAATTTTTTTTTTTTATTTGAAAGAGCTTAAAATTTTATATAAAATGCCATTCATAACTAAAATTTGACAAAATTGCAGTTATCATCTTTCGTTGTAAAACCACAGAATTCTTATTTACTAAATGTTAAACTAGTCTATAATTAATTACGTAATAACCATTCTGCTAGTATTTATGATCAATTCTACCTGAACCTGATTGTTAATTTTGAAGTAATTTAAATAACGGTGAGAATCCACTACCTACATCATTATTATGTCTGATGTTAACGTGTTCTCTAGATATCGCCAAACTTTCATACGTGTCTAGTTTATTATTTTATTGACTTCTTTAAATTAATTTTAAGCTATTTTTGTTTATGTAACTATATGCTGCGCTACCTCTGACCTGAAATTCGTATAGTTTCTTTTTCTCGGCAACTCTGCTTCCCTTATATGTTCCTGGAATCTAACTGTAATTAACATCTTGGATTGTCCTATGTAAGTTTTTGTGCAATCTTGGCATGATATTTTGTATATGCCACTTACTTCTTTTATGCTCTTCTTATCTTTACCAGATCCTAACAGATAGCACAATTTGAGGTTTCTGCTAGTAGTTGTAGGCTTCTACTAGTAGTTTTTGTTTTTTCTGCTACTGCGATAATATCATCTACATATCGCATCCAGATCCTCGGCAAAATTCCTTCTCCTACTATCCTTTCTTCTATCTAATTCATGAAGATTTCGCTCAATATAGGGGATAGTGCTTTTCACATAGATGTGCCTTTTGTGGTTTTGTAATACTTCCCTCTAAACATGAAATAGTTTTCGTTCATCCAGAGGCTGTCAAATTTTTAATGTAGCATTTGGTTTTTTGTTTCCATTCCCTTGAATCATTTTTTGGTTAAGCCATTCTTGTAGTTTTATAATGACTTATTTAACTGGTATGCTAGGGAAAAAAAAGTAGCTGAAAAAACACTTTACTTCTTAAAATCAATAACATCCACAATATCATAACCTTCACAATGGAAAAAGAAGAAAACGGTGGAATCCCGTTCCTAGATATCAAATTAGCTAGAAGGGAAGGAAAAATAAATTTTGATATCTATAGGAAAAATACGACAACTAAAAGAACAATCCCTTCCGATTCAAACCACCCCCATGGACAAAAGACGGCAGAAGTAAATTATATATTGAGGACACAGCAGAAATTTCGAAAGAAAATATAGAGAAAATAATAAAGAAGAAGATCCATAGAAGTGAAATAGAAAATCTCTCAACTTTATTCGAACAAAATAAGAATATGGAGAAACCAAAACGAATTTATGTGACACATTCCGCATACACAAAAAAATGCAGCAATATATTTAAGGAATACAACTTAAATATAGTCACTACAAGCAGAACCCTCAAATTGTGCAATCTGTTAAATACAAAATAGGAATATACAAAATAGCACAAGATTGCACAAAAACTTACATAGGACAATCCAAGACGTTAATTACAGTTAGATTCCAGGAACATATGAGGAAAGCAGAATAAAAAACTACACGAATTTTAGGTCAGCGTTAGCGCAGCATATAGTTGAAGAAGAACATCATATAAACAAGAATTGTTTAAAATTAATAAAAGAAGTCAATCAAAATAATAAACTATACATGTGTGAAAGTTTGGCGATATCTAGAGAACATGTTAACCACAGACTTAATAATGATGTAGGTAGTGTATTCTCACCATTATTCAGATTACTCCAAAAGTAACAATCAGATTCAAGTAGAATTAAGATCATAGATACTAGCATAAGGGTTATTACGTAATTAATTATAAACTTATTTAACATTTAATAAATAAGAATTATAGTAAGAAAACAAAAAAAAACATTGTAGACTAGGTTATTATATATTTATTTATTTTATTCACTATTTTATATATAGACCATGAAGGAATTACTATTGTACGCAAAATGAACATATTATTAATGGTTCAAGTTATATAAATATAAGTATTAGTTTATCTTTAAATCTTTCTAGAAATATTTGTATCTTATAATATACACTGATATGAATATATACATATATGTAGCTGAATACCTAAATAATAATAATATGATAAAATCACAACACCTAGAAAAAATTGTAAAAATAATAGTAATAAAATAATAAAATTTATTAGTTCTGCATTACAAATCGTGAACTGTCTACGGAATACCATTTTGTTTTTTATCAGAACTTGGTTGAAAATCATATGTCTATTTCAATTTTGGAATTTTATTTTTTGAAGAAATAAAACTGGCAACAGTCCATTTTTTTGTAAGGAGATATATGTACATGTCTAAATCTACATATGTAAATACTTATTTATACATGATTGATAAATAAAAACAGACCAAAATAACAAAATCAAAAAATATTCTTTGCTGAAAATTTAAAAATATACCTACTTTACGTACTTATGTATTTAAAGTTTTTTAATATTTTTTATTTTGAACCTTTGTTTTGACAAAATATTGAAATATATCTACATGGATGGTTAATCGTTAACTACTGTATTTTTTTTTTGTTTGTTTTTGTTTTTTGCTTTACAAAATTGTACTTTTTTCTTTTACGCTCTCATATTTTTATTTTCGTTTCATTTTCTTACCCGCCCGTACGCAATTAAGTTGAAAAAATTGAAAAATATCCAAATGACACTTCTCATCAAGACTAACACTAATTAGCAGGCCGAGACACAAAATTGCTTTAATGTGTTTTATAGTAGAATTATAGTAGGAAAATTTTTGAAAGAAGACCTTTTTTCAAACACATATTTACTAATTAAAAAGTTTAGTTTTTTTAAATATGAATAGGTACTCCAAAATAAGTAAAAGGTTAAAGAGATTTTTTTTAGCATGAAGTATGGAGCATCCACATTTTTTGTCCGATTTGGATGAAACTTTGGATATAAGTTCTTTATTGCGATACCGAGGTAACTACATGGCTTAATTCTTAAATTTTGAAATTTAAAGGGCTTAAAATATTCATTGCGTCCTTAATTTTAGCACGGGGCATTAACATCAAACTAAGCACGGGGCATTAACATTTATTACCCGATTTGGATGAAATTTTGGGGGTAACTTCTAAAAATGTATACCGAGGTAACTACGTGGTCCGATTTTTGAAAATTGTCCTAGATTTAAAAATTTTTTTCGATTCTTTTTTTTTTTAGATTTCAAATTTCCCTTATCATTTCAACTTTTTTTTTGTTTTATTAAAAAATTCTTAATTTTCATTATTATATTTAGTGAAAATATTTTTATAATTTATTTTTATAAATTTATAAATAATAATCATAAAATATTTTTTAAAACTCTTAAATTTATAAAAATTTATAAAATATGCAGCTTACGCACACTTGAAAAATTTAGTTTTAAGAAATTTCGCTACAGAGCTTTGGCTTATGTAGCTAGATTCTCCTTTTTAAAATCAAGTCTACTAACAAACACAAAATTTTTTCTGATAAACACAAATGAATGTTGTGTATGGGATAATATGGTTGTATTTACTATACTAATTCAAATATGATTTATTATCGTTGTATTTATTATTTTACCAATGAAATATTCAAAGATGTCTTACGATATTTTACTGAATTGATATTTTATGTTCAAAATACAATTTATTAGGGTTTAAAAATAAAAAAATATATTTGTGTTCAATTATTTCAGGTATGTATATATTTTAACAGTAAATAAATATAATAACGTTATGATAAAAAACGTTATTTTTGAAATTCTGTAATTTTTAAATGTATTTTTTAATATGTCCACCTTAGGTATGTTAGAAACAACTTTTATATATAAAAATTCGTTCCTAAAAAATTTTGAAGAGCAAATAAGTGACAAAAATAGAAGTATAGCAAGAATATTTTGTTAATTGAAACTGATTTAGTAAAGTTGAATTTTCTTTAGTCAATTTTTCACGGAAGATATGACAACGAATACCAAGTAGATTATAAGAACAAGTGCGAAAGAGCTACATTACTAACGACTTTACTAAATTTTTTTTTTTTTTTTTATATAATTCCAAAGTCTATGGGATGAACAACCTAACTGCTTTTAAAAAGAAATTTGGAATACACAATTACATACAATGGCTTTTTCTGTAGAATTTTTTTTTTTTTTATGGTATATCTACTAATTTAAATGCGGAAAACTATATCTACTGTAGAGTACTTCGCCTTCATACAATAGCATAGTTCCATTTTATTTTAAGTGATAACCAAAACTCTCAACTATTAATCATTTATTTTATCCCAGTGATAAAGGGTACTAGACCAGGTCGAAAAATCCAGAAAGCTTTCTTTTTTTTGCCTTAGTTGGGAATCGAACCTGGGACCTTCCAGTTGAAATGCAGGCGCTCTACCGACTGCGCAACTCGGCGTGCTATATACCAATCGACTTTTGATGTATTTTGAGCCATATTTTTAGTTGATAATTAACTAATTATATATGTTGTTAATTAATTATAACAAATTTGTAGGAAATGCAGACAGTAGTGTTCATAAAAGATTATTTATTATAATAGGGCTTTGCTTCTACGAAAATATTGTTGTTAGTAAAGTTGAATGTAAAAATCATCTTTACAGAAACTTTAGACGTAAACTAACATCTACGACTACAAAAATACAAAATTTCAAATACAATATCGCAAAAAATTGTCTCAAAACATAGATCACATGATTACTGGAATTAAAAGTTAGGTGAATCATTGAAGAACTAGGGTACTACCCTACCATAATAAGATTAAATATCTTTCAAAGACATATCAAATGCACCATATCACACATTCGGTAATCATGAAAACTGTGACAAAAATTTTTGTAAGCGGCGTGAAGAAGAAAACTTTGTAACTTTGATGATACTAAATAGTATTTTTGAAGAAATTACTACTGCTGGGTATTGTTTAGCCCAAAACTCAGGCAGTTTGCTACTTAATATGGACTCAAATATTTGCGAACCGTTCAATAGTATAATTTTTCAATACGTAGGAAGGAAACGAATAAATTTTCTTTTGGGGCAGTCTTATTCAAGTAGAAGTGCAGCTGCTGTTGTCCAATTCAATACCGGGCAGGATTTTAGAGAATTTTTGAAAGAAATAAATGCGAGTGAAAGAAATACAAAAATGTTGCTTTCAAACGCAGAAGAGAAAATAATTAAAAGAAATATAACCAGAAAAAAGAAGCAACATAAGCCAAATAAAAAATTAAGAAGAACTAAACAAAACATCACTCAGTATAGATAAATATTATGGAGTAGACACATGTGGATAACCAGATTTGTTATCTGAGTTTCTACAAAAAAAAAAAAAAGTAATGCTGGAAAAGTTGAGAACGAATTTTGAAAATAGGATAAACATTGAAATTGATACATGCGATCAATCTGGTTGTAGTTATTGGTAAGAATTAAGAAATTTAATGGTCATTGTCTCAGATTTTGGAAAAATTTGGAAAGTTCGAAGTGATTCTAGTTATCATAATATATTCTAATACAAGCTCTCTTCAGTGCAAACACCATGATTTATGGAATGTAAAATATGAAAAAAATGCAATATCAGACTTTGAAAAGCAGACTAATTTAAATATTCAAAACTGCGGGCTTTTTATTTGCGGGCTTTGACGAAGAATTACATTTTCTTGGAGCTTCTCCAGATGTTCTAGTTGGAAATAATGGTATTTGTGAAATAAAATGCTCTCAATCAGCAAAAGATGATTTTTTCTTCTTTTTAAAAGCAGTTAGGTTGTTCATCCCATAGAAAACACAATTGCATCCAAAAAAACACATAGTTATTTTTATTAAATGCAAGGTCAATTAAACATAACAAAAATAAATTTTTGGGCTTCAAAACTCTTCAAGTATGTACTCATTAAAAAGGGGGATTACTAATAAAATGAAACAGAAATTGGAATATTTTTACCAGAATTATATGATCCACGGATTCCCAGAAACACGAGAATAAGAAATACATGAGTTACTTTAAATAATAAATAATAAATTTTATAATTAAATAACTTTTATAACATTAAAATATATGTGTAAATAAATGTAATACCTATAGCCAAAAAAATACTTTTCGTTTTTTTCATTTACACAAATAAATATCAAATTAAAACTTTTAGGTTGATATTTCGTTTTCATAAAGAATAATTTTTTACATGATTCTATAAATTTATTTTTTGAAAATACGTTGAAGTACGATTGTTTATTTGTATTGCTTCCATTTAAATTTTTACGTTTGTGGTATACAATTTCAAGTAAACTGATCATCTAGATTATGTAAATTTTTAAACGATATATACAATAAATTTATTGCAGATTGCCCATTCGGCGTAAAAACTTCAATTTGTCCAAGTCGGGACCGAAGACCTTGAAATTTTTTTTTTTGGATCAGTACAACAGCCCTTTATTGTGATGAAGAGAATAGGTCAGAGGTCCCAGTATTCGGAGTCGAAACTTAATATCACATGTTTAAATTCTATTTTTCTGTATAAAATTATCTTATTTTTAAGTCGGGGGCGGCTGACCCCAAGCCCCCGCTACTTATTTATTGGAATCTTGTTTTAGTCGATGGCAAGTAAACGCATACGGCACAGTCTTAGTAAAAAAATATGATTAAAAAAATTATTTTATTTTTAAAGTCGGGGGCTGCTGCCCCCAAACCCACGCTACTCATTTATTGGAACCCTGTTTTTGCCGACGACAAGTAAACGCATACGGCCCCGTTTTAGTAAAAACTATTTTTAAAAAAATTGTATTATTTTTAAAGTTCAATTACAATTTCTTTGTGTATCTTCAAGAATGCCCTGCACTTAGTACTAAAATATACTCTGCATCTCCATGTAATTACTCCATGTGCGTTTTTTCTGTACTTGGTGTATTCAAATCCTTGGTACAGTAAAACTTCATTTCCTTTCTATGTCTTTGAAAATTCCATGATATTAATATATTCTTAAGGTTTGTGCTTTTAACGGTTGACCAAATTGAAATGAAGCCATCAATATAATTTCATTTCAACTTTCTGTTCTGTTTTTTCACTGTTCTGTTTTTTCATTGTTCTGTTTTTTCATGTTCTGTTTTTTCTGTTCTGTTTTTTCATGTTCTGTTTTTTCATGTTCTGTTTTTTCTGTTCTGTTTTTTCATGTTCTGTTTTATCCGGTTACCGATGTAGAAATATGCGTCGATAAGTTAAAATTTTTTTTGTTTTGCATTTTTATTATTTTTGTTTCCAATTTTGTTTTTTGTTGTTGCTGTTTTTATTATAGGCATATATAGGTATCGGTTTAACCAGTTGATTGTGTAGTATTACATAATCTTTGATAATACATATATATTTTAACATGAACAACGATAATGAATTTTTTGAAATGAAATGAAATTTTAAATAGCAATGTTTTATTTCTTTCTTAACTTATAACTTAATGGCGAAAGTCTTAAAATAACTTTTTTTCACATAATAGAGAAAGTTTAATTTCCTTTAAAAAAAATCTTCGAAATATCTACTAAACGCCTATCAATGGTTCACAAGCTATGAACAGTTTTGTAAGTACACTTCCTTTTTATTTGCAGTAAATTTTTTTAATTTAATTTTTTTCCAACACGATTTTCTATTTGATTCATCAAAAAAAATATGGGTATTGATTTTTATATATACAATTTGAATTATTTTTGTTTTCTATTGCAAGTGCAAAATCGAAATTGAATTACTAAAATTGTTTTCGTTTAAAGTTGTGGCTCATTATCAAATATTATTTGTGTAATACATTATTTATGCGTATTAGCAAAGACTAAATAATAGCAATATTTAGATAATATAAGATATCGCAATATAAGATATTGCACTGCATACAATGGTTTGTATAACAGTTTTTTTTGGCTTGCACGGCGCTGGGTGCAGCAACAAGTGTCTGAATATATATGTTACCATTATTTCAGCAAAGGCAGAAGAAGAAAGCAGCTTTTCAAATCCTAAATATTAAACTCATTGTAGGTATATATTATACTAAGATGATAAAAACTTAGTGCCTATATAAATTTTAATGATTTCACTATTGTTTTTAATTTTTTTTTTATTAACATATATAACAACACTGTTGCATTTAGATAAATAATATTTTTTTCTTTTGTTTTATTTTTGTCAGCTTTGGTTGGAATTACCTTTTCGTGCTTAATTTAAGTACGATACTGTAATTTTTTCTAAAAATTTTTTCGAGTACCTACCTACCTATTTTTATTTTGAAAATTTTAATTCAATTGCTAGATAATCAAAATGATATCAGAAGGCTGAAAAGAACTAAACCACTAGATTTAATACGATAGAATTTTGTAAACTTTTTCTTTAAGAAAATAACACTAGCAAAAAAGCAATGTTTAGTCCGTTACTAGTTTTAATGGGAGGGGTGTGGTTTATTTTTATCCAGTAGCCTAAGCCTTTTAAGAAAACAAATATTTTATTTTTCTCAATCCATGTAATGTTATAAAATAATTTTATAAATGTTGAAATATTAAATTGTACATATGTATGTATATTTATAATTATAATATAATTTTATAATGTTTGAAAATCAAAAATATATTTTTTTTACTTATTTTCTTTTTTGATTGAATAATTTTAAAAAATATAAAATATAAAAAAATTCAAGTAATGGTGCACATTCATTCACGTGATGATTTCTAATATATGGATATATGTACATACATATTACATATAGCGATGTATGTATAATTTACAGATAGAACAACATTTTGTTTTTAAATTTTTTTTTTTGAAAAGTATTCAATGTTTTCTATATGTATGCATACCTATGTACATATATATTGAAATTATAACAGAGTTTAAAAATATTTTTAAAACTAATTTTTAATTTTGATAAACTCATAAAGTAATTAATTTACGGTAAATTACGGTAACGCTTATTAGAATATTCTTAGAAATGCACAGTTTTACTGTGGTTTTTTTCAAATTCAGAATTTTCTACGTTTGTCATTATTTTCATAACGAGAATTTAACAATAATGTCCAAATATTTGTCATGATCTGCTACACGATTTCTTAGAACTTTTAATTTTATAAGACAATCTAACATTTCCTCTACGAAGAAATATGGATAATTTTTGATAGTTATTTTAGTATAAATATTTGAAGAATTTTAAGATTTAATTAAATTGAATTAAATTAACCAACAGTTGGGATTATCTTATTACTCATTATGTGAAAAAAATTAAAATTACAATTATTTGTTGCGTTCATAGCTGCATTTACATATTTACCTACTATGACTAAATAATTGAAGAGCAAAAATAGGTGGGAAATGGCCATTTTTTGAAAACTTCTGGGATTGATATGAATTATGAGTATTTTTAATTTTCGGCAATATTTTTGTTAATACATACATACTTTTAATTAATCAATCGACTTATTATACTCAAAAAATTTTTGAATCTTTCTTTGAGTTGTACTTTGTGACGGAATAAGAAAGTTCTTAAAAAATTACCCTGTTTGGATTGTTCTTTAAATTTAACAAAAATTCATACAAATCAATAAAATTTTAGGTCGAGAAAGTTTTTTCAAAATAAAAAATTTTCCACCAACAAAATTCATCTTTGGTGACTTCAGATCAATATTAAGAAACAATGAAAATTAAGGAAAAAATTTGTAAAATTTGCCCCCACAAACCTCTATATGTTTAGTGTTTTGTTTATATTATCCAATCCATAGTTTAAAATTTTTTATTAAAATTTGAGAAAGAAATAAAAATTGAGATGAGCAAATATCATTTTTTTTCTAAATAACGACTTGATTATGAATTGAGCATGTACTATGTTAACATATACTTTTTTTCAGACAAATTTAACATTTCATCAAACAAATTAGACAGTTTTTTTTTTTTTATATTTTTGAAAAAAATTTTCAGAAAAGAACTAAATTTTGCAATCCAAAAAAAATATTTATTTTCACTAAAACAAATCTCTGTTAAAATTGATAACTTAATTTATTAAATGTAAAATGTATCATTTTACAAAAATAAAAAAAACTGTTTAATTTGTTTGGAAAAATGCTGAATTTAACTGAAAAAATATATAGATATACATACCTATGTACATCAGCATTATAATATATTGTTATTCATTTCTAATTTTCTAATAAAAAATATTCTATAATAAAACAACAGTTTTCAGTAATTAATTTTTTAAATATTTTTGTTACTGTTATAATTTATTTCAATGCATATGCATGCATACATATAGATAACATTGAATACTTTTCAAAAAAAAAATTTAAAAACAAAATGTTGTTCTATCTGTAAATTACACATACATCGCTATATGTAATATGTATGTACCTATATCCATATATTAGAAATCATCACGTGAATGAATGTGCACCATTACTTGAATTTTTTTATATCTTATATTTTTTAAAATTATTCAAAAAAAGCAAATAAGTAAAAAAAATATATTTTTGATTTTCAAACATTATAAAATTATATTATAATTTATTAATTATAAATATACATACATATCTAAACGCAGAATTCAACATTTATAAAATTATTTTATAACATTACATGGATTGAGAAAAATAAAATATTTGTTTTTTTAAAAGGCTTAGGCTACTCGATAAAAATGATAACCATATTTGAAATTTTGGTAGATATTAATTGAAAAAAATTTCAAATTACACAAACACAATAATAACAAAAAATGAAAAATTAAAAGGATATTCTCATTGTTATTTGATTTCTAATAAAAAATATTATTTTTTGTTTTTGCTTTTATAATAAAATAACAGTTTACAGTAAGAAATTTTGTTTACTAAATTATAATAAAAGTATCGAGAGAATAAATAAAAAGCAAGAGAGGCAGGCTATTGAAAAAAATTGCCAGAAAAATTTGTTCTACGCTGGACTTCTATTATACTACTTTTTCTATGGTAATATGATATAAATCATATTCATAAAAAAAACAAACATTTCAATCGTTGCTTAATGCTGACCACACCCACACTTGCATCAAATATATTATAAGCAAAGAATATCCATAATAAAAAGGTTCACTGGAATAAAATTTTATAATTTGTCAATGTGTTGGTCACCATTTTTCCAGTCGATTTCCAATATTGTAAGAAATAGATAGTCATAAGAATTTAATTTGTGGGAGAGAGACAAATAATTCAAAATACAAAGTGGAAAAAAAATGAACGAACAATTTTTTTGTATGAAAAAAATATTGTCTTTATTTTTAGTTATTTAGTTTAATTCCAAATTAAAATTTGTTTCAGCACCGCACACCAAACACTTTACAAGATGATGTTTTCTCAATTTCGAAACATTTTTAAAAATTGTGTATAGAATAGTTTTTATAAAAACTTTTTTTAAGCGTTAGAGTTGATTTATTTTTAAATATAACATACACTGCTTAATTTTGATATATAATCTGCATTTTTTTTTTGCTAAGTACTTTCTTATATACTAATTTTTTTTCAAAAATGCATATCAATAAAAAATATTATTTATTCAAATTTGAAATGTACATATTATTAATATTCAACTTTGTTACCTATTTATAAAATTAACAGGTACCTAAATGCATTATATTACTTATAATATAATATGTATTATGATTAAAGTAATATAGTTCATTGATGATTAAAGTGCACAATTTAACTTTTCAGAAACTAAAAAGGCATCGGATTATTCATAAAAAAAAAACCGCTTGATATTTTTTTTAACTACCTATTTCAATACCAGAAAAACTGTGTATATTGAAAATACATGAATGATAAAAAATGTACTTCCCTTATAAGCCAATAAAATAATATAATATGATATTTAAGAAATAACATATGTTTTTGAAACGAATATTTTTTTATATAGGGATCTGTAAAAAATCAATCATTCAAAATTTATTTATTCTTATACCCTTATAAATTTAATACGTTTATTTTTAAAAAAATTCGTACACAAAATTTCAGACGACTGTACACATGAAAAATCTCTAGTGGGCTAAATAAATAAACAAAAATCTCCCGTGGGCTATTTAAAATTACATTGCAAAATTGAAGTGGTTTTTTAAATGGTTTATGTCGCACTCTTTCTTTCTCACAACTTCTTACATAAGAAAATATTTACAATAGTTCTTTGCTTCTTTAACTAATGGTTTTTTTTTTGTAAATGATTTTGTAAAAATATCTTGACTTCCAGTGAACCTTCTTATTATGGATATTCTTTGACTTTACTTGATATTTGGTAAAACAAAATTATTAAGAGAGAAAGAATGATATATATATATATACATATTAAACAAAATAATACACAAAGAAAATAAATACAAAAAGGAAACGAAAAATGTTTTGCTAATGTGCCGTGGTGAATTGAATTCCAATTTACGTTTTAGAAGTAAGTTTTAGACTCAATCTGGTGAATGGCTCAATCTCAATCTGGTGAATCTCAATCTGAGTTGATAACTATCTTTATTATAAAATATGATTAACTTATTTCTAAAAATACATATGAATTTGACAACAATACGAAACTTCATTCATTATTTTGTATTAAAAATATATTTTAACTAGGTACCTACCTCTAAACTTAAATAAAAAAAATGTTTGATAAACAAACCACGCATACATAAAAATTATCAACAGTGAGTGAATGAAAAAAAATTAAAATATATATATTATTATGTAATGGAAATATAATATGTTTTGAATTTTATTACTCCACATACATTCCTTTTGTGGTGCTGATGAACACTGAAAAATGTTGACAATAAATGTTTCAAACTTAATTTTTTAACAAATGTTTGGAAACAAATATTTTAGCAACAGAAATTTTTCGTTAAAATTGATTTCATTGTGACAATTTCTTACATGGAGTCAACGTTCTCTGTAAGCTGCGCACGATTTTTTTTTGAATTGCGCATTAGAAATTTGCTTGTTAATATTTTAATATGTAAAAAAAGTCACAAGAAATTTTTTTTAAATAAAAAATTCAAAAATTCAAATAAATAATTCCTTAGTTGCAAATAGGCAATTGGGCTGTGCAAATTGTTATGGATTTATAAAACCATTTCTAGAGCAAAAGCTGATAAAGATAACATCAACATTTTAATAGATAATGTTGTTTTTCCCATCAAAATAAATGTTTCAATGAACTCAGTCCAAGAAATAAACAATCATTTTGCAAGATATGTAGAGATTCCACAAAATTGGAGAAATAAAAATTATGCTTTTGAATTTGTTAAGTGCATCAACTACGTTATCCAACAAGAAATATTAAATGAAATAAGAATGACACCATTCCATTGCTTCCTTCCATTGCAATTCCATGAAAACACTGATATTTCCTTTCACAAAATGTTAATACTGCTTTAATTTTAATTACAAAACTGATTTTGCTGGTATAATACAATAGCTTAGCATTGTCTGGAACATAGAGAAAATTTGAGAATCGATGATGCCTGGAAGGGTATACCTCTTATTTCCCAGAGGTAGAAGATTTCCCAAGTATATACCATATTCCATTGTTCATCTATTAAAAAACATAATTTTGAAGAATGGCACGTCTAATGGATTGTGAAGTTTTGATGTCTTAATAGAATATCGCAAAGAAATATTGATAGTTCCAATTCAGTTGATCCAACCGCGAAATATTGCTTAACAACTTTAGAAAATAATGTAAATCGTATAACATTGATTGCATTAAATGATGTTTTTACCGAATTAACAAAATTATCAAAATATTTACAAAAAAGTGTTTTGTCACCTATTAAGGCGCATCAATATTCTAAGTCGATCATCACAAAATTAAAAAGTCGGTATCTTGGTGATATAATTTATTGGAGTAAAGATGTGAAAAAAATTCTTGAAGATCAAGGTAATAATAACATGAAATCTGGGATAGTTTTATTTGTTGAAAATGCTACCATTTGTATAAAAGATTTGCTGATGCTGACATAGATCTTTGATTGCTTTAATCAAAACGCTATTGTCAACACAACTGATTTTAATTATGGCAATGAAAACTTAAAAACATTAATTTTGAAATATGGATATCTCATCCCAAACACGTATAATAAAATAATAATGGATGAGTATAAAGATTTAAAATATTTATTTACGGAAAAATTCAAAAACAATAGTCGTAATTTCAATGATCTACCTACTTCAATTGGTTCTTCGTGAAGATAATTTTCAAAATATAAGAATTTTGTTTGATATCTGTGGAACCTTACAAGCGTCGAGTGCTGATTGTTGAAGAGGATTTAGCCTGATGAATTTGATTAAAACAAAATTTAGAAATAGGTTCGAGGTAAATAATTTCAGTATAACTTAATAAGAATAAAGTCACACTTAATGACGGAAAATATTATTAGCTTGGATTAAGTATACCATTACCGGAAGATAGGAGAGAAAAAAATAATATAATAAGTAATTAATAAAAACAATTCAAAAACAATAAAAACTTTATTTTTTTAAAAATATATCTAATTTACCAAATTTTTGTTTAGTTTTTTAAACACAACGCAATTTATTTTTCTTTTGCTCAGCTAAATTAAATATTAGAGGGAACGTTGCATGGAGTAATCTGATATAGTTATTTAATCTATGGTATTAGTTAATAAATATTATAAGATCTAAAAATTTATTCAAATAAGCCACAAAATTAATAAATTGATAAAAGTGAATTTAATATGACACTAACGACATTTTGTTATTGCGATTTACAACACCTTTTAAAGTTGTGTTGTCTATCACACAACACATACACAATTCATTAGACATACAGTACAGGCGTATCCAGCCAAATATATTATTATATTACTATTGCGAATTACAACCTTAAGCAGTTATAATTTATTAATTTGTGTTGTAGCTCCTTTTGATTCAGATGTTATTTTCTTGGATTGATATTAATAATCATTTGAGTAATTTTATTTTATTACAATCACATTCTACTTATGAGAATTATGGTATTGGTAAATAAAAAATACTTTAATTGCATGGGTAAGAACTTTGTTTTAAATTTGAAATTTGAAAAGTTGACTATTAGGTATTTTCTTGGATTGAGTACAAAAAAAAATTTCTAATTGCCATACATATATGTACATATTATAATAAACACAATTTATAATTCTTTTTTTCTATTTGTTATATTCTGTGTTATACTCATGACCAGTAACCTCTTCTAATATCCGTAAGTGACTCCTACCTGAATATTAATTCATTGTTATATTACATTAATTAGGCAGCGTTTACACATCAATATATATTGACAGCATTTATTGATGAGAGAGAATATTGAAGAAATGCTGATGTGTAAACACATATTGATATCAATATAAATTGAAGAAAAAAATAGAATTTATCCTATTTTCTTCAATATTTATTGAGAGAGACAAAATTAAATATGGCGAATAATGAAAAACTTAGCAACATTTATATGTTAATTTTTTTTTTTTTTTTATTTGATATTTACTTTATATTCATAGGGTACTTGATTAAAAAAGTTTTTATTTTTATATTAGTTTTGAATATATAAGAAAAAACTGACAAATAGTTCGATTGTTTAAAAACTGATGCGTAAACAGTAAACACAAATGTCTCTCTCTTCAACCTAAAATCATCAATAAAAAGTGAAGAATATTATCATTTTGTACAGAACATTTTTTATAATTCAAAACTCATGTCATATTAAGTAATAAAATTTATTCTATTCTTTAACATATGTACATTTCTCTTTTTAAAAATTATCGACGTACACTAACAACATTAGATAACAACATCATATAATGAAAATTTGATAATTGCAAAACATTACAATATCTACGCAAACGGTTTTGGAAGTTTCCTAGTCTCAACATGCAATTTTTTTTTAAACTGTTTAAATGCTTTTAAATATTTTTCATTTAATATCAGCATTGATCACAAAATTAACCAAAAATGACTAATCTAAACATTGCAATCTGGAATGCCAACGAACTCTGTAGACGTCAACAAGAACTGTAACTTTTTATGGCTAAACATCAAATAGACATTCTTATAGTCTCCGAAACTCCATTTTACATCTAAAAGCTTTTTCAATATTAAAAACTTCACAGTTTATGATACCAAACATTCAGATGGTGCTGCTCATGGTGGTTTTGCAATACTTATTAAAAGCAAAGTACTGGTACTCAGACCCAAATAAATTACCAGACTTACTTTTGTGTGACAAAGATTATTACATCAAGTCACTTACATGCAAAATCAAGGTTTGATCATTGCTCACCCCAATTATAATCCCCACTTCAACCAGGCTTATTTTTAAACAAAAAAAGCAAAGCTTACACACAAGGCATACAAACGTCTAACTCTCATGATATTAACGTCGCAGTTGAACACAACAAGAAAGCGTTGATAGAAGCTGTAAAAGAGTCAATACTCAAAAAAGTTAAACTCCAAACTATAATCTTCTGTCCTGTAGCAATCAACCCTAAAATAGTAGAAAAAAGAACATTGAAGAAACTTTTCCAAAAAACTAGATCACTAGAAAATAAGAAACAACTAACCCAAATTACTAAAGTATTCAGTAACCTTCTAAAACCTGCCAAAGAAGAAGCACTTCCATCGTATTTAGAAAACTTACCACCATCTGCGCACACTGCTTACTCTCTTTGGAAGGCAACAAGAAAACTTAAACGTCTACGACAACATGTCCCTCCACTAAGAAATAATAATGGAAATTGAGCTAGAAGCGATATGGAAAAAGCTAATATATTTGCTTTACACCTGCAAAATCCTTTCGAGGTATCCTTCAGTAGTCTCAGATATCAACATCATCCAGTTCCTTGATACGCCATACCAAATAGGTCTATTAAAAATTTATCATTAGTGAAGTTCAGAATACGATTTGAATACTTCTAGCAGTACAAGAATGATAAAAGAAGTGTCAAAGAAAACAATGAAGCATTTCACGCATTTTTCATTAGAAAATAGCCCAAATAATAACGCCGCCCAAACAAGTTAAAGAGCCCACAGGTGTTAAATCCTATAGACCTATAGATTAGCTTGTTGCCCATTATGCCAAAAAATTCAAGAAATTGTTTGTCAGAAGATTGAATGATACAATAACCGAACTAAATACCATACCTAGCTATCAATTCGGCTTCCAGCAAAAGGATTCGCCCATAGAATAAATCCACAGAGTAGTGCAGCATATAACTGAAACTTTAAGTGTAAAAAAATATTGTTCTGTAGCATTTCTCGACATCGTGAAGGTCTTCGATAAAGTCTTGCACGAAGGGCTATTATTTAATTTAAAAAGGCTGCTACCTCCATGATCACCAATTTTTCGATATCATACCTAAATAATCGAAAATTTGTGATAAAATATAATAGCGATATTACAGATATTAGACAAATACAATCAGATGTACAACATGGACCTACAACATGTGTTTTAGAACCAGTGCTTTACGCCATTTACACAGCCGATATCCCAATATCAGAAAAAATTATTTCATCTACTTTTGCTGATGATACTGCTATTTTGGTATTCCATACAAATCCCATGATAGCGTCTAAATTATTGCAAGATTTTTTTAAAATTGAAAATTGGCTTATGAAATGGTGTATAAAAGCACACACATCAAAATCATATCTGTCATGTAAATTGCATATATTTGGCATCTGTCCCGCAGTAAAATAAAAGGCATCTGTCCTTGCAGAGCTCACATTGTTCAAAAGAACAGATAACTCAGAATAAAATTCAACCAGCTATACTGGCTTAGGACGTTATTCCAAGCTATCAAATTACCGCAAATTAATTATATATACAAATCAATAATGAAACCAATATGAACATATGTTCTAGAGCTATGGGGTAATACAAGTAACTCCAATATTGATATAATTGAACGTCCTCTGGTTTGTAAGAAACGACAGAATACGAGATGATCTAAAGATTCTATCTGTAATGAAACAGTCACATCTAAGTAAATATTATATCAAGCAACACTTCAAAATCACCCAAATGTGGGGATTTCAACTTTTAATTACTTGGCAGATACGCAGACTAAAAAGATTCACACCCCTAGAGCTAACTTACAGATTTCCAAACAACTAGCCAAATAAATTACGTCTCTAGAAGAAGAAATCATTGGATTTTCTCTGTTCCACAAGCCCTCATTCAAATCAAAATTTATTTTTGATATCTTGTATTTTTTTTCTCATAAAACTTTTAAAATAGTTGTAATGAAATTACCAAAAAAAAATTTTTATATTTTAAATTAAAAAAAAAACCATTGTAAAATTGTGTGTTGCAAGTTCCCATAAATAAAATTTTTTCAAAAACTCTTGTTATTACAAACAATTTTACCTTATAAATTATTTAGTAATAAGTTTCTTAGTTTTAGGTTAGTTAATCTTAAGTTTAGTTAAATGTAAGTTTTATATAACAAAAAAAAAATATTGGATAAGGTTTTTAGTATCCTGTTTTCCCTTAAAAACTGAATTTTTGAGTTTTTCAAATATTAGTAATAGGTCAATTGTGCGGTTTCCTGTGATTTCCTCTATCGGGATCCTCCCCAGGTAGCGGATAGGGGGACGTTTGTTAGATATGACGAATACCGGTTTGCGGGGCAGATTAAAAAATCACAACAACAATGCAATGCAAAAAACAAAAAAATGTACCCCGGACGATAAGTCAGATAATCTGACAAATCCAACCTCTACGGAGGCAGGCTCTACGGATTCTGGAGAGAGCCAAGTATTGCATACTCCTGTGTCAACACAGATCATTATAGCCTCAACCCCGGAGACAGCTGGTAAAACAGATGCCATGGCAAAAGATTTAATAAGTGTCTCTATGGATAACCTTTTTCTTGAGGACATTGAACTATAGTATAAGTGGGTCATACACTCTTATGGTCTCACTAGTAGTTAAGAAGTTGCAAACAAAATTAATACTAATTCAAGAACCTTACATTATCAAGAACAGAGTAGCTGGTCTTTCACGGGAAGACTCGAACACTTTGTAGAATGCGGGTCTTGGAAAAGTTCCGTGCATTCAAGCATGCATATTGACGCATTTAAGCGTTGATATTAAATCTGGCGGTTGCCATAAAATATAAAAGTCAAGGAGAAGTGCAAAAAAATTTTATAGTTTTTTGTTACCTTCCTTACGACTTTACAGACCCCACATCAAAATGAACTCGTGCAAGTGGTCAACAACAATTTTGACATAGTAATTGGCTGCGATGCAAAAGCTCATCATGAGAACTGGGGAAATACCAATTCAAATACTAGAGGCGAGGCGCTCCTACAGGAGGTTGCTTGGTACTGACTTGGAAATCCTAAACACTAGAACAATACATACATTCGTAAACTCCAGGCGACAAGAAACTATAGACATAACTCTATGCTCTAGATCTTTTCTTTCAGAAATCAAAGACTGGAAAGCGTCTATGGAACCCTAAATTAACCCTAGAGGCTGATCCCGATAAGATCACGGTTTTTAGAGATATTAGAACTAACTGGCAAGAATTTCAAGATCTGGTGGCTAAGAAAGTCGAAGGTCTCTAAGACTAAGGATCTCGAAGGTCTCTGCAATAGACAAATCCGTTGAAAATGTGACAAATCGGTTAACGGAGGCTTTCGAGGCCTCTTACGCGGTCACCAAAAAATCGAAAGATTCAAAAACTGCTTCGTGGAACAAAGAACTGGAGTAGCTAAAGAGGAAGGCCAAAAAACAAAGAAAATGATTAGAAATCCTATAGCGAATTTGGAAGGCAATTATACAAAGGGTTGATTCGGAAATCAAAGAAACAGTCCTTTGAAAGTTCTGCGAAGGGATCGCGGATAATGCAGTTGAAGAGGCTTTGCTTAAGGCCATGAAAAGAGATCCAGTAGCAAAGTTACCACAATCTGTAAAAATCAGAGGTATCCTACACAGAATCGGATGAAGATACATATAGCGTCCCCTTTCACTTTCACACGCGCTTTCAAAGTTGTGGACTCGAAGACTTATCTCAAGAGGATACTATCCAGGAAATCACCATACCAAGCCCTTCGGATTGGTCTATTGCAAGAAAGATAATATGGCCTGCGATTTTAGACTGGGCTATCAACTCGTAGCCATATGCTTCTAAAATGTACGAGCAGCATAATCAAATGGCTCCCAAGAATCTTCACAGTCAACAGACTACTGAGATGGATAGCAAAGATGTGAGAACAACGTCATCTGTTCATCCAGGTAGATGAAACTTCTAAAGCTCAGGTGAAATCGGTTAGAGGATGTCCACAAGGAGGTGCTCTATCGCCTTTACTGTGGAACACATTGTTAGACGAACTCCTAAGTATACTGAACGAGGAAAGATTCAACATACACGGCTTGGCCGATAATGTTAGTATTTTTCTAAGAGGAGGATGTAACCTAGAACTTCGAGACGAAGTAAATTATCTAGGAATCATACTTCATAAGAAGCTCAATTGGGCGAAACATATCGAGATAAAATGAGCTAATGCCGTAAAAGTCCAACGGCAGTGTAGAAGAGCCTTTGACAACAATTGGGGCCTATAACCGAAAATAGTCTTAAGACTATATAAATTGTGCATTAAGCCTGTTGTTAGTTATGGGTCCATTGCATGGATTCCATAATGCCATAAAAAAACAGAAGCAGTATAAAGATTTGCGTGTCTTTGTGCAACAAGTGCCTTTAGAACCACACCTACAGCGACTATGCAAACACTTCTTGGGCTTCAACCCTTGCATGTTTCAGTAAGAATGTAAGAAGTAAGAATCCTCAAAGTTGCAACAAGGTTGAAAACTCTAGGGAATACTAGGATGTAGGAACAACTTGGAACCTGGTGTGGTTCAGAAGAGTAGGCTAGGTCTTGAAACACTTTCACGGACATTTTCACTGGGTTCCTTCCGGCTCTAGGCGCATGAGCTGAGGTGTTCTGGAAAAGGACTTGACTCCCAGCTTCCTCTTGACAAACACAGCATCGTCTTCCAGGCTGAAGTCCTTGCTAAAAATGCGGCAGTGAATATAATAAAAGAGCAAATATGGTTTAACAAAGTCATTAGACTCTCTAGTGACAGTCAGGCTACCTTAAAAGCTCTTGAAAATAGCTCAAGAGCAATCAAATCGAGATTGGTGGGAGAATGTTCGGGAGTCTTAAACCTCATAGGGCTTCGAAATAAGGTATAATTGATATGGTTACCGGGTCAGAGTGGCTTGACTGGAAATGAGAGGGCTGCCGAACTAGTCAGATCATCGGCGGGCAACATTAACGGACAAAAGTCGGCAGTTGGTATATCTATTGGTAACATTAAACTATCGATAGAAAACACCCTGAAGAGGGAAAAAAACTTTGGAAGCGTGTTGAAGACCACAGAGTCTCAAAAATATATGCACCAAGAATAAAGACCAAAATAACCAAATTCCTAGTAATTCTCACAAGAGCGGACTGTAGGAAGTTGGTGGGCATACTTACTGATTATAACCACATGAATAAGTACATGTGCAGACTAGCACTAAGTGACGACCAAATCTGTAGACACTGTCTGGAAGAGGAAGAAACCTCCACACATGTTATAGGAAAGTGCCCAGCTCATTCTTTGAATAATACTCATTCTTCGAAAAAATTCTTATCTACAACACAGCGGAGTAGAAACAAAATGAAACAAATCTCGTCACTTTATGCAGCCGTTTAACTCGGGCATGGATATAGTTTATTGACATATTATATAGGATGTAAATATATTTAATTTACTGTACAATTTATTATATATAATATCAATATATAAAATAAAGAAAAGGATTATGTTAAGTCCTACATATTGGGCGCTTGAACCAGGATTCGATTAAGATCATCCATTAGATCCATTAAGTTCATCTATAGGATTCGATCAAGACCATCAATTGGGGGTTTTCACATCTGTATTCCAGTCGTTTTCTGCACTTATAGTTTGTAGGCAAAAGGGTAGAGAGGAAAACAAAAAAAAAAGCTCCGGCCTTTTTTATGAATCCAAATCGATCCTATTTCTGGTATTTTTTTACAAATGCATAGAAACATTAAAGATGAGAATTTTTTTATCAGCAGAAGAATTTATTATTATTTTGAATTTTGGTTGGCTACGTAGTTCCGGAAGAAATGTATGGAAAAAAAATAATGATGATAAAAATGAATGAAAAGATCTTGAATTTTTTTAAAGGGATTTTAGGTTTATTTTTCTTTTTTTTTTATTACAAGATAATTTTAGCTATTTGGATATTATTTTAGTATTTAGGCATGTATGTATAATAATTATTTGTACATAAGTATAAACAATAATAAAATAAATAAAAATTTGAAAATGATTTGGTACAGAAACAGGAACAGGATATACGCTAATTAAATATGTAGGTATGTTTTTAGTTTAGATTTTTTTTTTGTTTTAAAGGTACTTATATATATACATACGCATGTACACACAATATAAGGTTTAACTTATTTGTGTTTATATGATGTACTAACTAGCCGGTAAATTAATTTAACATCTCAGTTACACGTAATCTAAAAAGCAGGTAATATTTACTGTTTAAAAAATTAAAACATGCATATGAAAACATTTAAAATTTTTTTTTTAAATTTAAAAAAAAAGGATGTGAGATACATATTATATTGTATGAGTATAGTTATCTAGATTTTGTAAATTTTAAGAATTTAGTGTAACACTCTAATATTAACTATGAATATACGTGATGGAAAAAAGAATGACGATAAAAATGAATGACATATTATTATTGAATTTATTAGAAGGGATTTTAGGTTTGCTTTTTTCTTGTACATAACAATTATTTTTAGCTATTTTAATATTATTACTATATGTTTATAATTATGTATTTTTTTTGTACACAAGTAAAAACAATAATAAAATAAATACACTTTTTTTTGAATAAATGAAAATTTTAATTTAATATGATTTCGTACAGTAAGATGGTAAGAACCATCTGGTAAGAACCGTTCAGATTGGTCTATGGCAAGAAAGATAGTATGGCCTGAGGTCTTAAACTGGGCTATCAACTCTTTCGAACCATACAAAGCTCCTGGGCCGGATGAAATTTGGCCTATTAAGCTTCAAAAATGCAGGAACAGCATAAACAAATGGCTCTCAAGAATCTTCACAGCCTGCATAGCCTTTGGATATATTCCAAAAGTATGGAGATCAGTGAGGGTCGCTTTCATCCACTCCCTACTAGCTTCAGACCTATCAGTCTCTCTTCGTGTTTGTTAAAATGCCTAGAGAAACTGGTGGACAGGTATATTAGGGATGTATGTTTGATCAGGGTACCCCTGAACCGTAAACAACATGCCTATAAGGCAGGTAAGTCTACTGACTCAGTTCTTCAAGAAGTGGTCTTCCATATGGAGGAGGCTATTGTGAAGAAAGAGATAACACTCGGTGCATTCTTGGACTTAAAAGTTGCCTTGTCAAAGGCCCCTTTCCAGGCTGAAGTCTTTGCCATAAACGCAGCAGTGAATATAATAAAAGAGCAAAGATGGTCTAACAAAGTCATTAGAATCTTTAGTGACAGTCAGGCTGCCTTAAAAGCTCTTGAAAGTAACCTCATCAGATCTAGATTGGTGGGAGAATGTTCGGAAGCCCCAAACCTCATAGAGCTCCGAAACAAGGTACAACTGATCTGGATACCATCATAGTGGCTTGACTGGAAATGAGAAGGCTGACGAACTAGCCAAATCATCGGCGGGAAACATTTATGGCCCGGAACCAGCAGTTGGTATATCTATTGGTAATATTAAACTATCAATAGAAAACACCCTGTAAAGGGAAGCAAATATTCTTTGGGAGCGTATGGAAGGCCACAGGGTCTCTAAAATATATGCACCAAGAATAAACACCAAAATAACCAACTTCCTGCTAACTCTCAATAGAGGAGACTGTAGGAAGATGGTGGGCATACTTACTGGTCATAACCACATGAATAAACACATGTGTAGACTAGCACTAAGTGACGACCCAACCTGTAGACACTGTCTGGAAGAGGAAGAAACCTCCACACACGTTGTAGGAGAGTGCTTAGCTCTTTCAAGGCTGAGACTCAGGCTGCTGGAAACGCAATACATAACCTCAGAAAACTTCTGCAGGATAAATCCCCCAAACCTATTGGTTTTTATCAAAAGGGTCGACTAAGTTGAGGGGTGGAGGACGGCATAAAGGGCTAAAAAGCCTGCATGCCGGCTCTGACATATTAGGGCCACCTCCGTAGATGAAAAAAAAAAAAAAGATGGTAAAATGTTATATTAATAGCACAAATAAATAACATATAAGTTATTAGTATGTAATATTATCAACAAAAACCTTTCTTGTTGTACCATACACCGCTTATACTCAAAAATAATCTCCTTTTATTCAAGAACAAAAACAAAAAAAAAGCAAAACGAAAAAATATGGAATTCAAAATCTTTTGCGCACCAATTGTTATTTTGAAAACTTTGAAAATTTTTTCAAATGACAAAAAAAAATTTCTATTAACACATATAAAACCTTTATTCGTTTGCACAAAAGGAATACTGGGGTGGAATTCTGTATTGTGATAATCACGCTGCGACTGTCGCATATCTATAATTGGTATTCCATATGGTGATTGTCACAGTGATAGTCGCTTTTTTTTTGTGATTTAAGGGTGACAGCTAATTTGGTGTCACTCATGGTAAAAATAAATAAAAATTTTAAGATTTAAGCCTTTTAGATTTTCTATGTTTTGGTTTTTTAAGATTTATGTTAAGTTTTTTATGTTTCAGGTTTTGTTTAAAAATTGTAATAATTTTAATTTGTGTATTAAAATTATTAGTTTTTAAGTTTACGAATAAGAAATAAGTTTATTGATAGGATTTTCAGTTCAATGTAGAAGTCGCTAAAATTGCAAATGATTTAAAAAGAATGGAACTGAATAAAAATGCTGTGATTATGTGTTAATATTTTTTTTTAATAAGTTTGAATTTCATTTTGGTTTTCAATTACATGTATAGATATTTATATTAATTACTTATAAGTTTGCAAATGAATTTTAATTAAATTTGAACACAATTTTTTTTTTCATTTTCTTAAATTTACTTTAAGTTTTTTTTTAGTATTTGAAAATTTATTTTATGAAATTTACTTTTAAGTTATTTTTTTTAAGAATTTTTTTTATTTTTATAATTTTACTTTATGATTACACTTGTTGCACTAATAAAATTTAAAACTTTAGTTTTGTTTTCTATTGTTTTGACACTTTGACATTTAATAAATCACTTGTGCTGCCATTTTCGAATTGTATTTTTTAAAATGCTGCCGTTTTGTTAAATTATTCAAGTGATCGCAATACGGAATACCAAAAAATTTTAGTGTCATCTTTGACTGTCACAAGGGTGACTATCGTTTATCACAATACAGAATGCCACTCCTGGAGTGGCATTCTGTATTGTGATAAACGATAGTCACCCTTGTGACAGTCAAAGATGACACTAAAATTTTTTGGTATTCTGTATTGCGATCATTTAAATAATTTAATAAAACGGCAGCATTTTAAAAAATACAATTCGGAAATGGCAACACAAGTGATTTATTAAATGTCAAAGTGTCAAAACAATAGAAAACAAAAATAAGTTGAAAATTTTATTAGAGCTATTAATCAATAAAGTGAAATTATAAAAAAACAAGATTATATATTAAAAGAGAAAAAAATTAAAAGTAAATTTTATAAAAATGTTTTTAACAATGTAATTTAATAAAATGTATATTTAAACCAAAAATAAAATTTATTGCTGACTAAAATACTAAAAAAAAACATAAAGTGAAAATCATTTCAACTAATTTAATAAAATGAAAAAGAAAATTATATTCACATTTGAGTAAAATTCAGTTGGAAACTTATAATTAATTAATATAAATTTGTATATATGTAATTGAAAAACAAAATAAAATTCAAACTTATTAAAAAAAAAATTAACACATAATCACAGCAATTTTTATTCAGTTCCATTATTTTTAAATCATTTGCAATTTTAGCGACTTCTAATTCTAAAACTCGCAATTTTTAATATTTACATTATAATAAATCTTAAAAAACCAAAACATAAAAAATTTAAAAGGCTAAAATCTTAAGAAACAACTAAACTTTTATTTATATTTATCATGAGTGACACCAAATTAGCTGTCACCCTGAAATCACAAAAAAAAAGCGACTATCACTGTGACAATCACCATATAGAATACCAAATATAGATATGCGACAGTCGCAGCGTGATTATCACAATAGAGAATTCCACCCCTGGATACAAAATATAGTGGGAAAGCGAGGATTTCGTTAGGTAGAAACGACTGGAACACAAGTGTGAAACCCCCCTTAGATTCATTAAGGTCATCCAAAAGATCCATTAAGATCATCCATAAGATCCATTAAGATCATCCATAAGATGCATCAACATCATTCTAAAGATTTGCCAAAAATAAGACAACATAAAAAAAAAACACCTTGAGCAAATCAAGGTCAAACCCTACAGTACGAGTGAAATCATACGAACTTTACATATAATATAAATTACTATTCAAAAGAAGAAAAGAAAAAAAAGAAAAATTAATTAATTGCAAAATTGTTGTAAATTAAAATTATAAAGTTAATTTTTAGTATTTACATTATTTGATCATATTTGATATTTTAATTATAATTGTAATATATATAATATATATTGTAGATAAAACAAAATCTTTCAGTCTATGTCTGATCAGAGCTTAAAAGGCCCGCATTTAAATTAAACTTTTGTAAAACCTCTGCATATAATTTTTTTTATTGTTACATAGAATCAAAGAACATATAATAATAAGAAGTCTCTCTGGATATTTTTAAATTTTGTCGAATTAGGTGCAGCGTTATGTATCAGGATCCTTGACCGAGGGTACCCGGGTTCGAACCTGGTTGGTAACGATTAATAAAAAAAAATCCATCATTAAATTTGTTAATTGAAAATCGAGATTAATCGAATGAAAATCATTAATTGAGAAGAAGAAGCCTCGGATACACGAATGACTACCTGATAACGACCTTTGGCACACAAAAAAGGACCCGAACTGCACAATGGAATGTAAGAACACTTAGAGAAGCATCAAGACTTTCGCTGGGAATTATTGAGAAAAATAGAAGGAGAGCAGATATACACAGCGATCATGAATTACTAACTGGGGACTTCAGAATGAAACTAAGTCAACAAGGAAGAGGCAGAAGAAATAGAAAGAAGAAAATAAATATAAACATCTTAAAAAATCCGCAAGTAAGAGCTGACATGGTTACGGCGTTACGAGTGAATATTAGAAATAATAGAGAGCACTTTTGGCAAGAGATACCGGAAGTTTACAACCAAACAAGCGAACAAAATCTTGGAATTTCACAACCACAAAGAAAAATCTGGATAACCGATAACACATGGGCCTTGATTAAAAGAAGAAGTGAGATGAAGAAAATGATAAACAACAGAACGGCATCAAGAGAGAATATGAAGATATAGCAGTGAAAAACAGTGAAAAGAGCAGCAAGAAGAGATAAAAGGAAATTTCTGCAAAATTTAGCCGGAGAAGCAGAAAGAGCAGCACAGCAACATAACCATAGTCAAGAACTAAACAAACCCGTCGGAACAACAAAACAAACCAATTAAAGATAAAAATCTCACAAATTTAGTGAAAAACAGTGAAAAGAGCAGCAAGAAGAGATAAAAGGAAATTTCTGCAAAATTTAGCCGGAGAAGCAGAAAGAGCAGCACAGCAACATAACCATAGTCAAGAACTTAACAAACCCGTCGGAACAACAAAACAAACCAATTAAAGATAAAAATCTCACAAATTTAGAGGGCCAATTAAAGAGATGGAGAGAACATTTCCAAGAACTGAGCAACAAAGAAGGTACAAATAATGAAGCAGACATAAGAAACAGATACGATGCAAATATCTACCCAACTGAGGGACTGACAATATCTATTCAAGCTCCAAATATAGAAGAAATCAAAGCTACAATCAATATCCTGAAACACAACAAAGCAACAGGTGAAGATGGAATTCCAGCAGAAATAGCCAAACTGGACCCCGACCTATTCGCAAAAACAATTGAACCCCACATCAGAAAGGCATGGATAGAAGAGAATATACCACCATCATGGAAGAAAGGAATGATTGTCAAGATACCGAAGAAAGGAGACTTGGCAAATTGCAGCAACTGGAGAGGAATTTCTGTTCTAAATACTATTCATAAGATAATAGCAATTATTATAAAGCAAAGATTAGAAGAAGTACTAGAACCAATACTACGGAAAGAGCAGGCAGGTTTTAGACGTAGCTGTGTTGACCAGTCAAATACTTTACGGGTCATAGTTGAACAAGCAGTAGAATGGAATGCCCCACTATATCTACTATTCACAGATTTTAAGAAAGCATTCGACACAGTCAAGAGATGCGCAATATGGAGAACACTTACAAAGAAGGGAGTCCCTGAAAAAATTATCAACATCATCAAAGCGATGTATAAAGATGCAGAGACAACAGTTCAACACAGAGGTAACATCAGTGATTCATTCTACACCAATATAGGAGTGAGACAAGGATGTGCACTATCACTACTTCTCTTCAACACAATACTAGACGACATTCTAAGAAAAGTTTGCACAGGAATAAACGGCATAGAATGGGATCTCTTCGGCAACTTAGAAGACTTAGATTACGCAGATGATTTATGCCTCATATCAAGAAATCAAAGGGACCTACAGAACAAAGTCAACAGATTACAGGAAAAAGCAAAAAAATCGGGATTGGAATTGAATATCGAGAAAAGCTAAGGCAATGAGGACAAACAACAGTGATAGTGAGCCAATAACAATGAGTGGACAACAGATAGAATACGTAGAAGAATTCAACTACCTGGGGAGCATCATAACATCAAGAGGAGGTACAACAGAAGATGTCAACAGCCGTATAAATAAGGCAAGAAGAACATTTGGAAACCTAATAAAGATATGGCGGAGCAACCAAATATCGGGAAAAACAAAGCTAACAATATTCAGAGCATGTGTAAAGTCAATCATTAATATATGGCAGTGAAACATGGCTCACTTCGGTCAGAATCAAACAGAAGCTACAAGTATTCATAAAAAAGTGCTTGAGAATTATATGCAGAATATTCTGGCCGGCAAGAATTAGCAACGAGGATTTATGGATGATAACTGGAGAAGAACCGATCAACAGGCAGATAAATAGGAAAAAATGGAAATGGATAGGTCTGGAGTGGAATCCACAAGGACAAAGGAGACCCGGTAGACCATACAACACATGGAGACGCACAGTCGATCAAGAATTAACAATCAACAATTATACCTGGGACGATATTAAGGAAGTAGTACTCAACAGAGAGAAATGGAGGTTCACTATCGAAGCCCTATGCTACCACGCGGAGTAATAGGAGAAAAAAAAAGGTGCAGCGTTGCCGTTTTGGCACAAAAGTGCCTTTTTACGGTTTTTACGGTTGAAACGTAACGTGTTTTTATGGTTGTTACGTGCCTTTTTACGGTTAGAAAACTATCAAATCTGTCTTACGAATTAAAGGTATTAGCGGTAGTTGAAGCCTTAAAAAAATGAAAGACATATTATGTCATGGGTATGAAATTTAAAATTGCAACGGATTGCAATACATTTACCATGATATTAAAAACGAAATACGTCCCATTACGGGTGTTCAGGTGGGCTATGTTCAACCAAGAATTCGATCACGAAATGGAATATAGGTCAGGGAGTAAGATGAGGATGATGCTTTAAGCAGAGTTTCCTGTGTGTTGATCGAAGATTCGTTACGGCATCGCTTAAAAAAAGCGCAAATGGAGGATCAATGGGTCTGAGCTACTTTAAAATTTTTGGAAACGTTTAATTTAGGATTTTTATAGCAATTATTTAAGAAGTCTTAGTTCCTGACAATAACAATAGTGTTCCATATTTAATAAGTAGATAAGCCAGTAATTTGTTAAATAAATACTCGAAATATTGTAGATATTGTAGTGTAAAATTGTAGTACCGTACTTAATTAAGCACGAAAAGGTGATTCCTAAATTATTGTCAATAGTGTAAATAAAACAAAAAAAAATTTCGGGATTCTGTTTAAAGACCCTATTAAGGAATTGATCGATGTCTCTTCCCTTATGGAAGAGATAATTAAGTTAGCTCGTATGCGAGGCAGTTTTTCTTCTAGAAAACTAAAGATTATTTGGATGAATATTTTTATATACCACATTCGAGTGGAAAAATTCTAAATATCGTTAAAAGTTGTGTGGAATTCTATAATTGCGGTAGAAAAGATGAGCAAAAAGTAGGAAACGCAGCCCTAGGCACTTACTATATAGATCACGTCGAGTCAATGGAGAAAACTAATAAAGCCTAATAATGGAGAAAACTAATAATTCCATCTTCATAGTGGTTGACGATTCTTTAAAGTTCACTTGGTTGTACCCTACTAAAGATGTAGAATCGGAGGCAGTAGTCAATATACTGCAAAAACAAACAGCAGTCTTTGGGAATCCGTTAAGGATTGTTTCAGACAGGGGCACGGTATTCAACTCTAATGCTTTCAAGAATTGTTGTTTGTCCAAAAATATCGAGCACCTAATTAATGCAACAGGCTTCAGGCCGTTCTTCGGGGAAACGGACATGTAAAACGAATTCACAAAATATTCATCCCTATGTTATCGAAACTTTCTCATGAAAACCCCGGTAACTGATATATTATATAAAGTACTCTCTTCAATTCGAATAATACTCACTCGAAAAACTTCGAAAAACTTCTTATCTACAACACAGTCAAGTTGAAACAAAAAGAAAGAGATATCAGCCGAACAACCATTAAGCTCGGACGTGGATATATAGTTTATGGATATATTATATAGTATATAAATATATTTAGTTTATTAAATCTATATCTATATGATTAAAGTATAAAGTAAATAGAAGGATTATATTAAATCCTACAAAATATATAGTATGTACGCACAATAATAAAGTTCTTTTATTGCACGTATTGAGAAAAAAATGTTTTTTTTCTTAAAGGCAAGGCAGAAAAAATTATAATCACAGTTGAAAACTTGGAAGCTAACAGTTCCAAAAATTTTCAAAAGGAATTTGTATTGTCCCTAACAAAAAATTAAAAATAAAAATATATTCAAATGAATCAAAGAACAATTATAATACTGTTATAGCAACATAATCTTCAAATTTCAATTACAGAATTACAGAAAATATGTGAAGAAATTAAAAATATCCAATTTTATATATTAAGAGTCTCACTAAAAAATCAATAGAACACAGAAATTTTTAAAAATGAAGGTTAATTACCTTCAAAAAACATTTCATATCCCAAAATGTCTATTTATGTAGTATTTTTAATCAATAGTATTAGATATAAGTTAATGAACTAAAATTTGAGTTTATTTTTTGAAATTAAAAGAAATTAATAAGTTAATTCAAATTGCATTAGTAATATTAGATTACTATTAATATAAATAAAAAACATGCAATTTAGTTTGATTCGAAGAATTCAAATAATTTTCAAGTAAACACTTTAAAAATTTATAATACAAAAAACGACGTTTTTATAAAAAAATTTCACTAAATAAAAAGTTTTGAAAACAAATAAAAATGAAAAAGATTTAAAAACAATAAATATAAATTATTTTAAGTTTAAACTAATATTTATTTTTATTTAAAGCTTTTTTTTAACCAATACATGAAAAATAATACTTATAATTTTTAATATAAATAATATTTTTTTTGAATTTCATTGAGTTTCAATGAACATATTAATTTTAATTTTCTGTACAGTTAATATCGTTTATAATTGATTTAAATCTTATTATTTTGCAATTTTAACATAACATTTCTCATAAGAAAATTTAAAATTAAAAGAAAAAAAACGGGATAAAAATTAAAAATATAAAGAATAAAATTTACAGCTCAAAATCCTTTTATGCAAATATTGTGGAAATTTTACTTATTTAATTTACTTATTATTTATAATATTAATTATAAAAAAATTATACACATATGTTTGTATATATAGGTTTTAATATCAAAAGATATTTATTTTATAATCGAAAATCAACTTCACTAAATTTATTTTAGCAATGATTGTTGGCTTGCTTTTTATTTGGATGTTTTCTACACTTATATCATTTTTTAAAATCATCATATAATACCATTGCAACTGTCATGGCCTATGGAACCTAAAAAAAATTATAAAAATTAAATTACAACATATTTTAAAAATTAAATTATTAATATTTTAAAAATTATAATATAAAATAATTGACATTTTTTAAAAACTCTGAAAGCAGAGGAATATTATTTTATTTTACACTATTAAAGTTTATTCATAGTAAATGTTAAAACCCACATATGTAAAGTTTATTCATAGTAAATGATAAAACCCACGCTGGTAAATATTTTAAGTAGGAAAATATTTTATTTGCTTTAAAAAAGGCAGATAGTTTATTCAATTGCTATATAAGAAAAAAAATATGGCTGAAAAAAATTTCCTAAATTTCTGAATTCTGCAAAATATCTTGGTATCAATCAAATATTGAAGCCAGTCTGGGCATACGGTATTCAAATATATCCAAACGTTTCAAACAAAGTACTGCGAAACAGTTAATGCCTCCTGGTTTGTTCGCAATGCTGATTTTCATAGAGATCTCAGGATTCTTTCCATAAAAGGCGAAATAAAAAAAATTGACTGTACGCCATAAAAGTCGCCTTTCGGAATATGTCAATGGTGAAATTTCACGTTTAGCTGACAATCAAAACTTTGTTGGGCTGACTTAAACTACCGACACCGTTTGAACTATGTTACGTTAAAACCTTTTTCCTCTCAATATTTTCTAATGGGATCTTGTTTGACCAAAGATATCTGAAGAATGGATCCAAAATCGTATTAATGGTTAGTCTTAAAGACTAGTTCTTTAACAAACGCACGGTTTAATCATTTAAATAAATTTGATCAAAAAACTATATTTTAACTTGTCTAAACCAACTCTCTTTCATAAAAGAAATAATATAATTATCATAGCGAATAAATAGATCGCGCGATAATTGGATGTCTGTGAATTGCATTGAATTGCAATTGCCGTTAACAAAATCTGTTGCAAAAGACAGCTCTCAGCCTTTAGATTATGCAATCAATTGCAATTCTTCATATGTGTGTGCGTAAATGTTATCATCCCAATTTTTTCATCGGTTCATCATCGGTTTGAACTCTGTGTAAAGAACTAGTTAATAAAGTTATTATAAAAAAGAAAATTGGCGCGTGCCACTAACCAATCCAAAATATTAAACACTATCCAACTAAAAATATATTTTTTTTTTTTCGATGAAACGTTATTAACTATTAACAGATAACGTAAAAAGTAGTTTAAGTTTAAATATTATAATTATTTTTAAAAATCATTTTGTGCACATGGTTATGACACTAAAATTAAAAAAATAAATTTTAATTAGTTAATTTTGACAGTATCTTAAAATTAAATAAATATTGAAAAATTAGTTAGTTTCTTAACCCAATTTTCATTGAACCAAGTTTTTGTTGAAATTTTTCGATTTTTATTACAATTTTTATTATAAAGCTAAATTTTGTTCAATTAATAAAAAAGTTTTGAATTTATTATTTGAAGCTTGAAATTATTAATTAAATAGGCTTATATGTATTTGCTATTGGTTGATTTGACACTAATGTTTTCAAATAACTTAAATGACCCTTTAGACGCTGTTGTATATTTATCTTGACAGCGCAACAATTCAATACTACAAGATTCATGCGTCCACTCGTCAATAATATTTTGTATGGATTGGTGTAAAATTCTGAACTTAATAACATAGTGCATTATATAAATTAGACATATTTTATTTAGATTATTATATTTTAAATTTTTATGTTTATTTTTTATTAAAACTCTACCACAAAAACTAAAAAAGTATACCAATTCTTTTTTCGCAATATGTATTTGCATACAAATTATTGTTACAAACGGAACAAAAGAATTCAATATTTCTATTTGTTATTTTTATGTTTTCATTTTTAAGAAGAGTAAAAACAATTACAAATCATTACAAAAAAAAATATTGTTCTACACGATCGTTGCTAAAAATACATGCATCGACTATTTATGCAAATCTCTTTTTTCTGCTTCTGTTTTTTTGTAATATAAAATATTCACCCTTAACTTACACTGGAGAAACTTACTAAGAACTTTGTAAGAACTTTATATTAAAATATATATAAAAAAAAACTCTAAAATCAATTTTATTTTTATATTTGATTAATGGAAAATTTTTTATGAATTATATTAGTTTAGAAACTTTATTACTTTATGAACAATTTATGAAAAAAGAACACGTGCATCGGTGCTAAGTGGTATTATATAAAATTTGAAATCTGCTTTTATCCTCATCATCGTTATTACTTTTTAAAAAAATCATCCAAATAAATTAATTAAAAAACAAAATAAATAATATTCAGAAATAAAAGAAAAAAAATTAATTTTTCAATAACCTCATGGAATCTAAAATCGAAAAATTTCTAGAAAAGGCCTCAGTTAAAAGAAAAGTTAAAAGAAAAGTTAGAAGCTTTGCAAGTAGATTCGACAGAATTAAAACCATTTTTAAGACTTCGCTTAACAGAAGCAGTAAAAAAATTAACTCCGCAACAACTTGAACAATATTTTCCCTCAAACTTGTTAGATATTATTGCAAATTCAATCTATTTAGACGACATTATAGCTGTTGAAGACGAAATAAATGAGCTGAGAGAATGGATTAAGGCACGAAGAAATTATCGATTTACAAAAAAGGTTGTCAGAATTAACAAGTGAAAATAGCAATGCAAATAACAATTATTCAAATTCTAATTACAATTCATTGTTCAATTTCAAAGACTTCGAAGAATGCATCCCGAAACATAGCGGTGATGACAATTATTGACAATTATTGCAAATGACAATTATTGCAAATGACAATTATTGAATGACAGACGGCGAGAACAGGGAATGAGTTAAAAAATTTATTGCTTACCGAATTTTCTAGAAGACTAATGCTGATATTCATAGAGATGTTTAAAGAAGAAAAAAGAAAAAGAAAGTTTCAAATGTATGTACTTGAAATGCAAGAAGTGGCATCAGCTGGAGTTATTGAAGATGATCTAATTCAATATATAATCGAGGGAATTTATGATTCACATATCAATAAAACTAACTCTATTATACAATGCTAATACGTTAAAAGATTTAAAAATAGCTTTAGTTAAATATGAAAGGATTCACTTAAATCATTCAGTTTATGAAATTCAAAAACAACGGTACCAAGTACATGAAATCCAAAAACAGTATCCTAAAGAAAACATATCAACAACATCAATCAAATGTTTTAACTGCAATGAACTTGGTCATACATCCAGTTTTTGTACAAAAACCAAAAGACAGCTAAGATCATGTTTTAAATGTGGAAAATTTGGACACCGTGTTAATGAATGGTCAAATAAAAACCCTAATATAGTAATGATTATTCAAGATACTCAAAATATTTCTACTTCAAATAGCAAGGCAGAATTAAGGTATGAAATTATTAACAAAAATGAATTTGAGGTAAATTATGAAATATCAAATTACTATGTGCTATTAATAACCATTTTGGACTCTGGAGGTGCAATCAGTTTTATTTTTTATTTTTTAACGGTTCAAGTATTTATTGAATCTTTCCATTAGAAATTGACAATAATTTAGCACTTTGACTTATTCAGAAAGAACAAGTTTATTCAAATCTTACATACTAAAGTTGAAGACGTATAAACCGGTGATTAAACATCAATTCAGGTTAACGACACCTACACGGCTAAAGTGCTCCCTTTTAATCTGCTCGCTAAAAGTATGCATAAAAGATTCCGCGATAGATAGTTTGGATGCTTTGACAATGTGCCAGCATAGTTCCTTGCTAGTCTTTGGAGTTCATCCCGGACCATAGATATGTTTAGATCGTTGTGTATGTTGCAATTTTTTACGTACCAAGGAGCTTTGGTAATGATTATTAGTATTTTTGATTGTACTCTTTGTATAATTTCCCCATTACTTTTAGAGGTACTTTGCCATAATTTACAGCCATATAACCAGATTGGTTTCTAGATTGAATTGTATAAAAGTACTTTATAGTCAATATCGAGAGGAGAGTTTTTTCCAATTAGCCAGTACAAACTATTTATTTTTAGCTTCATTTCTTCACGTTTCGTTTCTATATGCTTTTTCCAAATGAGCCTTCTATCAAGATGAACTCCTTGATACTTTACTTTTTTTGTCTGTGGAATGGTGATTCCATTTATTTTTACTTGGGGGACATGTATCTTTATTTAGAGTGAAGGTGACACGAACAGTTTTATTTTCATTTATTTTTATTTTCCATTTACTAAGCCAATTTTCAATAAGTTTAATATGGTCCTGGAGATTTTTGGAAGCAACATAAGCGTTTATGTGGATGTTAGTATTTGCCTACTATCTGGTAGATCGGCAGTGTAGATTAGATATAAAAGCGGCCCGAGCACACTACCTTGCGTACCACCAGCTTCGATAACATGTTCTTCAGTTATATAATCATTGCATTTTACTTTAAATCGCCTATCAGTTAGGTACGATTTGATAATTTGTTTAAACTCAAACGGTAGATTAGTTTGAATTTAAAAGTTTAGGCCATCATGCCAAACTTTATCAAAAGCCTGTGCGACATCAAGGAAGACGGCTGAGCAAAATTTTTTCTCTTCGAAGATTTTTCTAATTTGTACAGCTATTCTGTGTATCTGCTTTATTGTACTGTGTTCGGCTTGAAATCCAAATTGATGTAGTGGGATTACACTATTTACTTATTTTTTATTTTGCGCTTTAGTTTATGTACTAGGTCTTACTTTTTCAAATACTTTAGCTAGTGTTGGTAAAAGACTAATAGGTCCATATGAATTTATTTTTGTTGAGTCTTTACCTGGTTTAGGAATCATTATGATGTTTGAAAACTTCCATAATGAGGGGAAATAGCTTTTGTTAAAGATAGCATTGAAAATTTGGATAATATGAATGAAAGCCATACCAGGTAATTCCTTAAGAATTTTTCCATTAATTTTGAGTTATTATAAATTGCACTGTATTATATCTTAATAGGATTTATTAAATTATTTTGGTTTCTTATTATTGGTAATTTATCGTTTCTATCGTTTCTATGTTATGTGGCTTGAAAGCTTCTGCTAGATGTACTGCGAAGGCTTCTGCTTTTACACTGTCGCTTTTGGCCCAATTTCCATTGTGAAATCTGATTGGTGGCACTTGTTTTTGTGGTCTTTTTAGATTTTTTGCAGCTTTCCAGTGAATAATTTGTAATAAATTTGTTATAAAAAAAAAGAGTTCGTGTGTGTGTTTTGTTTTATTGCATATTTTCAAATTTTTACTCACGGTAACAGTACTGCGTATCAGGGTTGATATTTTTGATACTATTGTACTATTTTTTGATAATTTCAGCTTGATAAAAGTACTGTGATACTTTCAATTGATATTTAGTACTCTCAAAAAATTTTAAATTTGTATTTTATCATAAAGGAATTATAAATTAAAAAACATTTGGAAATATAGAATTATTATTTACCTTACTATATTTATTTGAACTGAAGGCTGCGATTGATAGAATAGTCGAACAATGGAGTACATTATTATATTAATTTGAATTTGAGAATTTCGAAGCTCGCTATGGTAATGAAAATATAGCATCCGTAAATCCGAAATAATGAAATTAAATTTGCTTTTTTATCATACATATTAAAAATAATTAATAACATCAATTTGGAAATGCAGCTGGAGCTGGCTAGCACGTATTTATTTATATTTAGCACGCACGTATTTATGTATATAAAAATAGTGTTTTGGAATTTAAAATATTAAAAATAGAAAAAGTGAATAAAATAATACAGAACAAGTGAATTAAAATAACAATCAAAAAGTGAATATAAAAACATTACAAAATTTTAGTAAATAACATATAAAACAGTGAAATTAAAACAAACAAAAGTGCAGAGTGTAATCAAAAAATAGAAAGGCAGCCATTACGGCATCCTTAAAAACAATACATACCGTTATATATTAAATATAACCCAATAAAGGAAAACGGTAATCTTAAAAATAGTATTGGGACTAAAATAAAACAAATATAGTGCTCGGACTAAAGTAAAATAAAAATTACCCAAAAACATAGAAAACAATAAAACAAAAAAATAGATAAAACGGACTACATTTGAAAAATATATAAAACAAAATATTAAAACAAAAAAAATAATAATAAAATAAATACTAAATTTAAAAAAAAAAATTAAGTGGGTAAAGCATAAAAATGGCTCCCGTGGGGAGCGATAATTACTACAGTCCCCTCTTGGATATAGATCACCAGGATGGACGCAAAGTAAAAAGAAAACGAACCCCAATAAATAACGTAGAAAGTTTTCCGGACCTAACCTCGATAAAACAAATAAATAACAACGCAAACGAACCAAAATTCCTAATAATAAAAACCAAGGCCAAAACAAAAAGTATGAGAAGCCATAATATATTCCTAGTGGATAAACTATTAAGAATATATACAACAAAATACGAGGCAAAATACAACAGAGAAGGTAACATAATCCTAAAAGTTGCAAATAAACAATTAGCGGAGAAGTACTTAGAACTAAAAAAACTAGGAGAAATAAAGATTGAGCCCGAATACTTCCGCAGTCTTAACCAATCACAGGGATTAATATATTGTAGAGACATAATCGACCTAACTGATGAGGAAATCCTAGAAGGCCTGAAGACCAAAAATGAAAATGTTATAAAAATATTCCGTTACAAGGCCAGAACCACAGAACAATCATCAAATCAAAGGTACTCAGAGGCTATATGCATCACCTTTGACCAAACAACACCACCAAAAGAGGTCAAAATCGGATTCTTAAAAATAGAAGTAAAACAATACTACAGAGCACCTATGAGATTCTTCAGATGACAAAAAATTAACCATATAGGCAAGTACTGCAAAGCAGAAAAACCTAGATGTGTTAACTGTGGCATTGAAAATCAAGAAGAAAAACAAGAAACCCATAAACAACAATCAAATCATTCAACACAGTTAAATGCTGCATTAACTGTGAAACCGAAAAATTGCCTAAAGAACATCCAGCAAATGACAAAGCATGCCCAGTTTACGTTAGGGAAAAAGTACTAGTACAAATCAGAACAGACAGAAAAATAACAAGAGGAGAAGCACTAAAAATTTACAAAGAACAAATTAGAGAAAGCCCTATCAATCCAACAAACACAGCAACAACATATGCAACAACAGCAGGGACAAACAAACTAAACACACAAACACAACCACAACCACAACAACCAATGGCAGCAACTCAATAACAAAAACCAACAACAATACCAAAAACCACAACAACCAACAACAATAACAAAAAAGCAGAATCAACACAAACAATTCAACCCAAAACACAAATACAAATACAAACAGAAAGCAAAAAACAACACCGTGAGCAAAATCAGGAACAGAAACGAAACCAAAAATATCACCAAAAAAATAACAACCTCAACAAGCAACAAAACAACAAGAACAAGAATCAATAAAAACTACACAAAAACAAACAAAAGAAATAGAAGACACAAACACCAACTCCACTGTAATTGACCTCGAAAGAGCTCAAAATATAGTGAGTTGGTCACAGCAAACAGAAGAATCATCAGATACAGATTCAAAAATTAAACTAAGGATGGTACTGAAAAAATTAAAAAACAAAAAAACAACCAAGAAAACTTTAGAAGAAGAAATTATGGAGCTGAACTCAACGGAATCTGAGTCAGAAAAATATAACTAAAATATAAACGGTAAGACAAATGGATCAAAATCCAATTAATCCCATAACCCCGACACCCTACAATAGCCCAGTAAACAATTATGCAAAACAGCATGAAATCAATGGAATGGAATATCCAAGGGTTCCATTGCAATAAACACTATATACCACTCCTCAAAGATATATATAACTCTATGATCATAGCGTTGCAGGAAACTAATGTACATGGTCCTTATCAGCAGACAGCGCTCGAACAATATGAGTGCCTCCTACCACCTACTCTTCATAGAGTTGGTTGGGTGGGTTTTCTTGTCGCCAGAGGGCTAATATTTGTAGAGATAGTACTAAACACGACACTTCAGGCAGTTGCTATAGCGGTAACACTTCCAGGTATAAAGAAACTGATCACCATAACAAACCTCTATCTAGAGCATGATCTGGAGCTGCAAAAAGGTGACCTAGAAAATATAAAAGACCAACTCACAGCACCATATATTATTCTGGATGATCTCAATGCAAGAAGCGAAACCTGGGGTGATCACCTAACATCTGAACAAGGGCAACTGCTTGAAGACTGGATGGATGATAGCCCTGAGTTATGCCTATTAAATAATCCATCATCCACACATTTTAGCACAAGAGGTACCCACACGGCACCTAACCTAACAAATATCATATAAACTAAATTGGGAGGTTGGCTATAACCCAAAAGGTTATGATTATCACCCGATTCTTATGTCCATCAATAACACACAAACAATAACCAAGATACAAAATTATAAAATCAAATATAATGAAAAACAGGCTAACAGGCTAACAGGCCCTATTTCCAACAACATATGACAGAATTCCTTAGTGCCAATCCTATATCAACAAATATCAATAAAGAAAACGCAATCATAACCAAGTCTTTTAGAATAGCTGCCTCCAAAGCTATTCCACAAAAGTTTCAATACAAAAATAAGAAGCTTGGTATAACACAGATAAAGTGAATTTGACAAAAGAAAGAGACCACCTTTGGAGATCCTACAAAAGATTCCCCACGACGGACAAATTATTAACACTAAAACGGACTAATGCACTTCTCCGTCGAAATATAAAAATCTCTAAAAAGCAAAAATGGACGGAATTTGCCAATAGCCTCAACGGCGATAATCTCTCAGAAACTTGGCGCAAAGCCAACTATATACTTAAAGGTAATAAATATCCAGGACTCATAGCCATACGGCAGGGAGACGTACTAGTGACGGATCCTGAGCTGAATGCTGAATATCTTGCTGATAAGTATAATTCAATTACGACCGTAGCACAACAAAACTCTTTCCCTAATTTTACAAATCAAAATAATCCAACTTTAGATGCAAAGATTACAATAGATGAAATAACAGAAACACTGAGTCACTTTGAGGGAACCACACCAGGTTTGGACGGGGTCACCTATGGCATGGTTAAACATGCTCCGGTAGAATTCCTAAAAAGACTGTGCAGGCTTTATAATAGCGTCTACGGCTCTGGCCAACTTCCACAAACGTGGAAGACAGCGGAGCTGATACCTATAACGAAGCCGGGAATGGATCCCCAAAGTCATTCAAGTTACAGATACATCTCATTCCTCCCTGTACTTTCTAAAATCATGGAAAAAATAATAGCCAAATACTAAACTGGCACACTGAAGAAAAATTATCGCCAGAAGTACAAGGTTTTAGAAGATTACATAGCACGACCACCCTACTACACAAAATAGAATTCGATATAAGTGAAGCACTCGACAATAAAAAGAGTTTTGACCTTATCTCTTGTGATCTGGAGAAAGCTTTCGACAGAGTACCAAGGAAGTCGGTCATAAAACAACTAATTGCTTGGAAATCGGGCAATCTCAATCGGCATAATCAATTACATAAATAGTTTTTTAGTAAACAGAAAATACAAAATAATTCCATTGTTTGTTCGAAACTACATGCTTCTAACACGAAAAATGAGTGAACTCGACTTAATGCATCAACATGTTCATTCGATTACCATTTCTATGTTACATAATATAATCATACTCTTGCATTTTAAGCGTCCACCTACTAATTCTTGGGTTGATTACTTGTTTTTTCGAAGGCGCTAACTTATTTCAATCTGTAACGATCTTAAAATTCCTTCTTAATAAATATATTTTAAATCTTTTTAACACGTAGATAACAGCGAGAGTATGATCTGTAGTTCGGATCATACTCTCCCAAAAAATCTAATTTCGCATATAAGAATCTACATTTAGCAATATTTAGTTTCAACATATTTTCTACTAATGTTTAAAACACAATTTTCATAATTTCATATGTTCATCTAAAGTTACAGTTGCGATTAATAAATTATCAATATAAAGGATTAATATTTTTCGATCAATTAATTTTTTAAAAAAGCATTCTACATATCGCTGGAATACTGACGCACCATTTTTTAAGCCGAAAGGCATTTTCAAGTTTTCATATTGGCAAATAGAAATAAGAAAACTGATATACTTCTCCGAATTCTCCTTCATGAATACATGATGAAAGCCGCTTTTTGAATCAAGTACTCAAATATATTTTTTATTCTACAATCGGTCAATAAAATCATCTTCTACATGGATTCTGATTCTCAGCAGTTGATGGTAGTTGACGATTACAGAGAGTTAATGAAAGAAATGTTTCACATGCATATGAAGCTAGATGGAATAACGAACCAACGGCTAATAAACTAAAACAAATCAAAAGGTCAACTGCACCCTGGAAAACCACTGATTCTGTAACCCGAAAGAACGGATGTATAATTACAAGACTGAGGGAGGATAGGACACACGCGACTAACGAATAAGTGCCGGAGTCGGCATATTTTCGAAGCCTCTCCGCGCTACAGAAATGCAAGCAGTATACATTGTATCGGGGTGCTAAATATTCTCGCTGAGGACACTGAGCAGTCATTGGAACGTATTATTCAATTCACCAAATATATACAACATCTTCGGGGAAATCTAAATGTTTTTTTTATTTGTATTTATTTTTTCTTTCTTTCTATTTTAGTTTACATAATTAACTATATATAGTTACTTGTTTTTTTTTACATTTATTTTTTGTTTATTTTCATTGTTACTTTCATATTTGTTTTCAGCTTCTGCAATTTAAGTTTATAAGTAATTTCTTTAAGATTAAATTTAATATATATTTGTTAAAAAAATAGTATATGGCCCGAAAAACCTACTAAGGTTCAGCGGCCCGAAATAAACTTTATTCAATCCAATTCAATTCTACTAATGGTAACGGACAATTATCAATTCTACTATGGTAACGTAATGTTCTTTTATTCAATGATATATAATCAATACCTACATAAGCGATAGTCATTATTTTTTTTCTAAAAAGAGGTACTCGGTCTGGTAAAACTTCTTTCAATTAAATCGTTAATAATTTTACACAAAACACCACGCTCCATATATGATAATCGCATTGGTTTGGTAATAAAATATTCGTTTCGTAAATTATCTAATTCAATTTTCATTTCACATTTAAAGTTTGCGATTTCTATTTTACAAAAATCTTTTTTATAATTTTCATACAATTTAACTATATTCGTTCGCTTGACAACTTCTGTTATATAAAATTGTATAAAGTTTTCTTTTTTTTAACAAAACAAAAAAAAAATAAAAGTGAAAACTAGCGACCCCTGTTGAGTAATTATAATTCAAGTTGAACCCAATTTTAAAGTTTTCAAAAGACCAGTAATTTATGTATTGACAAAGGCTTCTCACGATAAACTAGAAACCATTACTGTTTTCTTAAAAATTTGAAGGTTAGTAAGTTTTATTTAGGAAACAGAAATACTGCTCCCTCATATACTGTTTCGTTTCGACATACTCCCTGTAGTAAGTGGAAATTAATGAATAAAATTAATAAAAATAAAATATTTTTATAATTAAAGAGGTATATACAATATTAAGAGATAATTAAGGAGAAGCGAGATAAAATGAAAAGGTATCTACTGCGCAGTTCCTTAAATGCTTGTCAATTATAATTATAGATACTCTACTTGTATAAAGATGAAATTGACCACCATATGAAGAATTCAACTGTTTTTTTTTCGTATTTGTTGTTTTTTATATTTTTTTATATCAGAAACTAAATTTGGAGGTCAACCTCAATCTCAAATGATGCAATAAACACTACCAATACAATATTTTTTTATTTATTTCAAGCTTAAATCAAGCAGTTATAAATTACTTATATCTACAGTTACATTTTTTTATATAGTTATAAACTTAAAGTTGTATAATTTAACAATACTACTAAATACTAAAGGATGCCATGAGTAGCTGTGTAATTGGTTTAGTTGGTGTAGTTGTTTTTTTTAAAATAGACTTTGAGAAAGAGAAGTCAATTAAGACCTTATATTTATTTCATCATTATTTCATCGAAGGGCAAATCTTAAAAATTTTCTCTGAATAACTTCAATTCTTTGAATATGGACATCATAAAACAGAGACTTAGCTGGCATATTCCAAATTAGGTCGGATCAATGTTGTATAACGGGTCTTTAAAATATAAGGATCGGAAAATTTCTTTGTCCAACGTTTTGTGAATCCTAAGGAATTTGATTTATTTTTAATGTGATCGTAATGTAATTGAAATGTTAATTTATCATCGAAAAGCACACCTAAGTCTTTAATAGAATTACCTTTTAGTAATAGTTCACCATTAGAAGAATAATTATAAGCTAATGGATTAGAACGGCGATTATAACTCATTAATGCGCAATTTTTAATATTAAAAAGTAAGTTATTGTACACCAGAGAAAGAAATTATCAAGATCATAAATTTTAATATCATCCACGTAAATTTGTAATCTGCTATTTTTGATTACTGAGGCAATATCATTAATAGGAATTATAAACAAAAAAGGCCCTAACGGACTACTACCTTGTGGAAAATCTGAATTGGCCATAAATGTTGTCGAAATAGATGACCTGAACAAAACATTATAAACTCTATTGGTTAAATATGAGTTGGTCCATTTTAGAAGGATTAACGGAAAACCTAATTTTCCTAATTTAAGCAATATTACACTATGTGGTAAAATGTCAAAAGCTTTACTAAAATCCGTGTAAGTAACTACATCTGTTTGTAAGCCTTCCCCCATATTATTAATAAATGTTGAAGTTAATTCAATAAGATTTGTTACCACCGATTTATTTTTTATGAATCCATGTTGACTGCGAATGAGAAAAGAAGTGCAATGACTATAAACAGAATTAAGAACAATGAATGCGAGAACTTTAGGAATCGATGATAACTTAGCAATAGAACGATAATTACGTACTTCATCCTTCAAAGTTTTTTTATGTATGAGTCGTGAATAGGACTTTTTTCAAATTAAGGGGAAGATTCCTGATTGAATTCCTGATGCATTAAATAACATAGACTTTTTCAGGATTAATTCAGGGACATCATCAGGACCGGGAGATGTACTACTACTGAGATTTACTATATTCCATAACCATATTAAGAGGTTTATATTTTTGATTAGAGCTACGGTTATAATTTGTTTTAGTTTTTATGTTATTATTAAGAGATTTATGTTTAAGGTTATTCTTATTATTAATATCTGGGATAGTACTACAATGATTAGACTTAGTGTTAAAGTTGTTATTGTTGGTAATATTCTTAGAACTAGATTGAAAGTTATTAGAACTAGTATTAGAATGAGATTTTTTAGATTTAGGAAAATAGTTAGAAGTGTTAGTACTACTATTACTATAATGATTTTTTAACTTAGGATTAATTTTTGACAGATTCTTAGACACCATAATTTTGCTTCTTGAGTTGAGATGTGCTGTCTTCTGTCTCCAAGGCTGAATTATGATTTTAAAACCTTTTTTGTCAACGCTACTACACGGAAACAACCAGCTATAACGTTTATGAACTATAAATTTGAAACATGCGAAAATTATTTTCTTTTTTTAAGTCTTTTTAATCAGTGAAATTTTTCAATATTTTTAGATTATTTTTAGCAGGTTTTGTTTGGTTGAAGATTCTTAATTTTTTAATTCTGTTGTCCTAGTCTCACAATGACCAAGTTGTACAAAATTTATTGATTTCTGGAGATGTGGCATTATATGGCGCAACAATCACAGGTTCGCTGATAGCAGCAGCAATCTCCGCACCTATATTAAGATGATCCGCGACTGAATCCACAACTGAATCATCGAGCGAAGGGTTAGATGCCTTTGGAGAGGTAACTTTATCAATTTTAACCTACAAAGTGTTTAATTTATTTTTCAACAGGCTCAGTTCAGACAATAAAACATCAAAATCTATATATAATAAGAATTAGATCACTAATTAGGACCTATTAAAAGCATCAACTACGGTGACAGAAATTCGTCATTGTATGGAAAGGGACGTACAAAAGTTTATAATAAGAGAAGGTAAGAGACTATTTTCATTTCCAACAACATCTTAAAAAATATAGACTTCAACAACATAGTAGTCTCGAAAAGAAAGGAACATAAGTTAAGTTTGCCCAACAGATTTAAATTTAAGCTCCACGTGTATGTGGATGGAAACGTGTGCTTCCCTCCACACCAAATGCTCCAATGCTCCAGCAAGGAAAAAGTACATTTACATCAAGGAGCGAAGCAAGTTCCAAAACTAAATGCAGTACAAAGTAAAACTAAAAAATATATCACTTCTAACCTACAGGCAAAACCGAGAACGACGTGCATTCAATCAACAGCCAAATAGAATTCAGCCGTCTCCATAAAAATTATCATACAAATTCAGCTAATACAACAGCAGAAGCTAAATCGTTTAATGAGAGTAACATCAACTTCACCTATACCGACAACAACAAAATTATTGTAACATCATTTCATTTTGAATAGAATGGTTGATATGCAGCCATAATTATAATACTAGAAATAAGGCCAACTTTTATTTAACACTGTTCAAAACTGATAAACAACAAAAAATTTGCTTTTATAATTGTCTTAAATTGTATAATGAATTGCCAGAAGAATATAAAATTATTAATAATATTTGTTATTTTAAAAAGCAAATTATAAAATATTTTTTAGAAAATTAAGTAGATAATATAAAAATTATTTTTATAAAAATTATTTTTGTAAGATATATTGTAGCACATTTAGTTTAAGTAATAATTGCACTTTTTGTTCTTTTATTTTCTTTTCTTTCTTAAGTATAATATTAATTTTCAGCATAAGTCATTAATTTAGTATTTAATTTTAGTATTTAAAAAAAAATTTAATTTTTTATTTTTGAATTGATTTAAACATGAATTAAACTTAATTGATTATGAATTGACACTGAATTAAAAAAAAAACTATGAGACCAAACAGTTTAGGGTCTATAAAAAATAAACCTAAAATTTTTGAGAACTTATATCTGTATACCTATACATATTAGTGTATATTTACCATTAAGTTATGTTAAGTTTTTGTAAATTTTAAATTGAATAAAGAAAAAAAAAGATAAAAATGAATAATTTCATTGTAATAAATTAAATGAATAATTTAATTGCAAACATTATTTTTTCTTGTTGAATTAAATGTTGAGCAGAATAGCCGACAAAAGGGAAAACAAAAACGAAATAAAATCAGAACGCAAGATAAAATCGTAATAAACAATATTTGAAAGAAACATACAATTATTTGAAGTAAGGAAACAAGAATAAACTGGAAGGAATATTAATAAATAATTTAAGTTAAAATTTACATTGATTACTTGGGTGAATGCATTTAATTGCGCACGTTGATCCATGTGATTTTGTAAATTAAACTCTTTGCAGGAAACCACATCAGTGCGAGTCAAGTTAACTTCAGTTATATAAAATTGTATAAAATTTTATTTTTTTTAAAATAAAAGTGAAATATTTTAACTTAGTTTTGTTTTATTAATAATGCTATTTTAAGTCCCTTTCCAACTTTTCAAGAGGAGTTCAGATAACAAAAAAGCTTTAGTCCAGATTTTGTAAATATTGAATGAAGAAATGAAAATATTTAAAATAATATTTTAAGAACCAAATTAAGATAAAAAGTATTAAATTTTGCGACAAAAACACGGAAATAAAAAAGTATTTTTATGCTAGTAAATTTTTTTTGTAACTGTCTACAAATTTTCCTATTAAAATATTTATTTTTTTGATTTGGTGTCATTTAAACAAACCTGCAATTTTTTGTTACAGTATAATTTAAATTTAAATGAATTTTATTTATTTATTTTTAACAGTTGATCCTACAGATAAATCTGTAGGCCAACTTTATAGGTCCTTTTCCCTTTCGAAATGTGGGCCTTTTTTTTTTATATAATATATACTTTTGTATATTACATATTTATATTATTTTTTTTATTAGTTATATTATATCTTTATTAATTATTAAATTATATTTGAATCGATGTGGTTGTATTGAAAATTACTTTTTTCAGTAATTTTCCATTTGAAAAATTTTTTGGCTCTCACAGGGTTTGAACCCGTGCTCCTTCGGTCGTTACATTACTACACTCGAGTGCTTTACCACTCGGCTACCGAGTCCACTTTAAATGAATTTGTTTCAAACAAAATTTGTGTTTGTTTAAATTAACACAGAATTTATGAATAATTGCAATAATGTATGGTATTATTTTTTTCTATTAATTATTTCTTTTTTTTTAATTTTTAATAGACTTCAACCAATGTGGAATTTGTTCTTCTAAATTTCTCCCATTTATAATATTAAAGAATTAAAAATATTTTTACCACTAATTAAAATAAATAAACAATTATTTTTAAACTTACCGCGTTAAATGCCGACTGCCTTCATGCACAGCCATTTCTGAACTTTTAAATTCATTCAATTCCTTTCTTATAGCTGCTTTATCCTTTGGTGTCAGTCTTGTCCATGGCTTATCGGCTCTGCGGTCATAATCATGGGCTTGTGTAACTTCAATATAATCATTAAAACGTATAATTTTTTTTTCTTTCAATTCATCAACTGTAGGCCGAAAACTTAATTTTCTAAGAAGATAACGTTTTTTCTCTTCTTTTTGTTTTCGTTCTTCGGCGGGTGTTGTAGCTATTAATATTAAATTCAGTTTAAGTAAATGTAATTTTTTTTATTAAAATTTCAAATAAAACACTTTCATGATTAGTTTACAAATTAAAACAATTTAAATATTTTAAATTTTCTTGTGAAATCATTGTATGAACACAAATTACTACATTCATCTTTCTGAGACAACTATATTTTGAAAATAATAACTTGAAAATATTTGAAATTTTTTGTTAATTATTAAATCTTAAAATGTAATAAAAAAAAACTATGCACAAAAATAAAGATTAAATAACGGAGGGCTCTAAAAGACTCCATACGCCATCAACTCGGTTTGGAGTAAACGTAATTTTATGTTTAAAATTACGTAAAAAAAAATGTATGATACAATTTTTTGTAACTTTTGCACTTATTTTGTTTAGTCCTACCTTTTAATTTATAAAACTTATACGAGTAGGCATTTTTGTTTCTAAATTCAATCAATATAAAAATAAATAACTAAAACTATTTATTAATACTAGCTATTCCGGGCGTAACATTCGCCGGTCTAGCATTGAAGAAAGTTATCCCTTTCATTAAAATATTTTAGTGAAAACACAGTTTTCTATTATTTTTTTTTGGACAACATCAGTAATACACCATAATATGCATTAATAGACAATCATCAGAAATAACAATAAAATATTAAATGGCAAAAAGATCAACTTGAATCATCTGTAATTAGAGTAAGAAAAAGAACGACCAGCAGCGTGCACTAAAATGAGTAGTATGAAAATATTTAAAACTTTATTGAATGTGGAACATTATAACCCTTATATGTGGAACATTATAACCCGAGAAACCAATAGAAAAGCTACAGATACTTATGCAGAATACAACCGTTTGAATCCCGAAAATATAAAAAAGAATGGCAAATATTAACTCTATAATATAATAGCAAATCAAAATATAATAGCAAACGTAAAACGAAAACATGCGTAACAAGAAATATAGAATTCAAATAGAATTACATAATCACAAAAATTCTTATATTAAGTAGCAATTAAATGACAATATATCTAGAGCGCTTTCCTCAGACGCAGTCCTCATTTTTCTCTACCGTCTTTGTTAAACGATCATCGTCATACCATCGGTTCTTCACGTAAGGTGTTTCAACCCACGGTATGTGTAGTAGCCAACGTGATGATATTTCCGCATTGTTCCCATTTGACGTTGACGGAGAAATTATGTTCTAGAGGTGTGGTATTGAGTATATCGCTTATTCGCTCCTTGTACGATATGGCTATCTCAGGTGACTGAAGTCTTCCAATGTTAAGGTTCTTATTTTGGCTGCTGCATCCTTTTTTAACATTGGATACTCGTCCTCTGAACTTGGCCACAGCTAGGAAGCGGTCAGAGTCGATGTTAGCTTCTCGATAGATATAGCCAGCCAGGTAGCTTTGTGGATATTTTTATGGGGGAAATTTGTGCTACTTATAACCATATTACGAGCTGCCGAAAAATTGTCCGGTATCCATTATCGTCGTTGTTGGGTGAAAACTTTGTGGAGTCCTCTGCTTCATCGGTCCGTGCACACATAATATGCTGATATGGAAGAGTTTGCCTTTGATTCGGATGAGGGCTAGATGTTCCTTAACAGGTTAAAATCAATGACATTTCTTCCAAGCCGTTTTCTCACTACGAATCCGCATGCAAATATGTTTTCTGTGGCAGCTGTAATATATATCGCAGGTTCGTTTTTTAACATGCCAGATTCTTTACATCGGGTTTGATGTATCGCAGTAATGTCTGCTTTATACTTTGAGATAATAAATTAGAAAGCTTAGAAAAAAGAAAAAGTCCTTATTATAATTAAGAAAAGTAAAAAAGTCTCTTATTAGATGCAGCTGAATGATAGATTGTTCTTACATTCCAACTGCAAGTTCTTAAAAAGGAGTCCTATAAACTTTTTCCGGGTCTATTTCCTATAAATTCCATGGTATCCGAGGCTGAGATTTGGAAACCTGACATCTTACTGAACATGTTGCATACTTTTCAGTAAAAGCTCTGTGCTGATCGATAAGGCAAAGGGAGAGTCAAAACTGCCTTCCAATTACCGACCATTGTGTATGCTAGATACGACTTAGAAAATATCAAACAGTATGATAGAATGATAGACAACTACTTCAAGGATCATATATTACCATATGATAAGCTGGGAGGTAGAAAGTGTATGGCAGTTACCGCGGAGACACGACCGAGATTTATCTTTGGTTCTGATCTCTGGAACGCGACCTATGATGGCCTGCTGCGGTTAGGTATGGTCGACGAGACAACTCTTGTAGGTTATGACGACGACGTGGCTTTGCCAATTGCAGTGCGGAGCCTGGAGCTAGTGCAGCTCAAGCTTAACCAGGCAATGTGAACCATTCAGGCGTACATGGATAAGTTTTCTTGGGTTTTCGCCAGCTCTCCAGGTGAAATTCCAAAAGCAATATAAGGTGGCATAAACAGTGAAGAAACAGAGATAGAGATCAGAGGGATTCACAAAACGAAAAATGGAGACGTGCTACTTGAAATAGGTAAAATCGCGAGAAAAAAATAAATTAACCGAGGACCTTCAGGGAGGTCTAGCGACTGCGACTCGTGTAAGACATATTACATCCAAGACGTCGATAGAGACTAAAACCTTCAATTGTGTAACAAGGAAGTTCAAAAGGCTCTAAATAAGATTCTTTCCGACCAACTTCAAATCAATGCTGGTGTTCCACAAGGCTCTGTCCTTTCACCACCCTAATTCTCATTTTCATTAATAACCTTCTCAAATTAACTTTCAATCCAATCCCTAGTTTTGCTGATGACAGCACTCTAGTAGCATCATATGATTTTCTAAAACAAACTAATGCTACAGCTTCCGCAGTCACCTCCAAAAGAACAATGATGGCCGGCGCGCTCAATCACGACCTTGCCAAAATTGTCGACTGGGGTAAAGCTAACAGAGTCGAGTTTAACAATTCATAAACTCAAATATGTCTTGTTAGTAACAAGCTAACAGCATTCGAACCTGCTCTCCGGTTTCAAAATGAACGTATCCAGCCACTCAAAGACCTGAACATTTTCGGAATGCGAGTGAATCAATATATGCACTGGAATGAACATATTTTCGATATTGCGAAAAGCGCCGCAAAATGTTTAGGCTTTTTGAATCGCTACAAAACTTATTTTTCATCTCGAGATCTTTTAAAACTCTATAAAGCACGACCCAAGCTCGAGTATAACTCACATTTATGGGCAGGTGCACCAAAAACTGCGTCTTATAGGTCTTATATGCTATGGAGTTAATTTAAGATCGCCATGTTTCTCTAATGGACAACTATATGTTTCTTGCTCAAGGGCGGATTCATTCACTAATTTCTTTTTATTACTTCTGAAGGTGAAACTAAAAATTTTGTTTATGATCAAGTTTTATTTTAAGATACAATTAAAACTGAATATTATTTTATGTTCCGTTCATTTTATTGATTTATCGTTTTGTCTTGTTCGTCTTTCTGTTTTTTGTCCTTTTAGATTTTCTATTGCCCTACTAAATTTGTTCCTGCTTTCCATAAAATCTTGTGCTGCTTTTTTCTTTACACCATAGCACTTAATAGACTGTTCCTGTGTCCTGTTGATCATAATTCAAAACGCAAGTCTCACTGGAAATTGCAATCTTTTAAAAGAAAAGGAAAATCTGTCGGAATTAGTGGTATTAGTTAAATAAAAACTGTGTCATCTTGTCCATTTCCTGCTAAAATGGTCGCTTCATCTACATTTTTCAACATCTTCTTAACACAAAGACTTGTGCCGTAGCAAAGTTTTGACGATATGGTGGTAATTCAGGAGTATAAAGTGAGCTTAAGAATTCTGGTGGAAAATTAGTGACTTCGTCGACATCTACTATAGTTTCGATAGACTTGTATTCTTGAACTGTTGCTGGTAGCACAGCAAGTATTTGATAATTTATTTCGTGGACATCTTCATTTTTAACAATAAGAATTGCCTTCTGTCCCAACCAGTTCAAGTTATCATAGTTTTGTAAACAGCGGGATAAACTGCTATCTATTATTGCCAGATGACTCGCCTGCTGATCTAAAGTTATCTTTCGCACACATCTTCACAAAGATGAATGCTTTAAACATGAGTAAATTTCATCGGACAGTGTTGACTTCAGTGTTTAGGGTGTTGACTTTGGGACAAGGAGTCAGGAAAGAGCTACTCCCATCAGCTTGCTGTTTCCTGTCAGATCTTTCAAAGTGACGCTAAAAGCTTCGGGGGTTTTTTATGTGAGCCATGGTGCATTCATCCCAAACGATTATCTTATATTTCCTCACTTATTCACTTGTTTTACTTATGTTGCAAATAGTATTTTCCAGGCCGGAGATCAAGTGGCAATTTAATTGTAGAATGCGTTGTCCTTCTTTTCTCCATTAACATTACTGCAATTCCTGAAGAGGAATCAGTAATGAAATTATATGTATATGAAACATTCTCAGAAGATTTTTGGAAACTATTAAAATGATAAATGAAGCTGAATGGAGGATAGTGATTGTCAATTTTTGAAATAGGCATTGAAGCCATAATATTTGATGTATTTACCAAATTATAAATATGATTAGGAATAGGAGGAAGTAAATAGCAGATCCAGTTCTTTATTAAGCAAGTTTTTAATACTTCAAACTTGTTGTAGTGAGTTTGCCAAAAGACTATCAATCACCAATGACCCAATATTTCAGTTAATATTAGTTGAAATGTAAAAGCATTCTTCGTCATGAGATATCCAATTAAGATTAGAAAGATTGAGATCACCACGATTTTGAGTTCGTCCTTCACTAAAAGATTACTATTTAAAATATCAACCACCGTGGAGAAATCCTGGCACATATTTAAACTACTATTTGGAGGTGTGCAGCAATATAGAATATATAATTTTGATGTTTTTAAATCTATTTTAATTGCTACAACATCACAATTTGAGACCTCTGACGAGTTAAAACTATTCTTAATAGAAATAAGAACACCACCTCCTTTTGGAACTACTAAACTATTTATGATATTACTATCGGTTTGATATCTATCTTTCCTATAAACTAAGTAGGAGTTGTTAAATAATTCCAGTAAGTTAATAGATGGACATAACGAAGTTTTTGTAAGCATAAATATATCTGAATTAAGAACTTTAGAGTTTTTAAAGATATGTGCTGTTTTTGTGCGTAATCCTCTTACATTTTGATAATAAAGGGGTTACTGTCAACTTTTTATGTTTTTGTGTTAATATTTTTATTAAATTATTTTATTTATTATATTATATAAATATTTAAAAACTTAAGAAAAAACTTATTGTAACAGTCATTTGAACGCTGAAAATGGTTATAATAGATACTTTGGCAGTAACTAAGAAAAGCTCTTAAATCTTCTTGCATATTTTTTATAGGCATACCAATTGGTTCATGGTATTTAGTATAAAGGTGTAAAAGTTCCTTATATTTCATGGGTAAGCCTTCGTTATGTAGTAACACCAACACATTAGTGTTAGTTTTACCCTCAAATACGCAATTATAGGAGTCATCATGCAGATAAGAGAGATATAATCTCATCAGATTATAAATTCTATCATCTCTTAGTCTTGAGAGGGTATAAGTAAAATATTTTTCTTTCACAGAATTTTGGGATGGCAAGGGCAACTTCTCCTGGAGGTCTAATTTCAGTAAGAATTAAGTTGGTTAAAAAAGTTTTTCTCGTGCCACAAGAAGCATTTATTATACAAAATTAAACCACCTTGTTGTTTCTTTACTCAATCCATGACAATTCAGTTCTTCGATATTGTAATTCTTTTCTTGCATGTAATCTGTGTAACGAACGTTTTGTAGGTATCTTACTGGTGCAGATAGGCCGAGTTGCAGTAATGTTTTACTGATAATGGCCACACATTTGTTTTCCAGAATAATTAAGGCTTGTTGAAAATGTCCGGACCAAACGTAGTTTCTATCAAGGAGTAAGGTTTCCAAACAGAACTGACACTCCTTGTCAAGTTCATTTTTTTTCTTTTTTGCTATACAAATTTTAACTACCATTCTTTCTTGCTGCTTGAGGTCAGATGTTATGACCATATAGAATTTTCAAAAGTAGGTTGAAATTAGCTTGTTTATTTTTCCCTTTTTAGTGCAGTTAATAGTACGAAAAATTTGTTATAGTCGTTCAAAAACAATTTAAAAAAAAAAATTTTTAATTAAATTTTGAAATATTTACATACAAATATTTTTAGCCTACAAAATTCTGTTACTATTATAGTTAATAAACCGTGAATTCCATATTGTAAAAAAAACATTCTTAAACCGAATTTAAAATGCTTTTAAATTTATTTTTTGAAATTTACTTTCTATAAAGTATAGAATATAGAAAAAAATATAGAAACTACATATAACTAAAAAAAAATAAAAGTTCCAATGTAAACCAAATGTATACCGAATTTGCAATAATGTATACCAACATTTTATAAAAAGCAACGAACATTTTTTTGCTCGCATTTGAAACGTATATTAAACAATATGGAATAGACTAGAATGTAAAAAAATTGTTTTGTACAATATGGAATATGATTCATTTCAGAAAAAAAAACGTTTTTTTTTACAACATGGAAGTAACGGTTTAAAGTTGGCGTTTTTATTACAGCTTTTTATAAGTTTACCTTTTATAAGTTTACCGTGGTATATGTCGGAACGTGTAAAATATATTCAGGCATTTTAAACCAACTTCCTGTTGAGCTAGAGACTTGAAACTTTGAACACACCTTGCATCCCGATGACACCATTTCCCGATGACAAAATTTGTTGGACCTACTTTTCGCTGGAGCTGTTATTTGAACGAAAATACATATCTCAGAAACTACTGAGCCAGTTTGACTCAAATTTAATACACATGTCAGGTTCCTCCGAAAACTGTTATTCTTATCAAAATTTGGAGAACCTGGATCCCGTTTTGACCAAATTCTTTATCTCAGAAAATACTCGGCCACCTGCTTCAAATTTTGTACAGATGGTGATTCGAGATGACAACACTGTTTGTCAAAGTTTGGAGGACCTGATTTTCGCCCTAATGAGAATTATTATTAAAAACCTTATCCCAGAAAAACCTTTATTTCAAATTGAAAACACGAGTCTTGGGTTAAGACGAAACAAGCTTTGTTTTTGGCTTTTGGTTCTGTAGGAGGTTAATGAATCGAGACCAATCAATCCAGTGATCTGCTATGACAAGAAACAATCAATTTCTACAAAGTTTCGAATGAAAGTTATCCACATCAATAAATTAGTTCAGAATAAATGTCTTCGTTTCGTTCCGTTTCAAATATATGAAGTGGGCTAGGTGTTGTATCACAGCTACCTGAACCAGTCAAAGTTTTGAAAAACGCGAAGAAGCGTATTTATTTTTAAGAATGAATCTGTGCACTCTATAAATTTTAGTTCACCTTTAGTTTTTGGAATATTTTTGATGGGTACTAGCAAAAATTATTAATAATTAATAGATCACTTAATCGTTCTGCAAAATATGTACCTACTTTTTTTAATTTTTGAAAATATAAAACGCTGAGATACCCAACATCTACAATACATATTTATATCGTCTGTTATTATTGTTATTTACATTTATTTTAAAGAAGTAATCGTTTAATTTTACTAAAATTCATTGAAATTAAATTTCTTTAAACTTTACTTGAATCGTTGGATTAAATTTATCCTGCTACTTGCTTCCCCTAAGATAATGGCTTTCTTTTCAAAAATAGAGGTACATGTTTTGATATGTACCATTGGTTTTTCAATAATTTGTAATTAAGAGTATTCATAAAAAACAAATGTAATGGAGATGTGAAAATAGACTACACGCTAAATTACACATATTTAAATAAAAATTATCAAATTGTTTATGTAATAATGAAAAATGTTGAACACATTGCATTAAAGTACTCATTAATTTCTAATAGTATGTATTTTAAATTGAAAAACAACATACAGAAAGTCAAATTTTGGCACGGAGGATTTCTTTAAAATCTTTCGCTATATTCGACAATAGATTTTCTGATAAAAAAAATGTATCAAAAAATTTATTTTTACACAAAATCTAATTACTTGAACTATAATTACTCAACAGGGGATACTCTAAGAGATCCCCTAGGAGATACTCTATTATATAAATAAATTATACAGGGTCTATCTTAAAATTTAACCTAAACTACAGATTATATCTAAACAATATTTACTACAGCTCTGAACGAATTAAAACTAGAACAGGATCTTCTTCATAACTTTTTTTTAAAATGAATACACCTAATTAATGATATGTGCTGGATAAGTATCAGACTTACCGTTTTTTAAAAATAGCTGCACAAACTTCAAATTTTGCTTTTAACAACTGAAAATTTTGTAAAAAAAAACGTTGATTATCTAGAAAAAAATCTCTCATTTTTTTAATCCCCACAACTTTTTCATACCCAACTTTCATATCAGATTTGCCGTTTTTCAGATAAAGTAATATAAAATTTCAATGATATTTGGGTACCTCTGCTTTGTAAGAAAAATAAAAACTGAGGTTGAAAATATTTTATTTAAAAGTTTGAATATTATGAAACAAAATAGAAATTTCTCAACCGTATGCGCATCTGTATTTACATATTAAGAATTTATTAAGGTGAAGAGAGATAAAATGATAAGGTGTTTACTGCGCAGGTTCTTAAATGCTTGTTTAGTTTTTTAGATTTATATTTTTTTAGAATTATAAATTTTATTTCATGATGTTTAAGAAACAAAAATATTATTTTATTCTTTTTTTTTAAATTGAATAATTTAAAAAAAAATTCAAATAATAGTGCACATTCATTCACGTGATAATTTTTATTACATGAATGTACATTCCTATGTACATATATACATACATATCTTATATATATATATATAAATATACTATTTTTGTTTTTGGTCGACATAGATACAGTACATGTTTCCTTGGTTCCCATAAACGTTGCCGTACTTAGTTTCCATGTAAATTCATAACAACCGTATGAAATAGATGATTATATGGTTTATTGTTACGTGAAATAAATCCGAAAGAAATAAAACCAAATCACATTTCCTCACTTTATTTAAATGGGTGTTGAAATAAAGTCAAAATTAAAAAGAAATCAAATTAAAAATCGGTTTATTCTTTTTTTTGCTTTATTTGAATACCACATTTCAAATACTAAATAATGAACTTTTTGTATACGGTTTGATTTCATTTTTAAAACAATCAAAACAACAAATAACATGAAATAAAGAGAAAAATATTATTAACAGATAATAATGATAAATTTTAATTTTAATCAGGAATTTTAGAGTTGGATTACAATCAGGGAATTCAATTTTCCAGAATATTTATAATATTTATGCCAAAGAATATCTACAATAAGAAGTGGCACTCAAAATTTCATTATTGCAATATTTACAAATAGATACTAATATACCGTAACGACTACAGCTATTGACACCCATAAGTGAATCCATAGAAAAAAACTATTCAATGGTTATTATGTGTATATGAAGGAATGTTTTTTGCACTATTAATCTATTATCTTATCTATTCGGTCACATCTACCACTACGGCCATGGTCTCAGAGCCAGGTATTAGTGGTAAACCTGGCCATATAAATCAGGAAGCTACCTACCTACGTCGGTATCGTCTTTTTATATGGCTTCGAGCTCACAAAAATATAATACTCGGTCCCGAAGGATGTCATGGCTATGGCGTCAGAGCCCAGCAATGGCAATCTTCTAGACCAGATCACTGCTACGCCAGCCCGAGCCTCTGTTGTTCTGAGATCTCACAGTAAGTAAGGAACCCTTTCTTTGCAGGAAGAAAACCCTACAGAGTCCTTAAGCGACTCAGTAATATACCTGCTGAGAAGCTTACTGATACGGAAAAGGATTCTGTCGAGTGGGCTAAGAACCTCACTAAGAGAATTGAAACGCTGCATAAACGGCATAGATCTCAGGAGGAAACTTCGGGTAATTCCACACCCCAAAGGGTAAGGTCGAGGGAGAGTTCGGATTCGAAGCTACAGGCTAAGTCTGTTGTCAAAAACCTGAACCTCTCGGCAATACCGGTTTCGAAACCTTTTCACGAGGTACTGAAAGATCACCTAGTAGTAGCCGTCATCAACAGGAATGCGGATGATGGAGAAATCTAATGTGACAACTGGAAGAAGGTCGTACTTGCTTTGAGCGGGGTCTTATTTCAGGTGTTGGAAGAGCATCCAGGTCCTGCGCCAGTTTGTTCGGAGGTGCGCTAGTATCACAAAAGAGTTAAGTTGATAACGTGTGGGGACGAAAGATCTCTGTTTCTTTACAAAATTGTTATCGCCAAATTAGGTGAAGTTTGGCCAAGGACCAAATCCCTGAACGACCAAGAGCTAGAACTTGGATACCTGTTATACCGTCTGATCCAAATATTATCCTTCGAATGCTAAAACTTAGTAATCCCAAACTTCCAACTGCAAACTGGAAAATTGGTAACTGTTCATGAAAAATAATCATCAAACTTATTTCAAAAATACATTTAAAACTAAATTATAAAATCTGTTGTTAAACTTTCAGCCACCACTGTAATACCTGTTTTCAGTAATTTCTATTGTATTAAAATCAAATTCTTTATTGTAAAAAACTTAGATGTTTGAAATTTCTCTCACTTTCTTTTATAATCAATGTATGAGTTAAAAATGTGCATGTTTGTTAAATGCATTTGATATTTAAAACTTTTTTCATTTTAAATTTTTTTTTTTCAAATTTGGGACTCGTCAGGGCAACATGCAGTGGAGGCAGTATTTAAAACATATTTATACAAAATATAATATGGTAAATTATATAAGAAAACATTTTAAGTGTTATTTAAATTTTACTCAAACTTTGAGTGAAGTCTTGTTATCGTGATATCAATATAAAATAAAAGAAGAATATAATCAAATAAAAAGAATAAAAAAAATAAAATAAATGTTGTAAATCTTCAACAGTAAACTTGACGAGGCCAAAGATGAGTCCAGACACATTATGCTTATTTAAATAAGGGCTGTCTGGCACCCATAGATAAATCTAATGGGGTTATTGGTTTTGGCTTTAGAACGATTACTCTGAAAGCCTACAAGAGTGATGAAGCAATGGGGCAGAGTCCACCATGGTGAAGCGAGGAATTAAAAATCCTTCGGCAAAATAGCAGAAGGAGGTTTAATATAGCAAAAAGCACTAGAGACGCTCAAGACTGGAAACTATATAAAGATTCCCTTAAAGCGTACAAAACTGTACTAAAAAAGGCCAAAAAGAATTCATGGAGAATCTTCTGTGGCAAAATAGAAGAAACCTCCGAAGCTTCAAGGCTGCGTAAAATACTATCCACTTATTCGGCGATCCCCAGCTACTTTTTAAAGGCAGGTGGGCACATGGACCGCTTCTAGTGCAGAATCATTGAAGCTACTGTTAGAAACTCATTTCCCCGGCGGCTCTAATACACAATCTACGATAAATCAAAGTGGTATTCAACACTCTGATTTATCGGAGAGAGTGGTAACAAACTCCAAACTGCAATGGACTATAAATAGTTTTAAGCCATTCAAGTCATCAGGACCGGATGGTATCTATCCAGCTGAATTGCAGCACTCCTTTAGTACTACTTTTCCCTGGCTCAAAACAATTTTTAAGAGTTGTCTAAATCTAGGCCACATTCCAAAGTGTTGGTCTGAGGTTTAAGTAGTATTCATACCGAAAACGGGTAAAAGTTCCCACGCATATTCTAACGATTTCAGACCAATTAACCTGTCTTCTTTTCTACTAAAGACTCTTGAAAGACTGATTGATATCTATATAAAATGTAATGTGGATAATAATCGACTATCAACGTCACAGCATGCGTACAACAAGGGAAAGTCGGTGGATACCGCCGTGCGCTCTCTACTATTAGTTTTACTATTGAAAAATCATTGGCTCATAGGAGTACACTATAGTTGCGTTTATGGACATAGAAGGAGCCTTTAACAATGTCAACGTTGAGGCAATCACACGTGCACTGTCAAACTTTGAAGTAGATTCCGCACTAGTAGCACTTGTTAACAAAACGCTTACAAGAAGGGTTATCAATGCTAAACTCGGTACTGCTTACGAAAGGAGGTTTATCAGAAGAAGCACCCCTCAGGAAGATGTTTTGTGTCCTCTTCTATTGAACTTAGTGGTAAATCAATTATTACTAATACTAGAAGGGACAGGCACAGAGTCATTGCTTATGCGGATGACCTTGCTGTCTCTGGAAGGTATCTAAGCACACTAAGAGACTTCATACAAAAAGCTTTAAATCAGCTAGCTAAATAGGTAGGTGTTTGAATGAGCATTACTTGGCTCTGGTCCTAAGAATTGACTCTTCGCACCTGTTTTTGCAAGGACATCTGCCTCTTCATTGCCTTGTATTCCATCATGACTAGCAGTACACATAAGTGTAACTCTGTTCCTTTCGGCTAGCTTTATTAAGCTTCAGCTTGAAAGACAGTGAGATATGTGCCAAGTTCCACGCTAAACTTGAACCTTGGTCCAAATACGGTGACAACGGTTTTCTCCCCGATTTTTGAGCCATATGGCATATCTTTGAAGAATGCCTTTAATGCATATTTTTTCCGAGCTGAATGTAGAGCCGATTTTGCTATTTTGGGTTCTGTTTCCAATAATTATAAAGTTTCGCTAGCATGATGTTATAGTTTACACAATCAAATGCTCTCCAGATATCTAAGATCACACGATCTAAAAACTTTTCATTCTCTAGATTGTAGATACTGAGCTGTTGTCGTGTTTGGTAACTTTTCGAAACCATACTGTTCAGTCGAGAGTATATTGTTATTGACAACAATAGTAAAATTAATTTTTTGATGATTGTTTCAAATATTTTTGTTACAAATAATCACCTCTAAACTATACAATAAAACTTCTATTCAGCAAAAATGAAAGAAAACAAAATTAAAAAAATAAACAATCCCCCCGACCAATTTACAAATATCAAGTGAATACATTTGAGTTTTATTTTCTATATTGAATGTAGCTAGGTAGATAAAGAATAAAGATATACTAGGGGCCCCTGTTGAGTAATTATATTTCAAGTTGAAGTCAAATTTAAAGTTTTAAAAAAAAAAACAGTAATTTACGTACTGACATAGACTTCGCACGATATAGCAGAAATCACTCGTGTTTAATAAAAAGTTTTGTGGTTAGTAAGTTTTATTTTTTATTTAGTACACATAAATACACGTCTCTCATATACTGCTTCGTTTCCGATATATTCCCTATAGTAAGTGGCATTTAGTGTATAAAATTACTAAAAATAAAAAATTTTGTCATTAAAGAGGCATGTATTTATATACCTACATAATACATAATTTTAATAAAAACTATATTATTACTACAAATATCCAAAATTTAGAGACAGTTACTTAAAAAGATAAAAAGGAAGAATTCAAGTGATTTGTTTTTTTGTTGTTTTTATATTTGTTATTTTAGATGAATTTGTTTTTTTGTTTTTTTTTTTTTGGCATATGTACATAGATTCATTTGCAAGTAAATATATAAATTATAATAACTGATTTGTTTGCTTTTGTTTATTATTTTAATAAGATTTCACATATGCATAATGTATTTGCTGAATAATAAAATCTTATGAGTACAAAATTTTCAACTGTGTGCGCATTTTTGTTTTATATACAATCTTATATATTGGAGAATCGAAATAAAATAAAAAGGTGTCTACTGCGCAGGTCCTTAAATGCTTGTCAATTATAATTATAGATAGCTACTTTGACTCTATTATGTAAAGATGAAATTGCCCGTCATATGAATTTTTTTTGTTTTTGTATTTTTTTTTGTTTTTGTTTTTTTATATTTTTGTTTGTTTTTGTTTTTTATTTTAATAAGAATTCACGAATAATGTATTTGGTGAATAATAAAACCATATGATTAAAAAAATTTCAACTGTGTGAGCATTATTGTTTTATATACAACTATTATATTAGAAGTTCAATAAGGATAATTATATATACTCTAACACTACTATATAAAAATGAATTTGCTAGTCATATGAACAATTCAACTGATTTTTTTTGTTTTTGCTTTTTTATATTTTTTATTTGAGATGAATTTGTTTCTTTGTTTTTTTTTGGCATATGTACATTAGATTCATTCGCAAGTACATAATATAAAATATAATAACTGATTTGTTTGCTTTTGTTTATTATTTTAATAAGTTCTCACTTATGCATAATGTATTTGCTGAATAATAAGATCGTATGTGTACAAAATGTTCAACTGTGTGCGCATTTTTGTTTTATATACAATCTTATATATTATATATATTAGAAGTTCAATAAGGAGTAGGAGAATCGAAATAAAATAAAAAGGTGTCTACTGCGCAAGACCTTAAATGCTTATCAATTATAATTATAGATATTGGAGAATCGAAATAAAATAAAAAGGTGTCTACTGCGCAGGTCCTTAAATGCTTGTGAATTATAATTATAGATTATGTGTTAAGTTTTCAATTGAAATATTTTTTTTATGATTTTGTTTTATTTCTGTTAGTTTATTTCGATAGTGATCATAAATTGTAACAAAACCATAATAACAACAACTACAAGTCTAAGGCAATGATATGGCACCAAATGAAAAAATGAAAATAAAATTGCAAGTACTTTAAGACGCAAACGAAATAACAAATTATGTACTCTATTTCGGATTCTATTTTTTTTTTTTAAATACAAAAATTTAGGTGGAAAAAAGTGGTCACATGACAAAATTTCATAAGACAAAATTACATAGAACAAAATTTCATATTTAAAAAAATTACATATTAAGTTTTTATAAAAAATTTAAAATTAAATTTTTAATTTTTTGTAATAAAGGTACTTTTTTTCTTAAAAAAAAAAGTAAAAATACTAATTCTTTTATTTCTTAAAAACCTAAATAATCCTATTTTGCATAGGAACTTCAATTCAACTAAAGATTTTTCTTTCACATTTTATATTAATTGATAAAAATTTAATTTATAATTGATAATTAATAATTGAAGTAATAACATGTAAGATGTAATAAAACATTGTTTAATTTAAATTTATTAAATTATTTAGTTTTAAGGCTTATGAAATTTTGTCTCTATGTAATTTTCACCATATGTAATTTTGTCTTATGAAGTTTTGTCCTGTGTAATTTTATATGTAACCGTAATATGTATGTATATGTATTGAAAATACAAAAAAAAACAATATGTAAACAAGAATAAGAATCTAACTTTAATTATTTTAAAGAAATATTTTCAATTGTTCCAGTTTAATACACAATTTTCATATTATGAAATCATTAAATTAGTATTAAAATCAACTCAAATAATTTCTTGGTATACATATATTAGTCTTTAAAAAACATAAGATGCAAGCCTTTTTAAATTTTATCTTACGTGTAAAAACCCAATCTTCATCCATTAGCCATCTAGTTCTAGTATTTCGTACTGGTTTTGTACCTATAATAGTAATATAATATAACAAATGAAAAAAACTACCTATCATAGAATCGATTTTGAAGAAAAATTTTTATATGCAACTTTTCTATTAAATGAAATCTTTATAATGAAATTATTATACATTAACTGTTAATTAAAGTTATTCCGATCATTGAAGCATAAATCTAGATATAAATGAAATACAAATTAATCAATATAAGCAATATTTATGATAGCTATAATAATTATATGTACACTTCCAAAATAATTGAAAAACTATTAAAATGAACTGGGCTTTATTATACCAATTCCATACCATTGATATTTTTGCAACTTCTTACATATTAAGTAAATGGATCACATCCCGAAAAGAAAAAGATCTCTAGTTGGCCTTTTGTTACATATACAAAATAAATAAATTGTTTACTTTTTTTTTCTTGTTTTCAAAAGAAGTTATCATATTATTCTCAATGATTTTTTCAAGTAATACAAAAATATTTGCTTTTTGAAACATTTTGTACTTTTTATTAAAATTAGTTATGAATATATTTTTTACTTTAGAAATTTATTAGTATTTCTTTTTCTTATTTTAGAATTGGCATGAAATATTTTTTGTAAGAATTCTAATTTTTAATTTTTAATTGATAGATATTGTTTTGTTGATTTTGATTTATAAATTTAATGAAACCAAAGGTGGGTTTTAGCTGGTAAACATTTTAAATTTTAAAGTGTGATAATATTTTATTGGCTCTAAAGAGAGAGATAGCTTTTGTTACATAAAAAAAAATAGATCGCTGCGAAGAATTTCCTAAATTTATATTTGTCTAAAGCATTATTGTTGAAAAAACTTATTTTATTTTTATATAAATTTTTTTCAAACTCTTGACAGTAACTTAGGTAGAATCACCTTTTCGTGCTTGATTTTACACTACAATATCTACAATATTTCGAGCATTTATTTATCAAATTACTGGCTTATCTACTCATTAAATGTGGAAAACTACTGCTATTGTCAGGAAATAAAGCCTTCTTAAATAGAATAGCTTCATTTTATTTCATTTGTTACCAGATTATGCGAAAGCAATCTGAAACGAAGGGACGATAGGAAAATTAACCAAGCTAATTGGAATTTATTTAAGACTAACCTGTTCTTTGAAATACGTAGATATTTCAACATCGACGCCCAAGAAAGGCATTCACCTAGTCAGTGCTTCAGACTGGTCGTCCAGGTGGCAATACCTCGGGCTCACCAACACCAGCCTAAATGGCAAGTACCCTGGTGGAATCCAAGAAATTAATCCACTACAAAGAATTCGTTAAGGCAAGGAACGAGAGCAGACCATTTATCAGGAGCGTAAAAAAAAGGCCATGGATCAACTTTGTAGTCTATTTCCTCTTATACCCCTGCTCAAGCTGTTTACTCGAAGATCCATAAACGGAAGGCGACGGACTACAAACACTCCGCAAATTGTGGAAAATAGTCAGATTTTCCTAGACCAGTCCTCAATTTTCAACACATTACCGAATAAATTCGCTCAAACATCTAGTAATATCAACTATACGGCTGGATTTATAGAACACAAAAATAAAATTGAATAAAATTTATTACACATACCTGAGAGTATGTACAAGGAATTACAATAGCGTGCAATACACTAAGAGAGCTACACTCAGCCTTAGCGAAAAAAAAAGAGTTCCTCTGAACCGGATACCCTCCGGTATGAGATACTCAAGGAACTTAGTTGGAAGGGAAAGAAGCTCTCCTCAATTTTTATAATGGTATATGAGTGAAGGAGACCTTTACAACAGCGTGGCGTAAAGCAAACATAGGAAAGGTCCTAGACAGGGGCAAAGCTATAAGTCAATCGCACTTACAAAGTGTGCTTGTAAAATCTTCGAAATAATGGTCAGTAACAGACCCCAGACTAGTCTTGAAACCAACTTGAAACCAAACCTTTATTGTCAAATTTCCAATCAGGTTTCACAAAAAACCGCTCGACTCTGAACAATCTATCCTATGTCGAATCAGAAATAAAAATCGCATTGTCAAAGAAGAAATATGTCATGTCAGTCTTTTTCGATATAGAAAAAGCGTATGACATGGTTTGGAGAAGGAAGGTCTTCGAAGAATCAATAAACATGTGTTTCCGAGGGAATATTTTAAAGTACATCCTCAACTTACTCAATGACAGGAAGATGAGAATCGCACTGGGACGAACAAACTCACAAGAGAAGTATATGTAAAACGGCAAAGGTTCGGTTCTAAATGGTTCTAAACAGGTTCAAGATACACTCAATAATATGAATAATGGGAGAAACAGTCACTATGCTCTTCACAAAAAAAAGATATAAGATACTCAAATATATAATCGTCTAAGACAAAAGCCTTCACGGCATCAACTTATCTCAGTTCGGATAAAATACTCACTCGAAGTTCACGGAGCAACTCTGTACGATTTCGTCACGAAAATGAAGCATGAATTTCCACCTTGCTTACTGAAATGACAGACAATCAATAAAAAGCTAGCTGTTTATCATAAGAACGAAACATTACCCGAACAATACAAACAACTTGTGCTGAATAAACTTAACGTCAAATACAAAAACTATATGCAAATATACACAAACGGATCTAAAATACTCATCTCGAACATCAATTATAAATTGGATGCGCCTTTAAATTCAGGCATTACGAATTCTCTTTTCGACTAAAAGACGAAACCAGTATCTTCTCAGCAGAACTGTATGCCATAATAAAATGCAAGATGGAATAACGAACCAACTGCTAATAAACTAAAACAAATAAAAAGGTCAACTGCAGTCTAGAAAAGCATTAATCCTGTAAGCCGAAAAAACGGATGTTAAATTACAAGACTGAAGATTGGACACTCGCGACTGACGCATAAGTACTTATTTGACGGACCGACCAGAAGTCTATCTACATGTTCCGGTGGTCAGACGCCAGTCAGTGTTCAGCAAATTTTTTTAGGCTTGTCCGCGATACAGAAATGCAATGAGTCTACATTGTATCGGAGGGTTAAATATTCTAGCTGAGGACACTGAGCAGTCATTGGACCGTATTATTAAATTAACAAAATATTAAAACATCTTCAGTTAAATCTAAATGTTTTTGTTATTAATATTTAATTTTTTTCTTTCGCTCTATGTTAGTTCATATAATTAATAATATTTGTTTATTTTTACATTTATTTTCATATTTTTTTTAAGTTTTTGCAATTTATGTGTTTAAGTAATTTGCTTAAGATTCTACCTAAGTTACTGTCAAGAGCATAAAAAAAAATAAAAAAAAAAAAATTTAGTATAGTATGGTAAAAAAATAGCATATTGCCCAAAAAACCTAATAAGGTCCGAAATAAACTTTATTCAATTCAATTCAATTCATCAAAGTATAATATCCCAAATTAGTGTGAAAAATATTCCCAGTGAAAAATATTACAGTTAAAGATTGCTGCCTATACGAATATTCAAAAAAGAAATAAAAAATATTTTCATTAATAATTATTATAAATAAATTTATTTTTATAACTGATTTCTTTTCAATCAAATTATTATATCATCGTAAGTAATTAATATTAATGTTAAATACTTTCTTTTGTTTTTATAAAAATTCTAAATTAAAATTTCGCATTATATTTTCTCTGTACTATTTTATCTTGCATTTGTATCGGTTTGAAATTTAACTATACTCTACATTTTCACGAGCTACTAAACTCATTTTGAGATAGACTGAATAAATAAATAAATAAACTCATTTTTATAATAAAATGTAAAATTAATTTCGAAAAGTTGATATTAACTGACAACATTATAATTGTAATTTCAAAGCTTGTAGTGGTTTCAAACAAATTTCCTTAGCCTTAACTATCGATACTTAAAGAAAGCATTAGAAAATATTTAAAATATTTTCGAACAATGATAATAAAATAAAATATAAATTAATATATTAAAATAACTCACATTGATTTTACTTATCAACAACTTACAATGGTCAATTCTATCAACGAAATGAATTCAATTCTATTACATAAATAATTCTAAAATAGATTCACCAATTTTATACAGGCTATGCTTCTACCTACACTCTTAATATAAATAATGATATTAAAAATTAATTTAGTCATATCATATTCACACTACGCTGCATAATATATTATCAGCGATTAACTAGTTATCCAAGGTATTATAACAACGAAAAATTTTTATGTAAATGAAACTGCCAAGTATAACATGTTTTCCGGGAAAACACGATAATTTAAAGAGTTGCGTGAAATAATTTGTTTATTTATCTTTTATAAACAAAATAAGAAAACATTTTTAATTCTAATTTTTTTATTGCAAAAGTGATTTTTAAAAATAATTACAGGATTAATTTTTTTCAAAATATTTTTGAACTTTTTATTTTTAAAAAAATAATATTTAAATAAATTAAAACGCCAAATAAAAACTAGTTATCCGTAGTGTGAATACAAATTGCAATAACATATTATTATCCGAGTTCGATAACATGTGTTACACTCGTAGTGTGAATAAGATATTCCTTAAAAATTATTATTATCTATTTGAAAATGATTTGAAAAAAAATGTGTACATACTAAGTTATTATTTTCAAAAAATTGTCTTTTATTTATGTTTTAATCTGAATTATTTTAAATGTGACATTACTAGCATTCACTTACTTTTAAGGATATTCCTTTCAACCAATTCCTCAGCAGTTGGTCTCATTGATAGTCTACGACTTAATTTTGCACCTATTGTTTCTTTTGATTCTTTCATTTCATTATCAGATTGCTGATGTAGTATATTTCGATTAATTAAATCCTGTTTATCGGGTCGTAGTTGTAATTTCAACGACAAACTTTCTTTACGAGCAATTTTTGTTTCACGTTCATTATCATCATCTCTATATAAAATTGGACCATCACTTTGATCACTATCATTATCTTCACGTATCACATATGGTCTTGTATTTTCCTTATTTTCCATTGTACAAGGTAAACCAATCCCAAAACGAACTGGCCGACTGTTAATAAGAAAAAAACATTAATACAAATTTTATTTAAAACCATGTTTATTATATCTACAATCTGAAATTATGAAGAAAATGCATTTCTAAATAAAAATTAAACAAAAAATTATTTTTGTTTTAATGAAATCGTATGCAATGATCATGCAGCAATATTTAAATATTTTTATGCTGAAATGCAATTAAAGGATATGTGAAAAAAATAAAAGAAAGTAAAAGAATCGTTTTTGACGTAGGATGTCTTCGTTGGCGCTGCGAAATAAGCTCGATTGAAATAACTACGATAATTTAAAAATGAAGTAACTTCGATAAAATTTTTTCCACTTTATTTCATTTTTAATTTAGCGCGCTTATTTCATTATGAAATAAGTTATATAAATTAAAAATCAAATTCGATTTTTTAAAATTAAAAATGAAATTTGAAAATTGAAAATTTTTAAAATTAAATTCCATTATGAATTCGATAAATTTAGATTTATCGAAGTTATTTGATTTTTAAGTTATCGAACTTATTTCGTTATGAAACCGAATTATGAGTTCGTTAAATTTATTAAAATTAAAAGTGAAATTTTGTGAATTTTTTATATTTTCTTATAAGTATATACAAAGATTAGATTTAAGAAATATAAAAATAAGAAGTTAAAAAACAACATATTGTATTATAAATAAACATATAATTAATTTCACAATTAACTCAGAACTATTTGTGAGAGGTCGAAACAAAATCTTTCAAAAGAAATTATAGGTCTCTTCACGAGATCAAAATAATAAGATAACCAAATAAACCTATTACTTTTGGCAATCTAATTTCGTTATCGACCAATCAGAGAATTGCAGCACAACATCATACAATTTAAAAAGTTGTGCTACACTTTTAAAATAAAGTGATCTAAAGAACGGATTAAACAATTTAATTATTTGAAAATTAACCAGTCCCCAAGGTTAGTTTTATTATTTAACCGAACTCAAATTTTTACAGTTAAAATTCAATTTTAAAATTATTTTCTTCCTCAGAACCCTTTTTAGTTTATTCCTTAGAAACGCAACTGTCAAAACTTCAAGGAAGTAAAATATTCTTTTCCGAGGAGTTTGCACCAAAATAAATATTGACCCTGTTCAGGATTGGCATTTTGTAAGGTGATAGTGACAAAAAAATAATCACAATTTTTTTGGCATTTGGTTAGGTTTTTGTCGACAAATTCGTCACTACATCTCATCACTATATTTTGTTTTTTTCTTTCATTTAATATTTCCATTTATAATTGCTGTATCATCAGTAAAAGTTGTTCAGGATTGGCATTTTGTAAGGTGATAGTGACAAAAAAATAATCACAATTTTTTTGGCATTTGGTTAGGTTTTTGTCGACAAATTCGTCACTACATCTCATCACTATATTTTGTTTTTTTTCTTTCATTTAATATTTCCATTTATAATTGCTGTATCATCAGTAAAAGTTGCTATTTTCATATCGGGTGTCGTTGGGATATCTACCGTATATATGAGGTAGAGTGTGGATCCAAGAATGCTTCCTTGGGTCCATGCCAGATTCAACGTCGAAAAAATTTGTGTAAAAAGCTTACATAATAAACCCAAATACCACACCTTATCGTAAACTTGACTTACATCAAGAAATGCGGAAGAACAATATTTTTTTTGCTCTTATTTTCAAAAACAATTTTAGTTTTTCTAACACGAATTAATATCGCATATAATTTTATAAAAGTAATATACATAGTTATTTTGCGGATACATATTTAATTCTAGACTCCATTTTAATTTATTTATTTATTAAAACATAAAGAAAACAAAAAAAAAAATATAATTTTATTCACATTATTATAATAGCTAAATAATTAATAAATCCAAATGATGAAGTCATCACAAGGGCAACGAATAAAAAGTAAATTTAGTAAAAGCCATAAAACAATAAGAACGTAAAGAACAATATATGCACTAATTTAAATTTTTTATTCATGAAGGTATATTTATTTTATTCAATATATTTTTATGTACCAAATAAGTGGCAGGTAATTTTTTGTGTAAAGAGGGAAATCCCATTTCTTTTAAATTTGTCGGCAAATCATTGTAAGATTTTAGGCAATTATAAAGGTAATTGGTTTTTTGTTTTTCTGTTCGGAATAGCGAAAAATAGAAGTTCGATTTATTTCTTGTGTTGGGTATGGAAATCTATGTTTCTGTTTAGGATGAAGTTGTGTTTAATTAGATTATTTATTATTTTAAAGGCTAATATATATAATTCTCTGTTGCATATGAAATCAGAACTTAGAAATTATGGACAATTTTAATAGCTTTTTTATGAAGAATATTTAGTTTAGGGTGTATTCATAAATGCTGCAAACTGACAATAAGTCTGCCACCACTTTGCAACAAACTCTACCTATATTCTACATTTACTTGACAATTCTGTAAAGATTCTGTTCAATAATCTATATTAAGTCCGCTCTGTCCACAAAATGTATGGGTTTAGTATTTTGATTTATTATAATTTTTTGAAAATAACTATTTTTTTTAAATAACAAAACAAAAACTAAAATACTAAAAACAACAAAGAAAACTACTTCAAACAAATTTATGCATACTAAAAATTTAATTTGCCAAGTTGACGCCCGGTAGACTCTAAGTCCGCATTTATGAACAGCGTTCAGAAAATCTGACAAGTGTGCTCATAAATTCAGAATATGCAGATTGACTGCAGGTTTGCATTTATGAAAATAAGATTATTTAAGTGAATTTTGGATGCTTTACTCCAGATTGGATTTAAATATGTAATATATTAATATGATGAATAAATACCAAAGAGCTTCGTTTTGTCAAAGAAATGCTTGAATCCCTTGAATATAAAAATGAAAGGTACAATTTTTTTGCATACAAAATTTATACGATCTATCCATTTAAGATTAGAGTCAATCACCATTCCTAAATAGTTGTAACTCTTTACAACATCGATTTGATTATTTTTAAATCAGAAAGACGGACTAATAAATTTCTAATTTTCAAACAGGAGTATTGTTTTTTTTTTTTAATTTACAATTAATCCATTCCTTATTAACCACTCATCGATTACAAATAACTCTTGCAAGATTGACAATTTAAGTTCAGCCTCACTATTTGCGAGATATTTTATTGCCAAATCATCAGCAAATAATTGAAATTTGCCTTTTAGGTCAAGAGGTGCTATATCATCAATATAAAGATTGAATAGATCCGGGCCTAAAATTGAACTTTGATGCACGCCCTTTTTACTGACTTTAAAACTACTGTAGGTTTTACCTATTTTGACTTTTTGTATACGATCAACTAAATAACTTTTCAAAAAATCTATTTGTATCTGGGTTAGTCGAACATTCTGTAACTTTAGTAAACACAATCCACACAGCTTTAAAGCTTTTACAATCTAATCATAGTCAGGTAATTTTTTTGGGTTGATCTCGTTCTTAATAACAACTTCTTGTAATTTTATTTTTTTGCGGGTAAGTCCATCTGGTAGGGAACATTCATTATGTTGTGAATTTGTTCCACATCAGCTGAGCTGGTTTGAACATCCCATGGTTTAAATACATTACATAAATGTTCAGAAAAAACGTTAGCTTTTTTTTGTTTACTACGCACCCAGCTGCCATCAGATTTTCAAATTGTGTTGGACGTTTTATTCCTTTTGTTGCCTTCAATAATTAGTTACTTTGGTACGTGAGAGATTGGAAAAGTATCTTTCAGCGGTTTCATTTTTGTGTTTTTTTAACTCATATTTCAGCTTTTTTGTTATACGGTTTAAGTTGAGCTTATTTACAGTTGTTCGATCATATTGCAAAGTTTCCTAATTCTTCTCTTTTCAGTTATAACGTTGCTTATATGTACTGGATTTTGATCTTCTCTAATTATGTATTTAGTATCAGGAGTAGCTGCCCAAGCTGCCTTTTGAATCGATTCAGTTATGTTTTCTACAGCATTCTCTATATTGGTTTCAGTTTTACTGGGTTAGTGGGTTTTAGTGTTTTTAGTGAGTTTCTTACATGCGGATGCAACCCATTGGCATTCCAAGCTACAATATTTAATGCTGGTGACATTTATTTCACTAACTTCATGATTAATGTTGTTAATAAGTTCAACATAGTAGACATTTGGGCCATCAAATCTTTCATCTTAGATTTTATTTCTGAAATGTCAGAAGTTGAATGAGTTGTGCTGAATTTGTTTCATCGTTGCTCTCTTCTTACTTCCTGGTTTATTTTGAGTATATCTGAATAAATTATACCAGGCTTTACAGTGGATGGATACCGTCACAGTGAATACATTGGACATTTTTATCTTTCTGTTTTCTTGGAATTCTTTCGTGACATGTGTTATAGTTAAAATCTTTGACAGTTGGAGCACTATGGAATTTCCCTTTTTGTTTGCGGTTGTTCAAATTCTACTACACAGTTTGGTAAACGGTTGAGTTTATAAATCCCTTTAAGTTTTACTTTTTTTCTAGATTGGCAAAGAACATAGGCAAAGGTGTTTTAGTTTGGAAACTTCTCAATACAGAGATATTTGTTGCAATGTGACTTTCCTCCTTTAAGGCATTTAAAATTTCTGCAGTGTAAGTAGAATGATGCATATGTTTCAGTTTCTTATTTTTTGACTTAAAATCTGAATTTTCATAAAAAATACCTCCCCACATTTGAAAATCTCGATTTCGGCCAATTTCGGCGAATTTTGAGTCTAAAAAACCCTTTTACGGTCCTTCGCGGAAGTTGAAAATATCACCAATCGATAGAGCACCCTCGATTTAATTAAAAACTTTTTGTTTAAATTTTAAAATAACGGCTCCTTCTCTCTGAAAAAGCTGATACGCATGCTCTAGACACACTGTATATGAGAACAACTTTCACTACAAGTTCTTCTGACCCAGTTAACATTTCCGAAAACGGTAAAAGACATGTTTGTTTATTTTTGAGAGAGTACTTTATTACTGATAACCAGGTCTGTAACACTTTTAATTTTTGCAATATTCCTCATGGATGCTGGAAGTTCTATGTCAGCTACCCATACCAGTGAGAATTTCGAAAATGGTAAAATATTTGATTGATTATCTTGCAGATAGTACCTGAGTTTCAAATTGGTAAAATCTTTGGCTTCGAAAATATTCGTAATATGTTTTAGAAGTTGTATGCCACTTACTCGAACTATCCACAACCTTGGAAAACTGTAAAATACGTAGCAGTCGTGTTTCTTTATTTTTAAAAGAGCACGTAAGTGTAAATTTTCAGATTTGTAACACAGTTGGTTTTCGAAATATTCCTGATATTGCTGGATGCCCGGAATTGTGAGGAAACTACCCGAATCCGTCATTTGATAGTTTCATAAGGTACCTCATCTTTTTTTTTGGTCATAAGTAGTGTGCAAATTTCAGAACACTATCTTCAAATTGGTGGGTGTGTATAGCGAACAAACAAACAAACAAATATTTCATGTTACCTTTTAATCTTTCAAGAAATCAATCAAATTGAAAAAAAATTGTTTAAAATCATATTCTGAGGCTAAAGTGTCTTCCATTATGCTTCTCTTGATTTCTCAGTTTGTGAGAGTTTTTGTTGGAAATATGATTTTCACCATACCTAATTTAGCACTTTTTTATCTTGGTAACCTGGCAATACTGATATTCCCAAGTATCAATATAATTACTTAATTTGATACTATTGTTTTCTCTCTAATTTTTGCCACTAGTTGAAATGTTATTTGACAATGCTCCTATATTTTCTAACTAAGTCACTCTTTCCGGAATTTACTAAATAATTATCATTTCGTTTTAAATTTTGTTTTTGTTTTCTATCTAAATTTTTTTTGATAAAAATAAAATTTAAAAAAACACAACTAACCAAACAATAATATTCTGTAAAATTTAATATCAAAAATATAATACAAACACCATAATACATATTGTTCAGGTAAAAAATAATATAAGCAACAACAATTTACATGTGATTTTAATTTCGTATTCACCAGTGTATCTATTCAAAAAATATTATTTTTATTTTCAGTGTTATAATTTCATAGAAGTAGGTTGCATTCGGATAATTTTAATTTTAATAAAATGGGTCAAAATTGTTCGGCACGGTAAATCCCGGAATGTTTCTAGAAAGATATCATCAGTTACAACTTTTAAATTTCCTTATACCGAGCATTTTAGAACGTTATGGATAAACGCTATGTCAAGAGCAGATTGGCAACCTACGGTTCATAGTTGTGTCTGTTTCTTACATTTCAACGTCCTGTTTTTCATTAAAAAACCCTCAAAGGCCACGTTTGTTGCCAGACGCTGTTCCAAGCATTTTCCCCAATTATGCAGTGTATTTATTAAATAAAGAAAAATCGTAAAACTCTGGCGCAAGCAATTTGATTTTTTTAATGAGATTTTCAAATTAAATGAAAATATTAATTGAAGAGGCTGAAATTTACATAAAATGATACAGTTATCGTTTTATTATTATTATTTTATTTATTGCCTTAATGTATTTGTACAATATGATTAATTTCATATATTTTAATTCTATATTTCAGGATGAAGTGTTAATTCTATATTTCAATAAATTTAATTTGCAAAGGACAAAATGGCAAGTAAAAACCTTTAATTAATTATTTTATGCTTATATAAAACCAAATATAAGCCTAACCTAAATTTTAACTAACATCTATCTTAATACTAAATCTTATTCTACTATCGCTCTCTAAGAGAATTTTCGGAGTTGTAATAGCTTTCAAAAAAGACAGGTGCTGTTTTTTGAATTTTTTCTGAAATAGTATATAAGTGCAATCTGCTTGTGGAGAAATAAAAAGATTTGCTTAGAATTAATTTAAGAACAGCGTTTTGTTTTCTTTGCAGCAAATTCAAATTAGTTTTTCCAGCACTGATCCATACGGGGAACCCGTATAACAAAATGCTTTGAAAAATAGATTTAAATATTAATAATTTATTTTCAACAGTTAAATTAGATTTTTCATTTATGACTGGATATGACATTTTTATATAGAGGTCTATTTTATTGACGGATTTCATTAGATTTGTTTTGAAAGGTAGTTTTTTATTTAGGTGTAAAATCGTTTTATATATTTTAAATAATGATGAGTATTTTGGATTATATTTTAAAATTAGAATTCTCATTGATAATAATTTAAAATGAAAATTATTTTCCTATTCCTAACGGTCAGGGAAATGTCTATTTACAGTTCGATACTATTCATCTTTTTAAAAAAATTTCGCAATAATTCGGTTTGTGCACCAAATTAAATTGTAATGCTTTCAGATTTTGAAACCAAAGACATTAAATATGCTCATTTTACGCATTTTAATGAATTGTTTGAAAAGGAAGTAGATTGTCAAATTAAAAAAGCATCCAAATTAAAAAGAATGTCTTTAGATCCAACAGCTTTGCAACTACAAATTGTCAGTTTAGTAGTTATTTATAATTTTTTTTTAAATTTATTTTGTTTTTTCCTTTATTTCCTTAAATTTTTGTGATAGGTACTTCATATGTTGTTTATTTTTTGTTTTAATTTATGTTGTTCGTTAAATTTTGTTATATATGCATATCTCTATTATTTATTTTATTAATTTTATATTTTTTTACGTCATTGATAAGTATTGATAAGTCTTCTTTTTATTTAGAAGATTTTAGTAGATTAGGCCTACAAAGGTGTTGTGAACAAAAGGAATAATTTTAAGAGAATTCGTTTATAAATCTGTTTTACGACTCAATGAATATAAATTATTATTATATTTTCTTTATTATATAATAGAATTGAGTAATCATATAAATAGAGTATTCACGTAGAATAATATTTGTTAATCATTTTCTTCTAAAAATGCCGTCCCATTTTTACTCCAAACACGAAAATGCCGTCTCATTTTACTCAATACCCCAAAACACTCAAATATAATTCTCAAAACTCAATTATTTTTACTCTAATTTTTTTATTTATTGAGAAGAATATTTCATACAATGACTCTAAACCTCTAGCCTAGCGCCCTAGCTCATTCACACGTAACCTATTGACCTACTTTTCAGTATACTTTTCAATAGAAATGAATTATTTTTAATTTTATAAACATTTATTTTTTTGTCCCTTTCCTCTATAAAATTTGAAATCACAAATTTCATAAAGCACATTGATTAAGTCCAAATAAAAATATTAATTCTTCAAATTTTAAAAATTAAAGCAAAATAACAACAAATACAGCAATAATCTTGAATTTCTTCCATTTCTAATAAAAAAAAAATCAATACTTTGATTTGCAATATTATTTGTGAATACTATACCTACCTATGTATATTGAAAGGGCTTTAAATGCGTGTGTAGTCTTTTATAAGTACATTATGAAATTTTTAATTTTTCTCAAATATATAAGTAAAGTAGAAATGTGAGCAGGGAAATAAAGAAGTATGCATATAATCTATTGAATAAATGTAGACTTAGATATAATTAAATATATATTGTAGCTATATTATTTAAAGTACCTATACACAACTTTTATATCGTTGACATTTATATGATTCCTCTATGATAATAGTTAATTTTACCGATTATATAATATAAATATAATAGTTAGTTATATAAATTACCTTTAACAAAAAAAAATTTTTTATTACTTTTCTGAATTAAAACATACATCTAATCAAAATTTTCCTTTACACAACTCTCATTAAAAGCTATTTTATAATCTTTTTATAGTACAAAAATTGATGGAAGATCTTTTTGTAAACACATATATAACAAAAATAGATTTAAAAGCAGTCTTCCACTATTTATCGATTTAAATATCCTTCCGCTAAGGCCATCTTATTTTTACAAAGTTCTCAAAACTTTTTTTATTAGATCCAGTTATTTAAGTTTTAGAAGTCTAGACCAATACAATATACGCAATAACAACAATACAATGTACCTTGTACCACAGTTTAGAACTACTTCTTTGCGTAATTTTTATTTTATATTTTCATGTCGTTTGTTTAATAAATTGCCGCTTAACATAAGAAAACTCACATTACTAAATATTTTTTGTACAAAAGTAAATTCATGGTTATTATGTTTAGAATATTCTAGCATTGAATCCCTTTTTGATGTACTAAAGTTCTCAATTCCTGTTATAATACTTTATTTATTTATATATACTCTGCTCCTATCTTCTTAATTTCCCTTTGCCATCATTACTTACCAAGCTCAGATCAAGGATTTTTTTTCTCTTTTTTGAAATTTTTAAATTTTTTACCTAATTTTAACCAAAATTGTTTATTATAATAAAAATTACTTTGTTTTGTAATATAAATTTAAATTATTTTTTTTTAATGTAGTATATATTTGTGATTACCCCACATAATAGAAAATAGTATTTTATTTGTAAGCAAAATTAACTTTTAAAAAAATAACAAGGTGACTCGATTCTATTTGTTTAATTAAATAAAGAGTCTTCCTATATTTTTCTCTTAAAGCTCGAGGCAATCTCGACGGCGTCTGTACGGCGTGTGATCTACGAACTGTCAAAAAAAAGTTAAATTATATGAAAATAATATAAGTAGGCAAACTCGACGCCGTTCTACTGCGTTTGTTCGACGAAGAAACCAAAATTTGAATCAAGTTTAGCTTTTTCGGCGTTAAATGACATTTGATGGTACAAATGTAATTGACAGAATTATTAAGTGCTTGGAAAATTAAATTAGTAAGTATTTGGAAAATGGAAATAAGTGTTTTTAATAAGTGTTTTGAAACAATTAAAAGTTAGATAAATGTAGTTTATGTAGTATGGTTTTTGATACATATATAAAATATTTTATTAAAATATTTATTAAGTAAATATTTATTAAAACTTTTTTTTAAATAAACTGTATAATTACTTTTATAAATATTTATCAAAATTTAATTTAAATAAAAAAAAAATTGCTACAGTCTACAGTGAAACCTTCTTGATCTGTTTGCTTCATGTTGCCAAAAATATGCTAAATATACAGTGCTAATGGTTATAAATGAAATTGCAACTACATATAGTCCATTAAGAAGCAATTAAAAAACCTCAAAAATATATAATTTTAGAACACAAAAATTTAAGCACAAAACCTTTATAAAAGTTTTTAATAAAAAATAAACAATTTATAAAAAAAAATATAAAAAAATCCAAAATATTTAATTGTAAAACACAATTTAAAAAATGCTTATAAAACACAATTTATTTAAAGAAATCCAAAAAATTTAAAAAACAGAATATTTAATTATTGGAAGCGCACAGAAAATTTTCAAATAAAGTAAAAAAATTACAATTGACATTTGACATTTTAAAATATATAGATTTAAATGTCATTTAACACCGTTCAGTTTGCCTGATTAAATTAACTTTCGCCGTTTTGCGCCTAAAGAATTTTCTACGACGTCGAGTTTGCCTCAAGCATAAGTATGTAATTTTTAAATTTAATGTAATTTATTTTTATTGTTACCGAAAAATATGAAATGAAAAAAAAAAAATAATAAATAAATTTTCGAAATTATACTATTTATTAATATTATTTTATTAGTTCTGCTTTTATAAAATAAATAATAATTTATAAAAATTATTAAGATAAATAATATAAATTAACAAAATTTCATCTGCGATGTATCGATAAGTTTTTTAAACATATGGTGGTGGGTGTCGCGACATTCAATTTTGATTTGATTTTCAACTAAAATCGAAATATTTCAATTGTCGCTGTCGCGTATATCAATTTTTGTGAATTTGTTCAACTTTTTTTTATTTTGAAATTCAACTAAATTTTTTTAGTTGAATTTTGAATTTCGTTTGGATTTGTTGTTATTTGTTCCACTTTCGAACGAAATAGTTTTTGATGTAAAATCCTGAATTACATTAAATTTTCACTTTATTTCTTGTCTAAATAGCTACATTATTTAAAAAAAAAAATAGAAAAATAGAAAATAACAAAATATTTGATTCCTTTTCTTAGCCCAAAAACAAATTCTGCGAATAGAACGAAATATAGATACTTATACATATTATGTATTTATTTTACATAATATATATAGTAATAGCGCCTATTATTACTAAACGAAACAGTAATTATATTATTGAAATAATACTAACTTTTAAAAGACACAAAACACATAATGGACTTGCATAAGGCAATTTAATATAATTAAAACAAAAACTAAAAAAAACAAAAATTTTGGCCAGACAAATACAAACTAGAACGAGCTAAAAAGTAAATATTATATTGATATAACCATGATTTCAATAATAAAAATAGCCCACAAATTGAAAAGTATAACAAAAAATGAAAAATATAAAAAAACATAAAATTTATCGAAGAAATTTATATCACTTACTTATAAACTTATAACTTTTTTAAATATAAATAACTAATAAAACAAAGCTGGAAACTCCAACTTATTTTAGGTATCTTAAAATTTTTGATTTGAAATGTCAAATTCAAAGTTGAAACAAATTCAATCAACTAGTTGAACTTAATTAAAATAGTTGAAAATTGATTCTCCCGACACCGTGCATTTATTTAATTGATTTGAAAAATATCAAATCAAATAAATTGAATTGATTTGCGCGACACCACCTATAGTAAATTAATTATGTAACAAAGAATCGAAGTACCTACATCAAAATGCCAAATTCGTGAAAAACAATAACATCGTAATTTATTACTTCAGAAGATTGTTACTTCGTAAAAGGCACATTAATAGTTTTATATAGAAAAAAGGTAAAAAAAAAAAAACATTTTTTTTTAATAAATGCTAAACTATTAGTCGTAGACATAAAGTATGTATGCATGACTAATAGAAAAAGTTGAGACCATTCCAACAGTATATAAATATTGGGGAGGTTTTATGGTAAAATCTTAAGGTATTCGGTTTTTAAAGAAAGAAAATAAAGATTTTTTTCCCCCAAAATTTTCTTCTTTGAACTACAATATCTCCATAACGGCAGCACCAATCAACATCAAATAAATGTTAAAACATGCTGAATATATATATATTATAACAACTGAAAATATATATAGTTAATGGATCAACAGATATAACGGTTTTTATACAAAATCATCAAAACAACAAGGATACTTTCAAATGGCTTTTTCGTCCTTAAAGGATAAGATCCGCCACTAAAATTTTTGGAAAGGTAGCAATTCCAGCTATCCTTCGGATATGCTCATTGGGTCCTACGCCGATACAAGATCTCCATCAGAATTCCTTTAATTATGATAAAAATGAATGAAAAAATATGATTATTGAATTTTTTTGAAGGGATTTTCGTTTTTTTTTTCTTTTTTTTTATTACAAGACAATTTTAGCTATTTGGATATTATTTTAGTATTTATACATGAATGTATGATAATTATTTGTACATATAAGAAGTAGGTATAAACAATAATAATATAAATAAAGATTTGAATATGATTTTGTACAGGAAGAGGGTATACCTAGACGATAATTAAATATATAGGTATCTTTTTAGTTTAGATTTTTTTGTTGTTTTGTATATATAAGGCTTAACTTATTTGCATTTATATTATGTAGTAACTAGCCGGTAAATTAATTTAACTTCTCAGTTATACGTAATCTAAAAATTAGATAATATTTACTATTTAAAAAAATTAAAACATGTATATATACATACATATGAATGCATTTAAAAAATTTTCAATACAACCACATCGGTTCAAATATAATTTAATAATTAATAAAGATATAATATAACTAATAAAAAAAATAATATAAATATATAATATACAAAAATATATATTCGAAATAATTAATATAATTTAATAAAAAGGCCCACATTTCGAAAGGGAAAAGGACCTATAAAGTTGGCCTACAGATTTATCTTTACTGTTAAAATAAATAAATAAATATATATTATTATTGGATTGGAAGGGATTTGAGGGGGCGTACAGTAACATGCTAATAGTATAACAAATAAATATGTTAAAAAAAATAACAAAAAACTATGGAATTCAAAATCTTTTGCGCATCAATTTTCATGTTTCCTCTTTGAGAATAATTTCAAATGAGAAAAATATCTACTAACTCATATAAAGCCTTTATTCGTTTAGACAAAAGGAATACTTGATACAAAATATAGTGTGAAAGCGATGATTTCGTTAGGTAGAAACGACTGGAATACTAGTGTGATAACCCCCATACATTTCAACATAAATGACACTTTTAAACCTACAAAACAAAAATAAAAAATTTAAGTAAGTATGTGTATAAAATTTGCCAAGGAAAATTTTATCACCATAATTCTGAATGGTGAATTTTTTCTTATTATTTTTACGTTTTGTTTTTCTTATTCTTCTAAGTACAACTCGATCGCAAAAATTGGTTTACACTTTTGTTCTAGCTTTGACTCTCTATATACAATATATTTACTCAATGATTAGGGATACGACATATGAATATAGTTATTTATTTTTTGCTTATGGTTTTGATTCAAAAATGTATAAAAAAATAATTATTGAGAAAAAATGCAAATAAAATTTTCAATGTGTTTTATTATACTAAAAGAGAAATGAATATATACTGCCACCTAGTATGTTTCTTGTAACTACGTAATTCGAAATAGCGCTAGAACTACGCTACATATTGCATTATAATATAACCGTTAGTTAGGTCCTATTTCAGTAATATACTCCGAACATTTCATCAAAACCTGTTGAATAATAAAGAAACTGTCTGAGAGCATAGGTTCATTTTTATAAATATAGATATATGAAGAATGAATGTAAAAATTTGAGTTCGGTTTAATAATATTTGTCAAAATTGTTTACAAATAGTAAATTTGGTGTGTTCATATAAGTTAGTTGACAATTGTTTAAAAATTAATAAATATTTTGAAACAATAAAATAATAATAAAAAAAATTTTACAGAAACTAAAAATTTACATATTTGTTCAATTATAACAATAAAATCATAAATAATATAATAAAAATCTCATGCATTTAATCAATCAATCATTTAATCATTTTTAAAAATATAAAAGCTGTTTAAAACTAATACAAAATTTCTTCAATGCCCTAATATTTTAGAAATATAAACGCAAATAAAGAAAAAGGAACTTACGGAATTTAATAATAAAATAAATATAAAAATTAAAATAGCTTTATATATAAATTTGTGCATTTATGTAAATACAACAAATAAATTAGAAATATTGGAATATAAAGTATAAAAAATTATATTAATTACCATATTCTAATCCTTGGTCGTAAAATGGGCCTGAATTTATTAATGAAATTTAGAAATAAAAAAAAATTATGAAAACATTTAAATATTTCGGTTTATTATTAATTAACATAAAATTTTTAATCAATGGTTTTATTTAACAAAATAAAATTTGAAAAAATTATAGCAGAATCTTTTTTGTTTCCACATTCGATAACAACGTAATTAAATTATAGGCTGCTAAATTAGAATGACGGCACTTGTAATCAAAATTACCTTTCTTTTTTACTTCAAAATTTCGTTTTTGTAATATTTTCATGTAATTTCGTATAAAACGCGGAAAACTTAGGATTAGTGAAAAGTAAATTTATTTGTAATTAATATAACGTTAAATATATCACTTAAAATAAACCCGATTATTAAAAAGTAACTAAATTTAGGCCTCAAAATGAATTGCAAAGCTTAAATTTGAAAGAAATTTAAATGTATTTGTAGGCCTGAAAATTAAAAATAAACAAAAATATTATCAAATATTTTATTTTGCGAATTAGTAAAAAAAAATATACATATTATAGAATCAAAAACTTTAATTTAACTTTTTGTTGAGTTTGAAATAAGCGAATTGAAACTTGAAATTTGAAAAAAAAAATAAAACTCGGGTTCCTTTATTATACGATCATTCTTTTTTAATTAATTTATTTCCAAATGAAAAGAAGAAGCTAAAAAAACTTCAAAGTAAAAAAGAATAATTTTTTTATTTTAATTACCAGAACTAAGAAAATACGAATCAGGAAAAAAAAATTATAAGTACTTACATTTCAGCTAATAACAGTTCAAGTTCTACTGATTTTTCTTTATTCTCGTTTTTTAGTTAAAATTTTTTGAACTATTAAGTGCTGTTATACTTAAAACTACCTTAATTACGAAGAAATTTAAAAATTAAACATTAGTATGAAAACTAAACATAATTTTTAATTTTTGTCTACACGAAAACTCACATATTAAAAACTAAAAAAAATTTAAAATAAGGTACTTACTTTAAAGAATAACTACTAGTATCCTGTTTCACCATCAAAGCACGATTATTTGTTGTTGAACTATTATCTTGTGTAGGTGTACCTGGAGATGATCCATGTGCATTTTGTTGTGATTGCTGTTGATGTTGCTGTTGATGTTGATGATATTGTTGTGGTTGCTGTTGTTGTTGTTGTTGCTGTTGTTGTTGTTGTTGTTGTTGTTGTTGTTGTTGTTGCTGTTGCTGTTGCTGTTGCTGTTGATGTTGATGTTGATGTTGCTGTTGCTGTTGCTGTTGCTGTTGCTGTTGCTGTTGCTGTTGCTGTTGCTGTTGCTGTTGCTGTTGCTGTTGCTGTTGCTGTTGCTGTTGTTGATGTTGATGTTGCAATTGCTGAATATGTTGATGATGTTGTTGTTGGAGTTGTTGTTGTTGTTGCTGCTGATGTTGTTGTGGTTGCGGTTGCTGCTGCTGTTGGTTTTGTGATTGTTGTTGTATATGTTGTTGATTTTGATGTTGGCCAGGCTTCTTTTTAAGTGCAGATTTAAGTGGAACCGCATTAAATTTGGGCTCTTTGGCTGGAATTTCCTCTATACGACATGTATCTATATTTGGATTTGGTTGTGACATTGAAAACATATATTCTTCATCTGAATCTAATTCTTCATTTTCTCCATCGTTATCTACAATTCGTTGTAAAATAAAATTTTGAAATTAACTTAAAAAATAATGATAATAATTTACCATCATATTCATAATCTTGATAATCTACTTCATTGACAGCTCCAGGCCCATGGGGTCGTCCAGCTATTAATGTAGGACTAGGTGTTGAAAACATTGGAGGTGGTGGGATTGGTCCAATTTCAGATAATGGAATCGGAGGTTCTGGAAATTCAGATAGCAAAAAATGTTGCTGGTTGTCACCTGATAGCGGCGGTGTACTACCTGGAGGACCACCACCTTCTGGATCTTAAATTTAAAAATGTTTTCTATCATATAGTTTATTTTCAAATTATCACATAAAATCTTTACTTACATCTTTCATTATTGTGATAACAAATAACACGTCTTGAAATTTTATTAGATCCTAATGAATTTGGGCGTTCCATTTTCGATGAAAGTGGAGTACCAATATTATGAGCATTACCGCTACTACTGCCACTGCCACCACTACCTCCTCCTGGTGGTGGTAATATTGATCCTTGACATGGCTGTTCATTATTAGGTGATAATGTTCCATTACCACCAACTGGTGCATCAGTCTTGTCTTTTCTTGGTTCTTATAAAAAAAAAACAAAATATTCCAAATTATTAATTATTAAAATTTATTTTAAAATTGTAAGAGAATAAAATATTTTCAAAACTATATATGAATTTTATAAGTTTATATGTATATACATGTTTAATGTTTTGTATTCTATAATAAATAATATATGTATAGGCATATATAGTATGTATATATACATCAAAAGATACCTACATTATTAAATTAATATCTAAGTCAATTAAAATATAGACAAAAAAAGAATACAATAGTGTTGATATTGGATTATTTAAGGATTTATTATAAATTAAGTAAATTGTAGAATCATTTTGTTTCGTGTGCACGTGGTGACAAAAAAATAAGATATAAAAAAGGTATGTATAAGCATTGAAGGCATAAAAGTACATTACATTTGCAACTATATATCTAATATTTGTTTACTGTGTAGTGTACTCACTCTCAAGAGCCTTAAGTCTAGTATTTAGTAAAGCAACGACGAAGGGTCCATGGAACCAACGGAACAATTGGTTCCCTTTGCCTTTATCATTAACATTATTTCTTTTTACATTTTCATTACCAAATTCATAAGCGATTTTTCTTTTTTTTGTTACAAAATAAAAATATTTCTTCTAAAGTTTATTACAAAATTTCATTTCATATTTTATAAAAATAAATTTCAGAATCTTTTCATTTCAACTCATTCTCATGAGAAATAAAATTTATTATATAAATAAAATAAATTTAAATTGTCATAGTAGGCCATTGAATAAAACCATATAAAGACTCACCATACATATCTGATATCTTATAAAATAATATTGCAAAGGAATATAAGTACAATACATTGAAATTCTATAAAGAAAAAATATTGTTTGCTACTAGCCAGACTACTACTATTTAATTTTTCAAAAAAGATTTAACATAACATTAAAAGAAAAAAATTTATATTACAGAATAAACCCATAACAGTCTAACACAGTAGGTATATATATATATGAAGGGAATCAATTTTAACATTGATTCCAGCCACCTCATAAATGCTATGAAAAAATATGATGTATCCCTTTTTTTTACAAGAAATTTCTTACCATGCAAAACTAAACTCAAAGGGAATTAATTTTAAAATCGCCTCCCCAGCTAACAGCTTGTATGTATAATAAAATAGTGAAAATATAGTGAATTTTGTAGTGAGGTGGATTTTCATTGAGCAATATTTAAAATCTTTAAAATTTTATTGACTCTAAAAAGGGAGATAACATGAAATGACATTATTTTTTATGAGAGCTCAATGCGTACGACAAGAACAGAAAATATCATTTATCGGGGATATTTTCACAAAAATTGGGGATATTTTCAAAAAATTTGGTATATTATACTTTGATAAAGTACATTTTTAAAATATCGGGAATAATTTTCTTTTTGTCGGCAGCATTTTTTTAACAATTTTTTGAGTAAATGCATATAAAAAAAAAAATTTTTCAGCAGATGGTTTTGACGGTTGAATTATTTTCTTTTTGTGTAAAAAATAAATTTCCCAAATATAAATTTAGAGAATTCTTTGCAACGGTCTATTTTGTTCGTATTTATTGCAAATCTTGTCGATTTATCAAGACAGTAAATTTTGAGAAATTAGCACATTTATTTTATATATACATTCAAAGTTTTTATTCTTCAACTCAACCAAAATATTTTGTTTTTTTTCTTTTTCTTTTTTTTTCAGATAGTAGTAAATCAACGAAAGAGGCTTCAGGGACTACCTATTTACCGGGGAAGGTAGTTTGAAGGACTGTGGGACTTTAACCCACTAAAAACTCCTATCATTATTGCAACATTAAAACTAGTCTTGTAGACTAACCATTAATTTACATTTAACTCAAAGAAACTAAGATACCTTTGATCTACCAAAATCCAATAAATTTTTAATAAATAAAAAGTTTTAACCTAACTCAAGTGGTTTTGTTCGTTTTAGTCGCTTCACAAAGTTTTGATTGTCAATTAAGCTAGAAGCTTCGGTATTGACATGTTGGATCAGACGAGTTTTATGCCGTGCAGCGCATTTCATTATTTCGTCTTTTATAGATGAGATCTTCAGATCTCGATGAATATCAGCATTGCGAACATACCATGGAGCATTGATTATGTTGCGCAGTACCTTATTTTGGAACGTTTGGATAGTTTGAATATGGATTTGTTTAGCACATCCCCATGTTGAATACCGTATGCCCAGACTGGCTTCAATATTTGATATAACCAAAGAATTATATTAACCGAATAATGCGCTCTTCAGTTTACGTAAATATAATTTTAAGCAAAACAAAAACAAAAAAGATAAATTTAGTTAAAAGAGGTAAAATTATTAGTTAATTTATATTTTTTGCTTTTAACTTTATTATTATTCATCATCAACATCATATGATAATTATAAATTTTAATTTAGATAAATAAAATAATAGAGCGTTGCAATTAATCGCATTGTATGATAACGTTTTGTTTGAAAATATTTTATTTTATAGGAGATTGCTTACTTAAACTTGAAAGAAAATTTAAAATTTTTCGAAAAAAATAATAATGTAAAAATAAAAATTTATAAAATATAATTTTATCGAAATAACACTAGCCCCCTAAAAAGTAGAAAATAAAACTGGAGGAAAATTTGCACTACAAGTACAATCAGAATTATTTTTTGAGGTTTGTAATATATTTTCAAAATTCGTTGTTATATTTTTCGTCATAAATGCTTAAACCAAAAATGTTTTTCATAAGTTTGTACGTATCATGTTAATAATATAGATTAAATATAGTGGCCTTTTAAATATAGAGGCCAATGCAATAACCATATAATCAAAATCTTAATAACAAAAAAATTTTTTTGTGTTGGTTTTCTTTTTGTTTATATTCGTCAATTCATAATATGAATGATTAATTGAATAAAAAAAACAAAGAGTAACAAAAACATTTCAATCGCTTTGTCCGACTTACTCCTCCTCTTATAAAATATCAGCAACAGCTGACAATGAAAATAAAGTTGTTTTTTTCTTCTATCAAATTTTGTCTTTTTTCAATATTTTCGTTTCATATTCATATGCATTGCACATGTATTTGTGGATTTGTATATGAACAAGAAATGGAGCTATTGATTTTCTATATCGTTAATTTTATCTTCATACAAAAATTTTATATGGGATTGTGCTTCTGTATATCATTTTTTCTATGGTATAACTTATTTTTCAGCCGGTGAAATCAGTTTTTGTTTCGGTCAACAAACAATTGACTAAGTTGTGAGTTCTGTCTTATGAGTCGTCAGTTCAAAATATATTTTTAAGCTAAAAAGTAAAATATCTATTCAGTTGAAAATTGTTGTTTGTATGAAAAAAACAAATATATGAACTTGTCATGAATAAAAGCAAGGAGCGTCAATCCTGATAGCTGTTCAACATATCAGCACATAGTTTTAATTTACATATTATTTTTTTTATTTATTTAATTTTATTTGTTTTATTTCTTAAAGTGAGAATTACTGCCTTGTTAAAAATGGTCCATCCTACGTCATAGATGATGTGAAAGAGGATGTGCACAGGACACCGAAAAAGTCAACACCAGCGCCGAGAATAAGGGCATCAAATAAACATAAATAAACAATCGTTTTCGTTTTTGAAATCAGAGAATAGATCTGAGTACGCTCTGACTAAAATGAGAACGCACTGAGTAGAGAATGTACAGATACGCTCTGAGCGCTCAGATTTAATAAAAAAACACAAGATGTAAATTTTTATTTTATTGTTGTTTCAAGTTCTCAATAATCAAATTTAAGCTCTAAATGCTTTTTATTATTCATTTGATAATTAATTCTTTAGAAGTATATAATATTTCTTTTTGTTTTTCTTTTTATCTAAAATTAACTGCACTATATTTCATGAAAATTTTTAAATTCAGTATAAAACTGGTCGTTTCTCAATTTTGAATTTTGTGGTATCAAATTTCCGAATTTAAAAATTCAATATTTCAGAATCGGACAGTTTGGTTCAACTACCAATTAAATGGAGGATCGCTTCCAATAGTAAATCTACTACAGATTTCGGGATTGCAATTGACCCTAACAAGCTTCAAAGCTGTAAACTACATAAAATGGTGAACAAAGCCAATTATTCTTAAGATTTTATTAAACGATGGTCTAAAGATTTTTTTTTTCCTATCTCACAAAATATGTTGACGTTACATATATAAAACGTACCCTTAAATATAGCACTCAAGCCAAGTATAGTACCATCATTTCCTGATTGGCATTAATCGAATATAATCGAGTCATCCAAAATGTGTACGTTTCGCTTTACTTAATGTTTCGTGAAATGATTCATTGTACCTTCCACCTTATTCCACCATTTTAAACTTGTTGACTGACAGGCATCGTCTGATAGGTGAGTAATCTGTGAGCAGATATTAGCCACAGAAATTTCAAATTGTTTGGTTGAAAGAACCTATAGAATAATCTAAGAAATGTTGAGTTATTCCATATTCTTCTCCACTTTATTGAATATGGCAGATTCGAGTCAATCACTAGAATGCTCCTTGATTTAAATACTAATTCCATCTTTTTTGATTGTCAACTATTCAAATTGTTTTGACTCTTAAAAAATGTAGGTACTTATAGCTGACACTTACTGACAACTATTTGCTATGAGCCTTTTTACTTACTAGTTTGGGCTAGTTTTTTCGAGTTAAGTTTAGATTTCCAGTTAAGTTTATACTATTAAGTATTTACTCATTATTTTTACTTCTTTACTGACAGCATGTGTGTGGTTTATTTTACTAAAATTTTTCTAATTAACGGTGGCATTATAATATTTATGAATTAGTTATTTATTATATATATAATTTCTGTCATATATCCAAAACACCCAGTTGACAAAGGACTTCGGGAATCCTAGTTTTGTCAATTTACATAAAATTACACTAGAGATGAAAGGCCTTACTGAAATCTGTACAGAGTACGTCGGTTTGAAAGCCTCTCTCCATGTTGTTAATATTAACAGAAGTTGTTTTCTTTCCGCTTTTGATTTTGTAAAATTTCCTAAATCTTTTCAAAATTTCATAAGGACCATTATATTAAATTGTTTTAGTTATGTGAAAAAAAACTATTTGAGGACTTTCACTATTGAATTATAAAATTAAAAAGAAATAAAAAATAGTAGTATAACATTTCATTAAATTTCATAAATATTACTTGGTTGTCATTGTTTTTATACCAGAATCAAAATCTAAATCAAAAGTTGAAGAAATATCTTGATAGTAGAGGTATAATTCATGATAGTCAATAAGGCTTTATAAGCCCAACGTTCCACCGGTGATCACATGATAATATGCCTCTGCGAGAAGCATCCTAAAAATTTACATTATTACGTTTTTTTTTATTATTTCTTCAGTTAATCAGTTGTAATCATAAACAGGATCGTATGTATACGTAATATCAATAAATTTAAGAACAAAAATCATTTGTACATCAGAATGTATATTGAAATTTGAATATTTTCTTCTGTTCTACTGATTTTTGTAAGCAGCCGAAGCCGACTTATATAAAAAATATTGTATTGAAGCCTATAAGCCTTTGTATCTGGATACAAAAATTTAACAGTAAAATTTGGATTGTTTGTTTATTTGAAAATCATTACAAAATCTTTATTCTATAGAATTCTTGCAACACTGAGAAAATTTTTATATTGACTTGAATACATTTACAAATTCGGATTAAAAATGTTCTTAACACCATTAAACAAATTTTTTTATTGGTTTCCTAATTTTTATGTTTCTATCAATCTTAATCAACATTGGACTGAAATAATACATTGAAAAAAAAAAATAAACTAATAAAAGAATTAAATTTATAAATCTAATATGGCGCTAACCACATTTAGATTCTGACAATAATACAAATATATTACGAAAACAAAGGACTCATAAGACGTCGATCTTTTTTCAAACTTTGACGCTCAACGCAGCCAAGGCTGTAAGCTCTAGGAAATACTAGAGAAAGAACTTAGAAGAGGAGCAAAAAGAGTTCTTCATGCTAACAGATGACATCACTACATACGTATCCCTAAAGAAGAGATAGGAAGAAGTCCCGACAAGAGACCTAACGCGGTTCAGAAGAGCAGGCTAGGTCCTCGAACACTTCGGACATTTTCACTGGTGGGTCCCTTACAGCTCTGGGCGCGTGAGCCGGAGCGTATTTTAAAATGGCACAACTTGAACTCCAGTTTCCTCTTGGCAAACTTTGCGCAGTCTTCCAGACTGAAGTCTTTGCCGTAAACGCAACAGTGAATATAATAAAGAACAACGATGGTCTAACAAAGTCATTAGAATCTTCAGTGACAGTCAGGCTGCCTTAAAACATCTTGAAAGTAACCTCATCAAGCCTAGATTAGTAGAAGAATGTTCGAATGTTCGAATGACCTCATAAGGCTCCGAAACAAGGTACAACTGATCTGGATACGGGGTCATAGTGGCTTAACTGGAAATGAGAAGGCTGACGAACTAGCCAGATCATCGGTGTGAAACATTTATGCACCGGAACCGACAGTTGGTATATCTATTAGTAATATTAAACTATCGATAGAAAACACCCTGAAGAAGGAAACAAAAATTCTGATCGTATTGAAGGCCACAGAGTCTATAAAATATATGCACCAAGAACAAACACCAAAATAGCCAACCTCCTGCTAACTCTCAATAGAGTAGACTGTAGGAAGAAGGTGGGCATACTTACTGGTCATAACCACACGAATAAGCACATGCAGTAGACTAGCAATAAGTGACGATCCAACCTGTACACTCTGTCTGAAGAGGAAGAAGCCTCCACACATGTTTTAGAAGAGTACCTAGCTCTTTCAAGGCTGAATTTCAGGTTCTTGGAAACGCACTACATAACCTCAAAAAGCTTCTGCAGGATATAACCCTAAAACCTATTGGCCTTTATCAAAAAGTTTATAAAGGCATAAAGGGCTTAGAACCTACATGCCGGCCTGATATATTAGAGCCACCTCCGTGAGGAACAATAAAATCAAATGAATAAATTTTGAAAAAAAGGGTACTTATGTTAGAAAAAGCTAGAATTTATTTTGCTTCCATAATTTATGACGGGCTAGAAAGCTAGTTTACATATATATATAGGATTTTTATTTCCAAAAAAAAAACAACAAAACAAGAAAAATGACCCGCATGTCATAAAGAATTGTTCACATAAACTAAAAAGAAATAAAAAAAATACTTTAATAATTTTTATACAGTGAAATTTAAAACAAACTTACAATAAAGGTTTAAAGAAAATAAAAGTGGAGGATAATAAGCACCCTTAGCCGGGTAATTCCAATGCAAAGATATATGCAAAGTGTTCACTCCTTTCACTTAAAAAAGTGCATCGTGCATCATTATACAAGTATTTTTTCGGAATCGTCTAAATGTAGATAGTTTTACTGCCTATTCAAAATAGTACATACTTTACTCTAAAAAGTCTGATATAGATGTATTTAACGAACAAGTATTAAGTATTTTAGAGGGAAATATAATAACTTGTTTTAACACAAATTCTATTGACGATTGCGGTGAAAACGATAGAAACAATTAACCCGTGAAATATTTGAATGGCTGCTGCCCTAGTACGTGCTTCCTCATAAACTTAATTTAAAAGTGGGTAGTATAATAATATTACTTAGAAACGTAAATACCAAACGTGGTCTCTGAAATGGAAGCTGTAAAAAAATTAAAATCAAACTTAATAACCACAGAATTCCTAATCGATACAGCTATAAGGGAAACTATATTTATTCCAGAGATGAATTCCCAGCTACCACAGAATTACCATTTATTCTCAGACATTGACAATTTCCCGTTAAATTAGCCTTCGTTATGACCATAAATGTCAAAAAGGCACAAGATCAGACATTGAAAGAAGTAGGAGCTTATTTACCTGAGGTAGTATTTAGCCATGGACAACTTTATGTGGCATCATCAAGAGTACGTATAGAGATATATTAATATAAAAATTTTTGAGGAAGAGAACAAGGCAAATTATTTCCTAATTTCAATAAACTTTATTCAAAAAATATATGTTTTGATATCTGTCAACACATAAATGTTACGGCCAATTTTTAAACCTATTTAACGTGACTGCTCATTTTTTATTTGAACCTCAAATACTTTATGTATGGTTTCAAAAATTTCTTTTTAAAAGTTTTATTTTAAATTATAATTTGAAAAAGAAATTTCGTATTAAGTATAAGCTTTTTGCATTTCAAATGACTACATCTAAATTTTAAATGGAAAAGATAATTTTGCAAAAATGCGAAACTCTGCTTTGAAACTTTTTCTTTTCTCATCGGTGGGGAAAAAAGACAAAAATAACAATAAATTGATTTGTTTTTATTTTTATAAAATTTTTGTAACTACTTTAACACTTTCACATTCATTTTTTTAGTCAAGTAAATTTCACCACATGTGTTGAAAAACTATGTGTATACCAACCAAATTTATACCTATAAGATTTAGAAGCATTGGGTATAAAGAGATGGCAATATCCAATTAACAATCTATTTAGAATAATATATGGATAAAACATTATAGTTTAACAAATATTGTTATTTTTCGAATTAAGTTTTATCTAAATAAATAAATAATTTACAAAGAACTTATTATTTATCTTGACTTATAAAATTTACACGATAAATAATCAACAATCAATTTGGTTACAATTTGCAGTACGCGGTTTTTGTGGTAATATTGTATGGTTTTTTTTTTAATTTTTTGCAAAGTTTTGCTTTACACAAAAATACTTATTTACTATTTGAATACGTTTATTAATACCAAGTTTTTTTTGCAGTGCCACAAAAAATATTTGTTTTATTTACCACCTTTTTCATCATCGTTTTTTTCATCATTTTTCTTTAATCAACAATTTTTTAAATTTTAAAATATATTCTATGTAATATTTTTTTATATAATTAAAATACAAATTTTAAACTTGATTTTGATATTAAATTTATAGTTTTTTATTTATATTTAATGCTCTAAAACTTTGTTTAAACATAAAAATATCTGCCAAATTAATAAAAATACTTCACAGCGCGCTCAAATTGGTTGAAAAGAAATACAAAAAAGAGAACAAAATTGAAAATCTTAGACAAATAGATAGGCAATTATCATTTTTCATTCTCATTTATTTGGAAGGATTGTTATTTACTAACGAATATTATCTTATTTTTGTCTCTTTTTTCACGCAAGCAGTCTCTGTAAGCGAATGTCATGATCAAAGAATATCCATAACAAGAATATGCACTCATGTATGTATTCATTTGTTTGCACACAAATACATAATATGCTAATTTTCTAAAAATTGTAAGAAATCGACGATAATAAGAATTTAACGTGCAAGAAAAAGGAAATATAGTAAACAAAAGAGAGTAGTGGCCTCGGTAGCCGAGTGGTAAAGCACCCGAGTGTAGTAATGTAACGAACGAAGGAGCACGGGTTCAAACCCCGTGAGAAATGAAACATTTTTCAAATGGTGAAAATTACTGATAAAATGTAATTTTCAATACAACCACATCGGTTCAAATATAATTTAATAATTAATAAAGATATAATATAACTAATAAAAAAATAATATCTACATTATAATACACAAGAGAACGATTAGTGAAGGCACACTTTTTGTGGTTTTTCGTGTGCTTCGTTTTTTTTCATTCAATCATACGGCGATGATGCTCGTCGGGATCAAAATTAATTTTTTATTTTATCTATATTATAATACACAAGAGCACGATTTTGAAGGCAAACTTTTCGTGGTTTTTCGTGTGCTTCGTTTTTTTTTTCATTCAATCAATTTTTTTTGTCGATCCTCTTTTGAGTCAAATTCTTTTTATTTTTTTTTTATTTATTTATCGCATTTAGTTTTTTGCGCATTTAATTTTTTAGTAGGAAAAAAAATTAATTAGTAGAATAATATTATTAATATAGGTTTTAATATCACAAATTTGAGTTCACAACAATTGTGAGTTCATATATCAACAATTGTGATTTCGATTCTCTATTAATTCAATTTTTTTATTTTTTTTATTAAACAAATATTTTTTTTATTATTATGTATTATAATAAAAATTTTTATAATATAATATAATTAATAACAAAAAACAAGATTTTTTTAATAAAAAAAAAGTAATGTTTAATTATTATTTCAACAAAATACGAAACCGTTTAGTTTAAAATAAATCTAAGCATACAAATTATGTAAACTTATTACTTATCCATACATGGAATGTATTCACAGTTGACAGTCTTGACACTATGATGTATCATGTAGATGTTTGCATATAGTATAATATGTTATAACAATTAGCATTTATCCTACATTATATATGTATACTCAAATAACTAAAATGTAGGTACAATAAATATAATATAATTTGTATTTTTGTTAGGAAGTCTTATTAGTATATTGGTGAAATGTTATTTATATCGAACCTATGTAAAAATTTTATTGTTTAAATTTATTTTACAGATTTTATAATATTTAATTTTAATAAAAAAGAAGCATATCTTAATTTATGACTAAAATTTTTATTTTTTAAATTTAAAAAGTTTTGAAAAAGTTATGAAAATATCTTACATACATACATTGTATATGTATAGTATATTATTATAACTTTATGATAAAACTGACAATTTTTATTTTATTTTCATTTATTATACTTAACACAAGCATATTACAAAAATATTTATTAAAATTAGAATAAAAATTAATATTAAAACAACAAACATAATTTTTAATTTAAATATAAAAAAAGAAAAAAGAAATTAGACTATCATAATTTTTAAATATATATTCAATAACTTTTACTTATTTATGACGAAAATAAGAGGTTATGGTAACAAAGAAAATAAGTTAATTTTAAGTTGTTCCTTATTCATAGAAAGATTAATGTTGTCTCTGTACCTGTTAACTAAGAGAAACATTCTGTTAATGGGTTCGAACTTACCATAATTTGTACGATGATGAACAACATTGAATATATTTTCAGAACGAAAACGTGTACTAATATTACGATGATGATTGATCTTATCTTTGATAATTAGTGAATCAATTTTTCCAGAATTAATCAATAAAATAAATACGACGTCAGCAACTATTCTTCTGGATTCAAGAGTGTTTAAGTGTAAAAGTTTTAGTCTGTCTCTGTAAGGTGGTAAACGTATAGGATCAGACCAAGGAAGGTTTCTTAAAGCGAATCTAAGGAACTTCTTTTGAATAGCTTCAATCCTATTGATATGGTCGACGTAGTTAGGTGACCATACTGGGCTAGCATATTCTAGATTTGAGCGAACTAAAGAAGTGAATAGAGATTTAATTACATAAGGGTCATTAAATTCTTTTGACCATCTTTTAACAAAGCCTAGTATTGAATTTGCTTTATTGACGGTAATGTTGAAATGTTGTTTAAATGATAATTTATCATCGAACATGACCCCGAGATCATTAAAACAACTAACTCTCTTAATAATCTTGTTATCAAGGGTATAATTCGAAATTATCGGAGAAGTCCGACGAGTGTAACTGATTTGAGCACATTTCTCCACGTTCAATTTTAATCCATTGACGTCACACCAGTTTAAGAACAAATTAAGATCTTCTTGAAGTAAAGTAACTTCATTAGGTGACTTAATTGCCTTAAAGATTTTGACATCATCAGCATATATGGATACGCTGCTATTTCTCAAAATTGTTGTTACATCATTAATAGATAAAATGAACAGTAGTGGTCCTAAGTGACTGCCCTGCGGAACTCCAGAATTAGCATTGTATGGATCAGAAATAATTGATCTAAAAAGTACATTATATGTTCGGTCAACTAGGTACGATTGAATCCAATTTATGAATGTTGGTGGAAAATTAAGGTTAGCAAGCTTCTTAGTAATAACATTGTGTAGTAGAATATCAAACGCTTTACTCATATCAGTGTATATTACATCAGTTTGAAAACCAGCTTCCATTGTGTTGCAAAAAGAAGAGCAACATTCTACTAAGTTAGTAACAGTTGACCTATTTTTCATAAAACCATGTTGGCAAGAAGATAAAAAGTTTGAACAGGTTTCATATATAGAATCATAAACTATCTTTTCAAAAACTTTTGGGATACAAGATAATTTAGCAATAGGCCTGTAGTTAGTAATCATGTTTCTGGACTCTTTTTTGTGCACTGGTCTGATAAACGTCTTTTTCCAGTAGTTTGGGAATATGCCAGATTCAAAAGAACAAATGAAAAGAATTGACAATGGCAGAGCAAGTGATTCAGAACAATTTTTTAACACGATTTCAGGCACATTATCTGGCCCGGGAAAAGAATCATTATTTAATCGATCTAAGTAGGATTTAATTTTTAAGCTTGAAAAGTCAGCTTCAGGTAACTCAATAATATGAGAATTAACAGCCATTAAAGAATCATAGCTGTCCGGCTCACAAGTGTTGTCTTCAAAACAACTTGAAAAAAAGGTTTTAAAGAAATCTGCAATGACTGTCGCATCATTGGATGAATTATTATTATAAGACATTGACGCCGGAAACTGATCTGATTTGCGTTTGGAATTTACAAATTTCCAAAATATTTTGGGATCACGCTTTATCTGGGTAGATATACCGGATAAATAATTTCTGTAGTTAAAATTCAGAAGACTTTTATATGAATTAAAAAGACTAACAAAATTATTATAATTTGAATTACTCCTATTTTTCATATATAAAATCCATGACCTGTTCCTTTTATTCTTCAGTTTTTTTAATTCCTGGTTAATCCAAGTGGGACTTGATTTTATATTCCTCTCACGAATTAAAGGAACAAATAAATTAAATCCAGCTAATAAGATCTCATAGAAATTGTTAATTGCAAGATCGAGATCTACTTGAGATAGTATTGTTTCAAAATTAAAAGACAAAAAATAGTTATTGAGTGAAAGGTAATTAGCTTTTATAAAATTATATTTATAAGAGATTTCAGAACTAGATATAAGAGGACTATTAAAACAATAGGAGAAGCAGAATGGGGGATGATAATGATCAATAATTGAAAGAGGCATAAGAATATTATTGAAATACAAATTAGACCAATCAGATGTAAAAACTAAGTCCAATTGTCTGTTACAAGAATTTTTAATTTGTGAGACTTGTTGGATATTAAAAGAATTAAAACCATCAATAATTTCCATTTCAGAAGCCGAAGTAATTTGACTCGGTATTAAATATCCTTCTTCTTCATTAAAATCCCAACTTACATTTGGGAGATTAAAGTCACCTAATATAAATATTTCATCAAATGAATTCATTTTAGATATAATAGAATTAATTGCTATTGACAATTTTGAATAAGTATCAAAATGAGAACTAGGGAGAATATAGCAACAAACAACAAAAAGTGCTTTATTATCAAGTTTTATCTTAATAACAATAATTTCAAGGTAAACGAATTCAGGAAGTATGAATTCTTCAACTTGGAAAGAGTTTTTTATTGCAATAAGAACACCACCACCTTTTGGTACAATGAAGGCATTATTATTCGAATTGACTGATTCTTGATATCTATCTTTTCTAAAAACTAAAAAAGAAGAATCAAACAACTCTAAGGAATTTATCGAATTTTTAAGCCATGTTTCTGTTAAAGCAAATATATCATAGTCCAAAATTTTGGAATTAATGAAAACTGAGGAGGTCTTACTACGTAAGCCCCTAACATTTTGATAATAACATGTCAAACTATGGCAAGAGTAATTAATTGAATGATTATTGGAAGAATTAGTTAATTGTACTATGTTCACAGAGGATCTATTCACAGGGACGAAAAAACCTGTAGTTAGCATCTCTTGCCCTTTGTAATCGTTCCATTCTCAAATTTTCGACATGAGTTATGTATGCTTTTAAATCTTTGAGTGTATCATCCTTATTTACTCCTAGTGATTCATGAAATCGCACAAAAATATTAAATAATTCCGTGTAGTTTGACGGAAGACCCTCTTGTTGAATTAAGATTTTAATATTAGTTTTTGTTTTTCCCTCAAAAACTGTATCATTACCTTGATCATGTAAGTACGCTAAAAAAAGTCTAATATTTTGATATATTCTATGGTCTCTTAAGCGAGAGAGTATATATATGCTATCATTAGTTTCCACTGCTTTTTGAGTTAAACGCACTATCGGAGGGGATAAAGGATTAACAAAATTAGGAAGAGAATTAATATTATTTGAAAGTGTTGCTGAAGTCGATTTGATTTTATAAAGTTGAGGATTGAGGGTATCCCCTTTTATGAAATTAGAATATTTATTAGAACTATTATTATTATTATTATTATAATTATTATGAATATTATGATGAATGTTATTATTATTGTTCTTATTTTTATTGGAGCTATTACCTTTAACGTTCATTGAATTAGTGTTATTACTATTTCTATGTTTAAAGTTATTTTTGAAATTATTATTATTCGTATATTTATTTTTAGTATTTGTAATATAAGAAAGGTTATTATTAGAAGAAAGGTTATTATTAGAAGAAAGGGTGTCATTAAAATTATAGATAATAGTTCCTTTACTCCAAAATTTTAAATTTCTTATGATTCTTAATTTGTTATTTGGAACACTGACTTTAAAAGAAAGAAATTTAGGAGTATATTTAAATTTCCTTGGAGTTATTAATTTAACAAAAACATTTTGAATCCTAAATTTATTTTTAATATAGCTTGCCAAACTTTCCTCGGTTGTAGTTGTACTCAGATGTGATATTGCCAATCTATAAACTGGAGTTGGAACTTGAACTGCTTCAGGAACCTCGTTAGATGCAACTTTAACCGTTAGTGAGGGTTTTGCTGAAGGTTTATTAGTAGTGCCATCATACGGAATTGATTCCAATACTTGAATAAGTGGTGACAATGGAATTGGCGGCCTCATTGTTTCTTCTTCATCAATATCTTCCGCAATAGTGGAAAGCACCTTTTCTGTGTCACTTTCTTTTTTTTTACTTATAGACTGCTGAATACTTATAGACAGTGACTTATCAACTGCTGAACAAGAAGTAGTAGAAGTTCTGAACATATTTACGTCAGCCAGCTCTTGTTGAAGCGATCTTTGCGGACTTAAACTTTCAATTGCATTAGATATACTTTCATTGATTGAACTAGTGCAATTATATTTTATGTTTAAGCTTATTTCATCAAGTTGTTTCTTCAATAAAACTATATCGTTAAGTATGGTATTTTGCGATATAAAAAGCTCCTGATGATCATTCTCATTTTGTTTATTTATTAGCAGCAGATCTGAATTTATTGTTTTTAGTGTCGCTGAATTGTTGTTCGTGTTTGATTGCTCGTTAAGTAAGGTGATTAATGTCGATGTGGTTTTGCCAATTTCTTCTCTCACTATATTTCCTATAGATATCTTTTGCTTCTCAAAAAAGTTGGAGAAAGTTGCATGAATTGTTTCAAAACTGTTGCACATTTCTCCGAAAGCAACAGTATTAGCATTAATTGTTTCAGCACATTTGGTGGTGTAACTACGGAGATCATCCTTATCCTTAATTATTTTGAATGTAGCTTCGCAGTTACAATGCTGAGATTTGGTAGTACATTCACTACAGACAAAATACTGAATCAAAAAAGCTGAGTACCAGCCGCGTGGAGCATTAAGACGTTTTTTAACGTTTTTTATTTTTTTAACGTTTTTTAACTTTATGGTAATAATTGCTTAGTTTGCACAAATTAAAGTTTAAAGTAATAATTGTAATATCACAAACAAAATGCAATTGCACATTAATAAAGTTCAAACAAGTTCATTAATTAATTATTGAGCTCACAAAATGATTTTTTTTTTTTTTTTTTAATAATTTGGAATTATTTGGAATTATTTTATTAATGCTCGATTAAGTACTTTATAGAAAGAAGAACAGAATGAGAACTTGAGAAATTTATTTAAAAAAGAAAACTAGGAGCAAAATTATATATTATAGTCATACGTTTGATAATTTCTTTAATCTCATTGGGCATAGTCATTTGAAAATACATAATTTTAGTTTCTTTAATTTATAGATTGAAAAAGTACGGTTCAAATCTGATTCATCTAACAACCGATGTTCAATATTATTTTTTAAAATGATAGATATTTAAAAGGAGACTAAGCAATATTATATATTTTTGTTAAATTTTTTTACTTTTTAATTAGAAATTTCAATTTAAAATTTCACCCCATGTAAGACATTTTAACAAAACTACAAATTTTTTTTTTTTAAATAAATTATTATTGACGTATACGGTTGTTTTCTAAGTAAAATCAATACAAAAATAAAATACAGTATTTACCTACCAAGGATAAATTGAAATGATCGATACAACTGACAATGAAGCTGATTTTCCATTAAACCGTATAGCAAATCTGAGGTATATCTATATGATTTCATTAGTTGTATTCCTTTTTCAATTTAAAATTATTTCAAAGTAATGTGAAGTACTTCGAAAATGGAATGATTGAATTTTTTGAACACAATTGTTTTTCTTTATAAGAACAAAAATATAATATATATTAAAATCTACATAAAAATCCATCTGTCGGCAATTAGCAAACTAAAATTTAAACCACAAATAAAAAAATAAAATATATTCATTCGCTAAATTGTTAATATTTCAGTAAAATATTAGGCTTATTCAATAAACTGGTAAAGAACGATCTAGAACGATCTAGAGTAAAAAATTTGTTGTGTTTAGTAGTTTCCGTTAATTTAATTTTTTTGCCCGAAAGTGCTTTGATCGTTTGATTAGATTGTTTAAAATAGTTCTAAATTCATCTGTTTTGTTCCGAATTTTCTTGTGCAAAAATTTCATAGGTATATCTTTTTTAATTTGAGCACTTGAATAGTCAAGTCAAGAAAATTTTGAACATTTCACATGTTTAAAGTATCTGAAAACAATGTATAGAATAATAATATTATAGCAAACCTTAAAAAAATAAAAATTGCTCAAAGTTTTAAGTTAATCTTTATAAAATTAACTCTTTCATTTATAAAATAAAAAAATATCAGATATAGAATGAAAACTATTTTATAAGAATTTATTAGACATCAATTTCCAGTAACTCTTACATATGCAATATCAATCAATAAATCACAAGGTCAAACTATTCAAAGAATCGGAATTTATCCCTCTCAACCTACTTTTACCCATGGTCGGCTCTACACAATCCATTGCTCTAAAAATTAAAATTCTAGCAGGACCAAGACAGGGGAAAACTACTGACAAGGACACTGTAACTGACAATGTTGCATGCCAGGAGGTTGAAAATAAGACAATGTTGCATACCAGGTCTAGAATACTTCATTTTATCCAATTGTTTCCTATATGATGAATTTTAAAACTCACTCATAATAATTGGGAAACGGTACTAATTCTTAGGTATGATTAATGGTTTAATAAAATTATCGGAAACTATTTTTTAATAACATTCCGACACACGTTTTCCCAATTAAGCGACAATAAATTAATCGGTTAATAATATCTGTTATGGTAAAGGGTTTCGGTTGTTTTAGTGGGTTAGTGGGTGGTTTTAGTGGGTAGTGTTCCACATAGCTAAGTACCTACGTGCGTGGTCTAGAAATAGAAAAATAGAAATAGAAAAATAATAGAAACAAACTAAATCTTACAAAAAAAAGTTTAATGCTATGTGATATTTTTTTATTGTATTTTAAAATTAATATTAACCTAAAATTTTCAACATTTTTATTTTTTTGTGGTTTGCTATTAATATTACAATTCTATATATTGTTGTTCGATACTTTCAACGTTTTGCCGTTTCACAGGAAAATTCCTTTCTTTCGCCGGCCGAGTATGTACCCTTTTCTTCTAGTTCTAGTTTCTTCTAGTAAATATATAATATACAAAAATATATACCAAATAACTAATGTAATTTAATAAAAAGGCCCACATTTCGAAAGGGAAAAGGACCTATAAAGTTGGCCTACAGATTTATCTGTAGGATCAACTGTTAAAATAAATAAATAACAAAAGAGAGTAACAAAAAAAGTTGGCTGAAATTAAATAAAAAAAAATTAATAATTTTTAAAAAAATTTGTTGATTAATATATTGATTTGGGAAAAAATGTTTCGACAAAAATTTCGTTGAAATATTTAACAATATTATTTTCTAAATTATATCAGCTATGCATAAAAATAATAATGTTTGTAACTCCAAATTTTTACTGACAAAAATGTTAATAATATTTTATATTATTGTAATGTAATTATAATTTAATATTTTTAATAGGTATATTTATATAAGAAAATGATAATGTTTAAAACGAAAATATTAAAATAATAAAAGATCAGAATTCATCATCGTATGAGGGAATAAATTAAATGTGAACAAAGATTTTTTGCCACCTTGCCTCATAGAAATTCATATATGATAAATTCAGAATGAGAACGCAAACAAAAACAAAGAAGAATAATGGGCACAAATTTTGTTTACAGTGTAAAGCAAAAGGCAAACATCTGTTTTGTACCTTTTCTCTCTCATAATAAATTTTGTATACGATAAGTAGATGTAAATTTTAGCTCTTTTAACTAATGATATTTTTCTTGTTTGGTATTTGTTAAAAATTGTGTTAGGTTGTCGTAAATTAGGAGTGCATATTCTTGTTAATAGATATTCTTTGGTCATGGCTTTGAATAAATGCAGTCTTAGATATTACTCAAAGTAATTTTCTATACAACCACATCGGTTCTAACTAATATAATATATATAATAATAATTAATAAGCATATATATAATAAAACAAATAAAAAATAATATAATATTTAATATTTACATATATACCAAATAATTAATATATTAAAAAAGGCCCACTTTTCGAAAGGGAAAGGGACCTGTAGTTGGACTGCAGATTTATCTGCAGATTCCGCTGTTATAAATAAACTAGCTTGGTAACCCGCCATAAATGCCGGAAGTAAAATAAATTCTAGCATTTCTTTCCTTCATTAGAGTTTTCATTTCAAGTTTAAGAAATATACGTCTTTGCTTACTAATTTATCTTACTAACATACCTTTATTTTTGTATTATTTTACGCTTTTAATTACCATATGAACAGAATATTTGTAGTAAGGTGCAAAATTTTCTATTCCCTAAGGGTCATTTACTCGATCATTTTAGCGACATCCTTTTTGCCAACATTGAAAATTTATCGTACAATTCAGAATTAAGTTAATCCTGTTAACATTCAATAACATTCGCTGCGTAAGCTTAGCGTCAAAGTTTATAGCCAACAAATAATATTTTATAATGAGCCACGATTTTGAACGAAAACAATTTTAAAAACAAAAATAAATAAAATTGTAAATATAAAAAAAACAATAATATTGTAGGTACCCATAATATTTATTTTGATGAATTAAATAAAAACTCATGTTAGAGAAAAAATTAAAATAAAAAAATATACTGCAAATAAATAGGTATTTACAAAACTGTTCATAACTTGTGAACCATTGACCGGTTATTTAAAATTTCATTTCATTTCAAAAAATTCATTATCGAACTGTTCATGTTAAAATTCGTACATAATTATTATTTATAACATACATTAAAAAGAAGAACAACAATCAATATGTTTTAACCGATACCTATATATATACCTACTTACTATATTTAAAAAAATCATCACTCTCTAAGTCTCTACAACATACATTTCTACACACTTGAAGAAAACAAATATACCTAAAAATTATAAATTTACAAAGATAAGAAATAAAAAATAATAGTACAAAATTTCATTTAATTTTTAAAAAAAAGTATAGGTTATTGTTTTTATGTGTAAATCAGCAGAACCAAAACCTAACCCCATAATACATACTAGATATTATATACGATCATAAATTTATATATCATTTTTAGATATATATATATATATATATATATTATAAAAAAAAACAATAAACAAAAAAAATAAAAATTAATAACAATTTTAACTCATCATCGCATCACATTTCTGGCTGGAGTATATATATATATATACCTATAGTACTATACAGGCTAGGCTATGCTATGCATACGGTAAGGCAAAACTATCATAGTTTGATCATTATCATAACAACAAAAAAAAAATAAAAAAAAAAAAAATATTTAGACACATATGCATATATTGTGTGTAATTTTAAGTAATAAGAATAACCTTTAAGTGCATTATGTTTTTTGTTGTGTTAAATGCTGTTTGCCTTTTGGTTATTATACCATATTAAACTATTGATAAAACTTCTATTAGTCCTTCTTATTATAAATCAAAAAAATTGTTTGTTTTATTTATATCATTATTATTATTTTTTATTTTTCCTTATTAGGTATTTGCGAAGAAGACTAACATTAAATCAAAAAAATATATTTCATGCTATAGTATTTTTTACTGCAAAGGTTCAGCATGGTAGACAGGGGTTAAAAAAGAGTACCAAAGCAATTTGTATACATATGGTAATTTGTATATGTGTTGGAGCATTCCGTCGAACTTACAAACATCCAGATAAATGCAGAATAATATATATATAATACTGAAAGTGTTCGAAATACAATGAGACGATTAGTCTCTACAATTTGTGTATAATCTAAGTAAGTGTATGAGGATGAAATTAAATATGTCAAAACAAATTATAGATGTTTTCAATATCTACAAACTCTTAAAATACTATAAGCATAGTTTACTAAATGATCCGTGCTTTGGAGCACGCCTTATAACAATGGAAAGTGAATTCCGCACGGGTATTACTCTAACTCAATTCTTCAATAACAGTCACCCAAAATAGTCATATTTTTCATCATAACGGGAAAAAAATTAGTTGGTACTAAATGTAATTTAATATATATATAAAAAAAAAGAACTCATAAAAACAAAAACAAAAATATAATAATAAAATCGGTTTAGTTTAATGTTAATTGTGATTAACTTTAATATTTAAAATTTTTTGCAGTCAAATGTCAAGTGTTCACAAGGTTTTTTGGAAAACCACCAGCTGTTTATTGTTTATATAAAACTATACTACTGTTTATATAAAAATTTTTTTTGTATTATCTTTGAGTAGAACTTAAGCTATTATAATTGGTCATACGATAAATGAATAAAATAAAAAAAAATATGGAGGATTTAAAAAAATTATAATATCAGAGAAACAAATAAAATAATTCACATTTTAGTTTATTACCATACCCACTTTACTCACTTCAACATTTAGTTCTGAGAATCTTTCAAAAACGAAATACAAAAATATTCAATTTACAATTATATAAAAAAAATAATCATCATTTTAATTTATTATCTCTTTTTCCATTTGAATTTTTTACTTATATATAAAGCCTTATTATTTATACATTTTTAATATATAAAACTGATTAAATTAAGTGAATTAACAATAAAAATGCATCTTTTACAATATCCTTTGTTTTAATTCTTCTGTTAACTTTCCATGTAAGTCTTGTAATTTCTCAATCACTTCTATAACTCCATATAATTTTTCTTCACTTTTTTCTATTAAAGTTATACAAGATTTTCCAATTAATCGTGCTGATGATAATTGAGAATTTATACTTGATTTTTCGTTTTTTTGATGATCATTAATTGAAGCTAAACTAATTTCACACAAATTCACATAATTTCATCTATTCTTGGTATTTTGATTTCTTTTTCTTTTTGTTTTTTTTTGACAAATGACAAAATGAATTTATGACAAAAAAATCAAGGGTCATGCAAAAAAAAATTTAAAATCGACAAAAAATCGAAATTTCATGGTTGGGTTACATGTTTTTGAAGTGGTTTATGATATAAACACCTCGCTACTTGTTTATGATTTTCAGCAAATTTGTATGGGAAAACCACTACGTAAACAACCAGTTTATCATAAACAACATGTTTATCCATAAACATGAGCTTGAAAACGTACTATTACATAAAAAAAAAAAAAACACAAACAAAAAAAAAAATGAATTAAAACAATTATAGCAGGTGCATGTATTGACGCAGGCAGAGACTTTTACCACCACTCATTAGAAAGATATTTTATATGTTCAGATTGTCAAAATTATTAGTCCCTTTTAAGAGCTATGTATGATCAAATTAGCTCAAAAATTTCAAAATTTGATGAGGCTAAGAATGGGATAGTTCAGAAGATGTCGAATATCATCGATTCAAATACAAATAGTTTCAATGACATGGCAAAGTCTTTTGATATAATCAATAATAAATTAAGCAATCTAGATAATAATAAGGAACAAAAATGCACAATGTTCTCATAGACCACATGGATGAGCAAAGGCAAACAATTACAAAAACAGTAGAGCGGTTATTAAAAGAAAACAACGCAACTTGAGCAGCAAAAGTTAAAAATCTTGACGTAGCACTACAGACTAAAATTGAAGTTATCCAGGAAACAGTACAACAGAGTTATAACCTCAACAAGGCTGTCAATGCTGATATATTGGAATTAAAAAATGTTGTTAAAGTACTCCAGGCCAAAGAATCTACTAAGAGTTGCAACTGTAAAGAAAAAATTGGATCTGACATTATTTTGGATTCAGGTATTACGAAAAATAGAAAAATTAGTAACAAAAACAATAATTCAGATAAAAAAAAAATAAAAAAAAATAATAGTAACAGAAAACTAAATTGAAGTAAACAAATAATTGAGATTAATAATGATAATAGTTATAAAAAAATAGTAAAGATAAAGATAAATCAAAAATTAAAGAAAAAAATAATCATAATAAGAATAACATCAATGATAATATTAAAAATAGTAGTAATCTTAACAAAACCCGAAAAATATATCTAGGGTTAATAATAATTGAATAACAAATAATAAAATTTCAAATAATTTTCTTAGAAAAAAAGTAATATGTCAAAATACTCTTTGTTCAAAAAAACTAAACCACAAACACCAGATAACACTAACACGACGCCAATAAATTTTACAATAAATTTCACTCAGTCACTACCAACACAATCCATTTGTATACAACATAATACTTTACCGTTTAACCCTCTATAAGAACTGATAATTTTAGCTATTCTAGTGTCTTAAGAAATGATTCAATAACATCTAACACTCGAAAAAAATTTTCTAGTCAAACAGAATCAATTAGCACTAATAATGCTACAACCAACTTAAAACAGTATATTCCCTCATTACTTGAAATTCAAATTCCTAAATGCAACATTAGTATTACACTTGTGCCTCCGAATACTTTCTTAAGTAGTAAAGATAATGGTATTAAAGGCAGTACAGATCTAAATAAAAAGTATGACAATTTCTTAAAAGGTGAAATACTAAGACCAGGTGTTGCTACACTTGAAAATTCCAGTAAAGAAGAAACGCAGAGTTTAAAGGTTACTAAACCAATTTCTGAACAGTCTCCGTGTCAAAGTGTACCGCAAAATGAATCATTCGTAAGACCTCTTATACCACCAATAATTGACACAATAGATGACACAAAATTCTATGAAAGAAAAAGATTTTACTTATGCCCTCTCAAGACTAAGAGATGATAGAATTTATAATCTGATGAGATTATATCTCTCTTATCTGCATGATGACTCCTATAATTGCGTATTTGAGGGTAACACTATAAACATAAGGAACCATGAAACATAAGGAACTTTTAGACCTTTACCATGAATCAATTGGTATGCCTATAAAAAACATGCAAGAAGATTTAAAAGCTTTTCGTAGTTACTGCAAAAGTATCTATTATAATCATCTTCCGCATTCCAATGACTGTTACAATAAGTTTTCTCGTGCCAATACTACCAATAAATAATAATAATTTAATAAAAATATCAACACAAAAGCATAAAAAGTTGACAAGTAACCTTTTATTTTATTATCAAAATGTAAGAGGATTACGCACAAAAACAACACATATCTTTAAAAACTCTAAAGTTCTTAATTCAGATATATTTCTGCTCACAGAAACTTGGTTATGTCCATCTATTAACTCACTGGAATTATTTGACAACTCCTACTTAGTTTATAGGAAAGATAGATATCAAACCGATAGTGATATCATAAATAATTTAGTAGTTCCAAAAGGAATTGGTGTTCTTATTTCTATTAAGAATAGTTTCATCTCGTCAGAGTCTGATATCAAATTGTGATGTTGCAGCAATTAAAATAGATTTAAAAACATCAAATTTATATATTCTATGTTGCTATATACCTCCAAATAGTAGTTTAAATGTGTACCAGGATTTCTCCACGGTGGTTGATATTTTAAATAGTAATCTTTTAGTGAATGACGAACTTATAATCTGTGGTGATCTCAATCTTTCTAATCTTAATTGGATATCTCATGACGCAGAATGCTTTTACATTTCAACTAATATTAACTCAAATATTGAATCATTGGTAATTGATAATCTTTTGACAAACGCACTGCAACAAGTTTCAAGTATTAAAAACTTGCTTACTAAACAACTGGATCTCCTATTTACTTCAGATTGGGTAAATGTATCAAATATTATGGCTTCAATGCCTATTTAAAAAATTGACAATCACCATCCTCCATTCACCTTCATTTATCATTTTAATAGTTCCCAAAATCTTCTGAGAATGTTTCATATACGTATAATTTCAATAAAACAAATTTCTTATTGATTAAAAAATACTTTCTCTCAATTGATTTCGACTTTCTACTAAACAGGGACATTAATAACGCCATAGATAGATTCTATGAAGTTGTGTTTTAGGGTTTTAACATGTTTGTTCCAAAAAACTTATCAGAAATATTAATTCGAGTTCTCCATGTTACGATATTGAACTTAAAAAGCTAAGAGATAAAAAGAATAGAGCCTGGAATGTACATTTACAAAATAAAGATGGCATTTCTTATTTGAATTTCGTAAATTTGTATAACGCTTTTCAATTTTTATTAAATTTTAAATACAATGCCTACATAAGTAAAATAGCTTCCGAAATAAGGACGAATTCTAAGTCGTACTGGCGACTTGTTAATTTTAAAAGAAAAACAGATCAATGTCCCAATTATATGACATTTAAAAATCAAACATCTAATGATGCAAATGAAATATCTAAATACTTTAAAGAATTTTTTGAAAGTAATTATTCTTCTTCAACCTTTACAGTTAATGAAGCAAACTTCACTCATTTAGAAACCTTTCCAAGCATACCACTTGAATCAGTATGCTTTACACGAAGCAATGTTCAGATTTACTTAAGTAAACTTGCTAATAATACAGTTCCAGGCCCGGATGGTCTCCCAGAAATCATATTAAAAAACTGCACAGATTCTTTATCTTCACCTATTTCGTTTCTATTCGATAAATCTTTAAATTCTGGGGTATTCCCAAATTTTTGGAAAAACTCCTTCATAAGACCAGTTCACAAAAAGGATTTAAAGATTAATGTTTCAAATTATTGACCTATTGCCAAACTATCGAGTTTACCTAAATTGTTTGAACTAATAGTATTTGATACGATCTATAATTACTGTTCCTAATTTATATTAAGTGAACAACATGGTTTTGTAAAAAAAAGATCAACTGTAACAAATCTTATAGAATCAGCTTCAACTTTTTTGAAAACTATGGAAGCCGGTAAGCAAACAAATGCAATTTACACTGGCCTTAGTAAGGCTTGTGATCTCTTACCACATAGTGTGATTTTCTCCAAACTTAAAAAATATGGTTTTCCGTATTTTCTAATTAAATGGATTGACTCTTACCTTAGTAATAGATGCTACAGTGTTCTTTTCAGAACAGCAATTTCAGCGTCTTTCTTTGCTAATTCTGGAGTGCCAAAAGGGAGTCACCTCGGACCACTGTTATTTATTATTTCTATAAATGATGTCACTAAAATTATCCAGAGCAGTGGTATAAAAATTTACGCCGACGACAGAAAATTTTTAAAGATATTATTTCAAATAACGACTCCTTTTCTCTCCAAAAAGACTTAAACAATTTTATGAAATGGTGTAATTATAATGGTTTATTTTTAAACGTTGACAAATGCGCCATCATATCGCTTAATCGCTCTACAAACCCTATGTGTAATAATTATACTTTTGATGGTTCTATAATTAGACGAGTCATCGAATTTAATCATCTTGGCGTGACTTTTGATTCCAAACTTACATTTAACATACATATTAATAAGATAATTAACAAAGCAAACTCAATGCTTGGTTTTATAAAAAGATGGTCTAAGGAAATTGATGATCCTTATGTTACTAAATCGTTATTTACGACGTTAGTCAGACCAATTCTTGAATATGCTAACCATAGAAAATAAAAGAATAGAAAATACTCAAAAAAAATTTCTTAGGTTTGCATTAAGAGCTTTGAATTGGAATAATCCCTTATTATTGTCCCCCTACATTGAACGTCTTAAGCTGCTTAATATCCATACTTTAGGAGGTAGGAAAACTGTGTTAGGTATTGTTTTTATAACCCAAGTACTGAATAAACACATTGATTCACATTATATTGATAACATTTTAAGAAATACAATTAACACAAGAGCACAATTTAGGCATGAAAACATATTTTCTATTACATTTCACAGGTCTAACTACGGAAAATATGAGCCTATTAACAGAATGCTGATAAACACAAACCAATACAACACAACAATAAATTTTGATATGAGTAAAGATGTTGTAAAAAAATCCTTATTTAATGTAATTTCCTAATTTCATTAGGAATTTTGTGTAAACTAATTGTATAATTTTTGCGATCTCTATTTTAAATTAGTAATTGTATTCGTTTTATATTTTATTATTGTAAAATTATTTTATTGTAAATTTTAATATTGTAATTTGTAAACACTTGAACTAAGTAAGAATAAATAAACAAAAAAGCATTCAGATGTCTTAATCTACTTTGATGACGAGAAATATTTATTGAGAGGGATCTCGTGGATCTACCAAAATCGAGTTTGTTATAAATATAAGAAGGAAGTCCAGTATATATTACATTAAACAAAAAACAGATATATTTAAAATTCAAATAATTTTTGAATGTGCAGTCTAGTGTACATTTAAGAGACATCAGAAATCCTATCATATTTACGACGATTTGTGACATACCTGGTACATGAATTGAAAATAATATTAAGTTTAGCAACATAGTTAGCACTCATCGAAGAGTAAACTACATCACAATACAAAGAGTGTGGCAAGATGAGAGACTTAATTAATCTGAACTTATTTCTTAATGGAATAAGAGTAGAAATCCTCCAAAGTTTTCGAAATATAAGATACAGTCAGTTTGCAATTCGAGTAATGTGATCGGACCATATATCACAATGGCTTGAGACTTAACGGGATTCATCATGAGTTAATGAGCTATAGCCCATTGAGAAAGAGCTTCCAGCTCAACATTCACTTTGACTATATAATTTGTAAGCCCAGCAAAGGGGCAACTAATATAAATTTGTGCATCATCAGCATAAAGACGGCAATGAGCTTCAGTTAAGCGGTCTAGAATATCATTGATAAATACACTGAATAGAAGGGGCCCTAATATAGAGCTTTGGAGACACCATATCCAATGTCAAGCTCAATTTCCAATTTCAAGATCAGAAGTAGATTCATTGAGATACACAAATTGAGAGCGATTAAAAATATAGTTTTTAATTAAGTTGTTAACAGCAGGTGAATGAAATTCAAAATACAATGACAGCTTGTTACAAAATAGATCATGATTCACAGAGTCAAAAGCCTTAGAAAAATCCAATAGCAACGAAATGGTAGCATATTTTTTATGAAGTGCGCAAGAAATAGTGTCAACAACTTCAAGTAAAGTAGTTTTTGTGCTGTGGTGCCACCTGTATCCAGACTGAAATTCAAAGAAGCCATGATCTTTCATATACCGGAAGCTTGATTATATACAAGAAATTAAAATGTTTAAGAAAGGTCACTCAGACTACTAACAGTCCTGAGTTCAGAGATTTCAGGATTAGGTTTCTTACATACAGAGATAGTTTTAGCCAATTTCCATACTTTTGGATAAAGAAACGAAGTTAAAACATAATTGAAGATATGGACTATGTATGGCAAGGCAACAGGCAGTTTAATAAATTTTACGGAAATAAGATCAGAACCAATGGCATTAGATTTAATGTGTTCAATTCCATTGTATACTTTATTAGAACAAACATTTCTAAAAGAAAAATTCCTGACATTAAGATCACGAGGAAAGTTATTATTATGAGCAGTTATGTGATCTACAAGGAAAGTGACTAGAAAATTTGTATTTTTTCTCATTAACATCAAAATCCCCAATATCAGCACTAACTCTTGGTTTTTCAATCCTAATTTTGAGGCATTAGTTCAAAATTTATTTTAGGAGAGACTGGGGCTGAAAAGTTCAGCAAAATACTTCCGACGAATCTGCCGAGTAACGAGAGTCATTTTATTTCTAAGGATTGTGAATTTTTTACGACATTCAGAAGTTCTATTGATCTTCCACTCTTGAAATGCTTTATCCCTTCATAAACTTAATTTCTTAATAACTAGATTGAAATAAGGTATATATTTTTCACGTATTTTCACCTCATGTAGAGAAACATATTGATTCAACAGAAACAGTACCATTTTGTTAAAGGTATTTACTATTAAAAAAAAAAAAACTCCTTCAGAGAGCTTCAGAGGTAATTCGCAAAATGTATATATTAGATTCGATAAGCCTGGAACCGAAATCTGATCAGAAACCACAAAATTTCCAACTTTATTAGTTACAGTAAGAGGTCTAGTACAAAGTCTAGTAAAGAGGAGTTTCACTGTACCTTGTAGCGACAGAATTATTGACAATACTTCAGGAAAAACAGCTGAACATTCTAAGAAAACCAGATTTAATAGAATCACTTGCATCAAGTAAGTAAACATTGAAATCACCACCGATTGCAATGTTCTCATATCTAGAATATAGGGTGCTCAGCGGCTGTTTAAAAGGTGCTAGATACGGAAGGTACACACCCCGCAAGAGTAGATTGCCTTTATTAGTTCTAATGTCAGCAAGTATATACATGCTCGTTAGAACTGAAGTAGACTCAACTATCAAGTACCAAGAGGCCAATGTAAAGCAGAAATTTAAACCAACGAACGCAAAGACATGTTGAATTTCATCATAGAATGCAGAATAAAAATTAAATATGTACTACGAATAAAGTATATAAATTTAGAAAAAATAAAAATAAAATATTAAACATGATAATTAAAGTAGAAAATATAACATTATGCAAAAAGAATTCATATTTAAAAAATGTACAAAAATGTAAAAAAAACTTAAAAAATGTAAAACAGTAAAACAGAAAAGTGGATCCGTATTATCTGTGCACCATTTAAAGAAGTTATCTAAATCGCCTTGCAGGAGTAAAGCGCGTTCTAACGAAGTAATTTCTTTTTTAATTTTTTATGTCATCCGCCTAAGCTTTCAATTCACTATTAAGAATTACTGAACAGACATCATTAACCGAGATTATAAAAAAGTGGTCCTAAATGACTGCCTTTTGGGACTCCTGAATTAGCATAAAAAGATTTTGAAGTATTTTTTCTAACTAAACACTATAAGATCTATCGGTTAGATATAATTTTACCCATTTCAGAAAGAATTTTGGGACACCAAGTATGCTTAATTTTAGAAGTATTATTGCATATGGTAAATTGTCAAAGGCTTTACTATAATCGGTATCATCGGTATCAACATCAGTTGGAAAACCTGCTTCTATTTGCTTCGTAAAAGTTGAAACTGACTGAACAAGATTAGTAACTGTGGGGTTTTGATCAACAAATCCTTGTTGGTTGTGAACTAAAAAAGATTTACAGTGATAATAAATGGAATCACACAATATTAACTCAAACAGTTTAGGAATAAATGGAAGTTTTGCGATTAGTCTATAATCAGTGATTTCATTTTTGGCATTCTTCTTATGGTCTAATGAATGAATGTTTCTAAATAGAGACAAAAACTCCTGATTAGAAGATGAGAAAAATCATCATCAATTGATGCGAAAATTGAGTTAGTGTACGCTGAATGAAAATATTCGCGAAAGAAATTAGATATTATTTTTGAATCATTACTAGAAATTCCATTTATTTCATATGTAGGAAACTCATCACTTTTCCTTTTGGAATTGACGAATCTCCAGAAATGTTTTGGATTCGATATAAATTAATAGAAGATTTTTTTCCATTTCCAAGAAATTTGCAGCGTTGTTCTTAATTACGATAGTCAGTCTTGCTACCGTGCCTTGCTGATCGTTTTTAACTTCATTAATTGCATTGAAGATTTTACTGCGGAAAACATTATTTTGTAACTGAAAATAGAGGAACACCCCAGGGAGGTGTCATCTCTCCACTACTCTGGCTATTAGTCATAGATAGAATATTATTAAGCCTTAAAAAGGCCGGGATCAAAGTGGTTGCGAATGCAGATGACGTAGTTGTTCTGGTATCGGGAGTCTATCTCTCCGTGATTAGTGATATCATGGAACGTACCCTTGGCAGGATCAATACATGGACTATAAGCTGTGGCCTAAGTGTTAATCCTGCCAAAACGGGGATCACAAAAACTAAGGTACCAACCGTTAATCTCTCGAAACTAAACGGACAAACACTCATACTCACCACATAGTGCCAAATACTTAGGAATCATACTTGATACTTAACATAGTTGGAAGCCGAACATAGAGAATAGAATCAGGAAAGCGAGTATAGCTTTCTACACATGCAGTAAAACCTTTGGTAAAAAGACTTAAACCAAAGATGTTTTTATCGATGTACACAACCATGGTTCTTACATAAAGATCATTAGCCTAGTGGCCACCGGTAAATAAGACATACAATATTACCAAATATTACTTGGGAGAATACAAAGAGCGGCAGGAATTGGAATCACTGGTGCCCTACTGAAGCTCTAAATGTGATCCTCAATCTACTTCCTTCCGGTTTATACGTAAAATATGTTGCATCCTGAAGTGCAGTTAGAGTAAGGGAAGCTGGCGTCTTTTTTTTCTTTTTATTATGGACACGGGAGTATCATAGGTCCGTTTCCAAATGAACTACTGCCAGCCATGAACTACAATGAACTACTGCCACTACTCCCAAACTGAACTTCAACAAAAAGCCCGATGTAGGTTTTCCTGATAGGGCCGATCGGAAGCGTGGTTTGAAGAAAAAAGAAAATGATATAGTAATTTTCACTGATGGATTGAAAATGAATTGCGGAGTTGGTGCAGGAATTTTGTCAGTAGATGTAAGATTATCAAAGTCTTATGGGCTCGCTAAATATGATAGTGTCTTTCAAGCAGGCCTACTTGCAATTAACAAAGCACGTAAATCCCTTAATTATGTTCATACAACCAAAAGCTATCAAAGCTTTGGTATCGGACACTATCTGATCTTAGCTGGTGAAACAATGCTAAAACAAAATCGGTAACGTAGGTAGCCAATTTTCGATTTCTCTACTCTGGGTTTCTAGTCACTGTAACATAGATGAGAAAGAAAGAGCCAATGAACTAGCCAGGAAAGGTTCCACTCTAGGTGAGGCTTTTCCCAGCGATATATGTTTTATCGCAGAAAGCAAGATAGGAGATCTGATTAACCTTCTCAATCACACAGGGTTGTTCTAGTCCTGAGTCCCTGAAGAGCGTAAGAATGAGGGAATTATAACAACTAATGACAACAAATAGATCAATCGTGTCATGGTACCAAAAAGGTACAATTAACTGCTAATAGGTTTTTCAGAGCAACTGGAATGCCCACTTCTACCTACCTACCTACCACCCCGGAGTTGCCCGAGAAATTAGGAAATTCTTAAGCTTTAACCAAATTATACATAACATAACATAACGTAACGAGTAGGATAACCAAAACGAGTAGGATAACCAAACGGATACACGCTGGGTGGCGCAGTAGGTAGAGCGCCTGTCTTTAAACCGAAAGGTCCCGGGTTCGATTCCCGAGGAAGCAAAAATGGTAGTAGTTTTCCACATTTAATGAGTAGATAAGCCAGTAATTTGTTAAAATAAATACTCAAATTATTGTAGATATTGTAGTGTAAAATTGCAGTACCGTACTTAATTAAGCACGAAAAGGTGATTCTACCTAAGTTACTGTCAAGATCATAAAAAAAAAAAAAAAAAAATTACGCAAGCCTTCTATAAAGGTTGTAAAAAACATAACAAACATAAACCATAACCTGCAAATTTTTATATTGTAGATAATATTTTCTTGTTTACAAAAAATTAAACTTTTTGATTTAAATTTTTTGCATTAAACAAATTAAATTTTATGTTTGTTGAACAGCGGAAGGCATTTGCGTGAGTGGTTGTGTTGGAAGCCTTCAAGAGAGTTTAATTAGATATATTCTACTTTTAGTTTTCTAAGAGACATTAAAATGGTTAACGAGGAAGTGGTTAGTGAAAAAAATTAAATTGATAAAAATTAAATTTTTTAAAAATTGCTTTAATACTTTTTACATTTGTAGATTTTACAAAAGTGACTGTTACTGTACATAATATGCCTTTAGATAGGATTAGTCCTTTTTAAACACTATCATCAATTAAATAATTTTGCAATAATCAGTAATCAATAACGCAACGCAGTACCTCCAGATACAAGTGAAAGTCCTAGTAATGGTGTTGAATGAATGAGTAACTTTAAGGTTACTGATGAACGTGATATTAATCAATTTGAAAAATACAATAATATCATCAATTGCAATAATTTTGATAATAACATCGGTTCCTTCCCAAATGATAGTTTTAATTATAGTAATCCCCCTATTATATCGAATTAATAATGCAAAAATACTATATTATGCACCAAGAATGGATAATTATCAACTGAATTTACAAATAGGTGGTTTGGGCAAGAATCAACAGGGTAGACTCTGACCGGTTGCTAACCCAAAGTTTTAATTGAATTCCTAGTCAAGTGCTTGCTTCATCTCCTCGTGGTGACCACCGGAAACTGAATAGTCGACATCAGTCTTCTATTTAAGCCAAAAATTGCAAGGCCGGCCTAGCGAACTACCGGAGATTTAAAACAAATTTTAAACTCCGAAAGAAAAAGGACAAAGAGATGGAAAAACCACACTATGAGATTGGCATTTTGGAACATTACTACCTTCAACCAAAACGATAAAGAATTAGTAATTGAAATAGAAGATCATAAATTAGACTTACATATATGCTATTTCTGAAAGAAAAAAGAAAGGTAAAGGCACTGTAAAATTAAAAAAATACATGTTTTTTCAAGTACAGTGGAAAAAACAAGAACGAAAGAGCACACTCAGAAGTGGGATTAATTTTAAACTGAATGTTACTAATTCATGAAAAATATATGCAAAATATAACAAATATAATTTATATCAGTGATAGATTTTTATTCGAGTTCTTCAAACTTCATACGTCTCTACTTCATGTAATAAATACGTATGTATTTATCAATGGGCCCGAGATCAATAAAACAGCACGAGAAACTATGGATTTCTATAATCAATTACGAGCTGAAATGAATGGGATCTGCAACAGAAAAAGTAATAATAGTGGGAGATATCCCACCAATATACAATTGATTATGTTATAACGAACAGAAACATAAAGCCTGAACAATTATTAGATGTAAAGTCTCTAACATCGGCTAATCTAGGAACAGATCACTACTTAGTACTATGTAAAATGCGCGTTATCTAATCACCCTAAAAAGAAACCACTATTATATGTAGAAAACACTAACACAGAACCACTACTGAATGCGTCAACACAATTCTTATACAAAAGCAGATTAAAACAAAAAATTGAAAACAACACAATAAATTAATAGTGACAATATCGATGCAGCTTGGAATAACATTAAGCAAAATATAAACTCAGCAGCAACAGAAGCACTTAACGTAAGAAAGGTTAACGTAAATGCTCAACCTTCAAACAAACCATGGTTTTGTAAGGAAGTCAAAACTCTTAGTGCAAAAAACAAACGTGAACATTACTTACAATACAGAACATCAAAAGCACAAGTCGACTATCGCAAATATATACAAGTCAGAAACAAAGTGAATTCTAAGATAAGGAATTACAGGACAGAGTTTTTGAAGAAATTCACGAAAGATATGGAATTAGATTTCTATGGAAAACATTTCCAGTATGACAAATAAAGTTTAAACCATTTATTTTGTCTCCATCTCCGTTGTCTTCGTTTATTGAAAATCTGTTTTTGCAAACGACAGGTAAACGTAGATGATGAGATTAAATCATCAGCGAAAACTTAGTTGTGTTTTAAAACTACAAATAGAGAATATATAATTTACATTTGCTACGTATTAGTGCGAGAATTGTTAAATAAGTGTTGGCATTTTATTCGTAGGCAATATTCTTGTGAACATTTTTCCCTCCGTATTGGCTTTTTTTCAAGTGGGCATTTTCCTGGCTATCTTTGCACACTATTATTAGCAATTAGGAAAACAATCGTACGCTTGCGTTTTCAATCATAAGGTCTATTAATTGACAAACGGAAAACAGAAATATCAAGTTAGATTTTTAATGAGTTTTAATTCAATTCAATTAAAATCAATTGAATTTAAAAATGTCTCTTACCAAAATTTAACACATCCAAAATAATTAAATACTTATACCTGCATATTATTATTGCGTTCCTTTTCTAGAGTTCATTTTCATGAAAAAGCTTTTTTTTGTTGTACAAGGCCTACAAGAAGTTAGCTGAACATTTGGTTTATAGTTTATATGATAATAATAAAATAACATTGAAATTTCAGATAAATTAAAAAACAAGAAAAAATACTACTTAATTGAATTAAGTATATTATATTTATTTTATTTTTATTTCGTTATTATATTTTTTTTTTACAAAAAGGCACTGTTTTATATCAACATTAAATCCGATTAAAAATATGTTATATGTATGCATATCAAGAGAAAACTAAATTTTTTCGAAAAACCACTTTTCTTTTACTTGAAAAAACGACGAAAAATTAAAATTTTATTCGAATGTTATTAATTTCTTTTAATACACTAATCATTTTGCACTTTTTTAATTTTGTTTTTTCAATTTTTGTACAATTAATTTTACATGGACCAATTATAAAAATTGCCTACAGGATTCTCTTCTTTCATAAATTTCATTTTTTTCAACAATTATTAATTTATTTTTATTTGTTTCGAATTGTTTTATTAATTCAACCATAAAGTGTAAAAATTAAAATACCATTGATTTTAGTTGCTGTCACCATAATAAATTCTCAACCGGCAAATTTAATTTTTTATTTATTTTATTTTTTTAATTTTTTTATTATTAAGCTAAATATTATATTTTACAACTTGTACGATGTATAAATAAATTTTTATATATGTATATATACAAATTATTTTTTGAAAATATTTTTTTTTTAATCCTAAAGTAATGTCAAGTCAATTCAATTCAAAATTAAATTGGTAACTGATTCCAAATTTAAAAAACATTTTTGAACAAAATCACTTTTTCTTTTGCTTTCTTTTGTGAATATTTAAAAAAATTAACCTTGAAAATAAAAAAAAAATCTTGAAACAAAAATTTCAAAATATGCCTTACCTTTTAATAAACAGAAAAATGGAATCAGATGATTAATATTCAAAAATTTTGCCAAAAACGTCACCGATGATTGTACAAAAATATTTTAATATGTGTGAATGTATTAATTATACATATGTAATATGTATTTATTAATACAATTATTTACGTGTTTAAAAATATACGTAGCGGGTGTTTCATATCAGTGGTTTAATTTTCACAGGGTGATATGTTAAGTGTAGAATCTTAACTTTAGTTTTCAAATTTAAAAATGTAACTTTCTTTTAATCTCATTGTTATGACTGTCTTCAACTTTTTTGGCAAAAGAGTTTCTAATTAAGGGTATCAATTAAAACGTATCATTATCAATTGTTACTTGAGGAACTACCATATTGATAAATTTACTTTTAGAAAATTTACTATCAATACAGGCTTTTTGGGTTGTGAATTTAAAAAAACTTCTAAGACACTGTAGTTGAGGTCCTTGGAAACCATGTTTTTAATATTTTTTAACAGTATCCGTGATTCTCGAAACATCAAAAACTACGATTATGAGACAGGTTGTTAAACTTTTATTATCACAATATAAAAATCATGTGTTTGATTTGTAATTTTCAAAATTAATATGAACGTCAAACAAATGCCTTTCGGGAATTTCTACCTTACAACAAAACAATTTATACCTTATTTGAACATTCGAGGCGTCGGGGATACATAATTTAAACGTTTGTAAACTCAACACATTGTTATACAATTTTGATTTGACGAATGTAAACACAAGACAATGTGTTAAAAATTTTTTTAAACGTTTCGAAATCTAAAAAAACTGCTATAATTACTAGATAATTTTGTTTTGCTAGTTTACATTCATATAGTACAAAATATGGAGCTATTTGACATGAATGTTTATCTCTAAAACCATTTTCTTCAACGCTTTTTAATATTGTTGCTCTTGTGAATTAATTATATTGTCCAATATCTTTTCGTACGTCGGTGACATATCTTAATCTTAGCCCACAAATTCTAGTAATCGAATTTTCGTATTGAGAAATAAGCCATGCCTCATTAATGAGTTGATAATATGCACTAGCACATCACCGAAAATATTTTTCTTTTAATTTCTTTCAATTATATTATTACACTATTTAAAAGTTTTAAAAAATCTATTTATCCGTCAATTACCCACTTGAGATACAAAATTATTTTAATCTTCTTATTACATGTAGTTACCAAAACTACATTAAAAATTAATTTATAAACAATAATAGCGTTCCATTATGCTGCTGTGTATACAACACATGCGTACATTGTAAAAGGAACGCTCATTTTAAACTCATGAATAAAATATAACCTAACAACATGTTTAAAATTAGTTTGTTTTTTGTTTTGGAAATTTAGTTATCAAATATAAATTTGAAATAAACACCAAATTTTAATTTTAAGTTATATATGTTGTCAAAATTTAGTTTTATATTTACACACTTATTTTTCAAATAAAATGGTTAGGTACTTGCCATATTATTTAAATTTTTAAAAAAAAATTCTTAAAAAAATTATATTCCTAACTGGCTGAAATTCTTTTTATATATTATACCTTTCAATTATGTTACCATTTAATCTGATTTATATTTTGTATTGTAAATTAATTATTTACATTTTAATATTTTAACAATGCTACTTAATATACTTAAATTTCAGAAATAAATAAATAATTGAATAACAATTTTTTGATTTTTATTTATATTTTTTCTATTTATTATTCATTTTTTCGGTTTTTAACAAATATGTAACTTATTATTTATCCTTACAAAACAATATTCTGCGTAAAATTTTTAAAACAATTTTTTATAAGTTTTTCTTATTCATATTTTAAAAACAAAGAATAATCCATATTAAAAATATTTAAATAAGTTTCATTTTTAAGCCATATCTGTAAACACAAAAAAATTTCACAAAATTCAGCTTTACTATACTATATTACTATATCCATGCTTATGTAATGTGTTTTTAGTTCTTGATATTCCTTCTTTAATTTAATAAAACATTTACCGAAATTATACGAATGTAGTTTAATTTTTTACTAAAAAAAAATTAATTTTTGCGGAACGAACACTTATTAAAATAACACTCTCACTAAAATAAAATAAAATTGAATTTTTGATAAATAATAATAATTATTATAGAACTAGTTTTGTAACTCGTCATAAATGACGGAAGCAAAATAAATTCTAGCATTTCTTTCCTTCATTAGAGTTTTCATTTCAAGTTTAAGAAAAATACGTATTTGCTTACTATGTAATTTATCATACCTTTATTTTTTTTATTAGAACGCTTTTAATTTTCATATATACAAAATATTTGTAGTAAGGTGCAAAATTTTCTATTCCCTAAGGGTCATTTACTCAATCATTTTAGCGACATCTTATTTGCCATCATTGAAAATTTATCGTACAATTCAGAAACAAGTTAATCCTGCTAACATTCAATAGCTGCGTAAGTTTAGCGTCAAAGTTTGACAAAAAACCATCGATATCTAATTAATATGAGTCATTTGTTTTTAGTCATGTATTTGTATGGCATTGCCAGAATCTAAATGTCGTTAGTGTCATATTAAATTTAATTTATGGAATAAAAGTCGAGTTTCCTTTCACTAATCATTTATATTTATTTTGCAATCGGAAGTCGAAAGCACTGATGAAGGAAGTAAGTTGCTTCCGAAATATCGATATATGCAAAATATATATAAATGATTAGTTAAAGGAAAATCCACTTTTATTCCATAAATTAAATATATCACCAAAAACAAATCTGATTATCAAAAATAAATATTAAATTCTCTTTTATCAATTTATTTCTTTTTTTGTCTTATTTATAACAGTGAAAATAGTCGAATATTTTCCTTTTAATTTTACTGATATGCTTATCATACAGATACGCGTATTTCGTCTACTACTTGCAGACTTCTTCAGTGTTTTGTACTCGACTTATTTATATAATATTTAAAATCTTACAATATTTATAATAAACTAGTTAAATACCCGTTACTACGTAACTTTTTCCTGCTGTTATATATAGTGAAAAATCAAAATTAGAGCATTCTAGGTTGTACTACATTATAAATTATCAAAATCCAAAATTCCCCCATCAATAATATTTTAGTAACAATACTTTAGTTGAATTAGTAGATTAGCAGACAGACTATGTAATTGGATTGATAGATTGAAATCAACTAATATTTCATTAAAAACTATATTTCTAACAGTTCTATTCTCTTCGGTTACAATTTTCAAATGATTTCTATTCCCAGTGCGCTACATCCCGACATATAGTTGTCCATGTGAAAAAACTGGTGTATCAAGTTTGCGCTTTGTTGATGGTCATCACAAAGGCAGCTCGGACGGGAAACTTGCGTCTTAAAAGCGCATGGTGTAGTTCCAAGTATTTGTCTATTTTATTACATATATATAAGTGGTATTTGAAAATATATTTATTAACTACTGATTATTTTTTTTTAAAATTAGGAGAACCAACTAAATGATTTATATTGCACTTTTTCTTTCTCACAACATATTACATAAGAATAACAATAGTTTTTTGCTTCTTTACCTAAGTTTTTTTTTGTAAATAGAATCTTGACTTCCCCAGTGCATATCTTCTTATTAAAGAACATTCTTTTCTACTATGATGTATTGAGAAGAAAAAGAACAAAAGAAAATAACAAAAAATGTGTACAGTATGTCAGTATATCCCATTTCATTTAAATCAATTTGAGTAAAGTTTGATTTTTGTTTTCTCCTATATTAAAGGCATTTTTGATGAGGTGTAAGAAAGACAGAAAAAAATCTCTTCCAATTTGATTGCAAATTCTCTTCTCCATTTATGTTAAAAACAAAATGTATGCATAAAACAGAAACTGTCAAGAGGTTTTTCTTTAAAACAAAAAATTTATAACGGTACATGCTGCAACCATCGAAGAATTATATATAGATAGATAAATAGAATATTGAACATATAATAATTGATAATAAGCCACAACTTTAAACGAAAACAATTTTAGTAATCCAGTTTCGCTTTTGCACTTGCAACTTACAATAGAAAAAAAACAAAAACAAATAAAATTGTAAATACATACAAAAAAACAATACACAATATTTCTTTTGATGAATAAAATAAAAACTCGTGTTGGCAAAAAAATTAATATAAAAAAATTTATTGCAAATAAATAGGTAGGTACAAAACTGTAACTTTTGAACCGTTGGTCCATCGACGATAGTCTTTCGAGGATTTTTAAAAAAAAAAACTAAATTTCCTTGGATTATGCGAAAAAAAATATATTTTAATACTTTCGCTATTAAGTTATAAGATAAGTTAAGAAAGAAATAAAAAATAATTATTTAAAATTTCATTTCATTTCAAAAAATTCATTATCGTTGTTCATGTTAAAATATGCATCATATACGATACATATTTATTATTTATAACAACGATTAAAAAGAAGAACAACAATAAATATGATTTAACCGATACCTATATATACATGATTACCTACTATATTAAAAAAAAATCATCACTCTGCTACAATATAAATTTCTAACCAATTGAAGAAAACAAATATACCTAAATTCGGACATTATGTATACATTTTTCCCCAATTTAATTTTGATTTTTCTTTTTTTTTTTTGCAAAACAAAAATAATTTCATGTATATGAAACCAAAATTTAAAATAAAGCAAATCAAAACAAATTGAGAGGACATGTATTAACTAACCCGTTCATAATTTTTGAAGTAATGTGCTCGGAGTAGCCTTTTGAGGATTTTTGGGTAGGAAATTAAATTATCTTTATAATTCTGTTAAATTATTTTAGGACTTTTAGGACTCATGAATTATAAATTTACAAAGAAATAAAAAATATTAGTATAAAATTTCATTTAATTTCTTTAAAAGTGTATATAGTAGTGGTAGATTTTGTTTTTATGTGTAAATCAGCAGAACCAAAATCTAACCCCATAATATATACTAAATAGGTACTTATACTATATGCCATCATAGATTTGTATATCATATAGATAGATAATAGATTATGTATATATTAAAAAAAAAGAATAAAAGAAATAACAATTTTAACTGTTCATCGCATATTTCTGGCGCAGATAGGTAATTAATTCAGAATTTTCAATTTACAAAAAAAAATTTATTATCCAACGTGGAACTAACCTCTATCAAGTTCTAACTGGTATAATGGTGTTGCATTTAATTTTTGGCATTAAATTTTTCAGAATATTCTTTTTTGTGTTAGTTGTGTTTTTCTCAAATTTCATTTTTATCAAAACAAATGTATACACAAAACAAATACAAAATTTAAAAAAAACTCGTAATTCGATATATTCCGAAAAAATCATCGTGTAACTTGGCTTTAAAAGATATAGAGGCATTGCTATGATCGTTATCATAATAAAAAACAAAAAAAAAATTTGTTTACCTACATAGTTTTTGTGGCGCTGCGAAAATAGTTCGATTCAAATAACTTCGATAAAAAGTTCACAATATTCTGTCGAAATTATTTCACTTTTAATTTTAATAAATTTATCGAACTTATTTCATTTTTAATTTTATGGAACCTTTATGAAATATGTTCGACAAAATTAAAATTATGTATTTTATATATAAGTTTTCTGAATTTATCTGGATGGATAGATGGATGTTCGACGTAACGCTCCAACACATATACAAATTGCAATTATATACAAATTGTAACATCATGTAATTTTCATAAACGTCTGTTTTTTTATTATTGCTTATATATGCGATCTGTCATCTGTCAACTGAGCGTTCCGTCGAACATCCGGGTAAACGCAGAAAACTATATATATATAATATTGTTTACAATATGAATTTTTTCGGGTTATGGTTTATGTTTTACAATCTGTATGGAAGGGTTATATATATTCATATATTTCGAAATCGTTTGTATTCACGCAGCTTTCTTTTTTTTTACACGTTACCGTTACACGCTGTAGAGGAGAATTAGACGGTAAGTTGGAGACGAGCATGGACGTTCTTTCTGAAAAGTTGAAAATTGTATAATGGAGCATTTCTATCGGAGAAGACGTGAGATGGAAGCGTGTTCCACATTTTAGCAGTTCTTACAAAAAAAGGTTTTGGACCACCTAGGTATTTCCACAGTGTAGAAATGGGCACTTGAAACCTCCCTAGTGTTACGCTGGAATTTTTTTTTCTTTTTTTTTATGTTCTTGACAGTAACTTAAGTACAATCCCCTTTTCGTGCTTAATTAAATACGGTACTGCAAATTTATATATTTATATTTATAAATTTATAATTTTTATTTATAAAATGACTGTGTTATAACCTTATAACTCATTAAAAGTGGAAATCTACTGCTATTGTCAGGAACTGAGCCTTCTTAAATAGCTTCAGTTTATTTAATTTGTTACCGACCAAGATTATACTCTCAATTATTTTTTGTCATTTATTTTATCCCAATGATAAAGGGTACTGGACAAGGTCGAAAAACCCATAAAGCATGTTTTTTTCTTCATCGGGAATCGAACCTGGAACCTTGAAGTTGAAAACCAGGCGTTCTATCTACTGCGCCACCCAGCGTGTCTAAGCTGTTTAAGCTGATTTACCAGATTATAGTCTCAATTATTTTTTTGTCATTTAAAACAATTGTTAATATATATGAATATCTGGTAGATAAAAGAGATGTGTGCAATTATTCGATGATCAGATAATGACTGTAAGTCAATAAGTTTAAGACAGTGGAAATAAGGTGTAAGTTTCAGTTGAGCACTGCACGATAAAAATCTTTCGTTGAACAAATTTACACTTTTCTTGTACACTGAACGAATAGCATGCTTTTAAGCCGCTTAATGTTTCTGTTATAAAGTTCTCCCCAACAAACTATTGCATACTGCAGTTTAGAATGAAATAAAGCATAGTAAAGCTTTATTTCATTCTAAACTGCACAGCAGAGCAATATGAGCCTGCCAGAAATAACTGCCAAATTACGTTATTGAAATAGTGCTTTAATATTTTATTATTTCTTTAATGCAGAGTATGCTTCGACCAATTCATAATCTTATGTACTTAAATTTAGTTACACTTTTAATTTTTTTTTTACTATTTTTATGCTCTTGACAGTAACTTAGGTCGAATCACATTTTCTTGTTTAATTAAGTTCCGTAGAATGAAATTCAATACACACTCTACAAACCCATTCAATACACACTACACAATTTACAAAGTGAGAAAATTTTTGAAAAAATTATGGAGTTAACTAAATATAACTTATAGCTTTGTTTTTTTTTATTGTTGTTATTCAATTATTACTTAAAAACTAAATTTATAATAATTAACCATTTAACATGTTATATTAAAGTTTAAATTAAATCGTTAAAATGTTTCAAGTTTATGTAATAATTAATTGATTAATTTTAAAACTTAGCTAAAACGCTTTTTGGTCGTATAGATTTATATAAAATTACATTGTTATAAATATATGTATACGCTAGCAGAGGTACCCCGCGTTACCGGAGAATATATTTTAAAATATTATTTGACGTTTCTTTTTTATTAAGCTAACCATTTCTGTTGTAGGCAGTTGTGTGAATTGAACTGATGAAATAATAAAAACTGCCTTATATTCAAGCGTTTATTTTAAGTGTTTTAATATGTCATTTTTTACATACTATTAAAAGATTAAGATATGGAGAGAATACGAATTTATATTGCTGACGATAAAAATTGCTTGTTGGGTTGAAATTGTAATAATGTTGAAAAGTATAAAGGTGCCAGTTATGTATTTCGATCGAAATTAATCGAATCGTTCATCGTTATCGTTAGAGTTATTCGATTGTAATCGTTAGTGTCATTATGTATTTCGATGAAAATTTGATCGAAAGAGTTTAAAAATGTTCCCATTGTAAAATTCAAATCTACGATGAAAATGACATATGTTTGATTCTTTAACTGTCAAATTCAAATTATTCAAAACAAAATAATAGTGTTATATTTGAAATTTTTAAGTTGAAAATAAGTTGAAAGTGTTTAAATAAAATATAATTACAAAATATAAGTTTTTATAAATAAAATAATTTCAGCAGAGTTAATTTTTTCAATTTTTGATAGTGCTCAAAAACGCTATCAAATTGCAGAATTAAAAAACAAGCCAACATATATCCGGAATTATTCTAATCCACTAGATTTGGAAGATTATACGTATGTTATTTAAACATGAATTTGATAAGTTATTATCTACATTATTAAAACTATTAAATTAGGGCAAAAATTTAAATAGCCAATAAGTAATACGTCGATTCCAAATATAATTAAATTGATTAGTGTATTAAAATTCCGTGCGGTTTGTACCAAGCAAATAATTTTCAACGTAGGAAATGATTTTCATGTCGGACTAGCACAGCTAATTTTTTTTTTTGTTCTTAAAGAAATTTTATATGTATTTGCAGTTTATAAATATTATTAGAAGAAAAAAGTCAGGCAAACATTATTTTTATGATTAAAGCAGAATTACTGAAATAATTGGAGCAATAGAAGGAAAGCTTATTCATATTAAATCACCGAAGCAAAACGTACAACATTTATGTTATAGTAGAAAGGGATTTTTTAGCATTAATGCAATTCTGATAAGTTTATACTTTATTGTAATTAGTTTACATTATTATAACAGTCTTTGTTTTTAGATATGTGATCATAATCAGGTAATTGGTTTTGTGAGTGCAAGGTATCCTGGTACCTCTTTGGAAAATTTATAATGATGTCTCATTATTTACACTAACTTTTCATATTGCAGTTTATTTGTAACAGGTCTTTCATTCCTATTAAAATTTATTTCAATAAAAAATTATTATGAAGAATAAAGTAAGTACTTTCATTTCAACTTTTAAATTTATTTTTATTTCAAAAAATATCATAAATATAAAACAAAACACCAAGTGACCAAGCGCACTCTTTTATTTTATCCTTTCAATTCAAAATTGAAATAATTTGTGCAAAATCTCTCTTTCGATGTCTCTTCCGTGGTAAAATTTTACATCGATAAACTTTATCGATTTCGTCGACAATTTCTGAACGATATCGAAATACATAATGGCAATTTTGCATTTTGACATTTCATTCAATCAAATCGTAATCGTTATCGAAATACATGATAGGCACCTCAAATATTAAAGTCTTCATTCTATCTTAGTACCAAACGTATGCTAGATGTAAGTAGTATCTAACATTTTAATTTTTGGTACTCTTAATTATTAAATACTTTAATATTAACTTACCAGTGTCTATTTATTTATTTAATTTGGAATTTGTTTTTTAACAACCCAACTCAAAAAGACAAATTAAACAATTATTTTGTTAAAAAAATTTGAAGATAGCGTTCTCAAATTTTGCACAGTTATTCATGATCAAAAAAATAACCGGACGCAGTACTGTGCAAAGCTATCAAGTGACAGGTTTGGGGAGCTGCCGTACAACTCCTAGCGCCCATCAATAATATTCAAAAAATCAAAGGTCTTACAGATCTGAAAATTTACACTTGGGTACTTTAAAATAAAGAAATAATATTGTTACCAATTTCGAAAAATTGGACTGCTTCGGGTCGGTGCCATACAGCTTCTAGCTCCTATCAGGAATACTTCGAAAACCAATTGTGTTACAGACATGAAAATTTACACTTATTTTTAAATAAATTTATTATCCTTCATAAATAAAGAGATTCGACTGTTACTGATTTCGAAAATTTGAACTGGTTCGGGTTGGTGCCATACAACTCCTGGCAACTATCATTTTTATTTTATTTATTCAATTTTTAAAATTAATTTTAAACGGAACAATTAAAAATTGCACTAAATATGACTTATAATTAAAATTTTAATTCTACTCAACCGAGGTTTCTAGTAATATCATAGTAATTTTCATTCAATTCAAAGTTTAATTAATTAAAGGTGAAAGATTAAATTATCAGAATAAAACTATTTCTATGATGCGTAACTCTATAAACATGTCGACTTTATCTTTTACTTCTTTTAAAAATAATGTCATCGTGATAAAGCACCCTTCCCTACTAAATAATGAAATATAAAAAAAAAAAAATTTTATATCTTCATAACAAAGTGTAGGCGGGTAAATAACATAAACTAATTTTTAATATTAAAACATTTAAAATAAAAGAAATAAAAATTATATTTTAGTTTCCTCTTACAGTTTTAAAATATCTATTTAAGAAATAAAAAAATACTTAAATTTAAATTAAATTCAATAGATTACGAATATTATTTTCACTATTCACATCGACAATATGTTAATTAAGGATTTATTTAATGCAAATATTTATTTCATACGAGTAAATTTATTATTGTTATACTTTTAATCGGGAAGAGGTTTCAATCAAATTTGGTTTATTATTATTTTCAAAAATAAATATTCTTTTAAATTTGTTAATTCTACAAAACTGCTTTCTATCCTAAAATTCCAAAGCTATACTACACAAAACGCTCATCTTTCCTATGTTTCTATATAGTTCTATATTACCAAAAGCAAAGGAGCATGCACTTCGTATTTTCGAAATAAGAATTCTTCAACAAGTTTTTCAGAGGTTTTCCAAATATTTAGCTCAAAAATCAAACTACAAATCTGTCACTTGTTGGTTCATGTAGAACGAATGCAATAGAGTCAACTAAAAAATCTTTGAATTCAAACTCTGAAAAACATGTTATCGAATATGAAATAGCTTCAAATTTCCAACTTGAGAGAGTCCGCAAGAATTATATGTGATATATGAAGGAAAGTGAATATAATAACACACTTCTTTGGTTAATATTTTGTTTGATAATTTGACATACTTAAATATTTAATTTGATTTTAAAATATTTGTTTATTTTGATGTTTTCTTTTTGTACATTCAGCATACTTGTTTTAATAGTCTTTTACTGACGTGACATTTTTTTTCATAAATTAAAAAACTAAAAAAAAAGTATGATCTATATTTAGATTACAAAATTGATCCTAACATAACTTTTCGGAAAATAGTAGGTATAAGCACTATAATTTTCTTTGATTGAATTTGTGTTTCAATGAAGAGAAAATACACCTTATAAACCATGTCGTTTTTTGTAAAAGTTACATTAGTTAAATTATAGAAATTCCAATAAATTTCGTGTATGTGAAAAGGAAATCCCTATCTTTTACAAATTTTCCTTTAGAACTTATATTAATGTTATCCTAGTGATTAATTTTTTTTCCTACTAAAAATCCAAACCAAATACGATAATCCGAAAATAATTTAAAAAAAATAGATTTGACTCAAAAGAGAATCGAACCAACAAAAAATAACTTAACGCTTTAACCAATTACACCAACATATCAATAGTACCTACTTTATGTTCAAAATACAGTATTATAATTTATTGGACATTTTAGCCGTTTCAGTACAAACAAACATATTTTCAAATTTCAATTCAACAAATTCAATTACTCAATGAGAGATAAATAGGTATAAATGAAAATGAAATGAACCCTATCATACATACTGAATGAGTGTAAATGCTAATAAAATAATTGATATAATATAAATATGATTAATATGATTCGATATTGAATTGGATTATCTACACAAATATACATGTATGCAGTATACTGTATGCATAACTTGCATGCGCTTGAATTTATTCTAAATGCTTTCTTTCGTGTTTTGTTGAAATAATTGAGAAAAGAATAATAATTAAAAACTACTTATTTGTTATTAAAAAAATATTATATAATATAAAAGAAAAAAAAATATTTTTTTAATAAAGAAAAAAAAAATTGAATCAAAAGAGAATTCTGTGAGTTTGAAGTTTCTGATATTAACTTTAGCCAACCCATTGGGATATGTACAAGCGCAAAACAATCAGAATCAGGTCGTATTTGTAATTCGTAAAAAGGAAATTGTATACATAATATTATATAAGATGAATAATCAGAGAATGCTTATTCTACTCTAAAATTATGATTGTGTTTGTGTAAACCAATACATGCAGGCTTTTTGAAAGCAATTTATATAAATAGTATTGCATAGATATAATAATAAAAACAATTGCACTCTTTTCATGTATCTAAACAAAACACTTTGTATTCCAAAAAAATACATCTGTTTTTTTAGAGATAATAAATAATAGTTACAAAAAAAAAAAAAAACTTTAGTTAGTACGTTTAACTCAGTTTAGAGCATAATATTTACTATATAATAACAGTCTAAATTTTTCCAGCATACAATAATTTCTTTTTATTGAAAACCATTTTTCGTTAATTTTGTACTTCGTATTTAGTCCCAACACCATTATTGCTGTTTAATTTGAAACACACAAAAATAGTCTAATAAAAAAAATATTATTTTTATGTATTATCTTATTTGATTTAAATTGTATACATACAACAAACAAATTTATCTACTATGGAATAGTTTTTTTTTATATTTTAATAAATTACAATTAAATTAATAAACTGTTTCTAATATTCAGTCAAAAATTTTAAACATAAAATAAAATTATAAATATACTGTTTTTTTATTTATAAAATTCCTCAAAACTTTTTTTTAACAGATTGTTGATAATTTTCATTCATTTAGATGAAATTTTAAGTCAATTATCCTATTAAATAAAATTAGGTTAATTGACGGTTTTTAACAGGGGAAAACAAAAAATAACGAAATTTTAAGTAGTTGGAAAGTAAAACAGACATTTATTCTAAAGACAAAAAAAGAATAGTTGTTTTTTTTTAATATTATGGAAATTACATAAACTTTAATAAGTACATTAAATTTTCATTCCACTTAATCCGACTTGTTACTTTTTTACTTTTTACGTTGTCCGGGTATAACACCAAATGTATAAAATTTACTTCAATGAAGTTTGATTTATGAATCGAATTATGAAAAAAAAATAGCAAAGTTATCCGAAATTGTCCGGGTCGACCACAAAATGTATGATTCGATATTGAATTGGATTATCTACACATATATACATGTATGCAGTATACTGTATGCATAACTTGCATGCGCTGTCAATGAAGTTTAATTTATAAATCGAATTGAAAAAAGTGGTTTATCAAAAAAAAATACGATAACAAAAATAAACTATACTTATATCAAAACTAGAGACCTGCGGCACCTGCGCGCCTTCTACATCGTAATGCCGACAAAGCACCTGCTGTAGTAAGGCTAATCAGACCTATTTGATTTTTTTTACAAAACCTTTTATAAATAATTTAGGAGGGTCAAAATTTCGATGCCTGGAACCTATTCGAAAAAAAAACGTTTTAAGAAAAGGACAAAAATTCGACTAAAAACCGTACAGGACAAAAACCATTGCCATTAATTTAAAATTCTCCAGTCAGAATTCTTGTAAAAATTCAAGCAAAATATGTACCGTTTTCCAATTAAAAAAGTTATTGTTTATTATTTATTATTTACTATATATTATATATTATTAATTTAACAAAAATGTAACTACATTATACATATACATCTTGTTTGTTCAATAAACTATTCTACAACGTTCTAGAACGATCTAGAGTAGAACACTTTTTTGTTCAAATCCTGTTTGAAGAAGGTTAGTTTAGTGGTATTCTGGAGTGACCTTTATTTTCGTAATAAAATTTTGTCACAAAAAATACGTGATACCACCCCTTTATTGTGATAAACGATAGTCACCCTTGCGTTAGTCAAAAATGACACTAAAAATTGTTGGTATTCTGTAACGCGATCACTAGAATGATATAAGAAAACGGCAGCATTTAAAAAAAACATTTTGGAAATTTAATTTAATTATTTATTAAAACTTAAACATAAAAAACATAACATAAATTTTAATCTTAAAACTGCTTAAAACAACTAAAATTTTTCTTTATTTTTGTCATGAATGACACTAATTTAGCTGTCACCCTAAAATCACAAAAGAGCGGCTGTCACTGCGACAATGACCATATAGAATACTAATTATCGATACGCGATTATAACTATATTTGGTTTACTATATTCAGAAATTCAAAATTCAGACTGAAATTTTTTCTGAATTTTTGCTTGAATTTTTTAAATGTTGCTAAAGTTGAAAACACAACGCGGGCGGCTTTTCGCAACGAACTGTCAAAATCTGTTTAAAATACATGTATTTAAATCAGAGTGAACACAACAAGAACGAAAATTCGCCAGCGGTTTTTCGGCCGAGTTGAAAAATTTCTATTTTCTAACTTTGCCGCCGCCGTCATACATATGATAATTGTATGTGATACTTTTTTTTTGTTTTTGTGTTTTATTTTTTTAAATGAATTTAGGCCCATTTTTTTTTCTTCCAGTAAAGGTATTTGTAATGAAACTATCAGTTTACTTTACAATCACAGTAAATTGAAAGTTTTTAAAATTTGGTTTTTTCATCGTGTCAGTTTTCACACTGGCAGTAATAGTACAAATTTTGATTAGAAGTAGATTTTTTAGTACTTTTTTATATTTTTTGAAAACAAGAAAACGTCAGTTTTGTTTATTTTGAACAACAAATTGGAATTAGTTTATGTTGATTTTAAATATAAATAAAGAAAAAATATGAAAAATGAAGTGAATAGCAGATTATCCATAATTTCACAGGATATGAAGAAGAAATTATTCTTAATGTGTTGTGAAATTATAAATATGATGTAATAATTAAATAAAATGTGGTTTTGTTTTTAATTTTATTTAAACGAATTATGAAAATGAAAGTAATTTAATTTTTTATATGTATATGAAATACATTAATTTTTAAATTACAAATGCGGTTATCCGTGTGCAGTTTTCTGTGATTTCCTTCATCGGGTGCCTCCCCAGGTGGCGGATAGGGGGACGTTTGTCAGATATGACAAATACCAAATTTCCGGGGCAGACCAAAAAATCACAAAAACATGTAATGAATAAAACAAGCAGTTATACCCCAGGTGGTAAGTCAGTTAATCTGACAAAACTAGCCTCTACGGAGGCAGGCTCTACGGATTCTGGGGAGAGCAAATTATTGCATACCTCTCCTGTGGCAATACAGGTCCTCGTAGCCTCGACCCCGGGGACAGATGGTAAATCAGATGCCATTGTAAATGATTTACTAAGTGTCTCTATGGAAAACCTTCTTCTTGAGGACATCGAACCAATGGCTGGCCTGTCTGTAGAATTACAGACTACTGGTTGTGGTTCGACCATTCAAGAAAGAGGTAAGAGGAACAAAAAGAACATCTGCGGTTCTGAAAAGAAAAGGCGGAAAATGGCTAAGCGTAATGCGGCTACGAATCCTCCCCCGCAAAGCTTGCAAGAAGCTGGTCCCTCAAACGGGCTAACTTCGGAAGAGAAACATGATGTAGAGAAGGCTGTCCTCAAAGACGGTCTTGGGAAGGCTAACAAAAAGGTTGGTCTCCATGCTGCGACATCATCAACTTCGAATCCTGAAGGTAGAAGGGTCCCAAAAACTGTTACCCAGAAACCGAAAGACCAAAAAACATTGTCGAATCCTGGAGGTGGAAGGGTCCCGAAAAAGGGTGCTCAGAAGCCAAAGGGACCATCAAAGGCTAGAGAGACGAAAACGTCCTCTCCACAGGCTGTCAGCTACGCGCAGGCGGCTAGAAGAGAGTTCCATACAATTGTTCAGGTAGTCGATGGGAGCATTACTAACGAGCAAGGTGAATTGATTCAGCAAAAGTTGTTCCAACTCATGCTCACTTGTAATGAGATATCTCCCAGCTTTGCAGGGGTCTCGTTGAAGGCGGGAAAATTATATTTTTCCTGTCAAGATGAGGCTTCGTCAAACTGGTTGAAATCTGCGGCGTCTAACTGCAGTCCATGGGAGGGAGCAAGGCTCTCAGCAATGAGGGTCAGCGAACTTCCAAAGACGAAGTTAGTTAAAATCTGGATCCCAGGCCGTACCGAATCTGAGAAGGACGTCATGAAGGCGCTCAGTATTCAAAATGGTATGGATACTACGAAGTGGAAAATCCAGTCGTATAGAAGAGCAACTGGGGCTACTAATATTAGTGGCTCAGGCTCTCTTTTACACGTATATATCGATCTCGATACCGCTAAAGCTATATAAAAGATCGAAACGCCAAACTAAGTTTCAAATTTGGTCAGATAAACGTAAAGTTTATCAAGGCTAAAGGAGAAAACTAAACTGGTCAATAGATTCATATCCCGAGCTATAGCCAGTCTAGTAGTTAAGCAAATTAATTTGCAACGTAGTATAAGCGGGTCATACACTCTTATGGCCTCACTAACTAAAAAGTTGCAAACAAAAGTAGTACTTATTCAAGAACCGTACATTATCAAGAACAGAGTGGCCGGTCTTTCACTGAAAGGCTGGAACACTCTGTACAATGCGGGTCTTGGAAAAGTTCGAGCATGCATTGTCGCGCATTCAAGCGTTGACGCGCAGCTCCTAATATAACTGTCATCAGAAGATCTGACGGCGGTTGCCATAAAACACAAGAGTCAGGGAGAAATGCGAAAATTTATTATAGTTTCTTGCTACATCCCTTACGACTCTGCAGAACCCCCTGCAACAAATGAGCTCGCACAAGTGGTCAACTATGTCAAAAACAACAATTTTGACATAGTAATTGGCTGCGATGCAAATGCTCATCATGAAAACTGGGGAAGTACCAATTCAAATACTAGAGGCGAGGCGCTCCTAGAGTACCTAGACTACTGACTTGGAAATCCTAAACACTGGAGGGATACATACACTTGTAAACTCTAGGCGACAAGAAACCATAGACATAACTCTATGCTCTAGATCTCTTCTTTCAGAGATCAAAGACTGGAAAGTGTCTATGGAACCCTCTACGAGCGATCATAGATACATTAATTTCTTCTTAAAGGCTGATCCCGATAAGATCTTGGTCTTTAGAGATATTAAAAGAACCAACTGGCAAGAATTTCAAGATCTGGTGGCTACGGATGCGGATTCGATCAGGATCCCGAAGGTCTCTGCAATAGACAAATCAGTTGAAAAACTGACAAATCTGTTACCGGAGGCTTTCGAAGCATCTTGTCCGGTCACCAGAAAACCGAAAGACACAAAAACAGCTTGGTGGAACAAAAATCTGGAGCAGCTAAAAAGGAAGGCCAAAAAACTTCTGAATAGAGCCTTAAAAACTCATGAAGAAGATGATTCGAAATCCTATAGTGAATCTAGAAGAGTATACAAAGGACTGATTCGGAAATCAAAGAAACAGTCCTTTCAAAAGTTCTGTGAAGGAATCGAAGATATTTCAGATGGAGCGGCTTTGCTTAAGGCCCTGAAAAGGGATCCAGTAGCAAAGTTACACAATCTGCAAACATCAGAAAGATCCTACACAGCATCGAAAGAAGAAACATATAGAGCCCTCTTTCGAACACACTTTCCGGGGAGTAGACTCGAAGATTTGCCTCTAGAAGATACTATCCAGGAATTTACCATACCAAACAGTTCGGATTGGTCTATGGCAAGAAAGATAGTATGGCCTGAGGTCTTAGACTGGGCTATCAACTTTTTCGAACCATACAAAGCTCCTGGGCCGGATGGAATTTGGCCTATTATGCCTAGAAAAAAAATGCAGGAAGAGCATAAGCAAATGGCTCTCAAGAATCTTCACAGCCTGCATAGCCTTTGGATATATTAAAAAAGTATGGAGATCAGTGAGGGTCGCTTTCACCCTAAACCAGGGAAAACAAACTATGCACTCCCTACTAGCTTCAAACCCATCAGTCTCTCTTCTTGTTTGTTAAAATACCTAGAGAAACTGGTGGACAGGTATATTAGTGATGTATGTTTGATCAGGGTACCCCTCAACCGTAAACAACATGCCTATCAGGCCTTAACTTAACCACCGAATGGTGTCAGGCGAAACCATAAATCCTAGCAAAACACATGTAGTGGCCTTTACCAATAGAAGGCGGCTGAACAACTATGTTCTTCCCTCCATTGGAGGAAATTACCTAGAACTTTGAGATGAAGTAAAATATGTAGGGATCATACTTGATAAGAAGCTCAATTGGGCAAAACATATCGAGACGAAATGTGTTAATGCCGTGAAAGTCCTATGGCAGTGCAGAAGGGCCTTTGGCAACAATTGGGGCCTAACACCGAAAATACCCTTAAGACTATACAAAGTGTGTATCAGGCCCATTGTTAGCTATGGGTCCATTGCATGGGTTCCGAGAACATTCACAGCAAATACCATAAAAAAACTAGAAGCAGTACAAAAACTTGCGTGTCTCTGTGCAACAAGTGCTTTTAGAACCACACCTATAGCGGCTATGCAAATACTTCTTGGGCTTCCGCCCTTACATCTTTATCTATCTCAAAGTTGCAAGAAGGTTGCAAGCTCTAGGGAATACTAGAGGATATAGGCATCAGAGGCTATGGAAGGACTTAGAAGAGGAGCAAAAAGAGTTCTTCATGCCAACAGATGACATCACTACATACGTATCTTTGAAGAAGAGATATGAAGTAGAAATCCCGATAAGAGAGACCTGGCGTGGTTCAGAAGAGCAGGCCAGGTCCTCAAATACCTTGGACATTTTCACTGACGGATCCTTTACGGCTCTAGGCGCGGGAGCTGGAGTGTTCTTTGAAAAAGAGCAACATGAACTCCAGTTTCCTCTTGGCAAACACTGCACAGTCTTCCAGGCTGAAGTCTTTGCCATAAACGCACCAGTGAATATAATAAAAGACCAAAGATGGTCTAACAAAGTCATTAGAATCTTTAGTGACAGTCAGGCTGCCTTAAAAGCTCTTGAAAGTAACCTCATCAAATCTAGATTGGTAAGAGAATGTTCGGAAGCCCTAAACCTCATAGGGCTCCGAAACAAGGTACAACTGATCTGGATACCGGGTCATAGTGGCTTGACTGGAAATGAGAAGGCTGACGAACTAGCCAGATCATCGGCGGGAAACATTTATGGCCCGGAACCAGCAGTGGTATATCTATTGGTAATATTAAACTATCAATAGAAAACACCCTGAAAAGGGAAGCAAATATTTTTTGGGAGCGTATGGAAGGCCACAGCGTCTCCAAAATATATGCACCAAGAATAAACACTAAAATAACCAACTTCCTGCTAACTCTCAATAGAGGAGACTGTAGGAAGATGGTGGGCATACTTACTGGTCATAACCACATGAATAAACACATGTGTAGACTAGCACTAAGTAACGACCCAACCTGTAGACGCTGTCTGGAAGAGGAAGAAACCTCCACACACAGGAGAGTGCTTAGCTCTTTCAAGGCTGAGACTCAGGCTGCTGGAAACGCACCACATAACCTCAGAAAACTTCTGCAGGATAAATTCCCCAAACCTATTGGCCTTTATCAAAAGAGTCGACTAAGTTGGGGGGTGGAGGACGGCATAAAGGGCTAAAAAGCCTACATGCCGGCTCTGACATATTAGGGCCACCTCCGTAGAAGAAAAAAAAAATTAATAGGACGGCATAAAGGGCTAAAAAGCCTACATGCCGGCTCTGACATATTAGGGCCACCTCCGTAGAAGAAAAAAAAAATTAATAAATTTTGACAAATTGGTGATATTAAAGTCCAAAAAAATTATCAAAGGGTATTATCCTATAAACTTTATCAAAGGGCACTTTTATTATCCTATAAAAAAGTATCAAAGGCTACCAATGTTAGGTGTTCTTCTCATATTATCTTCAGAACTATTATCATCGTTATTACCGATAATATTTGAAATTATAAAATCAATTGGAATTAAAGGGTCTTCTGGAGGATCACTTTGTTTTAATTTTTGTGCAATATTACGTAATACTGATCATGCCACTACAATAACCATGGAAGTATTAACATTCGCATACCAAGTGACAAAACCGTAAAACGTCTTTTCAGTACTCCAAAGCCTCCTTCTACAACATTTCTGATTCGAATTTTCTATTCATTATAAAGAGTTTCACCTTCCGTTTGAAGGTTGGATAGAGGCGTTAACATACACAAACTAAAAACGTACCACTATCCCCTAGTATGAAACAATCCTTATAAGAACCCTTCTCACTTTTTGCTATGACACACGAGCTACGAAAGAAATTACTTTCGTGTACAGATCCTGGCCAACGGCTGACAATGAGTACAGTCTACTGCGCCAATAGCTTTTGAAAAACTACTTATTCTGAAAAATGCGAAGTTTGTAGATGAAATTTCTTCTGCAGTCAGTGGAACGTTATATAAACTGGGGATAATTTAGTTATAACTATACTAATTCTTTTTACGATAAGTGAAGCAGATGATATTGATACACCAATAAAATCAGCCATGCTTATTAGCATGCTACCTGCTGCATAGAATCTTAATGTCAGTAGTAGCATTTGTATTAGACTAACTACCACATCTCTAATAAAATAAAAGGAGTAGCATTTGAATAATTACCATAAAACCATAATATTTGTCGAGCGTATTCAAAGCATAAATATAATACCTTGAAACTTTTGGTTCAATGTCATTTATTATTATTCTCAAAATATGATGAACAGAATTTCTTGAAAGACTTAATAAATTCTTCCTCATCCATTGAATAAACAAATTTTGTAAAAACCGACAGTTTTACTGTCAATTTGTATTAACTGATAGTTTTACTGAGAGATGAAAAAATGGCCCTTAATGAATTACGTTTGTTGATTTTGAATTTTGAACTGAATAAATTAATAAGAAATTATAAAATTGAATATTTTATTTTAATATTCTTTTAGCTAATTATTAGCAAAGTAAGCTTTCAATTTATTTCTTAAAATAAATGCTATTGTTGAAAATCGATTATAAAAACTGGATAAAAAATTTTATATTAAAAAAAAAACAAAAACAGATGTTTCCGCTGCGAAATGCCGTTCTTATTGTGTCTACACCGACGAAATTCCCTCACATTCCGTCGCCGTTTGCCGCCGGTGTTGTGTTTTCACACTAAGTGTTGCATATGCTGCTAATTTTTTTTTTTATTTTTAAACATTGCGTACAATGATTACCAAGTAATACAGTTTAGTTTTAGGGGAACTTAATTTTATTGTTATTAAGTTGCCAAATTTAAATATTAATCCATATTTTGGTTTTTGTTGGGAGCAGTCGCCAAACCACCGCTCCATATCAATGAAATCTTGATTTTGTTGATGGCAGAAAAATGTAGATGACAGATTTAAAATTTTTTTGTTATTTAAAATTTCAACTGATATGGATAATATAATTATACTGATTGGTAAACATAATTATAGATGTTTAGCGTGTAATATTGTGTATGTTATGGTTTAAATTTTAATATGTTAATAAATATACTGAGTTAATAAATTGTATGATCTTTATTCAAATTACTTATTTTAACGGAATCCCCACGATAAATAGTTAATAGAAAAAAATATTATATTAAAACTATTTTCTATTTGAATTTCATCTAACTAATTTCGCTACACCTTTTTGTTTACTATATTTATCCCTTTCGTGAACATACAATTCTTATTACCGTCTACTTCTAAAAATTTGTTTTGAAATATGTAAATGGATGGGTGTTAGCAAAAATATATATCCGAGTTTGACTTCTCATTATAGACCTTAAATTAGGTAATAGTTAATGCAATGCCTCTATACTTCCTTTTTTCGAATATGTTTATCGAATTACGATTTCGTTTTAAATTTTGTTTTGTCTATGAATTTTTTTGATAAATATAAAATTCGAGAAAACCACAACTAAAACAAACAAGAATATTCTGTAAAATTTAATACCAAAAATTTTATAAAAACACCATAACCAAAAGCTTTGGTCAGATAAAAAATAATAAGCAACTACAATTTACATGCGATTTTAATTTCATCTTGAAAGCTTTACTATGTGTATCAGACACCAGTCCAGCATCTAATCTATTCAAAAAATATTTTTTTTATTTTCAATATCCATTATAGTTTGATAGAAGTAGGTTCCAAAATTATTATTAATGAAAAAGTAGCATTAAAAATTATTAATGAAAATGTTTTTGTATTTTGTGTAAATTTTACCTATTTAGATAAAAAATATTCAATATTTTTTTAAAAATAACAGAATATCACAACTGACCCCTGTTGAGTATTTATAATTCAAGTTAAGTATTAGCTTTTGTTTAAAAATTATGTGTAGGTTTTTTTTTATCAGAAAATCACATGTTAAATTAAACGAATGAATGAAGGAATAAATGACAGGTATTGTACAAAAATTCTCTGTGTCAAAGTTTGAGTTTGCGTAAGTTGTTTTTCAATTGCAAATACACTACTAACGAGTATTTAATGCAATATGATCAACATGCTTCATCATTACAGAAGCAATTTGAATTAACGAAAATTTATTTAAATCGGTGTAATTTACCGTGTTAGTCTGTTTTATTTGTTTTTTATTCTCACTCTTAATTATAAGTTATTTTAAAGCTAATGGAACAAATTAAGACATTGCACTCTATTAGTGGAGAAATTTAGAATAATTGCTTACTTAATTAGGTCGCCCACAGACCACGGACGGGAGGATAAGCAATTTTTAGAATGCAATAATGAATAATATTTCGAGAACCACTACACCAAATTCCGACATAGCAGCATACAGCTCGCTGCGGTATATGCTATCGTATGCAGACTTAAAATCGATAAATAGGTGGTGGGTATCGATTTGAAACTCATGGGTCTTCTCCAGAATATGCCTAAGTGCGAACATCTGGTCGCTTGTTGATTTTCCAGGGCAACATCCACTTTGTTTTTTCACTTCATTTTTCACCCGTCTGAGGAATAAATTGGTATCGCAAGTTCCACTTACTATACAAGAAACAATGTTGAGAAACATTTAAAGAATGTTGCTTACTTTGAGTAGATCTTTCTTTTTTTCTTATATTAATGATAACAAATTATGTCAATATAAATTTTCTAAATCTTTTATTTCAGTATGTTAGATATAAATCTGTGGCTTCAAACAATAATCGCTGAAGTCGACATAAGAAAGAATCGAGTTATGACCACTATAAGATTCGTCATGTTGTTTTACACATTTCCGTCTTGGTATGATTCTCGTACGATACTTGTAGCAAAAGTTATCGTCAATAGCATAATGGTTTATCTCAATATTGTATCGAAGAACACTTGCAATAATAACTTAATTAAATTTAAGATTATAATTAAAGTATTTATTTTTTTGCAATTTTAGCTTATTTTGTTTTAGGCTAGTCGCACACATGCAATTTTTAGTTTTGCAACTGTTTGATTGCACGTTTGTGTTCCATTAGTTTATATGAAAGCGCGCACACATGCAACTATTTGATTGCATCTAATCAAGCAATCAAAGAGTTTGTAATTTTTTACAAACTGATAGCAACTTTTAGTTGAAGCAATCGATAAATCGATTTGTATATTACGTATTTAAATGTAAACGCGCACACTTGAAATTAAAACCAGTTGCAATTTATTTTTTCTTGTGTAGGTACAGCTGTTTGAAATTTTGAACATGAAAAAAATTTTTTTTTTTTTTTTTAACTTGTCTTTAGTACAATGGCTCCTAAGCACGATGCAAACAAGAGGTCCGGCGTACCAAGTGCCGGGACCGAAGACCTTGAATTTTTTTTTTTTAACTTGTCTTTAGTACAATGGCTAAAAAGCACGATGCAAACAAGAGAACCGGCGTACCAAGTGCCGGGACCGAAGACCTTGAATTTTTTTTTTTACCTAAGTTATTTCGAGATACAGAATATAAAATATTTTCAAGAGTGAGCGAAGAATTTTACGTGAAAGTGAGAGTGAGTGAGATAGAGAATGAGGCTATTAATCTATGGCTTAATAAAAGGTGAACCTGCAATGTCCTTTTCCTTAATTTTATTTTTCTTTTAATTTCAACAGCACAAATGCATGCTAACTCCTTATAAAATTAATTTTCAAACTATATGAAATGGAACTGTTTAATTGCTATGTGTGCGCGGTACCAGAAAATCAAATAGTTTGCTTATGTGTGCGCGCAAAGAGTTTTTGCAATCAAACAGTTGCAAAACTAAAAATTGCATGTGTGCACCTAGCCTTAGGCTATTATTACGAGATATATGGCATATTATCTTATAACTATATAAAAAATTATAACCGCTTATCTCAAGTAGACGATTATTGCATAATTAAAATTGCAATAAATAAATTCTTAATTTGAAATGAGTTCTTATTGTACGTTGATATTGTACTAATGAAATCATTATTTCAACTTAACTGCTACTAAGTTGTTATAACGCATGTTTTGTCAGAGCGATATCTCAGTTAAGCTTTTATTGTAATGTGATAAGGTCTATTGTTTTGCTGATTAAGCGAAGTACTAGCAGTGTTATAAATTATTAAAATAATAATAATTGGAGAAAGAAAATATGATATTTGTGAAGAAAAAAATTGTGTGTAGCAAAACAATTGAATTAGCTAAAAATTATAATAGGAAAAACCAAGTAAAACAGTACTGATTGAAGATGAAAGTAAATATTTTTATTAAAATACATACATACATACCACGTTTGAATTTACTAATAATATTAATTTTATTATATTATTTGGCTTTATTAACTTGTCGCACTTCTGATTCGGTGGTTTGTTTATTTGTATATGTTTTCTCTTTTTCTTACTGCCTGTAATAGAATAGGTTGTAATAAGAAGGGGAACGAGCTGTATATGTAATATATCTAAGTCTACATTTATTCATAAAATAAATAGAATATATGTAGACTTAGAATATATTCATTTCAGAGTTCTTTCTCTATGAAATTTACTGATTAAAGCAAATCAAAGCCGTATTGTATTTAAAACGAAGAAAACAACAAAAAGAAATATAAAAGAAATGTACGTACATGAACAATGATAGATACAGAGCAATCTGAGTAAAGTTAAATACTTTTTCCCTAAAAGGCCTTGCTGACTGTATAGGTGACATTAATTGAAAATAATTAGTATTGGCCTCTGAAGATTCAACTGTTAATGTATAAACATTAGTGGGAATGAAATTTCATCATGTCTTTTTAAGCATGTAGTCTTAAAATTGATAGCCAACTAAGGCAATTGATATTTTATAGTGATTCATGCTCTGGCCAAAACAAAAATTCATTTATTTCCACCATTTTCGCTTTTAAACAGTTATCAATTCTTGAAAGAAAAAATAAAAGAACTGATTTAAAAATATTTTATACGCATGACTGGTATAATTTAGTTCGCTCTGTAGGCTAAAAAAAAAATGTATTGTAACTGAAATGAAAAATGAAGATTTTTTAAATTTTTCACTTTTTTCAAAAAATAAATTCGTTTGGAGAGGTCGCAACAATGACAATGAACAATTTGTTTGGAAAAACGTAAAATGGTGACAATATTGCAAAGATGAGTTTGGAAAAATATTTTATAAAAACTGTCTACATGACCAAGAACCATTCAAAATATTAAATATCTTAAAACGGGATTATAGCTCAGTAAATTTGAGCTTTATTCCTATAATCGAAGGAACTGTAAAAATATCTTTGAATAAAAAAGCCGATCTTCACGATTTATTACGTTTTATTGATCCCTGTTTTCCCCAATTCTACGAAAGCTTCCCAAGTGAAGATACTCATGATATCCAGAATTAGTTGAAAAGGATTCTGATGTAGAATTAAGTTATTAATTTTATAAAAGTAATAAAAACAAATGTTGATATTTTAAGCAACTTTGACAAAACTTTAAAAATTATCATTAAATCTTTTTATTAAATTTTTTTATTTATTTAAAATATGTTAATTTTCATTTTCTATACACATGGACTATTTTTAGTTTTATATAAATGAATTTATAATTAACATAAAATATGAAAAATATAAAAAAATGTTTACATTTTGGATTATATGCATCAGTTTCAATTTTACAACAATAAATTAAATTAAGGTAAGTTCCCAAAATTACTGAAATGTGTTTAACAATAAAAGCTTAGGTCATCAAAAATGTTACGTTATTAAATTTGCAATAATCGCTTAACTTCGTACATCGCTAACTAATACATTTTTTTGGTGTTGTTTGGCGCAACTCAATCCTATAAAATGGCGCAACTCATCCTATATATAGTCTTCAGTCAAATACTGAGTTATGGTTTTGGGAACCAGATTTAAATTTCGAGAAGAACAAGGGCTAATTCAAAATATTTCTATAATGAAATCACAATATGAAGAGAGGAAGAGTATACAATTATTTGATGAAGAAATTAATTCAGAAGATGTAACACATCCGGTAAATTCTATATATCATCGAATTAATTTCTCTTTTTACAAATATCTATGGCTTATGTATTAAGAGTAATGAAATTACTGAGAAAACAGATTAACAAAGCTACTTTAGAAAAATGATTATCAGTTAATGAATTAAATGAAGCTGCTTTGGAATATCGTAATATTTATAACGAAATCTCACAAACACGAAAGAATATTCAAATGGATCAAAAGAATAAATGATCATCATTATCACCGTTCTTAGATAAAATAAGTTTGATAAGAGTGGAAGGCAGGTTAAAAAAGCTCCAATCAGTTAAGATGCTAAACATCCATTACTTCTACCTGGAAAAGACTTCATTTTAAAATTCTTATTGGAGCATTTACACAAAGAAAATTTACATGCGGGACCGTTAGCACTGTTTGCAATAAGAAGACTGCGTTTCTGGATAATTAACGGTTCCACAAAAGGAGTACAATTTCATTTCACCTTAATCGCCGCATTTTGGTGGGTTATGGGAAGCAGCAGTTAAATCAGCAAAGAAGCTATTATAACAAACCATATCTTCTGCGACCTTAATGTTCGAAGAATTATGTACTGTGGTTGCTGTTGCGAAAGGATCTTTATTCTCAAATCCCAATAGTTATGCAGCTTTAAGACCAGGACTTTTTTTGATTGGGGAACCATTGACGGCGATTCCAACACCTGAAACAGAAATTAAGAAAAATATGACCACTTTATCAAGAAGGAAGTAGAGTCGTCGCTATACGCCAAGAATTCTGGAAACGGTGGTCAAAAGAATATCTTAAACAGCTCCAACAAAGGAGTAGATGGAAAAAATCGATGATGAATATTAGTCAAGGAATGACGGTTATAATGATGGATGACAACAATCCTCCGTTTAAATGGCCTATGGGCAGAATTGATGAAGTTATCAAAGGTAAAAGAGCAATACAAAATATGACAGTCTTACCAATCAAAACGGCTGATTTAGAAACGTCATATACGGAACAAATCAATTAAAATAATTTCAGCCAAATAACAAATAGATCAAAAGCTGAAAATCCAGAATGGCTGAGTAAAAGAGTAACAGAAAATATTCCGAATTAAAAAAAAAATTTAAAAATCGTTCAATATAACAATGTGCATGATGTTAGTCACAATATTTTTCCTACGAGTAATAGTTCTTGGTAATAATTAAAACCAACCATTTAAAATCACGGAATTAAACCATAATCCAGTTATATATTTTGAACAACTAGGCGACAGTAAATTAATAGCATCAGAATTCATTATTTTTCTACTATTGTTAACCATTACAAGTTTCAGTTCAATCAATTTTCTAATAAGAATGTATTGTTGTTCCATGATGTTCCAAAACCATCGAAAAAAGAGGACTAAGTAATTAAGGTAGTTGGTAACATAGCAAATATACTATTCGGCGTTCTGGATGATAAATATACTGACAATATTGAGAAAACAATTAAATATGTTAATGAAAATCAAGATTACCTCCTAAGTTTGATGAAGAATCAAACTTCTGTTCTTGAAGCTACAACTCAATTGATAAAGCAGTCACATGAACACTATTTAATTAAAAAATTGAATTAGGACAAAATTAAACAACGATAGAAATGAATTGCAAAGACAAGAAGTCACTCAAACGTTTCTAATATTTACTCAGTACATTTTAATTATTATACAAAACTTTAAAGAGACATAATCAATAATTGTAGACATTATCATAGACACTCATCACTGAAACTCAAGTCCACTAATATTATTTCAAAAACAGTTAACTGAACATTTAGATGGAATTCAGTTAATTCCACCAGATGTGATAGCACCAATAATCTAAATAAATAGTCGTATGACAGTGAAATGTAGAATTAACAAATATGGTAATTTTTGAGTTTAAGATGCCACTATTTTACAAAACAGAATTTGATACGTTTAGACTAATACCATTTACAGTCAAGATCAATAACACCTATGTAAGCATTGAACCTAGAGTTGAATCTTCATTGTCACTGTTAGAATTTGATGAATGCAGAAACACTGAGGTCAATGAATATACATGTCGATAAGTGCATCCTTTATATACTACAGCAGCAGAACATTTAAAATGCAAATTCAGTTATTATCTGAGAAGTTCGCTGCTCATCAATGTTCACTTAAAATTTATAAACAAGCTAAATTGTGGATTCAGCTGCAAGAACCAAATAAATGGCTGTACTCATTAAATAAAGAATATGTTTGCAACATTGTAATTTTGTATTTAAAATAAAAATAAATTGGGTTGTACAGTTTGTATACAATATCTATATACAATAAGATAATTCCTGAACGTCTTAAACACACCGAAAGCGAAAACTTGAGTAAGAAAGTGAACCAGAGAGTTTTTTTTTTTGATTTTACGTTTTTCTTTTTTCTTACGTCAAGTCAAAATTTTAATTTAGTTTCTTCTACTTGAATATTCTTTATACTAGGGGTCCCTGTTGAGTAATTATAATTCGAGTTGAAGTCAAATTTAAAGTTTTTAAAAAAACAGTAATTTACGTACTGACATAGATTTCTCACGATAAAGTAGAAACCAATGTGTTAGTGCATTTTCTATTCACAATTTGAATTTTGAAATTTTTGAAATATTTTATTCGACTTTATATTCTAAATAATTTGTATGTGTTCAGTTTCTCTATACTGTTCTTGAATATATATTATTGTTTTTAACTTTTTGTCATTTGAATTTGTACAATTTGAATTTTTTTTTAATTGATAGGTACCAAAGTTTCAAATTGGATAGCATTCTTATTGAGTAGTCTTTTAAGAAAATTTTTTTTTTATTTTTCTCTCAATATACATTGTAATAAAAGGATTTTTATAATTGTTGATATTGTGCAGGTATATTATTTGTAATAATAAATTATAAAATTATAATATAATATAATTTTATAATGTTGAGAATAATTATAATATAATTTTATAATGTCGAGAAAACAAAAATATTTTTCTTTTTTGAATTGAATAATTTTCAAAAATAAAACAATTTCAAAAAATAGTATAATGTACATGTATTGCAATTTGACACTTTTTATTGTAAAATTCAGAAAAATATCTAATAACTCTTCAAAATTACTAACTGATTTACTATGTGATTGAACTGTATTTGAAGTTGAAGCTAAAACATTTTCCTTCTCATTTCTTCAGGACAATTTTCAATAATAAAATTTTAATCAGCCAAATCATTGGCATCAATGTCCAAATAATTGTCGTGATCTGTTTCACAATTGTAGGATGTATTTTCGTTATAATACTCGCCTCGTCTTAGCAAAAATATTCCCAATTTGTTGTGCAGATGAATTTCTGCAATAATCATCAGCAGATCTTATATGAGAAAACATATTTTCTAACGGATCTTGGTTCAGTCTGCGCGTCATCAAGAAATTAATATTCTATCAATTCGATCTTTCGATAAAGATAATATAGCAGTTATTGTTTGGGCCATTCCATTAATGGAAAAAATTTTCTTGGTACTTTTAATTTTTAACATATTCTAGCAATTCCTCTAAGTAGTGTTAATTGTTTCTTTTATGGCTGCATACGTACTATGACTAAAAAATTTAAAAGCTAAAGATTTTACTGACATTTTTTTCAAATGTGTTAGATTTAATATGGGGGCTGCCAACTTTAGGTAAAATTGTTGATGAGCATTCTTCAATTTCGGCAACAATTTTCTGAATAATATCAAAGCTAATAATATCATTATTACAGTTTTCAAAATCGGGTTTTATAAAAGTCAAACAATATCAAACAAAGCATAAATTTTATTTCCATTCCATTAATAAGAAAAGGGTCTACCTTATTTACACCAAGTAATTCATAAGTATTTCAATTTGTACTGCATTAGTCACAAACAGGTGCAACAGTTTTAGAACCAATCTGTGTTAGCTCTTTAAGATATTTTAGTAGTAAATTAATAAAAAAGGAAAGGTTTTAAAGTTGCTCCTTTCAAAACATTTTTGGATAAATTGTTACCACATGCGTACTTATAATTTTCATATAAACCTTGAATTATAAAGAAATGTGCTTCTGTTGCTATTTTTTGTTTTCTATCCCCACCTAAATCTTCCACACCATCTATACAATCCCTTTTTATACTGTAAGATGGGTCTTATATTAACTGAGATATAATTAAGAAAATTGCTGCCAAAGAGAAAAATGCTCATCAAAAATATTGTCCAAAACTGGTAACACTCATCAGTCCCAGTACTTTTCAAAAAATCTTAGCTGTTTTAACTTTTCAATTAATTACATATGCAAATATGCAGCTACGATTCTGATTTTAATTTTTCCATACATAATAGTGCGTTGCAAGTTTTAATTATCTTATAAATAAATTGTGTGCTTACTGCAACGAAAAATATACTTTTCAAATATCCTACCGTTAAGATTTTTTATTAGTATATATTTTTAAATTCTGTTAAAATTTTAAAACACATGCAAACATACATATCCACATATTAAAATAACCAAATATCAGCTTTTAAAAACTGAAATTTGATTCTATTTGTAAATTAATATGTATGGATGGGTGTATATTAGAAATCATAACGTGAATGAATGTGCACTATTATTTGAATTTCTGAAATTGTTTTATTTTTGAAAATTATTCAAATAAAACAAGAAAAATATTTTGTTTTCTAAACATTATAAAATTATATTATAATTTATAATTTATTATTACAAATAATATACATGCACAATTCAACAATTATAAAAATCCTTTTATTACAATGTATTGAGAGAAAAATAAAAAAAAAAAATTCTTAAAAGACTACTCGATAAAAATGCTATCCAATTTGAAATTTTGGTAACTATCAAATAAAAAAAAATTCAAATTATACAAATTCAAATAACAAAAAGTTAAAAACAATAATATCCATTCAAGAACAGTATAGAGAAACTGAACACATACAAATTATTTAGAGAATAAAGTCGTATAAAAGCTAATTTTGAAAAATTTAGTTGAAAATTCGATGTTGTATGAAAATGTCTATCTTTATAGTATTCTTAATCAATGGTTTTATTTATGAAACATAAATACTGCTCCCTCATATACTGTTTCGTTTCGATATATTCCTTATAGTAAGTGGCATTTAATGAATAAAATTACTCAAAATAAAATATTTTTGTAATTAAAGAGATATATATATATATACATATAGATATTTTCAACCAAAACTATATGATAACTACAAACGACCAAAATATAGAAAACAATAATTTAAGACAGTTACCAAAAAAAAATCATAGAATCAATTTTCTTTAATTACTTACTTATGTATAAAAATACTAAGATGTTAAATGACACAAAATGGACATATTTTATTTAAAAGTTTGAATATTATAAAACCAAACAGAATTTTTTTCAATCCGAATGTGCATTTCTGTTGTACATATATATACAACTTATTAACATTAAGAGTTCATTAAGGTGAAGAGAGATAAAATGCGAATGTGTCTACTGCGCAGTACGTAGGTCCTGAAATGCTTGTCTATTATTTATTTATTTATTAATTTATTTCTTTATTTTTTCTTAAAGGTACGATTTTAACTTAATACAATATATGAATATAAATGTTTAGTTATATAATTAATATAATATATAGTTATATAATAAATACAATTATTATAATTATAGATTATGTGTACTCATTGCTTATATATAGATTTATTCTAAACGTTTTCGTGTTTTGTTGAAATAATTGAGAAGACAAAAATAATTAAAAATAATTTTTTTTTATTAAAAAAATATTGTTTTTTGTTATTATTTTATATTATAAAAATGAATATTATAAATTTTATAATATAAAAAAAAAAAAAATTTGACTCAAAACCGAAATGAACTCACAAAAATGTAAGATATTTACATGACGCTTTAACCAACTGATTCAAAATCCCATTAAAATTCTTTCACTAAAAGACAGACATAAAATAAAAATTTATTGTTTGATTGTTTCGATGTTTGATTATTGTTGATGTATTTTTGCTAACAGACCCATCCATTTACATATTTCAAAAAAAACATTTAATAACTCAGTATGTAATATATTTTACAGGTAGATGTAACTTACCATTAGGCTTAGTAAGTGCATACTAATAATAGTGGGTATAGGACTGTTTATCGAAAGACATATTGCAAATGGCCTTTTTCACAAAACTATTTTGGCATAAATTCACGTTTCGCAAACTGCACAATTAGCATAACCATACTTTACACAAAAAGATTTTTGGCAAACTGGAAAATTTGGCAAACGGAAACTTAACAGACAGACATTTTCCAAATTATATTTTGACATATAAAATGCGCGCGCGCAAAAACTTATTTTATATGTGTCCGAGAAAAAAAGGTTTCTATAAAAATTAAAAATAATAACGAAGCAAAAATAAAATGAAATAACTGCGTTAACCAAAGCGAGAAAAATATTAAGGAAAAAATTATTCAGTTCTGACTCACTTCTTAGTCCTCATTCTCACTCTTAGGAGAGCTCACTTTTTTTTATTTACGCTTGGAAAAAATTGTGTAAAGATGTATAAAAAATTTTCTTCAAAATGTAGTTTAAATTTTCATAAATATTTGATTAAGTTTTGAATTATGTAGAAACTTAAATACTGGCTAAAATATTTACCATTGCTTCATTATTTTTCGCATATTTTCAATTTATATTATAAAATATTTAATTGTAAATTTATAATTTATATATATATATACATTACTATCTAATATACCGTTAACACTATATCGTAAGTTTCGCAATCGTAAAATTTTCAAATTTTATAAGTTCAAACGACCTTGTTTTGCAAAATAATAAAATATGTAGGTATTAATCAGAATTTATTTTTAATTTTAGGCGCCAGAAAATATTTTGAATTTTTATTTTTTTGTCATATGATTTTTAATTTTATTTTTTTTTAATACGTATAATAATATAATAAATTTCTGAAATTAAATTAAGAAATAAACGAAAAATAAAGGAAGTTGTAGGAGACTTAAATTCGCAATTTTTATTTTTAAATTATTTGTAATGTATCTTTATAATTATATATAAATGCTAAAAATGAAATCAAAAAAAGTTTTTCACGTTTTAAGTGAACATTTTTTCTAGCTATGACGTAGGAAGTTATAAAAAAACGATATAAGAACGTTAATAAGTATATTGAGTTTAAAAATTTTATGATCTTTATTCAAATTTTCTTATTTTAACGGAATCCCCACGATAAGTAGTTTCATTTTTATACGAAAAAATTGTTATTTTCAAACATTCTATTTTAATTTCATCTTACTAATTTCGCTACAACTTTTTGTTTACTATATTTTTTGTTTACATCTTATACTATACTTTGTTTACATCTCTTTTGTGAACATACAATTCTTATTACCTATTTCTATAATTCTTATTACTTATTATTACGTTTTAAGTTTAAAAAGAAAAGAAAATTTCTTTCATTAATTTTATTTAATAAAACACCTTACTTTGACTTTACTTTATATTTATTTATTTATTTATAAAAAAACTTTTTTATTTTTTATATATAATATACTGAATACGTTTCGATGCTATCATCAGCAATTTACGACTGAGTCAAAATAAGGTGTTTTATTAAATAAAATTAATGAAAGAAATTTTATTTTTTTTTTAAACTTAAATTAATTAACGTTTAATATTTTCCAATAATTATAATTCTAAAATTATAATTTTTAATAATTTTACTATTATTACCTATTTCTTATTGTCTTACCTGCAAAATCTATTAACCGAGTCAGAACTTAAAATAATGAACTTATATACAAATTTAAAAATAAAATATGACAAAAATTCTAAGGGGTTAACTCAACCTATTTACATCGAAATTATTAGAATTTTTAGTCAAATAAAGAACAGAAATTCAAAAAGAGACACAAAGTGACCCTTAATAAAAATAATTTTTGTATAACTTGACATTAACAATTCAATAAAAATAACAAAGTAACCTAATATTCCCGCCTTCAGGGATGCAATAATAATTACATGCATTTTACAATTAACAAAATAAGAATATTCTATACATTTATTGCACAAAAATATATTATAACATTAAACCATTATCCAAAACAAAAACAAAAAATACACAAGGATATAAACTACAAGAACTAAACGAACTAGTCTAAGATAAACTAAGGACTCATTTGATCAAATAAAAAAATCGGGAATATATAAGATCACTTGCAGTCATTGCAACACAGTTTATATAGGACAAACTAAAAGAAACATGGAAACACGCCTCATACAACACCTGAAAGAAATAGAACTAGCTAAAAAGAATTTAACCGATTTCAGATCCAAATTATCAGAACACATCATTTGCACATGGTCAGTTTTACGTTTCACTTTCGAGAGTTGGAAATCCAAATAGTATAAATTGATTACTCCAAATAATAAAACAAAAAATTTTGTATAATAAAAGCGCTCCAATAAATTGTGATATTTTATGGTCTTAGGCCCGGCCCGATTTGACCTAAAAGATCTATGTACAGAATGTCCCAGTAACGTTTCAAAACTAATTAAAATAAAGATTAAAACTATAAAATGTTACCAAAACAACTTTTCAACTGGAGAGTGGAAAACTAAAGGATTAGCAAACAACGTCAAAACAAACTAAAAACTCACCCCTAAAAAATTATGGCACCTTATAGATCTTCAATTTTAAAATTTTGTTTTTTTTATACTTTTATATTAATATACCACTATCTGTTTATTTATAGATTTACTTATTTATTTATTTATTTGGTAGATAGGTTATTGAAACCAAACGCAAAAAGAAAAAAAATAATTTTGTTTAAAAAATTTAAAGACTGAGTTGAGTTTTGAAATTTTGAAAGTTGTTCATCATCAAAAAAAGAAGCCAACGCGGTACTTTACAAAACTATAAATGGCAGGTTTTCCTAGCTACCATAAAACTCCCATCACCTATTAGGAATATTTCAAAAACCAATTGTGTTGAAGTCATAAAAATTTACACTTAGATACTCTTTTACAAATAAAGAAATACGACTGCTACAGATTTCGAAAATTTGGACTGCTTCGGGTCGGTGCCATACTACTCCTAGCACCTCTCAGGAATTTCAAAAACGAATTGTGTTATACATAGAAGAGTTTACACTTATATAATATTTTTGAAATTAAAATACCTACATTTAAAACTAAAAAGTATAAAATATAATAATAACACAGATAAATAATTATATACACATCTCTTAATTCGCCAAAAAAATGAGACAACTATTACGCTGCAAACAAAATAACGCAATAGCTTTCACAAAATAATAGTAATAAAAAACAAAACTAAAAATGAAAGCTATTGTGCAGCGTTGATTTTGCAGGCTGCAAACAGCAAAATATTCTCTTTCATAATTTTTGAATAAAATGAAAACATAACGTATATATATACGCAAATCTTCTGTAAGGATCTGTTATAAACATAAACATCAAGTGTTAAACAAAAATATTCTTTTATTGTATTTGTTTCATTCATATTCATTTGAGATTTGAGAATATACCGGTGAGTATTGAGGAATTGGAATAATTTATTGATTTTGTATTTGTCGCACAAGAACTATGAAGAGTTTTATTTGATACAACGGTGTAATGAAATAGAATTTCAACTTATAATATGTACGAACTTTAAAACCTAAATAGTTAAGTGAATATATATATATTTGCAATATTTATTTTACATATATATAATTCTTGATATAGGTAGATTTGTTAAATTAAATAATTATTCTTATTTGTTGTTAAATTATGTAATAATATTCAGTACCTATCTTGTAAAACAATATTTGGCATATAAATCTTTTTCTGTTTTTTGTATAATAGAAAAAAACCTAAACCTAAAAATATTGTAAATAGGAATTACCCATCTTAATGTAAATACCTATATTTCGATATATTTCGCCATATTTGAACGCTACTTTAAATTCTACCTGTTCACTGAAAATTTTAACACAAATATTTATGTTTTTCAATTTTACATTTTTCAATATTATAAATTTTATAGTGAATAAATTTTTAAAAAAATTTAAAAATAAATAATAAAATTGAAATAAATTAATTAAAAACTAGCACTTAAAATCACCAAGAAGAACTTTTTTTTTTATATATGAGGAATCTCGAAAGACAATACAAAAGATACGATTTTAAAAAAATCCAAATCGGATTGCAGAAAAACATATTGGTAATAGGTATATATATTTTTAAATATTTTAAAACAACTAATTTAGTACTTCTTAAAATATTAAAATATTTTTTATTGCTTAATCCTCTAATTAAACATTCGTTATTCATTACCTACCTATTATATTACATACCTATTTACAAAAAACACAGGAAAAAATAAAACATGTTAGGTACGTAAAAGCAAAAAAATCTAAACTATTTTCATTTCTGAAGTTTCTTATTTAGCTGTTTCAAAGATTTGTATATAATTTTTGCACTTATTATATGATACTTATCATCAACTACATGTAAACTGATACTTATCGTCAACTACATTTAAACACAGTATACTAAAAATATAGCATGTAACATATATCGTACTTTGTTTATTATATTTTATATTTGTCTCTTTCTATCACATATATTTATACTATTTATATTATATTTTAACTATGTTATTGAACTTATTATTATTCACTATTCTGTAATAAACTTTGATAAAGTAAACAACGTGGGTTATGGGCCCAGGGATCAGTACAAATTACAATTAAAAACATGTGCCGTTTAAAAAACAAAAATCCTTTTAGATCTTAGTGATCAGCGGATATTAAAATAAAAATCATTCAGAAAAATAAAAAGAAACAATAATTGTGTATTATTGTTATATGTCTCATCACAACATGTTCAGATTTGATCAACTTAGTAACGAGAGCTATGACACGTGGAAAGTACAAATGCATTCTCTCTTGGTGGAATATGATTATTGGGAGTACATTATCGGTTCGTTACCAGGGCCAGATACGATTAAAGAAGAAGATAAAGCAGTCATTTGGGATAAAAACGACGCTAAGGCGAAAGCAAAACTAATTTTGGCCATTAGTCGACCTTTACTGAAAGATGTCAAAGATTGTATTACTTCACGAGCAGTTTGGCTTAAATTACAACAAATATACGATTCAAAAATACCTACAAGGAAAGCAGCATTACTTAATTAATTAAATTAATCCTAACAAAAGCGACAGATGAAAATGTCGAACAACATATTTCAGACTTTTTCGATATCGTCAACAAAATTAAATCTATCGATATAAATATTGATGATGATTTGCTGTCAATTTTACTATTGTACAGTTTACCAGAAAAATTCGAAAGCTTCTGAATAGCTATAGAAGCTCGAGATGAGTTACCTCATCCAACATCTTTAAAAATTAAAATTTTAGAGGAATATCATTCTCGAAATAACAACCAACAATCGGAAGCTCTAGTAACGCAGTGTAAACCAAAGCCTTATTACAACCAAAATAATAAATATAGAAAACCAGTACGTCATAAATTTATGTGTTATACCTGTAAAAAGTATGGTCATAAGTCAACAGAGTGTAAATCTAATAAATCCCGTAATTATGAAAAAGGAATGTTCGCGCAAGAGATAATTCAAGAAGATCAATACTTGAAGTTATTCACAGCGATGTATGCGGTCCAAATAATATCACGTCATTAGGTGGAGCAAAATACTTCTTAACAGTTACTGATGACTATACAAGATGGAGAGAAGTATATTTTATGAAACAAAAGTCAGAAGCGTTTACACATTTCATGCATTATAAAGCAAAAGTAGAGTGTTTTACGGGAAAGAAAATAAAAATTTTAAGAACCGATAACGGACAGAATATATAAATCATAATTTTTAAAATTTTATGAAACAAAATGGTATAAAGCATGAAACCACTGATATATACTCACCACAACAAAACGGCATCTCAGAACGCAACAGGACATTATTAGAAATGACACGGTGCCTTTTATTTTAATTAGGCTTACCGAAATATTTATGGGCAGAAGCTTTATCAACTGCAATCTAAATTAGAAATCCCTGTGCATCTGAAAGCTTAAATAACAAAATACCGTATAAGTTATGGCATAAAACGAATCCAAATATTGGCTATTTTAAATCTTTTGGATCGCTCACTTATGCATTAAATAAATCACCCAACAGAGGGAAATTAGATATCAGGTCGTCACCGTATTATTTGGTTGGTTATGATGAATGCTCAAAAACATACAGATTATGGATCAAAACTGATAGAAAAATTACAAAAAGTAGGGAAGTAGTAATCGTGAATGAATGTGGTACAGGTTCGGAAAATATAGAAGTTGTAGAGCACAAAGGGGAAAACGAAAAAAATAACAATTCAGATTAAGAAGAGTCTACTGATGTAAATGAAGAAAAAGAAAACAATTCAGATTGAGAAGAGTCTACTGAAGTAAAGGAAGCAAAAGAAAAAGAAATTGTTTCAGAAAATAAGATTGCAAGGAAAGAAAATATTAATGAAAACATAGATGAAGATATTGAATAACAAGAGAATAAAGAAATCAAAGATTCAAAGAATAAAGGAAGACCAAAACTTATAAGAACAGGTAAAAGAGGAAGACCGAAGAAATTATATTGTAAAAAATCTTATAAAGATAAAGAATCGGAATCAAAAGAAATTGAAGCTGAAAAAATTGTAAATGATGATATCAACTATGAAACTGCTGAAGAAGAAATATTCATTACGAGTGAAGAGACCCCCGAAATACTAAACAATATTGCAAATAGTAATTATAAAAAGAAATGGGAACAAGTCATTAAACGAGAATTGAATTCACATATTAAATATAAAACCTAGGAAATTATAGATAGGCCTAAGGATGTAAAACCAGTAGGAAGTAGGTGGGTTTTTACAGAAAAAATGGATTTGAACGAAAATTTGGTAATTCGAAAGACGAGATTAGTAACGAAGGGTTATTCGCAAATTAAAGAAGTAAATTTTTCAGAAACACATGCACCGGTGGCGAAAATGAAATCTTTGAGAATATTAGCAGCTATTGCAGTAAAATTGAAATTGAAATTGAAATTATTCCAGTTCGATGTCGTGACTGCATATTTAAATGCAGCTTTAAAAGAACATATCTATAAATATATCTATATCTATATAGGAATTAAATTAGATAAAAATAAAATATTAAAACTAAATCGGGCTATTTATGGATTAAAGCAAAGTGGTAAAGCTTGGAACATTGAATTAAATAGTAAATTATTAAATTACGGCTTTACTCAATTAAAACATGAAACATGCTTTAATAAGCAAAATTATAAAAATAAAATAATTTTCATTTTAGTTTATGTAGATGATTTAATTGTAGCAAGCCAAAATATAGATTCTGTAAAATGAATAAAATTACAATTGGAACAAGACTTTGAAATAAAGTACATGGGATTAGCCAAATATTGCTTAGGTATCGAAATTAATCAAGAAGAATACTCTATCATAATAACACAAAAAAGATTTGTAGAAAAAATGTTGAAAAAACTTAATATGGAAGAATGCAATCCGGTAAGAACACCATTAGAATGTAATTTTAGATTATCAATGTGTCCACAAAACCAAAAGGAAAAGGATGAAGTAGAAAATATTCCATATCAGGAATTAATTGGATCACTTTTATATCTAGCTATAACATCTAAGCCTGATATAGCACATACTGTTAACTTCTTAAGGAAAAGCACATTCGTTAGCAGCAAAGAGAGTATTACGATACCTGAAGGACACCGCGCACTATGGTCTCAAATATGTTTTTGATAAGACGAATCCAATAGGTTTCACAGATGCAGATGGGTTCAAGTGTAGACTAACGGCGTTCATATACAGGATATGTTTTCAATCTTTCTGGATGTCCTGTATCATGGGAAAGCAAAAAGCAAAGAACGATAGCATTATCTAGCACTGAAGCTGAATATTTGGCTTTAACTGAAGCAGCTAAAGAGTCAATATACTAAAGAGAAATCAACTTTGAAATTAGCGAGCCAACAGTAATTTACAATGACAACAAAAGTGCACAAATGATTGTAGTTAACAATATAATTAATAACAGAAACAAACATATTGATATTCGCCATCACTTTATAAGGAATGCCATTATAAATGGAGATGTAAACCTTAAATATCTGAGAACAACTGACATGCCAGCGGACATTTTAACTAAAGGTGTAACATTTTCCAAACTGGAAAAATGTCTGCAAGACATTGGAATTTACATGGAAAATTCACATGACGTTGAGAGGGGTGATTAATACTTACCGTCAACTACATGTAAACACAGTATACTAAAAAAATAACATGTAACATATATCGTACTTTATTTATTATATTTTATATTTGTCTCTTTCTATCACATATACTTATACTATGTATATTATATTTTAACTATGTAATTGAACTTATTATTATTCACTATTATATATTACACACAATTCAAAATACTATTTTTTGTTTTATCAACCTCACAAAAATTCATATTTAGAAATTGACCGCTATTACAATTCTCGCGTAAATTTAATTTAATAAAAGAAAACACATACATTCATGTAAATTAACAATAAAGAATAAACCATACCTATAAAAAGAAAAAACCGGTTTATCGCCGCAAAAAACTTTTAAAAATGCATTTGTTTTTTGTCTTTTGTTTTCATTATTTTTGTTTTGCAAAAGCTGTCTGCTAAAATTGTCCGCTGTTGGATATCCGCTATTAAAATTTTTTGTCTCGGATTTTTTGTTAGAACTTCTTCATCTGTATAATTACTTATCTGTGATAATAATGTAAAAATAAAAATTTTTAAAATATACTTTTATCGAAACAAAACTAGCCCCTAAAAAGTAGCTAATAAAACTAGTGGTGGATGTTGAGCATCTAGGACTATTTTAAGATAAAACGCAAAAGTATATAATGAATCTTGCTGGAATATTGTTAATGAAATTTGAAATATTTCCCGCTTAACAAAAACACGAACGTTAAAAGAACCACGCTTTATGATATAAATGATGGACAGACAACCTTTACCACAAACACCTAAAACTCAAATTTCAATTGAAATTCCTAACAATATAAAATATTTTTAATAACATAGTCTTTGATATTTTTTGTGATTCGTTCACTTCCATAAATGATGTTAAAACTTTTCAAAACGAGCAATTCTTTGTCCTAGAAATGAAGATGTGCGATTTAACGAACGCGCTTTAGAAACTTTTAAAAACGTGGATCAACTTTCCCTTAATACTATTGATTCTGCAAAAAATTATAACAATATCGACAATCAGAATCTAACAATAGATCTTCCAGTAGAATTTCTATATAGTATTATTCTAATCTACCTCCATCTCCTGTTCGTCTTGACTTTGTACATGAAAGACAATATAGTGTTCTTCATAATCACGTTTCAGTGAATATTAAAACATGACTAGTTTGTTCAATAGTATCCAACTATACGGGGTGTTCCAGAGCATGCGTATCAACTTTTTGCGAGGGGAAGAAACCGTTATTTTAAAATTTAAAAAAAATGATTAACTAAATGGAGGGTGCTCTACCGATTGGTGATATTTTCAACTTCCAGGAAGGACCGGAAAAGGGTTTTTAAGCTTAAAAATCGTTGAAATTGGCCCGAATCGTGATTTGCAAATTGGAAGGGCTAATTTTTTATACAAATTCGGATTCTTCGCCAAAAAATAAGAATCTTTTGTAAACCAAATTTTTTTTTTTTTAAAATAACCAGAAGCTGTTCTTAATAAAAAATTCGTTTTAATGAAACATTAAACAAAAATTTCTCAAAATAAAAATTTAGTTTCTTAAATAACTTACCTACAAAAAATTCTTTAAACTTAGTTGCCAGAAAAATCAAATTTTTTTATTGAGCAAATTATTATTATTAAAAAACAAAACAAATTCAAATGTCTCAAAATAAAGAATCAATGTATTAAATATTATTTTAAAAAAAAGTTACCAATAGAAAATAAACATTTTAAAATATTAAAGCATATGTACATTGGAATGACAATACATTGAAAACAACAACAAGAATAGAAGAACAAGAATAGATATACAAGGTTAAGTTCATATCAAAATAAATTTTGCATCACAACTCTATATCTGACAATTTTTTTTATTTAAGAAATATGTTACTAATTTATTGACAAACAAAATGAAAATATATGTATGATGTACATTAATATTGAAAATTTAATTATTAAATCATTAAAATTAAACAAAAAACTGAATAAACACGAACAATTCAATAAATGAAGATATTTTTTTACATTTGAACAATTCGAAACTAATTTTTTTATGTTATAATTTGAGTCATTGAAATTGGAACGTAGAAAAAAATTAAAGAGAGAAAAAAATAAGTTTTCATTATAATGAGGCCGAATTCAGTCCAACCACATTCAATCAAATCAATCAAATCAAACAAATCAAATAAATAAATAGTAAATTTCAACAAAGAACAATTTTTTTATTAAGCATATTTTGAAGTCTTTTTGTCTAAATTTTTCTAGAGATTTCAATAAATTAGGTAAGCGGACTTAGCGAGACCAAAAAATGTGTAATCTATTGTTTACATCAGGTTACATCACCACCACTACCAGAACTTCCATTTCGATAACACAACACATGTCTCCATTCCATTACAATAGCCTTTCTAACAAAAAATTGATTTTTCCTTTTAAAACACTTGAATAATTAAATTTCTTCAAATTTAAAAATTTTCTAAATAAAATTACATTGCCACATAAATTTAATAATGCAATCTAAAATCTCATTGCACTCATGTTTATTTTTCATTGCACAATATTATTTATGACACATTTAAGGCATTTTAAGTGCATGACCAGAATGAATATTGAAATATGAAAATATGAAACCTTTCAATTCGTTTTTCCTAAATTAAGCCTCGTGACATACGAAAGTAAATTTCCCTTTTTTTTCTCTTAAAGCAAAAGCAAAAGAAACGTTGTGTTATAAAAAAAATAAAAAAAAATATTTATTAATCTGTAAATTGTACAGTACATAATTATTAAATAAAAACAATAAAGTTGTTTAAAAGCAAATAAAACCAAAAATTTTAATTTCGTGAAGGAAAGACTAATCACATAGAAATTTTGAAATGAACATTCAATCTCTATTTTAATTCAACTTCTCGTTAACACAACAAAAAAAAAGAAACTCCAATCATGGGACTGGCGGTAGTAAGTGAAACAACATTTAAATGCAGATGATTGAGATTGAGGCCTGAGGGTCGATTAAATTAGACAATTTTCAATATATTCTAAAAAAGATACAATAGGCTTATGGTAACTGAAGTAGGAAACAAAAATTTTAGATTGGAATTAAAAAATAAATAGTTTTTCTATTTTATGTAAATATCGTGTAAAAACCGCATCGATAGTTGTTTTATAAACAATATAAAAATTTAAAATATGTAATTTTTAATTGAATTTTTTAAATATATAATTAGCTCTTTAAAAATTAAAAAAGAAACTGGAAAAGCTTTATTATAGACTAAAAACAAAATCAAAAATATTTTTTATGTTAACATCACTTTTAACTCAATCAATTTTTTATGTATTATTTTTAAAAATTTAAGATACTTATTTTAAATTTTAATTTTAAAATTTTTCAACTTATAAAATAAAGAAAAGATAAAAAAAAAAAGAAAAATTTTAAATATGTAATATAACAATATAATAAATAAATTTAAAATAAGTAATTTTTAATTCAATTTTTTAATGAAAGCTTTAATTATTAACTAAAAAGAAAATTGAAAGTATTTTAAAAAATAAAATTTTAATAATCAATCACTTTTTTATTTCCAAAAATTATAACTTTCACTAAATAGGTATGCATACATATTATGTAGGTACCAATATTTTTTTTTATATAACTTAAATAAAAAGAATAATTTTTTAAATGACTTAGCTCAATAACCAAAACAAGTAAAATATCATTAGTTAAGAGGTAAAATTTACATTTACTTATCGTAACTATACCAAATTTATTATGAGAGAGAAAAGGTACAAAATAAAAGTCTGCCTTTTGCTTTATACTGTAAAAAGAATTTTGCATTCCCATTATTATTCTTTGGAATTGTTTGCGTTCCCATTATTTATATGAGGCAAGGTGGCAAAAAAAGTTTGTTCTAATTTAGTTTGTTCCCTTATAAGATGACTAATTCTGAACTTTTATTATTTCAATATTTACGATTTAAACATTAGGTGGTGTCGCGCAAATCAATTCAATTTATTTGATTTGAAATTTTTCAAATCAACTAAAAAAATTCACGGTGTCGGGAGAATCAATTTTCAACTATTTGAATTAAGTTCAACCAGTTGATTCAATTTGTTTCAACTTTGAATTTGACATTTCAAATCAAAAATTTTAAGATACCTAAAATATGTTGGAGTTTCCAGTTTTGTTTTATTAGTTATTTATATTTAAAAGTTTGTAAGTAAAGTGTTCAATAAATTTTAGTTTTTTTTTATATTTTTAATTTTTTGTTATACTTTTCAATTTGTGGGCTATTTTTATTATTGAAATCATGATTATATCAACATAATATTTACTTTGTAGCTCGTTCTAGTTTGTATTTGTCTGGCCAATATTTTCTTTTTAATTTTTTTTTTATTATATGAACTTGCCTTATGCAAGTCCCTTATGTGTTTTGTGTGTTTTAAAAGTTAGTATTATTTCAATAATATAATTACTGTTTCGTTTAGTAATAATAGGCGTTATAGCTATATATATTATGTAAAATAAATACTTAATATAATATGTAAGTAGCTATATTTCGTTCTATTCGTAGAATTTGTTTTTGGACTAAGGAAATGAATCAAATATTTTGTTATTTTCTGTTTTTCTATTTTTTTTTTTTTTTTAAGTAATGTAGCTATTTAGACAAGAAAGAAAGTGAATATTTAATGTAATTCAGGATTTTACATCAAATTGCATCAAAAAAACTATTTCGGTCGAAAGTGGAAATAACGTCTTTTAAAATTCAACTCCTCATTTATAAATTATCCATTATTACAATAAATTTATCACAACAAATCACAACAAATCAAAAAAAATTCAAATTTCAACTAAAAAAATTTAGTTGAATTTCAAAATAAAAAAAAATTGAAAAAATTCACAAAAATTGATATACGCGACAGCGACAATTGAAATATGTATTTCGATTTTAGTTGAAAATCAAATCAAAATTGAATGTATTTAACTATGTATTTATTTATTTATTTATTTACTATTTAGTTCAAACAGTTTACAAAATATAATACAATTTAATTATTAAAATTTTGAATTAACACAATGTATCAAATAAGATTTATGATTTAAAGTTTAAATTACTTTGAAATTTAATACAACATAGTTTTTATAAAAACAAAAAACAAAATTAGATAAAATAAATTTCATCAGAAAAAAAAACACTATAAATTAGTTAATATTAGTAGCGGAAAAACAAGATTAATTAGGAGGACTAAGGAAGCAAGTGAAACAAGGTTTTCTTTAAACTGGTTTTGTTCAAAGAAAAGTCAACACTGTTTTTGTATTGATTAACTGCCATTAACATTCTATTAATTGGCTCAAATTTACCATAATTAGTTCTATGGAAAGGAAGATTAAAAAGATGTTCTATACGAAAACGCGTACTGGTGTTAATGTATGAGTTAATCTGATCTTTTATAATTTTGGAATCAATTTCACCATTGTATACTTGGGATATGAATAAGATATCTGCAACAACCCTTCTTGATTGCAATGTGTTCATCTGAAGAAGCTTCAGACGATTTATGAATGTCACGACACCACCTATTATTATTTTCTTATATACCTATTAAAAATATTAAATTATAATTACATTACAATAATATAAAATATTATTAATATTTTTGTCAGTAGTGTAGTAATTTGGAGTTACAAACATTATTATTTTTTATTAATTATATTAAATTATAGTAAACCTAAATATTTATTATATTGGTATACGATTATAAAATAATACTGAGGACAACATCTATTTACAAATCACAGAATTTAAGGAATATGATAACACTCTTATGCATAGTTGATATAATTTAGAAAAAATAATATTGTTAAATATTTCAACGAAATTTTTGTCGAAAATTTTTTTCGAAATCAATATTTTAATCAACAAATTTTTTTAAAACTTTTTTTTATTTAATTTCAGCCAACTTTTTTTGTTACTCTCTTTTGTTACTATATTTTTCTCTTTCTTGCACGTTAAATTCTTATTATGGTCTTCTTACAATTTTAGCAAATTTGCATACGGATTTTTATGCAAACAAATGAATACATACGTGAGTGCATAGGCATACTGCATATTCTAATTGAAATGGATATTCTTTGATGAGAACTATGAGAAGAGAACTTCAAATTTTGTTTTGTTGTTTGTATTTAAATGAGAAAACAAATCGTTTTTTGTTTTATTTTATTTCTGCTCATTTTATTTTACTTATTATTCTTATTATTCTCTACGTGTATATTGTCTGTATGTAGGTATCTAAAAAACAAAAGAAAAACAGCAAAAAAAAATTTTTGTTTGTAGGTACCTATATTTAGAATGTATATGAATGTATATATATTAATAACATTAGTGACTCACAATTTAGCGTGATGCGAGTTTATTACATTTTTCAACGTCTTAATAATAAGTTTCACTTACTAATAATAAAAAAAGTATCTCATCAAAAACATTTAAAATAACAAAAGCAACAAATCTAAAAACCAATAAAAAAAATAAATTTACGTTAAAAATCGGTGAAGTGTACAGTTATAAAATAAAAATAAAACTAAAAATGAAGCAACAGCAAGAAATAATTAAACCAGCTAAACTTAACATTACGGAACCCAACAAAACACAACAACCACAAGTAATTCAACCACCTAAATTCAAAACAACGGAACACTCTCAAACAACACAGCAACCTGAGGCATTACACCTGACAATCGATCCGATGACATATATTGAGATATATTGTAAAACTACCTGCATCGAATGGAAATGGTAAGGAATTATTTACTTTTATAGATTTAAATCGAGGATATTGTACGCCTCATATTAAAATAGGATATATCAATGTTTTGTTAAACCGAATAAAAAGCAAATGAATTAAAAACGCTAGAGGAAAAAAAAAATCGTTAAAAGATGTAAAAAGTTGGTTTGAAATTCAAACTGTTTGAATGAAATTCATTTGAATTTCAATGAAAAAAACTGTTCTTCAAATTTTTCATGAATTAAGGTCCGTTAGTTTTAAGTCAAATAGTATTGACCTAACCTACTTACTTAGGATTCTATCCAGTTGAAGATGCGAAATTGTTTCAAATCCGTCGATACTTCGTCTCACCAACGAAGGTTTGGCGTGCTCCGACGTCTTGTACCTTCGGGTCTGGATTCGAAGATTCTCTTGGTTGAAGCATTTTCGTTCATTCGCTCTAGGTGTCCGAGTCACTGTAGTTTTTAGACTTTAACTTTCGTGACTACGTCTACCTCTTTGTACAGCTCATAGAGTTTGGCATTATATCTTCTTCTCCAGACCAAATCGTCGTTTTCAAGACCTTATGACAAAGAATTTTCTTTAGGTTTTAAGCTTGGTAAACTCCTGTACTATCTCAAAATTATATGTGCCGACAGTGATGTTTTGGCCAATATGATGTTGAGGGGCATTTTTATTTGTCGACAACATATATTTTGTTTTATCCTCATTTACATTGAGACCCATTCGTTTCGCTTTTTCTGCAATCTGGGTAAATACCTCGACGACTGCCCGTTGTGATCTGGCGTTGATATCAATGTCATCGGCATACTCTAGTAGTTGAACAGATCTGAAAAATATAGTACAGGCCGTGTTTACTTCTGCTCGTCGCACTATATGTTTCAGTACTAGGTTGAAGAATTCGCATGATAGTGCATCTTCTTAAATGGGATAATAGACATGATACTCCAGTCATCAGGCACGCTTTCTTCCTTCCAGATGTTTCCAATGATTTGATGCATGCAGTTAATCAAATCATCGCCTCCAGCTTATATAGCTCAGCTGGGAGTCCATCAGGTCCAGCAGTTTTGTTGTTTTTCAGCTTGCTGATGGCTTGACCAACAACCTCTACAGTGGGTGGCAGTGGGTTATTGGTACTGAGTGGGGCTGATGTTGCTAGCTCTTGTTGTTGTTGTTGTTGCTCTCCATTTAGCAGCTGCTGAAAACGCTGCTTCCATGTCTCTAATATCCCTTACGTTTCGGTAACCAAATTTCCCATATTATCTCTTAGCGCCTGTGTTGTAAGTTTATAGCCAGCTGCCAGTTGCTTAGCTTTTTTGTAGAGGTTCCGCACTTCGCCTCTATTTCTCTGAGATACGATATTTAAGAGCAGAAATTTTTCGAAGTCTTGTTTTCTCCGCCTGATGAGTTTCTTCTTATCTCTTCTTTTAACCTTATATTCTTCTTTCGCTGCTCTTGTTTTCCGTTGAAGCGCTTTTTATACGTCTCTTTCTACTTCAACGTTTTTGATAGACATTCCTCGTCATGCCACGGATTTCTGGTGTTGCGGGGTTTGAAGCCAATTGTGTTTGTGGCTCCTCTTCGACGATCAGCACAGTTTTTCCATTGATCATCAATCGAGGAGTGGTTTGAAGGACGTGTGGCTATCAATTTTAGGCTAAGTTGCTCTTTAACGCTTCTGGCTATCTCGGGCGACTGCAGGCTACTAATGTTAAATTTGGGATTATGATGTGGTGGCACCTTTTAACATAGATATTCTGGCTCTGATAAGTCGGTAACCATTATCGGTGATGTGTTGGTGGAGACTATTTTTACCAATTGTTCTGCCGAAAATTTGCTCTCTACCGAGTTTAGCGTTGAAATCCCCTAGCAAAACTTTTGCATCATGTTGCGGGCAAGCTTCATATGCTTTGTCTAACGCGTCATAGAAGTCTTCTTTCTCATCAGAATAACATTTCGTCTTAGCATATCTCCGGTTGCAAAATCGCATTTAAATATGGGGTGTTTTTGGTGGCAGCTATAGTATATATCGCATTATTCCGAATCCTGTCCAACGCATTTCCTGTAACGCAGTGATGTCAACTTTACACTGCGTGAGGACATTTTCTAATATGCTAGATGCTCCTGGGCTGTATATTCGGACCTTCAAGGTGCAGTTCTACAATCAAAATCCTTACGAATTCAATCTGAAAGGTTTGTTTTTGCTCACTTACAACTTCGTATAAGCGGATGCTGTATAGGATAGTTTCCGGAGGTCACCACGTGGAAGTAATGTAAGTACTTGCTCTGGAATTTGATAGTTGCGCATCTGGGTCAGCGACCGGCCAGATGTTTCCCTGTCAATCCAAAATGGGACCATCCAGTATTGACCTAAACAATCAAACAAAAGCAACTTTACGTAGACGGAATAATGAAGTTAACGATGAACCTAATTCAAGTCTTAGTATAAAAGCTAATTTTAAATTGGTTCAAAAATTTGTAAAGGAAAACTTCCAGAACAAATGCGTTTGATCATGTTTAGTAGAAATCCAACATCACTCGAAGATGAGATGGATATCTTATATAAAGCGAATTATGCTTATTATAGCCCTTCAAAAAATTATCATAGTAATAACAGTAATATTAGAAATCTACATCACATAAATAATACAAATACCAACAATAACCGTACTTAAAATACGAAGAATAATAAAACTAATTTCTATCGCAATAATAAAAGTTATAACGGTAATAATCATATATTATAAAAAAGTTAGTTGTCAAGAATTCACCACAAAATTATATAATTAATACAATAAAAATTATATTCACCAAAATTGAGAGAAAATAAAGATTTAAAAAAAAAACTACCCCACCCATACCTTCCTACTTTATACCTAATGCAATTTTTTATATATACCACAACAAAATATATTGATTCTCATCAACACACAATGCTGACAATACACTACACTCTAAATGTAAAGATTAAAAAAAATAATTCAATCCATATTTCATTATTATTTAAAATTACACAAAAAATTACACTCTTTCATTATCCATTTAAAATTACACAAAAAAGTGAACCACCAATAAACATAAGCAAGTTCTGTACATGCCTATTTTAAAAAAAAAAAAAATCTATATGATTTCAAAAACAAAAAAAAAAAAAATTGCTTTTATAAAATGGATATACATATTATGTATATTGCAGATATGTTACATCATGTATATGCTTTCCTAATTCATCATAATAAAGTTTGTTAATTAAAGTTATCTACAAATTTCTAATCTTTGATTCAATGGTAAGTACATTGATGTGAATTGTCTTTCAGAGTAAAATCTGTGTTTTAGTTTTAATGGCATTTAAGTAGTTCATTCATTTTCATTATGAAGTATAATAAGAGAATAAATCAATTCTATTTTAAATGTTTAGTGGTATTCGGACATTAATTGCTGATGTGCATAAATTGTTGTTTATTAAATTTTTATTATCATATTATATAATTATTATAATAGAGTTAGTTGTCAACAATTCTCCTCAAAATTATTCAATAAAAATTCTATTAGCCGTAATTGATGGAAAATAAAAAAATTAACCACCCCATCATGGTCCATCCTATTAAGAAAGTGCATATGGATATGACGACTATATGAGTTTTATTTTCTACGTTGAATCACAGAGAACTTATATAATCATATTTCATGTAATCAAAATATTCAAAATCATAATAGCTAACAACAAAATTTTTTTGTTGGTTTTTTTTTATTTATATTCGGTTATTCAAAATAATAAAAAACACATACAAAAAATACATCCTCCCCTTATAAAATATCAGTAACAAACAACTGATAAAGAAAATAAAGGTAATTTTTTCTTTCCTCCAACTTTGTCTATTTTCTTTTCGTTTCATTCTTTTTACATATATGGCTTTGCACATGCATTTGCGAATTTTTATTGTATTTGAATCTTTGTCTATATATATTAAATACAGGTAGATACTTAGGTAAATCTACAATGTTGTGTATTGTGAAAGGGTGCATAAATTACAAAATTATTATTATTTTTTTTAAATATTTTTTGTTTTGCCAATATGTGAATTAAAATCCAATAAATTCCAAAAGTTTTTCATTTTGCGTAATGCAACATTATTATTTTTATGTATGCGTATGTAATTAAAGGAAATTTAAATTTCTATAAAAAGAAGGCTCTCCGTCGAACAGTTTTTTAAAAATCATTTACTAGTTTATTAGTACCACATTTAAATTTTCCAAATAAAAATAGTGGACAAAATTTTTAGTAAAAAATTACAGTACGTACTTCATTACACCTTAAAAAAAAAACAAAAGAAAAAAATATTATTTATCTAAATGCAACAGTGTTCTTATATTATATAAGTTAATAAAAAAAAATCTAAATCACTGTTAGGCACTAATTTTTTATCATCTTTATATAATATACAACGAGTTTAATATTTAGGATTTCAACAGCTGATTTCTTGCTGCTTACTCCTTTGTTGAAATGGTGGACGAAAAAATAAGACCTGATTAGTAGAAGTCAGCGGTGGACTTCACTGTTGAAATATAGTTTCTAAAAGAACTAAATTATTTTGACTTAATATAGGGAAAAGGTAGAAAAGGCAATTAAGAAGTATTTTTTTTTTCAAATCAAATCAAAGCGCAGCTTCTTATTAAAACATGACGGTTTACTGGTCGATAGTGAAAAGTCTATATCAGTTATTTAAATCCCTGTTCTGTTAAAAACGTTAAATTTGGATTTAACTTGAATTATAATTAAAAAATAGGGGTTTCTAGTCTTAGATATAATAGACAAGATGACCGACGTGGTGAACAAAAAAACAAGAATAATTGAATAGTAAATTAATTACACCAGAAAAATATTAAAAGTTTAGCAAGTTATTCGTGCTGAATACTTAAAAATTTTTAAATAGTGGCGATTATTTCCCAGGTCTATACTCTAAAATAAATTTCGATCTTATTTAAACTTGTAAGAAACAGTACAAAAACGAAAACACAAAAATTTAAAAAACAAAAAAATATACTCTTTAAAAATGATGTAATAAATGTTAGTTCATTTGCTTCTGCTATTTAAAAAATATATATACAGTAAAACACGGTTATAGTCATTCGTTAAATTTCAGTAATATTTCCAACCATAACCGTTTTGTGACTATAGGCGTAGTCAAAAAATTGCGTCTTTATAAACAAAATCAAATTCAATCAAATATCTTTCGTATAACAATTTTGAAACTTTATTTTATTCATAAATAGCAATTCTTTAATTAAATAATTTACTTTTGACTTATTTATTTGTTTTATTGGAAAAACTGGGGTTATATTTTAATGTGACTATAAACGACATCGATTGTATGAACTTATGAAGTTTATTACTTTCTTTCAAACAAATTGTTGACTATTGCTATAACAGAATTGTGACTACAAACGTTTTTGACTATAAACGAATTAAAATACATCGATCTACTACGTTGAGAATAATTTTTTTTTTTTGTTAATTTCATTACAACTATCTTAATAATTTTATTATACATAAAATACAAGATATCAAGTATAAATTTTGATTTGAATTAATGAAGGCTTGTGGAAGAGAGAAAATCCAATGATTTCTTCTTCTAGAAACTTAATTTATTTGATGTGATGTTGAAATTTTGAGGGATATGATGTTGACTTAGAAGTAACTGTTTCTTTTACAGATGGAATCTTGAGATATTCTCGTATTCTGTCGTTTCTTATAAGCCAAGGGGCGTTTACAATGGATCACAGTACTTTTGACTGAAAACGTTCAATTATTTCAATGTTTGAATTACTTGTAGTACCCCATAGCACTAGAGCGTATTGGTTCCAATATTGATTTGTACACAATTAATTTGCTATAATTTGATAGCTTGGAATAACGCCCTAAAAGCCGGTAGAGATGGTTGAACTTTATTCTGAGTTGTCTGTTATTTTGGACAATGTAAGTTTTCCAAGTAAGTCGGCGGTCTAAATGCATACCCAAGTACTTTACTGAATTCACGTGTAGCTGTAGTGAATCGTTTAATTTTACTGCAGGACAGATACCTTTACGATAAGTACACGTAATGTGCAAAGATTTTTATGTGTTTGCCTTTATTCTCCATTTTATAAGCAATTTTCAATTTTTCTTGCTATATTTTAGACGCTATCATCGGATTTGTATGGGATGCCAAAATAGCAGTATCATCAGCAAAAGTAGCTGCAATAACTTTTTGTGACATTGGGAGATCGGCTTTGTAAATGACATAAAGCACTAGCTAAAACACTTCCCTGTGGTACACCTGATTGTATTTGTCTAATATCTGTAATATCGCTGTTGTACTTTACTACAAATTATCGATTACTAAGGTATGATTTAAAAAATTGATGATAATGGTGTGGCAGCAACTTTTTCAATTTAAATAATAGCCCTTTGTGCCAGACTTTGCGCGAAGGCCTGCGTGATGTCGAGAAATGCGCAGAACTACATTTTTTACATTCAAATGTTTCATTTATATGCTGCACTACTCTGTGAATTTGTTCTATATCCGAATGATTTTGTCGGAACCTGAATTGATAGCTTGGTATGATACTTAGTTGGGCTATTGTATCATTGAGTCTTCTGACAAACAATTTCTCAAAAATTTTCGACATAATTGGCAGCAAGCTAATCGATCTATATGATTTAACATCTGTGGACTCTTTACCTTGTTTGGGCAGCATTATTATGTGGGCTATTTTCCATTTTTCTGGGAAATAACACAGTCTTAATATTGCATTAAATAAGTGCGTGAAATGATTCATTGTCTTGTTTGACACTTCTTTTATCATCCTACTCGTCGTGGCCTGATGATTTTTTGACTACTAGCTGTGTTCTAATTGTATTCTGAACTTCACTAATATTAAATTTTTTAATAGGTATACTTAGTTGAAATGGCGTATCAAGGAACTGGATGATGTTGTTATCTTCAGCATCTGAGACTACCGAGGGATATGCCTCGAAAGTATTTTGCAGGTATACAGCAAATAGATTCGGTTTTTCCATATCACTTCTAGCCCAACTTCCATGATTATTTCTTAGTGGAGGGACATGTTGTTGTGGACGTTTAAGTTTTCTTGTTCCTTTCCAAAGAGAGTAGTTAGTGTGCGCAGATGGTGATAACGTTTCGAAGCTAGCTATAGCTTTTTACCATAGTTTACTCAATGTTCTTTTTTCTACTATTTTGAGCTTAATTGCTACAGGACAGAAAATTTTAGTTTGGAGTTTAACTTGTTTGGGTGTTGATTCTTTCACAGCTTCTATCAGGGTTTTGTTGATGTGTCCAATTGCAATATTAATATCATCAACATTTTTTAGACGAGTCCTTAAAGATATTTTTAATGTTTCGAAACTTATCCCAATTTGTATGCATTGCGTGTAAGCTTTGCTTTTTTGGTATATAAATAAGCCTGGTTGAAGTTGTGATAATAATTGGAGTGTGGTCTGAGGAAAGATCAAAGCTTGATTTTGCATGTAAGTGACTTGATGTCTTAATAGCCCTTGTCACACAAAAGTCCAGCAAGCCTGGTAATTTATTTGGGTCTGAGGGCCAGTAGGTACGAAGCCCAAATTTAACTCTTGCAAGGTCATTAGAAATTGTCTGCCTTTTTGTGTAGGTACTTTTGATCCCCAGTGAGTATACTTTGAATTGTAGTCACCAGCCGCCATAAATCTATTACCTAGAGTTTTAAAGTAATCGCAGAAATTGACTTGTTGATGTTGTGTTTCGGTGGGCAATATAGGGCAGATATTGTTAGGGGTCCCTTCCATATTTCTACCAGTATACTTGTAGCCTTTAAATGTTCGTTTTGAAATTTTTCAATTTTGTAATGTTTTATGGTGCTTTTAATTAGTATTGCACAACCACCATGAGCGATACCATCTGGATGTTTGGTGTCATAAACTGCGTAGTTTTTGATATAGAAAAAGCTTTTCGATGTAAAATGAGTTTCAGACACTAAGAGAATGTCTATTTGATGTTCAGCCATAAAAACTTGTAGTTCTTCTTGACGTTTAAAGAGTCCGTTGGCATTGTCATTTTTGGTTAATTTTGTGATCAATGTTGATATTAAATTTATAAGTGGGCCTATTTGTCCTGCGAGGTCTTTGACGATATTTTTAAGTTCTCATGTTAATATTGTTATGTTGATCATTGGATTTATGGATTTTTTGGGTTGATGTTTGACTATTGGTCTGTTGCGGCCTGTTGTTGTTCTTTATAACTTGCGCAAAAGATATGTTTTCATCGAAAGTTATTTCGTTTCTTTTGTGTGTTTCATTTTCCTTTATTAAGTTTGGTATACTTCTGGGAGTTGGAAATTTTCTTTCTTTCATTTGATAATGCTGGCAGCCCTTATAGTTTGCTGAGTGGTTTCCATCGCACAGGGTACATCTAACATTATTACCGAGATGTTTGTTGGGACAGTTTTTAGTAAGATGCTCTCCAGCACATTTGACGTATTTAAGCAATCTTTTATAATATTGCGTCGTATGTTCGCACCCGTGATAGTTGGTACATTTCGGAATCTCCTTGTTGTTGTTTGAAGCTTCAACTTTTATTTTTGTGTGTAAGAGATAATTTAGTTTATATATATCTTTGTTGTTATCACTTTGTTTTAAATCTACAAAGACTAGTGGTAATGGTGTTAGTTGACCATTTCTACGTTTCTTTATATTATGAATGTTCGTTGCTTCATGATTATGTTCTTGTAATTCGTTTTTTTTTCAGTTACCTCCGCTGAAGGGTGAAGTCTCTTATGACTACTTTAAAATTCTTATCCTGTTTTAATTGATATGAATGAAATTGAGTGTTTTATCTGCTAAATTTTTTACCAATTCTCTGTAATCATCGACTTTTGCGACCTGAACTTTAAGTTCTTTGTCTTTTAGTACTTTACTGTAGTACTTGCCTTTGCATGTTTCCTTGAAGAGATTGTAAAGTGGAACCATATTTTCAACATCTGAAATAAATATTGGCGGAGGCTTTGGTGTTTTTGGTTTATTAATTTTTCTTCAGGATTTTCAGCGGTTTCATTATTCGATTCGAAGTTTATTAGTATTATGTAACCAATAATCATTGATTTTGGTTTGTTTGGGATTCGGTGCCTTAAGTGGGCTTATTATTTTCCTCTTGTTTATTGTTTCGTTTACGGTTGTGTTTCTTTGAACTTATAGTTTTCATTTTCCACAACTTATTTTATGTTGTTTGACTTTGCATGATTTTGTACAAGAATATCCTTTTTTAATTTTTCGTTTTCGGTTTTCAGTTTGATAATTTCATTTTTTAAATCCAGGCAAAGAACCTGCAATTGTTTTATTTCGGTTATATTATTGTGGGACAACATTTTGTGGCGGAACTGGAGTTATAGGATTATTATTCATGTTTTTGTCTTTGGTTGGTGATTGTGGCGGTGTACGTATCATTTTTTGTGGCATTTGTGAAGTCTTCGCATTATACAAGATATTTGTAATATTAATATGTGATCTGATCAGTATATAATATCAATTATATTTACCATATTTTATAGATTATATTGTTTATAAATTAATTATTATTTTATTTGATTATACAGTTACAATATATGGTATATATTATATGATATTAGAATATAAGAGTATTACAATATATATTTTTATATTATTTTATTATATAGTTACAAAAGCATATATATAGGATATTATATACCTTAATATACAATACCATATATATATATATATTGCTATGTAACTATCTATAATTATAATTGACAAGCATTTAAGGTCCTGCGCACTAGACAACTTTTTATTTTATTTCGATACTCCTACTCCTTAATGAACTTCTAATATATATAATATATAAGATTGTAAATAAAACAAAAATGCGCACATAGTTGAAAATTTTGTAATCATATGATTTTATTATTTAGCAAATGCATTATGCATATGCGAGGTCTTATGAAAAACATAAACAAAAGCAAACAAATCAGTTATTATAATTCATATTATGTACTTGCAAATTAATCTATGTACATATGCCAAATAAAAACAAAGAAACAAATTCATCTCAAATAAAAAATATAAAAAAAACAAAAAAAAAAATCAGTTTAATTGTTCATTTGACTAGCAAATTCATTTTTATATAGTAGAGTATCTATAATTATAATTGACAAGCATTTAGGGACCTGCGCAGTAGACACCTTTGCATTTTATTTCGATTCTCCTACTCCTTAATGAACTTCTAATATAAATTATAAATTATATATAAAACAAAAATGCGCCTACAGTTGAAATTTTTATACTCATATGATTTTATTATTCAGCAAATACATTATGCAATGCATATGTGAGTTCTTATTAAAATAATAAACAAAAGCAAACAAATAAGTTATTATAATTACTTGCAGTGAATATAATGTACATTGTACATATGTCAAATAAAAACAAAAAACAAATACAGATATCTAAAATAAAAAATATAAAAACAACAAAAAAACAAATCACTTGAATTCTTCATTTTTATCTTTTTAAGTACCTAACTGTTTCTAAATTTGGGTTATTTGTAGTAATAATATAGTTTTTATTAAAATTATGTACTATGTAGGTATATATATACATACCTCTTTAATGACAAAATTTTTTATTTTTAGTAATTTTATCCACTAAATGCCACTTACTATAGGGAATATATCGGAAACGAAGCAGTATATGAGGGACGTGTATTTATGTGTCCTAAATAAAATTAACTAACCACAAAACTTTTAATTAAACACGAGTGGTTTCTGTTATATCGTGCGAAAGTCTATGTCAGTACGTATATTACTCTTTTTTTTAAAAACTTTAAATTTGACTTCAACTTGAAATATAATTACTCAACAGGGGCCCCTAGTACATATATACACTTATATTACAATTAATATATATACACACTAAGTGTATATATACAATTATTTATATATTACATTAATTTTTATTTTTAGTATTTTTATGTTTCTGAGAATATAAAGATATTTTGTTACTAATATAATATAACAACTAATATATAAGTAGTTGTTATACTAAACTAAGTATTGTATTAAATTATTATATTGTTATTATTGTAACTATTATTATTATTATTATAATTATGATGATTATTATTATTATTGTTATTATTATTCTTATTATTATTGTATTATAATAATTATTATTATTTATTTTTAATATTAATATGAGTTTTAATTTTTGACGAGACATGTCTCTTCCTGCTAAATATCAGCACCACTGATCCTGTTCAATTGATTGTTGAATCTTGATGAAGATTGTTGAATTTTTGTGACAGTTGTAAACTCTGTCAGTTAATTTTGAAGTTATTGAAAAAGCAAAGTAAAGTCACGTAAACTTGTAAACTAACCGCTGTTTTATAATTTATAAAAAATTATAAAATAATTTTTATAATTTGCGGTTTTTCCATTTTGTCGGTTTTTATTCACGTCCGCGTTCTTTTTTTTTTCTTTCTTGTAACTAATAATTAAACTTGACTTGGAATATTGAACGTCTACTCGCGTTGGAGGTACATATTGATCTGAGATATTGGTTGAGAGTAATGGGATTTTATTGTGTTAAGTTATATAGAAATTAGTATTAATTTCGTCATAAGTTACTTGAAAAAAAGTGTTCAAAGAATATATTAATTTGAAAATAGTATTTTGTGTTTAAAAATTAAATAAAAAAAATAAGAAATAATGCCAACATTGTGTTGCGTTCCTGGGTGTGTGCCGTTCCTAGATAATATATTATTTTTAAATATATATTTAAATTATACTTATTTTTTATTTGCTGTTTTCTATTCTTCACCTACATTTTTTTTTTTGTGTTTTTTTATTTTTAATAAGTAAATTATAGGTGGCATCCTAAGTTAGATGAGTTTTAGAATTTAGGATGTCTTGATGTAATAGTAATAAATTAATGCCAACATTGTGCTGTGTTCCTCAACAAATTAATTTAAATCTAGTAAGGAAAGAAACTTTTAATTAAACATTAACTTTTTAACTTTAAATATTTTTTATTTATTTTTCTGTTAATTTCTATTATGACAAAAATTTTTGTAAATGAAAATATAAAATTGGTAAGTATATGCTTAGTTATTAATTTTTTAATTCACTTAAAACTTATAATAATAATTTGCATTTTAAGCATGTACATTTCGTTTTTATTTTGTAACAAAACAAAACTTTGTAACAAAATAGCAAATACAATACAAACAAAAAAAATTGCTGAAACTTCAGTCATATATTGATAAGACAAAAATACAATATTCTATTTAGGTTTATTTAAGAATTATGTAATATTAATTATTATGTAATATAAGATATAATATTAAACATTGAAAAAAAAAATTACATGAAACAATTTGTGCAAATTTATTTTAGTTTTGAAACACAAAATACTATTTTCCAATAAATATATTCTTTGAACACTTTTTTGCAAGTAGTTTTTTAATATAAATTAATCAGCTTTTTAAACATCCAATTAAATTTTTGAATTTAACACTTTATTTTCAATTTAGTTTTTTCAAGTAAATCAATTATACTTTTAAAATTGCAATTAGATTTTTGAAAAGTTTTAAAAAAAACTGCAAATCACTCCAAAATTCTTATATGAACTGAAAAATCTTATATAAGAAATTTCTTTGTTTACATGTTTCTGTAACCTTTGTGACGCCATTTTGAATTGAATGTTGTGGCCTTTCTATTTAGGAGGCCTTGGATTACATTACCAATGAATAAATATAATATAAAGAATATTCAAATAGAAAAAATTAAATTAAAATTTTAACTTGACATAAAAAAAAATAAAAAAAATAAATAAATTCTTTTGTTTCACTTCCTTCAGTGTTCTCTTTCGAGGTGTTTAAGAAGTTTATGAATTCCTAATTGAGTAGGCATAAGCATATTGCATACAAACTGTACAAACCAATTAATTTTTATTTTATTTTTACTTGATATAAAAAAGTTTTTATTGTACATTATGTATGTGATATCTTTTATTCTTTTTAAGTTTTTGGTCAAAATATGTATAGCTAATGATGTGTAATATGAATATTCTAAACTATTAGCACATGTATATTAATAAATGTATAGTTATATTTTTTGATTTTTAATATGAATGAGTTGTTGTTATTGTAAATGCTGTATGAAATTATGAATATAATATGGATAATAATGTTCAATTTCAATTTTTTTTTTTTAAAAGTTTTCACTCAAAGTAATTATGTTATGAAACGTTATATCGTTTATAATTCATTCTAGAGTAAAAAAAGGGTTAATATAAGTAACTGGCAATAGAATAAAATTTATTTGAAATTTTTCTTTACTGAGAACTTAATTTTTATGGTATGAACATTTTTCTCTCAATCTATAGCTTTTGGTGGAAAGCTCATAGTTCTAGATGGAGATTTTCGTCAAACATTACTCATCTTACCCCATAAAAGCCAATCAGATGTTATAAACTCCTGTATAAAAATCAGCAATCTTTGGCCTAACTTTGAGCAATTAAAGTTCATCCAAAATGTTAGATCTATATATCCAGCATTTAGCGGTTGGCTAATTAAGCTGGCAGATGGTGATCTAGCGAGTGACCAATTTGGTTTCTTTTTTCTTTATTTGTAATTTTAAAGTTTATATACAATTCAGAGTAATAATATGCTTAATTCTATAAATGTATTTAAATTTGTGTTATAAATTTTGTTTTATGTTGACCGTATCATAGGCTGTCTGGTCTTATAATTTTTAAAATTGGTTTTGTTTTTTGTTTTTTTTTTTGTTTGACATTCATATGTTTCAAGTTTATTAATTTATTATATAAAATAAGTTTTTTACATTGTAAAATAATGAATATATTTTATTATATTTTTTTTGTTTTTTTTGTTATTTAATTTCTATTATATAATTTCTATCTCTATATATTTAAAATATCAAAAATCAATGTAATACTAAGTTATGTTTAACATTTAATTTTGTTATATATAAGATTATAAAAGTAAAAAAGAGTAAAAACAAAAATAAGAAACTAAAAACTAAAAACAAACTATATTATTTTCCTTTTAAAAGCACCAATGCTATTGAGCTCTTTTAATTCCATTGGCAATTCATTAAAGATTTTCAGGCAATTATACAGGCAATTATTGTTCTGATGCTCGGTTCTAAATAAACTTAAATAGAAGTTAGACCTGTTTCTAGTATTGTGCCTATAGATATCAATCCTTCTATTTAAAATAAAATTGTGTTTTATTAGGTTGTTAACAATTTTATAAAGCTCGTGTTTGCAAATGATATATCTATTAATAGATATTCTTTAGTTACGAATTACGATAGTGTGCAAAATTACTTACTTACTACAGTGTGGCACAAAACAATAAGCAAATTGAAGTATTTGAAAAAATATAAATTTATAAATTATTTATTTTTTTCTAATATTATGATATTGTTATTTTTTATTTTTCTGCAGTATTACAATGGCCTTACCGGTCTAAGTGTGTCGGCATACTGTCGGCAGCCACTACTACCTACCTACGATGATATTGTTGAATTTTAAAATTATTTTTTGTTTTATTTAATTGTTATATTACAATATGCATACATACCTATTACCATTGATTAATAATACTATAAAGATAGACATTTTCATACAACAGAAAATGTTCAGCTCAATTTTTCCAACTTCTCTTCATTATATATATTTTCTGGGGTATATTCAATGTGTTGGTGCATTTTCTATATTCAATTTGAATTTTTAAATTTTTGAGCGTTTTATACGACACTATTCTCTAAATAATTTGTATGTGTTTAGTTTCTCTATACTGTTCTTGAATATTATTGTTTTTAACTTTTTGTTATTTGAATTTGTATAGGTAATTTGAATTTTTTTTTAATTGATAGGTACAAAAATTTCAATTTGGATAGCATTTTTATCGAGTAGTCTTTTAAGAATATTTTTTTTTTATTTTTCTCTCAATATACATTGTAATAAAAGGATTTTTATAATTGTTGATATTGTGCATGTATATTATTTGTAATAATAAATTATAAAATTATAATATAATTTTATAATGTTTAGGAAACGAAAATATTTTTCTTGTTTTAATTGAATAATTTTCAAAAATAAAACAATTTCAAAAAATTCAAATAATAGTGAACATTCATCCACGTAATGATTTCTAATATATATTTATACATACATATACATATATGTATAAATTTACAAATAGAATCAAATTTTTGTTAAAGTTGTTTTAAATACAATTCTAAATTTTAAATTCAATTCAAATCGGTTTTTAGGTACATACGTACTTATATACCTACGTTCAGTTATTTCATCTCTAATATTTCATTATGAATAGCTATTTAAATTTCGTTTTCAAATTTTGTGTTAATTTTTTAAAAATAGTATAATCCACATGTATGGCAGTTTGACACTTTTTATGTGCAAAATCCAGCAAAATATCTAATTGCTAATTCTTCAAAATTACTAAATGGTTTACTATGTGATTGAACTGTATTTGAAGTTGAAGCTAAAACATTTTCCTTCTCATTTCTTCAGGACAATTTTCAATAATAAAATCTTCATGAGGCAAATCATTGGCATCAATGTCCAAATAATTGTTGTGATCTGTTTCACAATTTGAGGATGTATTTTCGTTATAAATACTCTTAGCAAAAATATTCCCAATAGTCTTAGCAAAAATATTCCCAATTTGTTGTGCAGATGGATTTCTGCAATAATCTCCAGCAGATCTTATATGAGAAAACATATTTTCTAACGGATCTTGGTTCAGTTTGCGCGTCATCAAGAAATTAATATTCTATCAATTTGATCTTTCGATAAAGATAATACAGCAGTTATTGTTTGGGCCATTCCATTAATGGAAACATTTTTTTTGGTACTTTTAATTTTTGATTTTTTAAGATATTCTATCCTTTCCTCTAAGAATAAAAACGGAGAATTTTTAACGGTTGGGAATTCAAAATTTTTAATTTTTTGTGTTAAAATTTGAAGAATTTGAGTAATGAATTAACTAGTTAATTCTTAAAACAAAATCAACAGTCAGATTGACTTTATTACTCAATAAATTAAAAAAAATTCGATCAGTGTTATTTATTGCTTTTATGGCTGCATATGTACTATGACTAAATAATTGAAAAGCTGATTTTACTGACATTTTTTCAAATGTGTTAAAATTAATATGGGTGCTACGAACTTTAGGTAAAATTGTTGAAAGCTAATAATATCATTATTCCAGTTTTATAAATCGGGTTTTATAAAAGAATTTCTGACAGATTTTATAAGATGCCATATCAAACTAAGCATAAATTTTATTTCCATTCCAATCATAAAAAAAGAGTCTACCTTATTGACACCAAGTAATTCATAAGTATTTCGATTTGTACTGCATTAGTCACAAGCAGGTGCAACAGTTTTAGAACCAATCTTTGTTAGCTCCTTAAGATATTTTAGTAGTAAATTGATAAAAAAATGAAAGGTTTTAAAGTTACTCTTTTCAAATTATTTTTGGATAAATTGTAACCCTATGCGTACTTATAACTTTCATTTAAACTTTGAATCATAAAGAAATGTGCTTCTGTTGCTAGTTTTTGTTTTCTATCCCCATCTAAATCTTCCACACCATCTATACAATCCCTTTTTATACTGTAAGATGTTTCTTTTTCTTTATAAATTATTTCCTTTAGAAATTCATTTATATAAAAAATGATTTTGATAACTGGTACATTTTATGAAATTATTAACTGAGATATAATTAAGAAAATTGTTTCCAAAGAGAAAAGTTCTCATCAAAAATATTGCCCAAAACTGGAAATACTCATATCAGTCCCAGTACTTTGCAAAAAATCTTAGCTGTTTTAGCTTTTCAATTAATTACATATGCAAATATGCAGCTACGAAAACAAAATAATTATAATTTTAATTTTTCCATATAATAATGAGTAATAAAGTAAACCTGCTGTTGTGAGTAATATGTAAACTGCTGGTCTTTCTTTAAATTCTTCAAATATTTATACTAAAAATACGTACAAACAACTATTAAAAATTGTCCATATTTGTTCGTAGAGAAAATGTTAGATTATCTTAAAAAATTAAAAGTTCTAAACAAATCCACCTGCACAATAAGTTGCAAATACTTTTACAAATATATTACGAATTTGATGAATTTCATTTACAACAACAATATATTTTCAAAGCTGGAGTAAATCATGACAAGCCTTTGAATATTGATATTTAATGCTCTTGTTATGAAAATAATGACAAAGTAGAAAATTCTGAATTTGAAAAATACCATTGTAAAATTGTGCGTTGCAAGCTTTAATTATCTTAAATTTAAATTGTGTGCTTACTGCAACAAAAAAGCATATTAAATATACTTTTCAATTTACTCTACCGTTAAGATTTTTTATGAATTTTACAAAAATTAATGATGAGTTTTTCAAATATTTTTAAATTCTGTTATAATTTTAAAATCCATGCGTACATACATATCCACATATTGAAAAAACCAAAAAGAAAGCCTTTTAAAAATAAAAATTTGATTCTATTTGTAAATTTATACATATACGTATATGTATGTATGAATATATATTAGAAATCATTACGTGGATGAATGTTCACTATTATTTGAATTTTTTGAAATTGTTTTATTTTTGAAAATTATTCAATTAAAAAAAGAAAAATATTTTTGTTTTCTAAACATTATAAAATTATATTATAATTTTATAATTTATTATTACAAATAATATACATGCACAATATCAACAATTATAAAAATCCTTTTATTACAATGTATATTGAGAGAAAAATAAAAAAAAAATATTCTTAAAAGACTACTCGATAAAAATGCTATCCAAATTGAAATTTTTGTACCTATCAATTAAAAAAAAATTCAAATTACCTATACAAATTCAAATAACAAAAAGTTAAAAACAATAATATTCAAGAACAGTATAGAGAAACTAAACACATACAAATTATTTAGAGAATAAAGTCGTATAAAACGCTCAAAAATTTAAAAATTCAAATTGAATATAGAAAATGCACCAACGCATTGAATATACCCCAGAAAATATATATAATGAAGAGAAGTTGAAAAAATTGAGCTGAACATTTTCTGTTGTATGAAAATGTCTATCTTTATAGTATTATTAATCAATGCTATTACCTAGGTACATACATATATCATAAAAATTTAAAAAGTTAAATATTTTATATCAGAGATATCCTTACACAAGAAGAAACTACAAAATATAATTTCACGAACAATAGTTTTCGGATTTTCTGTTCCACAATTTTTAGATGAATATTGTGTAAGAGATGTTATTGAAAAAATTCCAAATAAAATAATTCTTTGGAAATTAAATTAAATGTAACTAAAATTATTATTTGTAAAACAATTGTTTATAATAACATAGAAAAATAATGTATAACAAAAGGGACTTAGTTCCTTATAAAGATGAATGAGTGCCATGTACCGCTAACGTATTGAATAGTAAATAAATGAAATGTAATTTTAATAAAAATTTAATCACTGAAATAAAATCTAAATCACATAACTTAGTAATTACAAAATATCTCCTGAAACAATAACCCTAAAATTAAATTTATTTAGCAATTGTGGGGAATTACAAGAGTAATAATTTAAAAAAATTAATAGTAATTGTGGAATTTCTTTCGGAACTTTTCAACAGAAAAATTTCAAAGTAGAATACAACCACCGTGTATTACCATATGTGAATCGTAATGTAGCCATAAAAAATATTACAAATGAATTTCATATACACGACCTACACTATAAACAAATTAATAGCACAAACCACAGAAGAAATTAAATTTGATCAAAAAAAAATGGTGTATACATGTCATAACAGATAACATTATTATTTTTTCATTTATTGCTATTTTCATTTTCCAAATTACAAAATTTAAATGGGATATGCTAAAAATCTCTATAAGATTAAATGATATTCGCCAGGAGTCGAATCATAAGGAGGGAGGTGTTACATCATTACCACCACCAGAACTCCCATTATCATCAATACCATCAAATAACCTTCGGATAACACAACACCATGTCTCCATTTCATTCCAATAACCTTAGTAAAAGAAAAAATTATTTTAGTAAAATCTTTTGTTTGAAAATAAAATTTTGGTTCATTATTTTTACCCGCTTTTTTCTCTCCTATTGCAAAATAAATAATATATTATAATACAGAAGAGCACGAGTTTGAAGGCACAGTTTTAGGTTGATTACGTGTACCTTCATTCTTTTCTTTCATTCAAACCAGGAACTACAATATATCAGTGCGGTATGCTTCTTACTATGAGGTATTGCAGAGAAATTAACTAATTCATTCAAACCAAAAAGTAAGAGGATGTTGACGTTTATTTTTTTCGCTACATTTTAGATAAAACTTTTAAAGTTTAAGATAGTAAAAATATGCTCAAATATGCTGAAACCTATATAAAACGAAAATTATAAAAATTTTCTAGAACATACCGAAATCTCACATTTCAACTCGAAATTTCAACTATTATTTTCATTAAATATTTTTATATCATTAAATCACTTTTTCCTAGTATTTATGGTATTTCCGAATTAAACGAAAAAAATTTCAGTTATTTTTCTTGATAGCCGTAATTTTTTGAAGAAGCTTATCAAAAACGTGATAAAAATCAGATAAAAAAATGATTTTAAGATCAAGTTTTAATATAATTATTAATTTCATTTTCGAAATCTAAATTTTTCAAAAAAAAAAAATTGAATTCGTATTTTTTAGTGCTAATTAAGTAAAAAGAAAATATATGCAACCAAAATTTTTGGTTAGAAAGGTGTTTTATTTTATACAGTGGGCTCATAAAAAAAAATCGTTTTTTACTTAAATCTTTATTTCGTACAACTTTAAGTTAGAAATGAATTAGTTTAAGGCCATTCTATAATGTAGGCGTTGGCTTGTAACTTTACCGTGAAAATATATTGAACATATAGTAATATATAGAAATTAATATAATCTTCTAAAATGTAAGTGTAAACGGCAAGCGTGAAAATTTTTTAAAGTTGAAGTTGAGCATAGTTCTGAACGCTGGACTATTTTGAATTGACATTTTCCTTTTATTTCATTGTATTGAATTGCTTTGGATGTTTTTTTTTTTTTTGAGTTTTTGAAACTTGTGTTGTGTTGTAAAATAAGTACAGTTTTAGTTTAGTAAATATTAAAAATTAATATATTGGAAAAATTAATTGAAGAGGTTATCCAGCATGTGCGCAACAATTTTAATCTTCCTTTCGAATTCTTCTTTGTCCATTTCAAAAATCCGTTTAAAGTTTTCTATAGCTTATAGTTTAATAATTTAAAAAACTTTCTTAAAATATTACTGAATTTTCTGAATGAACAGTTTTTAATTTATAGTTTTAATAGAAATTTTATAGAAAATTTTAAAAGGAAAAAATTAAAATTTAAAATTTGAATAGAAAAAATGTTTAATAATACATTTTCCAAAATATTTGAGAAAATCATAAAAGAAAGACTGACTTCTTTTTTAAAACGTAATAATATCATGCACTTAGAGCAATACGGTTTGAAACAAATTCAAGTACAACGTCCGGATGTCTACCTTTAAATGAGTATATAACTAAAAGTACAGATAGTGGTAAATACACTGGTTGTATTTTTATAGATTTAAAAAAAGCATTCGATTGCGTTGATCATGTGTTGATTGTGTTTTACATAAACTATCCTGCTTAAAGTTTACAAACGATCAAATTAACTTTTTTAAAACATATTTAACAGAAAGATCACAATGTGTCCGCATTGTTTATTGCTTAAGTGAAACAGCAACAATAAAGAAAGGTGTACAAGGCTCTATACTAGGTCCTGACCTCTTTAAAATATACATTGACGATCTTTTGCGGCTTAATCTCAATGGCTCTGCTTCGCTTTTTGCAGATGATGCAGTTATAAAGTACTCTTTAAGCAGTGAATGTGATTTGAAGATTGAGATGTTAGAACACCTGGTATTAATCGAACACTTTCTTTCTAAAAATAGACTACTATTAAACATCAAAAAAACAAAAATCCTGTTATTTGAAAATAAATTATTTTCTGATTCAAAATTTCTACACAACAACTCAAGTATTTATGTAGTAAAAAGTCATAACTATCTAGGTCTCGTAGTAGATTCCAAAATTAGATGGGAAGATCATATTGATTTTGTCTGCAAAAAAATTTCTCCTTATGTTTTTATTCTACGCAGACTAAAAAAATTTCTCGATAAAAAAACGCTTTTTATTATATACTCGTCATATATTTTGTCAAATGTTGTTTATGTCAACCCTATATGGAGTAGAGCGGCAAAAATTAGTTTAAAAAAAAATAGAAATACTAATGAAAAAATCTATTAAAATAATTCATAATTACCCAATATTGCACCCAACGAGTACCTATGATTTATTCTGATAAGTACCTTAGTTTCGATAATATATGTAAGCGTGAATTGTACATTCTGGGCTTTAAAATTATAAATAATCAAGTTAAGCATTATTTCATTTTGCAAAGATATGTAGATGTGCATAATTATAACACCCGAAACAAATGCACTTTTTATCTATCACTGTTCAAAACAAACCGTCAAAAGACAAACTGTCTCTACAATTGTTTAAAAAAATTTAATGATCTACCTAGTAATATTAAGTCAATTGATAATTTCTGCCAATACAAAAAAAAAATCGTCGAATTTCTTAATGTTTAAATGTGCAATTTAAAAATATATTTGAATTAATGTAAATTTTTAATGAATTTCTAACTGATTGTTTTTATTTTATATTAAAAAAAAAAAAACTAATGTCAAACAATTGAATTATTATATTATTAATAAATTATAAGACCAGACAGCTTCGGTTACGGTCATAAAACTCTTATGTACAATGTGTGTCAAAATTACAAATTTAAAATTGTTATTCAATTTATTTATTATATTGAATTAATTTGTAACTATTTTTGCATTATTAAAATTGTAAGTGAACACAGATAAATAAAGAAAAAAAAAAAAATATAGAATAAGGGGAACCAAAAAAAATGGTTCGAAAGTTTTTTAAATGAAATATTTCAAAGAACAAAACTGGTAGAAGATGTGTATCAGCGAAAAAACAAGTGGAAGTAACAGCCCCACAAGGATCCGTTTTTGGGAGTAATGTTATTTTTCTTATATATTAATGATATAAGGGATGGTGTGGCGTTTTCATCAGTTTCTTTGTTTGCAGATGACACTTTAATTTACTCTGTCGGAGAAAATTTGGTTGATTTACAGAATAAATTGAACAGGAAAATCTAAAAAATGTATATTAGGGGTTGTCTAACAAATTGAATCTTAACGTAAATAAAACGAAATGTATGGTGATAAATTCTAGAAATGAGAATGTAAATATAAGTATTAATAGGGAACGACTAAAGTGTGTTAGTAGTATTAAATATCTAGGAGTGAAGGTAGATAAATAACAGAAATTTAACATGTATTCGGATAATAACTGTAAACAAATTTCGAAAAAACTTGGTTTCTTAGCAAAAATTAGGAATAAAATTATAATTAAAGTGTGTAATATTCATTTATATATCAATTATCTTACCACGTTTTGAGTACTGTTCATCGGTTTTATTTATATGTAATACTAAAAATTAAAATAGATTGCAAGTGTTTTAAAATATTGCAATGAAAATTATTAATTTTATTTACTTATTTAATTATTTCTTTCTTTATTTTTCTTAAAGGTACGATTGAAACATAATATAATATGTGAATACAATATTTTTTTATAACTTTCAAACATATCTATAGAAAAAAAGATAGGATACATTCAGTAAATTAAAAAAATATTGTCGAATGCACCATTTAAAAACAAAAGTATTTTATATAAATTCAAAATGTAGGGTTCAATAGAAATAATTTAATATAACATTCAAAAATTTAACAATTTAAAATCTACGAGAATAAGTATGTATATTTATTGAAAATGAAAAAAAAAAGTTTTAATAAAATTTAAAAATAAAAATTTAAAATTAATAATTGTTATAATTGTTAGAATTAAAATATTAAAATATATATGTTTAAAAACAAAAAACTACAGCAAAAATTGAAATAACTTGTAAAAATTAAGCAGAATAAGAATGAATAGCAAAAACTAAAAAAAAATTATAAATAACAAAAAAAGAAAAAAATTTAGTCCATACCATAGGAAGTGCAAAACTCGGAATCATAAGAATAAAAGATTTAAAAATAAAAAGAAACTAGTAAAAATCAAAAAAAAATAATCATAAGTATATGTTAGTAGTTTACAAGTCCATCAGATTATTTCAGAAATAATAACGTTATGTATGTAAAACAAAGAAGCAAAATCAGAAATAAGAACAACAAAAATATTAAACTTCACTAAGTTTTCAACAAAACCTCAATTCCCCCGAAAGCAATATGGACAAGCCATGTCTTAATGTTGTTAATAAAACATTTTGATTTTTCAATAATCTAATTAAGTCTTGAAACTTATTAAATAATATGTATGACGCCACCGTAAAAAAACATTCGAAAATTCGTAGTACGGAATTCTGGTACATTAACAATCTTTGGTTGATTCTAAGATTATACGTTGGAGAGTATCCCTTCAGCTTATTCTATTGCAATTTGGACTGAAATACACCGTAATAAAATGTCTTTAAAGTAGGTTGTGAACATATTTCGGTTAAATAATAAAAACTGCATAGAGTAAAACGAAAATATAGATTTAACGTCGAAGTATGTTCAGTCCATTTCAAATTATTATCAATTATAACTCCTAAATACTTGAATTTATTCAATTTTGAAACAGTTCGTACTGCAGTCACTACCACAAATATAATAATATTGGTTAATTAATGAGGAACAATTGAGGTTAAACAATTTTAGTTTTATGCATTCTGAAGTCTGAAACATAATATCAATAATTGGAGGATCTTGAAAGGTTAAACTAAAAAACATGATTTTAGTTTTTATACTAATTATCAACTTATGTTCAACTTAATTATCAAGACTTTGACTTTCTGCCTTCTGTTTTTCAAATATGATTCAAACCATTTAATTGTAAAATCTCTAAAAACAGCATTAAATATTTTTTCCCAGAATTACCATATTTTCGTGATTTACCATATAAAAAAACTTTGGTAATATCTGCAAAGAACCCTGCACATGATTTTCTGTTTTTTACACCTTTAAATACATTTCAACAAAAATTTAACAAGGCATCTTCAGTAGATACACTTTTCGTAAAACTGAACTGTTTAGGACTAAAACAGTATGTTTTTTCCAAGTAGTCAGTCATTCTACACTTTAATTTATTTTTCAATGACTTTCGATAAACAGGAAAGAAGAAAAATAGGCCTAGTATGTTTCTAGGATTGTCTTTTCTAAAAAGTGGTAGGGCATGTACACATTTTAGTATATTAACAAAGACACCAGACAAAACGCTACAATTGAAAATATGAGCCAGAACATCAACAATATTAAATGCTATACTTTTTAGAATCCGATTTGAAATGCCATCGTCCCCGCATGAGTTCAAGTTATCAAGAGAATTTATAATCTTTATTAATTCTAAGGAAGAAATGCATTCAAATAAAAAACTATTTCTTTGATATGCGATTCCGAAGTTGTTACAGCACATACACGACAATTGAAGATCATTTGGAATTAATCGTTCTGATACAGAAGTAAAATGATCACTAAATTTGTTAGCTATTTCCAGATGGTCGGAAGAGACGGAAACATAATATAAGGCAATATAATAGGCCTGCCACTATCAGAGTTTCTGTTTGTGGTATTATTTAATAGTTTCCATTCATTTTTTGGATTGCTTTTACATTTGTCAAATTCATATCTATAATAGTTACTGGGACATTGAGTTACTACTTTTTTTATTTGGTTACATATTTTATTATAATATGGCTTCAATCTAAGATTAGATGGGTACTTATAACATGCGTTATGCGTTTAATTTTGTCAAGAAGTTTTCGGTTAATCCACGGTTTGAGTCTTTCATTTCCTCTTTTTGGTCTAACAATATAACTGCATAGATTTATATGGGTTTTTAATATGCTCTTAAAACTATCAAACGCATAAGAAATATTACTTTCACAAAGCCAATGCACACTCCCACAAGATTCATACATTAAACAATCATTCATTTTGAAAACGTCAATCATACTTAATGTTTTACGTGGAATGTTTCTGTTAGTACTTATAACCAAATATTTTAATAAGATATCTGTCATGTTGTGATCTGTAATTTTAAAGTTAAAATTTGCACTCTTCATAACAGTTCATTGAGAGTTTAGAAAAACGAACGAAAATGTGGTCCAAACTGACTCCAGCATTTTGTCAAGTCTCCTCATTCAAAAAGGAAGTAAATACATGCGTTGGTAGGAGTTATAGATAATAATCAAGTTATTCATTAGCATTAAGAATATTTAAATTCATGTCACTTAACAGAATTAAATTGGCTGATTTTTCTTGAAAGAAACTATTAGATTTTTGGATTATCGAGTTAAATGAAAGAGTCAATTTTATAAAGATTAAGGTGCCTATTATGTATTTCGATAACGATTACGATTTGATCGAACGAAATGTCAAAATGCAAAATGGCCATTATGTATTACGATATCGTTCAGAAATTGTCGACGAAATCGATAAAGTTTATCGATGTAAAATTTTACCACGAAAGAGACATCGAAAGAGAGATTTTGTACAAATTATTTCAATTTTGAATTGAAAGGATAAAATAAAAGAGATACAAATATATTTTATTTATATTGGACATTATATTATTTTATTTATATTGGACACTTGGTGTTTTGTTTAATATTTGATTATGAAAGTAGGTATTTTACTTTATTCTTCATAATAATTTTTTATTGAAATATATTTTAATAGGAATGAAAGGCCTGTTACAAATAGACTGCAATATGAAAAGTTAGTGTAAATAATGAGACACCATTATAAATTTTCCAAAGAGGTACCAGGATATCTTGCACTCACAAAACCAATTACCTGATTATGATCACATATCTAAAAACAAAAACTGTTATAATAATGTAAACTAATTACAATAAAGTATAAACTTATTATAATTGCATTAATGCTAAAAAATCCCTTTCTACTATAACATAAATGTTGTACGTTTTGCTTCGGTGATTTAATTTGAAAAAGCTTTCCATCTACTGCTCCAATTATTTCAGTAATTCTGCTTTAATCATAAAAATAATGTTTACCTGACTTTTTTCTTCTAGTGCGTAATGGAATTTGATTCATTTTGCATATAATTATAAACTGCAAATACATATAAAACTTCTTTAAGAACAAAAAAAAATTAGCTGTGCTAGTCCGACATGGAAATCATTTCCTACGTTGAAAATCATTTGCTTGGTACAAACCGCACAGAATACACTAAATTTATATTTACATTTATTAATACACTAACCAATTTAATTATATTTGGAATCGACGTATTACTTATTGGCTATTTCAATTTTTGTCCTAATTTAATAGTTTTAATAATGTAGATAATAACTCATCAAATTTATGTTTAAATAACATCGTATAATCTTGCAAATCTAGTGGATTAGAATAATCCCGAATATATGTTCGCTTGTTTTTTAATTCTGCAATTTGATAGCGTTTTTCAGCACTATCAGAAATTGAAAAATTTAACTCTGCTCAAATCATTTTATTTATAAAAACTTATAATTTTATAATTATATTTGATTTAAACACTTCAACTTATTTTTAACTTAAAAATTTTAAATATAACATTATTGTTTTGTTTTTTTTCGTATAATAATTTGAATTTGACAGTTAAAGAATGAAACATATGTCATTTTCATCGTAGATTTGAATTTTACAATGGCAGCATTTTTAAACACTTTCGATCAAATTTTCATCGAAATACTTAATGACACTAACGATCACAATCGAATAACTTTAACGATAACGATGAACGATTCGATTAATTTCGATCGAAATACATAATATGCACCTAAGTTAAAACTTTGAAATTGTTTTTATTTTTTTGTGGTTTTTTTTTTGCACGGCCGTGTATGTATGTAAATATATGATAATTAATCGAATTGTACCACCGTTAAATGTTAAAATAGGTAATGATAAATAAGAGCAAGTAACAGAGTTTAAGTACCTAGGGCTCTGGATCGATGCTCAATTGAAATAGAATACTCATACATCAAATTTAGTAGTAAATTATTTTCAATCGCAGGGATGTTCAAAAAAATTCGTGAATTATTACCGAAAATAACAAAAAAATCTATTTATTACGCTTTTCCACAGCTATCTTAGTTATGGTATAAAACTATGAGGAACAACTTAAAAAATAAAGATAGATGAGCTGTAGGTGGTTCAAAATAGAGCTAAAAAATTAAAATAGTTATAACTGAATAGTAATTACTGAGCTTATAGCTTCGCGATGTCTTTGAAGCCCGAAATATTTCAAATTTCAATTGACAATATTCCAGCGAGATTCATTATATAGACACATAGCGAAAAGGAGATACTGCTTATAAAAGATTAAATAAAACTAAAACTAATTATCCACATGCACGAAGTTTCATCTCAAAAAATACATACAACCACTACGTCAAATAAACGGCAAAATATTCATAAAATAAATACTAGAAGTCAAAACTTACTTCACCTAAATCGTAAAAAAACCACACAATTCGGCACATCTACAACTTTATATACTGGCATTAAATTATATAATAATATAAATCAAAGGCGAAACTACGGTACCGCGAAACCCTGCAACGCAAGGGAGCGTCATCAACTCAAAGACCCAACCTAAAAACTTTTTTTTCATATAGTAAAATACATTTTACACTAGAGACCCTATTCTATACTATATTAACTTGACAGTGTCTGTTTATTTTTTTATTTATTTATTCATATTTAAGTGGTAGGTAGGTTGAAATTTGTTTTTTAATATTAAAACTAAACGCAAGCAGAAAAACCATAATTTTGTTTAAAAAATGTAAAGATAGGGTTCTGAAACATTGCACAGTTAATCATGATCAAAAAACGAATCGGACACGGAGCTTTATAAAGCTATCAAATGACAGGTTCGAGTTGCTGCCCTACAACCCCTAGTACGTTTTAGACATATTTCAAAAATCAATTGTGTTACAGGCTTGAAAGTTTATACTGAAATACTCTATCACAAATAAAGAAATACGACCTCTACCGATTTCAAAAATTTGGACTGTTTTGAGTTGCTGCCGTACAACTCCTAGCACGTCTCAGGCATATTTCAAAAAGCAATTATGTTACAGGCATGAAAATTTACACTGAGATACTCTTTCTGAAATCTATAGATTTCATTTAAAACAAAAAAGTATAAAATAAAATAGGAATGTAAAAATAAAATTTTTTAAAATATACTTTTATCGAAACAAAACTAGCCCCCTTAAAAGTAGAAAATAAAACTAGTGGTGAATTTTAAGTATCTAGAACTATTATAAGATAAAACCCAAAAGTATAGAATGAACCTTGATGGAATATTGTTATATTTATGGCTTACAAAAAACATGAACTTTAAAAGAATGTGATGTTCTTTTAATATTCGTGATGGTTTTGAAGTCGCAAATATTTCAAATTTCAATTACAATATTCCAGCAATATTCATTATATAGACACTTTTCTAAAACGTCAAAAACATGATGAAGATCAAAATCAAAAATTCATAAACTATTTTAACACGTCAATCATAAATTCTTAAACTCTTTGATCGCCAACATGTTGCTTAAATAAATCCAACTGCGCAGTGATTTTATAGTTACTGCAAACGACAAAATTTTATTACTTTCAACATTTTTCATTGTTGTGAAATTTTTATTTGTTGGTTTGTGAAAATGGGTGATTTGGAATCAAGGTAAACTATTTGTGTATTTGTTTGATATAATTTTTGCAGTACTGGTTTGACTAATGCCCAATTAAAACTATTAATCCAAACAAGAATAAAATATGCAGAACAATTTTCAAAATCTGAAGAAAGAAAAAAAGTTTTATGGAAAATGATTGTAAATGAAATCAAAATTATTGATACATTTGGTTTTGCAATTGAAACGTGGAAAACTAAATTTACGAACATGATGACAACATATAAAAGGATAAAGAAAAGGAATTCTTTCAGTACGCACTATTAGCGTTTTTGTGACAATTCTTCGAGGACTTTGATGAAGTATATGGTAGTTGTCGCTTTGTGCAGCCACCTGCAGCAGTAGTTTGGAGTCAGAGGAAAACATTGTTGGCGTTTCTGAAAGTTTTGCAGAAGCAGAAGGAAATTTGCATGAACCTAAAAAACAAAAAAAGATGAAGTATTTGAGTTTTTAAAATTGAATTTATTGTTATTTATTAAAAACAATAATTATATCTTTAATAAATGATAAAATATTTTAATAAATATTAAAATAATATAAAATATTTTGGTATTTACGTATGTTCTCCACATATTTTATTAACACGCAGAAGTGAAAGTCTTAATTTCGGTGAAGCTTCAGATGGAATTCGAGTTCATTTCCGGGAAGAGGAAAAAAATATTTTGTGGGCCAAGGTCATAACAAAATTCTAAAAGTTTGTAATGGTTTTATTTTTAATGCAACTAAATACAAAACTCGTTAAAAACTTTTTCTGACTTTTCTCAACATAAAAATCTACGTAAATTTTTCCTCCACATCTGCAGATAATTTCGTGTTAATAAACATCAGAAAAAATATCTGCACAGTAGCGACGCATTTTTTCTGCGTTTATGAAAACAAGACATATATTAAGGAAAGGATCCATTCTTTTGTTTTTTTTTTATATGTAATGAAATAATTTTAAGTAAATAAATAAAGCTACGTGATTAAACGGTTTTTAATTTTTTATTTTAATGCACATTATCTCTGAAAGGTACTAAAAAGCAGTCCAGAAGACGATATGCAGAGTATAATAAATAATAATCTGCAGGTATTACTAAATCAGTTTATTTCAATTTTTTCTCTATAATTAGATAAATCTGTTGTATCACCTACTTTATGTATTGGAATAACATTAGCCAGTTTATGTAAAGATGGAAAAACTAAATTTTCCATAGCTGTATTTATTAACGTTACCAGGGATGGTGTCAATTGACTATTGAATTTTTTAAAATTTTGCTGAAATACTATCATTTTCCGTAGCAGCTCCTGGTTTTAAAGAATCTGTTCACGATTGTTACAACGGGTTAATGTATATTTTATTATTTAAATGTATTTTCGTTGTTCATCCATTTCTGTTTTTTTTTTATTTATTATAGGCTCAGATTTAGTATAAGATTTAATCTTCCGTGTTAAAATTCCGACAAAATCATCAAAAGAATCATAATTTTCTAGGTCATTCCAAAGTCTATCATCACCAGGTTTTTCATAGCTGAGAATTGTTTTGGTGTTATTGTTTAACTCTTTTGTTATTTTTAAATTCGTGTTTACAAAAAGCATTTGATGGTCACATAGAGTTGTGTCGGCAACGTGTAAGTTATAGTTATAACTAACTAAGTTAGTAAAAAAATTCTCAATTACTGTTTGTGTGGTTGAACTAATCCGAGTTGCAGACTTATTAGTTAATTGGTTGTATACAACATAGCTATTACAAAAGATTGTATTTAGGTAATTCTTAACATCAAAGTTATTTTTATCTAATAAATTGATATTAAAGTCCCCTAAAACTAAAGAATTTTTATATTCATAAGTAATTTCATCTAGTTTACTGTTCTATAATATCTATTCTGATTTTTTGTGATCTATAGAAACAAATTATATTAACATTTTGTTTTTAAGTTTAAGTTTTACTATTAGAATGTTCGAATTATTGTAGTTTTCATCTAATACTTAGGTGCTACAAATATTGTTTGAGATATAAATTGCGGCACCACCATTAACTTTATTGCCATTTGAAAAGTACACTTTGTACCCAGGAAGATTAAAAAATTGATTTTCATATGGTTTAATAACCAAATTTCAGTTAAAACAATAACGTGAATATTACAATGGAGATTATTAACCAATATTTCTAAATATTATCTATCTTATTTCGGAGGCTTTGCATATTAAGATATATTATATTAAAATTCTCATTGTATTGCATCATTACATTTTTAGCACACCCTATGAAATGATTGACATTTTGTTAAAGAAGTATTTTTTTCGAATTTTTTTTGCATGCATAATCAAGATGCTTATGAAATTTTAATTGTTCTAATATTAACCCTAAGAAATTATTTCGCTTACTTTTTCAACAGGTTCATCATCGATTTTTACTTGGTATTCTGAACTACCATCATTATCATAAACTTTGTTATCAATAATTAATGATGTAGTTCAATCAGTGTTAGAAGTTTCAAAATTTTTCACCGTTATATAAATTTTTTTTTGTCCAAGCCCTAACAGGTGGGAATTGTTTGCATCCCTAACTAGTGAATTAATGGTTACTTTGCAAAAACTAACAGTTTGGCTGGTAGAGCTAGATCGCTGTTAGCTCTTGGTTATTCGTTAGCTAATTTTGGTTTGAAGATGTAATGTTGGCTCTTGTGATATTTCAATTTGTTCGAAAAATAAAAATGACAAAGATGTCGTCGATGCCAATCGTTTTCTGAAATATCTGGACAATTTTGAATTTCTATTCTTATGTTATTTCCTATGTAAAATTCTCACAGATATAAATGTGATATCGAAAAATGTGCAATATAAAAATTTAGACTTAATATCTGCATCTAACAATTTAAAAGAAGTTACTTGTAATATCAAAGAATTCCGCCAATTATTTCAGGAAGTAAAAGCTGAAGCAGAAATTTTGCCAGGAGATTTGAATATAACTTTGCAAGCGCTTAAAAAAACGGTTTTACGTGGAAGGTTTTACGTGGAATTGTCTGAAGATCTCAGATTTACAAATCCTAAAGAAAGTTATAGCCATAGTTTCATCCCAACTAATTACAAGATTCGACACAATGAAATTAGTCGTTGAAAAATGTTATTTACCATCCAATTTAGTAAATATGACGGATAAAAATATTGTGATTTGTGCAATATATCTTAAGGATTATTATCCTAAAGATTTTTCATATGTATTTTTTTTTTAAAATAATCTTTAAGAAATAAAATATGCCAAAATTGATTTAGTTTTTTGCCAATTCTTTCCATAGACGCAGGAGAATTCTGAAACTTTAAATCGAAAGGAATTTATTGATAAATTTGCAGCTATAAAATCTATAAAAAAAATTCTTGTTTGTTGTTTGTTTATTATTGTTTTTGCTATTATTTCTTTATGAAATTAAAATTTTATCTTATCAAAAAATAAAAAATGAAGAATAATTGTGATATTTCAAAATATTTTTTGTTTAACTTTAACTTTTAATATAAAATAGGGTAGGATTAATATAAAATTATAGTTTCGCCCCTGATATAAATAGTTTATTTTTTATTTATTTATTTTTAAAAAAAGTTATGGAAAATTTTTGCATCAAATTTGGATACCTGTAAAGAAAAGAGTAAATAATGCAATACGTTAATCGTGTAATTTGCGACTAAAGTAAACAATACCAAATAGGTAAATGTTAAATGTGGAATAAAAATAATATTTAATTGATATTTTGCCGAAATTAATTTATTTATGAAAAAAAGTGGAAAAATAGCTGCTTTCAAAATGAAAAAAGATGAAAAAGAGAAATGAGTTTTTCTTTCAATTTGTACGCATGAAATAACAGAGTAGAAGCAATAATTACAAAGCTCAAAAAAAACTTCGGACGGAACGTGCAAAGAAAATTTTGTTTTGGAATAGTTTTTATGAAATAAGAACCATTCTGAGTCTAATGAATAAAATTCATTGTTTTTTGATAAAATCTGTCAACAAATTTCGAATTTTATTTTCTAAAAAGTAAAAATATTGTATCTGCACACTTATTGCATTATATTTTCTTCAATTACATCATTTTTAAAATCTGAAAATGATAGTTATTTGCTTCCAACTTGTGACCACAGAAGTAGATCCCCAGAGTTTTCTTTACAATGATATATAAACTAGAGCCTCCTATTTATTAATTATAATTCAAGTTAAAGCCAAATTTAAACAGAACTGCGATTTAAATAAACTGATATTGACTTTTCACTATCAAATCAACCAGTAAACACAACAGTCATGTTTTAATAATAAGCTACGGTTTCAAGAATCAAAATAACTTTGTTTTCATAAATGCAAACCTGCAGTCAATCTGCATATTCTGTAGTTACGAACACACTTGTCGCACCAGCCAAAGTAGGAAGTTTAACATTGGAAGACTTCAATCACCTGAGATAGACATAGCATACAGGAAGCGAATAAGCGATATACTCAATACCACATCTCTACAACACAATCTCTCCGTCAACGAGAAATGGGAACAATGCGCAACATCATCACGATGGCTGCTACACATACCGTGGGTTTTGAAACGCCTCGCGTGAGAAACCCATGGTACGACGATGAATGTTTAGCAAAGACGGTAGAGAAAAATGAGGCCTACAGGAAAGCGCTGCAATGTAAAACAAGAACAGCACAAGAAAAGTATAGAGCGAAAAAAAGAGACGAGAAGAAAATTATAAGGCGCAAAAAACATTTATTCGAAAAGTTTCAACTTTTGATTTATAGAACCATTATAGAGGCGAAGTACGGAGCTTTTATAAAAAAGCCAAGCAGCTTGCAGCTGGTTCCAAGCCCCGTACACACGCGCTGAGGAATAATTCGTGAAATTTGGTAACCGATACGCAAGGGATATTAGAGACATGGAAACAGCATTTTAAGAACCTGCTGAATGGCGGAAACATAGAAAACACAGATACGCCGCGCCCTAACCCAGTCAACTCCGAAGATATAGATGTACCCAGTCCTGCAGAAGTGGAAGGAGCCATCCGAAAATTAAAGATCAACAAAGCTTCTGAACAAGGTAAACTGCCAGCCGAACTCTTTAAGACAGGAGGCGAAGTGATGATTGAATTCATGCACCAAATCACTGTGCGAACGATTGAAGCCCCATTGTAACGCTGTGATAGGAAACTATCAGTGGCTCCGTACTGGTAAAGCAACCACCGACCAGGTGTTCGCATTAAGGCAGATCCTGGAGAAGGCCCTCGAATTTCAAATCGATACGCACCATCTTTTTACCGATTTTAAATCTGCCTATGACAGCATACATCGATCAGTACTTTACGAATCAATGTCGAAATTTGGTTTCCCAGCCAAGCTTATCCGTTTGTCAAAAATTACCCCCGGTGTTACCCGGTGTGCTGTGGTGATTGGGAGGCACATTTCTGATCCATTTCGAACGTGCTCCGGATTTCGAGAAGGCGATGCGCTGTCATGTAATTTCTTTAATCTGGTGTTGGAGCGTATAGTGCTACGTTCCGGTGTGAACACACAGGGCACTATATTTTACAAATCGGTACAACTCCTGGGTTTCGCTGATGGCGTTGATATTATCGGAACATCAAAACGAGACTGCTCGTTTTCGAAGCCTTTACACAGATTGAAGAGGAAGCAGATAAAGTTGGGAGTGAGTATCGGCAGATAGATGGTGGAGGATAATTTTGCGCCAGGCTCAGGACCTTCACGGTCTGTAGCGGACACGTGTCAGATTTTCTGAACGCTGTTCATAAATACAGACTCAAAGTCTACTGGTCTACTCAAACTTGGCAGAATAAATTTGGAAGAAGTAGTTTTCTTTGTTGTTTTGAGTATTTTAGTTTTCGTTTTGTAATTTAAAAAATTTTATTTTCATGTATGTCAGTATTAATGGACAAAAACTTTGCAGAATTGTCAACTAAATAAAGAATATACGTAGAGTTGGGTTCATTATTGCAAAGTACGCCAACTGGGGCAAATTTGTTGTCAGTTTTCCCTATGTTAAGTCAAAATAATTTAGTTTTTTTTCGAAACTATTTTTAAACTGTGAAGTCCACCGCTAACTTATACTAATCAGGTCTTATTTTTTGTTGTCCAAAGTAAAGGAGGAGCAGTAATAAAGCAGCTGTTGAAATCTTAATTATTTAACTCGTTGTAATAAATTAGTAAGTGATTTTTTAAAAAACTGTTTGACGGAGAACCTTCTTTTTGCAGAAATTTAAATTTCCTTTAAGTATATATAAAAATAATGATAATATTGCATTACGCAAAATAAAAAACTTTTGGAATTTGTTGAAAAGTTATTGGAACTCAATTCACCACATTGGCAAAACAAAAAACAAAATTATTTTTGTTTACAACTTACGATAACCATTACATTGTATCTTTACCTAGGTACCTACCTACATTTAATGATGAAAAAATAATAATTTAAAAATAAAAATTTTTAAAATATACTTTTATAGAAACCAAACTAGCTCCCTAAAAAGTAGAAAATAAAACTACTATAAGACAAAACACAAAAGTATATAATGAATTTAGCTGGAAGATTGTTAATAGAAATTTGGAAACGCTTTGTGATGTTAAAAGAACCAAGCATTATGATGTTCTTTTAATATTCGTGATTTTTTTCAAACGGCCAATATTAAAAATTTCCATTAACAATATTCCAGCAAGATTCATTATATATTATATAATGAAGCGTGTTTCTTTATTTGTGAAAGAGTATCTAAGTGTAAATTTTCATGCCTGTATTATAATTGGTTTTCAAATATGCCTTAGACGTGGTAGGAGTTGTTCGGCAGCAACCCAGTTCAAATTTTTGAAATCGGTAGAAGTCGTATTTCTTTATTTGTGAAAAAGTACCTAAGTGTAAATTTTCATGGCTGTAATACAATTGGTTTTCAAATATGCCTGAGACGTGCTAGGAGTTGTTCGGCAGTAACCCGAACCAGTCCACATTCTCGAAATCGGTAATAGTCGTATTTCTTTATTTGTGAAAGAGTATCTAAGTGTAAATTTACTTGCCTGAAACACAATTGGTTTTTGTAATATGTCTGAGATGTACTAGGAGTTGTACGGCAGCAACCCAAACCTGTCATTTGATAGCTTTGTAAAATACCGTGTCCGGTTGCATTTTTCATCATGAGTTACTGCGCAAAATTTCAGAACTCTATTTAAACAAAATTATTTTTTTCCTTTTTGTGTTTGGTTTTAATATTAACAAAAAAAATCCAACCTACCATATATATAAGCATAAGCCACTGGCAAGTTAATATAAAAGTATATAAAAAGTATATAAAATAAAACTCATTTGCTATTGATATGTACTCTCTTGAGTAAATAGGATGGTGTGGTGATTTAGGTAAGCATATGCTGTTGTCTCTTTCTTTCTTATTTTAATTTTCATGTACGGCAATCTTACATAAACTATATTATAGATTTTAACTAATGGAAATGTTTTGTTAAAACACCGTTAGATTTTTCTCTTACGAAGAACAGTAGGTACTATTTACTTAGTCAATCATATTCTACAAAAAAATGTTTTTCTCCACCTAAAATTTTTTTGTAAAATCTAAATCACTATCATGAAATAAATAAGATACAAAAAAAAAATCAACGAAAATAAATATTTAATCATTTTAATAACATTGAGTAAATATAATATATAGTTATAGAGTCAAAGCTAGAACAAATGCTTAAACTGAAATGTTCAATCGAGTTGTACGGTACCTAAAAGAACAAAAAAAAAAACAAAATATAATGATAATAAAAAAAACTCAACATTCAGAATTATGTAGAAGTCGAACATTATTAAAAAAAAAAATAAAAAATAACCCAGGCATATACCATACCAAAAAAATATAGTATCCATATCATAATTTAGTTTAGCAAAAATGTTTATACAGGGTTCGAACTGAGTCCGTCTAATTCGGAAGAGGTTAAAAATATTATAAAATTGCTCAAATATTCTTCTGCAACGGGTCATGATGCAATCTCAACAAAGGTTTTAAAACATTTCTCTACGGAACTTACACCAATCCTAGTCAAACTTATTAACTCTGCATTTGTAATATTTTCTGTTCCTCAATCAATGAAAATTTCTTTAGTTACCCCTATACATAAGGGAGGTGATGCCATAAATCCCACAAATTATCGTCCTATATCGGTTCTTAGTACTTTCTCTAAAATATTTGGGAAGATCGTTCAGTTTAGACTCTAGTTTTATGGTAAATAATGGAATTCTGCATCAAGAACAATATGGTTTTGAGAAGAACTCCAACACCACTGCCGCTTGTCTATCACTCACAGACTTTATTACCAAAAGTATGGACTCTGGTAAATACACGGCTTGTGTCTGTTTGGACTTGCTAAAAGCCTTTGATTGTGTGGACCATGAAGTTCTGCTACATAAACTTTCATCTCTTCGACTCACTGTAGATCAAATACGGTTTTTTAATTCATATTTAGATTTTTTCATATTAGATTTGAATTCATATTATTTATTTTGTAAGACTTTAACACTCAATAAAGGGGTTCCACAGGGGTCAATATTGGGCCCTGATTTATTCAAATTATACATAAATGATCTTGCATATCTTAATCTTAAAGGAACTCTTCAACTTAATTGAGATTTGATTGAAATATTCTATAAGTACAGAAACTGAACTCTTAGATGGGATAAGAGAGGATCTAGACACAATTGAAGAATGGTTGGTGAAGAATAGATTATCCCAGAATATTAAGAAAACAAAAATTCTCCTATTTGAGAACAAGAATTTCGTTTCCTCAAATTTTCAAGAATAATAATTAATATGTATATGAGTATTTATAATGTATATTTAAATACGTAAGTCAAATGAAACACAAAAAAAAAAACTATTTTATTATGGTTTACATTATCGCACTAAAAGGTGCATATTGTTGAAAAGATAATAAAAATATAACAATAATTTAAACTTGTAAGTCAAAAAAAAAAAAAAAAAATTGTCATAAAACCATGTGAATATTAAATTTACTCTATACGACCACACAGTTTTTTGCTAGGTCTTAATTTTTAAATATGTTAATTATTACATTATAAATTTGTGAAAATTTTTTTATTTAAATAATTTAATATAGAACATGTTCTTAGTTAGTTTTTAAGTAATAGTTAAAAAATAAAGACAAAAAAAAAATAATCTACAATTAAAAAAAACGCCAAAATATTTAAAACCACAACTTACAACTTTAAAAAAAAATTAAAATTAAAATGAATTTACGAAGAATTTATATTTTTGACAGCAAATTTTATATGAAGACATGTAGCAACGTTTTTGACAAGTCCATTATTTTCAATAGACATCCACAATACCAAATTTTTTTTTGATATATTTTTAAAGTCATTTCTATTGAATATTCAAATGATTCAAATACAAGTCCTTTCTATCAATTCAAAAAAAATTTAAATGGTTCAAATACAAATACAAATATGTACAATAATAACAAAAATTCAAAAACAAAAACAAATTCAAGAACAATAATTATTATTGTTATTTGATTTCTAATAAAAATATAATTGTTTGTTTTTTATTGTATAATAAAGTAACAGTTCACACTTAAGCTAAGTTGTTTTTAAAAATTTTTGTCTGCCAAAAAATTAATACTAAAACTACTGCAAAATCGGTAGCAAAATTTTATCGTAAATTTGTTTAATCAATAACAGGTGGCATTATTTGTTCATTTGACAATCAACAACGTGTGAAAATAAAATCTATCTATTATCTTAAATAAACTATTTAAAAAATAAATAAATCGTAAGTAAAATAAAGTGAACTAATGTGAACTAATGAACTGATTTAAAAATGAAACCTTTAAAATAATTATTTTTAACATTTACTTTATTTTATTTGAATTATTTTATTTTACTACACGTATACTTCGATTATTCACTTTATTTTCTAGATCAAACGTCTTATTAGGCTTATTGGGTAATGTCAAAATTTTGCCGAGCAAAAAATTTTTTTAAATACCTGAGTATATAAATGAGGAGCAAAAAATTTTAAGGTTAATAGCTGGTGGTCAAAACAAGAACTTCATTTTTTTTACAAAGCAAAATTTGAAGCAAATTTTTTGCTATCATTTTTCTACAACAACAAATTACATGAAATAATGTGAAATTTTTGCATAGCATACTAACAGCATACGTAGCTCTATAGTAAGAAATTTTGTTTACTTAATTATAACAGCATCATAAAAAGCAAGAAAGTGTCAAGGCAGGCTATTGAAAAAAATTGCCAGGAAAATATGTTCTACGCTGGACTATTGTACTACTTTTCTATGATATTATTTTTTTTTGTATTTTAATTGTAAATATAATTTATTAAAAATAAAATTATCTTTTATTAACTGAATACCACATTATTAAATTTTTTTCTGCTGTGTTTAGTTCAAAATAAAAGAACACCTGCAGTCAATGGCGTGTAAATTGTTTTGTAATTTCTAATTCTTTGATTTTGTTGTGGGATTGAATTTGGATTTTTTGTTATTTTAAAGGAAAATTAAAATTATTTTTAAATTATTTTTTAATGCGTTGATCATTTTGATAGGTTTTATATATATTAGTATAAATTAATATGATATAATACAGATATACATGATAGACTGTAAAAGCCGAATTGAAGTTAAATAAAACACTAATAAACATTTCAAATGCACAGGTAACCCTCCTCAAACACTGTTTTTAAAAACGCAGTTCCGCTATAACACGTGCAGACATTTGTGAATTATCCTCTTGTAACACACTACGTCACCTCTTGCAACACGGTTAAACACGCTTTTATAAATATACATATTATGTATTTCTTTTGCGTAGCCGCTGTTGGGTACAAAAAATTAAATATCTATATTTTTTCGTCTTGCAGTCTATAAGTATTGGTTTTACAATTGGATTAAAAATTAGGATTTCCTCTTTTTCCAGAATATATATATACGTATGTAAATACACTTTTTTTCATTCAAATTCAACATTTTTTCAAATAAACTCAACATTTTTTTAATCAAATTTAACATTTCTTCAAACAAATTGTTTGACAAAATGTTCAATTTGAATGAAAAATTGTTTAATTTGTTTGAAAAAATGTTGAATTTGTATGGAAAAAAGTATATGTGCCAGATTGTAAATTAGCATGAAGTTTAGACTAGATTTTTTCAGATAAATACCATAAAAATAAAATGAAAATTTTTATGATAAATCGATGAATTTTTGTTGATTTTAAATTTCAGAATTATATTTTGGGTAAAAAATAAAATATCTAATTTTATTTTTGAATATCGATTATCAATTTTTAATTAGAACAATAAATACATAAAAATTTAAATTAAATTAAAGTCAGAAAAAAAACACAATTATTGTATAAACAAAACAACTGTAAATTTACCTCGCCTAGCTGATAATTTGTTAAAACCTGGAGCTAAAAAAGCTGGTGGTGGTGTTATAGGTGGTGCTGGAATATTATCCCAACACGGTACAACATCCGGCTGATCTCGATATAATTCTAAATGATGTTTTTCACATCGTCTTCTTCGTCTAATGCTGGGTGCAATTGTTTTCATAGTAGCCGAACGTGACATTTTTGTACTAGTATTTAACAGATACCGAAACTAAAAAATTGCCAAAAAAAACAATACCATTGATTAATACTCCGATTTGCGATTTACCTTTTTGGACAATTCTTTACTTTTATTTAAATTTAAGTTAATTTGAATTTTTAATAATTTATATTTTTTTAATTCATATTTTATTATATTATCATACTTTATTTTTTTTTATAAATAATTTAATAAAATATTTTAAAGTTATTACTTTTTTTAAATGTATAACGACCAAACTATGTCTATATGGTTGTACTTTTAGATATTTGTAAATTTAAATTAAATTTTGATTAAAAATTTCAATATTTTCATTTAATTTGAAATATTAAAAACAACATTTAAATATGAAATTTTTTATTATATTTAAATTATTATTATTATTTATGTTATTTATTTTTAATATTTTTTTTATTTATATTTTTAAATTTTTAAAAAATTTTTAACAAATATTTAAAATTTTGTTTGCAAAATTGATTAGATTAACACTGTAAGCACTTTATTAGAAACTGTTAAATTGTTTAATAACTTTATTATATATACTTTAAATATCTTAACAATTTAAAAAATAAAATAAAAACAAAATTCAACGATATTATTTACAGAAACATGTGTTCGTTATATAATAATGTATTTTATGTACAGTTTTAAAAGCAGCCAAATTCCTGTAACTAAATCAAAAAATAATTACATTAAAATATAAGTAATAAAGTACAAATGCAATAAACATCTTTAATCATAATAGACAAGTATTTAAGGACCTGCACAGTAAACATCACCCGAATGAACTGTCAATATATAAATAAGTTGTATATATAACAGAAATGCGCTGCTGCGCATACGGTTGAAAAAAATTCTATTTCGTTTCATAATATACAAACTTTTAAACAAAGTATTTCCATTTTGTGTCCTTTAACATATTATTTGAATACATAATTAAAGGAAATTTAGTTTTGTATAAAAAGTCCCAGAGAAAACTCTATGAACAGTCTCTGAAATGTTAATTAGGAATTTATTAATCTACCTACTTTACATTTCTCAGAAAAATTTATATTCATATGGTTTTATTATTCCCCAAATACATTATGCGCATTTGAGTTCTTATTAAAATAAAAAACAAACAAATCAGTTATTATTATTACTTACGTGTTACGTCAAATAAAAACAAAAATACAAATTCATCTAAAATAAAAAATATAAAAACAACAAAAATAAAAAAATAATCAGTTGAATTCTTCAATCATATGAGCACTAGAGGCCCTTGTTGAGTAATTATAATTCAATTTAACACCAAATTTAAAGTTTTTAAAAGAACAGTAATATACGTACTTAAAGCAAAATTTTAAGTTTGTTCAGCTATTATTCAAAAACGGTAAGTCTGATACTCATCCAAAATATTCCGTTAATTAAGTGTATAAATTTTTAAAAAAAATTATGAAAAAGATGTTGCTCTAGTTTTTATTTCTTCAAAGCTTTTACTTCTTAAAATTATTTAGATATAATTTTGCTAACCCGATTTTCTTTAACCCTCTGTAGCCCAGGTTAAATTTGAAGATAGACTCTCGTCTAAATTAATTTTTTTCCTAGAACACTCGAAGGAATCACCCCTTAAAATATTTTTGCTCTAATATTTTTTTTGACAAGAAGAGCTCAATGGAAAACTCGTTCGGGCATATCGATTTGTCAAAAACTTTCTTGGCTTACAATTGTCATAATTGGTCCTGTGGAAACTTAATTTAAAGAAGTATATATTTGTTAGGCGATTATTTGAAGTAATGTTGATGTTATTCAAAATCTGTGGAGAAGTAACGTTTCCTTTAATAGTTTCAGTAAGAAAAATTGCATCCGCCACTTTTCGTCTGAATTTCAAATTTTTAAAATGAATTGAGATACATAGGTTGAAATGTTCATGAGGAGGTAAAATTAATGAATTTGGCCATTGGCAGTTACGGAAAGCAAGTCTTAAAAAAATTCTTTGCACTGCCTGAATTCTATTGATATGAACATCATAGAAATGTGACCAAACTTGACCTAGCAGTATACTCCAAATTTTGTCTAACGAGACTAGAATAGAAATATTTGAGAACATAGTGATCGTTAAATTCCAAGGAACCAGGATGCGTTTATTCAGTTTAAACCAAATTGGCTAAGTAGTTTCTGAGATACAGGTTTTAATTCAAATTAGGGTTCTGGTAAAAAAATAATAATTACAGGTTTTAATTCAAATTAGGGTCCTCTAAGTTTTGGGAAAGATGTTGTCGTCAGGATTCAAACATGTGCACAAAATTTGAACCAGTTGGCCCAGTAATTTCTGACATAAAGAAATTGACCCAAAAAAAAGCTCCAGTTTATGCCCAAAATTTTCTAATAAGAAAGAGTTTTCATCGGAGCTTAACATGTGTCCTTAAATCTAAAACAAAATTGCACAGTAGTTTCTGATATGAATTTTCGTTCAAATAATAACTTTGGCGATAAGCAGGTCCAATCAATTTCGCAGAAAGTATTGGCATCGGGATCCAAGGTGTGTTCCAAACTTCATATCCCTAGCTCAACAGGAAGTGGGTATAAAATGCCTGAATATATTTTACACGTTGTGACATATACCACGGTAAACTTATAAAAAACTGTAATAAAAACACTAACTTTATTAACTATATTACAGTTGTATGTACATTTTTCAAAATTAAAAAAACAAAAAATAGATAAATAAAATTTTAAAAATTTGCTTTATGAATGGCTATCACAAATTTTCCGTAGTAATATTAACTACACTAAAAAGGTGAAAATAAGCTTCCTTAAAAAATTCTATATTGTCATAACATCTGACGTCAAGCATCAAGAAAGAATGGTAGTTAAAGAAGAAATAAGTTTTATAGCAAAAAAAGAAATAAATTGAACTTGCTAAGACTAAGAAAAGCAAGGTGTCAAAATCTACATCTACACTCACGATTTTTAAACATTAATCAGCACTGGCCCTAATCAAATAAATAATCGAATACTAGTCATGCTACCAGCAACAATAAATGAATACAAGTCAATCGATATGCTATCAGTCAGTATGATATAATAGATGTCGACGAAGTTACCCATTTTTTCAAACTTAGCAACGTATACAAGGCTTTGTGCTAAGATGTTGGGAAATGTAATTGAAGCGACCATTTTAACAAGAAAAGGACACGATGAAATGGTTTTTATTCCACGATTTGCCTTTTCACTTTAAAATATTGCACCTTCTACTAAGACTTGCGTTCTAAATTACGATCAACAAGGTATAGAAAGAGTCTAATAAGTACTGCGGAGTGGGTTTGAGGTCGCTACTTTTCACGAATGAATAATAATTAATTAATGAATTAGTTTAGAGGACCAAAAATTAAAATCTTACTATTTACCTCTAGCATAAGATTTATACTAAAATGAAATTAAGAATTTAATGTTTGAATATAATAGAAACAAAAATGTTTATTACTAATACCTAAAACAAGTTTCATACTAATGTAAAAATAAACAATTATGTAGTTGCCAAAAATACTTCTTATTACAATTACAACGCAACAAGCAATTTTTAACTTCAACGATACAAATTCGTATTCCCTTACAGCCAACCAATGGTTAGCTTAATAAAAAAGAAACATCAAAACTTTCCTTTCCAAATTAAAAATGAAGAAAGCCTAAGAGTTTCCCAAATTCTCGGACAACGTCGGATAACTCTGCTAGTAGCATAGAGTAATTATATAAATAGATTGCTAGTTACTTTTTCAAATATAAAAATTTTGTGTTCATTCAAAAGAATATTACTCAATTTTTGACTGGTTATAAGTTGAGCGCAATGTATTTTGTACTCATAAATAAAAAAATTTTGTGTACCTACTACCGATCCACATTTTTGTTTGCAATTATGCCAACAGTGTCAACGATATAAAAGTTGTAGGTATAGGTAAGGTACTCAAAATGAATATATGTGAATACTAAGAACAGAAGCTACAGTATATATAGATACTTCTTTGCTGCTCGCATTTTTACTTTACTTATGTGATCAAAATTAAAAATTACACAATGTGTTTATAAAAAACTATACAAGCATTTAAAGTCCTTTCAATAGGTATAGTATTCACCACAAATAATATTAAAAATCAAAGTATTGAATTTATTTTTAATTAGAAATTGAAGGAATTCAAGATTATTGCTATATTTATTGTTATTTTGCTTTAATTTTTAAAATTTGAAGAATTAATATTTTTATTTGGACTTGGTTAATGTGATTTATGAAATTTGTGATTTCAATAGAGGAAAGGGACAAAAAAATTAATGTTGGTTTTGTAAAATTAAAAATAATTCAAATTGATTTCTATTAAAAGTATACTGAAAAGTAGGTACCTACATGTATTTTTAAATTTTCAGCAATTTTGATTTTGTTAATTTTGTGTGTTTCTTACCGTAGATAATAATATGAATAGTATATACATAATATAATTATGAACATAACAAACATACAATCTATCAAAATTTAAAAAAATAATTAAAAAAAGTAAAACTGGACATTTTATTCTTTATATGTATTGTTAGCTGTTTTTATTTCTTCAAAAATTATTTCATCTGAAATAGAAATACGATTTTTAACCAAGTTCATATATTGAGTTGAATGAGTGCTTCCCAAATGAAATATTATTTATTATTTTTTACAGCTTAATATAAAATTTATATTTAATTTAATATAAAAATTACTTAGCTACAAAAATTCAAATCGAATGAAAAAAAGTTTCAAGCAAAAATTATATGCATATAATGATATTAACTACATTATGTATGTTTAGAAAATAATGCCTATATAAACATCATTATTTTCTATTATTCTTTCAATTATACAAGCCAACAAGAGATATTCAACAACCACAAATTTTAACTTTGAATATAATGTCAAAAATTTTTCAAATATAATGCCATTATTTGAAAATAATGCCAATTAAAAATCATTATTCTCTTACAATATAGCTATAATAATTATACATTGCGTAACAATATAATGACAAATTAAATATCATTTTCCTCAGTTCCATTCTCATTTACAACATACATACACTCAAACACACTGTCTCTATTTAGTTTCCTAGCAACAACAACAAAATAATAAATGAAGCGACAATAAAACAAAATCTTAGAAGGAAAGAAAATTGAATGAGTCACTGATATTCATTCCAAATCTACCTGATATAACTAGAAAATATCTGATAGAAATAGATTATCTAGGGAAACAACAACAAAAAATCGCATGACACAAAATGAATTTACAAATAAAAAAAGTAGCAAGGAATGGATTAATTTTGTGCATTATTGTGGTTGTTGACTTAAATGAGATTCAACCTTTATATAAATAATGTATGTAGTTTTGGGTTTTTTTTTTAGAGAGAATTATTGATTTGTGTTAAGTAATTATGTGTTTTTTGTTATTGAACGCTACATTGTTTATTTTCAGCCATAATTTTGTTTTATGCAGTTTTGAAACAAAGTTTTTGTTAACAAATGTAAAAATTTAAAACGTTTTTGTTTTTATTGTTTATAATTAATTAAAATAGATAATTGTGATTGTGTTATTGAAAGCTTAAGAAAAAATAATTTTCGGTTAGAAGTTTTGAGGAAAAATTATTAATTGTTAAAGATGGTAAACCAGTACTTGCTCTACTAATAACAATAAAACGATGTAATCAGCATTTTTCAGTAAAATATTTTAATTCATATACGTGGTATTTTCCAATATAAATATAGAAAATATATATTCACACTTTTTTTACATTGTTTTCTTAAAGTCAGAGCTTAAATTAATTTTCAGATGAAAATTTTAATAACAAAAACAGTATTTGCGAAATATTAACATTTTTAATTGAAACTGGATTAAAGTATTCTTTAATAATTTTATAATAAAATTTATAATAACACTTCATAATAACTACTTCAGTTGAGCGATCGTTTTACTGCCTAAACAGAAATAAAACTACTTTGAGAAGTAGATGTGAACAATTTTGACTGTCAAAATTAGCAAAAATTTCAATAGAAAAAGAAAAGCCAAAGCAAAACTGATGCTTCCTTTTATAGTGCTTCCCCAGTTGAAAATTCCACGCCCCGTTACTGGTATGTATGTATGTACGCATGTATGTATGTACGCATGTATGTATGTACACCCAGAGAAATAAAAAATTATTATCCATGATTATTAAAGGAATAATTTTAAGTTTCATTAAAATGTACAGAGATGGTCCTAGAACTCATTCGATATACGTTTTGTGATTAATACATTTAAAAATTTGGAATAGATTTTCCAAATCAGCGGGTATGAATCTGAATCATAAGCTTATAAAAACTAACAATTAAAAAAAAAAACAAGAACCTTAGTAGGCACCCGCATAAAGCATACCTTATACCATAATCATAGTGTATGTGTATGATTATGTTTTCAGTGTAAAGTTTTAAATATAACGGACATTTTACAGTATAATCATACCGTATGATTATGATTTCATATTATAATTATATAAAACGTTTTGGTCAGCGTCAAAATCAAATTAAGTTTATAAAAGTGTTTTGAACAGAACATAAAAATATAATAATATAAATAATAGCATACAAAAAATAAAGTAACATACAAAAAATACTACATAATAATAAACTATTATTTAAAATTAAACTTCCACTATTTTTATAATTTGCCTAATATGTGTAATATTATTTATTTTTAATATTTTGTGATTTCTGTAGTACTTTTAGTACAACCAGTTGCATAATTCAAAAGCAACTGAAATATTAGAAGAAGTTCTCACTGATAAGACGTGACTTTCTTTGCATTCAACTCCTTTTGAGGTATTCGAATTAAAGTGGAACAAAACATTTGATTTGCGCAGAACTCAAATTACTTTGAGTAATTTACTTTTCACTACTGAAATTTTTGACAATTGGCCACTTTATAAAAACAGTTTTAGACATCGTTTTAGTAAGTTTTTTTTATTGCCCTGAGCAAAAATTACAATTATTGTTCAATTCATATATATTTTTCTAGGTCGATATAGATTTTGAGTGTCTTTTTCCTGAAAAATCAAATCTATTACTTAGTTACTGGAAAAATTATTCAAATTTCAAATTTGCTTTTTCAAATATTTCAAACTAAAATAAATTTATTCCTGCACCAAGATCTATCTTCAAATTCGGGTGCGTACACTTAATTCAATTTTTATTAGAATCTAAGGTACTTAATAAATTAGTGTTAATTTTTTTTTTCTTTCAGAAATACGACTCTTGCAACTAATTCAAATACTTCTTATTGATAATCAAATTTGGAAGGTAACAATTGAAGAGTTACAGTTATTTTACTTGGAATAAAATATATATCAAAAATCAATAATAATAATAATTTATAAAAACTGATAATATGAGAATTCAAAATAAAAATTTAAAAAAATTATATATTTTTTTATTTGAAGCGGGGGGTTTAGGGGCACTAGCCCCCAAATTTAAAAATAAAGTATTTTATTTTTTTACTAAAACTGTGTCGTATGCGTTTACCTGTCGTCGGCAAAAACAGGATTCCAATAAATGCGTAGCGGGGGTTTGGGGACAGCAGTCCCCGACTTTAAAAATAAAATATTTTTTTTAATATTTTTTACTAAAACTGTGAGGTATGCGTTTTTTTGGTTTTTTTTTGTTCAAGTTCTTTGGTCCCGACTTTCGAACCGTCGGACCAACCCGAAATTTTTAAAAAATATTCATAATAATTATTAATAATCTTTTTCTAGAAAATACAAGTTAAACATGTGATACAGAGTTTCGGCCGTTATTCCTTGGACCTCGGACCTATTGTCTTCATCACATTTATTTTGTTTTACTGGATTTTGTTTTACTAGATTTTTTTTTACTGGATTTTTCTTATTGAATTTTGTCATTCGGGATTTTGTTTTACTGGATAACGTCCGCAACCAATTAAAACATTTAAAAGACATGCTTGAATATAAAGCAATATTTTCTTATTTGATCAGTTCAATTCACGCAATTACCTACAACAGCCAACTAATGGTTAGCTTTCTAAAAACATCAAATAATATTTTCCATTCCAAATTAGAACAATTAAATCAAAAAAGCTCCTAAGCCAACAGCTCGGCAACGTTAGTTTTCTATAAAAAAGTATGAGAGAAGGATATCAGTTGAATGGTCATTTAAACATTATTTATTAAATTATTAATATATTACATACATTTTTTAAATTTTTTTTTGTCCATATGGGTATTATTATTTCATTCGCTTATACTTATAAATAAAGTTCTTACAAAATAATTATAAAAGGAGCAAAAATTCATTGAATTATTTATCTGTAAATAATTCAAACCGGTTCAATACCACATTGTACGATTTTTTATTATTTTTATTTAATAAATAACGAGTACCTATAAGATTTATTTTAGGATTTCAAGTCCCTGCTCTTTTAAAAACCTTAAATTTGGCTTTAACTTTATTTATAATTAATTATCAGACTATCTACGTTTACGAATAAATAAAAATCGCAATAAGAACATAAAAATTAATTGTAAAGTAAAAGTTTTTGTTTAAAGGCAGTTCAAAGGCTCAAAGGAAGATGACCTTCGTATTTCTGTTGTAATTTTTTTCCATAAGTAATTGAAATACCAACTTCCACCTACCTACATTCTCGAATTTTTACTAAATAAAATAGTATTAATTTTAAAATTTTAATTTAAGAAAATATTAGAAATACAAAACTTTACAAAGAATCCTAAGATGCATAATAGGTAGGCACACCAAAGCTTCGATTTACGTCGATCCCTATATACGTCGTTTCGCAGTTACGTCTGAAATATTTTGGGTAAATTTAAATTCGATTTACGTCCGATTTCCCGCAATTAAGACGTTTGAAAAAAATTTTCTTTATTTTCTTAAAAATTATAAAATTTTAAGATTTTTTTTAGCTTAAGGCAGCACTACATATGTATATCCTGCACTATACACACATATATATTTTTGAAATAATAATAAAAGTTGTGCCTAAACTCAACGAGTATTTATACGTCGATTCGGTTTAAATCGAATTTTTTTGGAACCTAACTTCGACGTAAATCGGAACTTCGATGTATATAAAAAAAATTACTTAATTAAATTTTCATGTAATTTTGGAAACGTAGATATACTAAAACTCAAATGTATACCTACGAAATTTAATTTCTAAACTTGTAACAAGTATTTGGTATTTGTGGAATGAGTCTACATTTAACTGAATGTCGTAAACAAAAATTATATTATTTTGACCAATCCCCAAATCAAAACAGTCTTTACCCAAATACCCACAACATATTATTATAATAAATTTGGATTTATAATAATATATAAGTATATAGTTATTAATATGTACATACATACATAATATTTTTTTTTATCAAACCATAATTATTTGCAAAATCTTTTATATATGTAGGTATATATTTTTTTTTATTTACATGAAAAACAATAGAAACAACAATATTTATAGCTCTGATTTTATTTTAAGAAGTACCTATATTCTAGAACAGAAAAGTAGTTAAAATAAAAATAAAGTATACGTAGGTACGTACATATTACGTTTATATAATATAAATATATAAAATTTATCTTCATTTAAAATAAGTTATATAACATCTGATAACATATTATGTGATATACATAAGTATATATTTACATATCTCATTAGTTTGAGAATTACTAACAAACGATTTATAATTTATAAAATACACTGCGATTTGATTATTTTCTTCTTTTTTAATATAATTTAGTCTTAAAGTTTATTTATATTCAACAATAATTTAAGTTATTGGTTGATAATATATAGTAGTATGTATGTAGAACACTTTATGTATTGTGTATAACAATTTCCTACTGTCAAAATCAATATTATAAAAATTGTTCATTTATTCATTACAAAAAGAACTGTTGATTAAATATATTCCTTTATTGTCTTTTTTCTTCAATATTTTTTACAAAAAACTCAAATTTAAAACTCGAAAAGGATACATTTTTGCTTTTAAAATTCTTTACGTTTTAATCATATAAATTGAAGAAATTTTTCAATTTAGAAAATTCCTTTCAACAATTTTAAAATTAAATAACATTGTATATATTTATAATATACCTATTAATTTTTTTATTTAAGATGAATTTAAATAACTAAGTGTACTTTATTTCATAAATACTATCGTTTGTTGTTTAAGAAACCAATAACGTTACCTTCTTGTACATACTTAAATATATTTGTCTTACATAAAATAAAATAAGCCAATATATTTTTATTTATAAGTACATACATAATTCATTTTTCTCTTTTTTTCTACATATTTAGTATATTATTTGTTTTTATGTGAGTCTGATTATGTATATAAATTAATAAAATAATAATTTTTTTTAATATTATTTTAACATTTTTATCAGTTTTTAATGTTATTTTTCTTTTTAATTGAAACACAATATTTTATTTGAAATTTAAGAAAACAAAAAGAACAAAAATTAATAAACTGAAATTGTGGGGGTAGCATTTTTTCTATATCCAGTTTTGTTTCTAATACTTATTCCAAATAATAATTTTTTTTCAGGCGGAAGACATTTTATTAACTTATATTGTTCTTGGTATATTTCATTTTAAAATATGTATTTTGTTTTTTTATAAAATAAATAAACGTTTTTTTTTTTGTCTTTATGCAAATAAAAGTTAAAAATCAAAACAAAAAATAAAATAAAATAAAATGTTAATATTATTTCTTTTTCAATTTGAATATAAATAAAACTCGTATACAACCGAATTCACTGAATAGTTCTACAGAACTGATCAGAACAAAAAGGTAGTACAATTGTACAATATAACAACAAAAAAATGAAAAACAAAATATTGAAGAAACAGAAGAATAAAAAATATAACTCATAGTCATAATAGCTGTTCTTTTATAAAATTTTCTTAATAAGGAAAAACAAAAACAAAAACGAACAAAAATATAAACTTTTATACACATATTATTTTATAATATACGTTGTATTACTTGTATTTATTATTATGAGTTTACTCTTATATCAAAAAATGTATACATACTATTCATTTATATTCAATAAACTGAAATAAAGCTTTTGTGTGTTAAAAGCTGCATGCAATACATACTTATCTTATTTTACGATATTTTTTTAAAATTTCACAAGAAAATGGTTTTTAATTTTTTTTATTAAAGTTAATTTCTTTTAAATCATTCTAAATTCACTAAACCACAATAAGAACGTTTATAAAAAGTTTAAAGAACTGAGAATGTGAAATAAGAAGTATAACAATGAAAGGAAGGAATTCATCAAAGGGAATAGCATGGTTCTTAAGAGCCTAAAATCTTAAATGTTTGAATTTATCTTCAGCATCAAATGATTATTATAAAGTTATGAAACGTTGATAACATAAAGCACAAAACCAAAGAGCTAAAAAACAAAATTATTTTTACCATACTACATGTTGTAGTGGATATGTCATCTAATTACTAATCAGAAATTTCTGAATTCGAATCTCGCGCAGGGCATAGATGTTTAATTGAATTTTTATTTTATTATATTTTATGAAATGTGTGCAGAGCATAATTTGATATGTAGTAATAACTTAACTAAAATAAAACTACGCTTTTTTAGAAGGCATAGTTCCTGACAAAAGTAGTAGTTTTTCACATACAGCTTTGATCAGATAAATAGCACACAATTTAATTTTTTCTTATTTTCGGGTCATTTCTGCAGAAATTAATTCAAAATTATAAATTAATGCAGTTTTGCTTTCTTCAAATATTACTTTATTATTTACGAAAACAACTAAATGTGTGCTATTCATAGATATAGAAAAATTAACTGTTATTTCAATTATTAATCAAATTGCTTGACCAACTAAATAGTAAAAATGGAGTGCTAATAATTACTTTTAATTCAAACGTGATAAATTTCAGTTCTTAAAATTAAAAATAAGTTTAAAAAATTTGAATTCATAAAGCTGAAACTCTATTTTTGACTTTTGACGAATTCATTCTTTCTTCCAAATCCTTTTTCCCTTTACCCTCACGTAAAATAATTTTGTATAAAGGAATCCTTTCCTAGTGTTTGGGTAGTGTCTAAAAAAATAAATAAAAAAAAAACAGTTGGAAGACTAAATGGAAGAGTTGGTCTCTTTGGACGCATATAACCAAAAAATAAAGCCAAAACAATACAAAATTGGTTTGCAGAGGAGCAAAAATTTCTTATTAAGAAAAACGTGTAATTAAAATAGTATATTGGAGTTCACCACTGTACTTTAACCGGTTAACACGGAAAAGAATGAACGCGGATTAATGTTTTTATTGATATTCTATTAGAATCTCGAAATAACAAATTTGGCTTATTATATAATAAATAAATTTATAAAAAATGAAAAATCTAAAAATAAATAATCATATTAAAATAATAATATGAATAAGATTATATTTACTAATTAAGTGTCAAACTAATCAAACTCAATCAAACATTATAAATATAAAGGGGAAAAAAAAACAAAGTCAAAATAATAAACATTTTAAAATCAATATTTTTCAGCAAACAATAATTTATTTAAATTACTATAATAATAATAATAATAACTACTATAATAATAACTCTTATTTTATCCATAATTTATTTAAATTACACAAATTGTTTAAATTAAATTTTCATAATTTCACATTGCAATGCCAAAATTCAACTGATGTGGCTTATATATAAAAAGCATTATAATAAACAAACTTAAAAAATCAAAAAATCATCATTTTAAAAATAATAATAATTAAAAAAAAAATTCCAACTAAATTGAAAATCACGAGCTTAAATTTCCAATTATTACATTTAATTTTAATCAATATTCTAACAAAACAGTTTTTAAATTAAATTTTTATATTTCCAAATAATAATAAGAAAAAAAATAAAATAAAAAAATAGAATAAAAATCAAAACTACTTAACTAAACACATAATTATAATATACACATAATAACTAACTAAACCAAATCCTACATTAGGCTAAAACAATACCTAACTACATACTTTTATTCAGCCTCTCTAATGAAAAAACAATCAAAAAGAAAAAATAAAAATAAAAATAAAAAAAAATAAAAAGAACAAACAAAAATCTTTATATTGGATTTTATCAAAATTCAATACAACCATCTTATTCCTTCAAAGCAATTTCTATTTTATTAAAGTCAGTAACTGTCCTCAACAAGTAATATTCCTTTTATCTCTTTCTTCTTTATAATTTACATACCATGTAAACTTTGGAAAAACAGAAATAATCTTGTCACAGTTTTATTTATTATTTTTTTCTCACACTTCGGTTTATTAATCTACTGAGATTGCATATGTGATGTTGATTTTACATACAGTAAGGGTCATAAAAAAATGCTGTATGTATAACAATGAAGTCGTAGATGCATTCTCAGTGGATCTTTAGTTTGAGTCGGTGGTGAACATGAGGATTACGTTATTATTAATTTTTTATTTTTTTCTCTTCTTCTCACTACTTCCATTAAATATAACTTTTATTTTATTTATTTATTTATTTTTGGTTTTTTATTTCTGTTCTTTTTCCTTTTTTTCTCAATACTTAAATTACTCCCAATATTATTAATATAATCTCTTTTATAGATGACAATTGCCACTTTTTTTTTTTTTTTTTTAATGGCCAAAATAATGGGATAAACACCCTAGCTGCTTTCGCAGAATTTTAACCAGTTAGTAATAGTAATAGAATAAAAGAAAGTACAAAGGAAATAAATAATAACATAAACGGAAAATAAGAGAATAGATGAGAAATAGAAATAGTAACACAGGTTTACAGACAACTTAACAGAAATTGATTCACTCTTTTTTTGAAAACTTCCAAGTTGTATTTTTGGGGGAACACATAAGGTGGTAGAGTGTTCCATAGTTTAGAGGTTCGGTTAACGAAAGAATTTTTGTATTTCACAGTTCTGGTTCGAAGAGGCTCGACTACAAATTTGTGGGAAAGGGCTGCTCTGCGAGTATTTCGTTGGAATGGTTTTATTTTTGGCATAATACTTTTAATTTCGTCAGAACAATTACCCAATAGGTATTTATAAAACAGAGTGGCTGCTCCTACATTTCGACGGTGACTCAGCGATGTTAGGTGTTGTGTAACATCTCCATCATTAATAATTTTGATGGCTCGCTTTTGTACTTTATCTAAGTACTGGAGGGTACTGTTGGGTGCACCGCCCCAAATATGTGAGTTATACTCAAGTCGTGGTCGAATGTATGCCTTATATATTAGAAGAAGGTTGGATGATGTAAAATATTTTTTACTTCTGCTTAAGAATCCCAAACATTTCGCGGCATCTTTTGCAATTGCAAAAATATGGTCCTGCCACGAAAGTTTGTTGTTTATCTCCATTCCAAGAATTCTTAAGGTTTCGGAGTTTTCAATATTTACATTATCGAAAAGGATGTTTGTTAATGAAGGCCTTTGCTTTGTTTTTGAAGCGTTAAATTTTACCCTATTTACACTTCCCCAGGCTTGAATTTTTTGGAGATCGCTGTTTAGAGCTCGAGAGATGTTATTTCGTTCTCTATTTACCGAAGTCTGGGTCACTTCAGCAGCTTTCTCAAAAAAATACAAGGAATCAAGGGTGCTATCATCAGCAAAGCTATGTATATGATTTGAAGACGTGGATAGGAGATCATTTATAAAGATTATAAATAATGTTGGAGAAAGAACTGAGCCTTGAGGGACACCAGCATTGATATTGAATTTTTGGGACATAAACCCATCCAAAACAATTTGTATTGAACGGTTTGAAAGGAAACTTTCAATCCAAGTGTTGAGTAAGTTTCCTAGACCAATTGCTTCTAGTTTTTTTAGTAATGCTGCGTGCCAAATGCGATAAAAAGCTTTGGAGATATCTAGAGCGATAACTTTAGCTTCACCGTATTTTTCTATGCATTGGTGCCATTTTTCAGTCAAAAAGGTCAAAAGATCACCAGTTGACCTTTTTGACCTAAAACCATATTGGCAATCGCTTAGAAGGTGATTGCTTTCTAGATATGTTTTTAACTGAAAGTTAATTATAGTCTCCATGACCTTTGATATTACTGATGTTAAAGCAATTGACCGGTAGTTTGAGGGATTTCTAAGGGCACCCTTTTTTGGGATTGGCTGGACATGAGCTATTTTCCATGAGGATGGGTAAATACCAGAAACATATGATTTGTGGAAAAGTTTGCTCAGCGGTCTGGCTAGGGTATTTGCACAATTTTTTAGTACTAATGGAGGGATGTTGTCAGGCCCGGTAGATTTGTTGGAATTCAGATCCTTTAGAACTTTTGCAACAACTCGAGGACGGAAGAAAACTCTTTTAAGTGAGCATTCAGTTGGTTCAAAGGCAGGTGGAATTGCTGTTGTTGCTGGTAATGTAGAGTTTCATGCGAAAATTTTTGCAAGCAGGTCTGCCCTGAGTTCGGGATCTGAAATAACAGCATTGTTATCAATCAGCGGAGGTGTTGCTGATGATGAAAAGTTTTGTTTGACTATTTTAGCAAACGACCAAAAATTTTTACCACCTTTTGGGTAGTGAATAATTTGTTGTCTTAGGCGACTATCATATTGGAATTTTTGCTGTTTTAATACTAGTTTACAGCTTTTACTAGCCTGTTTATAAGTTATCCGGTTGCTTTCACTCGGTATGTTCTTGTAGGAGTAGAAAGCTTTCTTTTTGTTTTTGACTGCTTGCTTGCATATGTTATTGAACCAATTATATTTTTGAGTTGGTTTAGCACTCTTAAGTTTATTACTTTCAAAGTAAATTTTTGCAACATTCGAGGACTTTCAGCGTATTTTCATGCCGTTGAGTCCCATTTACATTCTCAAAAACCAGCAATATTAGCGTTAAGCGAAACACAAGTTTCGAGTGGTAATTCTGATTACAATGTCAGTAACTATACACTCGTTCCGCATTTCGTCCCCCATAGAGGTATCGCTTTATACTTGAGAAATGATATTGCCTTCAATACTCTTCACTCAAATACGTGCTCCAACCCACTATTTCACTATACTTGGGTTAAAATGCACGTTGCAAGGCATATTATCCACTTCGGTACTCTATACAGATGTCCCCAAGCAAACGAGCTTGAAACTGTTACGGAGATTAAAAACTTATCCAATCAAATTGGAAAAACGAATTCCCATATTTTGGATAAATATCCAGAATCTGAAATTTTATTGGCTGGAGACTTCAATATTCATAACAAAAAATGGCTCCGCTTCTCCAGTCACGATAGTCCTGAAGGCAAACATTTCGAATTATTTTCAAATTTTTTCAACTTATTTCAACTTGTCAAAAGTCCTACTAGAATCCCAGATCGAAGTGACCAGGACGAAGTGAACATCTCCTAGATTTATTTCTGACCACTCATCCAGAAAAATATATCATCTCTGTTAACTCTTCCCTGAGTCGATCGGCCCACTGTCTTATCAGCACTGAATCCCACATTAACAAGTTCTCCAATCAAAAAGCGTCTCCCCAAAGACTAGTATGGCATTACAACCATGCCAATTGGGAAGGTTTCAACAATTTTTTAAACGCTCTTGATTGGGATGAGTGTTTTCAACGTAAAGATGTTGACATCGCTGAGAATGTTATTTGTAAAGTAATATTGATTGGAATGAAAACCTTCATTCCAAACTCCTATAAAACGAAAAGCAAAGCTCCACATCGTGATTTAATAATATTTGTAGTGATGCATTAAAAATGAAGGAAAATGCATACGTAAAATACAAGGCTAATGTGTCCAATGAAACCCGTAAGAATTATAAAGTGGCCAGTAATTAATGTAAATCAATCATCAAAAAACAAAAATTTTTGCATAAACAAAGGTTGAGGCAAAACCTTAGCCGCCCCAAAAATAGTAAATCATTTTGGTCTTTCGCCAAAATTGTTAAACAAAATTTTTCCAACCGATGATTGTCATCGACAGAATTATATCTGATTCAAATGAAAAAGCCAACCTTTTTGCGAAATTATTCGCTGCTAATTCCACACTCCCTCCCACAGCTCAAAAAGTACCAATTCTTCCTGAAGTAGACTTTTCCCCTGGAAAAGTTTATTTTAGAACACGCACTGTGGTGAAAGTTCTTATGAATATGATATAAGGAAGTCGACCGGCCCTGATGGGATTCCAGCTATGGTCTTGAGACACATTGCCCTCGTCATTTCTAAACCGCTGCGCAATCTCTTTCATTTATCATACTCCACTGGTAAATATCCAACTCAATGGAAAATTGTGCATGTTAAACCTATTCCCAAAAAAGGTGACAAAAGCGATCCCTCCAACTACAGACCTATAGCCATCACGTCGATCCTCTCTAAAGTAATGGAGATTATTATGAACAAAAAGCTAATGAAGTATCTTGAATGCAAAGGTATCATTAGTGATAGCCAATATGGTTTTAGATCACAACCCTCCACAGGCGATCTAATGACTTGCCTTAGCGAGAAGCTTAACATTAGCATTCACAACTCTGACGAATCTACTGCTGTAGCTCTGGATATTTCAAAAGCCTTTGATCGAGTCTGGCATTGCGCTCTTTTATCCAAATGCCAAGCTATAGGCCTGGGTTCTGTTTTCATAAAATGGATTGGAAATTTCCTCTCGAATCGTTCGATTCGTGTCTTAATTGACGGATTCATATCCGACAAAAATCATATTAACGCTGGTATTCCTCAAGGATCAGTTCTCCTACCTACTGTCTTTTTGATAGTTATCAATTATCCAATTAACTTTCAATCATATCCATAGTTCTGCAGACGACACCACTCTAGTAGCATCCTTCGATTTGCTTCGAAAATCACATGCTACAATACCTGTTACTGATACTAAACGTAACATCATGGTCAGCACGCTTAACCATGACTTAGCTATTATTTTCAACTGGGGAAAAAGTAATAGAGTTAGTTCAACACCTCCAAAACTCAAAGCTATGTAGTCTCGCGCAAAACTACCCCATTTAACCCCACCCTATTATTGGGGGGTGTGCGTATTCAGCGAACCGAACACTTTAATATCCTGGGCATGAAGCTCAATAATAAAATGATATGGAATGACCATATCTTTGACATTGCTAAAAATACCGCGAGATGTTTGGGTTTTTTCAGTCGTTGCAAAACGTATTTTTCTCCCCAGGACATGCTAAATATCTATAAATCATACATACGACCCAAGTACAATTCACATATATGGGCCGGTGCATCACGTACCGCACTAAATTTTCTGGACAAAGTACAAAAGCGTGCCATTCTTATTGACAACCGTAATGTGACATCCTCCCTTGTACCACTTGAAAATCGTCGTATTGTTGGAGTACTTTCCCTATTTGATAGATATCTCGTAGGTTAAGACACTTGTTCAGATGAAATAAAAACCCTAATGCCACTTCTCAAACATTTCCGCCGGAAACAAGAGAGATATCAAGTGCCCACCCCTACTCAGTGCAAATTCCAAGGTGGCTCAGAACTGGCTATGGGAATTCGTTTGTAGTCAAATTTTCTCGAATGTGGAACAATACAAGAATGTGGATATTCCAACAAACGTGTTTTCCCAATGCAAAAATATACCTACGTACAATATACAAAAGTTCAAGAGTAATATTAATAAATTTATTCAAAATGTCCCTACTGATCAAAGGGATATTTTCCTTTCTCCAATCCTCAATTAGTCCAAGCTATATATTCGTATATAAAGGTATCGTTTGCAACCTAGTGTTTGGCTTAACTTAAAAAAAAAATATACATTATGTAGTACGTACTGACTACAAAAACTGAATCAGGTAAACGATGGAATGATTTACGAAACAGCTTTCAACTACAACCATAAAAAATTAAAATTTCGCGAGGAATCGCGAGGTGTTTTGACTCACTGGCAAACAAATTACAGCCACAGGATTAATTTTACCAAGCAAGATAATAGAACCAGAATATAAATTTTACATTCTAACCATTGCCTTGTATATTATTTAACACGCCTGTAGATTAAAAATTTTAATAAAACTAATATCCAGCTTATGTGTAAATCAAATGGACATTTTTCTTTTCAATAGATAAAAAGTTTAGACTAAATTTAATTTACCAATATGGAAGTGCAGTGTTTAAACTATTAATATCTAGAGTAGTTCATAGTTTTACAAATTAAAAAAATTCATAAGGAAAATTATTCTACATACAAACTTTTACTACAACTCCTATCAGAAGACTAAAAAAAATCTCTTTTTATTTTGATTTTAGTTTTCATTCATACATTGTTTAATAGAATTTTTGTTTATATAGGTATGGCAGGCAGGCACGAAGGGTCCATATATTGAGTCGAATGAGTGCTTGCCCAAATAAAATATTATTTTTTTACAACTTAATATACTTAAAAACTACTTCTACAAAAATTCCAATTTAGCAAAATTTGTATGCGATTTGCGATATTAACTATGTATGTTTGTACTATAAAATAATGCTTATATAAACATCATTATGTATTTCCTATTATTCTTTTCAATCATACAACAAGAGATATTCAACCACAAATTTAAAATATTTGAAAATAATGCCTATTAAAAATCATTCTTCTCTTACCAATATAGCTATAATAATTATACATTGCATAAAAATATAATGACAAATTAAATATCATTATTTACATACAACATACATGCAGTCAAACCAAACACACTGTCTCGATTTAGTTTCCTAGCAACAGCAAGAAATAATAAATCAAGCGACAATAAAATAAAATCTTAAAAGGAAAAAAAATTGAACGAGTCGCTGATATTCATTCCAAACCTACCTGTTATAACTAGAAAATATCTGATAGATAATAGATTATCTAGGGAAACAACAACAAAATATCGCATGACACAAAATGATAGTGCAAACAAAAAAAGTAGCGGAGTGCAATGAATTCATTTTTTGTATTATTGTAATTGTTGACTTGAAAGAGATTTAATATTTATATAAATAATACTAGAAGAGGGTACCTACCCGGCCGAGCAAAAGAAAGGAATTTTTCTGTAAAACGGCAAAATAAAATGATTTTTAATACCAACAATATATAGAATAGTGATATATTAATGACAACAATATATAATATTAATGACAACAATATATAGAATAGTAATATTAATTGCAAACCACAAAAAAATAAAAAATGTTAAAAATTTTTAGTTAATATTAATTTTAAAATAAAATATCAAAACTATCAGATAGAATTAAACTTTTATTATTTTTTTATTTCTCGAGGGAAGGTGAAAGCCTCGAAAAATACTAAGCAGGCCGCACATGTAGGTACTTAGCTATGTGGAACACTAACCCACTAAAACCACCGAAACCCTTTACCATAATTGATATTATTAACCGATTAATGGATTGTCGCGTTAATTGGGAAACCGTGTGTCGGAATGTTATTAAAAAATAGTTTCTGATAATTTCATTAAACCATTAATCATACCTATGGGTTAGTACCGTTTCCCAATTATTATGAGTGAATTTTAAAATTCATCATATAGGAAACTATTGAATAAAATGAAGTATTCTAGACCTGGTGTGATTTATTGATTAATATTGCATATGCAAGACTTACTGGAAATTGATGTCTAATAAATTCTAATAAAATAATTTTCATTCTATATCTGATATTTTTTTTTTATTTTATAAATAAAAGAGTTAATTTTATAAAGATTAACCTAAAACTTTGAGCAATTTTGATTTTTTTGTGGTTTGGTATTAATATTATTATTCTATACATTGTTTTCAGATAATTTAAAGATATCAAATGTTCAAAATTTTCTTGACTTGACTATTCACTTATATTTATTATATATTTCGGCCTTAAGGGAAAAGATGCCCACTTAAGATATATATTTTTGGAAAGCTAGGAATTCCAACTATTCTTAGGATATGGTCATTAGGTCCTACACCGTTACAACAACTCCCTCAGAATCCACAATTCTTTTATACATTTTTTTTTCGACTAACGTTAGCTTATTATATATAAGTATACATATAAATTTTAGATTGCATATTACATTTAATAACTATTTGTTTGATTTATTTAAGCAATAAAATAATACAATTATATACATTTTTGTTTTTTTCTTGTTAAATTAGCAAAATTGAAAAATTTCTTATTCTTTTTTTTTTTTAAATTCATATTATTTAAACATTTTATTGTTCAAATTTTAATCTCATGATAGAATTTCAATTTTGGAAACTAAGTACTCTATAATTAATTTTTTACTTCTTTTAAATTACTAGGTAACTCATTGAATTTTGTCATGCAGTTGTATAAACAATGATTTCTTTGCCTAATAGTTTTAAATAGAGATAGATAGAAATTCGTTTTATTTCTAGTATTGTGGGTATGAATATCTCTCATCCTATTCAGTATGAAATTATGCTTTATTAAATTGTTTGTAATTTTATAAGATCACTCACAAATTAATGAAAAGCTTAAGTATTTTTCTGAATACAACAACTTTATAGGAAATAGTATTGGAAATTGATGTATAACCTTTATTGATTTTTGTACGAGGATGTCTAGTTTTTTAAGCATAAAATTTGGAGCATTACTCCAGATTGGATTAAGGTAAATTATAGTAGACAAAATTTCTTAACTAATAATCAATATGATCAAACCATTTCAATTTATTGTCGATGATCAGCCCCAGGTAATTAGACGATTTTACAGATTCAATAGTATGGTTGCTATAAGAAATTGAAGAGGTAGAAAAATGTTTGTTATCAAAGAATAATACCCTAGTTTTACGAAAATTTAGTAGTAAACTTCAAAATTTCTTCTATATATATAAGATGATACTTCAAAAATTCTTCTATTATTTGTAGGTCTTGAACTATTGAGTGTACTAGCTCCCTTTCACTTTTTTCGGCATATTTTAGAACTGCATCATCAGCATAAAGTTGGAGAGAACCTTTTAAGTTTAGTTGAGCCATGTTTACATTTATATAGATTTTAAAGAAGTCCGAACCCAATATTGATCCCTGCGGTACGCCATTTATGATATACCCCGGCTGACCTTTTATAGAACTTATACGTACTATTTGCTGCCTACCCGATAAGTAGGACTTAAAAAATTTTAAATGATTTTGATGGAAATTTAGTTTAGATAGTTTTAAAAGCAAGAATCGTGATCAACACAATCTAATGCTTTCTGAATGTCTAAAAGAACACAAGCCACATATTTTTGGTTGTCTATGCCTTTTGAAATAAGATCGGTAATACTAAGGCATGCAGCAGTTGTGTTCGAGTGTTTTCCAAAATCAACCTATTCTTTAGCGAGTATTTGATTTTTATACAAAAATCTTTGCAATCGATTTCTGATGAGAATTTCAAACATTTTAGAAAAAGTTGGTAAAACTGAAATAGGTCGATAATTGAAACAGTTATCTGTTCTTCCACCTTTAAATATTGGAGTGACTACTGCTGTTTTTAAAGATGGCGGAAAAGTTGAAGCATGGAAAGCAAAATTAATAAATTAGAATTGGAATCAATTTATCTGAAATTTTTTTAATAAATTTTGCTTAAATACCATCCCAGTTGCTGCATTGGGCTTTAATTGTTTTATAACTTCTTTAACTAATTTTACGATAGTCAATGTTATATAGATCAAAAAGCGACTGTATATTATACAAGAACCTATTAAAGTACTCTATGTTAATTTGATTCTTGTTAATTACTAATTCTATAGTAACATTAATAAAATAGTTGTTTCTGTTTCTGCGATGTCGTGATCATTATCTATTGTTTTATTATTATATTCCAAAATTTTAATTTGTGAATTAGAGTTTATATCACTAGTATTAAAAATATTTTTTTTTAATATATTCCAAAGATTTTTACTATTATTAGGGTTTCGCGTAATTTCATTCGAATAAAAATTGACCTTTCTTCTTTCATTAAATTTTTTACTTCTTGTTTGCTTTTATCATAAAGTACTGTAACCTAAGATAAGAATCTCTTACTTTAATTTTATTTAAGATATCATTATTCATCCAATAATTCTTTCTGCTGTTGGATAACGGAATCTTTTTTGTGTTATTGCAAATAATTGAACTAAGGTTTGACACGATATCATCAAAGTTGGTATAAAAGCTTAAATTAGACCATATACTGTTATTAGATATTTTTTCATAATCTAAAATTGTTTTAAATTTAATTTTTGCGTTTTCCTAAATTGCGTCTCACAATTTAGGAAAAAATGTGAGATAATTATAAAAATAGTATTTAAAACAGAATCTTATACTTCTTCAAAAGCAATTTTCTAAAATTAATTTGAAATGTATAAGAAATTAGTATAAAATATGATTGAATTTATTAAGTGTATTAATCAGTTGAAGGAACTGTAATTTTAAGAATTGTCATAAAGTGTAATTGATTTAATGAAAAAAAGCTTATAAAAAAATTATATATAAAAAATAAAGAAATATAAAAATTGAATTTTTGTTAATAATTTGCCTTATCATTAATTGTGTAATTAGAAAATTAAGATGGATTATCCTGAACTTTGAGCACTTTTTTAATATGAAGGATGTCTTTGCTGGAAGATATTCTAATTCTATATACGAATGTTCGCCTGGAAAAATTAAAAGCGAATAAATTAAGTTTCAGTAAAATAAATGTTCTCTTAGAAGAACAAATGGCGAATGAAATAAAAGAAGTTTAGACGAATGTTCGCCTGGAAAAAGTAAAAGTGAATTAATAACGTTTCATTAAAAGAATGTTTATTTTTGTTTTCTCCATTTTGAATATATTTTTCATATATGTATGTATTATGTATATGAAAATATTTTCAGTTATTTTCTAAAGCGCACGTGTTAAGTACAAACTTCAAAATTTTTTAATGTATTGAATTATAAAAAATTTAAATAATAATTAAATTAAAAAATAAAATAACCTTAACTTTTTATAATAAATATTAATAATTAAATTTTGATGAATTTTATTGAAAATTATTTTAAGTCCCTGAAACAGATATTATCTTCTTCTAAAAATTCTGTTTTTATTCTTCTAAACATTCGTATTTCTTTCATATACGAACTCATATTATCTTCTTCTTAACATTCGCTTTTTATTCTTCTAAACATTCGTATTTTCTTCTTCCCGGGGAAGCTAATGCGATTCAATTTACGATTGTCGCGGCGATGTCAACCTTTTAATAATACTAATGAATCGCAGAAGAATAAAATATGAATTCGCAGCGAACAAATACATTCTTCTAGGGGATCTTCCGCGATAATTATGCGATTCTCATGGTTTTTTGGGTTTTTTAATGTTTAGAAAACAAAAATATTTTTATTTTTTTTTTTAATTGAATAGTTTTCAAAATAAACGATTTCAAAAAATTCAAATAATAGTGCACTGCACATTCATTTACGTTATGATTTCAAATATATACATACATACATCCATATACGTACATATGTAAAAATTTAAAAATATAGAATCACATTTTTGCTTTTAAAAAGAAGTTTTGAAATGCGGTTTTCTATATGTAGTTATAAGATGTGGCATATCAAACAAAGCATAAATTTTATTTCCATTCCAATTATAAAAAAAAGGTTCTACCTTATTTACACCAAGTAATTCATAAGTATATCGATTTGTACTGCATTGATCACAAACAGTTGCAACAATTTTGAAACCAATTTGTGTTAGGTCTTTAATATATTTTAGTAGTAAATTAATAAAATAGGAAAGGTTTTATAGTTTCTCCTTTCAAAATATTTTTGGATAAATTGTAACCTAAGGCGTACTTTGCTAATGTTGCAAGTTTTTGTTTTCTATCTCCATCTAAATCTTCCACACCATGTATACAATCGTTTTTTATGTTGTAAAATGGGTCTTTTCTAATAGACATTTCATCGAATAGCAAAACAATAATTTTTGAAGTTTCACTCATATAACTTAATTTTTTTATTCTTAAATGACTAATAATTTCACTATTTAATCCTGGTTCAATAAATTTTAGTTTAGTCCATGATTTTATTGATGATTTTTTTGGCAAAGTGATGTTCAAGGTATTACTCATAAATCTATAAGTTGCTGGTGACTTATAAAATATATTTTGCGCAAGGTTTTTTTCTATTTCATTAAATCTATTTTTTTTCTTTAATATTATTTTGCAAGTGTTTTACTATTTTACATACATGTTTAGATACATGTTTCAGATTCTGAATATAATTTTTTAAAGTAAATTTTTTTTTTGAATCTTGCCTTTCAAATGGTTTAATTTAAGCTTTTTTTTTTATTTGTTTTTTTACACTCTACGGTAACTTAGGTAGAATCACCTTTTCGTGCTTAATTAAGTACGGTACTGCAATCTACAATATTTCGAGTATTTATTTAACAAGTTAATGACTTATCAACTCATTAAATGAGTAAAACTACTATTATCAGGAACTAAGCCTACTTAAATAGAATAGTTTCATTTTTATTTAATTTGTTACCAGATTATACTCTCAATTATTTTTTGCCATTTATTATATCCCAATGACAAAGGGTACTGGACCAGGTCGAAAAATCCATAAAGCATTCTTTTTTTCCATTTGAATTTTCAACTTCAGTTTCATTAGTATAGAAAAACAAAATACATACATATTATTTAGAGAATAAAGTCGTATAAAACATTCAAAAATTTCAAAATTCTAATTGAAAATAAAGAATGCACTAACACATTGAATATACGGGGTAACTAACACATAATAAATATAATGAAGAGAATTTTAAAAAAGTCAGTTGAAAATTTTCTGTTGTATGAAAATGTATATCTTTATAGTATTATTAATCAATGGTAATACTATTAATATAAAAAACTAAGAAAATTAAAACAAGCATATAAAATTGGCAAACTTAATTTTGGAATGTTTGCATTTTCAGTTTGTTAGATTTAAGTGAAATTTTATCATTAATTTTTTTGTGATATATGAAAAAACCGAAAATATTTTACACCACAGGAACAAATTCCTTCAAAAGAGACGTCAAACAATTATTCGTTAGACTTCTATATGTTAAAGCACAAATAATGGCTTTTTGATGTGTTCCTCGTAAAAATTCTGGTTTATTTGTTTTTATAATCCTATGCATTAAAGCATCCATATAAAATAAAATAAAATTGATTGGATCAGTTAGTAAAATTAAGCCACCGTATAAAATTAAAATAATCATTATTTTCTGCACGTTCGCCCTTAGATTGCATTATTAAATTTTTACATTCCCCACACTTTAATTTTTTTAAAATACTATTGCTTAAAATATTAAAATATTAAAATACTAACATATCCAGCCACATACAAGTTCGCACCTTTATCAAATACTTTTTCATATTCTTCAAGATAATTGGAGTCTAGTACGTCATCAATTTGAGTCTTGTACGTCAACTGTCGAGTTCCTATTCAAGTACTTACATTATCTCCACGTGGTGACCACTGGGAACTGTCTTCCATAGCATCTCCTGGTAAGCAGACCAAAATTGTAAGTGCGCCAAAATCCTCAAAATTTCAGGTTGGCCTAAGGCTGACTCCTTTACCCGTAAAAAGTACATAGTTTTAAGAGACGCAATTGAAGCTTCGGATACGTTCGAAATTATAGGAAACAGACCCGGCAAACGTTTAAAGGACTCCGATTTATGAATTTACAGTTAGAATGTAAGAACACTCTATCATCCAGCTGCATCCAATAATATTGAAAATTACTGCGATACAGGAAATCCGATGGCATGTTAAAAAACCGAACGTTTAATATATATTACAGCTGCCACGAAAAACATCACATATTTGTATCCGGATTCGTAGTTGGAAAATGGCTTAGAGTAAACGTCATTGATTTTAGACCTATTAATGAACGTCTAGCCATTATCCGTATCAAAGGCAAATTCTTCAACATCAGTCTAATATGTGTACACACTAACCGACAAAGCGGAGGACTCCACCAAGGATAAAGTCTACGACATCCTGGATAAGACATATGGGGCCTGTCCTGAGTATGATGCGAAAACCGTGCTTGGAGACTTTAATGCTAAAATCGACAAGGAAACAATTTTCGTCAAAACGGTTGGTAACAATAGTCTGCACCCCACCACCACAGATAATGGATACTGAACAATTGATTTTGCAGCAGCTCGTAATATGGTTGTAAGTAGCACAAATTTCGCCAATAAAAATATCTACAAAGCAACCTGGCTATCTATGGATGAACGTACAGCCAATCAAATTGACCACATTATGATTGACACCCCATATGCTACCAGTGTGTCAGATGTATGTACCTATCGGAGCTAACATCGACTCTGACCAGTTTCTAGATGTGGCCCGGTTCAGAGCACGAATATTCAATTAGTTCTGAATCGTGGACATTACCAAAAGCAAGCGAACATGCACTTGATATCTTTGAGAAAAATTTTTCGTCGCATTTTAGGTCTTGTGTCTGACGAAGGGGTTTGGAGCAGAAGATACAATGCCGAGCTATAACAGTTGTTCAACGACATGGAACTACCAAAAAAGTCAAAATAAGACGTCTTCATTGGCTAGGACATGTAGAGAGTATGGATGAAAATGTTCCAGCTAGGAAACTCTTCGAATCCAAGCCCCAGAGAACGCGTCGTCGAGGGAGGCCGCACCTTCGAGAGATGGAGAGATGAAGTATCAACAGATATGAAAAAACTTCAAATCACTAACTGCAGAAATTCCGCTCGTGACTGAAGTCAGTGGAGGACAATTTTGTGTCAGGCCCAGGATCTTCAAGGTCTGTAGCGCCCAACAAGTAAGCAAGTAGAATGTCATTATAAGAATGGTAGTCTGAAAGAAAATTTTCTAGTGAACAATTACGTACTATTTTGTTTATGCTAAGTTTTTTGTCTGATTCTATAATATTCTGGTAGGAAGTAACATAATTATAAACATAACTCAAACGTCTATATGAACTAAATCTTTTTTCTAAATTAATTGTTTTGGGTTTTACCTGGGAAAGTACTTCATTTTATATTTTATGAAACAACATTAATTAGTTATACCATTGAAGAAGTTGCTTGGTACAACGTGTGAAGAGTTGTGGATGTAAGACCACAATTTTTTCAATTATTCAACCATTTTAGAAATTTTTAATAAATTGAACATTACTATCTGTTAAATTATAAATTGGCGTACATTTTAAATTTCCAATACACCGTTTTTCGTAAAGACAGGTACCAAAATTTAATTGATGCTATCATCGCAAAAGGAGGAGGAGTTCTTATTGCTGTAAAAAGTGAATTTAATGCCAATGAAGTAACTTTACCTTTAGCTGGTGTTTTAGAACTAGTTGCAATTAAAATAGAGCTACGCAACAAGTGTATTTATATATTATGCTGTTATATTCCTCCCCATTCACCCCACAATGTCTATCTTGAATTTGAACACGTTCTTGGTTCAGTAACGAAATTATCATATGTGGCGACTTTAACTTACCAAACATATGCTGGAGCATGCATGATATGAACCATATTCTAGTAAACATCGTTTCTGAAGTCGAAATTTCCTTAACTGATGGTTGCCATGTCAATGGTCTGCAACAACTCTCTAGTAAAACTAATTATTTAGGCAGACAGTACAACTTCTCTAAAGCAAATTTTGTAGCTTTAAATAATTATTTTTCTTCAACTAATTTTGAAGCTGCAGTTTCTAACAATAATATTGAACTTGCGTAATCTGAATTCTACCGTATTATTGAATATGACTTTAGATTATTCATTCCAAACACACGTGTTAAAGATTTAAATGGGAGTTCCGTTTGGTTCACCCAAGATCTAAAAATTTTTCGTAATAGAAAAAACAAAGCATAGAGAAAATATCTGATGAATAAATCTAATGAATCCCACAAGGAGTTTGTTGATCTTTTTAATACCTTCAAGATCTCATTAAAAGCTAGATACAATGACTATCTGTTACTCATGTTGCCAAGGAGGTGAGATCTAATTCCAAAATGTTCTGGAGGTTCATCAATTTAAAACGTAAATCAGACCGGTACCCTAATCATATGACTTAAAAGGGTTCAACAAGTAATAACTCGGAAGCTATTATAGCATAATTCAAAGAATACTTTTCAAGCTCTTATCAGGGCAACATCTTTGAAGTAGTCCCACTTAAATTTCTCCATTTGGCACAACTCCCTCCAATGCCCATAACTTTCATCCAGTTTGATGTGTCTCAAATAAAAGTCTATTTAAGTAAGTTAAATAACAAAACACCCCCAGGTTCCGATAATATTCCGGAAATAGTTTTAAAAAATTGCTCTGAATCACTTGCTTATCCTTTGTCAATTTTATTTAATAAGTCTCTTGAACACGGAATATTTCCTCAATCTTGGAAATATGTCTATATCAGACCGATTCACAAGAAGGGTCCAAAAAATGACAGCGCAAACTATCGTCCAATAGCTAAACTGTCAGGTATATCAAAGGTTTTTGAATTTATGGTGTATGATGCTATATATAGCGAATGTTCTGCTCTTCTTGTGCCTAATCAGCATGGTTTTATGAAGGGAAGATCAACCGTAACAAATTTAGTTGAACCATGTTCCATGTTTCTTAAATCGATGGAAGCTGGTTTCCAGACTGATGTCGTCTATACTGATTTAAGTAAGGCATTTGATCTCCTGCCTCATAGTGTTATTTTACTAAAACTTCACAAACTAGGATTCCCAACATTCCTATTAAAATGGATAGAATCTTACCTATCGAATAGGTCCTACAATATTCTCTTTAGACATGCCATTTCCAGTAAATTTCATGCTAATTCTGTTGTCCCACAAGGCAGCCATCTGGGTCTATTAATTTTCATTATTTCTGTCCACGTTTTACCCACGTTAATTAAAAACAGCAGCGTTATAATTTATGCGGATGACATGAAAATATTTAAAGAAGTTGTCACATCAAATGACACAGTTTTGCTTCAAAAGGACTTGAATACCTTCATGAAATGTTGCATAGTTAACAATTTAAAACTAAGCATCGGCAAATGTAATGTCATCTCTTTTACTCGTCGCTTAACACCAATTGCTGCTAACTCACCTTTAGCGATAGTCTTATTAAAAGAGTACCCCACTTTAAGGACCTGGGAGTAAAGTTTGACGAGAAACTGTCGTTCAATGAGCACATCAACGCAATTGTTAATAAAGCTAATTCTATGTAAGGTTTCATTAAGAGATGGGCTAGGGAATTCGACGATCCATATGTTACCAGATCATTGTATATGTCACTAATTCGTCAAATTACGGCAAATATGAACCCATTAATAGGATGTTTATGTTATGCAATATATATAAAAGCTACATTAATCTTTCATTAAGTGGAAGTCAAATTAAAAAGGATTTGTTGCTACAATTCTCTTGGAATTGAATATTTGAGTTCGAGCTTTAATAGAATAGATATATGGTTACAAAAAAAAAAACACATTTTCTTATAATCACACTTAATAACCATTTGTTAATACGTAGTTCTAGTTTTCCCATTTCCCTCTATTTTTCTTTTAAATTGGAGAGTACTTTAGTTTAGAATAATTTTGTTAAATTAATATTAATTACTTTTCTTTTATTTTTTTTTCTTTCTTTTAGTTTAAGACCTAATTGTAATCTGTTTGATCTAAACAAGCAATAAATAAATAATCCTGTGATTGTCTGTAGTTATGGAAAGTACAGTAAAACCTAAATTTTGTAAATCTAAAATTAAATTTAAGGTATAGTTATGAAGACATTGGCCATTTAAATTTTTTACTTGGATTATTTTAGGTAGTACTTTCATGCCACCAAAAACTGAATTAATTAAAAAATACATTACTATATTAGCTGGTTCATTCGGATTATTATCTGATATTCCATTCATACTTCCTCCTTTGTAATGAAGTTGCGTTTTAATATATATTTCGTCAATTTGAATGTTAATTTTTTATTCTATTTCAGGTAATTTATTATACATTTCTTTAAGGTATCTAAGATTTTATGTTTTATTGCTAACATTTACCTTGAATGATGAAGAAAGTTGTCGCAAATATTTAGGATTTAGAAGTTTCAAAATATTATTATCTCTAATAATGCTATAAACTGAGGAATGGAAATAAATTGTAAATGCATAAAGAATTGTACTCACGGAATATTTTCCTTTCTTCGAAATTAAATGGCGCAACTGATCAATTATAACTTCAATATTATTTTTATCGTCAAATTCACTGTCATTTGTATTTATTATGCTTAATGATTTTTCTAAATAATTTAAACTCTTGTTAATACAGGTATTACGATTTTCAATTAAAATTTTGAATTTCATAGCAACATATAGAATAATTTTTTTTTTTAAATTTCTTTTAAATCAGCATATTTGAAAAGCCCTTTATTATGCACTACTCTAACATTCAAATTTTCGTCTATTAAAATGCTTGTTTCAATTTAAACATTTTCTAAATCGTCATTCTTGAGTTTATACTTATATCACAATTTCGCTAGTAAACAATCTTTTTAACTCAAAAAAACTAATAATTTTGGGTTATTTTATTAAGCCTCTAATATCACATAACTTTTTATTTAAAGTAGGGATAGCAGTATTACAAATTCTTTTTTTTTTCTGGCGAAATTAATGTTATATGTTGCATTCAAAAAATCGTTCTTTTGAAAATGGTCTTCACAAACTACGGAAGAAGGTTCAATTACTTTTAAATTCAGAGCATTTCTCCATTTTTTTGCTATATCTATATTTTTGGGATTATGTAAAGAAAGATTTATTGTCTTTGTCTTCATATTTATTGACACATATCTTTGTTTTAATATTTATTCACTTGAATATCTACCTTCGACACGAGTAGACGATTATACCACGATTATTGGTTACATAATACTCAACGAATCGAATAATGAAACCGCTGAAAATTCTGAAGAAAAACTTAATAAATAAAAAAACAACATTCCTCCACTAAGAAATCATGGAAGTTGGGCGATATGGAAAAAGCTAATCTATTTGCTTTACACCTGCAAATATTTCAGTGCCATATCCCTCGGTAGTCTCAGATGCTAAAGATAACAACATCATCCAGCTCATTGATACGCCATATCAACTAGATCTACTTATTAAAAGATTTAACATTAGTGAAGTTCAGAATACAATTAGAACACAGCTAGCAGTCAAAAAATCTCCAGGCCACTACGTATTAACAACAAGGATGATAAAAGAAGTGTCAAACAAGAGAATGAAGCATTTCACGCACTTATTTAATGCAATATTAAGGTGCCTATTATGTATTTCGATCGAAATTAATCGAATCGTTCATCGTTATCGTTAAAGTTATTCGATTGTGATCGTTAGTGTCATTATGTATTTCGATGAAAATTTGATCGAAAGTGTTTAAAAATGCTGCCATTGTAAAATTCAAATCTACGATGAAAATGATATATGTTTCATTCTTTAACTGTCAAATTCAAATTATTATACGAAAAAAAACAAAACAATAATGTTATATTTAAAATTTTTAAGTTGAAAATAAGTTGAAGTGTTTAAATAAAATATAATTATAAAATTATAAGTTTTTATAAATAAAATGATTTGAGCAGAGTTAAATTTTTCAATTTCTGATAGTGCTGAAAAACGCTATGAAATTGCAGAATTAAAAAACAAGCGAACATATATTCGGGATTATTCTAATCCACTAGATTTGGAAGATTATACGTATGTTATTTAAACATAAATTTGATGAGTTATTATCTACATTATCAAAACTATTAAATTAGGGCAAAAATTGAAATAGTCAATAAGTAATACGTCGATTCCAAATATAATTAAATTGGTTAGTGTATTAAGATTCTGTGCGGTTTGTACCAAGCAAATGATTTTCAACGTAGGAAATGATTTCCATGTCGGACTAGCACAGCTAATTTCTTTTTGTTCTTAAAGAAGTTTTATATGTATTTGCAGTTTATAATTATGTGCAAAATGAATCAAATTCCATTACGCACTAGAAGAAAAAAGTCAGGCAAACATTATTTTTATGATTAAAGCAGAATTACTGAAATAATTGGAGCAGTAGATGGAAAGCTTATTCAAATTAAATCACCGAAGCAAAACGTACAACATTTATGTTATAGTAGAAAGGGATTTTTTAGCATTAATGCAATTCTGATAAGTTTATACTTTATTGTAATTAGTTTACATTATTATAACAGTTTTTGTTTTCAGATATGTGATCATAATCAGGTAATTGGTTTTGTGAGTGCAAGATATCCTGGTACCTCTTTGGAAAATTTATAATGGTGTCTCATTATTTACACTATAACTTTTCATATTGCAGTCTATTTGTAACAGGCCTTTCATTCCTATTGAAATTTATTTCAATAAAAAATTTTTGGAAGAATAAAGTAAAATACCTACTTTCATTTCAACTTTTAAATTTATTTTTATTTCAAAAAATATCATAAATATAAAACAAAACACCAAGTGTCCAATATAAATAAAATAATATAATGTCCAATATAAATAAAATATATTTGTATCTCTTTTATTTTATCCTTTCAATTCAAAATTGAAATAATTTGTACAAAATTTTACATCGATAAACTTTATCGATTTCGTCGACAATTTCTGAACGATATCGTAATACATGGCAATTTTGCATTTTGACATTTCATTCGATCAAATCGTAATCGTTATCGAAATACATAATAGGCACCTAAGACTGTGTTATTTCCCAGAAAAATTGAAAATAGCCCAAATAACAATGCTGCAAACAAGGTAAAGAGTCCACAGATGTTAAATCATGTAGACCGATTAGCTTGGTGCCCATTATGTCGACTTGAGAAATTGTTTGTCAAGAGACTGAATGATACATACAAAGCTATCAATTCGGCCATAGAACAAATCGGAGTAGTATAAATGAAAATTCAGATTAGATGAATTTTAAATTATCTGATTTTTGATTGTCCGAAATATGATTATCTGAATTTTGATTTTCTGAATATCGTAGAAAGCTCCATAATCTCCAAACTATCAGGGATGGAAGTAAAATGAAACCAAAATGATTTTTGGAACTTTTGTGATACTAATGAAAAAAATTAAATATTCGTTTTTGGAGGATTATAAGACTATTTTTTGTTTTTATTTTATAACATGCATTTTGGTGTTAACAAGTCTCATGGTGCAATCTCAATTAAATTCAAATAATGGTAAAATAAAAATAATAAAAAATGTATATAAGCGTATGACTTATTGTAAAATGGAAATATTGAGAAATTCGCCATGAGCCATTAAGTAAGACTTTTTCTAGATATTTCAAAAATACACGAGTTTAAATAATAACATTTAATGGTAACCTCTATATAATTAACTCATTATACATGAAAGAAAACAACGAATGATTTGATTATATATAGATTGTGCCATAAGAACATTCTCCATTCAAAACTATTAAATTATCGTAACAATTAGAGCAACAATTTTAAATTCTAAAATACGTACCCAAGAATGTAACACTAAAAAAAGAAGTAACCAATGAGAAAGAAAATCCATAAAAAATGTAAAACAATATTATAAATAAATATAATTTTAAGTCGATTTTTCGTTTCTCTAATAATATTGAAATGTTCAAAACATGAAAATAAAATAAAAGCAAAAAATAATAAAAAAAAATATTAATGAAAATGGCACGAAGAAAAATATAATATTCTCCACTTTTTTACATCTATGTACTACAAAAAACGTTTATTTTTACACAATATTATAATATGTTATTATGTGTTTAAAGTAAATCAGATAAAAATTAATTCTTATATAGCTATATGCATATTATAAAAAAATAAAAACAAAAAATAGTCTTATAATCCTCCAAAAACGAATATTTAATTTTTTTCATTTTTACATTTCTTGAAATTTTTGTTATATACTATATACAGCATCTTTACGATACCAAACTGTTTCAAGCTAAATTTTTTTTCTCAAAAAGCTCGAAAATTTTTTTTTATTTTTTTTTTTGGTTTTTCCTCGTTACTGACGTGAACTTTATTTTGATATGTTTGCATGCAGATATTCAAATCAAGTAAAGAAAATTGTATAATAAAAATATTGTAGAAAAGCTTTTGTGTTTTTTTTGTTTTTATTTTGTTTTTTAAATAAGAAAAAGTAATTTCATGTCCATGGCCATGTCGTAACATTGACAAAGAACTTAATAATATTAAATATGTACACAATACACGTATGCATAAAAGTTTGAATGTTATTCAATGGATTTTTAACTCACATTATGTACAAATATGATGTACACAATATTTATTTACTTGTTCATGGAAATACACTTTTTCTCAAAATACATGAACACTATATATATATATATTTATATAGGTATGTACATGCATATATTTAAATAAATTTAAGAATTTTTAGAATTCTGTGTTTTTGCATTATATTAGTATATATAATATTAGTTTTATGTTTAACACACATTGTCAAATGAAAAGAAATTTGGTAGGCGATTTTATACCTATAATCTATAATTGCTGTTGAATTCTTTTGATATTGTCTTTATATTGATTTTATTTTCTGTAAATGTGGAAAAATGTTTTATTTTGCACTAAAATTTTTCAAATATTACTAAGAAATATCAAATTGATAGCAGAAACATGTTTTATATATTATAATATTTTTTTTTTGTTTCTTGCCATGTTTCAATAATTAAACATCTGTTATTTATACAAACTATGAGGTAGGTAGATAAAAGTGGACATTGTAGTTGCTTTTTCAAAACTAATTAGCACTTAATTGTGCTTTTTGATATCCCGACTCGATTGCCCTATGTGGTGTTATTGGTTGTTTTAGGGGATCCCATTTCCATTTCTCCCCAAGAACTCAGTAGTAGAGCCACTTGTTCGATTGAGAAGGTTGATAAGATCTCCGATTTTGATTTCCGCGATAATACTTATATTGCTGAGGAAAGCCACATCTAAAACTCAGAGTCTGAGAGCTAATGCTGGGCAACTGCAAACGAATTGTTCAAGAGTTTCTGTCTCGTTTTCATTTTTGCAGCGTGGCTTGCTATCGGCCAATGACCAGTACTGGTGACTATTGCTCTTGTTATATCAGTATGGGACCTGGTTAAGAGTTGTTTGGTTTTGTTGTTGTTATACGACGGCCATGTTTTCCTAGAGATCGCCCAGGTATTTAGTCTATGCCACCTTTCATTTGCTCTGGCCAGAAAGTATGAATGGACGAACTCGTTTACGAGTTCCATTGAATACTGAACGTCCACCTCAAGGGCCCTGTCAAATGTGGAACCTTACGGGAGTAGCTCTGATTGAAAGAAACTAGCATATTTAGGGAGACCAAAAGACTTTGCTAGTTTTAGATCTCCTGAGAAAATTCTGCACCTACGAAGTTCATTTTCGATCCATCAGAGAAAACTACTACATCATTTTCCCTTTTCTTCAAACCACGTTCTCTTGTTGTTAAAGTTCAGTTTACGAGTGATATATTCGGTTGTGTCTGGTAGCACTTCATTTGGAATTACCATACTTGGGTATACCAGACGCCAGTTTTCATTAGTCTGACTGCATATCAGGGTGCAACATATATAATGTACAAATCATGAGGAAGGAGATTCAAGATCACATTTAGAGAGTTAGTAGGGCACGAGCGCAAAGCATTTGTGATTCCAATTCCTGGCGCTTTTTATACTCTCCCAAGTTTGGTAATATTGTATGCCTTATTTACACCTGGCCATCAGACTAACGATCAATATGTAAAAATAGAACATACCACGACTGTGTACATTGATTCTTAAGTATTTGGCAATGTGGGTGATCAAAGATCGGTACCTTAGTTTTTGTGGTAAAGAGAACTGCAGGATTAACACTTAGGGCAAAGCTTAGTTCATGTATTGATCCTACCAAAAGCACGTTCCGTGATTTCATTAACCGCGGAGAGATAGACTCCCGAGACCAGAACAACTTAGTCATCTGGGTAGGCAACCTCTTTGATCCCATCCTTTTCGAGATTTATACCCTTATTCTAAATTCGTGAATTTTCTCCGACGAAATAGCTAGAACACGTAGAAGAATATTTAGCTATTCTGAATTCCCTCGGAGATAAATAATAATTTTCAATGGCAGCATTTTTTTCGAAATTTCAAAATCAAATGTTTTGCTTGAATTTTTATTGAATTGTTATTGAAAAGGTGACGTTTTCAAAAATAAATTCAATTTAGCGTTGTCAAGTAAAATAAAAAATTGTTTTTTGTTTACAAATTTAATCATTCAATTTAATTTTCAAAAAAAATCATTTTAAAAAAAAATCGAAAAATCAAAAATTATTACTTACATAAATAATAGAATATCGCTTTTATTTATTTATTTCGACTTAATTATAATATGTGTTTTTGTTTTACAGAGTTTAACTTAAGATAGAGCTTATACTATGTATTTACACCTATGATTCTTTTTATTTAGCTTATTGCGATACTTTTATTTTATTTTTTGTTTTTAATATTTAGTTTTAAGGAAAAAATGGCTAGACAAAACCTTTGGTATTTAAAAATTTTAACTAACTTTAACTAACTTTTTCTTTCTGATGAGATATGTGACGCGTAGTTGATTGGCTCGAAAGAGGTGCAGTTGTTGAATTCAACGATGAGTTTGCAACTAATTGGGTAGGGATAGGTAAGGGTGTTCTTTCAAAGATATTTTCTGATACAGTTGTTAATAAAAAGTCTGGTCTTTTTTTAACAAGATGTAGATTAGACGTTATATTATTTTCGTGTTCTTTCAGCGAAAGTGAATAGGGATGAATCAACTATCGAGTTGGTTTATGAGTTTCAGAATTTATGGAACCTGGCTTATTGAGGTGATACATGGCAAAAAAACATACACAACATACAACTGAAGCAGCGAAGTAAAGCTGGCATTCATTACTTGACGCCATATTTTCGGTATCCAACGAAAATTCATTTTGAAAAAAATTTTTTTTTTTTTTACGATCTTGACAGTAACTTATGTAGAATCACCTTCTCGTGCTTAATTAAGTACGGTACTGCAATTTTACACTACAATATCTACAATAATTTGAGTATTTATTTTAACAAATTACTGGCGTATTTACTCATTAAATGTGGAAAACTACTGCTATTGTCAGGAACTAAGCCTTCTTAAATAGAATAGTTTCATTTATTTAATTTGTTACCAGATTATACTCTCAATTATTTTTTGCCATTTATTATATCCCAATGACAAAGAGTACTTGGCCAGCTCGAAAAATCAAAGAAGCATTTTTTTTTTTACTTCATCGGGAATCGAACCCGGGCCCTTTCGGTTGAAAGGCAGGCGCTCTACCTACTGCGCCACCCAGCGTGTGCCACAATCGTCGATTTGGGTGGCACAATCGTCGTATTTCAGTGACGTTTTGAAAAATATTTTTCACTTAAATCTGTATTGCTCAATAAAAGTTATGCTAGTGATGTATTTGGCTCTATTAAATTTTAAAGTGCATTATGGAATTAGTTACTTGGATAGTTCTTATTTTAATAAAACTAAAATGTACTAATGTCTAGTTTTCCTCTATTTAAAAAGCTGGATATTCTACAGCTTAGACATTTATATTTGTTTACAACGTTGTAAATTTTTTAATAGGTCGGGCTATTTTGCTCACCGTTTCACAACTAGATATAATTTTATAATTAATAATTTATATTTTGTAAATGTTTCAAGTTTATAGCTTAATCTTGTTAAGAACAGATTCAAGAAAGAAATAACAATAGATGCATTCTTGAACATTGAAGGGGCCTTTGACAAGGCCACTTTTAAGTCACTCCTAGATGGAGCAAGGAAGCACGCAGTAAACAACGCACTACTGAGATAGATAGAAAAGATTTTGGAACAACGTCATCTGTTCATCCAGGTAGATGAAACTAGTAAAATTCAGGTGAAAGCGGTTAGAGGATGCCCCATGTGTTTTTCGCCTTTACTATGGAACATGTTGGTAGACGAACACCTAAGTATACTGAACAAGGAAGGATTCAACACCCACGGCTTTCCCGATGATGTTAGCATTCCTCTACGAGAAGGATATATGACGTCTATGCACACAAAGGTAAAATTCCCGTAACTTAACCAACGACTGCTGTCGACGATTTAGATTTTGATCTTTACCAATAGAAGGAGACTGAACAATTATGTTCTTCCTTCGATTGGAGGAAATAACCTAGAACTTCGAGACCAAGTAAAATATCTAGGGATCATACTTGATAAGCAGCTCGATTGGACGAAACATATCGTATGCATTAAGCATATTGTTAGCTATGGGCCCATTTCATGGGGTCATTTCATGTAGGAACACACATCAAAGGCTATGGAAGGACTTAGAAAAAGAGAAGAAATAGTTCTTCATGCCAACAGATGACGTCATTACATATGTATACCTAAAGAAGAGATACGAAGTAGAAATCCCGACAACAGAGACCTGGCGTGATTGAGAAGAGCAGGCTAGGTCCTCAAACACCTCGGACATTTTCACTGACCTTACGGATCTAGAGTGTTCTTTAAAAAAGAACAACTTGAACTCCAGCTTCCTCTTGACAAACACTGCACAGTCTTCTATGCTGAAGTTTTTGCTATAAACGCAGCAGTGATTATAATAAAAGAGCAAAGATGGTCTAACAAAGTTATTAGAAACTTAGAAACTTTAGTGACAGTCTTAATGGATGGATGGACTTTAGGATGTCTTAAAAGCCCTTGAAAGTAACTTCATGAAATTTAGATTGATGGGAGAATGTTCGGAAGCCCTCAACCTCATGAGGCTCCGAAATAAGGCGAACTGTACGCTGCGATAAGCGAGCTGTATGCTGCTATGTCCGTAGTGGGTGTACCAGCCAAGCTCATCCGTTTGCCAAAAATGACATTTGAAAAATCAAGGTGTGATGTGGTGATTGGGAATAACACTTCTGACTTCTTTCAGATGTGTACCGGATTTTGTCAAAGAGATGCACTATCATGCAACTTCTTCAATCTAGTACGGGAACGTATAGTGCAACGAGCAGAAATAAACAAGGCCGGCAATATATTTTTTAGATCTCTTCAATTACTACACTCATTCATTACAATGACATTACCATCATCGCCAAATCACAACGGGCGGTCTCTCGAGACATTTAAATGAGGAGAAGACAAAATATATGTTGTCGACAAATAGAAATACCTCCTAACATCATATTGGTCAAAACATCACTGTCAATCCGACAAACGACATCAATGTGTACGTATGGCGAAAAATAACCTTTGCAAAGCAATACCGTTTCGGTTTGTCAAAGTTCCTTTCTCGAAGCACCAAAGTACAAATTTACAAAACGCCTATACTCGCGGTTCTGCTCCATGTATCAAAATCATGGACACTGCCGAAGGCAAGTGAGAATGCAATTGGTGTCTTCGAGGAGAAAATTCTTCGTCGCATATATTGTCCTGAAAACGACGTTGGGTTCTGTTGCAGAAGATATACTGCCGAACTCTCTAAGCAGTATAAGGAAGTGGGCGTAGTGACGAAAAATAAAGTCAGTGGCTCGGATATCTAGAGCGGATGAACTTATATGCTCTAGTCAAGAGAATCTTCGAATCCAGACGCGAAGATACAAGACGTAATGGCATACCAAACCTTCGTTGGAGAGACGAAGTATCGGTAGATCTAAAACAGCTTCACATCTTCCGCTGGAGAGAATTCGCCCGTGACCGACAAAAATGGAGGAAGTTGAAGAGTCAGGCCCAGGACCTACAAGGTCTATTGGCCACCTAAGTAAGTGAATAAGTAAATTATTAAAAGAAAACATCAACATAAGGTCGATACATAAATCAGATTAAACTAATGTTACTGAATTTATAGAGAAAATTAATAAAACAACTATAAGATTTAATATCACATTAATTCTGAAAGATTTCAATAGTAACGTATTAAACCAAAATAGTCAGGATGTCAAGACCTATATCAACAATAAACTTAGTAATAGATATCTTATGTATAACAAAGTATTTGAGCGATTTGCAATGGTAGATGTAATGGTAGGTTGTCTAATACGATAATTGATTATTTTATTACAAACTTAGTAAGATATAAGGTGTAATCGATAATGTCATATGCCGGAAGACAACAATTAAATCTGACGGTCATCAACCGGCAATTAACATTTATGCTAAAAGAACATTTGCATATAAACTTTCGTATACAACTTTTGCATACAACCTGTTGACAACTACTTTAGAAACAAATTAATGTTAGAATTTAGTTATTTGACGTTGTTTTGAATTGTGCTGTTTTAAAATATTTAAATTAAATATATAAAATAACTAATCGTCAATTTAAAATACATTTATACATAATGCATTTACATTAAATAATTACTTATCCTCTTCAAAATTCATTTTTCAAAAAAAAATTTCAACAAAAACACATTTCGCACTTGAATATTTTTATCTACACATTGTTAAAATTTTAAGCATATGACCTGCATATAACATTATTGATTACGTGATATTTGTTTCTTGCATTATTGGCTACACTACAAATGTGGCCAGTGCTAACAGCATTAAAAGTTACAGTGCTTTTGTCGACTGTAATATTGATTAACATGCAAAAGAATTTGACGGGCATATGACATTATCGGTTACAGCTATATTACAGTTATTTTTTCCATATATTGATCACGACTCTGTCTGATCATCAACAGTTTCTGATAAGTTTTAACTTAAACCTACTTAAAAACCTACAAACTAAATTTAAAATAATATTGAATTATGAAAATATAATATAATATAGATATTATCTAGTGAAGGTATATGGTCTATTTTAGACTCTTATTCAAACTTTGATGATATCGTATCAGATCTTAGTGTAATTCTGCAAGAACACAGGAAATATTCCATTAGCCAACATCAGTAGAAGGAATTGTTTGAATAATGATATTCTATCAAAATAAGGGCCTTCTTACTTTAGGTTCAAAAGGAAATATTCAAACGATTCTCATGTTTCATTACTATAGGATAAAAGTAAACAAGTGCAACAGTCAATCAAACAAGCAAAAATCTATTTTTATTCTAATGAAATTACGCGAAATTCAATCAAAATAGTAAACATCCTTAGAATATATTTCAAACAAATATTCTTAATACTAATGATCCAAAATCTAATTCACAAATTAAAGTGCTGGAGTATAATAATAATGAAATAGATAATGATCAGCACATTGCGTCAACAGTAAACAATTATTTTATTAATATAACTAACGATTTTTTTTCAGACAGCAAATCATCAAAAGCAAAATAATCAAATCATCAAAAGAGCCTTCTAATTATGTTCTATGAGCCGGAAAAGAACGAAGTGAAGGCCTGTTCCGACTTTAACGCACTAAAAACTCACATTCTTTTGTTAAAATTAAAACTTGTCTTTAAAACGAACTGTTAATACAATTTTGGGTTTTTTCTTCAGATATCTTTGATCAAAAAAGATCCCATCAGGAACTGGGAGATAAAAGATTTGAACCTAATATAGTTCGAACGGTTTCGTCCGTTTAAGTCTTCTAACAAAGTTTTGGCTGTGAGCTAAACGTGCAACTTTGAGATATTGAGATTGAGATGTTGAAAAAGACGATTTTTTTTTTTACTTTATTTATTTATTTATTTCTAAATTCAAAATTTACAATACTTTTACATAAAAAGTTTTTAATAAAAAATTTTAATTAAATTTAACGAACTTTGAATTAATATTCTATTCAGAGCCTTAGCGGTAGCTGTCTGGCTGTATATTTTTTTTTTAAATGTATTATAAATATATGACTTATAAACTTAATAATTATACTATATTAATAGATGCAATCTAAAAATTTTACACAATAAGTTTTCATATACAATAAACAACAATAATTTTACTGTTATTTTAACTACTGTAAGAATATATTTTTTTATTTCTTTTTTATTTCATTAGGCAAATCATTAAATAATTTCAAATAATTATACAAGCAATTATTTCTTTGATTGTTTTTTTTTTTTTATATTATAGCCAAAACTTAGGTTTTGAACCTTTAAGTACTTGCGTACCGTTGACTATTTGAAAAAGGAATGAATAATTAGAGGAAAGGTAAGAAAAAGGAAGAAGAAAAGTTTTGTGGGGAAGAGCGAACAATTATGTTAATATTGGTCTTAAATCTCTGTAAGTCATAAATAAAAATTTCTTCTCTCATTGGGAATGCTTCGATTGGGACGCGATTCCACAATTGGTATGTTCTTACTATAAAAGAATTTCCATAACCGGACTTAAACCATCTCGGAATTTCCACTGTGAAAGGGTGGGCACTTGATGCCTCTCGTGTTGTGCGATGGAATTGCTTAAGAGGAGGAAGAAGTGATTTTAATTCCTTGGAACAAGTGCCAACACCAAGCAGATATCTATAAAATAGAGTAAGTGCTCCAACAATACGACGATGACCAAGTGGTATAAGGGATGAGGTCACATTTATGTCGCCTATAAGACGAATGGCGCTGTTTTGAACTTTGTCCAAAAAATTTAAAGCAGTTTTTGGTGCACCTGTCCATAAATGTGAGTTATACTCGAGCTTGGGTCGTATATATGCTTTATAGATTTTTAAAAGGTCTCGAGATGAAAAATAAGTTTTGCAGAGACTCAAAAATCTTAAACATTTTGCGGTGCTTTTCGCAATATCGAAAATATATTCATTCCAGTGCATATTTTGATTCACTCGCATTCCGAGAGTGTTCAGGTCTTTGAGTCGCTGGATACCTTCATTTTGAAACCGGAGAACTGGTTCGAATGCTGTTAGCTTGTTACTAACAAGACATATTTGTGTTTTTGAATTGTTAAACTCGACTCTGTTATATCTTTACCCCAGTCGACAATTTTGGCAAGGTCGTGATTGAGCGCGCCGGCCATCATTGTTCTTTTGGAAGTGACTGCGGAAGCTGTAGCATTAGTTTGTTTTAGAAAATCATATGATGCTACTAGAGTGTTGTCATCAGCAAAACTATGGATTGGATTGAAAGTTAATCTGAGAAGGTCATTAATGAAAATGAGAAATAGGGTGGGTGAAAGGACAGAGCCTTGTGGAACACCAGCATTGATTTGAAGTTGGTCGAAAAAAAAACCGTCAACTGAAACTATGATAGATCGATTTAAAAGAAAACTTTCAATCCATTTAGAAAATGTTGAACCAAGGCCTATAACGTTGCATTTTGCTATAAGAGCAGAATGCCAAACTCGATCAAAAGCCTTAGATATATCCAGAACTACAACATTAGCTTCACCAGATTGATGCAGGCTGGTGTTGAGCTTCTCACAGAGGCATGTCATGAGATCACCGGTGGAGCGTTGGGCTCGAAAGCCGTATTGGCTATCATGAATTATACCTCTACTGTCAAGATATTTCTTCAGCTTATGATTAATTAAGATTTCCATCGATTTTGAAATAATGGAAGTAATGCTGTAGTGGCTGTAGGAGGGAGTGTGGAATTGGTTGCAAATAATTTTGCGAAGAGACTGCTTTTCAAACAGAATCTGATATAATAGTACTATTATTATCAATCATAGGTGGAAACGAAGACTTGCAAAAATTTGCACAACATTTTTAGCAAATGTCCAGAAAGATCTGCTGTTGTTAGGGAGGTCAAAGATTTCTCGTCTCAATCTTTGGTTATGCAGGAATTTTTGCTGATTGATAATTTTTTTACATTTATTCCTAACCACTTTATAACTCTCATACGTATTGACTGTTTGATTGTTCTTGTATTTTTTGTAAGTTTCTTTTTTGGATTTCAGAGCTTTGCAGCGGAAGTCATTAAGCCAACCTGAGGGATTTCGTTTTATACTTCTAAGGCTATTTGGAATGAAAGTTTTCATTCCTAATAGAATCCTCTTGGTAATCACCTCTGCAGTAAAGTCGACATTTTCATATTGGAAACACAGCGACCAGTTCGATGCATTTGAAAAGTTGTTGAAGCCTTCCCAGTCAGCTTGATGATAATGCCAAACTAGCCTTTTGGGAGAATTATAAGAACTGGTTGTTGTGCCTACTTCGAAGCTTGTGCGTACAAGACAGTGATCGGAGCCACCTAGCGGAGAGTTAACAGAGATTGAATATTTCTCTGGATAGGTAGTTAGGAATAAATCCAGAAGGTGTCCGTTCTGGCCGCGTCGGTCTGGTATCCTCGTAAGGCGTTTGACAAGTTGAGAAAGGTTGAAAAAATTGGAAAAAAGTTTAACTTGTTTACCTTCGGGACTGTTGTGACTAGGAAAATTAAGCCAGTCTCTGTTATGAATATTGAAGTCTCCCGCCAGAATAATCTGAGACTCGGGATTGGTTTCCAGAATTCAGTTTATCAGGTTGGATAGTCTTTCTATAAGCATATCAGTTTCTAGCTGATTCGCTTGAGGCGATCTGTGAATAAAACAGAAGTGAATGATGTGCTTATCGATTGATAAATTGGATTGGAGCACTCAAAATTTTGAAGGGTCTTATAAGCTACATCATTTCGTCTCCCCTCTACGGGGTATAAAAAGTGGCCCAAGCGAATAATTATTGATATTAAAGTTAATATCATTATTCACAACTTGTGTTTCACTTAGTACTAAAATTGCTGGATTTTGGAGCAGTAGATGGCTTTCGACGGAATGGAAATTTGTTGATAGACCGCGAATGTTATAAAAATCTATCTTAAACATAATAACGAACAATTTGCAAAGAGAAAAGGAAAATAAATTAAACTTAACTAAAAGTACCGAAAAAAAAAATATATATAAAATAAATATATAAATTAAATTTTTTGGCCCACGTACCACTTACTTATACCACCCCTGCAAGGAATGCAACTGAAACCAATATCTACACACAACAGTTTTTAATACCTTATTGGGTGTAGAAATGCTCTCAGAAAGATTCACTGCAGGTTAGAACAATGAGAAAATTACGGTAAACCCAAAATTACGGTTGTTTGTTTTGAATAAGGTTAAATAGAAGTTGGATTTGTTAAATAGAAATTTGAGTTCGTAAATTTTTTTATTTTGGAATAACAGTATTTTAGTTTTTTAATATTTAGTTAGGTTTAGGTAATGTTTTTTTAACCATTGTTCAATCATTGCTTTGTATACCGTATCAGACTTCCATATTACATTTTTTTCCGAAGATTAAATTTCGTATTATTTTCGTATAAAATTAGAATAACAATTGAACGTTAACTTTTTTCCGATTTATTTTTTGTTCTTATATTTCTCATTTTATTTTTTGCATAATTAAAATATGGTTCCAAAGGATATTTGGCATCACCTACAATTTAAATAAATTAAATATAATTTACAAAAATAAATACTCATTATTTAACATTGAAAGAGTACCTAAAAGACATGTATTTCTTTCACCTTGGTAAGCTGTCTCTAATTTATTTTTGATAGGAGACATGTTCCATATCAACGAATCATGACATAAGTCTGCATGTGTCGCGTCACGTACCTAATCCTGTGCTGGTGATCGCAAAACTGAAATTTGCCAACAACTTATTTAAATTTTATCATTTGAATTAACTTAACTTACAACCATAGGCTTGAATAACCTGTTCTATTTTAATATAAATGTTGAATTGATTACCCAACGCTCTTGGAATGGACCTTGAACACAAAATCGGAAAATACAAGCAAATTTAACCATATTTGGTACAGCTGTTGTATATTTACGTAATTTCCGCTTTGGGTCCAATATATCGAACAAATCCTTAAAGGCATGTTTTGATAGCCGAAACATTTTTAAAAATCTATGAAATATACGAAAAATCAATACAAATCAACGAACATGTAAAAACACACTTACTCAGCTTCATTTAATTCCAAAGGATTTGAAAGATCACGTAACCGCCTTCTTCTTGCACGTACAATATTATTTTTTTGATGATTTTCCTCATTACTACTGTCACTTTCAATAAAATAAAAGTCTATATTCATTTTTTTAATTTTAATTTTTTAATTTATTTTTATAATCTTTCCAAATTTCACTTTCTAAATTTTCAAAAAATTACTCCTGTTTTCAACTTATTTATCTTTCACTTTACAAATTTTTCAATAATAATCCTTCCTATTATCAAATACAATGTCAGTGAATGATAAATAGCTATTATCATTAATTGTTTTTGAATGATAACACCGACACAATCTCATATAAAAATTCAATGCACAATGGCAACATTTTTTTAAGTATCATTTTTGAATCACAACACTGAAAGCGAATGACACATTCACTAAAAAATGAATGAAATTGATATTCGTAACAGGGGTCATTATTTGGTTATTATTAATAAGAACCGGCAAAATACGAGGATATTTTTAATAATTACCGGTTATTATTAATTATATCCGAATTTATTATATAAACTGTAACTTCTTTAATTACTGAAATATTTTATTTTACAATAAAATCTAAATAAAATTAAAAATTTTAAAATAGTAATTTTATCAATTAAATGCCACTTATTCCAGGGAATATGTCGAAACGAACAGTATATGAGGGAGCAGTAATTATATTTCCTAAATCAAGCTTACTAACCCCCAAATTTTTTTTGAAAACATGAGTGGTTTCTACTTTATCGTGAGAAGTCTATGTCAGTACGTGAATTACTCTTCATTTAAAAACTTCAAATTTGGACCCGGATCAATTTTTGCTGGAGGCGCCTCGATTTCTTGGATTTGGCACTTTCCACCAGTCACCACCTAGAAGTTGTAGTTCTGGTATTCGTTGATCAATAAAGGCTTGCTACAAGAAATTTTTCTTGGGGGTCTGGTTTGGGATCGACTGGGAAACATTTCATCGGTGGTTGACCCAGATGCGCAACTGTGTTCCTATTCAAGTGCTTACATTACCTCCACGTGGTGACCACTGGGAACTGTTTTACATACCATCCGCTGGTAAGCAGGCCAAAATTGTAAGTGTACAAATTTTGAGATTGGCGTAAGGTGACTCCCTTACCCGTAAAAATTACATAATTTTTGAGAGACGCAATTGAAGCCTCGGATAGGATCGAAATTATTGGAAACAGACCCGGAAAACGTTTAAAGGACTCCGTCACGGACTCTATCATCCAGCCGCATCTAACAAAATTGAAAATATTCTCTCGCAGTATAAGACAGACATTACTGCGATACAGAAAATCCGATGGGGATTTGGCATGTTAAAAAAACGAACATACGATATATATTATAGCTGCCACGAAAAACATCACATATTTGGATGCGGATTCGTAAAGGGAAAAATGCTTAGAGGGTCATTGATTTTACACCTGTTAATGAACGTCTAGCCGTCATTCTATCAAAGGCAAATTCTTCAACATCTGCCTAAAATGTGTACACGCATCAACCGACGAAGCGGAGGACTCCACGAAGGATGAATTCTACGACATCCTAGATAAAACATATGGGTCCTGTTCTGAATACGATACGAAAATCATACTTGGAGACTTCAAAGCTAAAATTGGTAAGGAAGGAATTTTCGACAAAACGGTTGTTAACCATAGTCTTCATCCCACCACCACATATAATGGATACCGAACAATTTTGCAGCAGCTCGTAATATGCTTATAAGTAGCAAAAATTTCCCCCATAAAAATATCCACAAAGAAACCTGGCTATCTCCGGATGGACGTACAGCGAATCAAATTGACCACATTATAATTGACGCCCGACATACTACCAGTGTGTCGGATGTACGTACCTATCGAGGAGCTAACATCCACTCTGACCACTTCCTAGTTCTGGCCCAGTTCAGAGCTCGAACATCCAATGTCAAAAAAAGATGCACCAGCTAAAATTGGAAGTTTAACATTGGAAGACTTCAGTCACCGGAGATAGCCATAGCATACAGGGAGCGAATAAGCGATATACTCAATACCACACCTCTACAACACAATCTCTCCGTCAATGAAAAATGGAAAAAATGCGCAAACATCATAACGATGACTGCTACACATACCGTGGGTTTTGAAACACCTCGCGTGAGAAACCCATGGTACGACGATGAATGCTTAGCAAGAACGGTAGAGAAAAATGAGGCCTACAGGAAAGCTCTGCGACGTAAAACAAGAGCAGGTCAAAAAGAGTATAGAGCGAAAAAAAGAGATAAGAAGAAAATTATAAGGCGCAAAAAACCTTTATTCGAAAAGTCTCAACCTTCAGATATAGAATCAAACCGAGACAGAGGCGATGCAGCTTGCAGCTGGTTTCGAGCCCCGTTCACCCGCGCTGATGAATGATCCGGGAAATTTGCTAACCAATACGCAAGGGATATTATAGATATGGAAACAGCATTTTAAGAGCCTGCTGAGTGGCGCAAACATAGAAAACACAAATACCGCGCCCTAGCCCAGTCAACTCAGAGGATACAGATGCACCCAGTGGAAGTGGAAGCAGCCATTCGAAAAGCAGAAGTGGAAGCAGCCATCCGAAAATTAAAGAACAACAAAGCTGCTGAACAAGATAACCTGCCAGATGAACTCTTTAAGGCAGGAGGTGAAGTGATGATTAAATTCATGCACCAAATCATCAAACAAATCTGAATCGAGGAGAGTATGCCTGATGAGTGGAGTTTAAGTTCAATATCTCCAATATTCATGAAGGGCGATTCCATGTCCTGCGCCAACTATAGAAGAATATCTCTATTAAACGTTGCGTATAAAATCCTTTCCAACATTCTGTGCGAACGATTGAAGCCCCATTGTAACGCTGTGATAGGAAACTATCAGTGCGGCTTCCGTCCTGGTAAATCAACCACCGTCCAGGTGTTTGCATTAAGGCAGATCCTGAAGAAGGCCCTCGAATTTCAAATCGATACGCACCATCTTTTTATCGATTTTAAATCTGCCTATGACAGCATACCTCAATCAGTGCTTTACGAATCAATGTGGGAATTTGGTTTCCCAACCAAGCTTATCCGTTTGTAAAAAATAACCCTGGAAAACACCCGGTGTGCTGTGCTGATTGGGAGGCACATTTCTGATTTATTTCGAACGTGCTCCGGATTTCGACAAGGTGATGCGCTGTCGTCGATATTATCGGAACAGCACGACGAGCAGTCATCGAAGCCTTTACACAGATTGAAGAGGATGCAGGTAAAGTGGGTACCTTCTCATAAATGAGAACAAAATAAAATATATGCTGTCGACAAATAAAATGTCTTCACAACATCATATAGGACACAACATCACTGTCGACTCATATAATTTTGAGGTAGTTCAGAAGTTTATCTACCTTGGAACCAACATCAACTCCACCAATAACATCGATGTTGGAGTAAGGCGAAGAATTACCCTTGCAAACCGTAGCTACTTCGGTTTGTCCAAACAACTGGATTCAAAGCTCCTACCCCAAAATACCAAGGCACAATTATACAAAACGCTCATCCTTCCGGTGCTGCTATATGGTTCTAAATCGTGGACATTACCAAAAGCAAGCGAGCATCCACTTGGTATATCTTTGAGAAAAATTCTTCGCGCATTTGTGGTCCTGTGTCTGACGAAGCAGTTTGGATAAGAAGATACAATGCCGAACTATACCAGCTGTTCAACGACATGGACCTAGCTAAAAAAAAATCAAAATAAGACGGCTTTATTGGCTAGGCCATGTAGAGCGTATGGATGAAAATGCTCCAGCTAGGAAACTCTTCGAATCCAAGCCCCAGGCAATGCGTCGTCGAGGGAAGCCACACTTTCGTTGGAGAGATGAAGTATCGGCAGATATGAAAAATCTTCAAATCACCAACTGCAGATTCCGCTCGTGACCGAAATCAGTAGAGGACAATTTTGCGCCAAGCCCAGGGCGTTCAAGGTCTGTAGCGCCCAGCAAGTAAGTAAGTAAGTAACAGGAAATTTTTATTATAATTATTTATAATATCCAGTCAAATGAAAAGCAGGCAAATAAAATGCAGGCAATGAAAAAACAGGCAAATTGCAAAAAAACAGGCAAATGATACTACTGGCAAATGAAATACAGGCATATGACACGCTCCCTTTTTAACACAAATAAAAATTCATATAAAAACGTGCATAATTAAAATCATAAATTCATTGCAAAGCGAATTATTTAAATTTTTTATTTTTCTTATTTCAAATTTTATTTTAACCTTGATTTGAAAATATATTGAAATATATCTACATGGGTGGTTAATCGTTGAACTACGAAATCTTTTTCACAAAATTATAAATTCTTTGTTTTGCGCTCTTCATTTTTAATCTTCGTTTAATTTTCTTACTCGCCCATACCAAAGATAATGTACTAATAGATGTGGAAAATCTGTATAGAATAAAAACCTTAAAAATTCAAGCTCTAGAAAATTGAGTAAAAAATCTAAAAGCTTTTTTTATTCTCATTTCAATGTCTCATTAAACAAAAAAAAAAGCCTAAACAAAAATTATTTCTCCTTAACTGCGTTAAACTCGTATATGTACTTGGTGTATATGCATAATGAAAAGACTTCTAATTGTGACATAGATACTAGATAGATATGTATATTCTAGAATTGATTTTGAGATTATATAGGATTACAAAAGACTAACTAATTAACCGGCCGAGACATCCAGAGAAGAAGCCCAATAGTAGGACTTTTTTTATTTTAAAATAATACACGCAGACTTATGGGAAACAATAGCGGATCACTTACAAATCGGATTATAGCTTGAAAACTATTAATTTTTTTTACTTTCGTCCAAAGGATGCGTTAAGATTCAATCTTTTTTACATATTTTGGAGTATTGGTATTTAAAAAAATTTAATATTTCAAGTAAGTATGAGTAAATATTTTTTTTTTTTATATAATTCCAAGTCTATGTGATGAACACTCTAACTGCTTTTTACACAGAGATTTGGAATACACAATTACATACAATAGCTTTTTTCTGTAGAATTTTTATGGTATATCTACTAATTTGAATGTGGAAAACTATATCTACTGTAGAGTACTTCGCCTTCATAATAGCATAGTTCCATTTCTTTTTTTTTTAAGTGATAACCCAAACTCTCAACTATTTATCATTTATTTTATCTCAATGATAAAGGGTACTGGACCAGGTCGAAAAATCCAGAAAGATTTTTTTTTTTTTTCCTTCGTCGGGAATCGAACCTGGGACCTTTCGGTTGAAAGGCTACCTACTGTGCCACACAGCGTGTAAAAAATGTGTTTAAAAAAAGGTTTTCCATAATTTTCTCCCTATAACTCCAGTATAAAAAGCTTATAAATATAAAATGTATTGCACTAAATATTGTGTCTCGACTTGTGTGTTAACTTGGTTTTGAATTACACATTACCATAATGAAACGAATACATACATATAATAAGGAATATTCAAGTAGAAGAAATTGAAAAAACGTAAAATCAAAAGAAAACAAAACTCTGTATTTTATTTTAAAGAAGGTGTTATTGTAAATAAGATGTATGTGATAATATATTTTATTCTTTTTCAGATTTCACTTTTCAGTCAAAATATAGCTAATGATGTTTAATATGAATATTGTAACCTATGTGCGAATGTATATAGTTATATTATACTCATTTCATATGAAGAAGTTGTTGTTATTGTGAATGCTGTATGAAGTTGTGAATATTATGGATAATAATTAAGGATTTCGTTTTTATTTTTGTAAAGGTTTTCAATAGAAATAATTATGTTATGAAACTTCGTTTCGTTTATAATACATTATAGAATAAAAAAATAGCTAATTGCGATATGTTATTTATAGTTAACTAGCAAAGTTATCCGACGTTTTCCGGGTCGACCACAAAATGTATCGAATTTATTTCAATGAAGTTTGATTTATGAATTGAATTGAAAAAAATTGGTTTATCAAAAATATTCTAATATTTTTTTTCTCTACGATAATAAAATCAACAATACTACAACTTAAACTATACTTATATTAAAATTATTTCTGATTAATAAAACGAATCGTCACATTTTTGTGGCCAGTTCACATAGCCACTTAGTCATGTAAAAACACACTTGTCATGTAAAAATCTTATACTGATTCCTAATTTCGAAAATATTTTTTCAGGACAATTCATGCTTTTTAATTTTTCATAGAGATCCTATGAATAAATTTTGAAGTCTATAACACATTTTTGTCTAAGCATTCCCGATAGGTGCTAGTATTTGTTTGTGACATTGCGTGCCTACAACACAATTGGTTTTTGAAATATTCCTGAGACGTACGTGCTAGAAGTTGTACGGCAGCAACCTGAACCAGCCCAAATTTTCGAAATCGGTAACAGTCGTATTTCTTTATTTGTGAAAGAGAATCTAAATTTAAATTTTCATACCTGTAACACAATTGGTTTTTAAAATATTCCTGAGACTTGCTAGGAGTTGTACGGCAGCAACCCTAACCTGTCATCTGACAATGATATCTTTTTTGACAATGAATAACTGTGCAAAATTTTAGAACTCTATCTTTAAAGCTGTGGGCGAGTATAGCGAACAAGCAAACAAACAAACAAACTTTCCCTTTTATAAATATAGATTTGTAATATTCGATATTTTATTTTCATAAAATTGAAATTTAGAGTTTAATTATTCTTTCCAAACAAAGCCTAGAGTTATTATTATCATTTTTTTTTTTAAATTTTCAGAAAACCCATACACAGTTTCTCCTTATTAAAATTAGAAAAAAATATTATAAAACTTTAACTCTATTGCCCTAACATTTGTGATTTTTATCAAACCATTTATTTAAATCGTTAATACATTCTATTTTAATTTTAAATAATAGTCCTTCTTCATGGCTTGAAGTTCTCATAATATTACTAAAACTTATAACAAATCGTTTACGTACTTCAAAATATTCATTTGATGGAGCTCTAAGAGATCTAAAATCGGCATTAGATTAAATAAACATACACCCATATTCTGTTAAACCCATCTCGCGAGATCGCGTGAGAATATCTCTGACGAGATAGTTTTATATTCTGTTAGACCTTTGACGAGACGAGATAGCCATTTTTTATCTCGTCAAAAATTGTAAGCGATAGAGTATCTCGTCAAAGTATTTGGTGTTTTTTTTATCAAAAAATTGAATTAAATAAATAAATTGAATAGATAAAATAGTTAAGTAAAGATTAATAAACAATTTTTCATTATTGTTTTTGCATTATTATTAAAATTGTGTTTTTGTTTTGAAAAAAAAAACCATCTTTACTATTACTGTTTTACTACTGTTTATGTACTAAACTAAAAAATATTTTAAAACTAATACTAAAACCCCACTAACACTTTCCAAAAATTTTATAAAACATATTTCGTTTATATACCAATAATTTTTTTTGATAGTAAAAAATGATCAGTACTACCAACAAATAAAATGTTCTATCGCGCCGCTTACAGTGTCTAACAGAAAGACAAATTCAGTGAGACGAGACGAGATGAATTTTTTCTTCTCGTCAACGATGGGTCTAACAGAATGTGGGTTAATAACTAGTAAATGAAAATCACGATATTTAATTATATTAAAAAATTCTTATTTTAAAATTAAACCACAATATCAAACTATAGTCCATAATAAAATAAAGTAATAGAAAATAGCCCTTTTTTTTTGTTTACTTATTTGGTATTTGGTACGTACGTTGGTAGAAAAAGCTTTACACCGCGTATGGCTAGAAGGCTTAATATACAAACTGATAAATCTGAAATTTCCAAAAAACCTAATCAGGGTAATAATTAATATGATATGCGAAAATAAGTTCGGCATAGCACCAGGAAACGGAATAATCTATGATATTAAAAATGGTCTACAACAAGGCACAGTGAATTTACCAATACTATTTTCTATTTACACAATAGAAATTTTAGAATTGCTGAATAGTCTTAGAGATCACAACTACACAATAGCTTTCGCAGATGACCTCATTGTCGGGCCAATATGGTTCAACATAAGTGCAAGTCAAGTGGAAAAAATCAGAAAATTTGAGCGGAAATGCATAAGAACTTGTGTTAATCTACATAGAAAACCAGAAACGGACTACAAACATTTTTACTCTAATAAATGTTTGTACCGTACAGCTAATATAGTAAGATTCGATAATTTTCTGATAAAATAGTTCGTAATTACTTTAGCAGAACTCTCAAGACGGTTGAAAATGTACTAATGTCCAGAATATACTACCATAACGAAGAGTATGTTAATAAAAGTTGAAAAACGGGTTTCATAGCGCCCGAACATTTCATTTACCTTGATTCGAATAGTTGTATTCAAAATCACGAGCATGTCCCCCTATTATATCACTATAATAGACGGGCTACATGCAAATGCATAGCGTATAACCCAAACAACATAGAGCCGAATTTATTGAAGTACGATACGTTTATTCCTGAAAAGGATAAACGAATATCAAAGAATTATTGGTGATTGAACAATTCTTAAAAATATTATAATTAGATTTAAAACTAATCATAGAGTAAAGTATATATTAAAGTTTGGTAGGGTAAGATTTATTTTAGTTATAGTATATAATTTAAGATTATTACTACCTACACGCTGGGTGGCGCAGTAGGTAGAGTGCCTGCCTTTCAACCGAAAGGTCCCGGGTTCAATTCCCGATGAAGCAAAAAAAAAATGCTTCATTGGTTTTTCGAGCTACCCTTTAAGCGATATAATAAATGACAAAAAATAATTGAGAATATATAATATAATCTGGTAACAAATTAAATAAAATGAAACTATTCTATTTAAGAAGGCTTAGTTCTTGACAATAGTAGTAATTTTCCACATTTAATGAGTACATAAGCCAGTAATTTGTTAAAATAAATACTCAAATTATTGTAGATATTGTAGTGTAAAATTGCAGTACCGTACTTAATTAAGCACGAAAAGGTGATTCTACATAAGTTACTGTCAAGATCGTAAAAAAAAAAAAAAGCTTAAACTAAATAACTACACAGACGATGAGTTTCATAAACTTCCTTGTTTTCAATTTTACATTAAAAAATACTTCGAGTCTGGCTCCATTTCTACAAATAAAAAACCTAATGCATACTCACTCACTTATGATTTTGATTTTATTTATATATTTCTCAATTTTTACAGATTTGTATTATTTCTTTCGAAATCAAATCAGTTTTTTTGTTTTTTAATCATCCAACGCCTCCATATTTAAAAAGCCCCGAAAGTAACTTTTGCTTCGTAAAGAAAAGATTTTATTTGTATAGAAAAACGAAGATTTACGAAGATGTTCCATACAAATAAAATATTTTTTTAACGAAAGAGAAATTAATTTCAGGGCTTTTTAAATATAGAGGCATTGATAATCATATAATCAAAATCATAACAAAAAAATTTTCTTTTGTTGGTTTTCTTTTTGTTTATATTCGTCAATTCATATGATTAAAAAGAGAGCAACAAAAACTTTTCAATTGTTGCTTTATCCGACATACATCTCCCTCTTATAAAATATCAGTACCTCTCTTAAATATAAAATAGAGTTTTGGTTATCACTAAAAATAAAATGGAAATATGCTATTATGAAGGCGAAGTACTCTACAATAGATATAGTTTTCCACATTTAAATTAGTAGATATACCACAAAAAATTCTACAGAAAAAAGCTATGGTATGTGATTGTGTATTCCAAATCTCTGTGTAAAAGCAGTTAGGGTGTTCATCCCATAGACTTGGAAATATATAAAAAAAAAAAAAAAAAAAATATAAAATAACAACTGATGATAATGAAAATAAGGGTATTTTTTCCTTCTTTAAAATTTTCATAATCATTTTATATGCATTGCACATGAATTTGTGGATTTGTGTATGAACGAGAAAGGAAGCTATTGATTTTCTTATAAAATCGTTAATTTTATCTTCACACCAAAATTTTATATAGACTTGTGCTTCTGTATATTATTATTATTTAACCTTGAAATTAGTATAAAAAAAATTCTCTTCCTTAACGATGTCCGCTAACAATAAAAGTATGCCCCTCAAAGTTTGCACCAAATGATAATGAAGTTTATCTTACTTTTGGACATAAGTAAGGAAAACTAAATTTATCAATCAGCCGTACCGGTGAATTCGATCGAATAAAAATCTATAGTACTCTATCGTAAATTTTCAACCGGCGAATTCGATTTAAAAAAAATTCGAATATTTTTGATCGAAAATTTTCTCGTTCAAAATTTTATAAACGAATAACCATTTTTGTTCTTGTGTTTGAAAGGGTTTTGTTTAGAAATAAGAAAAATATTTACAAAAAATGTAAGTTAAAAATTTTATTTTTTATTTTATTATTTAGATAATTATTTATTATTGATTTGTGTCGAAACTTACCACAGGTATGGAATTTGAACTGCTTATACACCTACTAAAAACAATGAATATCTAGCAAAATGGTATAAAAAAGGTAAAGACTGGCAAAAATTTTTTGGAAGGAATGTACTGAAAAGTTTAACAATTTTGCCCATAGCAAAAGATAAAATCAAATTGGAATTATATAGGATGAAACGTATGTTCATGTAGATCTTTGTTTTAACTTTAGGTTATTGGACTGACTATAATTTAAAGAAAAAAACTTATATTATAATAGAATAAGGATTAGTAAAAAATAACTGTTGGTAGACTATTCAAGCTAAAACAATTCTCATTCTCCATTTTAGTGCTATAATAATGCTGAGTGATTTTTGTTAATTATGTAGTGAGTTTTGTTAATTTTCAGTTTGTGATTCTTACACATAGATAGTGTTATTAAACATGAGAAATAGTTTAAATGGATTATTGATGGGTTATTTGGTTCAAAATCTTTTATAGAATTGAAATACAACAGCAAAATCAAATAAACTTGGATAACAGTACACAAGAAAATAAAACACAACTTAATAGCCGATTAATAAAGTATATTATTTATTTTATTTTCCTTTGGTAAAATACTATACTTATGTGTATTTTAATAATTTGTTTCTAAAACAGCAATCTAATTTTATTTTTTAAATTTGAAATTTGAACTTATTTGACATAAAAGTCATTACATTTCGTTATATTTTTTATTTGATTACATTTTTTGAAATGAGTACAAACAGAACGAATAAATACAGAATGAATAGAATGAACAGAATGAATAAATTCGCATTTGCCTACAATTGTATTTTATTTCTGTGTGATGTTCTTGAAATCTTACTGTTGCTATATTAAGATTAGCTATTTTTAGATTAGCAACAGTAAGACTTCTAAACGAAGCAAAAATTGCTAAGAAGGCAGGTAAAATATCCAATTTCAAATCAACTGTAGCAGAACACATCGCAATCGAGGAACATGACATCAACATAGATCACCTAGAGGTATTCAAATAAATCAACGACACCAGAAAACTAGATGTTTGCGAAAGTCTGGAAATCATAAAACAACCGTCAGGTACCCTTCTAAATAATAATCACGGTAATGGGTACACGTGGCTATTTAAATTCATAAGAAAATAAAAATATAAATCCTTTCTTTATCAGGTAGAATTAAGTAAATTTAAAATTTAATTTAATTTTGTAATTTTTATTGCCCACAAAAAAAAACAAAAAAAATAAATGTATATATAACTAATATAGCTCTTAATCAAATTTAACTACGCCAATACACTGAAGAAGGCAACATATTATTGTCGAAATATCGATATTTGTAAAATAGACAAATAAAGATTTTAGTAAAATAAAAGGAATTATGCGTTTTTCTTTCTTTTTAATAATTTTAAGGTTTTAGTCATAAGTCATATTAGAATGAAGATTAGTTTTGTGTAAGCGTTTGTTTTTTAATTGTAAATTAAAATAAGAAAAAATAAATAAGAAATAACAGTAAAAAATAAAAAAAGGTTGTAGTTTCGTGGTTTTTGTTTCTTAATAATAAAACCAAACGCTAAAACAAAAAAAAAATTTGTTTAAAAAGCTCTGTACTTTTGCACATTTATTTATGATCGAAAAAGGAACCGGACACAGTACTTCACAAAGATATCAAATGACAGGTTTGGGTAGCTGCCACACAACTCCTAGCACTTTTCAGGAATATTGAAAAAACCAATTGTGTTACAGGCATGAAAATTTATACTCCGATACTCTTTCACAGATAAAGAAATTCGACATTTACTGATTTTGAAAATTTGGACTGCTTCGGGGCGATGTCATACAACTCCTAGCAACTATCAAGAAATTTTCAAAAAGAAATTGTGTTCTAGACAGGAGAGCTTACCGTTATATAAACTGAAACATAAAACCGTTATATATTCTGAAACTATAAAACCTATAGGTTTCATTTAAAAGTAAAAAGTATAAAATAAAATAATGTAAAAATACAAATTTTTTAAACATACTTTTATAGAAAAAAACTAGCCCTCTAAAAAATAGAAAATAAAAGTAGTGGTGAATGTTGAGGATCTAGAACTATTAGATAAAACACAAAAAATATAATGACTCTTGCTGGAAGATTGTTAATGGAAATTTGGAATAGTTGTGGCTTAAAAAAAAACACGAATGTTAGAAGAACCACTTTTCTTTTAATATTCGTGATGTTTTTCTAGCCGCAATTATTTAAAATTCCTATTAACAATATTCCAGCAAGATTCATTATATACTTTTTGTGTTTTATCTTATAATAGTTCTAGGTGCTTAACATCCATCACTAGTTTTATTTTCTACCTTTTAGCGGGCTAGTTTTGTTTCTGCGAATGCTAATAATCATTTAGACCTCAGATATCGTAAATCTTTTGCCTAAATTACGTTTAATCCCGTCAGTAAGCTAAATTTTTGATTATATCGTTTAAAACTCATCAATGACCATTAGCTTGTGAAATGAGACATCTCTTAGAAAAAAGAAAAATTTTGAAATATCGTAAGGGCCTGTAGTTGCCCTGCAGATTAATCTGTAGGTCCAATGTTAAATAAATAAATAAATAAATATCATAATTAAAAAAAATCAAAATTTTAAGTCTTCACAATTCACATCACGAATAATTTTGATTTTAAAAGATTTTGTTGATGTAATTATTTTTGTTGTTATTATTTGGTGGATAATAGTTTCTATTACTAGAATGATAATATTTATTATAATTATAATTTTTATTTCTTTGCTCATAACTTTTTGAGTTTTCTTTTTTTTTATTAAGTAAAATTTGTTTTTTTAAATTCTGTACCAATACAAGAATCTTACATTATTTTATTCATTATATCTATAATTTGATCAATATTTGTTTCTTTATAAATTTGCTCTAATAAGACACCTTGTCGTTTCTATCAATTCAACTTAAATCTATATAATTTTCCTTATCATAATATACTTCTAATTCATTTGCCTTATATCTAATAATTAGTACTTAATTAATTAAATCACTTACCGAAACAACTTTTATGTTACCAATTTTTCTGAAAATTTTGTCGGCTGCACATCAGATCTATACCTTCGTTTTAAAGTTTGTTTTAATATATTCCATTTTCTGGTAGTGGTATGTTAATGATTGTGTTTTGGCTTCCCCTTAAGTTTTCTAGTTGTAAATTGCCCTAATTACACATTTTTGTAGTATTCATTTGTAATTGTATGATAAGATGATATTCAATTCCCTTTAAAAATGAAGTTATTGTAAAATAACCTCGACCGGTAAAGATGTTCATATGTTTTATTTCTTTCATGGCTTTTTCTCGATTTTCCGCTACTGTGTTTTGGTTCTGCATTCCCTGTGTTCACATTGTAGTGCAATTGCGTTCAACAAATATTCTTTCTCTTTCGCACTTATGCTTCGCCGAAAAAGCTGGTGCAAAATTTTAAAAAATTTTAAACCAAAATTTAGCTGCCTCACCAATTGTAACTTACCAACACAAGTAAAAAAGCAGTATAAACTTTTAGCAAGTCAGCAAAATTTGTTTGGTATACATGAAATCATTCTCAAATTAAAAATTGAAGAAAAAATATCAAATTGACTGGAACAAAGCGGAATAAACAAAATCATTCATAATTTTGTTCAATACATATTTTAGCTATATGTATATTGTTTTATATTACAAATGAATGTTAAATTATTATTATATAATTTTTTTTTTTTTTTTACATTTTACATTTTTTAAATGCATTTATACTATTATAATAAAAATATAAGAATATAAATTAATATAAATTTTTAAATATCTAAATATACTTGTCTTTTAGACGAAAATTATATGAAATTAATTGAATATTTTGTTAACCTGAATTTTTAATTTATATTTTTAAAAAAATATTACTATTTTTGTATTTTGAATTTTATTATTTTTGAATGCATACTAAGTAAATTTAATTGTATTTTAATTATTACATGGCGGTGTCTAGACGGTCAGTTATTCAGTCAGTTTTCACTGTAAGTTAAAACTGAGACGTGTCTACACGTTCAGTTTTGAATGAAAAAATTTACAAATGGCGGGAACTGAGAATTACCATTAATGTATCAAGTAGAAGCGAAACAATAATAATAAAAATTAATTTTATTGATTTTTAGAATTTCCAACAAATATAAAGATGCAGTCGAAATTGGGGCATTATGTAAGCGCTGGAGAGCTTTTGAAACTAATTTTGAGCTTTACATCCAAGTTTGTAGAACGCAATTGCACTACAATGTGAATACAGCCATTTGTTCCATTTGGTGTAGTGCCAAACCGAATTGATTTAGTTGTCTATCTTTCTCTTGTAGTTTTGTCTGTTGTGTATCACATCTGTTTGCGTTACTGATTCTTCTACATTAGCTTGTTCCATGGTTCTATTTTTATTAAAGATTTTAGTTCTGTCAATTTTTTCATTTACTTGTAAGTTCTGTTTCGTTTGTCTTTTTTAATTTTTTTTTTTTATTTTTATTGTTTTGTGTGTATTAATGTTTATTGCTTCCGATAATGAGTCCGTAAGAAGCCACTAATTTTACACGTTTTTTTTTTATTTTTCACAATTTCATTAATGTTTATTGCCTCAGGTAATTTAGTCCATAAGACGCCACTAATTTTAATTGTATACATTTTGGTTTTTATCACTGGATTTCTATCGACGGACAAAAATCCTACCGACTGCGCCAATAATATTATTTGGTTGGGAATAATATGTAAAAGAAAAATAAAACTAAAAGACCAATTTTACTTTCTTTGAAAATAATTTATTTAAAACAAAAAATACTAAGCTAACTTAACATTAACAAAAATGAAAAAACCAATTTTAGAACAGAAAAGATAGTAATCGAACTGTTTGGTGTATTTCCAGTCATTATCTCCTTTTTTGTAAAACTCTTATATTATTCAAAATACACTGAATACAAGCAAAACTGTAATGCAATTTTATTATTGAGTGTAATATTACATACTTTTAATCATATTGTTATTGCTCAATAATTTAATGCATATTTTATTAGTATTTGATTTTTCATATACATTTTGTATTGCCAGCGATATGACTTTAATTTTGTATTTCAAAATGTTTTCAAGTATGTTTTGCTTTATCAGCATTTGCTGGGTGGCGCAGTAGGTAGGCCTGCCTTTTTCGATTCCCGCTGAAGCAAAAATAAGAAAAATACTTTATGGATTTTTCGACCTGGTCCAGTACCCTTTGTCATTGGGATATAATAAAGGCAAAAAATAGTTGAGAGTATAATCTGGTAACCAGTTAAATAAAATAAAACTATTCTATTAGAGAAGGTTTAGTTCCTGACAATAGTAATAGTTTTCCACATTTAACGAGTTGATAAGCCAGTAATTTGTTAAATAAATACTCGAAATATTGTAGATTGTAGTGTAAAATTGCAGTACCGTACTTAATTAAGCACGAAAAGGTGATTCTACCTAAGTTACTGTAGAGTGTAAAAAACGTATGTATAAAACGTTTATCAACATTTAATTTGACTTTTCGTTTGGAATACTGTCTAAGTAATTATTGACACTTAACAGTATTTCATCGTAATTATTAACTTCACCTGTCATTGGTTTTGGAGGTTCCTCGAATTTATTCGAAGATGAAGATTTATATGTAACTCGCAATCTATATCTCTTTATTCTCTATGATAAGTTTCTACATAAACAAAGTTTTTTCAATAATGTTGAAAACCGTTGATAAATTTTTAAAAATATATGAAAGTTAAAGCTTACCATTTATATTAATATCATCGGTCACTTGCTTACCTGAAATTTCATAAATATTATTAAAATAATGTTTTTTTTAAAAAATACATTTATTTTATACATTTTTATACAATTTAATACAATATTTTATATAATAAATTAAACAGCGAATAGAAAAATAGGCATCAATTTACCTTTAAAACAGGCGCAACCCATGATGTATCCCATCATCAGAATAACACGTTTTAAACCTTTATGCGTTAAATTAGAATTAATTGTAAGAAAAATATTTTAAGAATGTTCTCACTGATTTCGTTAAGTATTTTTAAAATACTTTTTCAATTAATTGGTAACAAACATATTAATTAATGTTTAAATAGATATGTTGGGATGTTTTTTCGTAACTAACTATTATTTTTTATTTAATTTATATTTTCAAATATTTATTATTTATTACACTTATAAACATAATTTGTTTATAAAAAATAATTATTGAAGAATCTATTTTGTAGAAATGCAAAAAAATTACTTTAATTTAATTAATAATCAATTAGTTATGAAAGAAATAAGTTGATAAATTAACGAAATTTAAACATTTGTAAAATTGAAAACGGAATGTGACAATCAATTGTGTTGGTGTTGTATTTTCTTATTTTGACAAACTTATATTTTTTGTGATATTTATAATTATTAGTTATACTTTACAAAAAATAGAAAAATATATATATATATATATTACTTAAATAAGAAAATCAATAAAATGACTTCGAATATAGACAAGTAATTCTAAATAGAGTTTATCGACATTTAGAAATTCCATCGAGAATATATTATGAATGGAAAGAAATGACTCTTGTAAAATTTTTCTTAAGATATAGTAATAACTTAATAAGATTTACGCCCTATTATATTTACATGTAGGTATCTTTCATATTGTAATATAAAAATCAATTGCATTTGTTTTTTTACAATTCAGTGTAATTTAGAAAAATATGTTTCAAGATGGTACTCTGTGGAGTGTGGAGTGTGGATTCTTTAAACAAACTGAATTTGTTATCAAAACACAAGAATTTAGACAAAAATATAACTAAAGTAAACTTTGCTGCTACAAAATTTACAATCTTTAACGGAAGATTCCTCCTAAGTATTTTAGGAAAAAGTTGTTCTAGGAAGGTTTCTAAATAGGGTAAGTTAAGTTAAGAAAATCGGCGAATATAAAAGAGATGTTGTTTCTTCAAACATGTGGAGCAATGCGCTTTTCAGAACTTTTCTTTTAAAGTTAATGTACCTAATTTACTTTTCGTTTTCGGATAATAGCTTCTCAAATTAAAAAACTGAAATTTTTGTGAAAAAACGTTGTATTGTCGGAAAAGTTTGCTTACATTTTTTTATTAATTACTTTGACGCATTGAACCATCCTCCACAATTTACATGTCACACGTCATACACAATTTTTAATTGCCTTTCAACAAAGTTAAAAACAGAAAAAAATAATTTTTAAAGTTTTAAATAAATGGTATTCTCATTTGTCGGCACTATGCTAAAATTAACTAGGTATGCAAATTAGAAAACAAAATCCATTTTCTAAATGCCCTTTAAATAATTCAAAAATATAAAATTTCTGAACTTAAATCCAGGACAGAAAACGAATTTATTTTGTCTGCTTATAAAAATTATAATTAAAAAACAACAAAAACATTCTTGTAACAGACGACCGTCGCCGTAAGAATCAAATAACAATTTATTGAATCATGTTTTATTTGACTGACAATGCATTAATAAATCATTCGCTGACAAGTCCGTCACGACCACCCTAATTTACTGCAATTTGAAAATACTTGTTTTGGTTCTATTTTTTGCAACATAACTAGGCACTTTTTTAGCTTGATTAAATTAAATTTATTTATTTATTGAAAAAGAAAAAAATAACAACTAGCTTACATTTATCTTAGGTATATTATATATTTAAAATACCTAAAATATAAAATTTTATAAAAAAAAATTTAATTGTTTTCTTAATTTTTTGGTTTTATTTTAATTGTTAAATGTTAGCACTGGTATCTAAGGCTAATTAAATTTTATTAATGAAGTACCAAACCAAGGATTCCGTTTTATTTTATTTTATTTGAATTTAAAGTGTATGTTCATCTTGTTAAGATTTGAAAGATAGAAAAATATAGCAGTTGTATTTATGCAAGAATTAGAAAGCACTTTCTAATCTGTGTAGATGAATATAATAATAACAGTGTCATTCAGCCATATCAACAAATACGTACATTATATATAAATAATATTATTCTCATATAGTTTTTTAAATTTATTTTCTCCTTATACACTTACAATTTATAGTATTCCCAAACTGATATAATTTCTAAAAAAAAATTTACTAAAATAAATTTTCAATATATTTTATATTTATTCTCATAAAAATAATTGCTTTAAAACACAATCATGTACAATTTTTATGTTTTTTAACAATGGTTGTCAACAATTAACCTCAAAAAAAAAAAATAAAAAGTTTTATTCACCATTCACCAAAAATAAGAAAAATAAAAATAAATATATTATAATAGAGTTAGTTGCCAACAATTTACCTCAAAAGTATACATAAAAAATTTTATTAACCAAAAATAAGAGAAAATAAAAAAATAAACTACCACATCATCATATTTACAAATATCAAGAGAGTGCAATTGCATATGAGTTTTATTTTAAACGTTGAATCACAGAGAACTTATATAATCATTATAATCAAAATATTCAAAATCATAATAACAAAAAAAAAACGTTTGTTTGGTTGTGTTCTTTTTGTTTATATTCGTTAACTCAAAATAATAAATATAAAAAAGAAAGATATTTTAATTGTTACTTCATCTGACATACATACAAAAAATACATCCTCCTCTTGTAAAATATCAATGACAAACAAAACAAAGGATAATGAAAATAAACTCTCAAACTTTGTCTATTTTCTTTTAGTTTCATTCGTGTTATATACATAGCACTTGCACATGAATTTGTGGATTTGTATTGTAAATATGAATTCATCAAAAATAAGAGAAAATAAAAAGATAAAAAACTACCACACCTTGCTATTTACATTATAAAGAGTGTATATGAGTTTTATTTTCTTTGTGGAATCTAGAGTTGGGCAAAATGGTTCTTTTCAAGGACTCGAGTCATACGAATCGTTAATTTTAAATGACTCGTTCTAAATGACTCGTTCAAAAAGAATCATTAGCTTAACAGTAGAAAAAGTACCAAATGGTACCAGTGCGATAATTATAATTTTTTGATTACGAATCACTTAAATTGTAAAATAATGGAAATATTTAGCAGCAAATTAAAAATAAACATATATGATGTTTTATAATTTAGGGTTTTTTTTATTATAGTTTGAAAATCATATTCCGTAAAAAAAATTTGTTCACATTTTATATTTACATATTTTTAAATTGTTATACACAATTAAATTATATTAACATTATTATAATGGGAATGTTAATAAAAAAAATAAATCAAATGTTTTATAATAGTTAAAAAAAAAGTATATTCTCCAAAAAAAAATAAATAAAATATAATCACATTTTATATTTAAAACCTCTTTATGTATAACATTTTTAATATGAAATATTATTATAGCTAAAAAAAAATTAAAATCGCATATCAATAAATTGCAATTCAAAAATTGGATTGAAAAAAATAATATCGCAATTCAATAATTGATTATTTCAATTATTTCTAATAACTTAACTAATAACTTGAACTTTACTAGGTAAATAAATAAAACTTACATTTCACATAAAACAATATTGGTAAACAACTACATACAACAATATTGGTAAATCAACTTAGAAAAATTCAAACGGTTTCAAATTTAAATAAATCATACTCTGTCTGTATATATAATGACATCATTTTTTGTACGACGTATTTACAACACATACATATTTTGTATGCATACAAATTTTATATGATACATTCGTATCGTACTGGGATCAGTTCAAAATATTATCTGGTATGGACACTTCAAAATATCGTACCAGTACCAACTCCAATGATGAAAATAAAACTCATATGCTATGCACCCTCTTGAAATTTGTAAATAGGATGGTGTTGGCTTGGTAGAGTGAGTTAGGTAAACATATGATGCGTTGTCTTACTTTCTCATTTTAATTTACATATACGACAATCTTGAAGAAGGGATGGTAGTTTTTACTTGTTTTAACTAATGGAAATATTTTCTTGTGGCATATATATATATATAAAAATTGCATTAGACTTTCGAAAATAAATAGTGTCCTAGCGAATAATAAAATAATTTTTGCTATCTGGATTCCATTAGAGGTGTGTTCATGTATGATTCGTTTAAAAACAACGAGTCCCTTGTTCAAAAAAAAATACGGTTCCCTAAAATAAAAATGACTCGTTCAAAAAAGAAACTGATACGATACGATTGATACTGGTACTATATAACATTTCGTACTATTCATTTTGAAGCACGTAAAATTGTTTCGCCAATTTTAACTTTGTTTCGCCACATTCAATTTTGTTCCGTTACTTTTGGCAGCACGTAACATTTGAATGTTTACGTAATATTTGAAATGTTTCGTAAATTTTTTTTTTGTTTCAATCCCAAAGTAGCGTTTCAAAGTACATGCTGCTAAAAAAAATTTGTGACGCTGGTGTTTTGTTACAAAAAAAAAAAAAGCGTTTGAAACAAGTTACGTGCTACCATCCCTGTTTTTTATTTCAATTAAAATTGAAATTCTGTCTGCAATTTAAAAACATAAACAAAAAAGCAAAAAAATTAAAATTCAAGTTTTAAATAGTAGGTATATCATACATTTCATTGCGCACAATCTGCTTTACAAGATTTTTAAAAAGCTCTATGACGTTCTCGATTTTAAAAACAATAATTTAAGAGAAAAATAACAACACTATTGTAATGTTATGCGGTGGTAAATAGGATGTAAATAAATATTATAACTTTTTAATATTTTATATTTAAAAAAAATTTTTTTACCTTTTATGTTTACATTAATTTTTTTATCTTTTAAATTTACGACATGGATGTTGTGAAAAGTTTGTTATTATTCTTTGAAATGAATTGATTATTACTAAAAATAAAAAGGAACTATATTATTATGAAGGAGAAATTAGTCTACAATAGATGTAATTTTCCACATTTAAAATTAGTAGACATAGCAAAAAAAAAAACAAGGAAAAAAACTTATTGTATGTGGATGTAAGTTCAAGACTCTGCGTAAAGCAGTAACGGTTGAATTAAGCTTCCAAAATAAGAAGTTAAGGACACAGATATATGCTCTTATGCTCTTTGGTTGGTCACACCACACATTTAATAATTGCATCTGTCACCAGATTAATAATATTGTACCATATGCAATCAATCATATGAAATCTGAAGGTCGAAATAAAAATTTCCAATTTAATAAAAAAAAATATGCACATGGTTGCTGAATATTAGAAAATTTCTTTCAAAGTTTTCATACCAAAATTTATTTTAAAATATCGAATTAGAAATATGTAGGGTGCGGGTAGATTTGTTGAAAAGCAAAATGTCGAATTAAAAATGCTGAATAACAAAATATTAAAAAAAAAATGTTGAAGAAAAAAATGTCGAATAAGGTAAAATGTTAAAAAAAACTGCCCATCCCAGAAATTAAATTTTCCCATGAACTTTTTTTTATCAAGCATGTGGCCCGTACCTAATGAACAACAAAGAATTTGAGATCGAAGGCCCTTGAAAAAATTTTTTTTTTCCAAACTTGCCACACGTAATAAAGACAGTTTAGAGATATTATTGGAGACGTTCAGTATCCCAGAAATTAAGTAAAAGATGGATAAGGGAAAATTCCTTTTTCGTAGACTAAAAGACACAAAAAACATTTAAATATTTAAAAACTTTTTGTCAATTTTGTAACCAACAATAAAATCCCTTCTAATTAACTTATTTTGAATCCTACTCTTTAATTCGCTCAAATTATTTTTATTTCATATACATTTTCACAAAAATGCACTTATTTACAGTGGGGACTGTCATCCCAAACTCCCGCGAAACAGTATTACTGAATTTCTTATATTGATTATGTACATATTTCGTTAATGATAAAAACTGATTTGTGTAACTAGCTCTAAAATATACTACTTTAAAAAAAATGTCAAGAAAAATGTTTTCTACAAGTACCGGATTTTCAACATTTTTTTTCGACAAAAAGACCGGCTCCAATTAAAGAACTATACTGTCATTAGCTTTCCTCTTGAATATTATATATTTTGCTAGCGACCCTATTTAATTATTATTTAAGTTAAAGCTAAATTTAACGTTTGCAAAAGAACAGTAATTCGCATGGACTGATGTAGTTTTCGCACTACCAACCTTATATTTTAATGAAAAGCTTTTAAATTGGTATTGTTTGAGAAAACCTAAACTCCTCATTTAACTTTTTTAGCTATTCGCTATATTAAATCAAAATTATTTATTTATTTTTTAAAACTGTTATTTAAATGTATAATGAAATCCAATAACTGCTAACTTTAACTAATTAGGTTTTATTTTTAAATTCATTTTTGGTAGGTAAATATCTGTTACATTTCAACAAAGGAGGAAGCAAGAAAGCTTTTAAAATTATGAAATTCTAAGCCTTAATCTCGTTGTATAAAATAAAAAATAACACAGACACATACCATACCAAAACATATAGTATCCATAGCCCATACATATAGTTATTATATGCATGCTGCATGATATGGATACATATATTATAATATATAGTCTAGTTACTATATGGAGACATATATAGTTATACAACTGGTTATACAAATGGAATTTTGTTAAGAAAAAAAATGTTCATCTGTGTTTCTATGTATTACCTGTGCATTTTGTGGTTTATTAAATTTCTTTTAAATAATTTAGAACTCTAATTTTATTTTTATATAATATCTTATACCAATCACCTATAAGTTAATAAAAACTAAACATTTGATTAAAAGTTTCAGTAATTTTTATAATAACAATAGTTTATTTTGTTTTATTTAGTTTTGTTATGAATTATAATTTGTGAAATTATGAAATTATGTTAAACTAGTATAATGCCACTGCTAACCAACTGTAGTAAAGTTTGTGTGCAGTTTAAAAAAGAATAGATCGCTATATTGTAGAGGTACTAATCAAAAATATGTCAATCCTAATTCAGACATATTGTTTAAAAGAAGTAACAACAAAAATAAAAATAAATTTAGAACTTTGCCACTGAAAAAGTTTTACTTATTGTGAATAAAGAATTAAGTATAGTATGTTAAATAAGAATAAGAACCTATTCTTGTCCACTTGATTGAAAACCAAATTTTTTTATTTAATTTATTTAGTAAAACCTTGTAAATTATCTTTGTTAAAACTATACTGCATATTTAAAGAATTCATAAATATAAATAGTATATAATTAGTACAATGCCACTGCACTGATAACCAATTGAAGTATAGTTTGAGTGCAGTTTAAAAAAGTATACACCAGTGTATTGTAGAGGTTATTATGTATTAATCAAAAAGGTTTATTTCATATGAATATTTAATAGAAGTAAAACAATAATGAAAATAAATTTATAAATAACCTTGCTAACATAGAAGTTTAACTTATTAAAAATAACATTCAATATGAAATAAGATAACTACTCAACTTCAAGTAATTTCGAGAAAGAGGATATTATAAAAGGTTTTCCAATGGGGATGATATGATTTTGAAGTGATATTTCAGCCATTTGTAATATGTCTGATATGTCTGATCTGTCTTTTTTTTTTTCATTGAATTCAGTAATGTTTACAATTTCATTAAAAATGTCTTGAATTTGCTGATTTTGCCTTGGAACAACTTGAAAACGATAACGATTTTTTTAAGAAAATCATCTTCTACGATGAGGCTCACTTTCATTTGAGTGGTGCGGTAAACAAACAAAACTGTCGATTCTGGTGCCAAGAAAATCCACAAACTATTCATGAAAAACCATTACATTCACCTAAATTGACAGTTTGGTGTGGTTTTCGGTCTGGTGGAATCATCGGTCCGTACTTCTTTCGAAATGAAGCTGGTAAATGAACACCGTTACTGTAAATGAAGAGCGGTATTGATCGATGATAACCAACTTTTCATGGCCGAAATTGGAAGATGTTGATCTTGACAACATTTGGTTCCAACAAAATGGGGCGGAGCTACGTGCCACACAGCAAGGGCAACAATTGAATTATTACGATAAAAGTTTGGAGATTCGATTATTTCAAGAAATTGGTGTTTAGCAATAAACCAGACTCTCTTCAAGCTTTACAAGTCAATATTGAACTGATGACATGAATAGCACTGATATACGACTGGATTTAGTGTAGGATTTAAATAAAAAACATTTGAGTTTCCTTAACAATTAGTGTGTTTTTTTAAAAATCATATCACTCTTATTGGAAAACCCTATATATTATGTAACAAAAAGTTAGATACTTTAATCTAACAGTAATTTTTCTTATTTACTTATTTTTCTGATTTTCGTTATTTCCTTATTTACGCAATGTCTCACCATTACTACTTTAGTTATTGACTCAAAGCACCAATAACAATGTAAAGTGAATATATCACCATAATGCTACATAATACACCTACTTTGTAATCCAATGAAATAAATTTTGGTTTATTTTCTCAATTATCACTCTTTCATTCATTCATAATATAATTGACTCGCCGCGCCGTTAAAACACCGCTAGAATTGTCAATACTGTCACTCTCAATAATAATACTATTTACTAATTACTATTTACTATTTACTTGTTTTTGTTAATAAAATTTGCTATTTAAATTATGGAATAAATATTACCGGATTAAATTATTTAAAGCATTTTTATCAACATCAAAAATTTTATTGTTATTTACATTTATTTTAAGAACTTGTAAGTTAGAAAAATAATCATTTAATTTTTAATTATATTCATTGGAATTAAATTTCTTAAATCTTTTCTTGGTTCGGTGTAATAGATTTATTCTACTACTTGCACTAAAATAATTTTTGCTTTATTTTCCAAAGTTTCCTACTCACAGAGTACCATGCCTAGATTTGTACCACTGGTTTTTGAATAATTTATAATTAAGAGAGTATTAATAAAAAACAAATACGCTGGGTGGTGCAGTAGGTACAGCGCTTGTCTTTCAACCAAAACGTCCCAGGTAATTTTTGAATTAACAAAAATGCTTTATGGGTCTTTCGACCTGATCCCAGTATCCTTTGTCATTGGGTTAAAATAAATAACAAAAAATAATTGATAGTATAATCTGGTAACCAGTTAAATAAAATAAAACTATTCTATTGGAGAAGGTTTAGTTCCTGACAATAGTGATAGTTTTCCACATTTAAAGAGTTGATAAGCTAGTAATTTGACCAATATATGCTCGAAAAACCAACATTGTAGATATTGTAGTATAAACTTGCAGTACCGTACTTAATTAAGCACGAAAAGGTTATTCTACCTATTATTACTGTCAAGAACATAAAACAACAACAAAAAAAAAGTAGATTAATAGTACGTTCTCAAGCTCATACATATTTATAAAATTATTTCAATATAAATAATTTGTTTACAAAAATTTCTTTAAAAAGTAATAATTTTATTGCTTACTACTAAAAAAATTAATTTTTATAATTTTTTATTAATAAATTATTGAACTATATTAGAATGTGTTGAACTCGGGTTAGTCCCTAAGTCCACAAAAAACAAATGGCTTTTGCCACAAAAAACGATCATTATATTGCTTTTACGCGTTTCACTTTATTATGTACGACACTTTATGCGAAATATGAGTTATGAGATTTTAGATTTGATTCAAAATAAAATTCTACGCCTTTTACAGAATATTTATATAAATTTTTTTTATACATAGCCGCTGTTGGATATAGTGAGGATATTTCCTCTTTCCAGGATGAACTTGCCACAATTTTATGGATTTTTGTTGGGGACTTCGGTTTGTGGATTGAAAAATAATCTATTACTCTTAAACGTACACAAAACAAAGGTTCCACTGTTTGATGGTAAAGATTATTTAAACCCTTATTTTGCGTTTAGCAACACTCCAATTGAGATGGTGAAGAAATTTAACTACCTTGTTTTGTTAATAGGCTTAACACGTTCTTCCACTGACGTATGCTATAAAAAGATAACAAGCTAACATGTTAAATACAATAAGTAAGTTGTAAAAAAAATTATTTTACAACATACATAAATAATAGTTTTCCGGGTTTGAAATAAAATAGATATATATATATATATATATATATATATATCAATTTTAGAACCATTTAAGGGTACATCTGAATTTATAATGATTTTCTAAAAAAGAATTTTAAAATAAGACACAAAATAAATTACGATCCAAGTTAGAAATATAAATTGGGAATTCCCAATAATTTAAAATAATCAAACTTAAGAAAACTTGAAATTTGTAACGGTGTTAACTTTTTTCAATGCACAATATCCGAAAAGTTTTTTGTTTTTGTTCCACAAACCAAAAATATTTTTTCTTTTTTGTGGCTCATTGTAATTGTATGAATGTGTTAAGGGCGCACTTAACTTTTTCATGCACCAACATTTTGCTGTACTTTTTAGCGAAACATTTACGATTTAGTTCTAAGGGGTTTTATCATCTTCTTACACTATGAAAGGTATAATGTTATTGCACTTAACACTCTCATACACCCACCAAAATAGAAACGTTAATATAGACAAAATAAAATTTTATATGCATAGAATATGACTTAACACTTTCAAAACTTCAAAAACATTGAATTTCAAAAAAATGCCACTTAACACCTTTTTTGTCGAAGCCCTTCATGTATCCAGTAAACATCCACACAAGTTAAATGTTTATGTGGTATCGTGATTCGTGAAGAGATATTTTTTCATCAAAAAATTTTGGTGTTCACGTATGTGCACAAAAAACATAGCCATGAGTAAATAATACGCAAACAAAAATAAGAAGTTGTGAGTTCTGAATTTTTTTTTTTGTGATAAACAAAATATTCTTAAACAGAAATTTAACATAAAAATATATCATTTGCGAATATTTAATTTTTTATGTTTTTTACGAATTTGGGCTAATGAAGAAGGAAAAATATTTTTATTTTATAATTTATAAGCGGTTATAGTTAAGAAGTCTTTTAAAAAAAGAGAAAGAAAAAAGATTTCTATAATATAATATAATAATTTTTTTGTAATATAATAAGTATTTCTACTATTCTTAAAAGATCATAATTTTTTTCTAAAATACAAAATCGGGTTTGCGTAATATTAGTGTCTCTTATTCAAAACGGCGTTTCAATCGCGGCTCGGATATTCATTCGATTTTGTAAAGTTGGTATTTTTAAAAACGCGCGTTTTGAAAATGAATCGGTTAAGTTTATTCATTTGATCAAATCGAACACGGTTTTACTCAATACGAGCCGCGATTGAAACGCCTTTTACAATAATAGGCACTATTATACTATCCTCAAAAAAAGTTAAAAACAAAAAAAAAAAAAAACGAATAGAAATATTGGATTCTTTCGTTCCGTTAGAGAACGTAGAGTTTTAATAAAAACTAAAAATAAAATTTGGAAAAATAAAAAAGAAAAACTATTCAATTCATATTATTGTTATTGAATATTTTGGTAAATGTGATGTATTTTTTCAAACTTATAAATATATTTTTTTAAACAGAATTTTATTACGAAAATAAATTTGAAACGTCTTTGAAATATATGAACATTTTTTTTTCAAAAAATACGTTTTACCACTCCGTATTATTAACCGTCGAGTATTTATACGGTCGCGTATCTATATCGGCCATTGTCACAACGATAGTCGGTTTTTTTGTGATTTTAGTATGACACCTAATTTGGTGTCACTCATGATAAAAATACAGAAAAGTCTTAGTTGTTTTAAGCATTTTTAACATTTTTCAGATTTATGTTATGTTTTTTATGTTTAAGTTTTAATAAATAATTAAATTTAATTTCCGTATAGTTTTTTTCAAAATGATGCCGTTTTCTTAAAATATTCAAGTGATCGCGTTACAGAATACCAATAATTTTTAATGTCATGTTTGAATATCGTTAAGGTAACTATCGCTTATCACAATACAAGTGTGGCAGCACGAATATTGTGAAACAAAATTTTAGTACGAAAGTAAAACTACCACTCCAGAATGACACTCAACTGTGTGGAATATTCGGAAATATTTTTGACTTTTTATCACAACAATGTACAATACACGTTTATTTGATTCAGCCTTATTAACACAGTACTTAAATTAGAAACTAATATTGTGTGGGTGAAATTAACTTAACCAAAACGTATCTTAAATCAATTTTCTTAATATGTATATATACGTATATGTAAATTTGTTAGAGATAAGTTGAACAAATGCTAACGTTGCTACGAATGAAAAGAAATTTAGCAAAGTTCACTGTTGATGATTTGAAACCGACTGAGACAGAAACATTTTCGACTAAGGAAATCTAGATTTATGCTGGAGATAAACTCGGTGCTAAGAACGCTTAGGTAGCAATTTTAAGTGTCAATTATTGTTATAATAATAAGTTTGTTCCATGCACCTGTTTTTTTATGAAAACTTTTGTGAAAAAATCACAAAAGTTTTGGTGTAGAAGACACAAAGGCGGCGCAGGTCTCTATTATACATATATCGAATACAAATACATATTGCTTGTGAATAAATATGTCAGTAAAATTATAAAGTTTTTGTAGGTTTTAAAACCAAAATGTTAAAAAGTATTTTTAAAATTAGATTAATGATCAAATCTGTATGGAAATATGTAATTAGTCAAATTGAAGAGTTGAAATTATAAATTAAGCCGTAACAATCAAATATTATAAATTAAAATTAAAAATTATAGAATATAAAAAACATGACCATTAATTATGTATTATATGTACTTGCACAATTATAATTTGAAGTTAACAGTTAACATTTAATGTTTATTATAATTATTTATTACTCTGTTGGACATTCTGTTATTTATTTATTTTTATATTATTCAACTATTAAATCTCCTCCTAACAACAAATCTAACACTAACATTAATTCTTATAATTATAGCCACTTTAACCAATAATTTCTAATACCTACTAACAATTGCCACGAATTTAACAATAAAACTCAAATCCGTATTTTTCATAATTCTATATAGTTCTGACAAAATTCATCATTTAAACAAAAATTCATTATCTAATTATAATAATTCTCCTAATTCTTCAATATTAATTTATTAATGATTCCTATTTGAAGGAAAAACAGTTTAAATTCAAAAAGTCGTTACAATAAGTCCTCAAATCTTATAGATTAATCCATCCTCCAAGTGTGAGAAGAACCCATGATAAGTTTTTCCGTCCCTTCCCTAACTATAAATAACTTAATCAAAATTCATCTGATTAATATTAGTTATTCTTAACCTTCTATTGATATTCCGTATCAAGAACCTTTTAAATTAACTATTCATTACTAAAATGTCAGAAACTTAAGCCCTAAAACGTATATAATTTTTCAAACTCTGCTTTTTCAGATTTTTATGTCTTTATTTTAACTGAAACTTGGCTTACTGCCTCAATAGATAACTTAGAGATCTTTCCTTCTTCTTTCACGCCGTAGATGAATGATAGATATGTTTCTCTTTATCCCGGTAATATTCCTAGATGCGGAAGGTGTATTAAGTGCCGTTAATAACTTCTTCTGCTTCTCAACTATCAGTGCAATTTATCTGATGATTTATCATAGCTATATCATAGCTATTAAAATTGAGTTGCAATCCACTAATCTAATCATAATCAATTGTTATATTTATTAATACTGCTACCAGTATTGAGTTGTACACTAAATATATATTATAAATTAACACAATAATCAGTACACTCAATATAGTAAAGATGAAATTATCCTCTGTGTTGATTTTAACCCGCCCAATATTAAATGGGTTTCACATGATGAAAAAACATACTTAGTTCCAGATGAACTTGGGAGGAACATTGAATGTCTTTGAAGTTTTATCAAATTGTAACTATAGAGGAAAGCAGTTAGATTTTGTATTTACAACTAATTGGATAAATTTAGTAACATTTGACTGCCCACTGGAATTCGTACAAATTGATGAACATCATCCTCCAATATGACTTTCTTTCTGTTTCATTTTACCTCCTAATGTCGCTTCTGCACTTTCATATCAATTTTTCGTAAATCGAATTTTGATTATCAACTATCAACAACTACTTTACTTATGTTGCATTGATTTTTCATCTTTAACCTCGCATCATTTCGAAGCCTCAGTTAATTTTTCATTTCAAATTCTTTCCTCTATTATTTCTCAATTCGTTCCTCAAGTTAATGATGGTGGTAATGAATCTTGCCCCCCGTGGTTCACTAACACTTAAAAAATTGAAAAATAAAAAAAATCCTGGCGTAAATTTACTAAAACAACAGTCGTGATTATAATACGTTTTTAATATTATTTAGCGATTTCAAACTATTATCAAATAATTTTTAGTCTAACTGTGTACGAAGCATGTCCCAAGATATTAAGATTAATCCGAAATTCTTCTGGAAACTTGTGAATTCAAAGAGGAAAACCGATCAATATCCTAATTGTTTTAATTATAAAAACACAAGCAGTAACAATCCTAAAATTATTTGTGAATTTGTTCGTGATTTTTTTTCTGATAGTTACTCTCTACCATATTTCTCATTAGACGAATCCTATTTTAGTAATTTAAACAATGTATCAAAAACAACACTACGTAATTCCACTGTCGTCTTCAACTACCTAAGCAACCTTGAAAAAATTCTAGTCCTGAATGGTATTCCAAATTTATTTCTAAAAAGATGTGCTGTTTCTTTATTGGGGCCAATTTCCGCTCTATTTAATTCTTCGTTAACTAGGTATCTTTCCTTCAATTTGGAAATTGTTCTTATTAAATCAGTTTTCAATTTTTAAACTGCTTTTATTAAACCAAAACCAAAATATTTAACCAATTATAAACCAATATGATCATTGTACTAATTTTCTGTCACCTTATCAACACGGTTTTGTTAAGCTTAAATCAGTTTCAAATATTTTACCTTTATTAATAATACTAGTCGAACGTCCCATACTCCCGCACGATTTAATCATTTAAATAAATGTAATCACACAATTATATTTTACCTTCGCTAAGCCAACTCTCTTTCATAAAAGAAATATCAAAATTATCAGACAATAAAGAGATAATATATTGCGCGGTAATTGGATCATTGGATGCGTTCACAGTGAATTGCAATTGCAGTTAACAAAATCTGTTTTTAATTAAAGCCAGCTCTCACCGTTTAGATTATGTCATCAATTACAATTGCCTCTTAATATGTGTGCGTAAATGTTATCATTCCAATTTTTTCATCTGTGCGCTTAGAACGTCAAAAACAATATAAATATGCATAGGTATTTCCTACTTATTTGTTTTGGTATTTCCTACTTATGTAAAGAAATACCAAAACAATAGAATAAAGTAAAACAAAAATCAAATTGCATAATTCCATTTACTTATGCAAAATTGTTTTCTTCTTTCGGGCTATTGTTGTAATTTTGTTTAGTAATCGTAATTCTTTAATTTGATTGTTTTTTATTTTTTGGAATATACTAATTTTATAAAATGAGAATCATAAACTGTAACATTAATTTACGATGCTCTAAGCAATTAGAATTTTTTTGAATTTAACCTTTTTGAAAATATTGAAAATATTTATTGGTCTCTCTATTTAAGTATGTACAATTACTTTTTTGATATTTGATATATGAGTATGGTTAAGGAGCTGTAAAAGAGATAAACACTATATACAAAAAACTCTTTACCGGAATTACTACATGAAAGAGCAGGTACACAATTTTCAGAAGTGAACTTTTCGCCATGTAAATTCAAAGGCCAACACTTATAAACTTCTTATTTGTTTACATTTTTGTTGTTGTACCTAATCTACTTGTATATAGGTTTTTATTAGTGGGTTTATTTTAATATGAAGTAAAAATAAATTGGTTTGTACAGTATGTATGCAATTACATAAACAATAACTTAATTCATGAACTTCTTAAACACATCGAAAGCGAACACTGAATAAGAAAGTGAAGCAACAGAGAGTTTTTCTTTTCTTTTGATTTTACGTTTTTCTTTTTTCTTACGTGAACCCAAAATTTTAATTTAGTTTCTTCTACTTGAATATTCTTTATATTATTGATCGTTTAAAGCAAGGATAGTTGAATCACGTTGAATAGAAAATTACCCCACAAAAAAATATTTAAAAAATTTAGTGGCCTTTACAAATAGAAGGAACATTCACAGCAAATGCCATAAGAAAACAGAAGCAGTACAAAGATTTGCGTGTCTCTGTGCAACAAGTGATTTTAGAACCACACCTACAGAGTAGGTGTCTGTGCAACAAGTGCTTTTAGACCCGCTCAGACACAAGGTACAACTCACCTGGGTACTAGGTCATAGTGGTTTGACTGGAAATTAGAAGGCTGACGAACTAGCAGGATAATCGGCGGGAAACATTTATGGCTCGAAACCGACAGTTGGTATATTTATTGGTAATATTAAACTATCGATAGAAAACACCCTGAAGAGGGAAAAAAACATTCTTTGAAAGCGTGGCGTGAAGGCCACAGAATCTCCAAAATGTAAGTAACAAAAACAAACACCAAAATAACCAACTTCCGACTAACTTTCAATAGAGTAGACTGTAGGAAGATGGTGGGCATATTTACTGATCATAACCACATGAATAAGCACATGTGTAGACTACCACTAAGTGATGATCCAACCTGTAGACACTGTCTGGAAGCGGAAGAAACTTCCACACATGTTGTAGGAGAGTGTCTAGCTCTTTGAAGACTGAGACTCAGGTTGTTCGAAACGCATACATAACCTCAGAAAGCTTTTGCAGGATAGAACCCTCAAACCTATTGGCCGTTGTCAAAAGGGTCGACTAAGTTGAGGATAGAGGAGAGCATAAAGGGCTAAAAGCCTAAATGCTGGCCCGGACATATTAGGGTCCCCTCTGTATGCAAAACGATAGTAAATACTGGAAATTAAAATTAAATACCAACAAACCAAAAATAAAAAATAGAAGTAATAATATACAATTTTACGTCAATTTTACTTCAATCATGGGGTTGTTAAATATTTTAAAATGAGGAAAACTCTTTTCTCAGCCGAGTACAAAACACTGAAGAAGCCTGCAAGTAGTAGACAAAATACGTGTGTCTGTATGATAATCATATCAGTAAAATTAAAAGAAAATATCGACTATTTTCGACAATTATAGAAAAAGATTTACGATGACAAGTTTTTATAAAAACAAATTATAGAAGGTTTCAATATCTACAAACTTTTAAAATACTCGAATAGTCTACTAAATGACCGGTGCGTTGGACCACGCCTTATAGCAATGGGAAGGGAATTCCACAAGGATATTATTCTATCAAAAAAGTGCAGAAGTTTTAATCTACTTTGATGACGAGGAATATTTATTAAGAGGGATTTCGATGATCTACCAAAATCGAGTTTGTTATAAATATAAGAAGGAACTCCAGTATATATTACATTAAACAAAAAACAGATTTATTTAAAATTTAAATAATTATTGAATGTGCAGTCTAGTATACATTTAGAGACATCAGAAATCCTATCACATTTGCGACGATTTGTGACATACCTGGTACATGAATTGAAAATAATATTAAGTTTAGCAACATAGTTAGCACTCATCGAAGAGTAAACTACATCACAATACAAAAAGTGTGGCAAGATGAGAGACCTAATTAATCTACACTTATTTCTTTATGGAATAATGTGATTTTTTTTATTGTTAATTTGCTTTTGTTAAATATCTTTTTTGTAAATTATATTGAATTGTACTAGAAGAAACCCCCGGGTACATACCCGGTCGACCAAATTGTTGAAATTGTGCTGAAATTAAAAAAGATATACCTAAAAAAAAATTCCACAAAAAAATTCGGAACAAAACAGATCAATTTAGAACTATTTTAAACAATTTGCTCAACAACGATCAGAGCACCTTTGGGGCAAAAAAGTTACATTAACGGAAACTACTGAACACAACAAATTTTTTTACTCTAGATCGTTCTAGATTCTTCTTGAACAGTTTATTGAATAAGCCTAATATTTACTGAAATATTAACCATTTAGCGAATGAATATATTTCATTTTTTTATTGAGGTACTTTAAATTTTAGTTTTCTATTTGCCGACAGATGGATTTTTATGTAGATTTTAATATATATTACATTTTTGTTCTTATAAAAAAAAAATAAGTGTCACAAAATAATTGTTTTCAAAAAATTTAATCATTCCATTTTCGAAGTACTTCACATTACTTTGAAATAATTTTAAATTGAAAAAGGAATACAACTAATGAAATCATATAGATATACCTCAGATTTGCTATATGGTTTAATGGAAAATCAGCTTCATTGTCAATTGTATCCATCATTTCAATTTATCCTTGGTAGATAAATACCATATTTTATTTTTAAATTGATTTTACTTAGAAAACAACCGTATACGAAAATAGATATTTATTTTTAAAAAAAATTTTGTATGTTTAAATGTCTTACATGGGGTGAAATTTTAAATTGAAATTTCTAATTAAAAATTAAAAAAATTAAAAAAAAATATATAACATTGCTTAGTCTATCATTATATCTATCATTTTAAAAAATAATAATGAACATCGGTTGTTAGATGGATCAGATTTGAACCGTAGTTTTTCAATCTATAAATTTAACATACTTAAATTATGTATTTTCAAATGACTATGACCAATGACATTAAAGAAATTATCAAACGTATGACTATTCATATTCATATAGAATTATCTGGACCAGGTTACTGAATAAACCTAATATTTTACTATTTTTCTTGTATGTACTTTAAATTTTAGTTTGATTATTGGCCGTCAGATGGTTTGTTATGTAGATTTTAATAAATATATAATTTAGTTCCTAGTTTTTTTTTTAAAATAAATTGTCAGTTTTATCATAAAGTTATAATAATATACATATACAATAATGTATGTTAGATATTTTAATAAGTTTTTCAAAACTTTTTAAATTTAAAAAATAAAAATTTTAGTCATAAATTAAGATATGTTTCTTTTTTATTAAAATAAAATATTATAAAATCTGTAAAATAAATTTAAACAATAAAATTTTAATACAGGTTCGATATACATAATATTTCACCAATATACTAATAAGACTTCCTAACCAAAATACAGTACAAATTATATTATATTTATTGTACCTGCATTTTAGCTATTTGATTATACATACATTGGTAGGATAAATGCTAATTGGTATAATATATTATATTATATGCAAACATCTACATGATACATCATAGTGTCAAAACTGTCAACTGTGAATACATTCCATGTATGGATAAGTAATAAGTATATATAATTTGTATGCTTAGATTTATTTCAAACTAATCGGTTTCGTATTTTGTTGAAATAATTGAGAAGAGAATAATAATTAAAAATAATGCTTAGATTTATTTTAAACTAGACGGTTTCGTATTTTGTTGAAATAATAATTAAAAATTACTTTTTTTTTATATTAATTATATTATATTATAAAAATTATTATTATAATACATAATAATAACAAAAATATTTGTTTAATAAAAAATAAAAGTGGCCTCGGTAGCCGAGTGGTAAAGCACTCGAGTGTAGTAATGTAACGACCGAAGGAGCACGGGTTCAAACCCCGTGAGAATCGAAAAAATTTTCAAATGGTGAAAATTACTGAAAAATGTAATTTTCTATACAACCACATTCGTTCAAATACAATTTAATAATTAATAAAGATATAATATAACTAATAAAAAAAATTATATAAATATATAATATACAAAATATATACCAAATAATTAATACAGTTTAATAAAAAAAGGCCCACATTTCGAAAGGGAAAAGGACCTATAAAGTTGGCCTACAGATTTATTTGTAGGATCAACTGTTAAAATAAATAAATAAATAAATAAAAAATAAAAATAAAATAAAAAAAATTTGACTCAAAAGAATCGACAAAAAAAATTGATTGAATGAAAAAAAAAACGAAGCAAACGAAAAACCACGAAAAGTTTGCCTTCCACATCGTGCTCTTATGTATTATAATATAGATAAAATAAAAATTGATTTTGATCGTCACAGCCTGCATCAACGCCGATTGATTGAATGAAAAAAAACGTAGCACACGAAAAACCACGAAAAGTGTGCCTTCACTAATCGTGCTCTTGTGTATTATAATATTGATATATTCTAATTATATTAATACTATTCAACTTAAATATACATATACTTTACTTTTAGTAGTACTTTTGTTAAAATTTTTAAAGGTTACTATATAAACTAATAAAGATTTATTCTTTTTATTTTTCAAAAAAAAAATTCAAGCTATAATTTCAATATTTATACCACGTTACCGAACTAATATTATATTGAAAAAAAAACTTTACAAAAATATATGACTGAGCCCATATGCTGTTGAGCAAAAAATACACAGCAAGTTTTATTTAACGTCTTTATTTCATTAAAGAGTTACAAGAACTGATATTAAGGTATTAACAAAATAAACAAACAAGAGCTAATATTAAAGTGAGAGCATATAAAGTTAGTTTTAAAGTTAAGAAATATAAATACAGGGTGAACTACTTAATACTTAATTAAACTGAAAACAATTCAATTTCAACAAGATCCAACCATCTTTCTTCATTTGGTTCGCAATACGACGAAAAAATAAAGTATGCAAGCTTTGATTTATATAAACTCGTCCATTACAACTAAGACCGATGTGTGACACATTTAAACTCTCAAATCGCAAGTAATTTTTAAAAACTTTAGCTTTTAAGAAATCAGAAGTAAATTTGATGATAATAGTATTACTTCTAGTACGAAACATGGATTTAATACACTCAGGGCTGAAGGTGAGACCAATTACACTCGCCATGCGGTTGAATATTTCTACGAGATTTCCGTTATTAGTCCTGGATATGTCATTTACAATCCGATCATTTGAATGCAATTGGATTTCTAATTCAAAAACTCTCTGATTGATAACATCATTGTTCATCCATAAATTCGTATCAAAATACACAAAAAACTCATTGACAGTATTATAACGAGTCTTAATTGATTCAGCAATAATTTTTGAAAATCCTTTTCCATTTTGAATTTAAATGCATCAATATTCTTGTCAAAGTTATCGATAGTTTCATCAAGTTTTTTTTCCAGCCATCGTTCCATAATAGCTAATTTATTATTTAAAGTTTTATTCAAATTTTCTTCGAAAGAGTGAAAACGATTTGCTAGAATTTTTATCATTTCGATGATTTGATTATCGCTCTTTTGTTTAGTTAGAGATTGCGAAATATTTGTTGAAGTAGTTCTGATAGACTGTAGTTTCATCATTTTACTTTCCATACTTAGTTCTTAATATGAGTTAGAAAAGTAATGGCATAGAAAACACAAGTAATATAATTTGTACAAGCAATTAATATTAGGAAGACCTCAACCATGAGCCTAATGTACCATGTTTTATTTCATTTTAAAAGGAGTATACTTGAACACTTGGATAACCAGTGACTTAACGACAATTAATTTTAATTTATTTTATTCATTTCATATTTAGCTTTATTAATTAAAAAATTAGTGTTTTTTATTGTTATTATTAATTATCGCTCGTTATTAATTATTGTGAATCGGCAATGCTGTTTACTAATACGGAAATAGTTTGAAAATCACTGTTACACTATTTATATCGAGCACGAGAATTATTGACAACAAGCCACTACAATGCAAACATAAAAAAAAGATTAGTTTAGTCAAGTTTAGTTCATTCTCGATGCAACCATCACCAAAACGTGCGTTCGTTAAGTTAGTTAATTTATATTTTGGTTAATTTTAGTTAAGTTTATTTTAATTTATTTCCTTCTAGTTGTTTCCTTTTTATTATTAATGTTAAAACTGCGATATATTTTTAAAAACTTGTGCTGTCGTAATTTCAAATGATCAGATTGTTTATTTTAATAATTTCGAGACCGAACGATTAACATCCTAACTGTATGAATAATAATAAGTTTTTAGTTTTGTTTTTTATATTCTTTTTTCATTTTATGTTATTTTTTATTTTTCTTTTTTCTTAACTTATAATGTAAATTTAACTTAACTTAAATTGTAATAATATATGTATATAATGTAACTAGCTTGATTTAAACTCGGAATAAGTACATAAATAAAAAAAAATAAATTAAATAAATTATTTCTGTCTATTTTTTCTAAATAATGGTTTATCTAAACATAATAAATTTACTACAACACGAATTATTATCACTAAATCATAATCACATATACAAAATAAGATAAGACAATAGATAAGACTAATTTATGAAATAATTCAAATGCTAATTCAACATTATTAACACAAAATGAAGTTATACGTTTACCTAGCTGTATTATTCAGTTCCAAAGTGCAAAGTTAATTAAAAACAAATTAATAATAAAGGTTGCTACAAACGAACTTGTTAATTCAAAAAGTTTATTTAAAAAAATGTATATTAAATACACAAACTAAAATGTTCAAACTATGAAATTTACGAAAATTCATTTTTAACAATGACACCCTGATTCTTTTATACTAAATTATTTGGCACATTAAAATAAAAATATTACATTCTAAATAGAATAAAGACGGAAAATGCGACCTCATTTAGAATTTAAACCTTAAAGTTACAATTATTTTTTTTAATTTGTTTTTTTTTTTGTTTTTCAATGTCAATGAAAAATAAGTTGTCGAAACATGTCGTTGTAGCAATCTTCTAATAATTTTTATTTTAATTTGAGGAACCAATTCAAAAAGAAAATTTGTATTCCCTGCATTTGAAAGCGCATTCATATTTTAACACGGTAATCTGAAGAAAATATTTTTAATTCGTTCATACATGTTCGTCGTTTTTTGTGGATATTTATACCTGATTGTGGTGTCAAAATAGAGTGAAGAAGGAAGGACAAAGGAATTCTACAGAGCTTCAAAGTGTTTCTTATAGGAATTGAAACTCTTTTCGTGCTTAATTAACTAAGGTACTGCAAGTTTATACTACAATATCCACGATGTTTCTCGAGCATTTATTTATCAAATTACTGGCTTATCAAACTCATTAAATGTGGAAAACTACAACTATTGTCAGGGACTAAGCCTTCTTAAATATAATACCTTTATTTTATTTAAGTGGTTGCCAGATTATACTCTCAATTATTTTTTGTCATTTATTTTATCCCAGTGACAAAGGGTACTGGACCAGATCAAAAACCCATAATGTATTTTTGTACTTTATCAAAAATCGAACCTGGGCCTTTCGTTTGAGAAACAAGCTCTCTACCTACTGCCAAAGATTATATAATTACTATAAGATGTTTCACTTCATATAAAAAAATGTCACAATGAAATCAATTTTAGCAAAAAATTAATGTTGCTGAACTATTTGTTTCTAAACAATTGTTGAACAATTAAGTTTAAAATATTTATTTTCAACATTCTTCAGTGTTCATCGCAAAGAGAATGTATGATGTATGTGTAGTAATATGAACTGATATGGTAAATTCATATTAATGTACGCTTTTGATAATGTTATTATTTTTTTACATAATAATATGAATTTGGGTACACATACTCATATCATTTCTATTATTTTGGGAAACATTGAAAAAAAATGTTCAATTTTGAAATGAAATATTTTTAAAATAAATCTATATAATAATCATATATATAATAATATGTACTATATTTATACACAAAGATTATTTTATGTTAATATTCTAGGAATTATTTTCATTAAAACTATTTTGTTTTCATGTCTCAATAATCCGATATTCCGATACTTCTCGGATTCTTACCGATCTACAGTTATTTGCTTGCCTTTTTAATGAAATAAATTTTGGGTATCAAGATACTTTTATTTTCATTAATACCCAAATATCTGAATAATGCAATAAAAATAAAATAAAAATAAAATTATAATATTTAAAAATAAAAGTAAAAATGGCTTTAAAAATAAAATATTTAAAAAAAAAAAATATCAATATCTATAGAATTCCATACAAAATTTATAGAGGTACATAGGTACTTCATCACCCTCATGAAGATGGTTTTTCAAAACAAGGGTAGATCTCGACTCCCATTGATTATGAAAATCCAAATCCCTTAAAATTAGTAAATTTACAACTTTTTAGGAGTTTTCAGAGAGTTTGAGCTCGTTAGCCTTTCCAGAACCATATTTTTTGTGGTTTGAAAATGCAAAAGGTACCCAGGTACGTCGTCACTCAAATAAGTGTTAAGCACCCACATGTGTTCAGTAAAATTGAAAGTACTATATAAGCTAAAAAATAGTACTAAATTGTTGACGAAAGTATCAAAATGATAAATTGGAAATTAGATTAGAGTTTGAATTGAGAAAATTCTCTCAACATTAGCGGATGTGTGTGGTAAGGACAGTAGTCCTTGTTTAATTCGATAAATATTACTGCAAATACATTCATTCGATTCACTTTTGATTCCAGTGATTTGATTTTTCGCTCCAAAATTCAGAAATAGTATTATTCTTATAAATCTTTTTAATTCTTCATACTCGGAATTAATAATTTTAGCATTTTGCTAAAATATCTGAATTTGGAAAGAAAAGTGTTAGTAAATTCAAAATGATATTCGTTTCTTCAGTTAAAACATGTTCTGCGAAAAATTAAGGAAAAAAATTCAAATTTTGAATTTTCAAAATCAATTTTAGTTTTTAATTCCTCAACCAATAGTTTATAAAAGCAAAAATAAAATTCTGTGTTGATATCCGTAGTAGAAATATTTCGAATCAAAATTTCTACTTTTGAACCGCAATATAAATCGTCATCATTAAGATTATTTTCATTTAAATTTATTAATTTAACAGGCTTGCCCTCAAAAAAATGTTTGCTTATAAAATTTCTACATATTTTATAAAAATGAAATTTAACTCGTGGAATAAATACGTGCTAGACAGCTCCAACTGCATTTCCAAATTGATATTATTAATTATTTTTAATATATATGATAAAAAGCAAATATAATTTGAAATTCCTATACTCAATACCCAATAGTAAGTTGGGATAATTCTTAAAGATTCATTTATCAGTAGATGTGTAAATCTTAAAGAATGGGATCCCATTTTGTTACGATTACTACCGATAAGCTGTTATATAAAATCATATACTTATTCCTAACATATGTAAATAATTATATCATAATGTGAGAACATGTAAATAAATGTATGTATACAGGGTGGTCCGGTCCAGAGAACAGATTACCTGAAAAACGGCAAGCCAGGTTATATGAACCCAGCTGATATTAAAGTTGTGTATGAAAACGTGGTAGGGGATGATGTAACGCATCAAACGATTTTTTGTAGTGGATATCGAATTTAACGATTTTTTATAGTGGATATTGTTTAAACATAATTTTTCTAATCCGATTTTCTTTAACCCTCTGTAGCCCAGGTTAAGGGTAAAGATAAACCTCTCGTCTAGAATAATTTTTTTTTTAGAATACTCCAAGGGTTCACCTCTTAAAATATTTTTGCTCTGAACAGGGTGGTCCAGTCCTGTATAATTTAAATATGATTTTTAAAATTGTAAAAAGTCTAATCTAATACACATACGCATATACATATGCATCATTTTTTTATTCTTTTACCATCATGTCAATGAATAAAGATGGTTTGAAAATAAAAAAAATAATACAGACACTTTACGATTATAACGTAAAGAAAAAAAAACACACTTTTTATTTTAGAATAACTTTACTTTACACATATTATACTTTTTCCACATGAACTAATTACTAATTCAATCTCAGACTTGCCGTTTGTCAGATAGTTCATATTTAATATTTGGGTATTCAAGAAGCAGATTAAATATTTTAACAATATTTTAACGAAGTTACTGAGATTTAGACATGACTGTACCTGAGCAAGTGTGACATAAAAGTGGTTCATCAAAACCATTTAAAAAAAATTTCGATTTTTAAATCAAACTTTTTCGAGTTATATAACGTTTTTGGCAAAAATATAACATTTTATAAACCAACATTATAAGTAATAAATACCAAAGGTAGTCCCGCGAAAATGGTGGTTCGTTAATGTTGTGTTGTACTTGGTGCTAAATATATAAAAATTACTCTAAAGTAAAAATAAAATGTTAAAAATTATATAATAATTTATAATTATATAAATTTAATAATTTAATTAAAGCGGTTTGTTACCATTGAATTTAATTTCTTTTAAGTTATTAACAAACGCATTTAAACCTTTTTTTTCAAAATCCAAGTAGATAAACCAGCGCTTAAATTTTTTTATTTAATTGTACTGTCAACTGTGTTGGTTATATTTTAAAAGCATTTGAAAAAATTAAACGAAATAGTGAAGAATAATAAATTATTTATTTTGTAACAATTTTCATAATAAATAATTTATTTAATTAATTTTAATATTAGAATTTGATCAAGAAAACTGTTCAAAATGATATTATGTATCATTGTAGTATTTCAGCTGTTATGTTATAAGCAATTATAAGTTCATGAAGAAAAATTAAGAAGAAAACCAAATGAAATGAATGAGAATATATTATTTTTATTTCATTTAAAAACAATAGAAGAACAATCTTATCTTACTAGTTTAAGAAAATACTAAAAATTGATACTAAAAAGGCTTTCATCAAAATAAATTTACGCATAGGTATGTACATACATATATATTTTATACTTTAATATTTTTGTATTAATTTAGACAATGCTTGTTCCTGAATATCAAGATGGTAAGACTGATGAAGTTATTGACATATTAAAACCTATAGATTATAATTATGTTTGGAGAACAAAACAGAAAGGTTGAAAAGCTGGTGGACAAGAAGCAAATGAAGTAAAAACAATCTTACATCCAAAAATTATTGTATGTATGAAAGAATTTCGTCCTGATTTACCTTGTTTAATACATCGTCGTGGTCTTCAAGTTATACCATTAACTATTACAGTAATTGTTTTAATAAAAACAATATAGAAAATATATTAAAGAAAATATAGTAAATATAGAAAATATATTAAATATAGAAAATATATTTCTATATAGACAATATAGAAAATATATTGAAGATATAATTATAGATTGGAGATTTCATTTTAACCAGATAGTAATGCATCGTTACTTGGTGGTGATGAATCTACACAATTTAAAATTGATAAATTCAATTCAAATATATATGATTTTACGTTACGTTTACTTGTAATAAATTCAAAAAATATTCATAAAATAATGCGAAATGGTGGGAGTTTAAAATAATTCTTAAAAAAAATCACAGATAAATTAACAGATCTTTGTGATTCTGAAAGAGATAATATAATAGTAATAATAGTAATAGTAATATAAAAGTAATTTGTAATATGTAATACGTTTGTAATATAATTGTAATTTGTAATTTGTAAAGTACTTATAAATTTATTCTAAAAATAAGATAAATTAAAATTATTTAATAAAATATAAAATCTTTTAATTAATTTTTTATGCAAATTTTTTATCGTAAAATTTCTTTTATAATTATAATTGATTTTTTATAAACAGAAAAGTATTAAATTTATTCTAAAAAAAATTTAGAAACAGGTATAGGATTAATCTAGATTTTCGCAATGCCATCAGAGAATGTTTGATAATTATTTATAATAATAATAACTTCATTATTTAAAATTTGTATCCAAATATAAATTTCACTTTCACAAGAACTATAAATAAACAAAAATAATTTTAATTTTTGCGAATGTATTAGTGCGGACTAAACCAACTCGCATGGAAAAAGTTGTTCACGGCTTGTTACACACACACTATCGAAGGTTCAGGTGCGTGCTTTCATATTAACTTATGGAACACAAATCGCTCATCGAGAAGAACAGTGACGTAAGTATGAAGTGATTGGTTCATCCGAAATCGCGATTGAATATTTTGATTTTTTATAATTACAATAACTTCATTGAACAACTAGGATATAATAACGGGATTATATTTTATTATAAGTAAATTTACTTTAGTTTTAGGTTTTTCGAAAAAAATTAACATCTGAGGTCCGTTAACGTGGAAAACCTTACAGTTATGTCATTGTGCTTCTAAAAAGTTGTATAGTATTAGCATTTATGACACAGATTATTGAAACAAAGGCACAATATTTTGTAATAAAAATTAAAATATTGTAAAATAAATTAACATTTCATACTTTATTAAAAAATTATAACTTAAATAAATATTTCTCTGAAACGTTAATCAGAAAACCAAAACAATACTGATTGTGAAATAAAAATTAGCAAACAACGTCATTTATCAAACAAACGCCTGCTAAAATAGAAAAAAATATGTAAAAATGACTCAATAATGACTCAACATAAATGTTTAATGTCGTTGTTCCACTAATTCATAAACCACTAACTAACATATTTTATGTTGCAAAATGTCACAAAAAACAATAATGTAAATTTTTCTCTGGAAATCGATAGGAAAAAATTCAAATTTTCAAACACAACTGTAGTTTAAATCAGTATGCTTCTGAACATTTGATTGAAAACTAACTTTGTCAAAAGTGGCACAACTGTAATTTAGTGGCATTTATATTATACTACAGGTATGTCAATGTTACACTAGAAAATTTACTACTTTTGTGGACTTTTGACATAAATACCATCGTGTTGTCGTCAAATTTATCATTTGATTGTAACATTGGAAACTCACTTCCATCAACAACTACTGGTGTTTCTGCGGAAATTGTTGCTTGTTCTAAATTTTCTGGTTGAGGACGTAGTGCTTTTAGTTGAAAAACTCTGCCCACTTGAACAACAACATTATTAACTTCATCTTGTTCATCTTCTTCATCATCTTCATCATCTTCATCATTACTTGGAATATATACTAAAATTAATTTCAATTAGCATTTCTTCTTCTGCATCTGATGCTTCAGCAGGTTCACAATCATCATGGATATCTACATCATTGTCTTCACATGGTACTGCCTCAGGTTCATTTCTTTTTAAAAAAAATTTTTATACTACGCGCCTGATATTGAGACCCTATCTAGAGGAAGAGAGAAAGGGGGGATAGATTGAAAATAAACAAAATTTGAGAGAAGAAAAGGTATTTTATTTTTATTATCAGTTGTTACTGATATTTTATAAGAGGAGGATATATGTCGGATAAAGCAACGATTGAAATGTTTTTGTTGTTTTTTTTTTATTCATTATTATGAATTGACGAATATAAACAAAAAGAAAACCAACAAAAATTTTTTTGATTTTTATGATTTTGATTATATGATTAAAAAGCCCCGAAACTAATTTTTATTAAGTTAAAAAAGATTTTATTTGTATGGGAAAATGAAGATTTACAAAGATTTTCCATACAAGTAAAATATTTTTTTACGAAACAAAAATTAGTTTCAATGCTTTTTAAATATAGAGGCGTTGTGATTATGAATATAAAAAAAAGAACAAAACAAAATTTTGTTCTGATGCGTGGTTCTATTAAGTATTTAATTTTGTAATGATGCCAAAAATAAATACAGATCACAAGAACTGAGAAATTATTGGATTGGAATGGAATTATCCTTCTTGACAATTAGCTGAATCTGAATGATCATTTGAAAGTCTCATTGTTAAAATAAATTTTAGCAATGATTCTGTTAAATTCATATAAAGAGGAATTAATTTTAGATGAAATTCTCGATCTGACCAATGAGAATACATTTTCAATTGGGTCTTGATTAAATCTTAAAACCAAAATAAAAAATGAGTTTACCAGGAGTTAATATGTATTGCGAAAAAACTTAATCAAATGTGGATAATCAAAACCATTGGTTCTTGGACTGTAGAAAAAATAGATATAAGAAAAAATAAAAAATTACAAATAATTACCACTTAAATATTTTTAATGCACAAACAGTGTTTGTTCATTCTCATTATTTTTTATTCATAGTAATGTTTGAAAAGATGTAGTTTCAAAAAAAAAATTACAATAAATTTATCTAATATAATTCAAAGATTTTCAGAAATTCAGAAATTCAAAAATTTTCAAATAACAAATCAAAAGTACTTTTTAGAACTACCAAAAATTATTTAAAAAGTAATTACAAAATGAACTAAGTAAATTAATAAAAATGAAAAAAGAAATAAAAACAATACCTAGGTACATGCATAAACTACAAAAATAAAACAAAAAAATCCTGATAAATTGTCCTGATAAATTTCAATTAAAATATTTTGAATAACTTCGCATTTCTATAAAATCAAGAATCACAACAAATAATGAGAAAAAAAAGAAACATTTCTTCAACGTCAGCCACACAACAAATGAAGAAATTTTATTTATTCTTTAAATCATTCTTCTGACTCTCTTCCGATTATCTTCTTTTTATTTTTTATATTCTTTGCCAATACATATGAAAGTAGTTAACCAGAAATTTTGTTGTTTGGTTAATAACTAGGCCTTGACTCTTATGTAATAAAACAAAACATATTCTTTGTTAAAAACAAACAACAAAAAAAGGACAAAAATATAGCATAAACAAAATTTGGATTGGAATTTGGAGTTCTTCAGAAAGAGAATTGTAAGAATATCTGTCAATAAAGTAAAGATTACTTTTCAATCAGCACAGCACCCTCGTTGTTGCCCGAATTTACCATAGTTGAAAATTTTAAAAATAATTAAGATGATACTTCTTACTTTCTATATTCTTTGGTATTATTTATTTCATATAAATAAGTTGTTGATATTGTACATGCTGTATGAAGTTATGAATAGTATGGATAATAATTTTAGATTTCAGTTTTTAATTTTTTAAGGTTTTCAATCCAAATAATTATGTTATGAAACTTCGTTTCGTTTATAATTCATTCTAGAATAAAAAAACGGCAGTATAACTATCTGGCAACAGAATAAAATTTATTTGACACTTTTCTTTACTAAAAATTTAATTTTTACGCTATGAGCTATTTGCCTCAATCTATGCCTTTTGATGGAAAGCTCATAATTCTAGGTGTCAAAACATTACCCATCTTACCCCAAAGCCAATCAGATGTTATAAACTCTTGCATAAAATTTAACAACCAAGTTAACGCAAAATGTTAGATCTATAGATCCAGCATTTAGCTGTGGTAGATGGTGATCTAACGATTGATAAATAATTACCATATCTAATCGAAGTTCCTTCGAATATGATTTGCAATAATTGTATCGTACAAGTAATTTTTGGAGATAATTTTAAACATTTTGGAGAGAAATGTAATAACTTATCTTATTACCGATTCTACTGATGACTGCGGTTTAAATTATGCAGTGAATTCCTGTTGAGTTTTTAAGGTACTGCTGTCCAAATGGAACGCCTCCACATAAACTTAATTTCAAAGTTAGTAGTATAATAATACTACTGAGAAACCTAAATACCACACGCGGTCTCTGCAATGGAACTCAATTTGCTGTAAAAGCTCTAAAATTAAATTTGATAATCGCGGAAATCCTTGACATAGCTATAGGTGAAACAGTTTTTATTCGTAGAATAACCCACAGTTACACAATTCCCTGTTAAATTGGCATTTTCTATGACCATAAATAAGTCGCAAGGTCAAACATGGGGAAAAGAAGTAGTTTATTTGCCTGAAACAGTATTTAGACATGGACAACTGTATCTTGCATTTCAGAGTACGGCGGTTTGGTGATATTCAAATAAAACTTACTGAGAGAAGGGATAAATGCAAATTAATTCGACATTCCAATAAACTATATACAAAAAATGTTATATATAAAGAGGTTTTGACATCTAATCATTAAATAAGAAATAGTGAAATTCTGTGTTTTTCAACAGTGTCTTGCGTCGGAGTGTTGAGTAGGCTTATTGGGAAACCACAAAAAAAAAACGCATATTTTTCTTTACGTCTTGGGTGGTGCGAAAAAAAGAAAATAAATTTTAACTCAATTTGTTTTTTAAAAAAAAACAATTTTTCAATTTATCGAATTATTTCAATCTTTTTTTTTTATTATTTGCGAATAAGACTAACATTCAATTAAGAGTATATTTTTAATGCCATGGAATTTTTTCATGCAAAGGTGCATGTTAGCATGGTAGACAGGGTTTAAAAAAAGAGCAACCAAAGCAATTTGTACATGTATTGAAATTTTTATATGGGTTGTAGCGTTCCGTCAAATATGCAGGAAATCCATTAAACATAACTATGCCTTAGTATTTTTTGATTTGCTATTAATATAACTATTCCACACATTGTTGTCATAAATTTCAAAATGTGGTGCTTGGTGAAATGAAAATTCGTTCGAAACTGTTGTAAAAAAAAAATCAAAACAAAAAAGATCAATTCAAAACTGTTGTGGAAAATCTACTCAACAACCATCATAACACTTTTGGCAAAAAGTTTAATTAACGAAAACTATTGAACACAAAAAATATCTTTTATTCTCTAGATCGTTCTTGAACATTTTACTAAATAAACCTAATATTTTACCGCAACATTAACAATTTAGTTAATATCATAAAGAAAATATATGAATATTTTTTTTGTTTACTGAAGCACTTTAAATTTCAGTTTTCTATTTACCAACAGATGGATTTTTAAATAAATTTTACTAGAGTTTTTTAATAATTATGATTCAAGTTAACACCAAATTTAAAGTTTTTAAAAGAACAGTAATTTACCTACTGACAGACTTCTCACGATAGAGTAGAAACCACTAAAAATTTCATAAAAACTTTGGAGGTTAGAAAGTTTTATTTGGGAAACATAAATACTGCTCCCTAGTATACTGTTTCGATAATCCCTACAGCAAGTAGCGTTTAATGGATAAAATTACTGAAAATATACATATTCACCCATATTCTATTAGACCCATCTCGCGAGATTGCGTGAAAATATCTCTGAAGAGATAGCTTTGTATTCTGTTAGACACCACAGACGCGATAGCAAATTGCAGCGACGGCAAACGTCAAAACAGTCTCGTGAATAATTTCTGTTAAACCTTTGACGAGAAGCGATAGCCATTTTTTTTCTCGTCAAAAATTGGAAACGATAGAGTATCTCGCCAAAGTATTTCGTGTTTTTTTATCAAAAAACTGAATTAAATAAATAAATAAAATAGTTAAGTAAAGATTAATAAACAATTTTTCATTATTTTTTTTGCATTATTATTAAAATTGTGTTTTTGTTTTGAAAAAAAAAAAGATCTTTACTACTTAACGTTTATGTACTAAACGAAAAAATATTTAAAACATAAATATATTTATATTTATTTTTTATTTAAAACATATTTTAAAACTAAACCCCACTAATATTTTCCAAAAATTTTATAAACCATATTTTGTTTATATACCAATAATTTTTTTTGATAGTAAAAAATTATCAGTACTACCAACATATAAAGTGTTCTATCGCGTCACTTACAGTGTCTAACAGAAATGCATATTCAGCGAGACGACACGAGATCAATATTTTCTTCTCGTCAACGATGGGTCTAAGGTATTACCAAAGTATAATTACTATAAGATGTTTCACTTCATATAAAAAAATGTCACACTGTTTTTTTGGCTCTCCACCCATTGGTAGGTGAATGATGTGTCTGAATATTTATGTTTCAGCAACATGTATCTAATCTATTTAGTCAATTTCATAAAAAAGAAATTTGATTGCAGTGACATTAGCTGTAAATTGATTACTCCACGTTGGCTTAAATTTAAGCCAAAATACTTTAGCTTTAAAATTAGCGTTCCACCAGCACTAACTAGTTTAATAAAGCATTCTAAGGTTTGGAAACTAGGTACAATTATCACTGATTTTGACGATTTGAGTAAAAAAATTGTAAGTAATAAAACTACTGAAAATAAAAACAATAAAAATACAAATATACATAAAATTGATAATAATAAGTTAAAATTGAATACAAACTTTTCAAATAGTAACAATAAAATAAATAAAAATGTACACACAAATAGAAACAATAAAAAAAATAAAAATGTACACTCAGTTAATAAAAGTCAAGTTAAAAAAAAATTTGAAAATAAACATGTTCACTATAAGAAACAAATTAACAAAACAAACACGCGTACTACATCATTTTCCAATCCTCAACATAGAAACACTGACATGAATACTTCTATTTTATCTAATGATAACTTTATTTTACGAAGCTCTCCACACTTTAAGAAACATTGTTTACTACCTTCTTTTAATAATTCTACTAACTTTTCTAGTAATAAACGATTTTTAGCTTTACCAGTTAGTAACAAGAACATTTTAAATAATAATGATGACGATAACGATAGTATTAATGTTAATGACATTAATGATATTGATAACATTGATGACGATAAATACATAACCAATAACAACATAGACAATAGTAATGAAGATACTAGCAACACAATTTCAGTAACTCCTTCGGCTTCTTCTGCCGCAATTTTGACTAAGAATAATTATCCAAATTTTGTACATGGCGGTACCGTTAAAAAGCCAATAATTGAACCTTCGATTCCTCCTATCGTTAGATTGACACAACAATCGTTACAAGGCGAAGGTACATATGCGCTCTCAAGATTTAGAGAGGAAAGGGTTTATAACAATGTAAGATTATTTTTAGCCTACCTGCACAATGATTCGTATAATCGTGTCTTAGAAGGTAAGACTCGAACCAACCTTAGGGTATTAATAAATAACGAAGGGCTCCCAACGAAATATGATGATCTACATAAACTGTACATCAAATTTCATAATTCTATTGGTGTTAATGAACAAGAAGTAGCAGACGATCTTCGATCTTATCGAAGTCATTGTGAAAGTAATTATTATAAACACTTGAATTCCTCACGTGAAAGTTTTAATAAGTTTTTTCTCCCCAGCACTTCGAAATAATCTTCTTTATGTGCCGATTAATTCTAATTTAAATAATTATAATATATCTTTTTATTATCAAAACGTAAGAGGTCTTAGAACGAAGGTAAGGGATGTATTTTTAAATTCAACTATTTTAAATTTTGACGTATTTGCTTTAACGGAGACATGGCTAAATCCATCCTTTTTAGACTTAGAGCTATTTCATAACTCATATACTGTTTTTAGAAAGGATAGACATTCTGATCTTTCCAATTTTTCTAATGGTATAGTTCCGAAAGGGGGTGGTGTTTTGATAGCTATAAAAAATTCTTTTAATGCAACTCAAGTTAATATTCCGTGTTCTGAAAGTCTTGAGTTAATTATTGTAAAAATTGAGTTTCATTCAAAAAATTTATTTCTTATTAACTGTTATATTCCTCCTGCTTCCAACATTAATATTTACACTTCTGTAGGTGAAACCATTGATTCAATTTGCAACAATTTTGGACCAAATGACGAATTGATTTTATGTGGTGATTTTAAACTTCCGAACTTAAGATGGATAAGGCATGACGAGGAATATTTTATGATTCCGAAACATAGCAGGGCGGAATGTGAATATGTATTTATTGATAAATTAAATACTAATTATTTACAACAAGTCTCTGAAATTTGTAACTTTCAGCATAAACAGCTTGATTTAGTGTTTACCTCGGAATGGAACAATTTGATTTTTTGTGATAATACCTTTCCTATTGTGGGTATTGATCAATTCCATCCTCCCTTAAGTTTTACGTTTTGTATAAATTCGCCAATCGAATCGAATGTTACTAAGTCTTATTGTTTTAAGTTTAATAAAACAAATTTTGATGCTTTAAACCAATTCATTATTTCCTATGACTTTTCTTCCATATTTAATTATATGGATACTAACCAAATGACGAATAGGTTTTATGATATTATGTTTGATGGTTTTAGGCAATTTGTTCCAATATCTAAAGACCGGAACCCTTTTTCGAGTCCACCATGGTTCACTTCGGATTTGAGGAAGCTTAGAAATAAAAAAAATAAAGCCTGGCGTTGTTATGTTAAATCAAAGAATCCTTATGATTATAATATATTTAAAAGCCTTTTTGATGAATTCAAAGCATTTTCGGAATTACTTTATAACGATTTTGTTCGTGGAATGTCTTCTAAATTAATATCAAATCCAAAACATTTCTGGAGATTCGTCAATTCCAAACGAAAATGTGATGAGTTTCCTACTCATATGAAATACAATGGAATTTAATTGGAAAGTAATGATTCAGAAATAATATCTAATTTCTTTCGCGAATATTTTAGTTCAGCGTACACTAACTCAATTTTCGCACCAAATAATGATGATTTTTCTCATTTAAGTGATTTTCCTAAAACTACTTGGTCTAATATTGATATTAATGAAACTTTAATAAAAAAATATATGGACAATCTTGAGACTAATAACTTTCCTGGACCAGATGGTATTCCCGAAGTTATACTTAATAAATGCTCAAGTGCCTTAGCAATTCCACTGTCATTCATCTTCAATTCTTCTTTAAAATCAGGCGTTTTTCCCTCTATTTGGAAGCATTCATTTATTAGACCAGTTCATAAGAAGAATGCCAAAAATGAAATCACTAATTATAGACCAATCGCGAAACTTTCCTCCATTCCTAAACTTTTTGAGTTAATATTGTATGATTCCATTTATTATCACTGTAAATCTTTTTTAATTCACAACCAACATGGATTTGTGGATCAAAAATCCACAGTTACTAATCTTGTTGAGTCAGTTTCAACGTTTACGAGAAATATGGAAGCAGGTTTTCAAACGGATGTTATCTATACCGATTATAGTAAAGCCTTTTATGTTTTACCACATGCAATAATACTTTTAAAATTAAGGATACTTGGTTTCCCAGAATTCTTTCTGAAATGGGTTAAATCATATCTAATGGATAGATCTTATAGTATTTTATTTAGAAAAAATACTTCTAAGTCTTTTTATGCTAATTCAGGAGTCCCACAAGGCAGTCATTTAGGACCGCTTTTTTTTATAATCTCGGTTAATATTGTTTGTTCAGTAATTCTTAATAGTGAGCTGAAAATTTACGCGGATGACATGAAAATTTTTAAAAAAATTACTTCTTTAGAAGACGCTTTACTCCTACAAGGCGATTTAGATAACTTCTTTAAATGGTGTACAGCTAATAATCTTCTTTTGAATGTGAACAAATGTGCACTTATGTGTTACACACGTCGACGTAATCCGGTTTGTTTTAATTATTCGTTAAATGGTATGAGCCTTTCTAAAACGAGCTCAATTAAAGACTTAGGGGTTTACTTTGATGAAAAGCTTAACTTTAAATCACATTTTTGTAATATTATCAATAAAGCTAATTCTATGCTAGGTTTTGTTAAACGTTGGTCAAAGGAATTTAACGATCCCTATGTTCTCAAATCTTTGTATTCTAGTCTCGTTAGACCAAATTTGGAGTATGCTAGTCAAGTTTGGTCACCTTTCTATGATGTTCATATTAACAGGATTGAAGCAGTGCAAAAAAATTTTTTAAGATTTGCTTTGCGTAATTTCCAATGGTCAAATCCATTAACTTTACCGCCATATGAGCATAGATTGAACTTAATTCATTTGAAAACTTTGAAATTAAGACGAGAAGTGGCGGATGTTATTTTTCTTACTGAAATTATTAAAGGAAACATTGCTTCTCCTCAGATTTTAAATAACATCAATATTAATTCAAATAATCGCCTACGAAATACAAACTTCTTTACATTAAGTTTTCATAGAACCAATTATGGCAATTATGAGCCAATTCATAGAATGTTACTAATTGGTAATAAGCACATAAACTATATTGACTTCACACTTTCGAAACAGACTCAAAAACTTAAATTATATAAGTAATCTGTAGTAATTAAAAAAATATGTGTGCAATTTATTTCAATGTATTTAACTAGTTCTAAGCTAGATATAATTTTAATTTGTAAATTGAATGTGTTATGTTGTATTGTAAAAAAAAAAAAAAAATATAATAATAATAATTGTAATGAAGTTTGAGCTAAACTAAATAAAATAAATAAATAAACATTGTTGTAACTGTCAACTACGAATGATCCTGAAACAAAACAAGCTATGGTTCGAGCTATATTCTTCGAAAAGATTCAAGGAGAAGCTAAAAATTGTATCATAAATATACCAGATCCATCCGATTGGGAAGCTATCAAGGTGATACTTAAACTCAGGTACAGCCTGGAGGTGGAGCCATCTGAGATATACAAAATGATCTCCAACATACGAGTAAACACGGTAAGTGAGTTAGCTATTACAATACAAGATATTAAATATAAGTCAGATGAGGTTCAAGTGTATTATAGGGACCAAAATTATATAGACCTAAGTAACGTAGATAGTGTACTAGTGAATACTGTAAAAGAAATGACTCAAGGAGTCTTGTTAGAAAAAATTTATAATTTAAGAGAATTAGGTGATGTAATCGCTATAATGAGACAACGAAGATACGAAGATTCATGTATCAGAAAAGAATTTAATAAATATATAAATAATCAAAAAAATTTTAATTTATATCAAAATAAAATTTTAAAATATAACAAAAATTCTGATGAATTTAATAATAATCGCCAAAGAAATCAAAATAATTCTAGAAATAGTCCAAATTTTAATAACTCAGGACAATATAGGCAAAATAATTATTCTAATAATAATAATAATAATTATTCTAAAAATAATTCGAACAATAATAATAATAATAATTCTGGACACTTCCGACGAAATCAACAAGGGTCAGGAAACTTTAGGAACATTTCGGGCCAATATCGCCAACAACAGAATTGTCCTAAACAAGGACCAGTTGATGCAATGGAAGTAGACAATATTCAAATAAACAAAGAAAAAACGGATAAAAACGTAAAAGCAAATAATAATATAGATTTTTTTATAAACGAGCCTCGGATCTTCCTACTATAGAATTAACAATAGAAAATAAAAAATTCCTAGCATTAATAGATACAGGATCTAGCTTTAGTATTATAGATGACAGAATACAAGACTTTAAAAAAATTAAAATTGAACCAATTCCATATTCAACAATTAATGGAAAAGACCACATAAATTTTGAAATTCATACTAGACCACCAAAAGAATTTAAAATGCCTTCCAACGCTTTAATAAGATGGAAAGTAAAAAACTTGCCAAATAGAAGGTACCAATTGATAACAGGATCAGATCTTCTAAATAGTTTAGAAAGTATAATAGATTTTGAAAAAGGAACAATAAATTTAAATAACCAAAATTTAAACCTTCAAAACATACCATATAAATTTAATGATGTATGTACACTAGAAGCAATAAATCCAAAAATAAATATTTTAAAATTAGACCACCTTAATTCTGAAGAACTTTCAGAAATAAAAAAAGTAATTAAGATTTTCAAATTTATTTTTTAAAGACGGTGACATATTGACACAAACGACAGAAGTTAAACATGAAATAGTGACAATGACCGATCAATCCATGAACTCAAAATTATATAGGTAACCGCCTAAACATGAAGAAGAAGTAAGGAAACAAATAAAAGAAATGGAGGAACAAGTAATAATCAGAAAGAGTAATTCTCGATATTCCAGCCCCTTAATAGTAGTACCAAAAAAATCGGACAATTCAGGAGAAGAAATTTAGGATTGTTATCGATTATAGAAAACTAAATGAAGTAACAGTGGACGATAAATTCCCGTTACCAAAAATTGATTCAATATTGGACAAGTTAGGTAAAGCCCAATATTTTACAACATTAGATTTAGCGAAGGGTTATCATCAAATATCAATTAGAGAGGAGGACAAACAAAAGACAGCGTTTGTAACTCCACATGGCTTATATGAATTCAATAGGATGCCGTTTGGACTAAAGAATGCTCCAGCGACATTCCAACGTCTCATGAATGATATTTTAAGAGATTATAGTAATAAAATCTGTGTAGTATATCTTGACGATATCCTAATATTCAGTACATCACTTCAAGAACGTATTAAAGCAATCAATAGTATTTTTAAAGTTTTGGAAGATAAAAATTTAAAAATTCAAATAGATAAATGTAATTTTATAAAAAAGAGACAGAGTTTTTAGGACACATACTAACTAAAGACGGCTTAAAACCGAACCCGAATAAAATTAAAAAAATTCAAGATTTAGATTTACCAAAAATAGAAAAACAAATTAAAAGCTTTTTAGGTTTAACCGGATATTATAGAAAATTTGTGAAGGACTATGCGAAAGTTGCCCAACCTATCACAAAATATTTAGGAAAAAATACTAAAATTAATATTAATGATCCTAACTATATCTCTGCTTTCGAAAAATTAAAACATCTTATAATAAGTCATCCAGTAATAAGGTACCCAAATTTTGAGAAACCTTTTGTTTTAACAACTGACGCATCAAATTATGCAATTGTTGTCTCAAGAAGGACATCCAGTTTGCTTCGTTTCACGAACTTTAAACAATCATGAATGGAACTACTCCGCTACAGACAAAGAATTTCTCGCAATCATATGGTCAGTGAATTACTTTCGACCATATCTTTACGGTAACAAATTTCAAATATTGACTGATCATCAACCGATCAAATTTTAACATGCCAAATATAAAGGGAAAGAATTGTCACCAAGGCATCAAAGATGGTTATTAAAATTAGGAGAATATCAATTTGATATTGAATATCTTAAAGGGAAAGAAAATCGTGTAGCTGATTTTCTTAGTAGAATTGAGAAAAATAACGATACAGTAAATGAGGGAGAAAATGATGAAACATCAACCCAATCGTTAAACATATTAAACATTGAAGATGACATCTCAATGGCAACGGTACATTCTACTAAAGAACAACTATTAGATCATATATTAAAGAAGAAATGGTTAATAAGTATAAAACTCAAATTATAATTACTAATAATAAAATAGCAGAAATAGAAAATATTCTTGATAGAAGAATAATTTATATTGCGGAATGCGATTTTGTCAATTTAGGTGACATATTTAGGAGATACATCAAAAAAGGAACAACAGGGATATACTCTGAACTACCAGATAGTAAGTATAATATTGTTCAACAAAAACTAATTGAACTGTTTTCAAATGATAGACAAGTCAAATTCGTAAAATGTTCATACAGGGCTCAAGAAATTAAAACGGAAGTCGAAGCCGTTAAACAAATTTCATTTTATCACGTTAGAGAGAGTTTCCACTCTGGAATTCAGGAGACGTATAATCAATTAAAATATAAAATATATTATCCAAAGTTACTAGAAGTTATTCAAATTGTAATAAATCAATGTGACATCTGTCAACAAACACATGCTCTGAATATTGTTAGCTTTGTTGTTCTCGATATTTGGTTGCTCCGCCATATATTCATTACGCTCCCAAATGTTCTTCTTGCCTTATTTATACGGTTGTTGACATCTTCTGTTGTACCTCCTCTTGATGTTATGATACTCCCGAGGTAGTTGAATTCTTCTATGTATCCACTCACTGTTATTGGCTAACTATCACTGTTGTTTGTCCTCATTGTCTTGGTTTTCTCGATATTCAATTCCACTCCCGATTTCTTTGCTTCTTAATGTAATCTGTTGTTCTGTATGTCCCTTTGATTTCTTGATATGAGGCATATATAATCTGCGTAATGTAAATCTTCTAAGTTGCCGAAGAGATCCCATTCTATTCCGTTTATTCCAGTGCAAACTTTTCTTAAAATGTCGTCTAGTATTTTTTTTTTTTTTTACACTCTTACAGTAACTTAAGTAGAATCACCTTATCGTGCTTAATTAAATACGGTACTGCAATTTTACACTACAATCTACAATATTTCGAGTATTTATTTAACAAATTACTGGCTTATCAACTCATTAAATGTGGCAAACTACTGCTACTGTCAGGAACTAAGCCTTCTTAAATAGAATAGTTTCATTTTTGTTTAATTTGTTACTAGATTATACTCTCAATTATTTTTTGCTATTTATTATATCCCCATGACGAAGGGTACTGGACAAAAAATTGGGATGCTCAAAAAATGATTCGGTTTGCCCAAAAAATTCGGATGCTCATACAATTAACGAACGAATTTTAAACAACCTCCACATAAACTTCATTTGAAAGTTGGTAGTATAATTGGCAACTGTTGACAGCTGTATGTTGCAATTTTCATAGACGGCGGTTTTGTGATATTCAAATGAAACTTATTGAGGGAAGTGAGCAAGGCAAATTAATTCGACATTCCAATAAACTATATACAAAAAATGTTGTATATAAAGAGGTTTTGACATCTAATCATAAGAGCAAAAATGGTGAAATGCTGCCTTTGTAAACGGTGGCTTGCGTCGAAGGGTTGAGTAGGCCTATTGGGAAACCCTATGACCTATGGGCCTATAGGCCTATGACTTAGCGTAATACATCTAATATTTGATTATATTTCTTAGAATTCATTTTTTGTGTGGTCTAGGGAAGTTCTTTTTTTCTCATTAGAGTACCGAGAGAGGGCTTTACAGCTAGAATGTATAAAAAAAGAAATGGACCTGCTACTACTGCTGCTGCGTTAGCGTGGCATTTTTACATAAATAACATATCATTCATGAATATTATAATCACAAAACAAAAATTATAAGCAACACCAAAATTAACCATTCCCATCACATACATTTTTATAAAAAAGTGTACAGAAAATTAAAAATTCTCTCTCTCTCTCTTTAAATTTCATGTTTTTTTTTTTTATTTTAAAATGGTTTTCAAGAGGTAATGGCTTAATTAGACGGTGATGCCTATGCATGATTTTTCACTTTGTCTTTCATTCCCTTCTCAAAAACTAATCTTTATGTGGAGACAATTATTTTACGACGTGGACAGATTTTTTCATCTGTCTATATCTAATACATAAATAAAAAAACAAAATGTTTATTTATATTGTATATATGTTTTGATTTCAGATTTATTTTATTAACAAAAAATTATATGCGGATTGAACTTTTTATGTTTTTTCATGGTTTGAGTTGATAACAAAAACATTTTTGTTTATGGCTATTTTACAGAAAAATAAAAATAATTTAAATATTGTTTGTTGATATAGCAATAAAATAAAAATATTTTTAATTAGAGTTTCTTGAGTAACATTTTTACTTTGTAATTATGGTTCGATTGTTGTTTTTAAGCAATAAATAATACATATAATACATAATATTCATTCTTTTAAGTTTTTCAAATTGAATTTCATTTACTTTTAGCAACGATCGTAGAACAATATTTCTGTTTGTTATATAGTAAGTACTTCTAAACATAAAATCGCAAAATGTGTACATAAGAATAAGATCAACATTTTTTAACAAAAACAAAAAAATCGTTTATTTGATAAATTAAATGTTTCTCTTTGATATTTTAAAAAATATTTCTAAAATAAATAATCTGCTTTGCGTAATATTTTTATAGTATCTTATAAAAAAAAGTTTAAAACAAGAAAATAAAAAATAATGGTCTAAATGTTAATAGTTTTGCTGCCTAATCAAAAAAGGTCATACTTTGTTCTAAAAATTCTGACTTCTAAACACATATTATATTGACGATTGCGGTGAAAACCATGAAAACAATTAATCCGTGAAATTTTTAAATTGCTTCTGTCTAAGTGGAATGCTTCCACATAAACTTAATTTGAAAGTGGGTAGTATACTGATATTACTTAGAAATCTAAATAGTCTAATAAGTCTAAGTTGTACTTTATATGTGGTTTAAAAAATTTCCTTTTAAAAATTTTATTTTAAATCATTATTTTAAAAAGAAATTTTGTATTAAGTATAAAACTTCTGCATTTCAAATGACTACATCTGAATTTCAAATGGAAAAGATAATTTTTCAAAAATGCGAAACTCTGCCTTGAACCTTTTTCTTTACCTCATCGGTGGGAAGAAAAAATTGATTTATTTTCGTTTTTGTAACTATTCAAGTTTTTGTAACTACTCTAAAAAAAATTTGGTTTTTTAGTCAAATAAATTGTGTTGAAAAAATACACATATTACATCACCAACCAATTTTATACCTATAAGATTTAGAAGAATTGGATATAAAGAGATGACAATATCCAATTAACAATCTATTTAGAATAATATATGGATAAAACATTATAGTTTAACAAATATGGTTCTTTCTGGAATTAAGTTGCGCACTATTTAAATTAATAAATAATAAAAATATTCAAAGAATTTATTATTTATCTTGATTTATAAAATTTATATAATATAAAATTTACACGATAAATAATCAAAAATGAATTTTTTAACAATGTATTGCTTTTTTTTAATTTTTTGTAAAGTTTTGCGCTACACAAAAATACTTATATCTGTTTTTAATGTGCTATAATGTACTGATTGTAATGTACATTAATAAATGTTTATAAATAGGTACTCGTACAATATTTAATATAATTTTATAAATTATATTTTTTTATATAATTCAGTTAACCAAAACCATCAACATTTTCGGTGAAATTTAAAAAATGGTTTTTGTTTTTAAATACCAACTTAAATTGTTGTTATTATAATTGTATCTAGTTTATATAATTGTATCTAGTATTCCTAAAATATTTAATATACATACACTTCTGTCATAATAGACTAAAAAAATTACGATACGACATACGACAGTATATGGCGATAAATACATAATATTTTCATAATACATTTAAGTAATATAATTTTATAATTTCACAAATTATAATTCATAATGAAGTTAAATAAAACAAAATAAACTATTGTTCTCAATTACTGAAATTTTTAATTAAATGTTTAATTTTTATTAATTTTTATTAATGAATATTATTTATAAATAACATATAAGTTATTGGTATACGATATTAATATTATATAAAAATAAAGTCAGAGTTCTAAATATTATATATAATACACAAGATGAACGACGTGGTGAGTAAAAAAGCAAAAATAGTTGAATAGTAAATTACAAATTTACTGTAAAAATATTACTTTATTTTAAAAATATTAAAATTTTAGCAAGTTATTCGTGGTGAAAACTTAAAACATTCAAAATAGTTACACTAAAAAAATGACGGTTATTTCCAAATAGAGCCACATCTATAGTCTAAAATATATTTCAATCATAGACAAATTTATTCACAAAAATTCTTTCATTTTAAATAAACATACAAACTTATAGAAAAAGTACAAAAAAAATATATAATAAATGTTAGTTCATTTGCATCTGCTATTTAAAAAAAATATATACAGTAAAACACGGTTAGTTATTCCCTAAATTTCAGTAATATTTATAAATAAATAGCGTAGTAAAGAAAAATTGCATCTTTATAAACAAAATTCAATAAAATATCTTTCGTATAACAATTTTAAACTGTATTTTATTCATAAATAGCAATTCCGCTATTTAATCAAAAAGTATACATATTTGTAATAAAGAACAGAACGAGACAATGCATAAATAAATTTTTTAATAACCCAATTAACTCTTGACTTATTTTTTGTTTAATTGAAAAAATTGGTGTTATATTTTAATGTGATAAACGACATTGATTGTATGAACTTACGATGTTTATTACTTTATTTTAAAAAAGTTGTTGACTATAACAGAATTGTGATCATAAACGTTTTTGACTATAAAGGAATTAAAATCCATACAAAAATATTAAAAGAGATGATAACAGTAAAATTGTTGACTAAAAGCGGATTGTGCCTATAACCAGTAGTGGCTACTACCGAACTTCACTAATTTAAATTTTTTAAACAAAATTGTTTTTTTTTTCTTTTGTATTTGGTTTTACTATTAAGAAACAAAGTTCACGAAACTACCAAATAAATAAATAAATAAATAAACAGTGGAAAGTTGTATATAACACCATATGATTACCAAATAATATTATATACTTCTTATTCAAGGCTTAGTTCTTTATCCAACATTATTCATAATATTTATAAATGATCTCCTATCTACGACGTCAAACCAGATTCACAACTTTGCTGATGATAGTACCCTTGATTTTTTGTATTTCTTTCGATAGTACATTGATTCCTTGTATTTCGAAAAAGCTGTTGAAGTGACTCAGACTTCAGTTCACAAAGAACGAAGTAATATATCTTGTTCTCCAAACAGCGACCTCAGATTAGATTAGATTTAATTTATTCCCAGAGAGATCCAGTCCCTATATCACTGCAGCCGCAAATGGGCTTATTGTGATAACCCGGTTTTAAGTCTCTGAGTCATTAAGAATACCTGATTTTGTGATTACACTCAGGATATTCTTCGATGGTATGCTGGATAGCTCCCATTGTTCGGGGAACGCTGTTCAGAGCAGCGACCTTAAAAAAATACCTTTAAAAAAATTAATGCTTCAAAAACCCCCTTATCAACTTTACCTCTTATCAACAAAGCAAAACCCGTAAATATCGAAACGTAAATATCGAAAACCTTGAAACTCTAAGAGTTCTTGGAATGGAAATAAACAGCAAACTTTCGTTGCACGATCACATTTTTTCTATCGCGCAGGATGCTGTGAAATGTATAGGATTCTTAAGCAGAAGTAGAGAATATTTTACATCTTCCAGAAATTTCTCCTCCCAGAAATTTAACATCTATGCTGTACTCTGAAGATAATGAAGCAGTTGGTGGCATAAGGGGAGGCCGACACCTGCATTATTTTAAGTCGCAATGCTAAACGTAGTTTGATCATCTGGGCTCCAGTATCCAGAAGATTTATCACTGCCGGATTGAAATCTAGAGTAAGAAATATTACCATTATCCAGTGTTATGCTTCAACTGAAGACGCAGATGAGGAAGAAAAATCCATTTTCTACACGCAGTTAAGTACGATTTATGATAATGCTCCAAAGGCTGACATTAAGATGATTCTGGGCGATCTTAACGCCACACAAAACTTACCACAAGAAAACATGGATATCCCCGGATGGTCATACAGAAAATCAGATTGACCATATAACCGTACAACAGAAATGCAGGAAATCGCTCTGCGATGTAAGAAACAAGAGGAGCGCGGATGTCGGTAGTGACCACCATTTGGTCTTCGCGTGTATGCAGTTGAGCACGTCAGCTGCCAATCGACGTATAATTGGGCCGGAAAGTGGAGGTCATTTCAATGTAGAAGCATTAAAAAATCTCACCATATGTCGTAATCTAGTAACCAGCATCAACGACAAAGTAATAACATGGATGGTAGATAGGAGCCCATGAAAAGAATTTACTTCCACCCTATGATGGGGTTGCAGGACAATGATGATGATGATATTTGGAGTGAACAAAATACCAGCCTACAGTACCTACATAAGGTACAAAAGCCATCAAAATTATCAATGATGGAGATGTTATACAACATCTAACATGATTAAGTAGGAGCAGCCACTCTGTTTTATAAATATCTGTTAGGTAATTGCTCTGACGAAATGAAAATGATTATGCCCAAAATAGAACCATTCCAGCGTAATACTCACAGGGCAGCCCTCGCTCATAAATTTGTAGCAGAGCCTCTTCGAACCAAAACTGTGAAATATTAAAATTCTTTCTCAAACTGAACCTGCTTCCTAAACTATGGAAATCCTTACCATCTTTTGTGTTCCCTCAACCGTATAACTTAGAAGTTTTCAAGAAACGGGTAAATAAATATCTGTTAACCTGACAGTAAATTTTGTACTAACTATTCTATTCTCTTCTAATACTTTTCTAATTTTTTTTTTTTTTTTTATTACTCTTTATCCTTCTTTTTCTTTTCTTCATTATAATAGGGTTTAATTTCTTCGAAGGCAAATAAGATTTCCCATTATTTTGGCCTAATATAAAAAAAAACAATGTATGAGTTCAGCAAAGTTTACTGAGAAATGTGGATTACAACCCACGGATCCATTAATTTGTCAATTGACTGATGTGGTAAATGTAAATAAAAAAAAATTCATCTTTCTCTCTTCTAAGCATTAAATATTATTTTCTCTTTATAAAATTATATAACTAAAGTTTTGAGCAAAACGTTATCTAACATTTTATCTCTGATTTAAACGTAAATTGATGTAAAAAATTATGTATTGTTCATATAAGTAAAACCGTAAAACATTGAAATACATTAAGTTTAAAGTTTGTTTAACACGCGAAGTGGCGCAGTAGGTACAGCACCTTTCCTTAAACTGAAAGGTTCCTAGTTCGATTCACGACAAAGATAAAAAAAATGCTTTAAGGGTTTTTACCAGGGTCGGTACTCTTTAGTACCATTGGGTAAAATAAATGAAGTGATAAGAAAGTAGTGAAGGTAAAAGAATAAATCAATTTGTAACAACTAAAATAAAGTGGACCCGCGCTACTTTAAGAAGATCTTAGTTCCTGACAATTGTAATAATTTTCCAAATTTAATGCCAGAAATTTGATAAATAAATACTCGAAAAACATTGTAGTGAAATTACAGTACTGTACTTAAATTGAGCACGAGAAAGTAATTTTACCTATGTTACTGTCAACATGGAAAAAAGGAAGCAATATTATTTATCTAAATGCTAACAGTGATGTTACATAAGTTAATAAACTTTTTTGGCTATGTCCATGTGATTAATCAGGTGTCATAACGTTAAATCTTCTCTCCCAAACTCCATCGTCAAACACAGGACCATAAATTCGATGAGCAATTTTTCTGTGGAAAATACTAATTACATTCTCACTTACTTTTGGTAATATTCGCGTTTCAAAACCATATAATAGTACCGGAAAGATGAACGTTTTTACATTTATCACTTATTATTTTGAGATAAAAGCTTTCAGTACAGATGTTTGAAACAAACCTAAATAGCAGCGGTTTATAAGCGTAGTTCTTGGTCTTATTTCAAACTTCTATGTTATTTCTGCAGTAATGTCAGTTCCAATGTAAACAAACTTCTGGACTAACCCAAAGTTATATGAGCCGACAAATTCGGATATGCAGCGATTTGAAATTCAAGGGTTTCTCATAATATGCCTTAGTGCGAGCAACTGACTGATGGTTCATTAGAGGGTCGGATGTCGCACTGATAGTTTCCTAGTACAGTGTCACAATGTGGCTTTAGCTGTTCACGCAGAATATTGGGAAGAACTTTACACACAACGTTAAGTAAGGATATTTTTCTATGTTTGGTGCAAAACACACTATCGCCATTTTTCAAAATGAGAAATATTATACTGTTGGTATGTCGTGTTTATTTGAATCGACTTACGTTAATCCGAATTCAGCCATGTTGCTTTATGGATATTTTTATGTGGGAAATTTCTACAACTAGTTATACGATGTGTCAAAATCGTAAGTGAGCAAAAAAACCTCTCAGATTGAAGGTTGGCGTTACGTTAACTATCTAGCTCGTAAAAAAATATAGTTATGATGGATGGATTAATTGGAAGCAAACCCGGAACTCGGATGGTTTTTGATTTCAGAATTCGCATCTGGAACTTCATTGCACCTATAGCTGCCGCGAATAACACCACATGTTTAGATGCCCATTTGCAATCCGAGAAGGCAAAGACGAAATATTATTGATTTGAAACCCATTAACAAACGTTCAGCAATAATCCGCATGAACATCTTCTACAACATAGCCTAATATGTGTAAATTCTTCTACTGATGAAAAAGAAGAAACAGAGAAAGATGACTTCGATGATGCGTTTGAGAAAGCATATGAACCTTACCTGCAACATGATGCGAACATTTTGCTAGGGAATATCAACGCTAAACTTGGTAGTAAATATCCGGCAGAACAATTGGGAATTTTGAGAGAGATGTTGTATCGGCGTAGGACTTCATGACCATATAAAAGAAAGCTGGAATTGCTAGCTTTCCAAAAATATATATCTTTAGAGGCGTATCTTGTTCTTTAAGGGCGAAAAGGACATTTGAAAGTATCGTTGTTGTTTTGATGTTTTATATAAACACCGTTATATCTATTAGATAGATATATATTCAGTTATATATTCTAGAAAGACAACGGTCTGGACCATATTTTACCATTTGTTTGATGATGATTGGTCCAGCTGTTATGAAGATATTGTAGTTCAAAGTAGAACGTTCTGAAAAAAAAACAATTTTTTTTTCTCTCTTGAAAAACCAAATACCTTAAGATTTTACCACAAAACCCCTCAATATTTATATACTGTTGGAAAGGCCTATTTTTTTCTATACATACATACATACTTGAACTACAATATCTCCATAACGGCAGCACCAATCATCATCAAACAGACGTTAAAATATGCTCCAGACCGTTATTTTTCTAGAATATATAACTGAATCCATATATTTAATAGATCAACAGATATAATGGTTTTTATACAAAAACATCAAAACAACAAGGATACTTTGTAATGTCCTTTTCGTTCTTAAAGGATAAGATGCGCCACTAAAGATATATATTTCTAGAAAGCTAGAACTACAGCTATCCTCGGGATATGGTCATTAAGTCCTACGACGATACAACATCTCCCTCAGAAGAGCCGAACGATTGGTAAAAATAGTCTCCACCAACACACAACCGCATAATACGGTTATAAGTACCACCAAATTTCCCCACAGAAATATTTATAATATAAAGCTAGTTGAGTATACAGATTGCCGTACAACAAATCAAATTGATCACCTTATGATTGGCCCAAGTCACTAATTTTGCGGCAGTCATACAGATGTCATCTATGAAAACAACATTGGCTTCGAATCACACAACACAACATCAGCAATCCTTGGTATGACGAAGAATATGAATCAAAAGATAGAATGACGCATATAAAAAAGCGCTCCAACGGAAAACAAGAGCAGTGAAGGAATGATATGATCATCCAACATTTGTCTGTGCGATTGTCTGCAGCTTTATTGTGGCGCTGTCATTGGCTTTATTGTGGCGCTGTCAGTTACCAATGCGGTTTGTGCCCTGGCAAATTAACACGCGTTTCAAATCGATACACACTACCTATCTATTGACCACGACTACCCACGTCTGTATATACGACAGCATGTACCGCAACGAGCTGTACGCCTTGTACCATCGTCTTGTACCTAGGACCTACATGGTCTGTTGGCCAACTATAAGTAAGTATTTCACACCACCTCATATTGAAATTATACATTTGACTAACTTAAATTCTCCAATTTTTGAGTCGGGAAAAATTAGTTAACCAATAATGGATTTACCTTATTTTATAAGTCTACTTTTAAGACAAATCCATTACTGGTGGTGTTCTAATGAAGTTTTCTAAACTTATAGTTTAGAAAAAAAAATAACGCGGTACTGTGCTACTCCTAGTTTCCCTAAAGAATATTTCAAAAACGAAAAATATTACACATCTAAATTTACACTTACAGATACTCTTTCAAAGATAAAGAAATAAGTCTGTAATCGACTATTCTAACCGAGCTGCCATATAACTTCCAGGACCCACCAGGACGTCTTTTACCGATTGCCGAATTTCGGACTGCTTTGGATACCTAACATACAATTCCATCACCCGTTTAAAATGTTTCGAAAACATAGACTTAACAATAATTATTTAGGTAGTCTCTCCAACATAAACTAACATGTCGTTTACCGTTTTCCCAAATTTTTACCCTCAAGAAAAATTTGTTGTAAAAGTACTTCTTATATATGTATATTTTCCCGGAATTTACTTTAGCTTGATGAAGGAAGAATTTCTGAAGACTAAAAGACTTAAAGTTATTAAGGACTATTGCAGTCTAAATCCTTTGTCGAATTCAAAATTAACTGATTAAATCAGGTAATCAGCGAGAGCAATCCAATATCAGAACACTTATATGGTTTATCACATGGTTCATCACACAAATATATGTTCACAGAGACAAATGCAGATTCTGCTTACAGGATGAGGAATCCTGGTCTTAACTTCTACTTCAATGCTATAGTTCGCAAATAAAATAAATATTTACAGGTACACATCGCCTAGTTCGAAAATTTAAATTAACATAATAATGGTTTTTGCGAAGGCTTACAATTATAAAGAATCAAACGGGGAATGGCAATTGATGCATCTGAATAAATTATTTTATTATATAAATTATTTCACATTAAATTTAAATTAAAAGTCTTTGCTTTATTTAATGTCACACTTTATTTTACAACACGACAAAGTTTTAGAATTTTATGACACATTGATCTCTATCAATTCTAATTAAATTCCTTCTTTCATAAATAATTGAAAATTATTTTTTGTTATGAATATGCTGTTGGCTCTAGGTGAAACATTATTAAAATTAAATAAATATTAAAACTCTAGGTATGTTTCGGAATTTTAATTTCAGTCTTCTGATGATAGATAGTGTAATAACAGAAATCGATAAAGATATTTAATGAAATTGTGAAACATACCAAGAATTTTAATATTTATTTAATTTATTTTTTGAGTAAAGAATATTTTTTTATTTACTATAGGTATATTGTGATTAAAATTAAAAATTATTTCTTAGAAGCATTTATTAATTTTAACAATATGTAATTTCATGTACATAAATGTAATTTGGATAATTTGGCGCCATTTGTTTATATTTTTTATTTGTTTTTGTTATACGATTTTGCTTTATAAATTACGATTGCTTTTGCTTTGCTTTGAAAAAATTAAATACGATTTAGGTAAATTTTACTAAATAAATAAATTAATAATATATAATTATAAACACATAATTTGACATATTTTATATAATTAGTTTGTATAATTAAATTATTTTAATTATTTTAATGAACATATAAATAAAAGACAACAATTTAATTTTTTTTAAATATTTTTCACATGAACTATCATAATGTATGTCAATAATAATAAATTATGCACATAATTTTATCGTTATCAAATACATACATATCTATTATGTACATTATTTATTCATATGTATACATTATGGTTGAACTTTATTTCTGGTTAGGTCAGTGCAAACAAAAATTTTCAACCGGTATTCAAAATTCTTTATAATTTTTTTAAAATAATTTTATTTATTAAATAAGTAAGTATACATTTTCTTTGCCATTAGTTCATCGTATGACAAATTATTTCTCATCATTAATTAATAAGATTTCCTATACAAAATAAAAAATATTTTGCAAATACCGGTGTGCGAGGGAGAAGAGGGAAAAATAAAAACACTGGTGTTCGTACATATGTATACAGAGTTTTCATGAAGTTTTTTTTAAAATTTTATTTCATTATTTACTTGTCTTTACACCACTAGAAAACAAAAAAGAAATCACTTTTAGATTTTGGTTTTCATTAAAAATGTAGTTTCTCATTTTTATTTTCTCATTCAATATATCATTTTTTTGTATGTAATATTTAAAAACTAATTTGGTTAAAACATTAATTATTACCGAAATATATTTATGAATGTATAATTATAATATTTTACACTTAAGTTATTTTTATTGAATAACATTTTGTAAATGTAATTAATTTTTATTATATCATATCTAAATTTTTTTTTATTTCTTAAACGAAAATAATTTTCTAATTTCTTTTAGTTAGAAAGAGAAATTTTTTTTTTGTTTTTTTTTCATTTACATACACAAATAAAAAAATCTTTACTGTGTAGACAATTTTACAACCCTCTTATTTTCACTACCCTAGACTAACTATCCCTTAGTATTATTTTTCTTCTATGGAGAGTTAAAAAAGAAAACAAAAAAAAAGCTTTTTGGTATCAGCACAAAAAAGCAAATAAAATCGTATTACACTTACGACTTACATGATATAAAATTAAATGAAAATTAGTGTTGCCAGATTTAATATGTTTTTAAATTTTAACACTGACAATTACAAATGATAAGCACAACGTATAAAAGAGTATCAAAATCGGCCTACATATTATAAAACTACCTAAGTAATTATAATGAAAATAGTCGAATATTTTCCTTTTAATTTTACTGATTTGCTTATCATACAGATACGGGTATTTCAGCTGAAAGCATCAAAAGCTACAAAACTAAAAATGAAAATAAATAAATTTTTAGTTAAATATAATAAAACGAATAACACCACCCCTATCTGTCACTCTTACGTTGGAAATATTATTTCAAATACCAACAATAAATAATAATATTATTATTCAATCCCCTAGCTGTGCTTTTTCATTGGATAATAAACAACCATGCAGCTGCGAAAAACATCAAATTGTTACCTGTGCGAATAGAATAAATAAGACGATTTTAGATTTCTTTCCTCAGTCGAGTAAATAAGTAATATATGTAAGGAGTTATGAATTTTAAATAACATACAAATTTATTTATTTTATTTACTACTGTTTATTTGTTCTACATATATATAATCAAATACCGAAGCAATTTTCGGTACGCAGAATCCCATAAAGAGAATATGTCTAAAGAGCTTCGTATTCAAAGTCTTTAAATTTTTCAAAATAAAATATATAAAAACATATTTAACACTTCGTTGTATATACCGTACATACCACGAAGTGTTAAATATGTTTTTGTCGTGAATAAAATTAATTTAAACAAATGAAATAAAGTCAATTTTGTTTCTTTATTTTCAATATATTTTATAATAAAGTAGAATGAAAAAGAAGTTGCCTTTAAGAAATGTGCCAAAGTCGAATCGAATAAAGTCAAACGACTTTATTTTCAAAAATCTTAAAAATAAAAAACCGAATTAAACTTTCTTTAAAATTCTTTTTTATTTCCAAAAATGACTATCTTATTTCCAAATAAAACAAAAGTCAAATGATACTATTTCACATAAAATTTGGATATAAAACAAACTGCAATATGCTTGGATACCAGACTAAGTAGGCACAGATGCAACACAAAGACAGATCTTGAGGCAAATATAGCGTCCAAACGCCAAAGGGATCAATTATGTCGCTCAGGCCAAAAGGACCATAGCAATACACACGGCGTACGTCCGCCGAACCGTCTGGAATTCTTTCAATCGTTTTGCCAGACCCCAATAGTAATGTCAAAATTTCCGAAGAAATCAAAATTAAATCCCGTGTCCTACACGTCGTGCAATTCTATAATAAAATATACCTTTACCGAATGTCTATCCAAGAATACAATAATTTCCGAATGATATGAACTTCATAACATTTGTTCGGAACACATACGCGAAATATGTTTTTTATCTAAATATATTGTTTGTTCTATACCTTTAATTTTATTTATTAATTGTTATAAAAAAAAATCAAAATAAAAACGCAACTTAATTGCTTGGGAGTTGTTCCAAAACTCAACTAGTATAACATTTTTAAAATAAAAGCTTTTCACCTTATAGTTTTTTTGTTTTTCAACAGTTCTAAAATTTTAACATTTTTAAATAAAAGCTTTTCCAAAATAATTTCAAATAAATTTTAATACATATGTATAAACTTTTTCACCATATTAATATATCTTTAAAAAATTTCAATAACACCATTATGATAACAAAATAAATAGAGATAATTTTTATAATAAAAGCTTTTTCATCAATGAATAGAGATTTTACATTTTTGTAGTAATATAATATAATTTTAATAATAATATTTTGTTAAATAAAGCTTTTTCATCTCGGAACAGTGAATCTAGTTTTTTATTATTATTTGTTTATTCTATATTCTCTTTTTGCATTCACTTCACTCGAAAACAGAAATGCTGTTTCAAACCACAAAGTTTAATAATAAACTAAAACAGAAATTAACTGGGTTGACACCGTCAAATATCTCGGTTTTAACTTTAGACAGAAAAATAACATTCAAAAATCAAATTAGCAAGATAGCAGATAAAACCAATAAGACCAACTCAAAATTGTCAAATGAAAAGAAATTATTGTTAATGAAAACAGTTTTTATACCAATACTCCTTTACAGGGGTACCTGCTTGGGGTGACTGTGCAAAAATGCATATATCTAAGCTTCAAATTACACAAAATAAAATTCTTAAATTAATTCATAATTCTTCTTTTTAATTTTTAATTTTAGATTTTAAGGCAAAAATTATATGAAATTAATTGAATATTTTGTTAACTGGATTTTTTTAATTTATATTTTTAAAAAAATAATATTAATATTTTTATATTTTGAATTTTGTTATTTTTGAATGTATATATGTATACTAAGTAAGTTTAATTGTATTTTATATACTTTTATATATATATGTTTATATATAGGTAGGTTGGAATTTTTTTGTTAATATTAAAACCAAACGCAAAAAGAAAAAAAAAATATTTTGTTTAAATAATTTGAAGATACAACCGGACACGGTACTTTACAAAGCTATCAAATGAAAGGTTCGGGTTGCTGCCGTACGTCTAGTACTTCTAGTACGTCTCAGGCATATTTCAAAAACCAATTGTGTTACGGCATGAAAATTTACACTTAGATATTTTTTCACAAATAAAGAAATACGACTGTTACCGATTTCGAAAATGTGGACTGGGTCCGGTTGCTGCCAAACAACTCCTAGAACGTCTCAGGCATATTTGAAAACCAATTGTATTACAGCCATGAAAATTTACACTTACGTACTTTTTCACAAATAAACAAATACGACTGTTACCGATTTTGAAAATGTGGACTGGTTCGGGTTGCTGCCTAAAAACTCTTAGCACCTCTCCGGCATAATTGAAAACCAATTGTATTACAGTCATGAAAATTTAAACTTAGATACTCTTTCACAAATAAAGAAATACGCTTTCTACCGATTTCAAAAATTTGGAATGGTTCGGGTTGGTGCCGAACAACTTCTAGCACGTCTGAGACACATTTCGAAAACCAATTGTATTACAGGCATGAAAATTTACACGTAGATATTTTTTCACAAATACAGAAATACGACTGTTACCGATTTCGAAAATGTGGACTGGTTCGGGTTGCTGCCGAACAACTCCTAGCATGTCTCAGGCATATTTTAAAATCCAATTGTGTTATAGACAGAAAAGCTTACACTTATATACTCTTTCTGAAATTATAACACCCATAGGTTTCACTTAAAACTAAAAAGTATAAAATAAAATAATAATGTAAAATAAAAAATTTTAAAATATACTTTTATCGAAACCAAACTAGCCCCCCAAAAAGTAGAAAATAAAACTAGTGGTGGATGTTGAGCATCTAGAACTACTATAAGATAAAACGCAAAAGTATATAATGAATCTTGCTGGAATATTGTTAATGGAAATTTTTAATATTTACCGCTTGAAAAAAATCACGAATATCAAAAGAACATCACAAAGCGTTTCCAAATTTCCAGAAGATGGTTATACTAATTTTAAGTTTATCTTACGGTTTAACTTCATTCCAGTAAAATTTTCCCATAAATTTTATCGCTGTCCTTGGTACAACAAGAGAATATTTTCAATGCTAAAAAATGATAAAAACAAAAACAATACTCATAAAAAGTATAAATCTACTTCCCTTTTGGCTGATAAGATTGTTTTTGAACGATTACGAAAGGAACTTGATTTTCTGATTAAATTTTAATATGATAACTTTATTTTGGACCAAGAATCAAAAATTAAACAAAATAGTAAATGTTTTACTTTTTAGGCACTCTACAAATCACTGCTACAAATTTGTTTACTACATCTAATTTATTTGCCCAATATATCGAGTCAGTTTTTGATAAACCTCAATGGATAAACTTGATGGAAATCTTAGCGCATGTCCGGATAATATTCCTAATATAGTTTTAACGAAATGTATAAATAGTTTATCTTCACCATTATATACAATCTTTAATTGGTCACTAAAGTAAGGTTTATTTTAAGATGATTGGATCTAATATCATTAGAGATCTAATATCATCCCATTATTCAAGGCTGTCTCGAAATTGGTTGTCGAAAACTGTAGTCCGATTGCTAAGTTGTTAGCTATACCTAAGTTTATCGAATCAATATTATCATATAATTAAAGGTAATATATCTGATAATCAGCATGGCTTCATGGAGGGTAGATCCACAACAACCAATTTATCAGTTGTTTTACATACTGTTTTTAATTCAGTCAAAAATGGCCACCAAGTCTATGTCATTTTTACTGCCATTAAAGCCATATTAATCTTCATTGAATGGTTGATCATATTGAACTTCTCTTAAAATTGCAAGCTTTGGAAATCCATCGTATCATGTTAAAATAGATTCGTTCATATTTATCTCATAAAAAACTCACAATATCAATATCGAATATTAAATCCTATTTATTTGTTCTTCCTGTTCCCACAGGGTACTCATCCTTTTGATTTCCTACAGGGTACTCATCGTTCTGGTTTCCCACAGGGTCCTGAAATTTTGAGGCGTCTATGAACACAAATGCTAAATGCCCTTAACTTAACCACCGAATGGTGTCAGACGAATGGATAAACCATAAATCCAAGTAAGACCTGGAAAGACCATGGCCTTTACCAATTGAAGGAAACTTCAGTCCATTGGAGGAAATAACCTATAATTTCTAGACGAAGTAAAATACTTGATACGAAGCTCAATTGGGCGAAACATATAAAGATGAAATGTGCTAATGACGTGAAAGTCCTATGGCAGTGCAGAAGGGCCTTTGGCAACAATTGGAGTTTAACACCGAAAATAGCTTTAAGACTATATAAAGTGTGCATCAGACCTATTGTTGGCTATGGGTCAATTGCATGGGTTCCGAGAACATTCACAGCAAATGCTATAAAAAAAACTAGAATCAGCACAAAAAATTGCGTGTCTCTGTTCAACAAGTGCTTTTAAAACTACACCTACAGCGGCTATACAAATATTTCCTGAGCTTCCACCCTTGCATCTTTATTTAAGAAGAGAGGCGCTTAAAGTTGCAAGAAGGTTGCAAACTCTAGGCAATACTACAGAATGTAGGAACAAACATCAGAGGCTATAGAAGGACTTAGAAGAGGAGCAGAAAAAGTTTTTCATGTCAACAGATGCCACCACTACATACGTACCCCTAAAAAAAGAGATATTTTTTATTTATTTATACTATTTAGCTCAAACAGTTTACAATTTAGTATTACATTTCATATATTAATTAAAATACAAAGAAATTTACTTAGTATACATTCAAAAATAAGAAAATTCAAAATACAAAAATAGTATTATTTTTTTTAAATATAAATTTAAAAGGTTAGTTAACACAATATTTTTCACTGACGCGTCTTTTACGGCTATAGGCGCGGGAGCTAGAGTGTTCTTTGAAAAAGAGCAATTTGAACTTCAGTTTCCTCTTAGCAAACCAGGCTGAAGTCTTTGCTATAAACGCAGCAGTGAACATAATAAACGAGCAAAGATGGTCTAATAAAGTCATTAGAATCTTTAGTGATAGTAGGCTGCCTTAAAAGCTCTTGAAGGTAACCTAAATTTAATCTAAATTGGTGGGAGAAAGTTCGGAAGCCCTACGCCTAATAGGGTTCCGAAATAAGATAAAACTGATCTGGATACCGGGTCATAGTGGCTTGACTGGAAATGAGAAGACTGACGAACTAGCCAAATCATGGGTGGGCAACATTCATGAGCCGGAACTGGCAGTTGGTATATCTATTGGTAATATTAAAAATGGGTTATGCAGTTTTGGAAGCAACATTAAATGCACTAAAAAAGAGAAAAAAAATAATTAGTTCAAGCTCTGTTAAAAAATGCTACGTGTGTAATTCTAAAATTTAACTTCTGGCAGGAGCAAATAATGTTAGATGAAATGTTTGTACGAAAAAAGCAAATATATAAACTTGTTATGAATAAAATCAAGGATCGTAAATTAAAACTATCTGTTGATATTTTAAACAGTTACCAGGATTGACGCTTCTTAGTTTTAGTGGTGAATATGAATAGTCATGCGTTGAATACTTTCTTTAATGTCATATTCGTTTGAAAATGTATAATCATAATATTTCATCTGTAAAAAATTCGGAAAAATTTCCAGAACCATTTCTCAACCCATTTTCATTATTTTTTTTTTAAATGATAGATATTTAGCTGGAATCGTAGCGAAATTAAATATTTTTTTATAAAATAGAAATTAAATTGTTAACTTTTTTATTTATTTATTTATTTAACAGTGGACCTGCAGATAAATCTGGTCAACTTGAGGTACTTTTCCCTTTCGGGATGTGGGCCTTTTTAACAAAAAATTAAAATTTTTACAATTCATTAGGATCTTATATCTAACTTATGTTCTACAGGAGAATTAAATAAAAGAATAAACTGATATAAAAAGATATAAGAAAAATTAAGGTTAAATTTCATTTGTACTTAGTATCTAACTTACGTATTAATTTACATTACATTACTAACTCTATTTTAATAAAAACAAAAAAAAATAAACTAAATACGTTTCATTTGAGCTTTGAATGTAAATTAATCCCATGTAATTGTAAATCTAAAAAAGACTTAAAACAAATATTAATTTATATATGTAATTATCAAAAACTTTAATTAACGAAAACCTTCTTAAAAACATAGACAAAAAAAAAATTTTCTTCCTTCACCTTTTTTCTTTTTTATACCTGCTTTTATCGAGGCCACTGAGCCTAGATGTGGAGTGGATTCTATGCTAAAGTAAGGGTGTTTTTTTGATTGGTTAAGTTGTTTTGGATTGAGAATTGGCTGAACGGTGGCGTGCTTTATTTGTTCCCTGATGTTGTGGTGGGTAAGGAGTGATTTTATTAGGGATATATGGGATGCATTTGAAAATTGTGGGACTTGTAGTGGGGTGCAGGTGTATTGGGATGTGACTGGAAAATTGGATGAACATTCTGCAAGGATATGTTTCATTGTTAGGATTTCGGGACATGTCGATGATGGTGATCTGGTGTAAAGGTGTTTGTGGGTTGGAAGAGTGTATCCTAGGCGTACTCGTTTCAGTTTTACACCTAGGGCGCGGGATTTAATTAAATTGGACCTGAGATATTAGCATTATTGTTGTGGGATCAGGCAAATCGATTGAAAGAATTCCAGGCTGTTTGGGGGATTTAGCAATGGTCCTTTTAGCATGGACATAAGACATTATTGAACCTCTTGTAAGGGAGCTTTTGGCCTCTATATTTGCCTCAAGGTCTCCTTTTGTGTTGCCATCTATGCCTGCATGGTCTGGAATCCAAACCAATCGTAGTTTGCGATTGTTTCTGGCTAAGGAATTTCTAATATATGTTGACATGTACTCATTGTTGTATGGATTTTTGATTGACTTGATTGAGCTGAGGCTATCAGTTGGTATTGTATAATTTTGATATTGGGTTTCGGTAGCTTTGATTGCTCTGTATATGGCGGCAAGTTCAGCTATGAGAATAGAGCATTCCTCCGACAGTGTTTCCGCCTTCCAGAGTGAATTGTTTTTGACTATCGCCCAGACTACGCCATAGGGTCCCTTTCATCCATCGGTGAATATTTCGGGATGTGTGGGAAGTGATTCTTTTAATTGGATGTACAGTTGTCTGTACTTTTCAGAAGGTGTATTTTGTTTAAGATATTGCGACAGGTTATCGTGTATGTATAATTTCCAGTTGATCTATAGGTGCTCTGGCCTGTAGGACTTAGAAGAGTCATTGTGGAGGATATTGTGGATCAAAGTTGGCCGTGGCTATTAGCCTTGACGACAAGACATTCCTTCTCTCCTCTATGGACAAGGAGTTTGCCTCCACTCTCAAAGCTTCTACAGGTGTGTTTGGGAGGGCAGGCAGGGCAATCCGAACCGCCTGATTGATGGCAACCTACAACTTTTGAATGTTACCTTTGGTTGTGTAGCCATACAATGTGAGTCCGTAGTAGATTTGCTATATTGAATAACTTTCGTTATTTTTATGGCAACAACGACTGGTGGGCCCACGCTCTTTCTGCAGATGTACTTGAGAAAGTTATTTGCTCGCTTGATTTTGGATACTAAATTTTTTATATGTGAGTTGTATTTCAAATTTCGGCTGAAGTGGATGCCGAGGATTTTAATATTTTCTAATGGGGATATGGTTGTGCTATTATGGGATATTGTGAACTTGGGACAATTGTGTTTTCTTCAGAAGTTTATGGCTTCAGTTTTGTCTGGGGCCTGGTTGCCAGTATTAGCCTCAGTTCAATTTTCAATTGTTAGTATGGAGTTTTCCAAGGTGTTTGTTGGGATATTTGTGGATTTAGTTGTATATAGGATAATATTATCTGCATATATTAGGTGTTTTAGATTTTGTATTGTGGATAGTTTGATACTTAAGGCTATTTATTTTTATTTTATTTCAAATACCTAAATAAGGTATGGACATATAATACATTATAACAAATTATAATAATAATGAAAAAAAACATGAAAAAACTTAGTGACTGATTCATATTGCTCTTATAAATACAAGACTAAAGGTATAAAACAAAAAAAAAAGTTGTACAATATAAAATTTGATTACCTACATAAAACTTAAATTATTACTTATAAGTGATTTTTTTTTTTCTGAACTTGAATTTATTAATTGTCAGAGGTCAGTAAATTGGAAAAGTGTTGATGTAAAGTGTTTTTAAAGGTATTTCTGGAAATGGATGACGAATATAGTTGACTGATTTTATTGAATGTAATACAACATCTGTTTATCGGTTCATTTTTTCCGTACTCAGTACTGTGTTTATACTGATTTAAAAATTTCATATTTCTTGTTTGCCTAACTCTATAATTAAGTCTAAACTTGTTGTTAAGAAATTGGATAGCAATACCATTTTTCAGAATATCGAAAGTAACACATGAAGATAATTTTTGTCTACGTGAGGATAAAAGCAGCATGTTTAAGAGGTACGGAATTCAGCATTCAGCACAGGGTCTGCCACTAGGATATCCTCCTGCTGGATGATGATTCTGTTGGAGTTCCTACTTCTTTTAAGAATATAGTTGGCTTTGCGCCAAGTGTCTGAGATATTTTCGCCGTTGAGGCTGTTGACAAATTCCAGCCAGTTTTGCTTTTTTGTGTTCTTATATTTTGGGGGAGCATTGCGTTCGTTCTTTTTAAGCTTAGGAGTTTGTCCGTTGGGATTTTTTTGTATGATCTCCAGAGACTGTCGCTATCTTTCGATAATTTCCGGATCTCAGAATTGTACTAAGTCGGGTGTTTACTATTGTTGTATTGATGCTTTATAGGAATAGCTCTGGAGCTCTGGTCTAACTGACTTGGTAAGTATTGCTAGTTCTTGGTTGATGTTTTGTGAGGTTTGTTTGGCATTCAAAAAATTTGTCATGTATAATTGGTAATTGAGCCAATCTGCCTTTGAATCGTTATATCGGGTTTTGGGTTTGCTTGGGTTGTGGAATTGTTGTGGGTAGGGATATTACGATTGGGTGGTGGTCATAACCTTTAGGGTTATAGCCAATCTCCCAGTTAAATTTATAGTCTATGGAAATGTGGGATATTGTTAGGTTGGGGGCAGTGCCTCTAGTACTGAAATGTGTGGGAACTGGATTATTTATTATACAGAGATCAGGATTATCGTCAGTCCACTCGTCAAGCAGTTGTTCGCGTTCGGATGTGAAAAGATCTCCCCAGGTCTCACTTCTCGCATTGAAGTCACCCAGAAGGACATATGGTGGTGTTAGTTAGTTTTTTACAATAATAAAACATACATAGTAACTTGGTCCCTGATACCGGGGAGTCCAACCGCTATTGCAACTGCCTGGAGTGGCGTGTTGAGTCCAACCTCTGTATACTTTAGGCCTCTGTCTGCAAGAAAGCCCACTCCACCAATTATGTTTAGAAATAGGTAGTAGGCAATCGTATCGGCCCGACTAGTTTGTTGGTAAGGCTATGAATTTATGTATTTTAGTTTCTTGGACAGCTATTATTAGGGAATTGTATTTTTGGACGAGTAAATGGATATAATGTTTATTAGTGTGGAAACCTTGGATATTCCACTGTGGGATGGAGTGTGGGGGGTGTTAGAATTTATGTTGGGATTGGATGGGTTGGGAGATTGGGGATTATGGGAACTGGGATTCCTATAGTTTTACCTTTATATATAGTTCTGTCTCCATTTTGTCATCTGTTGTTATTGGAGTTTTAATTTTTTCGTAAAGGGTTGTTGGTTGCGAATTGATTATTTCTGTTTTCATTGATTTGTTATTTGTTGCATCTATGTTGGCTGAGTTATTTATATTTATAATTGCAAAAATAATTTGCTCTGCGGTTTGTTGTGGCTGCTGTCGTTTTTCTTGATGTTGTTGATTTTGTTGAATTTTTGGTACTGAATGTTGTTGTTATTTATTTTGTTTTTGTAGTTTTTGTGGTTGTAGGGTTTTTGGTTGAGGTTGTTGTTGATGTGGTGTTTGAATTTGTTTTATTGTTTGTCATTGTTTTTGTTGAGGTGGTTGATGAAGTTGTAGAGTTATGGTTAGAGTTTTTTTTTTGTTGGTTCTGTTGAATAGGTCGATTTAAAATTAATTCTTGGTTTTTTGGACTATTGCTTTGGTTACTATTGTCTGTTCAGGTTTTTTTGGTTTGTCAGGTTTACTATCTTATTAGAAGTTATAACTAAATTTATCTGGTTTATTTATTACTAATAACGTATATCCTAGACTAATTTTAGTTTAATTTGAATTATTAAAACTATGAATTTTTCTTTTTATTTGTTTTTTTCTTTTTTTTTTATTGAAGCCAACTATTTTGACAGCATAGACCGACTTCTATAATATACTTGTAGTCAAACTACTTATCGACAAGTAGTCCGACTACAATATGTATGGCCAGTGTATTAGAACAGACTTGACTATATGAGAATGTTTATTGGATGATACTATGGTAATTTATTTATCAACAAGGATGCCGTAATGGCTGCCGTTTTTGTGTTTGTTTTAACTATTTGAATTTGATTGTTTTTTTTTTCCTTTTAATGTTGTTAAAAGTTTTTTATTAGTTAGAGTCACTTTTATATTATTATTTGTTTTTAATTATTTTTTATGTTTTTATTCACTAATTATATTTTATTTTGTTTTTTATAATTTATATATTAGCACTACACGTTTTTGCTGTCGTTAACTTTAAAGACAAAGCCGGAGTGAATTTTTTAACTTTCAATTAGAAATTTCAATTTTAAAATTTTACCCGTATAAAAGTATATACACCCATCTTCACAAATGCTAAACAAAAAGTAAAGTAGAAGCGAATATTTTAATTAACATTTTCATAATCCAAATAAGTTCACTGACATGTAGATTATTAGATAGAATATTGAATGAAGAAATTAAATATCCATCCCAATTGTTGCCGAAGAGTAAAATGGTAAAAAAGAAACAGAAATGATTATTTCAACAATTGTTTCAGAAAAATAAATACTGATTCGTAAAATAATGGTTGAAATGCTCGCTTTTTTCAGCAGCTGATAATTTTTTGCAAAAATATACTATATGTAGTACTTACCTATATGTATCTACATATGTACTAATAATCATAATGGTAATATACAAGTTTATTAGTACTTTTTTCACTGTGCTGTGTAAGCTGAATTACATGTGATTAATTTATGTTTTCCATAATGATCTTCATTTTTTCATATGTCGTATTTTTTTAATGTTAAAAGTAATGATAATAGGCATGCAAATTAGAAGTTTTCTATTTTTTCATGTTGCAGCTGTTGACATTAAGCTCATAAATCAGCTACTGAAGTGTCAACTCAGCATACCATACATCAATGCCTCTATATCTTCTAGCCTGGCATCTGGGAAAGCAACTTTAAAAATAGGATCTTATTTTCATATAAATTTTGTCTTTTGTATAGGGATCTTACTTTGAAATATGAATAACCTGTTATTATGATATATTGTGATTTTTAAAAAAATATTCAATATGTTTTATCTATTGGTAAAATTCAAAAAATACAAAAATATTTTCATTAATAATTTTCAATTTAAAAAAAAAAAATGTTATTATCCCACGTGCAACCTACTTCTATCAAGTTCATGAACACTTAAAATAAAACTGGTGGATAGAGTAAAATTTTTGAGACGAAATTAAAATAGCATGTAAATTGAACCGAACTAACTTGGCAACGCCACAAAAGTTATGTGGGATATTTTTTTTTTGTTTTTTTTTTTGTTATGATAAGGCTCATAGCAACGCCTCTATATCTTTTAACCAAGTTACACGATAATTTTTCCCAAATATATCGAATAACGATTTTTTTTTTAAATTTTGTATTTATTTGGTGTATAATTTTTTTTTGATAAAAATAAAATTTGAGAAAAACAGCTAACACAAACAGGAATATTTTGGAAAATATAATTTCACTGTATCCACTATCCACCAGTTTTATTTTCAGTGTTCATTAGAACTTGATAGAAGTAAGTAGGTTCCATGTGGGATAATAAATTTGTTTTTTTTTTTAAATTGAAAATTATGAGTGAAAATGTTTTTGTATTTTATGTAAATTTTACCAATTTAGATACAAAATATTGAATATTTTTTCAAAAATAACACTATACCAGAATTACAGGTTTTTCATATAGTAAGATAAGATCCCTATACAAAAGACAAAATTTATATGAAAATAAGATCCCATTTTTAAAGTTGCTCTCCCAGAGGCCAGACTAGAAGATATAGAAACATTGGATCATAGTATAATCTTTCCCTTTGTTTTTTTTGATACTTTTATATTTTAACACGAACAACGATAATGAATTTTTTGAAATGAAATGAAATTTTAAGTAATTATTTTTTATTTCTTTCTTAACTTATCTTATAAACTTATCTTTACTTAATAGGGAAAGTATTAAAATAATTTTTGTTTTGCATAATCAAAGGAAATTTAATTTCTTTTAAAAAAAATCCTCGAAAGACTATCGCCGATGGATCAGTGGTTCAAAAGTTATATGAACAGTTTTGTAAAATAACTATTTATTTATTTGCAGTCAATTTTTTTATATTAATTTTTTTGCAAACACAAGTTTTTATTTTATTCATCTAAAGAAATATTGTATATTGTTTTTTTATATTTACAATTTTATTTGTTTTTTTTTTCTATTGCAAGTTGCAAATGCAAAATCAAAACTGTATTACTAAAATTGTTTTCGTTTAAAGTGGTGGCATATTATCAAATATTATTGACAAAAGCGAATTCAATATTTATAAATTAGTCTAATGGTGTTAAATCACAAATTCTTGGTGGCCATTCAATATCACAATTTCTTAAAATAATCGAATCTCCAAACTTTTCTCGCAATAATTCAATTGTTGCACTTGCTGTGTGCCACGTAGCCCCGTCTTGTTGAACCAAATGTTGTCAAGATCAACTTTTTCCAATTTCGGCCTTAAAAAGGTGGTTATCATCGATCTATACCGCTCTCCATTTACAGTAACGGTGTACATTTACCAGCTTCATTTCGAAAGAAGTACGGACCGATGATTCCACCAGACCAAAAACCACACCAAACTGTCAATTTAGGTGAATGTAATGGTTTTTCATGAATAATTTGTGAATTTTCTTCGCACCAGAATCTACAGTTTTGTTTATTTACCGCACCACTCAGATGAAAGTGAGCCTCATCAGAGAAGATGATTTTCGTAAAAAAATCATTATCGTTTTCAAGTTGTTCCAAGGCAAAATCAGCAAATTCACGACGTTTGTAATGAAATTGTAAGCACTACATTGAATTCAATGAAAAAAATGACAGATCATGACATATTACAAATGGCCGAAACGTCACTTCAAAATCATATCATCCCTATTGGAAAACCCCATAAATAATATTTTTATATACCCTTCAGAGTTTCCTACCATTGCCAGCACTACGTGTGAGTTGGCCTGATTATAGATTTTCCGTTTTTTTCGATTCGAGGATCAAAACTTTTACTCTTTCTTTATATAAATGATACAAATTTCCAGTGTGTGTGACTTCAGAATATTTCCTCTTGTATTTTAAGAGAGAGTCACGAGTTTTCATGTTTCTCAGAATTTCATCCGTCATCCATTCTTTCTTCTGTTTTTAAATATTTTCAGTGAAATTTCTTTCAGGGCGCTTAAATCCCGTAGTTATAAATAAAATATAAACAACTTGTTTTACTTAAAAGTTTCTTTATATAAAATACTAGCAAAGTCACCCGACGTTGTTCGGGCTCAACACAAAATATATAAACTTTCTAATTTTGAAATATAATATAGCAAAGGCTGAGCGTGCGCTGCCATATTCATGTTCACCAAATGCAACTTTGCATGCTCACCAAATATTCACACAAACAATCGGCGGCGTGGTCACGATAAGATAAAGTATATTTATACCAGACTTATATGATTTAATCATCTATTGGGTCAAATTACAATATTTATATAAATAAATTAGACACGTCCAGTGTTTCCTGAAGTTGTATAATGCAATAATTCTGTTGGATAATTTATAGTATCATCATCTTTTAAAGGTGTATCGACAGACTCATATTATTCTTTCTTTACTTTTTATTTTATTCAAAAGAATTTTGTTTATTTCAACCGTAGGATAATTTATTGATGTTAGAATCACACGCTCGAAAAACAAACAGTGGGGCATTTGGATTAAACTTTATTCATGTTTGAATACACATTAATTCCTGTAAAGTTCACGACATCTCATGTCACTGGTGATCTCAATTACCCTAGGAACTTCCGCTATGATTCCCTCACTAATTTTTAAAAGAAGACCAGCAAAAGCTTTTTCTGATGTATCACCTTTCAAATGTAGTCTCATTTTTACCGATAAAGAAACATGATTCAAAATGCGAGAACATTTAACTGAAGCACTTACTTCATCAGTTCTCGTTCCTTTTTGAACCACTGGAATAATTTGCCTTAAACCGAGAGACAAATTTTCTCCACACATAATGATGTTATTATTTCGTAAATCTCGTAAGGTTCCGTAAGGTTTTTTGCATCTCTTCGCCATCCCATACATTTCGTGAGTTTTTTTATCGTATTCTATTTCTTACAGTTTAAAATAAGAACATTTGTTTTTTTTTATATGACTAACATTCATTTTCACAGTTTTTGGCAAATAACAATGCAAAGAAAAGGAGAATGTAACTACAACATTGTTTCATTTTTTATATGAATTCTAATTCATTGTCAATAAAATAACTATATTAATTAAAAACTTTAAAGCAGGTTAAACTTTAAAGTACGTTATATTATGGTAAGTCTATATGTATTGCTATGCTAGACAATATGCACTTACACTGGTTATGTGTTTGCATCTGTAAAAACTATAAAAAACAAACAGAAACAAATTTTTCGGTTTTTTTTTCTGTATTAATTTTTTTCGTCAATTCCTTAAAGCAAGTGTAAAGAACGTAGGATAAGTAAAAAAAATTGGTTCTGTTTGCAAAGAAAATAACAAAAAAACAATTTGAAGTCATCACTCTAAAATCGAAATTTTAATAAAAATTGTGACGAAATTGGAATTTCTTCTACATGCATAAAAATAAAAACCAGTTTCGATTTGTGCATTTGAAAAAAACAAAAACAAATCAAGTACAAAAGTAAAGTCATAAATTATAAAAAAAAAATCATATACATTATGTATGTTCAAATAACATGTTCTATCTTTGCTACCTACCTGCTAATGATTTTTTTTTTGTTTTTTTATGAATAAAATAAAAATTTGTGTATAAAATAAACGAAAATAAAAAAATTTACTGCAAAAAAGCCGGAGGTGTGGGGACAAAATAACTCTCAACTTTTGAAGCAACTTCAGAAGTATAGCCTGTCGAGGATCTTTTTTTAAGGAAATTAAATTTTCTTTAATTAGGTGAAAAAAAAATATTTTAAGACTTTATTGAGTTATAAGTTTAAAAAGAAATAAAAAAGTGTAGTATAAAACTTCATTTTATTTCTTTAAAAATCCATTGGTTTGTGTAAATATGTATGTAAAAAAATAACAAAAAACAAAAAAAAAATGAAAAAAAAAACTGTCATTATGATATGATGTGACCAGATGTGACTATATGAGTAACATTGTATATATTAATATATACCATATATATATTAATATACAAATTTTATCCTAGATACATTGTATATATTACGAATAAATACAAAAGAGAGATACGCAAAAAAAATAAAGAAAAAATCATAAAAAAATGTTTTTAATTATGTTCATATTCATCCAAACGCACAGTGACGTCATGAAAAAAAAAGAAAATCTAAAATAACTCCCTCCCCTGATAACTTTTTGGAACTTTTCGATTTTTCCCTATATCACGGCCCTAAACCCTACCTTTGTTGAAAATTTCAAGTCTCCAGGTCGACTGGAAGTGGAAAATACTTTTTGGACATAAACATACATTCAATTTTATATATTGTATAGATAGAGTTCCGGCTGGGTAGATATTAACATAATGTAATTTACTAATACTTATATTCAAAATATTTATTAATAAATATCATTCATCAAAAAGTTAAAAGAAAATAAACAATCACAACTTGATTTTAAATTTTTCATCAATTTCTAACATTTTTTTGTTATTTTGTGTTTTTTATTATTTATTTCATTCTCAAAATTCATCCGTACATTAAGTCCATAATATCTATAATTATAATTGACAAGCATTTAAGGTCCTGCGCAGTAGACACCTTTTCATTTTATTTCGATTCTCCTACTCCTTAATGAACTTCTAATATACATAATATATAAGATTATAATATATAAAACAAAAATGCGCACACAGTTGAACATTTTTTACTCATATGATTTTATTATTCAGCAAATACATTATGCATAAGTGAGATATTATGCAAATAGTAAACAAAAGTAAACAAATCAGTTATTATATTTTATATTATGTACTTGCAAATGAATTTATGTATATATGCCAAAAAAAAACAAAGAAACAAATTCATCTCAAATAAAAAATATAAAAAAGCAAAAACAAAAAAAATCAGTTGAATTGTTCATATGACGAGCAAATTTATTTTTATATAGTAGAGTTGGAGTATATATATAATTATCCTTATTGAACTTCTAATATAATAGTTGTATATAAAACAATAATGCTCACACAGTTGAAATTTTTTTAATCATATGGTTTTATTATTCACAAAATACATTATTCGTGAGTTCTTATTAAAATAAAAAACAAAAACAAACAAAAATATAAAAAAAAACAAAACCAAAAAAAATACAAAAACAAAAAAAATTCATATGACGGGCAATTTCATCTTTACATAATAGAGTCAAAGTAGCTATCTATAATTATAATTGAGAAGCATTTAAGGTCCTGCGCAGTAGACACCTTTTCATCTTTAATGACAAAATTTTTTATTTTTAGTAGTTTTATCCACTAAATGCCACTTACTATAGGGAATATATCGGAAACGAAGCAGTATATGAGGGACGTGTATTTATGTGTCCTAAATTAAACTTACTAACCACAAAACTTTTTATTAAACACGAGTGGTTTCTGCTATATCGTGCGAAGTCTATGTCAGTACGTAAATTATTGTTTTTATAAAAACTTTAAATTTGACTTCAACTTGAAATATAATTACTCAACAGGGGCCACTAGTATTTATTATAATTTACAAAATTATAAAATAATTATAGTTAGCAAAACAAAATGAAAATTGAGAAAATAGTGACTTCAGTATTTAAATTAAAAAATAGCTTGAAAGCCACTTCACTTGAAAATTACTCAAAAAAAAAAATATAAACACTTATGTAGTCACAAAGAGGATCAGTACGTTATATCAAACTATTAAATCCAGAAAAAATATAAAATCAATAATTATATTAGAAAAAAAAATTAATAAAAAAAACGTTTGCGGAAATTTGTAGGAATGTTAACAGTGAAACTATGATTTACGCGCAAATTATAAGTGTTAGAGTCTCTTTGGTTGAAAACTCTAATAACCATTTTAGATAAATTGATATTGCCTTTTTAAAAATTCTTTTAAAAAAAAATTATATAGTAATATGAAAAAAATATTGCTTACCGATGACATTCGCAAAATGCTGCTGCAATTGTTGCGCTAATGTCTGCTGATGTTGTGCTAAAGGTGTTAAAGGTGCTTGATTTATGTTAATACAATTACCTCCACTACTAACAACACCGGTAATAATATTTGAACCCAATTGGTGAGTTGAATTTGAATGTGGCACATTACCAGATAAATTATTATTTAAACTTTTTATAATATTATTAACATGATTAGAACAACTATTAACACCATTATTACTACCAATTGAATTTGTGGAATTTATTGAAGTTTTATTGTTGATACTATCACTATTGTTGCCTAAATGAAATTGCTGTGGTTGATAACTTTGTGATGATTGCTGCTGCAATTGGATAGCATTTAAATGTTCTTTCATTGGTTGTGATGAATTAGTATTTGTTTGCGTGGTAATATTATCAGTTGACATTGAATTATTGTTATGAATACCATTGGCAACATTTGACGAATTACACACTTCTTCACCTGAAATATAAAATACATACATAATCGTGCCCTGTATTATAGAATTCAAGAATTAGTTGAATATATATTACTAGCAAAGTTACCCGACATTGTCCGGATCGAACAAAAAATGTATAGAATTCAAAAAAAGCTGCTAAAGTTTAATGTTAAATAAAATATATAACAAAACTTAAATAAAATTTTATTTATTGACTGAATTTTTAAAAAAAATACTTTTTTTCACTACGATAACAAGATTAACAATACTACAACTTAAACTGCAATATTCCTTTAGTAACAATATTTCGAGATTTTGCTGGTGGAGTATAAAAAAACACATTCCTTTGTGATCCTACTAAAACAAAAAATTTTAGAGGTTATCCTGCGATTTGTTAATGAACATGGCAAAACTTAATCGCAACGGCAATTGCAAGTCTTTAAACACAAACGGCATTTCTGATGATATTAGCGATATTCTAACAATAAAGATATAATCTTACACGCTGGGCGGCGCAGTAGGTAGAGCGCCTGCCTTTCAACCGAAAAGTCCCAGGTTCGACTCCCGATGAAGCAAAAAAAAACTGGTCTAGTACCCTTTCGAACTGGTCTAGTACCCTTTGTCATTGGGATATAATAAATGGCAAAAAATAATTGAGAGTATATATAATCTGGTAACAAATTAAATAAAATGAAGCTATTCTATTTAAGAAGGCTTTAGTTCCTGACAATAGCAATAGTTTTCCACATTTAATTAGTAGATACGCTAGTAATTTGTTAAATAAATACTCGAAATACTGTAGATATATTGTAGTGTAAAATAGAGTACCGTTTTTAATTAAGCACGAAAAGGTGATTCTACCTAAGTTACTGTCAAGAGTATAAAAAAAAATCGACTACCATTTATTAGTATTCCCTTCTACTACCATTTATTAGACTACCATTTTAAAGTACTGGCTGATTCTCCAATATTGCTTTCGTAAAGCAATATTGGGGCTCCGTTGGTCAATTGTAAATACATGGACCCCCTGCAATATTCTACAGAAGTTTCTGATTAATAAAATGAACTGTCACATTTTTTGGAGATAACTTCAATAGCCATTTCACATAGCCATGTATATTTTTTATATTGATTGCCTTAATTCGGAAATAATTTTCCATTCTCTGCAAAATCTGTCATTGTACTGATCGTTGCTGATTCAACTTTGTCATTTAAGTGTTCTGACTTCTACACTAAGCAAGCTGTAATTCCTTAGCTTATTTCAAAAATTATTATTTTATATATTATATCAATTTGTGTTTACACATCAGTATTTCTTCAATATTCTCTCTCATCAATAATTACTGTCAATATATATTGAAGTGTAAATGCTGCCTTAAACGTTTTTTAATTTTGGGCTTTAAAAATGTGAACTTCTTATTCTTTATAACAACGAATTGTTCCTTCGCGCCTTCTGCATCGTAATGTATTTCTGCTACATAATACTTTAAATTATTATGTTTGTTCAATAAACTATTCTAGAACGCTCTAGATAAATTAAAATCTGATTTTTTTCTGAATTTTTGTTTGAATTTTTCTAATGTTGTTAAATGGTGCATATGTTGCTAAAAATTTGATTTATTTTCAAACCCTGCGTACAATGATTACACAGTTTAGTTTTATTTAAAGTTGCAAAATTTCAATAATCCATTTTTTTATTTTTGTAGGCGGCTGCCGCCCCAAGCCCTCGCTCCATATTATGGAAACCCGAATTTAGTTAACGGCGAGAAAAAAAATTATTGTTAAACTATTTTGTAAAATCCGGACTAACTAATTTTATTTCATACAAACTTAAAATGAGAGCCATCGTCCTCAAATTCTCGATTAGTAGGTAAAAATATGATATTGAATGAATTGGTTGGTATGATATTGGTATATAATATACATGTATAATTCAAAAAAGAGAATAATAATTAAAAATCACTTTTTTTTATTAAAAAAATATTTTTTCTTGTTTATGAAAATTAATATTATAAATTTTATAATATAATAACAAAAAAATATATTTTTTTAATAAAGAAAAAAATATTTTTTTGATTAAGCAAAAAAAAATTTGACTCAACAGAGAATTGAACTTACATAAAATTTGCGATATTAAAATGACACTTTAACCATCTGAGCCAATAAAAAATTTATTTTGATCGACACAAAATGCAATAAAATAAAATGAGTATATATGCCCAAATGGGACATGTACAATACAAATGCATACCATCAGAGTACTCGTAAAAAGGAAATTGTATATATATATATATATATATATATATATATATATATATATATATATCCATAGTCATTTGTGTTATTGTATTCAGTTATGGGGTGTGTCAACGAAACAAACTGTTGATCAACTACAGGTCATTCAAAACAAAGCGATAAAAAGTTTGAAGAAATATAATAGGGTGGAACATACAGAATATATCCATTACGAGACGACTAGAAGAGATCTCCATGAAATAAATACAAGAAATAAACAATCAATTCATCTGGACAAAAAAAGAACATCTAAATTTGGCACATCAACAACATTGTATGTAGCAACTAAACTTTATAACAACATTGATTATAATTTCAAACTGCTTACTAAATCAAAGTTGAAAATGGAATTACATAAACTATACATCAGCAAATATAGTAATAAACCAAAAGTACTACCTGCAGTTATTTCATAATTTTTTTTTAATAAAAATAATTTTAAGTAATATCAAAATGAATATTATATATTTTATACCTGTGAAGTGTAATTTCTAATTTTTTTTTATTTTTTTTGTTGTAATGAATTTTTTTTAATTCTTTTTTCTCTTACTTTATGATCTGTTATTACAATTGTTTTTGTTTACTAGATTTTTAATTTTTGATTTTTAATTTGAAACATTGCATTTATGTAATTTCTATTTACTTTTTTTTTGCTGCACTTATTAATTTTACTTCATTTGTTATTTTTTCTATATTTTATAAACTTTATATTTTTGTTAATATAGCCTTATCTTGAGACTTGTCTCTTTAGGCATTTTAAGTTGAATTAAATAAATAAATAAATAAATATATATATAAGATGAATACTCAGAGAATGCGTATTCTACTCTAATATTATTATTGTATGTTGTGTAAACTAACCATGCAGGCTTTTTGAAAGCAATTTCTATAAATAGTTTGATATTAGATAGAATAGAAGTTATTCAGCGACTCAAAGACTTGAACATTCTCGGGATGCGAGTGAATCAAAATATGCACTGGAATGAGCATATTTTCGATATTGCGAAAAGCGCCGCCAAATGTTTGGGCTTTTTAAGTCGCTGCAAAGCTTATTTTTCATCTCCAGATCGCTTAAAAATCTATAAAGTATATATACGACCCAAGCTCGAGTATAACTCACATTTATGGGCAGGTGCACCAAAAACTGCTTTAATTTTTTTGGACAAAGTTCAAAACCGCACCATTCGTCTTATAGGCGACATAAATGTGACCTCATCCCTTATACCACTTGGTCATCGTCGTATTATTGGAGCACTTTCTCTATTTTATAGATATCTACTTGGTGTTGGCACTTGTTCCGAGGAACTAAAGTCACTTCTTCCTCCTCTCAAGCAATTCTGTCACATAACACGAGAGGCATCAAGTGCACACCCGTGCACAGTGGAAATTCTGAGATGGTTTAAGTCCGGCTATGGAAATTCTTTTATAGTAAGAACATCTCGATTGTGGAATCGCGTGCCAATCGAAGCATTCCCAATGAGAGAAGCATTTTTTATTTATGATTTACAGAGATTTAAGACGAATATTAACAACATTGTTCGCTCTTTCCCACAAAATTTTTTTTCTTCGTTTTTCTTTCCTTTCCTTTAACTGTCCTTTCCTTTTTCAAATGGTCAACGGTACGCAAGTACTAAAAGGTTCAAAACCTAAGTTTTGGCTATAATATAAAAAAAAAAAAATAGCATGTTTTTTGTTTTTTCATTTCTGAAAAAATTTACCCTAACATTAAAAATATTTCTGAAGCGATAAACTAATCTACTGAAAAACTATTATTCATCATAATACGTTGGTTAACTGATAGTCACTTTAATGCTGCAAGCATCAAATTGTTGGGAGTATATCTTCCTACTTTTAAAATAATTCTCATTGTACGATCTTGCAAGTTTTGTAATTTATTCATCATTTTCTGTGAAAACAATAAAAATAATAGACGAACAGTACTCAAAATTAAGTTTAATCATGACATTTCAAATTTTATTGAACGAGAAAGCGAAAGTCGTTGTCTTATTTTCGTGAAAAAATATATATATATGTATATCAATCTTAATATCTATAAATCATAGATTTATAATCTTGAGACGTATAATATCTATACGTCTCAAGATGGAATATAATTCACAATTTGGACTGGCGCTTCCCTTACACCCTTTCGCTACCTTTAAAGTGTTCAAAATTACGCTATTCGTCTAATTGAAGACCCATATATAACTCCATCCCTAACTTATTTTGGACATCGACGTGTAGTCGGAGCACTTTCCCTGTTTTCTAGATACTTCGTAGGTGTGAACACACGCTCAGCAGAAGTCAAGGCACTACTTCCTCCTCTTAAACAACGCGAAACAAGAGGAGCTGAAAATGCTTACCCCTACACTGTGAAAACACCAAGATGACATAAAATGGGTGATGGAAATTCGTTCATAGTTCGCATTTCAAGAATGTGGAATTATATTCCTTATGATATGTTTCCACGTTCAAATTATAACTTTCAAATATTTAAGGAAAATATTAATACCTTTATCCTTCAACTTCCTAATACTAATCTATCTCACTTTTTTTTATTTATTTTAATTTTTTTATGTTCTTGACATTAACTTAGGTAGAATTTCTTTAGACCTTTTCGTGCTTAATTAAGTACAGTACTGCAAGTTTATACAACAATATCTTCATATTTTGAGTAAATTTATCAAGTTACTGGTTTTTTATCAACTAATTAAATGTGGAAAACTACTGCTATTACCAGGATAAAACAGGAAAATTATTGTCAGTTTTGGCTATAATATAAAAAAAAATAGCTTTATTTTATTTAATTTGTTACCAGATTATACTCTCAATTATTTTTTGTCATTAATGTAATCCAAATGACAAAGAGTGACTGGACCAGGTCGAAAAACCGATAAAGCATTTTTTTTTATTCATCGGGAATCGAGCCCGGGACCTTTCGGTTGAAAGGCAGGCGCTCTGCCTACTGTGCCAGCCAGCGAGTTCTCATTTATTCTAACCTATCCCATCCCAACTAAGGGGTACGTAAGAGTTAAAGCTAATTTGTCAACGGTTTGGCTGTTTATAAAAAAAAATATATATATTATTCTGCATTTATCTGGATGTTTGTAAGTCCGACGGAATACTCCCCACAAATTGCAATATGTATACAAATTGCTTTGGCACTCTTTTTTAACCCCTGTCTACCATGCTAAACCTTTGCAGGAAAAAAGTACCCATTGCATGAAATATATTTTTTTTAATTTAATGTTAGTCTTCTTCGCAAATAATAAGGAAAAATAAAAAATAATAATAATAATATAAACAAAACAAACAATTTTTTTGATTTATAATAAGAAGGATTAATAGAAGTTTTATCAATACTTTAATATGGTATAATAACCAAAAGGTAAAAAGCATTTAACACAAAAAAAACATAATGCACTTAAAGGTTATTCTTATTACTTAAAATTATACACAATATGCATATGTGTCTACAAATTTTTTTTTTTTTGATTTTTTGTTGTTGTTATTATAATGATCATAGCATCATAGTTTTGCTACCGTATGCATTGCCTGTACTATAGTACTATAGGTATATATATTCTAGCCAGAAATGTGATGCGATGAAGAGTTAAAATTGTTATTTATTTTTATTTTTTTTGTTGTTATGATAATGATCATAGCATCATAGTTTTGCCATACCGTATGCATAGCCTGTATAGTACTATATGTATATATGTATATATACTCTAGCCAGAAATGTGATGCGATGAAGAGTTAAAATTGTTATTTATTTTTATTTTTTTTGTTGTTATGATAATGATCATAGCATCATAGTTTTGCCATACCGTATGCATAGCCTGTATAGTACTATATGTATATATGTATATATACTCTAGCCAGAAATGTGATGCGATGATGAGTTAAAATTGTTATTTATTTTTATTTTTTTTTGTTTATGGTTTTTTTTTAAATATATATATATATATATATATATATATATATACATATATATATATATGATATATAAATTTATGATCGTATATAATATTTAGTATGTATTATGGGGTTAAGTTTTGGTTCTGCTGGATGAAGATGGATGAATTTTTTTTGATATAGTAGGTATATATAGGTATCAGTTAAACCATATTGATTGTTGTTCTTCTTTTTAATGTATGTTATAAATAATAATTATTTTTGAATTTTAACATGAACAGTTCGACAATGAATTTTTTGAAATGAAATGAAATTTTAAATAACCGATCAATGGTTCACAAGTTATGAATAGTTTTGTAAATCATATTTATTTGCAGTATATTTTTTTACTTTAATTTTTTCTCCAACACGAGTTTTTATTTTATTCATCAAAATAAATATTATGTGTACCTACAATATTATTGTTTTTTTATATTTACAATTTTATTTATTTTTGTTTTTAAAATTGTTTCGTTCAAAGTTGTGGCTCATTATAAAATATTTTTGTTCGCTATAAACTTTTACGCTAAACTTACGCAGCGAATGTTATTGAATGTTAACAGTTTTGAGTTTTGCACCTTACTACAAATATTCTGTTTATATGGTAATTAAAAACGTTATAATACAAAAAGAAAGGTATGATAAATTAGTAAGCAAATACATATTTTCTTAAACTTGAAAAGAAAACTCTAATGAAGGAAAGAAATGCTAGAATTGATTTTGCTTCCGGCATTTATGGCGGGTTACAAAGCTAGTAATTGAGTTGCTTTAACTTTACTTTATGAGAAAAAAAATTTGAACTCTTCAGTCATCCCTTTTCATGTAGACAAAAATTCAGTTTCAATTTCGCACGTGCATTAGGAAAATACAAAAACAAATCAAATATAATATACAATTCAATTTAAATAATGCACTGGTTGTTATTGTTTTTGTGTGAAAATTTGAATCAAAATCTAAATATTATTATTGATTAATAATACTATAAAGATAGACATTTTCATACAACAGAAAATGTTCAGTTCTATTTTTCAAAATTCTCTTCATTATATATATTTTCCGGCGTATATTCAATGTGTTAGTACATTCTTTATTCTTTATTCTCAATTTGAATTTTTAAATTTTTTAACGTTTTATACGACTTTATATTATCTTAATAATTTGTATGTTTTCAGTTTCTCTATACTGTTCTTGAATGTATATTATTGTTTTTAACTTTTTGTTATTTGAATTTGTATAAGTAATTTCAATTTCTTTTTAATTGATAGGTACAAAAATTTCAAATTCGATAGCATTCTTATCGAGTAGTCTTTTAAGAAAATTTTTTTTTATTTTCCTCTCAATACCTAACAAACCATAGGAAGAATGTGTTCTTCAAGAAGAAACATATACAAATCCCCCGGGTGAACTATATGCGAATGCTCGCCTGGAAGAATTAAAAGCGAATGGATTACGTTTCAGTAAAATAAATGTTCTCTTAGAAGAATAAATGGCGAATGAAATAAAAGAACTTTAGACGAATGTTCGCCTGGAAGAACTTCACGCGAATATTTCAAATTAATTTTAAGCGAATGTTCTCTTAGAGGAACAAATGGCGAATGAAATAAAAGAACTTTTTTTAATTCTCATTTAATTCTTCCAGGCGAACATTCGTCTAAAATTCTTTTATTTCATTCGCCATTTGTTCTTCTAAGAGAACATTTATTTTACTGAAACCGAATTCATTCGCTTTTAATTCTTCCAGGCGAACATTCGCATAAAGTTTATCCGGGGGATTTGTATATGTTTCTTCTTGAAGAACACGTTCTTTCTATGGTTTGTTGGGAGGCTTTCTATTTGGTTATTTCAATATGTGGATATGTATGTACGCACGGGTTTTAAAATTATAACAGAATTTAAAAATATTTGAAAAACTCATCATTAATTTTTGTAAAATTTATAAAAAATCTTAACGGTAGAGTAAATTGAAAAGTATATTTAATATGTTTTTTTGTTGCAGTAAGCATACTATTTATTTATAAGATAATTAAAGCTTGCAACGCACAATTTTACAATGGTATTTTTCAAATTCAGAATTTTCTACTTTGTCATTATTTTAATAACAAGAGCATTAAGTATCAATATCCAAAGGCTTGTCATGATTTACTCCAACTTTGAAAATATATTGTTGTTGTAAATAAAATTCATCAAATTCGTAATATATTTGTAAAAATATTTGCAACTTATTGTGCAGGTGGATTTGTTTAGAACTTTTAATTTTTTAAGATAATCTAACATTTTCTCCACGAACAAAAATGGACAATTTTTAATAGTTGTTTGTACGTATTTTTAGTATAAATATTTGATGAATTTAAAGAAAGACCAGCAGTTTACATATTACTCACAACAGCAGTAACACACAGCAGAAATAACTCACAGCAGAGTAACAAATTACTTTATTACTCATTATTATATGGAAAAAATTAAAATTAGAATTATTTTGTTTTCGTAACTGCATATTTGCATATGTAATTAATTGAAAAGCTAAAACAGCTAAAATTTTTTGCAAAGTACTGGGACTGATATTAGTATTTCCAGTTTTGGACAATATCTTTGATGGGCATTTTTCTCTTCGGAAAGAATTATCTTAATTATATCTCAGTTAATAATTTCATAAAATGTACCAGTTACCAAAATCATTTTTTATATAAATGAATTTCTAAAGGAAATAATTTATAAAGGAAAAGAAACATCTTACAGTATAAAAAGGGATTGTATAGATGGTGTGGAAGATTTAGATAGGGATAGAAAACAAAAACTAGCAACAGAAGCACATTTCTTTATGATTCAAGGTTTACATGAAAATTATAAGTACGCATAGGGTTACAATTTATCCAAAAATAATTTGAAAAGAGAAACTTCAAAACCTTTCATTTTTTTATCAATTTACTACTAAAATATTTTAAAGAGCTAACAAAGATTGGTTCTAAAACTGTTGCACCTGCTTATGACTAATGCAAATCGAAATACTTATGAATTACTTGGTGTCAATAAGGTAGACCCTTTTTTTATGATTGGAATGGAAATAAAATTTATGCTTAGTTTGATATGGCATCTTATAAAATCTGTCAGAAATTCTTTTATAAAACCAGATTTTGAAAACTGGAATAATGATATTATTAGCTTTCAACAATTTTACCTAAAGTTCGTAGCACCCATATTAATTCTAACACATTTGAAAAAATGTCAGTAAAATCAGTTTTTCAATTATTTAGTCATAGTACATATGCGACCATGAAAGCAATAAATAAAACTGATCGATTTTTTTTTAATTTATTGAGTAATAAAGCTAATCTGACTGTTGATTTTGTTTTAAGAGTTAACTAGTTAATTGATTACTCAAATTCTTCAAATTTTAACACAAAAAATTAAAAATTTTGAATTCACAACCGTTAAAAATTCTCCGTTATTATTCTTAGAGAAATTGCTAAAATCAAAAATTAAAAGACCAAAAAAAATTTTTCCATTAATGGAATGGCACAAATAATAACTGCTGTATTATCTTTATCGAAAGATCGAAGTGATAGAATATTAATTTCTTGATGACGCGCAGACTGAAGGAAGATCCGTTAGAAAATATGTTTTCTCATATAAGATCTGCTGATGATTATTGCAGAAATCCATCTGCACAACAAATTGGGAATATTTTTGCTAAGACGAGGCGAGTATTTATAACGAAAATACATCCTCAAATTGTGAAACAGATCATAACAATTATATGGACATTGATGCCAATGATTTGGCTCATGAAGATTTTATTATTGAAAATTGTCCTGAACAAATGAGAAGGAAAATATTTTAGCTTCAACTTCAAATACAGTTCAATCACATAGTAAATCAGTTATTAATTTTGAAGAGTTAGCAATTAGATATTTTGCTGAATTTTGCACATAAAAAGTGTCAAATTGCCATGCATGTGCATTATACTATTTTTAAAAAATGAACACAAAATTTGAAAACGAAATTTAAATAGCTATTCATAATGAATTATTAGAGAAAATAATTGAACGTAGGTAGGTATAAAAGTACGTATGTACCTAAAAACCGATTTGAATTGAATTTAAAATTGTATTTAAAACATCTTTAACGAAAATTTGATTCTATTTGTAAATTTACACATATATGTATATGTATTTATGAATATATATTAGAAATCATAACGTAAATAAATGTTCACTATTATTTGAATTTTTTGAAATTGTTTTATTTTTGGAAATTATTCAATTAAAAAAAGAAAAATATTTTTGTTTTCTAAACATTATAAAATTATATTATAATTTTATAATTTATTATTACAAATAATATACATGCATAATATTTACAATTATAAAAATCCTTTTATTACAATGTATTGACCCAACAAACCATAGGAAGAACGTGTTCTTCAAGAAGAAACATATACAAATCCCCCGGGTGAACTTTATGCGAATGTTCGCCTGGAAAAATTAAAAGCGAATGAATTACGTTTCAGTAAAAGAATATTTATTTTTGTTTTCTCCATTTTGAATATGTTTTTCATATATTTATAATGTATATGAAAATATTTTCAGTTATTTTCTAAAGCGCACGTGTTAAGTACAAACTTCAAAATTTTTTAATGTATTGAATTATAAAAAATTTAAATAATAATTAAATTAAAAAATAAAATAACCTTAACTATTTATAATAAATATTAATAATTACATTTTGATGAATTTTATTGAAAATTATTTTAAGTCCCTGAAACAGATATTATCTTCTTCTAAAAATTCTGTTTTTATTCTTCTAAACATTCGTATTTCTTTCATATACGAACTCATATTATCTTCTTCTTAACATTCGCTTTTTATTCTTCTAAACATTCGTATTTTCTTCTTCCCGGGGAAGGTAATGCGATTCAATTTACGATTGTCGCGGCGATGTCAACCTTTTCATAATACTAATGAATCGCAGAAGAATAAAATATGAATTCGCGGCGAACAAATACATTCTTCTACGGGATACTTCCGCGATAATTATGCGATTCTCATGGTTTGTTGGGTATTAATCAATATATGATATTAATTACATAAGGAGTTACATACAATTCAAAATTTAAAACATATACATACGTAGAGTGAATGACTTTTTTTTTATTTTAAAAGAAAAAAAATTATTTTATATAGATTCTTTTCTTCAATGTCAATATTTAGTAAATTAATTCAATTTATAGAAATTAAAAGTTAAAACCCACTTTTATTTTTTTGGTGTTTTGGGGATTCTGAGGGAGATGTTGTATTACCGTATGACCATAGAGTAATCATATAAGTAGAGTATTCACGTAGAACAATATTTGTTAATTATTTTTATTCTAAAAATGCCGTCCCATTTTTACTCAAAACACGAAAATGCCGTTTCATTTTGTCTCAATATGCCAAAACATTCAAATATAATTTTCGAAACTCAATTATTTTTACTAAAATTTTTTTATTTATTGAGGAGAATATTTCATACAATGCCTCTATATTTCTAGCCTATTCACAGAATGATTTTTCCGGAATTTTATCGAATTACGATTTCGTTTTAAGTTTTGTTTTAGTTTCATGTATAAAGTTTTGCTCTCCCAGTGACTAGGCTAGGAGTATAGATAGAGGCATTGTTTGATAATTTGAAGAAATGTAAACAAAAAAACACAATCAATCGCAAAGATAATGAATGAAATTTTACACATACAATAATAGGTCAATGATAGAATCACTTAATCCAGAATTTTTTTTTAAAAATAATGGTAATAAAAGAATAAAATTTATTAGTTATGCATTACAAATCGTGAACTTTGTACGGAATACCGTTTTGCTTTATTTTCTTAGAACTTGGTTAAAAATCGTATTTCTATTTCATATGAAATAATTTTTGAAAAAATAAAAACAGCCAATAATCCATTAAAGAAGAAAATGTCCAGTTTTACTTTTTTTAATTACCTTTTTAAATTTTGATAGATTGTTTGTTTGTTTAAATGTATATGTACATATACATTTTTGAGTACCTATACATAAAACTTTTATGTCGTTGACACTGTTGGCAGCATAATTACAAATAAATATGTTCATAGGTAGTAGGTACACAAAAAAATTTTTTTTATGAGTACAAAATACATTGCACTCAACTTATAAGCAGTTAAAAATTGAGTAATATTATTTTGAGTGAACACAGAATTTTGATATTTGAAAAAGTGATTAGCAAATTTTGTTCTACGTGAATACTCTACTTATATAATTACTCTATGGTATGACCTAATGGCCATATCCCAAGCAAAGCTGGAATTGCTAGCTTTCCAAAAATATATATGTTTAGTGGCGCATCTTATCCTTTAAGGACGAAAAGGACAATTTTTTTTATTTTTTAAAAACTGGGGAGTTCTAAATAACCGCGACCTCTTAAAATCTATTGTACTTCCCGGTCCATTTCAAAATTGCAGGTTTATGCCATTGATATACTCTATTATTGCTTTGATGTCAAATTCAGACTCATGCGATTTGTACTCCTGGAAGTGTTTGTATCTCTTGCGAGCTACAACGTCTAAGCAGAATTTGCATCATCTGTGCTCGATCTACCAATCTTGAAGAGATGCTTGTTGAGTAGGCTATGACCTGTGATAAACCATGTCAGCACGCTGACACTGAATCTAGTCTGCCTGATTATCTGATTCAATCTATGAGTACTTAGTTTGAAAAAGAATTTAAACTGCGTAAGTCCTTGGAAACTATCCCATATGTTTTGGGTTTCTGTGGTTTCCCACTTTGGAAAAAATTTCGGCGTTTGAACGAGCAATACTTGGCTCTGGTCCCAAGAATTTACTCTTCGCACCAGTTTTCGAAAGGACATCTGCCTCTTCATTGTCTTGTATTGCTTTATGTTCTGGAGTCCACATAAGAGTAACTCTTTTTCGTTCGGCTAGTTTTATTAACCTTCTATAACATCTATAGATAAGCTTTGATTTAAAAATTGGGGAAGCCAGAGCTATTAAAGCAACTTGGCTATCTGAAATTATGTATATGTTTGCACCTCTGTTCCCTCTTTGACTACACTGTAATGCTGATACCTCGACGGCATAGGTTTCACCTTGAAAGACAGTGGGATATGTGCCAAGTAATAGCTTGGCCCAAGCAATAGCTTGGATGCGCTAAGCCTGAACATTGCTCGGTCCATATACCCCGACACCGATTTTTTCCCCGATTTTTGAGTCATCAGTATACCTTACTGAAGCTCCTGGAGGTCAGGCTTTATTAAATCTTCGACTTCTTCTCTTTTAGGTATTAGTATAGTGAAGTTCCTGCGACAATCAATTGATTTAGCCATATAGTCTGACATTGCAATTGCTTCGGTTCCTAGTTTAATTTAAAAAAACTTTACTCGTAGTTTACTTTTCTTCGATATGTAAAAAGGATGTTGTTTATTTTGTGTAGATTAATACTCAGACCCACGTTTTTGCACCATTTATGCACTATTGCATTCGTTCTGCAATTGTGTTTACGAATTTGCCTCTGACTACGAAAACTAAATCTCCTGTATGTGTAGCTAATACAGGAGATACCTTCCTTGTTTAGAATGCCTATAATGTAGCTATTGCCTCAGTTGTTTCTGTGGCAGCATTCTCTAAATCCGTGATATCGAATATATTGAGTTGTGCATTTGATAGGTTGTCTGTTAGGTTACTCAAGAACTCAGGCCACCTTGTGTTTTTAGAGATTCTTTTTTGGATCTCAACACTTTCTGATTTTCCCATATCAAACCGTATATATCTGTGAATACGGAATCGTTGAGACGTGCCCGTTGGATATGCTCCTACTGGTGTCTACATCAGAAAGTTTAATATCTAGGACCTCTTCCCTGGTTGGCGTGACGAACGTTGGCTCGTCACCTACATTATTAATATTGATATTATTTGTTTGACAGAACTCGAGACACGATCATCTTCCTCTCTCGTTAATGTCTGTGCTACTCCACACAACATATAACGCATTGGCATCTCAACTTATTAAGAATTTCATGTTCATTTTTTTGCGGAAAGTATGCCGAAGCAACATTGACTTTGGTTTTCCCACCGAGTGGTAGCTTGATGGTTATAGAGACAACTGTTATGGTTCTGCTGATAAATTGATTCATGGCGAAAATGTTAAGTCCAGAAAGGCAGAGAATCACCGTTCTGGGTCTTTCTGCTCCCGGGTCATATATTAATTGTCCGGTTCTTAATAACTCTAATACTTTGTGATTATGAGCCCAAGGCCTTGGATTAAGATGGAGATACAAAAACCCTAAAACAACAGCATGTTACCAAATATCCTTTTTGTACTTAAAATACTAAATTCACTATTAAGGACATATATTATAAAAGTCGGCAACATCAATTATTTTCGAGATACAGTGATTTGGTCACAAGCTTGTCCTACGTTTATTTTGAAGATGGCTACTTCGTACACATTCCTAGTTTTATATAGAAAAAGGATTAAAAAAAAAAACAATTTTTTTAATAAATGCTTATATCTTCTAAAATCTAAACTGTTCGACGTAGACATAAAGAATGTATGTATGAGTTATAGCAAAAAAGAGACCTTTCTAACAATATATATTGTGGGGGTTTTGTGGTAAAGTCTTGAGGTATTTGGTTTTTCAAGAGAGGGGTTAAAGATTGTTTAATTTTTCCAAAATGTTCTACTTTGAACTATAATATCTCCATAACGGCAGCACCAATTATGATCAAATAAATATTATAGTATGCTTCAGACCGTTATCTTTTTAGAAGATATAACTGAATATATGTCCTTTTCGTCCTTAAAGGATAAGATACTTCACTAAAGATATATATTTTTGGAAAGCTAGCAACTCCAGTTTTGCTTGGGATATGGTCATTAGGTTCTACGCCGATACAACATCTCCCTCAGAAGAGCCGGTGTTCGTAATGTTTCTTTTATCCTGTAGTGCGCAAAAGAAATACTATATTTTGCTAATATATCTAATAAGACAAATGACAATTTCAAATAAAAATGCTAACATGGGTTTTTGAATCTATTTTTTACCTTATGTAGCTTGCTGTGATAAATAATAAAGGCAGGTTTGTGTCGGATGATTTAATCAAACTGAAATTATAAATTCAAAATTAAACATGAAAAATCCATTATTTCTAACAGAAAAATTTCAGGATATATAAATAACAACTAATTTTATTTAAAAATTATATTATTTACATATAATATTTTTCTGTACTAAAACATAATTCATGTAGATGACAATAAAATTAATTGAATTTAATTTTGTTTACAGTTTTTTTTTTACTTTTTTATGTTTACAACAGATACTCAGAAAAGACTTGCTCATGTATTTACATTTTATTCAAAAATTATGAATAAATGATATTTTTCTATTTACAGCCTGCAAAATCAGCGCTGCGAAAAAATATTAAATAGCTCTTAGTTTTAATTTTGTTTTTTATTATTATCATTTTTAGAAAGTTGTTTAATTAGCAGTAAAGTAGTATATAGAATAGAATAGATATTGCTGTTGCGTTATTTTGGCAAATTAAGAGATCTTTATAAAATTTATCTATGCTACGACCTTTGTATTAGTAGTAAGATGATATAAATACTACACCATGACGGATTTATAACATAATACACAAACAGTAATTTTGAGGCTTTTTTTAATTTTTTAGAACTGAAATTGAAATTGTACACAAATAATAATAAAAGTACCTGTTTCAGGAATTGTTCCTATTGTACTTTCTGGAAGTAGAATTCCTTTTTGTACAAGATCTTCCCTATTGGCACGTACGGAAATTTTTCGTTCAAGCGCTGAAAAAAAATTTTTTTGATTAAATTAGCAATTGAAAGATTTCAGCACCAGATTTAAGATTAATTTCATGAGACTTTTTTAGATTTAAGTTTTAGTTAAGTTTTGTTGAACGTTATATATTTGAAAAAATTTAGATGCTATCATCTAAACGAAACAGAATACAAATTATTTGAAATCTATTTAATATAATAAAAAAACTAAATATGAAAATGAACAAAAATATTTCTTTGTTAATTAATATTATTATATAGGAACATATTTCAAGAATGTTCTTAATAAGACAAAATAACAAAATACTTTTACTAAATAAATTAAAGCTTTTAATACATTTTATATTAACTTACACTTTGATGTTGCTTCAAACTTTTCACTTTTCTTTTTCCGTCTCCATTTCCAAGGCTTAAAAAATCGTCCTAATGCACTAAATTTGCTTTTTCTTTCCAATGGTGGAGTTCTAGATCCGGTTGATCCTAAGTTATTTGTTCGCAATGTTGCTCCATTTTGTTTTTTACCTAAAATATATATTTATAAATATAAATTATAAAAATTATAAAAATTATAAAAAATTATTATATATGCAAGAACAATGACGGTAATTAAGAAATGAAATTAATTATAGCGACCCCTGTTGGGTAGTTATAACTCAAGTATTCAAGTTAAAATAAAATTTTAAGTTTTTAAAAGACTAGGGATTACCATGGACTGATATAGACCTCTTTCTACAAATATAAAAAAACAGAAAACACTCATGTTTTATTTTATTTAAAAGTTTTGAAATTAGTATGATTTGAGAAACAAACATAAATAACTCCTCACATAAATTTTCTTTTCTATCTCTTCTCTACGTTAACCAAACATAATTTATGAAATCCACTGCTTACTTTTACTAATAGTGTTTTATCTTTAAAGCTATCTTTGGAGATTCCCGATGAAATGATGAAATCCAAAAGTTCAAAATTAATCTTAAACTTCACTGTCGAATTTATAAAGATGATAAAAATTCGTATTATATGATATCAAAGATGAAGTAAAAATAGATGTGGCAAACCTGTATAAAATAAAAACCTTAGAAATTCAAGCTCTTGAAAAGTGAGTAAAAAATTTAAAAGCTTTTTATTCTCATTTCAATATGTTATCTCATTAAAAAAAAAAAAATAATAAAACAAAAAAATAAAAAAGAAAGTCCAGTCACGGGACTGGCGATAGTAAGTGAAACAGCATTTAAATGCAGATGATTGAGATTGAGATTGAGGCCTGAGCGTCGATTAAATTAGATAATTTAGATAATATTCTAAAATAGATACAATAGGCTTATGGTAACTGAAGTAGAAAACAAAATTTTTTTATTGGAATCTATGTAAATATCGTGTAAAAACCGCATCGATCATTGTTTTATAAGCAATATTGAAAATATTTAAATATAATATATAATATGCATGTAATATAACAATGCAATATAAAAATTTAAAATATATAATACAACAATACAATATATAAATGCAAAATAAGTAATTTTTAATTCAATTTTTTAATTAAAGCTTTAATTATTCACTAAAAAGAAAATTAAAAGTATTTTAAAAAATAAAATTTTAATAATCAATCACTTTTTTATTTCCAAAGATATAGCTTTTTCTAAATAGGTATGCATACATATTATGTAGGAACCAATAATTTTTTTTTATATGTAGTATGGAGACTTAGATAGGTACCAATATATTTTTTTTTATATAACTAAAATTAAAACAATAAATTTTTAAATGACTTAGCTCAATAACCAAAACAAGCAAAATATCATTAGTTAAAAGAGGTAAAATTTACTTTTACTTATCGTATACCAAATTTATTATGAGAGAGAAAAGGTACAAAATAAAAGTCTGCATTTTGCTTTATACTGTAAAAAGAATTTTGCGTTCCCATTATTTATATGAGGCAAGGTGGAAAAATCTTTGTTCAAATTTAGTTTGTTCCCTCATACGATGATGAATTCTGATCTTTAATTATTTTAATATTTTTGTTTTAAACATTATTATTTTCGTATATTAAAAATATTAAATATATTTTTAATATACGAAAATATACGAACATTTTTAATATCTACCTATTAAAAATATTAAATTATAATTACATTACAATAATATAAAATATTATTAATATTTTTGTCAGTAATAATTTGGAGTTACAAATATTATTATTTTTTATTAATTACATTAAATTATAGTAAACCTAAATATTTATTATATTGGTATACGATTATAAAATAATGCTGAGGACAACATCTATTTACAAATACTGTAAAAAGAATTTAAAGAATATGATAACGCTCTTTTAGTTAGGTCTCCTAAAAATCTTATGCATAGTTGATATAATTTAGAAAATAATATTGTAAAATATTTTAACGAAATTTTTGTCGAAAATTTTTTTCCAAATCAATACATTAATCAACAAAATTTTTTTTAAAATTATAAACTTTTTTTATTTAATTTCAGCTAACTTTTTCTGTTACTTTTTTTTGTTTACTGTATTTTTTCTTTTTCTTGCACGTTAAATTCTTATTATCGTCTATTTCTTACAATTTTAGCAAACTTGCATTTGTGTTTTTTTGCAAACAAATGAATCCATACTATGAGTGCATAGGCATACTGCATTACAGCATATTCTAATTGTGATGGATATTCTTTGATGAGAGCTATGAGAAGAGAACAACTTCAAATGTTGTTTGTATTTAAATGAAAAAAAAAATTGATTTTTGTTTTATTTTATTCTGATCATTTTTTTTTTACTTATTATTCTTATTATTCTCTACCACGTGTATTGTCTGTAGCATGTAGGTATCCAAAAAACAAAATAAAAACAGCAAAAAAATTTTTTAACATTAGTGACTCAGAATTTAGCGTCACGCGAGTTTATAACATTTTTCTCCACCAAATCGATAGTTTATTTATTTATTTATTTCAAGCTTAAATCAAGCAGTTACATATTACTTACATCTATAAAAGTTACAGTTAAGAAAATTAAATTAAATCAAATACAATTAAATTTATTAATACTTACTAATGGGTGTGTAGGTGGTGTATAATTAGTTTAATAGGTGTAGTTGTTTTTTTAAAACAGACTTGGAGAGGGAGAAATCAATTAAGGCCTTGTATTTATTTCCCAATATTAACATTCTGTTAATAGGTTCAAATCTACCATAGTTAGTTCTATGGTGCACCAGTGTAAAAAGTTTAACGGATCGAGGTCGAGAATTGGTGTTAATAACAATTTTGTCAGAAATAAGTGGAGAAATAATATTTCGTTAAACAATTTCAACAATAAAGGTTACATGAGCAATTTCCCTCCTTTTCTGTAGGGTGTCCAAGTGAATTAAGTTTAATCGATGTTCATAAAGAGGCAGACGAATAGGATCTTCCCAGGGAAGATTAAGAAAAGCCAAATCTTAAAAACTTTCTTTGAATGGCTTCAATTCTTTGAATGTGAGCATCATAAAATGGAGACCATACTAGGCTGGCATATTCCAAATTAGGTCGGAGCAATGTTGTGTAAAGAGTCTTTAAAATATATGGATCAGAAAATTCCTTTGACCAACCTTTTTTAAATCCTAATAAGGAATTTGATTTATTTATTGTGTGATTATAATGTAATTTAAACGTTAATTTATCATCGAAAACCACTCCTAAGTCTTTAATAGAATTAACTCTTAGTAATAATTCACCATTAAAAGAATAATTATAAGTGAATGGATTAGAACGGCAAGTATAACACATTAATGCGCACTTTTTGATGTTGAGAAGTAAGTTATTATTTGTACACCACAGAGACAAATTATCAAGGTCATTTTGAAGTAAGGCCATGTCCCTTTCGGACTTAATTTTTTTTTAAATTTCCGCGTAAATTTGTAATCCACTATTTTTAATTACTGAAACAACATCCTTAACAGAAATTATAAACAAAAAAGGATCTAAGTACAATCTTAGACATAATCTAAGACAAAAGATGATGAAATAGATTACCTGAACAGAACACTATAAAGTCTGTTCACTAAATATGAGTTGATCCATTTTACAAAGATTAACGGGAAACCTAATTTTCATAATTTAAGTAATATATGTGGTAACATGTCACTATGTGGTAAAATGTCAAAAGCTTTACTAAAATCAGTATAGACTACATCTGTTTGCAAGCCTTTTTCTATATTATTAATAAATTTTGAAGTTGATTCCACAAGATTTGTTACCACAGATTTATTTTTTATGAATCCATGGTAACTATGAGTGAGAAAAGGAGCACAATGACTATAAACAGAATTAAGAACAATTAATTCAAAAACTTTAGGTACCGATGATAACTTAGCAATAGGGCGATAATTAAGTACTTCATCTTTAAGATTTTTTTTATGTATGGGTCGTACATAAGACTTTTTCCAAATTAAGGGGAAAATTCCTGATAGATGCATTGAATAGCATACAAAGGGGAAGAGCAAGTGTTTTTGAGCACTTTTTCAAGATTAATTCAGGGACACCATCAGAACCGGGAGACATGTTACTACTAAGATTTACTAAATAGTCCTCTACGACACTTTCATCTATATTTATGTGTGTGAAAGATGTTTTAGGATATTCATTCAGTTTATTAAAATTATTTTCATTAACCGTGAAGACAGATGTGGAATAAGAAGTTGCAAAAAAGTTGCGGAAATATTCACATATGGCTTTTGTGTCACTACTAATCTCCCCGTAATATTTCATAAAAGTTGGGAATTTACGTAGTTACAAAATGCTTTTGGATTAGTTTTGATTTCAGACGATACACTACAAATATAATTATTGTATAGAGATTCAGATGTAAGTTTGAATTCATCATATATATGCTTACAATTCTTATAAGATTCATTATTATTGCTCTTTAAATGTTTACGCCAGGCTTTATTCTTTTTATTTCTAAGTCTTTTTAAATGATCATTAAACCATGGTGGACTAGAAATATATTCTTTAGTTTTCCTTAATGGGACATATTGCCTAAGTTCTTCATCAATGATTTCATAAAATTTACTGATCATTTCTTCAAGATCTTTGTTTGCAAGTATAAGCTTAAAGTTGTAGGAAAAATAAAAATCATTTAATTCATTAATGTTTGCGTGTTTAAAATTATAGGAGTGAGAATTATTTTCAGTCTCAGAAATTTTAGGAGAATCTATACAATATCTTAAACAGATGGGTGGATGATAAAAATTCTTATTTACGAGCGGTTCTACGCAGCTAAAAGATTAATCCAATCAGAAGGGCATATAAGATCAAGTTGGCTGGCTTGAAAATTACGTATATTAGATACTTGTTGAAGATAATTAACAGTAAGAGAGTCAACAAAGTTATGTTCATTTTCATTCGTAAGATTGGTAGGAGTCAGTAAATACTCTTCTTCATGATTTATCCAACTTATATTAGGAAGATTGAAATCACCACATAAGATAATTTCATCAGATGGATTAAGATTGGATGAAATAAAATCAATTGCTTTTATACAGGCATTATAAACTTCTGAATCAGAACAAGGAGGAATATAGCAATTTATAATAAAGAGATTTTTAGAAGTAAATTAAATTTTAATGCCAATAAATTCAAGTAATTGAGAGTCAGGAAAACTTATCAACTGGTGTTAAAGCAACTTTTTACAGCAACTAAAACTCCACCACCTTTTGGAATGTTAGTACCAAACTCTCTATCATTTATTTCATACCGATCTTTTCTAAATACTGTGAATGAAATGTTAAATATTTCAAGGTTATTTATGAATGGGCCCAGCCACGTTTCAGTTAAAGCATATATATATATCAAAGTCTAAAATAGTTGAATTATTACATACTTTTCTCGTTTTTGTACGAAGGCCTCGCACGTTTTGATAATATAGGGAGAGATTTGTTGAACTCATGTAAGAAATGTTTTTGGGATCATTTGACGTGTTAATTGCGATCAGGTTATTTCTTTGATGAACTGGGTAAGGGACAAAAAACTTATCATGATTTTCCCTGACTTTTTGCAGGTAGATGGTTCTGTTTGACGAAATATGTGATGCGTATGATTCCAGGTCAGCTGACACGTTTTGTGGCGTGAGACCGAAATTGTGGTGGAAACAATCATAAATTTTTCTAAGTGCTGTCGGTAATCCTTCCTCATTAATTAGCATCTTTAAAGAAAAGTGCTGTCGGTAATCCTTCCTCATTAATTAGCATCTTGAGAGATGTATTCGTTTTACCCGCTATACACACATTATCAGGTTTATTATGGAAATATGCCAAATATAGTCTTACATTTTCAAAGATACGATGATCTTTTAATCGAGCTAATATGAAGCGTTCATTTTCTTCTTTCGATAATTGTTTTGTTAATTCCACTACTGGTGGTATTAATGGATCAAAGAGTGTTGGAATAAAAGAAGAGGTTGATGGTATAGATTGAGCATGTTGCGAAGGATCTTGATTTGATGAGTTAGTTATTGACTAAATTGATGATGTCACATTGGGCGAAATTTCTGACCGTAAATTAGATGCATCATTATTAAGATAATTTAAAGGTAATACTTGTGACTCATTTGTCTCTGTAGGTAGTAAAAAATGTGGCCTTTTGTTTGCTCTATATGGGTTTAAAGGTTCACCTTTAGTGAAAGTGGGATATAATTTATTGGATGCGTTTGTTTGTGTATCAGTATTTATTTGTTTTAGTGTATTGTTATAAGAAATATTTGTATTTGTATTAATATTACTGGTATTTTGTACAAGCTTATTCTTTAAATTTGGGTTATGCTGAGTATTAGCATAGTAATTAGATTTATGATTAAGGTTTAATGTTTTTTGGTTTGGTGTTTTGTAAATTTTTCACATTTGTAAAATTTTTATTTAATTTATTATTAGACTTATCATCATAATTAATATTACTTAACTTATGGTAAGTGCTTACATGATTAGAGGTGATACGTTTCTTTTTAATTTTATTTTTCCATAACGACATTTGTATTTGATCAAGTAATAAAGGTTGTTGTTAGGATTATTCAATATCCATGCATATCTGGTTGGTATTAACAATTTAAAACATTGATACTTAGTTCTTCTGTTGATTTTTTTTGAAATTATAGGTTCACAGCTACAGCCGTCAATTGAAAATTTATTTTTGATAATATTGCATAACCAAAATGAATTTGCATGTGGAGCTGCTTATACAAAGAAAGCGACTGTAGAATCATCAGAAGTTAAAAATTTTACTTTTTTAGAAGACGGTTTATGTTGATCAGTGTTTGTAATTTTATTAGCCAATTTTAACTTATTAATTCTATTTTCCCAATCAACACGATTCCAAATAGTTCCAACTTTGGTTGCTGTTTCAATTATTGGAAATGAAGGTGACTTTGGTTGTTCCTCATTTGAAATATGTTTAGCTTTTGGTGTGAAAAATGATGGTGGGAGCTCAGACATCATGGAAGAATTATTACTACATAATTATTATTACATAATTAAAGAAGGAGATATTGGACTAATTGTTTGACTATTATCGATGCAAGGTGACATAAACTTCAGGTTACTTAATTTACAATGGATATCCTCCTTAAGATCTGTCAAAATATTGGTAAGATCTTTGTAGTCTGGTGAATTGCTTCGTTGGATAAATGTAGATAATTCTTTAAGTATAATGTATAATCCATCAAAACTGTCTTGAGTAATCTTCTGACCTATGGCGATTTCTTTTATGGACTGAATCAGATGAGTATTTAGTTCAATCTTTAATTCTTTTATAATACTCTCAGTAAAAGTTTTCAATTTTGTCTTAATAAAATTTATCATTTCCGATTTATTTAATTGCTCTTGTTTCAAATAATCTGCAAACTTATTATTAAGACCATCGAAAGAACAGATCTTGTGCTCAAATGTATCCGTGTACGACTTGAACGCAGCTATATTCTTGCATGCAAGTCCTGTGTTTCCTTCATTTAACTCAATTATTCCAGATGATAAATTGTCGTGCATATTTTTAATTAGTTTATTATAATTTTGACACTCCTTACATGTAAAAAATTCGGTAAAAGCTCAATATTGGTATCCCTTGGGACACCTAGGCAAATAAAGTGGAATTTTCTGTTACAAAAACTGTTGCAAAAAATGGCTTTCATTGTATTATCATAAGCCACACAATTTTCTAATTGACACTTGAAACTCATTTTATTTTAACCACTATATTAATAATTTTAATATTTAAATAACTAGTAAGTCAGCCCGTTTAAAAAAGGGTCCCGAGTAAAAAGATACCAAACTTTTTTTCAAACATAACCACTCAGTGGCCCCAAGAAAACTTTTTTCTAGAAACACTTTTTTGTTATAATTTAAAACAAATTAATAATTTATTTTCCATCCATTTTTCTTTTTTTTTTTTAATTTTTTCATTAAGTTCTATATTCTTTCTAAATAATTTAGTCCTGTGTAGCAGTACTTTTTTCCTACCACGCGACCTGTTGTTTTCCGCATATAAGATGTTTGCAGTGGCTGGCGTAGATGGTGGAGTGTTTTCAACTACGGTTTGGAGATTTTTTTTTAGATTTACGTTGATTTTTTTTGTTTGTTCGCCAGTTTTTGCGTGTCTGTCTTTTTTCGCGAGGTGTTTGATTTTCAATTAAAGTTTTGTTTTTATGGTATCTTTCACACGCCTTTTGTTTATATTCGTTTTCTCTTTCCAAGTCAAGCTTTCTTTTTTCTCGATACCTTCTGTGCTTTTCAGCAGGGGTTAAAGATTTTTTTGCCTTGGGTGGCATTTCCTATTAACAAAAAATTGTATTCTAATATTACCCTTATGAAAAGTACCACTTTGTTACCAATTAGTCCACTGCGTTACTAACTTGTCCACTGTGTTACCGTGTTCTACGTAACATAGTGGACAGGTAACGCAGTGGGCAATTTTACTGAATTTTTGAGAAAACCCTTAATTTATTGACCATACAATATTAAAATAAATTTTTTTTAAAATTTCCCTTTACATTATTCACTATTTTATATAATTAAATAACTCAATTCATTTTTAGCTTCGAATAAAATTGGTAACATAGTAGACAATTAATAAAAATACATACTTACAGGTTTTGGAAAATTTATTTTTTTCAGTTACGACCTATTCACTTGAAAAACTTTAGTCAACTGAATAAACATATTAAATAATTTTGAACAAATTACAAAAGCGCGCCAAAACACTTGAAGAAAAAAACGGTTTTAATTTGAAAAATAAAGCATCGGCAACACAGTGGAGAAAAATATAGGGACATCTTTTATTTTGCTAATAAAATGGTTAAAATACATTGTACTGCTTTTAAAAAGTAAACATTGAATTTATAATTAGTATAATTGAAAGCTTTGAAGTTATCCCAAAGCCACTTAAAAAGAGAAAAAATCAATTTCAAAGTAAAAAAAGTTGAGCTGGGGACATAGGGTTTTGGGGTAGGCAGCATAAGTTTTGTTTATTTTTATGAAAAATTGTTTAAGATAAAATTTTCAAATCAAATGTGATAAACAGAGAATTGTTTTTAAAATTAATATTAGTTAATTATTGATTTTTCTGTATTTTGTTTATTTAGAAAATTATAAGGTAATTAAGTCCAGGACAGCAAATGGGAAAAAAATGACCCATATACATATAATATTTATTAATATGCATGTGCTCATAGTCTACAATTCATATCAATCCTCATAGCTATATTTTGACTGAAAAAGAATAAAGTATATATCATACACTTTATTTACAATAACAACTTCTTTTTATGAAGTAAAAATAAAATACAGAATTTTTTTCGAATATTTTCGTTTTAATTTTACTGATATGCTTATCATACAGATACGCGTATTTCGTCTACTACTTGCAAACTTCTTCAGTGTTTTGTACTCGACTGAGGAAAGAAATCTAAAATTGTCTTATTTATTTTATTCGTGCAGGTAACAATTTGATGTTTCTCGCAGCTGCAATGTTGTTTATTATCCAATGAAATAGCACAGGTAGAGGGTTGAATAAAAATATTTTTATTTATTTTATTGTTGGTATTTGAAATAATTTTTCCGACGTTAGAGTGACAGGTAGGGGCGGTGTTATTCGTTTTAGTGTATTTCACTAAAAATTTAAATAAAGAAGAATATCCGTTGCCTTGGTCTTTATTTAGGAGTGAGTCATTTTTAGTTTTGTAGATTTCGATGCTTTCAGCTGAATCTAGTTTCCTAGAACCTCTAATGTAATTTACCATTACAATGTCTTCTTTCGAAATGCTATGATTCTCCTGGATGATGTGTTCTGCTACTTTGGATCGGAACTCTGTTGAGTTCTTCTTTTTAGCCAGTTCTGCTTCTTTCAGGTGCCATCTTATGTTGATAGGAGTGGTTGGAGGTATTCGAGATGACCGTCAGTATCCGTAGGTTTCCTGTAAATCTCTAGCTCTAGAGACGTTCCTATTTTACTTAACGGTAGATCTAAGAACGGTAGTTGATATTCTTTTTCTACTTCGACAGTAAACTGTATATTCCTGTGAAGTCCGTTAAGAGTAGTTAAGGTTGATTCTAAGTCCCTTTCCCTTATTACAGCAAAAATATCATCTACGTATCTTTTCCAAAATTTTAGTAACCGTTCTTCTGCTGCTAAAGCTGACTCCAGTTTAGCCATGAAAATTTCACTTATAAATGGAGAAAGGGGGTTTCCCATTAGAGCCCCCTTCAATTGCTTGTAGAAATTTCCTCTAAAGGTGAAATAATTTTCTTCCATGCAAAGCCGGATCAGCTTTATGTACTGTTTTAGTTTTGTCCTCCACTGTGGTCCAGTTTCTTGTTGTAGTAACCATTCTTCTACCAATATAAGAACTAGAGATTTACAGGAAACCTACGGATACTGACAGGGTCATCCCGAATATCTCCAACCACTCCTATCAACATAAGATGGCATCGTTCAACCGCATGATCCATCGAATGTTAACACTTTCCATCTACCAAAAAGGTTTAGTAAAAGAAACTAAACACATATTTGAAATTGCGAGAATAAACGGATATCCGGAAAAAGCCAGCGTTACTTAGGCGTTACTTAGTAAACGGAAAAGAAGTTTACAACGGAATTCCTTCACTAACCTACTCACTGATTAACAACCCATAAGAAGAGTAGCATTGGAGTTTAGCAAGATTTGTCTCCCACTCAGAGCGAAATTAAGAAAACACGGGTTAGATATCGTATATAGCAGCAGAACTAACCAACTCAAGTCTGTTCTAGGTTCAACTAAAGACCCAATCGAACAAATGGAAAAATCAGGTGTAGATAAGGTAACTTGCAGTCATTGCAACAAAGTTTATATTGGGCAAACTAGGAGAAACATGCAAACACGACTCAATGAACACCTGAAAGAAGCAGAACTGGCTAAAAAGAAGAACTCAACAGAGTTCCGATCCAAAGTAGCAGAACACATCATCCAGGAGAATCATAGCATTTCGAAAAAAGACATTGTAATGGTAAATTACATTAGAGGTTCTAGGAAACTAGATTCAGCTGAAAGCATCGAAATCTACAAAACTAAAAATGACTCACTCCTAAATAAAGACCAAGGCAACGGATATTCTTCTTTATTTAAATTTTTAGTGAAATACACTAAAACGAATAACACCGCCCCTACCTGTCACTCTATCGTCGGAAAAATTATTTCAAATACCAACAATAAAATAAATAAAAATATTTTTATTCAACCCCCTACCTGTATTTCATTGGATAATAAACAACATTGCAGCTGCGAGAAACATCAAATTGTTACCTGTACGAATAAAATAAATAAGACAATTTTAGATTTCTTTTCTCAGTCGAGTACAAAACACTGAAGAAGTCTGCAAGTAGTAGACAAAATACGCGTATCTGTATGATAAGCATATCAGTAAAATTAAAAGGAAAATATTCGACTATTTTCACTGTTATACCAAAATTTTACTCTAACGCCGGAAAACAAGTTTTTATAATATATATAATTATATATATACTTTACTTATAAGTATATACCATAAAAAAAGAAAATTGCAAATTTTATTTTTGTTTATTCTCTTTCTCCTAAAATTTCAAACATTCATTTTAATTTAGTTTGTGAATGTATGATGATATTAGCCCCGTATTAGGGAATTTTAAAATAAAAGCTTTAGCGCAAAACTTTCCATTCGTTGACACATCTATTTGTACATCATCTTTGATGATATTGTTCCTCATTTAACTAGGTAACGTAAATGTACATATGCACATTATGTCGCCCGAACCCTTTTTTTGTAAATACAATACTCTCACGCTTTATATTTCTAATTTATTTTTGAAATAAAAAAAGGAATATTATCTCCTCGTTATAATGCAAAAAATCAATAATGCACATTTGTATTCGTATTAATAAAAAAGTTATTGAAAGAAAACTAAACTAGGTAGACATTTTAGTGAAAATATTAGTTCAATTGTTGAGTTTTTTTTTAATTTGTTAGGACCATAATAATAAAACTATGATGTTCACTTATTTATTTAATCCAAATAATTGTAAAATATATATTATTAAATAGATACTAATACATACTTTCTTAAATTTGTAAATAAAAAATATTTAAGATTACTAATTTTTTTTGAGCTGGAATTAGGGGCATGTAAATTTATGTTGTATTACATTTACGATCGACCGGGCGGAATCAGGAAAATGATGTGTCGAAATAATTAATTAAATTAAGTATTCAACTACTTTTCATTATATAAGCATGGAAAACTTTAAATTAGAATTGGCCAAACTAAATTGGAACTAATTACGTCCTACATATTTAAGTTCGCATATGTGTTTTAAGTTACAACTAAATTTCGAGTTTTGATAAAAATTTGTATGAAAAAGCGTGTTGGTTATGTACTATGTGTCTTAATTGCGAACTAAATATTTGTAAACTATTTTCAGTAAATTAATTTTATTTCTTGTCTTATATTTAAAAAAACGTATAATTTAATGTTTATATACCAATTACTTGTTTTTTTTTTTAAATAGAAGCAATCTCTGAATTTATCTTGCCATCAAAATTTTGTAAAGGTATCTGAAATGAATTACCAAAAGAATTTGTTTATATTTGAAATATTTTTTTTGAATCTACGGATTATGCAGACATTTTAAAGAATTCAGGTATTACAGATATATCTTTAAATAACATAACATTGATGCCAATCTTCGATAGAAAATAATAATGATATCGAACTACATATCCCATATGATGGGCAAGTAGAATTATTAGGTCCGGAAAGTGATCAATTCCAGATCAATACATCACCAGCATTTCATAAAAAACTTGAAGAAAATCGTATAGTCAAGAAACTCGAGGAAAGACGTTCGAAGAAATTTACCATTTAACCAATACTATTTAAAACTCTCTTATTTTGGCCTGGAGAATTTGAAATGGCGAACAAAGTTAAACAATATTTAAAAACTAAAACGATATTGAACACCAACGTAGTTCAAATGAAGATAAAACTGCTAATATGCCTTGTTATAACATTAAATTTGGTTAGGTTTTTATTTTAAATACTGCATTATTGAATTTTTGAAATACATACCTATTAAATATAATAAATTTATCTGTTTTATAAATGACAATAAATAATTCTACTCAAATATTATTTATTTATTACAAATTGTTGTATCTAATATCATAAATAGAATATTGAACAAATAATATTTGACTTTGAACCGAAACTTTAAACTAATACAATTTTAGTATTCAGTTTTGTACGTTGTTTGTACGAGTGTGGTTCGACACTATCAATCTTCAGTTTCTCTAAATTCTCTCCAGTATGATTTAATATGTTTATGAGGATGGGTGTAGCTTTAATTTTGAAAAAGTGCAACATCTAATTTAACCAAAAAATTATATATGAAAATATTATTATTTTAAAAAATGTTCTTCTGAGTTTGCACGATAAAACTCCAAATTTTCATTTCGTAAAAAAATCATTATATATTAAATTAAAAATAGATTAAACGAGTAGAGGACGGTACATTTTACGTTTTCCATACAAATTGGAGGAAAATATCAAAGGTGCTCTCCCTATGAGGCGGCTTTTAATAACATGCAGTGATTCACCAGATAAATAAAGATCAAAAGTAAAACGAATAAAACATTTAAAACAACTGTTTTGGAAAGGGCAGCAACGCGGACTGGGTACAGCTAGTTATTATATGGAGTTGTATAATCTTTTTTTTAATTTTCTCTCTTGTTTAGTGAATTGAATTTTTAGTTTGGGTTACCTTTCAATTCTCATTCTTTCATTCATAATGAACTGCTTAAGTGTTCAAACACCGTTGAATTGTCAACTTACTCTTAAAAAACAACCATATATTATAATAGAGATAGTTGTCAACAATTAACCTCAAAATTATACAATAAAAATTTTATTCCCCAAAATTGAGAAAATAACTTAATAAAAAATTAAACCACACCCATCCTATTAAATATCAAGAGAGTGCAATGCAAGTGCATATGAGTTTTATTTTCTACGTTGAATCACAGAGAACTTATATAATCATATTTCATATAATCAAAATATTCAAAATCATAATAACAAAAAAAAAATGTTTGTTTCTTTTTATTTATATTCGTTAATTCAAAATAATAAATATAAAAAAAAAACATTTCAATCGTTACTTTATTCGACATACATACATACAAAAAATACATCTCCTTTTAGTAACAAACAACTGATAATGAAAATCAAAGTATATAAAATAATAACAAGAATATGAACTCCCAGTTTACGTAAACCTAACACAATTTTTAACAAATACTATAACAAGATGTACAGAACAGATGTTTGGATTTTGCTTTACACTGTACATTTTTTTTGCCATTCCTTGTTTTCATAAATGCAAACCTGCCGTCAATCTGCATATTCTGAATTTATAAACACGCTTGCAGATTTTCTGAACGCTGTTCATAAATGCAGACTCAGTCTACTGGGCGTCAACTTGACAGAATAAATTTTTAGTATGCATACAATTTTTTGAACTAGTTTTCTTTATTTTTGTAGTGGTTTATTTTTTTTTTGTTATTTAAATAAATTTGTTATTTTAAAAATGTAAGTATTCCATATTTTTTAATATATCAGAAAAACTTGAAATAAAAAATTTATTATTTATAGCAGTAGTGATTCCGAAATTAGTCTTACTATAACCAAATGGTCATCACTACTTTTAAAATTGTTAATTTCCACTATACTTGCTATGGAAAACGATTTTAAAAGTGGAAAATACAAAAACAACGTTTGAAATAAAAGACATATTAAATGAACAGAAACTTTGCAGAATTGTCAGATAAATGTAGATTATAAGTAGAGTTTGTGTTCATTATTGGAAAGTAAACCAACTAGTGGCACACTTGTTGTCAGTTTGCAGCATTTATGAATACACCCATTATTCTTCTTTGTTTTTGTATGCCTTCTCATTATTTATATGGAAGGCAAGGTGCCAAAAAATTTTTGTACAAATTCAGTTTGTTCCCTTATGCTTAAACGATGATTAATTCTGATCTTTTATTATTTCAATATTTTTGTTTTATACAATATTATTTTCTTATATACCTATATTATTAACATTTTTGTCAGTAATAGTTTGGACTTACAAAGGTTATAATTTTTTATTAAATATCTATATTATAATACACACGAGCACAATTAGTGAAGGCACGATTTCGTGGTTTTTCGTGTGCTTCGTTTTTTTTTTCATTCAATCAATCGACGATGATGCAGACCGTGACGACTAAAATCAATTTTTATTTTATCTATGTTATAATACACAAGAGCACGATTTTGAAGGCCCACTTTTCGTGGTTTTTCGTGTGCTTCGTTTTTTTTTTTCATTCAATCAATTTTTTTTGTCGATTCTTTTGAGTCAAATTTTTTTTATTTTATTTTTATTTATCGTATTTGGTTTTTTGCACTTTTAGTAGAAAAAAAAATTAATTAGTAGGATAATATTATTAATATCGGTTTTAATATTACAAATTTTTGTGAGTTCGATTCTCTATTAATTCAAAAAAAAAATTTTTATTAAACAAATATTTTTGTTATTATTATGTATTATAATAATAATTTTTATAATATAATATAATTAATTAAAAAAAAAAAGATTTTTTTAATAAATAAAAAAGTAAGTTTTAATTATTATTTCAACAAAATACGAAACCGTTTAGTTTAAAATAAATCTAAGCATTATTTTTAATTATTATTCTCTTCTCAATTATTTCAACAAAATACGAAACCGATTAGTTTGAAATAAATCTAAGCATACAAATTATATATACTTATTACTTATCCATACATGGAATGTATTCACAGTTGACAGTTTTGATACTATGATGTATCATGTAAATTTATGCATATATATATTATACCAATTAGCATTTATCCTACCTATATTTGTATACTAAAACAGCTAAAATGTAGGTACAATAAATATAATATAATTTGTACTGTATTTTGGGTCTTATGCTAATCTTATTAGCATATTGGTGAAATGTTAAGTATATCGAACCTATGTTAAAATTTTATTGTTCAAATTTATTTTACAGATTTTATAACATTTAATTTTAATAAAAAAGAAACATATTTTAATTTATGATTAAAAAGTAAATAATAAAAAAAAAAGTTTTAAATAGGTACCTTTTTTTATTTAAATATATAAACAATAAAATAAACTTTTCATTTTGTTTAAATTATATTTATATTAAATTTTTTTTTTTAAATGTAAAAAGTTTTGAAAAAGTTATTAAAATATCTTATTTTAAAAAAAATTTATTTTTAAAAAAAACTAGGAGCAAAATTATATATTTATTAAAATCGACATAAAAACCATCTGCCGGCCAATAATCAAACTAAAATTTAAAGTACATACAAGAAAAATAGTAATATATTAGGTTTATTCTATAACCTGTTCCAGCTAGTTCTATATGAATAGTCAGCCGTTGAATAATTTCTTTAATGACATAGTCATTTGAAAATACATCATTTATGTTTAATTTATAGATTTAAAACGTACGATTCAAATCTGAACCATCTAACAACCGATGTTATTATTTTTTAAAATGATAGATATTTAAAAGGAGACTAAGCAAAATTATATATTTTTTAAAATTTTTTTAATTATTAATTAGAAATTTCCATTTAAAATTTCCCATGCAAGACATTTTAACACACCTACAAAAAAAAATTTTTTTTTTAAATAAATTATTATTTACGTATGCGGTTGTTTTTTAAGTAAATTCAATACAAAAATAAAATATAGTATTTACCTACCAAGGATAAATTGAAATGATGGATACAATTCATACACCCATATTCTCTTAGACCCATCGTTGACGAGAAGAAAAAATTCATCTCGTCTCGTTACGCTGAATATGCCTTTCTGTTAGACACTGTAAGCGGCGCGATAGAACATTTTATTTGTTGGTAGTACTGATTATTTTTTACTATCAAAAATAATTATTGGTATATAAACGAAATATGATTTATAAAATTTTTGGAAAGTTTTAGTGGGGTTTTAGTATTATTTTTAAAATATTTTTTAAATCAAAAATAAATATAAATGTTTTAAATATTTTTTAGTTTAGTACATAAATAGTAGTAAAACAGTAATAGTAAAGATGGTTTTTTTTTTCAAAACAAAACACAATTTTAATAATAATGCAAAAAAAATAATGAAAAATTGTTTATTAATCTCTATTTAACTATTTTATCTATTCAATTTATTTATTTAATTCAATTTTTTGATAAAAAAACACAAAATACTTTGACGAGATACTCTATCGCTTACAATTTTTGACGAGATAAAAAATGGCTATCTCGTCTCGTCAAAGGTCTAACAGAATACAAAACTATCTCGTCAGAGATATTCTCACGCGATCTCGCGAGATGGGTCTAACAGAATATGGGTGATAATGAAGCTGATTTTCCATTAAACCGTATAGCAAATCTGAGGTATATCTATATGATTTCATTAGTTGTATTCCTTTTTCAATTTAAAATTATTTCGAAGTAATTTGAAGTAGTTCGAAAATGGAATGATTGCATTTTGTTAAAACAATTATTTTGTGACAATTATTTTTTTTATAAGAACATACAAATATTTATTAAAATCTATATAAAAACCCATCTGTCGGCAAATAGAAGACTAAAATTTAAAGTACCTCAATAAAAAAATAAAATATATTCATTCGCTAAATTGTTAATATTTCAGTAAAATATTAGATTTATTCAATAAACTGTTCAAGAACGAAGAAAATTTGTTGTGTTCAGTAGTTTCCGTTAATTTAACTTTTTTGCCCCAAAGGTGCTCTGATCGTTGTTGAGCAGATTGTTTAAAATAATTCTACATTAATCTGTTTTGTTCCGAATTTTTTTGTGCAAAAATTTTGTAGGTATATCTTTTTTAACTTCATCACCTGAATAGTCAAGTCAAGATAATGCATTTGACGTGTTTAAAGTATCTGAAAATAATGTATAGCATAATAATATTAATAGCAATCCACAAAAAAATAAAAATTGTTCAAAGTTTTAAGTTAATCCTTTTAAAATTAACTCTTTTATTTATCAAATAAAATAAAAATTTCAGATATAGAATATTTTATAAAAATTTATTAGACATCAATTTCCAGAACGTCTTGCATATGCAATATCAATCAATAAATATCAAGTTCAAACATTTCAAAGAGTCGGAACTTATCTCTCTCAACCTTCCTTCACACATGTTCTAAAAATTAAAATTCTAGCAGGATCAAGACAAGGAAAACTACTGAGAACTGTAACTGATAATGTTGCATACCAGGAGGTTGACCATATGACAATGTTGCATACCATGTCTAGAAAACTTTATCCAATTGTTTCCTAAATGATGAATTTTAAAACTCACTCATAATAATTAGGAAACGGTACTAATCCATAGGTATGATTAATGGTTTAATAAAATTATCGGAAACTATTTTTTAATAACATTCCGACACACGTTCCAAATAACGCGAACAATCAATTAATCGGTTAATAATAACAGTTATGAAAAAGGGTTTCGGTGGTTTTAGTGGATTAGAATTCCACATACCTAAGTACCCACATACGCGATCTGCTTAGTATTTTTCGAGGCTTTCTGCTTCCCTCGAGAAATAAAAAATAATAAAAACAAATTAAATCTTACAAAAAAAGTTTAATGCTTTCTAATATTTTTTTTATTTTATTTTAAATATATATTAACTTAAAATTTTGTACATTTTTTATTTTTTTGTGATTTGCTAGTAATATTACTATTCTATATATTGTTGTCAGATACTTTCAACATGTCAAATGTATAATTATATTAAAAATCATTTTATTTTGTCATTATACAGAAAAATTCCTCTCTTTTGGTCGGCCGGGTATCTACCCGGGGGTTTCTTCTAGTTATATTAAATTATAGTAAACCTCAATATTTGTTATATTTACTTTATAACGATTATAAAATAATATTATTTAATCTTTGATTTACAAAATCTGGTCTTAGTTATGTGTTATTTTTATTACTTTACTTGTTAAATATTTATCAATAACATATGTTTTATCCATGTTTTTCTGTGAAATTTTTAAAACCGACAACGAAGCAGACAAGTGTGAAATATCTTGAATTGGACGAAGGTTTAGAAATAGATTATTATTTTAGTATTTTACTTACTACATAAATTAGCAGATCGGAAGAAGCGAAAACACTAATTTCAAATATACAATTTATTGAAAGAAGAAATAACATCAACAGGACCGTTACATCCAGAATTAAATTTTTAAACGCCTGGCTGCAAAATATTAATGATTTAAAAAAAGAACACATTGCATTTCTTTTAACTAGGAATTTAAATCAAGATGTGTTAAAAAATGCATTTGGAATTTTACACCAACGTGGTGGAAACACAATGTTATTAAAACTCCGGTACAATTTTCATCTTCTTTCTTTTGAGGACAACATTTATTTACAATTCACAGAATTTAAAGGATATGATAACGCTGTTTAAGTTAGGTCTCCTAAAAGCTTTATGGATACTTTATCTAATTTAGGGCGTTTCCGAACCTCTCGAACTTGCACTTGATACTCTCACTAAACCTATCAAATCGCACTAAATTTTTTCCGAAAAATGTCGAATAAATTTTAGTGCGCTTCATTTGTTGTCAAAATTTTAGTGTAGTCTCAAGTACACTAGATGTTGCAAAATAAAATTTATTAAAAGTGAAAATAAGAAAAAATTAATATTCAATGAAGAAACCAACGAAATATGAGAAAAATTATTCATAAAATCATACAAAATAATATGGACACGTTATTTGATGAGCTCACAACATATATTTTGACGAATGCTGTAACTAATTTAAACAAAAAATACAAAAAACTGTACTACATACAAAAAATGTACTCTAAATTTTTAAAATTTCAGACTTCAGAAAAGGCATTTTGAAGAAATATAAATAACCGTAACATTACGGATATATTAAATGGCACACAGTTAATCAATGAAGTTTATTATAATATCAATAATTCATATACAAAAAGAAATACCAAAATAACTTCAACATTCAAACAAAAACATTTCATTTCATAAAACAACAAATAAGAATTACATACAATATTATTTCTACCTAAATTTATATTCCATCTAAATATTAATTCTATTTTTTTTTATCTAAATGCATATTTTAAATATAAATAATTGTTTGTTTTACTTTTTAAAGATATAACAACAAAAAATAACATAAAATTTTCTTTTTATTTTGCATTTTTTTCTTTTAGCCAAACAATAATACATAACCAAACTGATGTCGAAAACACAATCACGACGAATGACGAATTTTTCGCTTTCAAATACATGAGATCAGTGTTGGTGATGATAATATCAAATGAAAATATTTTATTAAAATTATCTTCTCTCATTTTTTCGATATATTGGTAAATAGTGCTATAAATTGGTATTTTCGGAAAGTGCAAGTGCGAAAGGTTCGGAAACCCCTTTAGAAAATATTTTTGTTAAATATTTTAACGAAATTTTTGTCAACAAAAATTTGGAATGTAAAATATTTGAAACAAATTATTTTGATTACGAGTGCTGTGATAAATCAGACATAAGTTTCTTTAGTAAGTTATATATTAGAGTCACAATTTATACTCTTATAAAAAATCTCTTATAAAATTTATACTCTTATAAAAAATCTCTTATAAAATTTATACTCTTATAATAAAAATGTAAAATAATTTAATGTAAAACATAATGTGTTTAGTGTTACGCATATGTGATAACAAATTATTACAAAAAAATCTCAGTTTTATTTATTGCAGTCTTGTCTGCAGCTTGTAAGTTCTTTTTTGGAATAGATATTAATCCAAAAATTCCAAATCAATATATTTTTTGAAAATTATAAACTTTTTTTTATTTAATTTCCAAACTTTTTAGTTACACTCTTTTGGTTACTATATTTTTTCTTTTTCTTGCACGTTAAATTCTTATTATCGTCTACTTCATACAATTTTTAGCAAATTTGCATATGGATTTGTGTGCAAACAAATTAATCCAAACATGAGTGAATATTATTCTTGTTAATGGATATTCTTTGATGAAAATAAAGGTATTTTTTCCTTCTCTCAAACTTTGTCTATTTTCTTTTCGTTTCATTCGTTTTATATGTATTGCACATGAATTTGTGGATTTGTAATATATGAATACATTATTATTATATTTATATATGTATATGTAGCTATATGCAATAAAAGAAAATTTAAATTTCTATAAAAAGAAGGCTCTCCGTCGAACAGTTTTTTTAAAAATCATTTACTAATTTATTAGTACCACCTTCTTTGAATTTTCCAAATAAAAATAATGGAAAAATTTTTTTGTAGAAAATTACAGTACCGTACTTAAATTAAGGACGAAATGGTAATTCTACCTAAGTTACTGTCAATATTAAAAAAACAAAAGAAAAAAATATTATTTATCTAAATGCAACAGTGTTCTTATATTATATAAGTTAATAAAAAAAAATCTAAATCACTGTTAGGCACTAATTTTTTATCATCTTTATATAATATACAACGAGTTTAATATTTAGGATTTCAACAGCTGCTTTCTTGCTGCTTACTCCTTTGCTGAAATGGTGGACGAAAAATGAAGACCTGATTAGTAGAAGTTAGCGGTGAACTTTACTGTTGGAAAATAGTTTCTAAAAAAACTAAATTATTTTAACTTAATATAGGGAAAAGTAGAAAAAGCATGCAATTAAGAAGTATTTTGTTTTTTTCAAATCATACCAAACCGTAGCTTATTATTAAAACATAGTTGTTTACTGGTTGATAGTGAAAGGTCTATGTCAGTTATTTTACTCCTGGTTCTGTTAAAAACATTAAATTAGGCTTTAACGTGAATTATAATTAAGTAATAGGGGTCCCTAGTCTATATTATATTGTAGTTAGTTATTCATTAACGATTCTCTGAAAAATTATACAATAAAAATTATACTCACCAAAAGTAAGAAAAACGAAAATCAAAAAAATACACCACCCATTTATAAAGAATATAAGAATGAATATGGCTTATGACATGAGTCTAAAACTACATTTATTCAAAGTCATGACATTCGCGTACAAAAACTGTATGCGTGAAAAAAGAGACAAAAACAAGATATTATTCGTTAGTACATAGCAATACTTCCGAATAAATGAGAATTAAAAATGACATTTGCCTATGTATTTGCCTAAGATTTTCAATCTTGTTCTTTTGTTTTGCATTTCAAACAATTTGAGCGCGCTGTGAAGTTTTATAAATTTGGCAGATATTTTTATGTTTAAGCAAAGTTTTAGAGCATTAAATATAAATAAAAAAATATAAATTTATTATCAAAATAAAGTATAGAATTTGTACTTTAATTATATAAAAAAAATAGTACATAATCTTAATTTTAAAATTTAAAAAGTTGTTGGTTAAAGAAAAATGGTGAAAAAAAATTGTGATGATTAGAAATAATTTGTTATGTGTTTTACTCTCTTTTGAAATGGGTAAATATTTTTTTTTCAAATGGCAAGATCTTTTTAAATCAATTTTTCTATAATAAAATATTAAAGTATATACTTAATATTTTTTTTTTACTATTCGATCTAAAAAACACAATTTTAATTTCTTTTTAGAACAAAACTCGAACAAAAATTATATTTTTTCAGTTATTAGACTTAAAAAATCTGGTCCTTATTTTTCCTATACTGGCCTGTATAAATAGGGACCAAAATGAGAATCCTCTCTGCAGTGTAATGACTTAGAATATAGGTAGACTTAGCATGACTCTTATTTTTTTATTTTTTTGTTTTCTTCATTGTATGCAGGGAGTAGAGCTCTGCATCAATACATTCATATGAAATCAAAACATAACATCATATATGTACACTTTAAATAAGGTATACAAATACATCATATCAAATCTACAGGGTAGAGAGGAAAACACAAAAAAAAGCTCCGGCCTTTTTTATGAATACATCGCAACATTAAAGTTAAAATTTTATTTCAGTCTGAGAATTCTTTTATTCAGTCTTAAGAATTTTATATTATTTTGAATTTTAGTTAGCTACGTAGTTCCGGAAGAAATGTATGAAAATACATGATGAAAAAAATAACGATGATAAAAATTAAGGAAAAAATATGATTATTGATTATTGAATTGTTTTGCAGGGATTTTAGCATAGAGTATTTTAGGTTCATTTTTCTTTTTTTTTTATTACAAGACAATTTTAGCTATTTGAATATTATTTTAATATTTGTACATATAAGTATAAATAATAAAAAAATAAATAAAAATTTGAATATGATTTTGTACAGGAACAGGATATATACGATAATTAAGTTATGTAGGTATGTTTTTAGTTTAGATTTTTTGTTTTAGGTATATATATCATTACGAATGCACACATAATAATATAAGGTTTCATTTATTTGTTGTATTTATATTATGTAGTAACTATCCGGTAAATTAATTTAACATCTCAGTTACACGTAATCTAAAAAACAGGTAATATTTGCTTTAAAATATTTATACCTATTTAAATGCATATGAATAATATTAAAAAATATTTTTTTTAAATTTAAACAGAAAAGGATGTGAGATACATATTATATTGTATGAGTATAGTTATCTAGATTTTGTAAATTTTAAGAATTTAGTCTTGACACTCTATTTAATTTATTTGAAGGGATTTTAGGGTTATTTTGTTCTTGTACATAACAAATTTTTTTTAGCTATTTTAATATTATTACTATTTGTTTACAATTATGTATTATTTTTTGTACATAAGTATAAACAATAATAAAACAAATAAATAAATAAAAATTTTAATATGATTTCGTACAGTAACATGTTATATTATTAGTATGTAATATGTATTATTAAAAAAACGAAAGAGAAGCCTTTGTTGTCATATAACGCTTATACACAAAAATTTTATTCTTCTTTTATTCAAGAACATAAACAAAAAAATATGGAATTCAAAATTTTTTGCGCATCATTTTTCACTTTTCCTCTTCGAAAATTATTGGAAATGAGAAAAATATCTACTAACCCATAAGTATAAAACCTTTATTCGTTTACACAAAAGGAATACCTGATATAAAATATAGTGTGAAAGCGAGGATTTCAATAGGTAGAAACGACTGGAATACTAGTGTGAAAATTCCAATTCAAAGTGGTGACAGAATGTATTCGTGAAAAAAGAGATAAAAATACGTTAGTACATAACAATCTTTGATCTTTAGTTTGAGTCGGTGGTGAACATAAGGATTACGTAAACGTTATTATTAATTTGTTTTCTCTTCTTTTCACTATTTTCATTAAATATAAATATTAAGTATTTTTTCCTTTTCTTTCTTCTTATTTTTGGTTTTTTATTTCTGTTCTTTTTCCTTTTTTTCTCAATACTTATAATTACTCCCAAAATTATTAATATAATCTCTTTTATAGATGACAATTGCCACTTTCAAAGTAGATTTTTGCAACATTCGAGGACTTTCAGCGAATTTTCATGCCGTTGATTTCCATTTACATTTGTTACGGAGATTGAAAACTTATTCAGTCAAATTAACGATATTTTGGAAAAATATCCAGAGTCTGAAATTTTATTGGCTGGAGACTTCAATATTCATAACAAAAAATGACTCCGCTTCGCCAGTCACGATAGTTTCGAAGGCTAACATTTAGAATTAAATTTTTTCAACTTATATGAACTAGTCAAAAGTCCCACTAGAATCCCAGATCGAAGTAACCAGGATGAACTTCTTCTAGATTTATTTTTGACCACTCATCCAGAAAAATATAACATCTCTGTTAACTCTCCACTAGGTCGATCGGACCACTGTCTTATCAGCACTAAATTCCACATTAACATGTTCTTCAAACAAAAAACGCCTCTCCAAAGACTAGGCATTACAACCTTGCCAACTGCGAAAGTTTGAACAATTTTTTAAAAGCTCTTGATTGGGATGAGTGTTTTCAACGTAAATATGTTGACATCGCTGCGATTTTTATTTGTAAAATAATATTGAGTGGAATGAAAGCCTTCATTCCAAACTCCTATAAGGAAATATCCTAAAGCTCCAGCCCATTTGTAGTGATGCATTAAAAATGAAGGAAAATGCATACGTAAAATACAAGGCTAATGTGCCCAATGAAACCCGTAAGAATTATAAAGTGGCCAGTAATAAATGTTAATTTTGATCATCAAAACTTTTCAATCATCAAAAAACAAATATTTTTGCATAATGTCGAAAACACAATCACGACGAATGACGAATTTTTCGCTTTCAAATACATGAGATTATATGTAAATCGTGACGAATGACGAATAACCAAAATTTCGCGTTAAAAAAATAGATCTCTTTCTATTTTGCTCGTCGACGAATACGAATAACATTCATTGTTACCAATAAAATTGGTCAAAATTGTTCTAATAAAACATTTTTAAAATTCAAATCTGAATAAAAAAAATTTTAAATTAATTTTTTTTAAATTTTCCCTCCATTTTTTTTATAAACAAATTTTGAAATTTCAAAAACACAAAAATTTATGTATTTTAAAATTCAGATTCAAACAAAAATTTTTTTAAATTAAAGTTTTTAAAATTTTTCCTCCATGTTTTTATAAACAAATTTTGAAATTTCAAAAACACAAAAATTTGTTCGTCCCGAATAGTTCGTCGTGATTGTGTCCTCTAAGGGCGAATTTTGGTCATTCGTCGTGATTGTGTTTTCAACATAAACAAAGGTTGAGGCAAAAAACTCTTAATCTCCCCAAAAATAGTAAATCATTTTGGTCGTTCGCCAAAATTGTTAAGCAAAATTTTTCTGCGTCTTCATTCCCACCGATTATTGTCAATGGTAGAATTATATCTGATTCAATTGAAAAAGGAAATGTTTTTGCGAAATTATTCGCAGCTAATTCCACACTCCCTCCCACAGCTCAAATAGTACCAATTCTCACTGAAGTAGACTCCCCCCTTTGAAGAGTTTACTTTAGAACACGCACTGTGGTGAAAGTTCTTATGAATATTGATATAAGTTTCCCGAATGTGGAACCAAATTCCAACAAACGTGTTTCCCCAATGGAAAAATATACCTACGTACAATCTACAAAAGTTCAAGAGTAATATTAACAAATTTATTCAAAATGTCCCTACTGATGAAAGGGATATTTTTCTTTCTACAATCCTCAATTAGTCGTGTATAAAGGTATCGTTTGAGCCTAGTGTTTGGCTTAATTTAAAAAAAAAAAACAATAATTTCAAATAAATGAGAGCTAAAGATTTTAAATTTTGTTTTTTTTTTTCTTTTCAACCAATTAGAGCACGCTGTGACGTAATTTTATAAATTTACCAGAAATTTTTAAGCAGCCGTTCAAACGTGGATATTTAGTTGAATATATATACGTATATGAATATATTATATAGTATATTTAATGTATCGAATAAATAAAAGGATAACATTGTATTAAATAAATAAAAGGATCATATTAAATCCTACAAATATTTAGTTTATTGAATAAATAAAAGGATTATATCAAATCATAGAAAATTTAGGGCTCAACCGGGATCGATCAAGATCCATTAAGATCATCCAAAAGACCTATTAAGATCACCCAAAGTCATCAAAAATAAAACAACATAAGGAAAAAACATACAAACTTTTTAATAAGTATAACATATTACTATTCAAAAATTAATAATAATTAAAAAATAAAATTAATTAATTTCAAAATTGATGTAACGCAAATTTGTAAAGTTAGTTTTAGTATTTGCATATTCAATATTTTTAGTATATTTGTTATTTTAATTACTATGATTAGGCGCACCCATGCAATTTTTAGTTTTGCAACTGTTTGATTGAAAAACTCTTTGCGCGCACATTTAAGCAACAAAATTATTTGATTTTCTGGTACCGCGCACATATAGAATTTCATTTAGTTTGAAAATTAATTTTATAAGGAATTAGCATGCATTTGTGCTGTTGAAATTAAAAGAAAAAAATTAAGGATAAGGACATTGCAGGTTCACCTTTTATTAAGCCATAGATTAAAGCCTCATTCTGTATCTCACTCACTCTCAATTTCACGTAAAATTCTTCACTCACCCTTGAAAATATTTTATATTCTGTATCTCGAAATAATTTAGGTGAGAGTGAATGGATATGTGATTGGAAACATACATATGTCCAAAAGGTTTGTTCAATATTATAAATAATTTTTCTAAAATTTTCGGGTTGGTTTGACAGTCCGGAAGTCGGGGCAAAAGGACCTTGAACAAAAAAAAACAAAAAAAAATGTTTTTTGTAGTTGTGTTGATACGTAATGAACATTATTGACATTTTGATTTTTGGACAATTTTTTTGTTCAAAATCTTCAGTCCCGACTTCTGAAATGCGGACCAATCCGAAATTTTTTAAAAATTATTTATAATAATTATTAATAACCTTTTCAGCCTTTTAAATACAATTTAAGCACGTGATATAGAGTTTCGGCCCCAATTCCTTGGACCCCGGGCCTATTGTCTTCATCACATTTAAAGGTGATTGTACTGATTACAAAAAAAAATTCAAGCTCTTCGGTCCCGACACTTGGGACGCCGGCCCTCTTGTTTGCATCGTGCTAATGAGCCATTGTACTAAAGGCAAGTTAAAAAAAACAAAAAATTTCAAGTACTACACTACCTACACAAAAAAAAATAAATTGCAACTGGTTTTTGGAATTGCATGTGTGTGCCTAGCCTAATTGTTTAAAATATTTTATTGTAGATAAAATTTTCAGTCCACATCTGAGCTTAATGACCAGATAAAACATTACTTAGTACATATAAAATTCAATTTTTCATAAAACCTCTACCTGTGACGTGTATAAGAGTGCAGTAAGCAGAAGATAGAAGTGAGTACCTACACAATTTTTAATATAAGTAAAAAAAAAAAGAACAATTGAATATAAAAAAAAAACGAAAGCATTAGAAATATTATTAAGTTATATGGTTATATTTTGAGTAACATAAAATTTCAATTTATTGTTTATTCTTTATTATTTTTCAATTCATTATAGATAAAAAACAGAAAGTGAGTGAAATTATTAGATACCAAGGTATACAAGACTGTATTGAATTGAGTAAAATTTAATTCAAATCGGTATCTCAAAAATGGAGAGAATTAAAAGCTGTTGGTTTAATTGTATTGAAGTAAGAATTAGATGGTAGTTGAAACCAAATTTTTTTTTATAAATAATAAATTTTAATGCTATTAACTAATTCAATAAATATTGGATATATTACTAATAATATATTTAATAAATTAAATAATAAAATTCATTCAATAAATGCTTAAGTGAACGGACGTGTTTTTAAAAAAAATAAATAGTTTTTTTTTTTTGTAATTTTTAATCAGTGACAAATATTAATAATTATAAAAAATATATTTTCAAAAATTTAACAAAATAAAAACAAAAAATGAAGTGTTTAACTAAACCGATTATCGGTTAGTGCAAATGAACTTAAAAATATTGCCTATTAAGGAACATTAATATAAATAAATTCTAAGTTATGCAAATTTTTATTTCAAAATACAAAATATAAAGAATAAAAAAAATTAAATTTTTAATAGAATAAAATATGGCCTGTAGTGCAAGGAATTGTACTGCTGGACTAAACTGGAATCAGGTGCGATGGTGTATGTGGTAAAGCCCAACATACAAATGCTCTGGTCTGGTTCAAACCGGTTGCAGTGTACTAAACACTAATGTACACATTAAACATATGAGTGATGAGTGCACGGAGTATATACAAAATGTTGGCTTGGTGTTAAAGGAAGTACAGGATAGTGTTAAAAAAATCAAGAAACTGTTAATAGGAACAATAATTTGCTAAAAGAATATAAATTAGAATTTAATGAAGCTCTAAAGGAAAATGAAAAAAAAATTAATGGGCTTACAGAAGTTATAGAGATGAGATACTCAGAAAGATTGAAAAAATTTAAAATATCGCAAGAATTAGAAATAAAAAAATGAACAATTAAAGTTCAAAGCGAGAAAGTTTTAACTGGCTTACAAAATGCATGCCAGGAAAAGAAGACATCCTACACTTCTGCTATATCATGATATCTGTAGATATGAATTATATATGACATCTTTTAAAATTATTAACAACTTTATTCAACACAGTTTTATTCTAAATAGAATGATAGTTTTATTCTAAATAGAATGATCCATAGTTACAATACAAGGAACAAATTCAACTTCTATTTAACCTTTTTCAAAACAAACAATCAAAGGAATAATTGCTTGTATAATTGTTTGAAATTATATAATGAATTAAAAAACATGGATAGTGAAGCGTATTTCAAAAAAGATATAAAAACATATATTCTTACAGTAAATGTACAAAATTAAAATCATTGTAAAATTATTGTTGTTTATTGTTTATGAAAAATTATTGTATGAAATTTTTAGAATGCATCTATCAATATAGTATAATTATTAAGTTTATAAGTTACATATTTAAAAGACACTTTCAAAATAAAATATACAGCCAGACAGCTACGGGTAAGGCTCTGAATAGAATATTATTTCAAAATTCGTTAAATTTAATTAAAATTATTTATTAAAAATTTTTTATGTAAAAAGTATTGTAAATTTTTAATTTAGAAATAAAATAAATAAATAAAGTAAAAAAGATAAGTCTCGAGTTCAATAGAAGGTCGAATGATAATATCGTGAAAAATGGAAAAAAATTTCCTAAAAAAAACAAAAGGAACTGTCGCTTATAGTTAAACCGAAAGAGAGACAAAAATGTGACTTAACAGACTTAAATAATAAAATGGATCCTAAAGATTTCAAAATTAAAAATGTGCAAAATAGAAAAAATGGCATAATTCAAATAGAAAGTGAAAATGAAGAAGAACCAGATAAAATCAAAAAGGCATTAGAAGATAAAATAAAGGAAAAATATGAAATAAATCCAAAGATAGAGATAAATTACATGTCATTTAAGTATGAGGAGAACTTTTAAATAAATTAAAGAAACAAAACACATATCTGGAAAATAGCAACCTAAAACTTATGAAAGTGAAAGAAATAAGGAAATTTGATAAGATTTTATATAATGCTATAATTGAAGCGGACAAATAATCCTTTCCAAAAATTTTAGAAAGAAAAAAAGTTAATATTGGGTGGGAAAAATGTAAAGTGTTTGATGGAATAGTAATACCCATCAAATAAAAATAGTTTTAAATGCAAAGGATGTAACCAGCATCAGGTTAAAATAAGGAAACTTGTTGAAAATGCCACGAGGAACACAAAACAAAGGAATGTAATAAAGAAGAGATAGTAAAACGTATAAACTACTCTATGGCAAACAAAAAGTTAAATCTAGGACCAGATATTAATCACAAAACTTTCAGTGTCATATGTCCAGTATATTTAAATAAAATTAAAATAAAAAAAGATAAAATAGGATATTAGCAATCACAGAACAATGAAAGTTTTAACAACAATAATAACGAAAAAAATAATACCAGTAATGATAATAATAAAAATAATAGTAATAATATCACAGATAAATAATTAGATACAGATCTCTTAATTCGCCTTAAAAAAATGAGACAACTATTACGCTGCAAACAAAACCAGCTTTCACAAAATAAGAATAATAAAAAACAAAATTAAAAAGCTTATAGTGCAGGGAATTTTCGTATATAAATTTGAATTTAAAAATTCAATTATATTAAATCATCCGACGCATACTCTCCTTCATTATTTTTCAGCAACTAAACGAAAGTAAAAAATAAATTCATAACCCAAGCGTATCTATCAATAATTTTTATTTTCTATTGTCAATTGGGTGAATTGAATTGTGTTATTGGATATTTCATATTTATTTGCAAAGAACTGAAACAAACAAAAATTTTGCTTTTGCGTACTGTGTTGGTATGATACTGGTTGGTCTTACAACAACAAATAACACTGATGTGACAACATGCTTGTAACAAGTTACGTGCTGCCACCCCTGCTTTTAATTTTTTCATTTTAGAAAACTGATGGAAGTTGCAACCTTCGCTGGCAAACAAACACAGGCAACTTTTTTTTCGAAAAGACGGACTAGTACCTCCTGATCACATGAAATGTTTTGCTTTTGCATCCGTTTTACGGTTTTGTTCTGCATTCTTCACTTATCGAAATAGTCTTGTATAGATCCCCATTCAAAATAAAAGACCGGCTTATTGCTAATAAATTCTGCAAAAGGAACTTTTAAGTGTTGGCATTTTTCACACAGCCGCAAAAAACATTTGATATCATTTTTGTAACACACGATGTTAATAACATCAACTGTTTTTTTTTTATTTATAACATTATTTTCAGTTAATGCATTAACTAAGATTTCGAAATTAGCATGAGTGATACATTTGGTGGTTTCGCGGTCCGCAACTCTCATTTCCTTAATCCAAAATTGACATATCTTACAAAACAAAGAATAGCAAATTTTATAGTTAGCATGCTCCTCCAAAAATTTTTCGTACAAACTTTTAAGCGTATCATTCAAAAATCTTTTTTGTTTGACCATGTTTCCTTTCCGGACATAATCGCGCTTCCCAGGACAAAGTCGACTATTGATATCTTGTTCCAGAATTCATCCCAGATTCGTTTTGCGATTATTTGACGCGGAGTTTCTGGTACATCATTACAAATTTCATCATCTGAAACAGGGGGAGAATTCTCGTCTATAAAATTTTGTATATTTTTATTCGAATTAAGCTTTAGTCTATACTTTGTTGTACTTTTTCTTCAAGCCTTTCTTTGAGCCCGCTGTTCTCTTTTGGATTTCTCAGATATTGGTCTTACTAATTTTTTTCCTTTTTTACTCAAATATTTCAATCTTTCCATTTCTCTTGGTTTTTCATATTTTTCCGCATCTTCTTTTATTTTTCTATAGCGTTTCCTTTCTGCTTCCCTCTTTGCAGCTTATAACTCTTATTTTGTTTTATTTAACTTTGTTCTAGGCATTTTCTATTAAATAACATAAGTGTAGGTATTAGTAAATCATCATTACCCTGGTACATTTGCCATTCCCCTGCAATAACTTTTCCATGGGGATGATCCCAGGGGAATGAGAAATACTATTAAAACTTAATATAAAATCTATAACGAATAATATTTTACAACAAAAAAAACATTTTGCTAACCAATCCATATACAATTTTGATTTCCAATTTAAATTTAAACAAAAATAAGAACTTACCGGGGAATGTTGCTTCGTTTTGTGACATGCAGTACTAACATCCGACAAGAGACTAAAACTCAGAACGCAAACTCATTAAATTATCGAAATTCAGTTATACGCATAACTGAAATTGTACATATCATTTATTGAGAGACATTTGTTGAAAAAATTTTCAAACGAACTCAATTTAACGAATTCAATATTTCGCAGGGAAATGACAGTGCTACTTGAGGGACAAAGTTTAAAACTATAAAAAATGCTGTTCGTCCAACAATTTTATATAAATTAGATTAAATAGAGTGTACACTATTATTTAGTTATATTTTCATATATTTATTTTTGTGATTAGTTCATTATAAACTTAGACGAAAAATTAAAATGTGAAGAAACTTCGGGTCAGGGACAAGCAGGGGAATGACATTTTCATTTATTACAATAATAAAATAAAAAAAATATACTTATTTTCACATGACCAGATAGAATTAAAAAGTTACTATCGATTACTAAATAAAATTAAATGAATTAGCTTTTTATTTAATTTATATTAAGCCGGGGCTATTATCATAGAATTACCCATATACTAAATTTCTTTTTCTTTAATTTTTTTAAATTTGTTTGTTGGTTTGATAGCTTTTTTATTATATATAAAAAAAGTTTAAGAATTGGTCTAGAAACCTAGCATCTATTTTAAACTTAAATTAAAATTAAATTCCTTTCTTTTTAATTTCAATGTAAGAAAGATCAAGGGATTATTTCATTCCTATTTATTACATACATATAAGGATTACATTTCTTTAAATTAATACAAAAGTGTTTACTTCACTAAGCTACTCTTATTTTTTTCTTTTCTTTTTACTCATTTTACTTAAGGTAACGGTACTCTTCTCAATTTACTCAATTCTTCGTTAGGTGCTTAATTGTATAGCATATACAACGACTGTATATTTAATATACTAAGTGATATATTACAAATAAACATTTACTTAAGTAGGGTGGACCATATCTAAGATTTTTCATTTTTGTTTTTTTTTTTCCAATTCTAAAAATAATCAAAGTAGAAAATAAAAAATAAAAAAAGATAAAAAATAAAAAAAAAATTTGAAAATATCTATTGTTAAAATTTATTTTTGTTTTTCAATTGGACTTTGCTGTTTCCTTATTGATTTCCGGATTTCTAATATGGTTAACCATACTTGCTCTAGTGAAGATTGTCGCGATCAGAAATCAGAAATTTTCATTTGCTGGTCTAGATTGTGTAAATAATCCTTTGATACTAAATGCGAAGAACTGCTAGGTTCCCTTGTTGATAAAGTAAGAACGGAACCTGGAGTCTATTGGTGTTGCAGAAATTGCCGCAAGATCTCTTTCAGTGCTTTAACTTCTAGGCTTTCAGTGATTGAAGCTGAATTTCAAAAAATCAGCAGAGATGTTTTGAACTTCCAAACCAATTTTTCTTGCCTTTCTGAAGCTTTTTCTTCATTGGGAAACTTTAAACATACTGATCAGTTTTGTAATTCGTCTGTAAGTTTAAACGAATCTAGAGAAATACAAATTGGTATCAAAACCAAGAGTCAACCTAAGTCGCCAACATCACTCAATAGACCCAATGTGACCGTTAGCAAATCAAGCAGCACCAAAAAATCAAAACCGAAATTACCAAGTATTTCTGTAAAAAAACCTAGTAATGATGGTCCAACCCTTGCCAACATTATTGATCGGAATAAAGCTACCACTAGTAGTGGTATTAAGGTTGTTGTTAACATCTTAAACAACCTTACTCAGACTGCTGGAATTAATTTTACACCTGACAATGAGGTTCTAACTTCCAAGGTTGTTGTTGATAATGCCCTTGGAAATTCTAATTTTTTAAAAGTTTTTCCTAAATCTAAAGTCTTATTCATCTCTCGACTTCTTCCGAGTACTACTTCTACATATTGAGGTTAATTGCAAGATTACAACCTCAAAAAACGTCATTCACTGCGTCAAAATTGCTGAGAATCAACACGCTTCCTTTAAACTGACAATGTCTAAAATTCATTTTGATACTCTGTCAAAGTTTCCTCACTGGCCTGCTGGAATTATTGTTAAAGAATTTATTCCGCGTAAACGAAGGGAGACTACTGGAACTTCGAATTCAAATTCAAAAAACTCAGTTGTTCCACCATCTTCTATCAAAACGTGAGAAGATTACGTACAAGAACTTGCCAATTTTTTCACCAGTCCCAATCGTTTCCTCATGATGTTATTGCTTTGACTGAGAAATGGCTAACCAGTAATATTGTCTCGCAAGAGTTTTTTACCTCAGATTTTTCTGTTTATAGGAACGACCGCATAAACTCACTAAGTGAAGGTGGTGGCGGTTCCTCTTAGCGGTTCGCTCAACTTTTCAAAGTAGCTCTGTTACTATTCCCAATACTAGTGGTTTCGAACTGATTTGTGTTAAATTAACGTTCAGTTATAATAATTTATATTTAATAAATTGTTATTTATCTTCTAGTATTCCAATCAATGACAGGCCAATTAAATTTAAGGCGCTCTCCGGAGCCTTATTATGTTTCATCGAAAATTTAGAACCAACCGGAAATTTTGGTTTACTAGGTGACTTTAACCTATCAAACTAAATTTGGTCCTATGATGAGGACAATTGTCGTCTGACATCGTCGAACTCTTTTGAAACTGAACAATCTAAATAGCTGTAATCTTCTTCAAATTTCTAACATCAAAATTCTCTCGGTAAACAACTCGACTTAGTTTTTGTATCAGACGTTGAAAACGCTTACGTTGAAAGGAGTAATCTCTTTTTCTGCAACATTGATGTTCACCATCCACCTCTAGTCGTAACTTATTGTTATGATACGCTGAGGGAGGAAACTCCCTTTGAAACTTCTTATAGGTTCAGCTTCCGAAAAGCTAATTTTAATCTTCTCAATAACCAGTTACGGTTAATCAATTGAATGTATCTCTATGTCAGTTCCTTATGAACCTATAAAAAACACAAATTTGTCACCTCCTTGATATGACAATAATATTCGTTCTTTACGAAATCGAAGGAATGCTGCATGGAATAAATTTCTCAAATCCAAACTCCATTCTGACTATCTCATTTATTCCCAATTGTTGGAAAAGTTTAAAGCCCTACTTGACAGAAATTATAAGTCTTATCTTATCAGAATAAAGTCATGTATTTTCTCTGATCCGAAAAAGTTTCATGAATTTATCAATACTAAACGTAAAACTAAACTTTTATACTAAATGTAAAACTGCAACTTTAAGTTATTTGGGAAGATCTTCTAATGATCCGACTACAATTGCGAATCTTTTTGCATCCTTTCTTTACTCTACTTTTTTTTTCAAGAAATGACTTCACTCCTGATGAAACCTATTTTATTAATCTGAATGATTTCTCTCAGAGTAATCAAGGTATTAACTTTGAAATCAAAAACATTCTTATAACTGCAGAACTATTGTTGAAACACATTTCATTATTAAAAGATGATTTTTCTTCCGGCCCAGACGGTATTCCTCCGATCCTTCTTAAGGAATGCATGATTAACTTATTGCATCCCATCTCTTTTCTGTTAAATTTATTCCTTCAAATGAGCATTTTCCCCAGTTTATGGAAAATGTGTTTCAGTATTCCAGTTCATAACAAAGACTCCAGAAATGAATGCACCAATTATAGGCCAATCGTCAAGCTCTCGTGTATTCCTAAACCTTTTGAGCGTATGATATATGACTACTTATATGATCATTGTAAACGTTTTATTTGTGTTAAGCAACACGGTTTCCAAAGAGGTAGGTCAACAACTGCCAATATGGTTGACTTTGTCTCCAAGACAGTGACCTCAACGGAGAATGGTTTTCTAATTGACACCATCTTTACTGACATAAGTAAAGCGTATGACAAAATTCATCATAGTATCATATTACAGAAGCACAAAATTATAGGTTTTTCACCATATAGCCTTAATTGGCTTGAGTCTTACCTCTCTTCTCGGGAATACTCAGTTTTATTTAAAGCTGCGATTTCTGATCAATACTCAGCGTCTTCTGGTGTTCCTCAAGGTAGTCATATAGGACTTAGTTTTATAGTTTTAACAATAGATGCTCCTAAAGTGATAACTCTTTCCAAACTTCTTAGTTTTGCTGATGACTCAAAGCTTTTTACTCCTATATCTTCCTCATCGGATTGCTAAAAGCTACAAAACGATATTAACAATTTCGCTTCTTGGTGTTCAAAAAATGGACTTGAATTGAACACTTTTAAATGCCAAGTCATTACTTTTTCTAGGAGAAATTCCGCTCGGACAGTTTGGTTCAACTACCAACTAAATGGCTGTTTACTTTGAAGAGCGAATTCTATTATAGACCTCGGGTTAACTCTTGACCCTAAACTGAGCTTTAAGCTACATTATGATAAAATAGTGAGCAAAGAAAATTCTTCTCTACGTTTCATTAAACGTTGGTCTAAAGAATTTTCTGATCCTTACCTCACGAAACATCTTTATGTTACATATGTAAGGCCTACCCTTGAATATGCCAGTCAAATGTGGTCTCCACATTACTTGACTGACATTAACCGAATTGAATCGCTTTGAGTAATTTTTGGTGGAATAATATTGCGACTTCCACCTTATTCGCACCGTTTTAAACTTATTGACATACAGTCGTTATCTGATCGTCGAATAATTGCAGATATCTCTTTTATTCACCAGATCCTTTCGGGTATGACGCAAGCCCCTGAAATTTCAAATTATTTAGTTGAAAGATCTAATCGGAATAATCTCAGAACCGTTGAGTTGTTCCACATTCCCTTCCACCCTACTGAATATGGTAGATTCGAGCCAATCACTAGAATGCTCCGTGAAGTAAATTCTAACTCTAGTCCTTTTGATCGTCAACTAAGTGTTTTAACTATTAAAAAACGATTACGTTTTAATGTACGTTCGACTGAGACTAACTAACAACTGTTGTTCTTTTTAGCTTTGATACTTTCGGCCTAACTTTTAAAAGTGTTTTTAATAAATGTATAGCTATTAACATAGGTATTAATTTATGACTTTTACCCTTCTACTAACAGCAAGTATCTGGTTTAGTTTATTTTTAGATTTTTTAATCAAAGGTGACGGTGATTTACTGACCCTGCTGGATGATGAGTTATTGCACAATTAAATGAAGCAAGACTTTGTCTAGTAATAGACGTCTGATGTGCTTGCTCTAAGCACAAATCTGACAGTATTAAAATGTTTTAAAATGTATTAAAATGACATTTTAATCTGACAGTATTAAAATGTCAACCGATCAAAACTTCGAAGTGCCATCCAATATCCATGTAGAAAAAGACTTTTATAGCACGCAGAACATTAAAATAATAAACTAAAAATACTTTATTTAAATGCAAGAAGTATAAAACACAAACTAGATGATATAACATACTTAATATATTCAATTAAGCACATTATCCAAATATTAGTAATTACTGAAACCTGGATCTTGGATTCTGAAGTCGACTGTATTAACATTAAGCACTATTCTAAGATTTTATCATGCAGAACATCCAGAACAGGAGGAGGCGCAGCAATATTTATACACGAAAGTATAAAATTTAGCACCGATAAAACTTATTGTGATGAATATACCAGTTTAATCAGTATAAATATGTCTTACAGCAACATTAAACTCAAGATTACAGCGATATATATGCCTCCAGAAAATAATACTCACATGATAAATAATTTTAATGACAAGCTTGATGCACATCTTGAAAAACTAAAAAATATAAAATAAATCATAATAGGAAATTTCAACTACAACATCAATGATACAAACAATAGAAATATACTAACCTACAAAACAATTATTGAATCAAATGGATTTCTCTTCTGCAATTGGGAAGCTACTCGGCCACAATCTAATACATGCTTGGACCGCGTATTACCAAATGACCACACAATGCAACTATTCATATCATTATTTTACAATGATATTTCTGATCATCTAGGTATCGTTGCTGAGATAACAAACATTAATCTCAACTGTAAACAAAATCAAACTAAACTAATAAGAAAAATAAATTTTAATGCTGTCAATCAACAAATGTCAATCATAAATACAATCTATCAAATGGTGGTGAATAATAGTAACGTTGACAATTTGCCGATTAACCTGACATCTAACGTAAAAGAGATACTACAAAACAATATGATGATTCAGAAGAAAACTAACTGAATGGAAAAATACCTTTCTCCATGGATAAATAGCGACTGCATAAAATGTATTGAAAGAAAAAATTATTGGCATAAGAAATACTTGAATAATCAAAACTCTGAATACATAAAAACAAAATATAAATATTGGTCTAATAGATATGTACAACATTCAAAAGAAAAACGAAAGAAGAATATGACACTAAAATATTTCAAGATGCGAGTAATAATTAGGAATATATCAAAGAAATACCGAATAGTAAAAAAAGCAAACAAAATGAATTCTATCAGGAAGACTTAAATGACAAAAAAAAAGTAAAAAAATTAACGAGTTCAATAAGTACTACTGTTGTATTGGAGAAAAAAAGGCAAAAAAATTATAATTCTATTTATTATCCTGAGATGAAAACAGAAAGCATATTTAAATTTAATAAAATCAATAAAGATGAGATTTGAACATTAATAAATAATTTAAGTAAATTCAAAACTTCAGGAAGTGATAAAATACCATTGAATTTAACAAAGGAGTGCAAGGAAAAACTGGCACAAAGTATGAAAAATTTAATCAATGCATCAATTCAACAGGGAGTAATGCCAAATTGTCTAAAAATCAACAGAGTGATAACTATTTCCAAGAATGGAGATACGAAGGACATAGCCAACTATAGGCCAATCTCAGTTTCAACTGGATTTAGCAAAATATTAGAAACAATAATTAATGAACAACTAACAAAATACTAATGCAGAGAAAAACTACTTTCTAACAATCAATACGGACTTAAAAAGCACTCAAACACACAAGCAGCCCTTTTCGATTTAATATCTGAAATTCATCATCGAATCAACAACAGAAAAGAGTGGGAGTAGTATTCTTCGATGTAAGAAAGGCGTTGATAGAAAGATACTCATAAGCATTTTATATGAACATGGTGTTAAAGGAAAAGAGCTGAGATGGTTCAATAGTTATTTGTTTGACAGAGTACAGTACTCGGACTGTGAAAATATTAAAAGTATCCTAAAGTTCAATAATTTCGGGGTAATTTAGGGAAGCTCTCTTTAAGAGAAGGAAACCAACTTTATTTTCATGCTATATAAGCAGTTTAGAAAAAGTGATGATGACGGGAAAATTGTTTGTTTGCAGTAGTGTACGCAGAAAATTCTTGTAAATCACTGGAAAGCTCGATAAACAAACACATGAAATTAATAAGTAGTTGGACAATCAAACATAAATTAACAACAAACACGGAAAAAACAAAATATATTCTATTTAAGAAGTCAACCGACAATATTGAAATAAAATATGCTATATGCTCTTTGGAAATGGTAGAGAACTACAAGTACCTAGGTGTAAGAATTGACGAAAGTCTAACTTGGAGTAACCATTAAAAAGATCAGCTAAAAAAAGCGAGAAAAATTTCTGGTATTTTTATGGTAATAAGGAAAAGATATCCATACAATTTCAAAAGATCGCTATTTTTCAATATGTTCAACAGTACAATCACCTATGCAAAAAAATACAAAAAATACAAAACAAGGCTATAACCACAAAATCTTCCTAATAGACACTAATATTATTATCATATGATCCTTAATAATAAAATAAATAATAACATCAAATTTGAAAAAATTAAGGAGATTCACAATTATAACACCAGGAGTGCTAGCAATATTAGAATTAAATCAACAAATATTAGATTCAACGGTAGAGATAGCATTTACTAGGATACAAAATGTATAATGAAATTTGAAGATTTAAAAAAAAGAAAATGATATCAGGAAGTTTAAAATTAAATTGAAAAAAAATTTAATAGAAAAATTATAAAACACAAAAAAAAAACGAGAGTTGTGATAATTAAAATTAGTATGTATTCATAGTCATCTAGAACATTTTAAGTAAAAATAAATGAATTTGCATAGCTATAGGAGGAATTTAGGTTAAAGTAATTAATGTATTTTGAACTAAGTATGAAATGAAGGGGGAAAAATGAAGTATAAAGATTTAATTAGTAGACTATATTATAGATTAGGTTAGTTTTAGTATTTTGCAATTAAAATTAGTAGTAGTACATTATTTGTTAAAACAATTAAGTATTCTCTGTACGAGCAATTGGGCTCTTTTGAGATAAATAAATGAATAAATAAAATAAAAAAAAATAAATAAAAAACCGGTTTATCGCTGCAAAAAACTTTTAAAAATGCTTTTGTTGTTTATCTTTTATTTTCATTATTTTTGTTTTGCAAAAGTTTTCTGCTAAAATTTTCGGCTGTTAGATGTCCGCTATTAAAATTTTTTTTCTCGGATTTTTTGTTAGAACTGACCGAAAGATTTTCTAAATATCTACCTAAACTATGGTCAAAAAATAATGCAAACATATCACTAGCTAATAACACAAAATCGAAATAAGTCTGATATTGGCTGAGAGCCTATATTATTCTCATATTATTTCACATATATTAGATATAATATATGTAATTGGTCTCATTGTTCCTCTTGGCTAAAAGATAAAATTGGTATCATAATTAACAAGGCTATAAAAGGATTGCATAAATTTAATTGGCTTACTCCTACAAATGAAATTTTTAAGAGAACGGGTTACCTGAAGCTATCAGGAATTATTGTTTTGGAAAATTGGAAAAGAGAATCTACAAGAAAAATATTCATATTACTAAAAGGAGATGTATACAATTATAATACACGAAAGTTAAATAATCTCAACTATGCAAAGCCAAAAACAGAGTTATCACGCTGAACAGTTGCCTTTCATCAGCTATAAGGATATATAATAAATTACCACTGGAGATAAATAATAATTTAAATTTAGATCTTTTTGTAAAAAAATTGAAGTATTTATTAAAAAAAAATCTTACAGAAATGGACAGATTAATTAAAGAGTGAATTATCACATAATAGTTATATACTTTTTTTTTTGTCGTTTATGTTATGATATAAATCGAACTCGTAGAAAAGCATTAAAGTCGTGATATACCGAACCGGACAACCGTTAACAGTGAAAGTTGATCGGGATAGTTAGTTTACATTTTCGGTAAATTTTTGAATATTTTCAAATACAGTAAAATACCGTTAATACTATTTTATCACACTCTAAGACTTTCACCAAAGGACGTCGTAAATTTTAATACACAATAATTAATTCAGTTTGCTTGTTAGAATTTAATTTTAACATAGTGAATTCGTTGCATCCGTTTTAAACAATTCGAGCTTTCTTAAGTTAAAGAAAAGATGCTAGGTCCTACATGATTCCACAACGACCCTCCAAGCAAACGGAAAAAATTTGTACACCAGAAGCAATACCTCCTTTTCTCCATATAAATCTCCGCGTGAGGATGTATATACCCAATCTTTTTACAGCTAGTCATAAATATACTACTTCCTTATTTAATAAAGTTATTTAGGGCATGTTATTGCCTAGGATACATCCCAAGTGTATGGCGAGAAACGAGGGAAGTTTTTATTGCCAAACCAGGTGCAACAAATGCAGGCGACAGGGTCAAATCTTATAGGCCAATAAGTCTAATGTCATTCGTTCTTAAAACCATGGAAAAAGTATTAGACTTACACATAAAATCCCACTTTCTTAAGAAATTTCCCTTGAATGTGAATCAGCACGCATATCAAGCAGGGAAATCCACAGAGACAGCATTACATGAGCTCATTTATGAAATCGAATATACTCTTCGGAACAAACAGATGTTGTCTTGCATATTTGTTGATATACAGGGTGCATTTGATAACGCCAACTACAATATAATCAATCAAGCGGCGGAAGCTAAAAAATTTTATGCCACTACTATAGTGGCTACTTAGCATGCTCAAAAGTAGAAGAATAACAGCAAGACTAAATAACGAGTACCTAACAATAGCACCAACAAGGGGATGTCCCAAGGAGGTGTAATTTCGCCACTGCTGTGGCTAATAGTCATGGACCAACTACTGGCCATTCTAAACAAGGGAGATATCTCCTGTATCAGTTACACTGACGATCTAGTCTTACTAATCAGAGGCAAATTCGAAAACACAATTGCGGAACAAATGCAATTTTCTATAAGCATAGTGCATAAATGGTGCAAAAACGTGGACAGAAAACCGGCCGGGTATTTGGACCACGGTTCAGGTTTAGCGCGGCACTTGGTACATATCCCACTATCTTTCAAGCTGAAACATATGCCATCGAGGTATTGGCATTACAGTGCAGTAAAAGGGGGCACAGAGGTGCCAACATATACATAATTTCAGATAGCCAAGCTGCTTTAAAAGCTCTGACTTCCGCAATTTTTAACTCAAAGCTTATTTATAGCTGTATCGGAAGCTTAATAAAGCTAGCCGAACGAAACAGAGTTACTCTTATGTGGACTTCCGGACATGAAGGAATATAGGGCAATGAAGATGCAGATGTCCTTGCAAAAACATGTGCGAGGAATCAATTCTTGGGACCAGAACCAAGTATTGCTTGTTCAAACGCCTACCTACAAGGAATTGTTTCCAAGTGGGAATCCACAGGCACCCAGAACATATAGGATACCTGCCAAGGACTTACGCAGTCAAATTCTTTTTCAAGCTAAATATTCATGGATTGAATCAGATAATCAGGGAGACTAGACTCAATGTCAGAAGGCTGACATGGTTTATCACAGGTCATGGCCCATTCAACAAACATCTCTTCAAGATTGGTAGGTCGAGCACAGACAGATGCAGATTCTGCTTAAAAGAGGAGGAGTCCTCCTTCCATATTCTATTTGATTGCGAAGCTGTAGCTCGCAAAAGATACAAACACTTCCAGGGATACAAATCGCCTGATTCTGACTTTGACATCAAGGCAATAATAGCGTTCATCACATGGACATAGACCTGCAATTCTGAAATGGACGGAGAAGTACAATAGATCTTAAGAGGTCGCGGCTACTTAGAAATCCCCAATTTCAAAAAAAAAAGTAAAGAAAAACAAATACTATTAATCTTGTATTTTTTTGTATTTTCGAACATGGAAACTGAAACGATTCTATCTATGAATGTTGAAACGTTGAGGGAGACATTGAGGGATACAGGGTTAAGTACCAATAGAAGAAAGGTTGTTCTTAGAGAGAGACTCTTCCAACATCATAACCTAGGCATCAGAAATAATAGTGAACGGAGTGACGAGTCGGAAAGTGAGAGTGAGTCTAGATGAACGAAATGAAACGAAACGATTTCACTCTCAAAGATCTCGAAGATATTTTTTCACCGTTTAGCGATTCAGACTCAACGGAAAGACCTTCTGGGAGTGGGGAAGGGCGAGTTGACTACTGTTGGAAGTATGGTGATCGAGATTGAAATTGATGGGATCTCAAATTAAAATTTCACGTTGTGAAGATAGAAGATTTGAAGTATGAAGCCATTATAGGAAATGACGTATTAAATATGTGTTTTCCCTAACTACAAATTATATATGTGGACATTGTAGTTAGGGAAAAAAGGGAGCAAAGAAAAGGGAAATGTGGGGTCTAGTGACGATGACGGTAAACCGAAAAAACCCGACTTAGAAAGAAGTGGGAAGCTATGACGAAAAGAGTTGGGAGAGTTATGCTTGAATATCAACGAAGTGAAAACGGAGTTAGTGTCGGAACTACCATTGGAACATATAGATAACGCGAGGGCAGAAACGATAAAGCAATTGGTTGGTGAATACGCTCCATTAAGAGTCACCAGTAGAGATAAAAATAGTATTGACGGACGATATTCTCGTATTTTACAGACCACGAAGGGTCTCGAACGTTGAACAGAACGAAATAGATAGACAAGTTTCAGAATGGTTGAATGACGCAATAATACCACCGAGTACATTGGAGTATGCGGTGCCGGTAGTGTTAGTCGGAAAGAAAGCTGGAACGAAGAGACTTTGCTGTAATTACTATTGTAAAAACTTCCCTATGATCTAATGAATGACGCTATAGAAAAACGGGGTGCTAAAATCTTTACCACAATCGATCTGAGAAATGGGCTTTTCCACGTACCTATGGCGATTGGATCAAGAAAATTTACTTTCTTTGTTACCCATAGTGGGCAGTATGAATTCTTATATGTCCCATTTGGGATCTTAAATTCACCAGCCGTGTTTTGTAGGTTCATTTTTGCCACATTTAGAAATTTAATCAAAGACGGGACGGTTGTTATTTGCATGGGCGACATTATAAATTCTTCCAAAAATGAAGATGAAGGTATAGAAAAGTTTAAAAGGGTATTAGGTGTAGCAACTAATAATGACCTTAACATCAAATGATTCAAATGGTCTGAAGAGAAAAGTAAATATTTGGGATTCATATATGTCATTGAGAATGGATCTATCAAGAACCTATCAAGCCATCTATAAAAAACCGATGCTGTCAGCAATTTCTCTGTTCCTAAAAATCATAAAGCTCTACAAACAGGCGTAACCATAGAAAACACAGATACGCCGCACCATAACCCAGTGAACTCCGAAGATACAGATGCACACAGTCCTGCAGAAGTGAAAGCAGCCATCCGAAAATTAACGAACAACAAAACTGCTGGACATGATAACCTGCCAGCTGAACACTTTAAAGCAGGAAATGAAGTGATGATTGAACTCATGCACCATCAAAGAAATCTGGATCGAAAAGAGCATGCTTAATGACTAGAGTTTAAGTTCAATATCTCCAATTTTAAATAATAAAATAAAAGTTTGCTAAGGAAACGTTTAATATTTTTATCTCATTAGAACAGTCTGTTTCTCTTCAGTTACATATAAACTTTATTTTTTAAAAAATAATCTATTTTAAGTACGTGTTTTAGTAAGTGTTTTTATGTGAAAAAAATAAATGCGCTTGTTACAAAGTAATGTAATAAACTAGTGTAACATTTATTTCACAAGAATGTTATTTCGTAAAAGGCACATTCCTAGTTCTATATAGAAAAAGGGTAACAAAAAAAAAAACCAAGTTTTTTTAATAAATGCTTATGGTGTCAACCGAGGGAGTCGCTTTTTTGGCGACTTTTTTCTCTTTGGAGAAAAAAATCGCAATTCGCTACCGCGCGTCTTTTTAGTTGCAACTTTTTTCTCTTTCGCAGACTTTTAAAGTCGTCCGTTATTTTGTGAACGACTTTCATTGCGTGGTGTAATATAATTTATAGAAATGAAAAATTTGGACAAAAATAAAATAAAAATATTTAAATTTTATTTAAATTTAAGATTAAATAATAAAATATACTTTCAGAAAAATATTTAGTAGCAAAACATAGTTAGAAAATTTCTGTGATTAATGGAAGAAATTAAGAGAAACGCGCGGTAGCGTGACTTTTTTTAGCGACTTTTGAAAGTCACAATGACTTAAGTCACGGTGAGTCACGGTGAGTCCCGCAGTTGACACCAATATCTTCTAAACTAGTAGACGTAGACATAAATTATTTATGATGAATAATAGAAAAAAAGAGGTCTTCCCAATAGTATATAAATATCGGGGGAGTTTTATGGTAAAATCATGAGGTATTTGGTTTTTCAAGAAAGAAAATAAAGATTGTTTTTTTTTCCAAAATTTTCAACTTTGAACTACAGTATCTCTATAACGGCAGCACCAATCATTATCAAATAAATGTATCCTATCATACTTCAACTTATATACGAACATTATTGCATTAAATTTTAGTCTTTAATTTAAGTCATCCATTCCAATTTATTTAGCATATCCTTAATTCGTGTTTGTCTGTCACATATTATATAATTATCATAGCTCTATTTTGAAGTACTTGCAATCTACTTAAATTTTCAGTATTACATATAAATAAAATCGAGGATCGTATTTTATTTATATTTAAATTTTCTATTCGAGAATTTATCAGCATACATTTTGTTTTACTAACATTAAGTTTTATTTTATTTTTTTGACAACCACTCATATTTTAATTTAGTTTCTAAGTCTACCAAATTATCCCCTACTAAGTAAATTAATGTGTCATCCGCAAACAAAGACACTTAAGAAAAGGCAACACTATCCTTTATTTATTTATTTACGAGCTTAATTCAAGCAAGTTACAATAATTCATTCTTAATTAATTTAAAATTAAACATTCCAAAAATAATAAAGAGAAAAAATTAATAATAAAGTTAAATTAAAAATTTATATTACAAAATTAAAAAATCTTACATTTAATCATTTACAATAAAAATGAAAATAACTTTAATTAAGAAGACAGATCAAAAACGATTTATCAAAAGTTTCAGTTACACAAATAAAGATTATTTTTTAATGATTGTTTAGTTATAGAAAAGTTAATGTGGGATTTATATGAATTACAGAGAGACATCATCCAATTAATTGGTTCATATTTACCATAATTAGTTCGATGAAACTGCAAATTAAACATATTAGTGGATCTTAGTCTAGAATGTGAACAAAAATTAAGTTTAGCAAACAGTAGAGGAGACGAAATGTTGTCTTTACTTAATTCAATTAGGAATACTATATCAGCAACTTTACGACGTTTTTCAAGAGTATTGAGATGTAATAAGTTTATTCTAGGTTCATAAGGAGGTAATCTACATGCAGGTAAATTACACGCTGGGTGCAGTAGGTAGAGCCTGCCTTTCAACCAAAAGGTTCCAGGTTAGATTCCCGATGAAGCAAAAAAAAAAATGCTTTATTGGTTTTTCGACCTGGTCTAGTACCCTTTGTCATTGGGATATAATAAATGACGAGAAATTATTGAGAGTATAATCTGGTAACAAATTAAATACAATGAAACTATTCTATTTAAGAAGGCTAAGTTCCTGACAATAGCAGTAGTTTTCCACATTTAATAAGTTGATAGATAACCCAGTAATTTGTTAAATAAATACTCGAAATATTGTAGATTTTGTAGTGTAAAATTGCAGTACCGTACTTAATTAAGCACGAAAAGTTAATTCTACCTAAAATACTGTCAAGAACGTAAAAAACAAAAAAAAAAAAGAATCTATAAGGATCAACCCAAGGAAGAAAACGTAGAGCAAATCTAAGAATTTTTTTTTGAGCCGATTCGATTCTATCTATATGAACACCGTAAAAAAGGCACCATACTTGAGTGGCATATTCCAAATTAGGTTTGACCAAGCATGTATAAAGAGATTTTAATACATAAGGATCATCAAATTCTCTTGTCCAGCGTTTAATAAAATCAATCATAGAATTTGATTTGGTTAATACATCAGAGTAATAAAAATGGAATAAAAGCTTACTATCGAAAAGTACCCCTAAGTCTTTAATTGATGTATTTTGAAATGAATTGGGTATTAAAAGAATATATATAAGAAATTGGACATAATCGGCGTGTAAAAGTAATAAAAGCACATTTGTTGACATTGACCTGAAAATTATTGTTGGAACACCATTTATAAAAACGATTCGTAACAGCTTGTAATAACAATGCATCCTCAAAATTTACAATTTTTTTATAAATTTTCATGTCATCAATAATTTTCATGACCAGATAGTGAAGATGAACATTTTTTTAAAAATAAGTAAGGGATGTCAGTCCCAGGACTAGGGTTATTATCAAGCTTTAACAAATAATTAAATACCACATTACAGTCGATTTGAATATTACTCAAGGTAATTTTAAGAAAATTTGCTAAATGGTCAAAATTATCTTCGTTTAATGAGAAAGCAGGCAAACTGTAACTAATAGAGAAGAAATCACGAAAAACTTCAGAAATGACATTAGAATTACTACTACTAGAGTTTTTATAATTCATATACATGGGATATTGATCACTCTTCCTTTTAGACTTTACGAATTTCCAAAAAAGTTTAGGGTTAGTTTTGATATTAAGATAAGACATGTTTTGTACATAATTCAAGTATAAAATATCCGACATTGTCTTAAATTCATTGAATAAATTTAAGAAAACATTAAAGTCAAAATTATTATTGGTTTTAATAAATTTACGCCAAGCTTTTTTTCTTTTTCTTTTTTTTTTTGTAAACCACGGCGGACTGGATTTGTAACTGCTGTCAATGACTAACGGAACATATTGTGAAATAATAAATTGAATAGTTTTGTAGAAATGATCAATTGCGATATTTAAATTAGAAGAGGTCAAAAAAGAAAAATCATAAGAGCTCTGAGAGTTATTAATAGCGTCAAAATTGGCTTTTAAAAAATTAAATAAGAGAGTGCTAAATAGGTGACATAAGAAAGCAATAGGTGATATAAGAAAGCAAAAAGAAAAACAAATAGGAGGATGATACTTATCAATTACAACCAGTTCAAATGGGCAATTAATAATATTAACATTAACCCAATTTGTCGTAAATAACCGATCTAACTGCCTACCACGATTATTACAAATTGAAGATACTTGTTGAAAGTTAAAGGAATTAAAAGAGTCAATTACAAAATACTCTATATAACTAACTAAATGTAATGGAAAAAAGTAGGCTTCCTCGTCATGCGGAAACCATATAATATTAGGTAGATTACAGTCACCGCAGAGAATTATGTCATCATTTGTATTAAGTTTACTAACTAATAAATCAATTTTTGATATGTATTTAGTATACACTTCAATCTTAGATCCAGGAGGAATATAAAGATTAATAATAACTACATTTTTATAATTTTCAATTTTAACAGCAATTATTTCTCTACAGTAATTATTTTATGTCCTTACAATAATACAGTAATTATTTTGTCCTTTATGTATAACAAAGAGTCAAGAGGCCCGAAGCCAATATATAGGCACAAAAGGCTTGCATGAGTAAAAGAACACGTTTCTTGGACAGAGGATATGTGCGAGCAGATAATATTTTCAAACGAAAGCCAATGCAAAGTGTACGGCAGTAATGGCAGAGAGTTCATTCATAGTATTTTCTAACAACACAAAATTGACTGAAAAAATTCATCGAAAATTAAAATCCCAAAATAAATTAAAAAAAAGAATTAATATTAAAATAAAACAAGATTAAAAAAAACCAGATTTTGCAAAACAAGATTAAAGAAAACCCAGATTTTGCAAAATAAGATTAAAAAAAAAAGATATCGTAGGTAACTCTGATATATTTATAAGTTTGAAAAAATATCACATTTACCAAAATATTCAATAACTACAATATAAGTTGAATAGTTTGCCTTTTTCATTTTACCAATTTTTTTTTTTTTTTACTTTTGTTAAGGATACTATATTACTCAAATCTGATTATTTATTGATCAGTTATACACACATTTTGCTGTTTTATATTTTTCTTTTTAAGAATAGTGAAATACTTATTATATTATTAAAAAAAAATATTGTTATATGATCCTTGCTAAAAATATGAATTTATGGCTATAGAAACCTTTTTTTCTTTTTGTTTTTCAAAAGACTTGCATTTATAAATAACTATAACAGAACCATAATTACAAAAAATATTACACAATGAACTTAAATCACTTAATTCAAAAATTTTTATTTTTATTGCTTAGGTATACCAACAATATTTAAATTATTTTTATTTTTCTATAAACAACAATATTGTCGCCACATCACATAAACATTTAGTTTGTGTAGAAGAATATACATATACTAGGGGCCCCTGGTAAGTAATTATATTTCAAGTTGAAGTCAAATTTAAAGTTTTAAAAAAAACAGTAATTTACGTACTGACATAGACTTCGCACAATATAGCAGAAACCACTCGTGTTTAATAAAAAGTTTTGTGGTTAGTAAGTTTTATTTAGGAATAAATATAATACATAAATACACGTCCCTCATATACTGCCTCGTTTCTGATATATTCCCTATAGTAAGAAGCATTTAGTGATAAAACTACTAAAAATAAGAAGTTTTGTTATTAAAGAGGTACGTATATATATACCTACATAATACATAATTTTAATAAAAACTATATTATTACTACAAATAACAAAAATTTAGAAACAGTTACTTAAAAAGATAAAAATGAAGAATTCAAGTGACCTACTATATCAAAATGAAGTACTTTAACTCTACTATATAAAAATAAATTTGCTCGTCATATAAGCAATTCAACTGATTTTTTTTGTTTTTGCTTTTTTATATTTTTTATTTGAGATGAATTTGTTTCTTTGTTTTTTCTTGGCATATGTACATAAATTCATTTGCAAGTACATAATATAAAATATAATAACTGATTTGTTTACTTTTGTTTATTATTTTCATAAGATCTCACTTATGCATAATGTATTTGCTAAACAATAAAATCTTAAGAGTACAAAATTTTCAACTGTGTACGCATTTTTGTTTTATATACAATCTTATATATTATATATATTAGAAGTTCATTAAGGAGTAGGAGAATCGAAATAAAATAAAAAGGTGTCTACTGCGCAGGACCTTAAATGCTTGTCAATTATAATTATAGATGTCCATATTAGTAAAATATCCATCTATTCCAATAATCCTAAATAACCATCTATTGAATAACAGAAAAAGTAAAATAATAAAAAAATTTCAACACATGAAGTTGTATTGTACATCAGCTAATAGTGCCTATTATGGAAAACGGCGTTTCAATCGTTTCGTATTGAATAAAACCGTGTACGATTCGATCGAATGATAATTTGGTATTTTTGAAAACGTCGGTTGCTCAAGTAAGCGGTAAAAGCTTTCTGTCAGCTGTAAATATTTTTTGCTGTGTTGTTGTACGCAATAAATATTTGGTAAGAATAAAATTTTTCAAAACTGAATTTTATTACTAATACAATTTGAAGAAATGATACAAGAAGAAATGTAAAGAACATAGCATAGCAAAGGATATTTTTAATTTGATTAATGAAGAGTAGTAAAAACAGTTGTTTGAACAAAATATTTAAAATTTCTTTTATAAAAGATGTACTAACAAAATGACTATAGTATGATTAAAAATTATTTAACTTTTGGTTTATAAATATTTTTTGACTAAATAAAAATTCGACTAAAATACTTCATTATGAAGAAAATCTCTACTTCATTTACCATTAAATTAAGAAAAAAGCCATGTGTTGGAAATTTTAAAACTAAATTTTTATTGAAAATCTAAATATTTGAAAATAACAATTAGAACTGACAATCGGGAAAGTGCTTTTCACGCACCAAGCGGAAATTTTTGTAGGAAGAAAAGGGAGATAAAGAACTAACCGCTGATCCCTTTATACATGGCGCGCATACAAAAAAAGTATAAATAAATAAATGTGAAATAAATCAATTGAAGAAGGCAGAGAAATAACAAGAAATTTCTTTTGGAAAGATGTAAGTATTTAAAAAAGAACGGATTTTAATTAATTAAGTTTTCTTTCAACAAAATGTGCTAAAAAATTTTGTGTGTTGTTTTCAAAAATGTAAACAAGAAAATTGTACACTTTTGAAAACCGAAAGTCAATTTTGGAAATAAATATATTGCATGAATTAAATATTTATTTATTATATTATATAAGTACCTTCTCTTTGTTTTAGGGATACAAACGATGATCAAAAGGATAAAAAGGAGAACGAAAATGCAGATTTTTATGTTCTTTTGGATCATTAAAATTATAAAATTATGAAACACAAATGTAAAGTTAACTTTCATTCAGTATTAAATTCTTAAGTTAGGAGGATCAACTGTTTGAATGATAAAAAAAAAAAAGGTCATAATAAAGTTATGCTTAAATTATTTACATTAAAAGTGATTTTGGATTGTGCAAAAAAAAAAACAGAATAGAAAAAATTTGATATAGCTGTAATTTGATTTGAATTGCAATTATTTTGAATTTAAGTCGTTTATTTTTTTTTAACTAATATTGATAAAATAATTAAGAAAATACCTACTATATATTTAAAATAGTTGGGTATTAATATTCCTTTTAAATTAAACTATTTTAAGTTTAAAATTAATTAAAAAATTTAATTTAATTTCAACATTATTTCCAAAAAACATAAAACTTTAATTGGTGAAATGTGGATGTATTTTTGTGGCGCAACTGGTTTGCAAGTATTTCATTGTATTCGATATCGTAAAGGTGGTAAATCATTTTTTGTTGATGGACTTAATGTCATTCAAGAATTACAATATGAAGATCCAGAATCTTTAGAAATATTATCAAAAATGAATGTACCAGCCGAATATATCGATAAAGATAAACATCATAAATATTCAGCACCAATAATACAATTCGATTCAATTACAGAACAACCGAAACAAATACGTTTTAATTTATATGATCATTGTGATTTTAATAGAATTGAATTGAATACAGTTAAAAAAATTTGTAAAAGTTTAAAGAAATTGACTGAAATTGTTAATGCTGATAATAATATATTTGAATTTAAATTAAAAGCTGGTCCTGCCACAATATTTGATAATTGGAGAGTTTTACATGGAAGAGATGAATATTCTGGTGAATGTGTTATGACTGGTTGTTATGTTTCAACAGATTTTATGAGTAAAGCGAGAGCTTTTGGTCTGATTAAATAAAAATATTTCTTTTTCTTTTTATGAAATTAATTACTAATTGTAAATTACTTTTGAATAAAATAGTAAATATATATAGTTAAATATATAAAATAAAATAGTTTGTTGTAAAACTAAAAGATAAACATTTTTTATTTCCTATATGTAAGTACATATTCTTATGTAACCAAAGCAAAAAGTAAAGATAATTATTGGCACAAATCCTACAACTTAACATTACATATAGTTATATATTTACAACTTCTCCTAGTTTTTCCAAAATTAATCAAAAGGATTCTTGCTCCTCAGAAATATTTAATTTAATTGCAACTTGATTATATTACAATTTAATATTATTGTTTAAACCCGGCAATTTTTTGTTTTTTTTTTTTTTATGGATATTACAGATTGTCAAATATTCTATCTTCTTTTTCTTCCTGGCACAAAATCCGGCAGGTGTCATGTTACCGATTGACAATTGACATTTTAATATTTTGTTTTGAATTATAATTCGAATTATCATTTTCCTATTTTATTTTGGTCAAGTGGTTAGAGGTGATAGTGTTATTTTTGAATAAAAAAATAAAAATAATGAAAAATAATTGAATATAATTGAAAATAAACGCTCATTATAATATAGATACATAATAAAATGACGGGGGCAACATCTAATTTTCAAAAGGATAATGTTCTATCCTAAAAAAAACTTCATTACATTATTTTGAGTTATGATTCTGATAGAAAATAATCTTATCAGGGCCTAATTATTCATCAGAGAGGCCTAAGTGTTTAGAAAGTTGATTTCAATGACCACGTATTAAACCAACCAATCAACGTATAGTATAGAGTATTTAAGATTTTTTTTTATTTATATTAACATTTGCCTTCCATTGGATTTTTTCACACAAAGAGTATTTTCAAAAAAATTTATTCTTTTTTGCAACAAAATAATTCTTAATAAATGATAAATCTGTTTTCTCTTAAGTTTCATTGTATTTTTTTTATATTGTTGCAGTAATCTTAAATAATTTAACAAGCTAAAATTCAAAATAACTTTTTTATTTTCCATTTTTATTGTTTATAAAATAATATAAAAAACAAGTAATAATTAAGTAACTAATCTGTCACCATTAAACTGTACTTCATAATTAAGTTGAACTTCATAATGAAGTATAGTCTGTCAAGGGTATAAATTAGAGTTGTGGGGTTCAATTGAATATAAAACAAAAGATAATTTTTCAAATTGAAAAATAGGAAAATAAACATATAAAATTAATTCAAAAATAAAATCAAGAAAAAACTGAAACAGTAATCATTCAAAATTAAAATAGCAAATAAGTTAACAACAAAGAGTAAATAGTAAAATAGTAAAATAAAATATAAGAATAAAAAAGTAGTAGCCAAAATGACAATCAGAATAATATTTGTTTTATGAAACTAGAATATAAGTCAACAAAAGTAAAAATTCCATAAAAAAAATTATAATACATAGTAATATTAAAAGTATAACGCTGAAAACACAATCACGACGAATTTTTCGCGTTGAAATACATGATATTATATGCAAAACGTGACGAAAAACCAAAATTTCGCGTTCAAAAAATAGATCTATTTGCATTTTACTCGTCGACGAATGGGAATAACATTCAGTGATGCCAACATAAATTGGTTTTACTTTTTGTCATTTGTTTCTTTTTGTTGTGGTCAGTTCAAAATATAAATAAATTAGGGTACAAAATTCTTTTAATAAAACATTTTTAAAATTTAAATTGAAATAAATTTTTTTTTAAATTAAGTTTTTCAGAACACAAAAATTTGTTCAATATGAAAAATGGATTGTAAGTGATTAGAAATGATATTTTTTGAACAAGATTTTGATTGGAATAGAACATCGATTTTGTCTAGGAATTTCATCGTCAACAATGAAAACAAAAGATCAATGAGGATAATTGGCTCGAGTTATTGATTTATATGCAAAAAATGTTCAATTTGGAACATCTCAAATTGAAACAGCCAAATTTTTAGAATCTTTTTAAATGAATTCAAACTTCGTTCATCGCGAATATTCAGTAGTAATAAATTACCAAGTCTGGGAGCAAGGACATTTTAAAAATGACAAAAATGGGTCGTGCTTGAAGGGAATTTATTATAAAAAAAAATAAACTGTTTTATTTTCTTTTAATTTATATTTATTTAAAAATACTTTTTATCAACTTTACACGTTTTTCAACACTAACTTTACTATATTTTTAATATAATAATTTACTTAAAATATTTACTAAAAAATAAAGATATCAAATTACTGTTGTCATCAAATTCAATTTTGTGGAAATTGAATTTGGAAATATTTAATATAAAAAATAGTAATTATATACTTTTCTGCTGAATTGATAATTTTAATAATCATACGATTATTTTGAAATTCATTTAAATTAAAATAAGAAAATGATTTATGTCGAATTGCAAAAATAAAGTAAAACAAAATGTTTTACATTATTTAGGTTGATGTACTTTGAATCATATTAGCAGAAATTACTTTGTCAAGAATTTCGTTATTAGGGTAGATGACACGTGCTCTGGGCACGATAACAAGATTTAAATGATTAATTCTAAGATTATAATTTAAAATTAGACGTTGAGATAGATAGCCTGATCTAATAAAAACTATGTTTAGTATTTTGAAGAAAAAAAGATGTCTAAGAGGCAGAATATTTAATTTCACAAAAAGAGGAAAACTAGGACAATAGCGGTTCTTACAACAGATAACCATAATTGCATGTTTCTTTAATCTGAGTAACGATTTATTCATATAAGTACCACCCCAACAAGATAAGCCATAGAGAAGCTTAGAATTAAACAGAGCATGATAAACCGTTTTAAGGATGTGAGATGAACAGTACAAAGTGATCAAGGTACTTTATTATCTTAGTGCAATCATTTTTAAAGAAATAGTGTGGTTAGACCTTTCTCCAGGTTAAGTCTTTTCTCCAACATTAAACCAAAATACATAAATGAATCTACAGTTTCTACTACAAAACAGTCGCTATTACACGAATTCGATTCAAGGAAACTTAGAGCAATTAGACGAGTGGAAGATAAAATTATAATCAAGAGAAAAGTTGCCAGATAAGCTGAAGAACAATAACTTCGTTTAAGGACTAATAATAAGTTTATGAATGGAAAAGTATTTCCTAATTTGGTCTAAGTAATGGTTTATACCACATATAATACCAAAAAGACTTCTATTGCCATAAGAAAAACATCTATCATCAGCAAATGCAGTCAGTTTACCTTCGAAGCTTTGTTTTAATAAAGAATTTAAAAAAATCATAAACAAAATTGGGCCAATAACCGAACTCTGTGGCACGCCAATATTAACGGTTTTGATAAAAATTGCCAGAAAATTTTGTTCTGCGCTGGACTTCTATTATACTACTTTTTCTATGCTATTAGAACAAATTTTTCTGGCAAATTTTTTTCAATTTTCTTCGCCACTCTCTTGTTTTTTATTTTTTCTCTCGATACTGTTATTATAATTTAATAAACAAATTTTCTTACTGTAACCTGTTATTTTATTATAAAATCCAAAATAAAAAATAATATTTTTTATTAGAAATCAAATAATAATGAGAATATCCTTTTAATCTTTAATTTTTTGTTATTATTGTGTTAGCGTAATTTGAAATTTTTTTCAATTAATATCTACCAAAATTTCAAATATGGTTATCATTTTTATCGAGTAGTCTTTTAAAAAATCAAATATTTTATTTTTCTCAAACCATGTAATGTTATATAATTTTATAAATGTTGAATTGTGCGTTTACATATGTATGTATATTTATAATAATAAATTATAATATAATTTTATAATGTTTGAAAATCAAAAATATATTTTTTTTACTTATTTGAATAATTTTAAAAAATATAAAATTTAACAAAATTCAAATAATAGTGCACGCACATTCATTCACGAGATGATTTCTAATAAATGGATATATGTACATACCATAGATATATCAAATACAGATTGGCAGTTAGAATAAAAATTTTCAGCCACTTTTGGTCAGCTGTTTTTAAAAAATCTGAGTTCAAATAATTTAGTTTCTACTGCAAATAATTCCCTTGAAAATGGAAACTTCGCACCAATGTAATATCAAAAGTTTTACGAGTAAAAAAAATATAAAATTACAATAATTTTAATAATTGGATTATTTTTAACGTAAAATCTAAATTAATTTAAAATAATTCTTTTTAAATTTTTTTTTAAAAACATGTATATGTGTATATTCATACAAAATTCACAATAATATATAGTTAACAAATCAAAAAGCAAAGTTAAAACAAGATGTTTTGATACGTATATATTTATGTTCTTGATGAGAATTATATAAACAAAATTAATTAAATTGATACATGGGCTGATACAGTTTGATGTTAAACTAAACAAAATGACCAAGAGTGGAAAAAAATTCTTTTACTTTAGCGTATACGTTATATATTGTTTTATAAAACTAAATTCACATAGATTCTATTATTTATACATTCTCGTGAAATTTTATGTCTACATATATATTGATAATATTAAAACATATTAGATGATAATTATACAAATTTATATTATTCATAAGTATTATACTTATTATTATTTAATAATCAATGTATCTCTAATCACTTGTGTTATATGCATGTATATAATATTTATCATTCCCATCAAATTTAAAGTTTTCCCCTCTATTTTTCTTTGAAAACGTTTTCCAATGCTCTAAAATTGCAATTAATAAAATGAAATAAAATGATTTTCAAATTATCGTATTTGCGTAAATAATATATTTAAAACCGAAAAACTATAAAAAATAAATAGTTAGTAAATATGTGTAGATAAAAATGTTAAAATACAAAACTAATTTTAAATGCAATAAGAAAAAATTGAAAAGAATCTATTCTACAAAACCATCAACATATTGAGAAATGACTGTTAAGTTTATAAAATCAAATCAGCTGAGTTGAAATATTGAAAAACATATGCTCATTTTTGGCTGAAGCTGACATTTAATAATTAATATGATAATGTATTAGAGAGAAAGAGAAAGCAATACCAAGCTGCCAATCTATATTTTATTTATCTATGGTACATACATATTACATATAGCAATGTATGTATGTATAAACTCACAAATAGAATCAAATTTTGTTTTTAAAATTTTTTTTTTGAAAAGTATTCTATGTTTTCGATATGTATGTTTTCTATATACATACATTGGAATAAATTACAACAGATAACAAAAATATTTAAAAAAATAATTACTGTAAACTGTTGTTTTATTATAGAATATTTTTTATTAAAAAATAAACTGTTGTTTTATTATAGAATATTTTTTATTAAAAAATCAACAACAATATATAATGGTGTACATAAGTATGTATATCTATACCTTTTTTCAGTCCAATTCAGCATATTTCCGAACAAATTGAACATGTCGTCAAACAAATTAAACAATTTCTTTTTCAAATTAAACAATTTTTTTTTATCAAATTAATCTTTTTTTAAACAAATTAAACATTTTCTCAATTAAATTTAAACAGTTTTTTTATCAGTTTTTTTATTTTTGTAAAATGATATATTTTACATTTAATAAATTAAATTATCAATTTTAACAGAGATTTGTTTTAGTAAAAATAAATGAAAATTATTTTCAAAAAGAATAAAAAAAATAAAAAAAAGTGTCTAATTTGAAAAAGAAATTGTCTAATTTGTTTGACGAAATGTTCAATTTGTTTGGAAAAATGTAGAATTTGTCGGAAAAAAAGTGTATGTTAACATAGTTTATGCTCAATTCATAATCAAGTCGTTATTTAAAAAACATGATATTTGCTCATCTAAAATTTTATTTCTTTCTCAAATTTTAATAAAAAAATTTAAACTATAGAGAGTTTCGTGGGCGCAAATTTTACAAATTTTTTCCTTCATTTTCATTGTTCCTTAATATTGATCAGAAGGCAACAAAGATGCATTTTGTTGGTGGAAAACTTTTTATTTTGAACAAACTTTCTCGACCTAAAATTTTTATGATTTGTATGAGTTTTTGTTGAATTTAAAGAACAATCTAGACAGGGTCACTTTTTAAGAACTTTGTTAATACGTCACAAAGTACAACCCTAGAGTAATCATATAAGTAGAGTATTCACGTAGAACAATATTTGTTAATCATTTTCTTCTAAAAATCCCGTCCCATTTTTCTCAAAACACGAAAATGTCGTCCCATTTTCACTCACTGCCCCCAAAACACTAATATATAATATAATCGAAACTCAATTATTTTTACTCAAAATTTTTTATTTATTGAGGAGAATATTTCATACAATGCCTCTATACTTCTAGCCTATTCACAGAATGATTTTTCCGGAATTTTATCGAATTACGATTTAGTATTAAGTTTTGTTTTAGTTTTGTGTATGAAATTTTGCTCTCCCAGTGACTAGGCTAGGAGTATAGAGGCATTGTTTGATAATTTGAAGAGTATACACATACGTATGTACTTTTGATTTATATGAAGAGTGTATATCGTATATGTGTTCACCATATATTTACATATCTAATTCAATATAAAAAATACTAGGGGCCCCTGTTGAGTAATTATATTTCAAGTTGAAGTCAAATTTAAGGTTTTTAACAAAAACAGTAATTTACGTACTGACATAGACTTCGCACAATATAGCAGAAACCACTCGTGTTTAATAAAAAGTTTTGTGGTTAGTAAGTTTTATTTAGGACACATAAATACACGTCCCTCATATACTGCTTCGTTTCCGATATATTCCCTATAGTAAGTGGCATTTAGTGATAAAATTACTAAAAATAAAAAATTTTGTCATGAAAGAGATACGTATATGTATACCTACATAATACATAATTTTAATAAAAACTATATTATTACTACAAATAACCAAAATTTAGAAACAGTTACTTAAAAAGATAAAAATGAAGAATTCAAGTGATTTGTTTTTTTGTTGTTTTTATATTTTTTTATTCTAGATGAATTTGTTTTTTGTTTTGGCATATGTACATATTCATTTGCAAGTACATATGTAAATTATAATAACTGATTTGTTTGCTTTTGTTTATTATTTTCATAAGATTTCACTTATGCATAATGTATTTGCTGAATAATAAAATCATATGAGTACAAAATTTTCAACTGTGTGCGTATTTTGTTTTATATACATCTTATATATTATATTAGAAGTTCATTAAGGAGTAAGAGAATCGAAATAAAATGAAAAGGTATCTACTGCGAAGGTCCCTATATGCTTGTCAATTATAATTATAGATATATAGAAAAATGTAAACAAAAAAACACAATTAATCGCAAAGATAATGAATGAAATTTTATACATACAATAATAGGTCAATGATAGAATCACATAATCCAGAAAAAAATTTTAAAAATACATAATGGTAAAAAAAGAATAAAATTTATTAGTTATGCATTACAAATCGTGAACTTTGTACGGAATACCGTTTTGTTTTCTTTTCTCAGAATATGGTTAAAAATCGTATTTCTATTTCAGATGAAATAATTTTTGAAGAAATAAAAACAGCCAACAATCCATATAAAGAATAAAATGTTCAGTTTTACTTTTTTTACTTACTTTTTTGAATTTTGATAGCTTGTTTGTTTGGTTGTTTGTATTCATAATTATATTATGTATTCATATATATATGTACTATTCATATTATTATCTACGGTAAGAAACAGACAAAATTAACAAAATCAAAATTGCTGAAAATTTAAAAATACATGTAGGTAGGTACCTACTTTTCAGTATACTTTTCAATAGAAATCAATTTGAATTATTTTTAATTTTACAAAACCAACATTAATTTTTTTGTCCTTTTCTTCTATAAAGTTTGAAATCATAAATTTCATAAATCACATTGACCAAGTTCAAATAAAAATATTAATTCTTCAAATTTTAAAAATTAAAGCAATATAAATAACAAATACAGCAAAAATCTTGAATTCTTTCAATTTCTAAAAAAAAATTCAATACTTTGATTTGTAATATTATTTGTGATCTATTGAAATGCCTAAAGACATGTATAGTTTTTTATACACACATTAGTTGCGTTTTTTTAGCAGTTATATCATCACCTTCCACTCTTAACATTGAACGCATCGATAATATTCTTTTTTTTGATTTAATACTTCTTTACGTGACTATCCAATTCAACTGGATTGCCCATTAAACTAACTAAACTTATTTTAAATATTAAACACCAGTTGTTACTCATGTTACAACATTTAATTTTTTTATATTATTCGTTAATACTTAATTTCAAAATTCTAAAACAGAAAGTATCATCAAAATTTATGATTAATAAATTTATCTGACCTTTCTTTCACAATTAATTTTATTTATTTTCTTTCATTTGTTTTACGTTATAATGTAAACAAATGACCCACTTTAATTCGTCTATGTTGCATTTTTGCATTTCTTTTATTCCGTTCGATCGTTGCACTCGAAAACATATGGTTCACTTCACATATAACAAATTAATAATGTCGAAATCTAAGAATAAGCATTATTCTTTGTTTTATTTTTTTTAAGGTTTGAAATGTGTAATAATTTTTAGAAGATAAGAATTTATAATTTTGTAACAAATATTCTTTTTTTTTTGTAATTTTAAATTTTGGAATATTTGAATTTTTGTAAAAATAAAAAGTCAGTTCACTTGTAACCAATAAACAGATCGGTTGATGTAAAATATTATTAAAATTATTATTTTCTTGCAAGTTACGCCCTTGACAGTTTCTATACATTTTGAGTACCTAATTACAAATAAATATGTTCATAGGTAGTAGCAAAAAATATGTATAGTCAGGGCCGTACCTGACCAGCGTTCATTGAGACAGCGTTCAGACGACCAAATTAAAAGGCGGCTAAAATAAGATGAAAAAAATTAAATTGTATGAAATAAATAATGTAATTTTTTTAAAATCAATTGAAATGATAGGAAAATTTGATGGTATTATGGCGGACCACATTAATCGTATACAAAAATATGCTCTTTAAAGAACCACATGCCACATTCTATTGGAAACCGTTTCCAAAATGAAATAACTACTATCCTTGCAAACCAAATTAGAAAATATATTTTAACATCAATACAAGAGGCAAAATATTTTTCAGTCATTTTGGACTGTACGCCGGATGCTGGACATGTTGAGCAAATCACAATGATTTTCATGTATGTATGTACATATTCAAAATGATGAAGTTGAAGTAAGAGAAAATTTCATTGGTTTTTCTCAAGCTAAAAAAAGTACTGGAGAATTTTTTTATGACTTCTTAATACAAAAATTAAAGAATCTTGAATTAAATATTAACTATATGCGTGGCCAGGGATACGATAATGAATTGTATAATAGAAAAGAAAAACATCCATTCAATCCATTATACCAAACATGCAATCCATTATGCAAAAAAGAATTTTGGACAATTATCCACGAGCTTTGTTTATGCCATGTAACGCGCATACATCAAATTTGGTCATTAATGATGCTGCTAAAGTTTCATTTGCAACACTTGATTTTGTTAGTAATGTATCAGCAATATACAATTTTTGTTCTAGTTCTCCATTTAAATAGCAAATTTAAAAATAAATGAAAAATCTTTAGCAGTGAAGCAATTTAGTGAAACTCGATGGGAACCAAGAATAAAAGCTATTAGACCACTGCGAAATGAATTATGTGAAATTTATGACAGCCTAATAGAAGTAGCTGAAAATAGTTCAACAGCAATATCTCGACATGAAACTGAATGTTTGGCAATGAAAATTAAATCTTATAAACTTATTTGTTCAACAATAATATGGCATGAAATATTGGGAAAAGTAGATTGGGGAAATGATGCAGAAAGTTTCTTGGCAGTTCATGTTCTGACTCAATTAGTGAAGTTTTGAATTTTTTTAAAAATATCAGAAATGATGAAAGTTTCGAAAACTATTTGAAGCTGTGAACTGTGTGAAAAAAGTTGAAACTGAACCAAAATTTTCTGCTGATGTTAGTCTACGTCGCCGATGTTATCATAAAGAATTTAACGATGAAGGAGATAAAAATATTCAATTTAGCCCAAAAGAAAATTTCAAAATTTATTTTTTCTATACAATACTAGATACAACTAGTTCATCGTTTACCACTCGATTTCAATCTTTGTCATATTTTGAACAAACTTTTGGATTTCTAATTAAATTTATAGAATATATATAAAAAAGTTGTTTCGATCTCCATAATAAATTTAAAGATGGTGATGACTCATATGATATTAGTGGTGAAGAATTGTATGAAGAATTGCTTTCTTTGAAAATTATTATAAAAGATAGAAAGCAACCCGAAGATTTGAAAATTGAATTCCCTTTAAAATGCAAACTTCGCACTAATGTAGTATGAAAAGTTTTAGAGTAAAAAAAGTATAAAATTACAATAATTTAAATAATTGCATTATTTTTAACGTAAAATCTCAATTAATTTAAAATAATTCTTTTTAAATTTTCTTTTAAAAACATGTATATGTGTATATTCATACAAAATTCACAATAATATATAGTTAACAAATCAAAAAGCAAAGTTAAAACAAGATGTTTTGATACGTATATATTTATGTTCTTGATGAGAATTATATAAACAAAATTAATTAAATTGATACATGGGCTGATACAGTTTGATGTTAAACTAAACAAAATGACCAAGAGTGTAAACATATTTTTTTACTTTAGCGTATACGTTATATATTGTTTTATAAAACTAAATTCACATAGATTCTATTATTTATACATTCCCGTGAAATTTTATGTTTACATATATATTGATAATATTAAAACATATTAGATGATAATTATACAAATTTATATTATTCATAAATATTATTCTTATTATTATTTAATAATCAATGTATATCTAATCACTTTTATTATATGCATGTATATAATCTTTATCATTCCCATCAAATTTAAAGTTTTCCCCTCTATTTTTCTTTGAAAACGTTTTCCAATGCTCTAAAATTGCAATTAATAAAATGAAATAAAATGATTTTCAATTTATCGTATTTGCGTAAATAATATATTTAAAACAGAAAAACTATAAAAAATAAATAGTTAGTAAATATGTGTAGATAAAAATGTTAAAAAATAAAACTAATTTTAAATGCAATAAGAAAAAATTTAAAAGAATCTATTCTACAAAACCATCAACATATTGAGAAATAACTGTTAAATTTATAAAATCAAATCAGCTGAGTTGAAATATTGAAAAACATATGCTCATTTTTGGCTGAAGCTGACATGTAATAATTAATATGATAATGTATTAGAGAGAAAGAGAAAGCAATACCAAGCTGCCAATCTATATTTTATTTATCTATGGTACATACATATTACATATAGCAATGTATGTATGTATAAACTCACAAATAGAATCAAATTTTGTTTTTAAAATTTTTTTTTTTAAAAGTATTCTATGTTTTCTATATGTATGCATGAATATACATACATTGGAATCAATTATAATAGATAACAAAAATATTTAAAAAATTAATTACTGTAAACTGTTGTTTTATTATAGAATATTTTTTATTAAAAAATTAGCAATCAATAACAATATATAATGGTGTACATATGTATGTATATCTATACCTTTTTTCAGTCAAATTCAGCATTTTTCCAAACAAATTGAACATTTTGTCAAACAAATTAAAAATTTTTTTTTATCAAATTAATCCTTTTTTAAACAAATTAAACATTTTCTCAAACAGTTTTTTTATTTTTGTAAAATGATATATTTCACATTTAATAAATTAAATTATCAATTTTAACAGAGATTTGTTTTAGTAAAAATAAATAATTGTTTTAGATGTCAAAATTTAGTTCTTCTCTGAAAATTATTTTCAAAAAGAATAAAAAAAAAATAAAAAAAGTGTCTAATTTGAAAAAGAAATTGTCTAATTTGTTTGACGAAATGTTCAACTTGTTTGGAAAAAGGTGTATACATTGTTTATGCTCAATTCATAATCAAGTCGTTATTTAAAAAAACATGATATTTGATCATCTAATTTTTTATTTCTTTCTCAAATTTTAATAAAAAATTTTAAACTATGGATTGGATAATATAAACAAAACACTAAACACATAGAGCTTCATGGGCGCAAATTTTACAAATTTTTTCCTTCATTTTCATTGTTTCTTAATATTTATCTGGAGGCAACAAAGATGAATTTTGTTGGTGGAAATTTTTTTATTTTGAACAAACCTTCTCGACCTAAAATTTTATTGATTTGTATGTGTTTTTGTTAAATTTAAAGAACAATCTAGACAGGGTCATTTTTTAAGAACTTTGTTAATACGTCACAAAACACAACCCTAGAGTAATCATATAAGTAGAGTATTCACGTAGAACAATATTTGTTAATCATTTTCTTCTAAAAATCCCGTCCCATTTTTCTCAAAACACGAAAATGCCGTCCCATTTTCACTCACTGCCCCCAAAACACTAATATATAATATAATCGAAACTCAATTATTTTTACTCAAAATTTTTTATTTATTGAGGAGAATATTTCATACAATGCCTCTATACTTCTAGCCTATTCACAGAACGATTTTTCCGGAATTTTATCGAATTACGATTTCGTTTTAAGTTTTGTTTTAAGTTTTGCTCTCCCAGTAACTAGGCTAGGAGTATAGAGGCATTGTTTGATAATTTGAAGAGTATACACATACGTATTTACTTTTGATTTATATGAAAAGTGTATATCGTATATGTGTTCACCATATATTTACATATCTAATTCAATATAAAAAATATATAAAGAAAAATGTAAACAAAAAAACACAATTAATCGCAAAGATAATGAATGAAATTTTATACATACAATAATAGGTCAATGATAGAATAATATACTTAATCCAGAACAAATTTTTAAAAATAATCGTAATAAAAGAATAAAATTTATTAGTTATGCATTACAAATCGTGAACTTTGTACGGAATACCGTTTTGTTTTCTTTTCTCAGAAGTTGGTTAAAAATCGTATTTCTATTTCAGATGAAATAATTTTTGAAGAAATAAAAACAGCCAACAATCCATATAAAGAATAAAATGTTCAGTTTTACTTTTTTTACTTACTTTTTTAAATTTTGATAGCTTGTTTGTTTGTTTGTTTGTATTCATAATTAAGTATATTATGTATTCATATATATACTATTCATATTATCATCTACGGTAAGAAACAGACAAAATTAACAAAATCAAAATTGCTGAAAATTTAAAAATACATGTAGGTAGGTACCTAGTTTTCAGTATACTTTTCAATAGAAATAAAAAAATATGTGTAGATGTATAGTAAGAAGTCTCATCTCAAATAAATTTGTGGAAAAAAATTTTTTATACTACACGCCTGATATTGAGACCCTATGGAGGAAGAGAAAAAGGGGTGAAGAAAACAACGAAAGCAAAATTCTCATTTTTATTTATTTCAATTTAATCTCTCCATTCATTCTACCATTTACTAAATTTTTTCCATCTTTCTATGAAAATAATTTATATTTTACACTAGTTGTTAGTGCTACCCTACAATGTTCATCGTTGTGTATGGTTTATCGCATTAAGGCAGGTTTATGTATGACTTTAGTTTTCATTGTTTTCTTTCAACTACATTCTTGTTGTGTAAGTTTTATAAGTTGTTTGTCCGAGTGTCGGCAGTCGACTCGACACTATCAATCTCTATTCTTCAGTTTCTCTAAATGCCAGCAGTGCTAGAGCTAGACTGCTAGTACTATTTATATTATTATTCTCTGACTATGTATGTATATATACATTACACACGACACACTGCAAAAAAAAGAGAAAAACAAATTTGTTCACATATCAAAATAATTCTCAATTTATTTATATGGTATAAAAATAGTAGTATACTCCTCATACGCGTTTAATCATAGTCATAGATAGTAGAGTAGAGATATATTCACTTATACACATGACATAAAAAGCATATATGATATTTTATTACGATTGTATAAATGAAATGAAATTCGTAATTTGGCCTTGAGCATTTACTTGCAGTTATTTTTGTACATTAGTTGGTATTTGGCAAATTTGTTAACAGTAAAATTTGTAATAAAAAAATCAATTTAAATTGATAATAAAATAAAAATAAAGTGAACTAGTCCTATTAATTTGAGTTTAATTTTTGATGAAAATGAGGAAACCTTTTCAAAAATCAGGAATAAAAAATGTTGTGTTTGTGAAAAGTCAAAACGGAATTTTTCGGATATTAGATTATTTAAATTTCCCTCACACGATTCTGTTTTTGGTCAGATATGGCTAGACAAGTGTAATATATCTGAATCTCAGTTCAGCGCCAAAAACCTTTTTATTTGTAGCAATTACTTTAATTCAGGCGATATTGGCAAGTCAGTGAAATTTTTTAGAATTAATGTTAGAACATTCATTCGTTATACCGGGTGTTCCAGAGCATGCGTATCAGCTTTTTAAGAGGGGAAGGAGCCGTTATTTTAAAATTTAGAAAAAAGTTTGTTAACTAAATCGGGGGTGCTTTATCGATTCGTAATATTTTCAACTTTCGGAAAGGACCGCTAATCGGTTTTTTAAGATCAAAAATCGCCGAAATTGACCGAAATTGAGATTTTTAAATGGGAAGGGGTACTTTTTAATGCAAATTCGGATTCTACATCAAAAAATAAGAAACTTTTGTAAAGTAAATTTTTTTTTTTTGTTTAAACTTTGTAGGAACCCAAGACTGAGATAATAAATATGATAACATGAAGATCAAATTAATTTATAAAAATGATTATCATTAATTTTAGTTTACCAAAGGAAAATATTGAGCATTTTTGTTTTATTGTTATTAAATTTGAAGAAAAATACTAAGAAAACAAAAAAAAATCATTTAACATAATTTCCTTATTTTTTGTGTAGAATCTGAATTTGCATTAAAAAATACCCCTTCCCATTTGAAAATCTCGATTTCGGTCAATTTCGGCGATTTTTTATCTTAAAAAACCGATTAGCGGTCCTTTCCGAAAGTTGAAAATATTACCAATCGATAGAGCATCCCCGATTTAGTTAACAAACTTTTTTCTAAATTTTAAAATAACGGCTCCTTCCCCTCTTAAAAAGCTGATACGCATGCTCTGGAACACCCGGCATATCTAGGTAAGAAAAAGTTAAAGCTCAATGCAGTTCCTTCAATGAACTTAGCATATGAACAAAATGATTTTGAAAACGATTTGAATTTTTTAAATAATAATTGTTCTCTTGAAAAAAGAAGACGTTCAAGTGAAAATCAAGATTTTTTAGAATTCGCATGCAATAATTGTGAAAAATATGTAAAAGCTCCAGATTTCTATAAGAAAAAACTTGATGAAACATTAAAAAAATATAACCTTTTAAATAAAGTAAAATCTTTGAAAAATGTTCATAAAAAAAATTTGGAAAAACATCCTAAGAAATGCAAAACCACCATAAAGCATAAATATCAAGAACTCCATTAATTTAATACATTACATGAGTAGAGAATCAAAAACTTTTTGTAAACTTCTTTTAGATAGTAGAACGAAAAAAGCTATCAGAACCATAGTTGAAATTGCTGGATTTAAAACAATTAGCAATGACATCGCAATATCAACAGTAAATTTCATATTAATATTCGATAAAATTTTTGATTGTTTAAATAGTGGTCCATTATTTTTTTCACTTATATATAGTTTTTTCTTTCATTAACATCTACAGCTAACTTACATGATAAATTCACAAAATAATATAACAAATTAATTCAAATTTCGTAGCCTAGTACTTTAATGATATATATATATATATAATATATATATATATATATACAAATAAAATTTAAACTATACAGTAGTGAATTCACACTAGTGATGTATAGTCATTTAAGTCATTCTTAATTTTACTTAAATTTACTTTTCCAAGAAATTAATTTTGTGGTCCAACAAAGATTAATACTAATTTAATAATAATTTTTAATCTAATGAAATACAATAGAAATTATGTAAGTTATTTTTTTTTTTTTTTTTTTTTTTTAATAATAAAATTTGTTTATTGCTAGAACATAAGTGGATAAGTAGAGTCATAAGTAATTTAAAATTTCTTTGAACATAATTTTATCATATATATCTATATTGTAATCGCAATCTAAGTAAAATCTAGCGTGTATTAAAGAAGAGCACAAGAAGAGAATTTCTAAGCAAGGTACTTCAGGTCAGATATATTATTACTGATAAACCATTTATAAAAATAGATTTCACAAAATTTAAATGAAAAGCGACTTCTAATTGTTCCAGTACAGTTTGAAACTAGAATAAATAATCTAATTGACGTAATTTAACTTAGTAATTCAATCTCGTAATAATTTATATTTAAAAGCCATTTTTTACAAAGTTTAACAAATTTATTTAAACAATTTGAATTTTTTATATTCATTGGAAGATTATTAAAGTATTTTGATGCCATATTAAAGTAAAACTTCTCATAGTGTGTCTTATTACAGAAAGGTATATTGACTATCATTCTATAATTTATTCTTAAGTTATACCAGTTTGAATTGCGAAGTCTCAAATGATGTTTGTCCTTGTAAAATTTAGTTAATGAGTAATGAGCAAAGAGGTGTTTGACAGGCAGTATATTTAGTTCTTGGAATAGAGGCCAACAACTGAAGGTTCTATTTTTAAAGTACATGACACGGAGAATACATTTTTGAGCTTATAGTAATGGTTCAATTGTATTGAAATATGAACCAACCCAACTAGTTATACCATACTTTATTTTAGAGTAAACCAGAGCATAATAAATATTTAATGAAAGCCTTTTTGAACAGTATCGTCTCAATATATAAAATTTTCTAACAGATAGTAACATATATTTATATAAGTTATCTAGATGAGGTTTCCAATTTAAATTTTTATCAATAATTATTCCCAAGTACTTGTACCTTTCATCTTGTACCTGTTATCTTACCTTTAAAAGATTGCAGAAAATAGAATTAATATAAATTAAGAATAACAGTGGACCTAACACTGAGCCTTGAGGTACTCCAATGTTAGTAGTTTTGAGTTGACTTACTATATTATTTAGCTTAACTTTTTGAGTTCTATCTCTCAAATAAGAAGTTAAAAAGTCTAACATAAAACCTCTAAAACCCACTGACTCTAATTTGTTTAAAAGAAAAAATCTGGTGATCAATCATATCAAAAGCTTTGGAAATGTCAATAAACAGAGCTGAAGTACATTTTTTATTGTTTATACTCGAGTATAACTCAGAACATAATTTTAAAATTGCACCTTTAGTGCATTTACCAGGTAGAAAACCAAATTGTTTTTGATCAAAAAATTTTGATTCAAATAGAAATTTTAATATTCTTATTTTAATTAATTTTTCAAATAACTTTGCTAAAGAAGGCAAAATTGAAATAGTCCTGTAATTACTTAACAATAGCTTAGAACCTTTTTTAAATAGAGGAATTATTTCAGCACTTTTCAGAGAGTTTGGAAAACTTCCACTATAAATTGATAAATTGAAAATGTGACTTAATACTTCTGATATATAGAATGCAGTTTTTTTTAATATTTAATTATTTATATTGTCAGACGTACATGATTTTTTATTATTTAGTGACAAAATAGATGACATTACTTCATTTGGTGAAATATCCAAAAGATTTTAACACAAGTTTATCATTTTAAACACTGTCATTGTTTAGTCCACACAAGAACAAGAAAAATAAGTCTGAACAAGAAAAATAATTTGGAAATTCTATTGAGAACACAAAATATTGATGTATGTCTCTTGACAGAAACACATATGACAGAAAGTCATCGCTTAAAATAAATGACTATACATGCTACAGCGCAAACCATCCGAGTAATACACCCAGAGGTGGTAGCTCAATTTTAATAAAGAAAGATATTAAGCACCACGAGGAAGTTAGTCTAGAAATAGATGAATTCCAACTAATCGTGCTACGAATTATGTCTGTTAAACAAAGCCTTTGTGTCGGTGCATTATACTGTCCACCCAAATACAACATAAAGAATAACATGTTTGAAGAAATTCTTAAACTACTTGGCGAAAGATTTATCCTGGGAGGTGACTACAACGCCAAGCACATAGATTGGGGGTCTAGAATAACCTCTACGAGAGGAAGAGAGCTAAGAAAAGCTATAAAAGAAAAAGGCTGCATTTACCAATCTACCGGTTAGCCAACCTATTGGCCAACTGATAGAAATAAAACTCCTGATCTGCTTGATTTTTAATAACAAAAAAAATTTCACCCAATTATATTAAGCTAGAAGATAACCATGATTTGGACTCAGATCACTCTGCAGTCATACTAAGTCTATATGAAAAGGTTATTAAGAAACAGTCGAAACCTCTGCTAACGAACAAGACAACTGACTGGGCTAGCTTTAAACAAGAAATAGAAAACAAAATAAACATAAAAACAAAACTAAGATCCAAATGTGATATAGATTCTGAAGTAGAAAATTTTATTAAAATTATTCAAAATGCTGGATGGAATAATACAAAAAATTGTGAATATAAATCGGTAGGATTCAACTACCCTAGAGAAATATTAAATATGATAAAAATAAAAAGAAGAGCTAGACGCAGATGGCAACAATCGCGTGATCCGGCAGACAAAACTGTGCTAAATAGGTTAACTCAGAATCTTAAAAGAAAAATTAAAGATCTTAAAAATGAAAATTTTGAAAAATATATAAAAAATTTATCAGCTAAAAGAGAAAATAACTACTCGTTGTGGAAAGCAACAAAGAGTACAAAAACCTCGATCACTCAAATCCCGCCAATCAGAATGAAAAGCGGTGAATGGGCGAGAGATAATAAAAATAAAGCTGAAACATTCGCAGATCATCTTGAAGAAATTTTTTGTCCAGACGAGACAGATTCGGATGATCTCACTGAAGAAAATAATAATTGGCAAGAAAATGTTATATCACCATTTTCAGAGTGAAATAGTTGAACAAATTAAAAAACTTCAACAAAAAAGCTCCAGGTTTTGATCTAATTACATCGGAAGTCCTGAAAGAACTTCCGAAAAAAGCTATAACAATGCTAACACGCATTATAAACGCTGCTATAAGAATAAGGTATGTGCCGAATATGTGGAAAATAGCTGAGATAATTATGATACCAAAGCCAGGTAAGCCCATAAATGAGGTCAAATCCTACAGACCAATATCATTACTACCAATAGTATCAAAATTATTTGAAAAACTATTATTGATTCGAATGAGACCGATCATAGAAAATAGTAATCTGATTCCAAATTATCAATTTGGCTTTAGATCTAAGCACTCGACAATCGATCAAATTCATAGAATAACAGACATAATAGAAAAAGCTTTAGAGGAAAAGAAAGTATGCTCTACCATATTTCTAGATGTAGCCCAAGCTTTTGATAAAGTATGGCATCGACGCTTAATAAATAAACTAAACAATACGTAGATATACTCTCATCATATCTAGAAAACAGACTATTCAGAATAAAACAAGATGAAGAGTATTCTACTATTAGAGATATTAAAACGGGTGTGCCTCAAGGTAGTATTCTGGGTCCCATACTGTATTTGCTCTACACCAATGATTTACCAGAAATGGAAAATATAACTGTAGCTACATTCGCTGACGATACTGCGTTGATGGCAGTAGGATCAAATATTGACGAGGCTACAATTAAATTGCAAAGAGCAAGCGACAAGCTATACCTCTGGACAAAGAAATGGAAAATTAAACTCAATGAGTTAAAATCAGTACATGTAAATTTTACAAATAAAAAATTAGAAAATCAACCACCATTGGTAAATCTGAATGGGGTCAATATACCCCAAGAAAACAATGCTAAATACCTAGGAATGACATTAGATGTCAAACTTAGATGGAAAGAGCACGTTAAAAAGAAAAAAATTTAGCTTGAAAATAAGTATAGAGAAATGTACTGGCTCTTAGGTCGTAATTCTAAATTACCTATACATAACAAGATTTTGTTATATAATCAGATACTCAAACCGATATGGTTGTACGGCATACAAATATGGGGATGTGCCAAACAAACACATGTACTTTGTATACAAAAATTCCAAAATAAAGTCTTGCGCAACATGGTAAATACCCCCTGGTATGTTCGCAACAGTGATTTGCACAGAGATCTAAAAATTCCTTGCATAGAAAATGAAATAAAAAGATATGCAACAAAGCATATAGCTCGTCTGGAGGGACATGTTAACGTTGAGGCCACTCAATTGCTAGATAATCAAAATGATGTCAGAAGGCTTAAAAGAACTAAGCCACTAGATTTAATACTAGATAGAATTTCGTAAACTTTTTCTTTAAGAAAATCAAAATAGCAATAAATTAATGGTTAGTCCGTTGGACTAGTATTAATGGGAGGGGTGTGGTTTAGTCAGTAAAAATCTGGCACACAATGGAAGCTACGGGGCTCATTGTGTCTATGAAGATTCCCACCAATCCACGCAAAAAAAAAAAAAAAAAAAAAAAAATTGTTTAGTCCACACAAACATTTAGGTGAATATGCATGTTGCAAGTTTGTAGCAGAATTAGCAAAATATTCATTAAATTCATTTGTAATGTTGTAACGTTGAATTTTGTCAGAAATTTTTATTCCATTAATTTCAATTTCGTCTATAACAGAATTCGAAACTTTCTCATTCAAAATATTTTTGATCACTTCCCATTCCTTTTTAGAGTTATCGCTGTGTTTATTTAATTCTTCAGAAGAGTAGTTACTTTTGAGGTTATTAATTTTTTGCTTAACGATTTTACACAGATTTTTGAAATGCTGTCTCATACTTAGATTGTAAGGTTCTCTTTTTCAATTTAATCCAACTTTATTTTTATATTTTATCAAATTCAGGAGCTCGTCTGTCATCCATGGTTTTATTTTTTTATTTTTAATGGGATTAGAAATTTGAACTGAACAATTTCGCATATGGTATATAAGTTTATTTGCAAAAATGTCATAAGCAACAGAAGGGTTTAATTCCCCATACACTCTATCCCAACTTTCCGATTGAAGTGCACCCGAAAGTTTTAAAAAATCAATCTTGTTGGTAATTACACAATTGTTTTCGCAGTTGTCATTATAAGAATTTAAATTTTGAAATTTCAAAGAAATCATGTTGTGGTCACTTATACCGTAGTTACTTGAGTAATTGGCTCCAAATTAATATTTTCATCACATAGTTTTAAAAATATGTGGTTAATTATATTCCGATAATGTTTATCGTTGTGCAATTCAAAAAAATAACTTAAACTACAATTTTATAAATAATATCAAAGAATATTTAGATAAAATTTCACTAAGTAAAAAGAAAAAAGTGTATTTTTTGGAGGGTATGAAGATCACTCTAAACACAGTTCAGAGTTTGGCTGATGATATTTTCATGGAAGAATCAGAATGCTATTTTTTTAATGACCAAACGCTTTAATCAAGATGCTTTGGAAAATATTTTTGCAGTTATTCGACAAAAAGGAGGAAATAATGTTAATCCAACTTCGGCAGAATTAAACGGAATATTAGCTAGAATATTATCAATTAATATAATTCAATCAAGTTCTTCAAGTAACTGTGAAGATTATATAAACTTGATGTTTACGTTAAACCTTTAGCCAAATTCATTTTTAGTACAAACAGATATAGAGAATACTATTGCGATAGACATTAACTTTGAGAACGATGAATATGCAGAATACTTTACAGAAGATATTTTTGAAACATCCCAAATTCAAGCTATAGATATTAATTCGGTGAAGTATTTTGTGCGATATGTTGCATTTAAAATTTTACCGAAGTTAAATTGTGATACGTGTAATTCTATTGTAAAAAAGAATGACGAAGTATTAACATTTCCTTCAGAAATATTTATTTTTCAAAAAAATTACAGCTCCTCCTCGTCGATTTCTTTATATGGATTGTTGGCTGTTTATATTTCTTCAAAAATTATTTCATCTGAAATAGAAATACAATTTTCAACCACGTTTTGAGAAAAGAAAACAAATCGGTATTCCTTACAAAGTTCACGATTTGTAATGCAAAACTAATAAATTTTATTCTTTTATTACGATTATTTTTAAAAAAATTTTCTGGATTATGTGATTCTATCATTGACCTATTATTGTATGTATACAATTTCATTCATTATCTTTGCGATTAATTGTGTTTTTTTGTTTACATTTTTCTATATATATTTTTTACATTGAATTAGATATGTAAATATATGGTGAACACATATACCATACTTCATACACATACTTCATATAAATCAAAGGTACATACGTATGTGTATACTCTTCAAATTATCAAACAATGCATCTATACTCCTAGCCTAGTCACTGGGAGAGCAAAATTTCATACACAAAACTAAAACAAAACTTAATACGAAATCGTAATTCGATAAAATTCTGGAAAAATCATTCTGTGAATAGGCTAGAAGTATAGAGGCATTGTATGAAATATTCTCCTCAATAAATAAAAATTTTTGAGTAAAAATAATCGAGTAAAATAATTATATTTAAGTGTTTTGGGGTATTGAGTGAAAATGGGACGGCGTTTTCGTTTGTTGAGTAAAAACGGGACGGATTTTTAGAAGAAAATGATTAACAAATATTGTGAATACTCTACGTGAATACTCTACTTCTACGTGAATATTCTACTTATATGATTACTTATGGTACAACTCAAAAAAAGATTCAAAAATTTTTTTAGTATAAAAAGTCAATTAATTCATTAAAAGTATGTATGTATTAACAAAAATATTGCCGACAATTAAAAATAATCATAGTTCATATCAATCCCAGCACTTTTCAAAAAATCTCAATTTCCCACCTATTTTGGCTCTTCAATATTATTTAGTCATAGTAAGTAAATATGTAAATGCAGCTATGAACGCAACAAATAATTCTGATTTTAATTTTTTCATATAATGAGTAATAAGGTAATCCCAACTGCTGGTTAATTTAATTTAATTAAATCTTTAAATTCTTCAAAACTAAAAATTGTCCATATTTCTTCGTAGAGGAAATGTTAGATTATCTTATAAAATTAAAAGTTCTAAGAAATCCATCTGCGCAACAAGTTGGAAATATTTTTGCAAATATTACGAGCATGCATTTTTTACACAACAATATATTTTCAAATGGTGTAGCAGATCATGACAAGCATTTGGACATTATTGTTAAATTCTCGTTATGAAAATAATGACAAACGTAGAAAATTCTAAATTTGAAAAAAACCACTGTAAAACTGTGCATTTCTAAAGATATTCAAATAAGCGTTAACGTAATTTACCGTTAAAATATTTTATTTATGAGTTTATCAAAATTAATAATTAGTTTTAAAAATACTTTTAAACTCTGTTATAATTTCGATATATATGTACATGCATAAAAAATATTTTTTGTTTTTGCTTTTATAATAAGATAATAGTTTACAGTAAGAAAATTTGTTTACTAAATTATAATAACCGTATCGAGAGAAGAGAGAAAAAAATAAAAAGCAAGAGTGGCGAGGCAGGCTATTGAAAAAAATTGCCAGAAAAATTTGTTCTACGCTGGACTTCTATTATACTACTTTTTCTATGCTATTAGTAATTCATGGTTGTAATTTTTTAATAGTATTAGAAATGGGATTAGAAGTATAACAATTTGAAACATAATTTTTTAAACTACTACAAAAATTAAAACAAGCTTTCGAGGGATTAACTGTACTATAGACACTATCCCAGAGATTGAACGTTTAGGTTCTGAAATTATTGATAATAATCCATAAGAATAATCATCTACTTCAGTAGACCTCGATAAGGTGTTGATATTAAAGTCTTCCAATATAACTAAATTTTTTGACTTCGTGGCCATCAGAAACTCTGAAAATTCAGAAAGAAATTAATTTATACTAAATTTATGAAATCGATATACACAAACAAAGCAATATTCCATTCTATCTATCCCAACAAAAATGTTATTACATCACAGCATTTCAGATTAAAACTAAAAGTACCACATTTCAAATCATTTTTACAGTAAACTGCAACGCCAACTGCAGAATAGGAAGAATTGCAACAAGCATAGAACTTATGATTTGGAATAACAAAATAATCGACTTCAAAGTCAAAAATCCAAATTTCAGAAAAAAAGATTATGGCCCATATTCCGATAGTCATCTCATAAAAATTAAAATGACAAATGTCATATCATTTAAAAGATTTTTTGAGATTTCAACAGTCGGAAAAAATGAAATGAAATTTGAAATTTAAATGATGATTGTTTTGAAACGGGCAACACTTTTTGTTTTGACGTGTTTTTGTTATCTATACTTACAAAAGGGAAAGTTTGTTTGTTCGCTATACACACCCACAGTTTTAAAGATAGAGTTTTGAAATTTTGCAGTCTTTCATGGTCAAAAAGTACCGGACGGGGTACCTTTACAAATCCATCAGATTACAGGTTCGGGTTGCTGTCTTACAACTCCTAGCAAGTCTCAAGAATTTTTTTTGAAAACCAATTGTGTTACAGGTATGAAAATTTACATTAAAATTCTCTTTCGCAAATAAAGAAATACAACTTCCACTGATTTCGAAAATTTGAACTGGTTCGGGTTGCTGCCGTACAGCTCCTAGAACGTACGTCTCAGGAATATTTCAAAAACCAATAGTGTTACAAGCATGTAAATTTACACTTAGATACTCTTTTACAAATAAAGAAATTCGACTGTTACCGATTTCGAAAATTTGGACTGGTTCGGGTTGATGCGGTACAACTTCTAGCACGTACGTCTCAGAAATATTTTAAAAACCAATTGTGTTGTAGGCACGCAAATTTACACTTAGATACTCTTTCACAAATAAAGAATTACGACTTCCACTGATTTCGAAAATTTGGACTGGTTTGGGTTGCTGCCGTACAACTTCTAGCACGTACATCTAAGGCATATTTCAAAAACCAATAATGTTACAGTCATGAAAATTTATACTTAGATACTTTTTTCCGAATAAAAGAAATTCGACTGCTACCGATTTCGAAAATTTGGACTGGTTCGGGTTGGTGCCGTACAACTCCTAGCACGTACGTCTAAGGGATATTTCAAAAACCAATAGTGTTACAGTCATGAAAATTTATACTTAGATACTCTTTTCCGAATAAAAGAAATTCGACTGTAACCGATTTCGAAAATTTGGACTGGTTCGGGTTGCTGCCGTACAACTTCTAGCACGCACGTCTCAGGAATATTTCAAAAACCAATAGTGTTACAAGCATGTAAATTTACACTTAGATACTCTTTTACAAATAAAGAAATTCGACTTCCACTGATTTCGAAAATTTGGACTGGTTTGGGTTGCTGCCGTACAACTTCTAGCACGTACATCTAAGGCATATTTCAAAAACCAATAATGTTACAGTCATGAAAATTTATACTTAGATACTCTTTTCCAAATAAAAGAAATTCGACTGCTACCGATTTCGAAAATTTGGACTGGTTCGTGTTGGTGCCGTACAAATCCTAGCACGTACGTCTAAGGGATATTTCAAAAACCAATAGTGTTACAGTCATGAAAATTTATACTTAGACACTCTTTTCCAAACAAAGAACTTCGACTGTAACCGATTTCGAAAATTTGGACTGGTTCGGGTTGTTGCCGTACAACTTCTAGCACGCACGCCTCAGGAATATTTCAAAAACCAATAGTGTTACAAGCATGAAAATTTACACTTAGATACTCTCAAATTCACAGCATTGGCAGCAGCAGTGCCAAGTTCAAGAAATTGAGCAGCCTCCAGCAAAAATAGGTTCGGGTTCCATCTCACAAAGCCCTCGATTTTTTTTTTGTTTTTTACTTGTCTTCAGTAAAATGGCTTATAGGCTCGTTGCAAACAAGTGATCCCAAGTGTCGGGACGGAAGACCTTAAAGTTTGTTTTTTTTTTGTCATCAGTGCAATGACCCTTAAATGTGAAGAAGACAATAGGTCCGAGGACATAGGAATTGAGGCCGAAACTCTATATCACCGGTTTAAATTGTATTTTTCTGGCAAAAGATTATTGATAATTATTATAAATAATTTTTAAAAAAATTTCGTATTGGTCCGACAGTCCGGAAGTCGGAACCAAAGGACCTTGAGCCTAGGACCTCGGAGCTATTGTCTTCATCACATTTAAGGGTCATTGCACTGATGACAAAAAAAAAACAAACTTTAAGGTCTTCCGTCCCGACACTTGGGATCACTTGTTTGCATCGAGCCTATAAGCCATTTTACTGAAGACAAGTAAAAAACCAAAAAAAAAATCGAGGGCTTTGTGAGATGGAACCCGAACCTATTTTTGCTGGGACTGTTCAATTTCTTGAACTCGACCCTTTCCACCAGTCACCACCTTGAAGATTTCTTTACTTTTTTCATGTCAATTAAAACATAAACTTATAAATTTAAAATAAAATACTTACGATTTTTTTTGTAAATTCATTTTTTAAATTTTAAGCAACAAAATTTTTCAAACAAACATAAGCCTTTTTGACAATTTTCAAAATGACAAAATTTGTCATTTTATCCGAGTATATTGATAAAACGCGACTATCGAAATTGGCTTGTTTTAATTTTTTATGATTTTTGTCATTTTTTACGGCTATTGAAATCGTAAAATTTGTATTTCATAAAAAATGACAGTGACATGACTATCAGAATATGGGCCTATATCAGTTAGATTTTGAAGAAAATTTAAATAAGAGACTAAGTGAATATAATTTTTTCTCAAACTTGTAATATTTTGATGCAAAATCAAAATTTCCAAAGCAATTATTTAGAGTAAATGAAGGTGAAAGGTTTGGGCGTTGAGAATTATTAACAGACATTAAGTGAAAACAACGTAATAATGAAAATTGTTAATTAAATTTTAGTAAAATCCTCAAGACTAGTTATTTCTAACCTATCGTCATCTTCCTTTTTTCTAATATAAACAGTTGAGTTCCTTATCCAAAGATATTTAAAGGCTTTCTGTTTCTATAAATCACGTGGTTTTTGATATAGCATTCTAATAAATGGTGTTAATGTAACATTAATGTAAATCAATTTGTTTTCGAATTCCGCTCCAGACATTTTTTTTTATTATTTTGACTTGTTACGCATTAATTAATGTTTAACCTCCATATCCAGATTAACACTTACAATATTTTTTATATTATTATTTTTGGAATTTTTTATAAAACAATTTATGGTACAGTCATTCATAAGGATTTCCAAACTCGAAAAAAGTGTAGCAACTTTAGTAGTTACATTATATTTATTTACATTTGGAATACCCAAAATATCGACAAACTTTCTTTTATTTTGTTGTTCGAATTTATTAACTCGAGACTCCAGTGAGTTGACCCTTTTTATTAACAAATCTTTCTCTTTTCATAATTTAATAATTTGAACATTGTTTTCAGCCAACCATTTCAAGGTTGAGTTTATATAATCAAAGCATGGTAACCTTGTCATCAAGGCAAGCAGAATCGTTATTTATTAGTTATTTATTAGAGTATTAGCAAAGATTATATAATTATATAATCTTTGGTATTAGTTACTGCAGTATCATTACCTTTTGTAGGAGAACGCACTGACATTCTCCTCTGCTTTTTACAAATGTCACAGATAAAATTAACATTGTTTTTTTTTTATAAATTCAAAATCAGCTGGAAGAATATTGGCGCATTTCAAATGAAAATACTTATTACATTTCTTACACTGAATTTTACTGGCATGAGTACGTTTGATTTCTACTCCACAATTGCAATTCATTTTTGATTACTTAGATGCTGTATAATATACAACGAATTAGAATTAAATGGAAGTGGCTATCCCATACAAAAATACAAACATTTTGTCCATATTTTTTTAGTACTTCTCTTTCTGTTTGGTTTCCAATTGTCAAAAAAAAAATTTTTTCAGTGCTAGGCCAATATAGTTTTTTTAAGTAGAAAATTAGTAAAATCTTTGAGTATGAATAAAATAAAAGGTATCAAAATATAATCTTAATAAAAATAACAATGTTTTTTCAATTTAAACTTTCTTTTACTTTATTACCGTATTCTATTATTACACAGAAAAGTATTGCTGTTAAATTATTTGAAAAAAAAAAAATCATTCATGTTTCTGAAATATTGAAAATGTAGCAGTAGTGTGTAATATATGGATATATGAAATTTTCAAAAAGTACGAACACTAGCAATGAAGTAGGCAAAAATAAAATTTGTTATTGTCAAATAAATATTAAAAAAAGTCAATAAAATTTTTGATTTTTATTATAAATTGTTAAAAAATTACAAATTTTAAGGAAAAATGGAACGTAAAAGGAAGATTTGTATCATTCCAGGCTGTAAGTCTCATTTGGAAAAAGAAAATTACGTGTCTTTACATATTTAAGTATTATATTTTACATCTTTTGAATTTTTAAAAACTTCTAAACAAAACAGTGTAGTATTAGGATAATTTAAATATCCGGACAAAGAAATTTTTTTTTTGAATATCATTTTAAATATTTATTTTGAATATATTGGACTATATATATATTTGAATATATTTGATATAATTTTAAAAAATGTATATATATGTTTTAGTTTCCCAAAAGACGATGGTTTGAAACAACGATGGATTGAAGGAATTCAAACTGCTTGTTTATTAATAAAAAGTATTGCAGAAATTTATTTTAATACACGAATACATTATTCCTTAAAACTACATAATGAAAGAAACAGTGTAAGAAATAAACTAACAAAATTAATCCATTTCAAAGGGCACTAATCTATATTTTCTAAAAGAAACTTTAAAAGTGTAAAAAATGATTGCACATAGTCCATATTGTAAAATGAAGTGGAATAAGCCTCTTGGGGAAACCATTTTAAAAAAAAACGCTCCTATTTCTTTACTTCAATGGTGGTGTGGAAAAAAGAAAATGTTTTGATACAAATATATTAATAACATATTATTTACATATTTATAAGTATAGGATAGACAATCGGCAATAATAAGTTTATATAATTTTATATAATAAATATCAAATATGTAAAAAATTTTATAATCAATCTATTGAAAAAACTTATAGAAAAGAATTTAAAATATAAAAAAAAGAATAAATATTTTAAAATTCAAAACTAGAAAGCGCTGTATTTCTCATATTTTTTTCATATATGTATTAATAATAAATTTTGATTAATTTATCCATTATTGTTAGATATTTTTACTCATCATATTTTTAAAAAAAATTTAAGTCAAAATACATACAAATTGAGGCATATTAAATTCTGAGCACTATCCTGTTTATTTATCAAAATAATTTCCATTAAAAAGAGAGAAAATATATTGAACGAATATATTCGTCTATTTCTGTTTTTTGACAATCGGAAATACCAAAGAAAGAGAGGAATATACCCAAAACATTGGACACTTTTTTGTATGGATAGCCACTTCCATTTAATTCTAATTCGTTGATAATATATAAAATTAAAAAAAAAATAAAAAACAAAAAGTGTGATGAAATAGTTCTACACGTTTGCTATCAGGTTAAAAAATATTTGAGTTGAGTGACAGCTGTGTAATGTGTTGTGTACTAATGTATTGTAAGATTTATTTAATATTCGAAAAGAAGAAAAGTAAGGTATACATACATATTAAATTTAAGTATCGAAAATAATTATGGTAGTTTCTCTTTCTCTACCAGATTTTAGTTTGTTTTTAGCTGTTCTTCTGTTAACGTTCGGTATTAGTTTTACGCGGGCACAAAGCGACGATGATGAATTAACAAAATTAAAAAAAATCAAATATAGCTAGTTGAAATTGATTTGCAAATATAGTTGAATTCAATATTTGATTCGATATTTCATATTTTTTTTAAATTCTTATTAATTATTTCAACGTTAAATTTTTAATTTATTTTCTTAAAATATGCAATCATTATGTTAAGTTCATTTATGTAAAAAAAAAAAAATTCAAAAGTTTATTGTTTAAATCATTTTGTGTTTAACCAATATAAATAATAAGCATCAAAATATACTTAAGCAAAAGATTTATGTACCTAATAGAAATTATTCAAAAAAGAGTTTATTGTCTGATTTGTTTCTTCTTATTTTGTGTTCAATAATTAAAAATCAAATAATAAGCATCACAAAAATTTGTTTTTTCTTTGTTTTTTATATTTTACACTGTAAATTACAAATAAAATAAAAAAAAACGAATGTGTTAATGTTCGTCTTGAATTTAGTTGGTTCATAAATATAGAATTTATCATGTTTGGGAACACATAAGATGGAATTTGCTTCCACATTCGGGATGTTGTGGTTAGAAACGAATTTCCATAACTTGTATTTTGCCATCTAGGGCTTTCTCGGTAATATAAATTTAATTTCCACTGGACATGTGCTGATATGTATAAAAAAGTGAGAGAGCTCCGACTATCCGACGATGTCCAAGGGGAGCAAGATGAGCTGTGACATTCGGATCATTGATTAGACGAATAGCCCATTTTTGGACGTTATCCAAATGTTTTAACGCAATACAAGAAGTGCCAGCCCATATGTCAGAATTGTACTCCATTTTGAGTCGTATGAAAGCTTTATAGATTTTCAAGAGGTTACAGGGAGAAGTAAGCCTTGCAGCGGCTAAGAAAACTTAAGCATTTGACTGCGTTTTTTGCAACATCAAATATATTATTCCAGATCATTTTTCGATTTAGGTGGATACCTAATCGAATTAAGCTTTCAAACCGCTGAAGTTTATCTTCCTGAAACAAAAGAGTAGGATCAAAAATGGAAATTTTTGTGGAGATTGTACAGCTGTAAACAGTTTTAGAAATGTTAAACTCGACCCTGTTTTTTAAGCTTCAACTAGCTATTGCGACCAAATCATGGCTGAAGGAACTGGCAATGATGTCTCTTTTGGTTGACACAGCGATAGATGTAGCTTCATATTTTTTATGAAAATCGTAGGAGGCTACTAGAGTGCTGTCGTCTTCAAACCTGTGGATTGGATTGAAAGTGGTTTGGAGCAAATCATTTATAAATATAAGAAATAACGTAGGCGCGACAACTGATCCTTGGGCAACACAAGCGTTTCGCAGATTTGAATCATAAGATTCGAAAGGAAACCTTCAATCCATTTGAGAAAAGAGGGACCCAGACCTATAGCTTGACATTTTACTAATAATGCGTTATGCCATACTCGATCGAAGTTTTGGTTTTTTATTTTTTTTTTAAGTTAAGCCAAACTAGGTTTTAAACGGTACCTTTATACACGAATCTATAGCTTGGACTAATTGAGGATTGTAGAAAGAAAAATGTCCCTTTGACCAGTAGGAACATTTTGAATAAATTTATTAGTATTACTTTTGATCTTTTGTAGATTGTTCGTATGTATATTTTGCATTGGGGCAACACCTTTGTTTGAACATGGTTCCACATTCGAGGAATTTTGACTACAAACGAATTCCCATAGCCAGTTTTGAGCCACCTTAGAATTTGCACTGTTTGAGAGGTGGCATTAGGGTTTTTATTTCATCTGAACAAGTATTTAAACCTACGAGATATCTATAAAATAGGGAAAATGCTCCAACAAATGGTACAACGGAAGATGTCACATTCGGGTTGTCAATAAGACGACACGCTTCTGAACTTTGTCAAGAAAATTTAGTGCGGCTCGAGATGCACCGGCCCATAAATGTGAATTGTATTCCAATTTGCGTCGTGTGTATGATTTATAGATATTTAGCATGTTCTGGGGAGAAAAATACGTGTTGCAGCGGCTCAAAAACCCCAAAAATCTCGCGTCATTTTTAGCAATGTCAAAAATATGGTCATTCCATATCATTTTGTTGTTGACATTCATGCCCAGGATATTCAAGTGTTCGGCTCGTTGAATACGCGTACCCCCAAATAATAGGGTGGGGTTAAATGGGGTAGCTTTGTGCGAGACCAGGCAGCTTTGAGTTTTGTAGGTGTTAAACTCAACTCTATTACTTTTCCCCCAGCTGAAAATAATGGCTAAGTCATGGTTGAGCTGACCATCATGTTACGTTTAGTATTAGTATACCAGTTATGTAGCATGTGATTTTCGAGGAAAATCGAAGGATGCTACTAGAATGCTGTCGTCTGCAAAACTATGGATAGGACTGAAAAATGATTGGAGAAGATCGTTGATAAATATCAAAAAGAGAGTAGAAAGAGATTGCACAGTGGTTTAGAAATGGCAAGGGTAATGTGTCTCAGGACCATAGCTGGAATGTCATTAGGAGCAGGATCAGGATTTTCACCACAGTGCATGTTTTAAAGTAAACTCTTCTAAGGGAGAAGTCTACTTCAGTGAGAATTGGTACTTTTTTTTGTGTGGAATTATCTGCGAATAATTTTGCAAAAAGGTTTACTTTTTCAACTGAATCAGATATAATTCTGTCGTTGACAATCATCGGTCGGAATGAAGACCCAGAAAAATTTTGCTTAACAGTTTTGGCGAACGAACAAAATGTTTTACAATTTTTGGGGAGGCTTAGAATTCTTTGCCTCAACCTTTGTTTGTGCGAAAATTGTTTTATGATTTAACATTTATTACTGGCCACTTTATAATTCTTACAGGTTTTGCTGGACACATTAGCCCTGTATTTTACGTATGCATTTTGTTTCATTTTTAATGCATCACTACAAATGTTATTAAACCACGATGTGGAACTTTGCTTTTCGTTTTTATAAGAGTTTGGAAAGAAGACTTTCATTCCATTCAATATTACTTTACAAATAACATTCGCAGCGATGTCAACATCTTTACGTTGAAAACACTAATCTCAATCAAGAGCTTTTAAAAAATTGTTAAAACCTTCCCAATTGGCATGGTTGTAATGCCATACTAGTCCTTGGGGAGGCGCTTTTTGATTGGAGAGCTTGTTAAAGTAGAATTCAGTGCTGATAAGGCAGTGGTCCAATCCAGTGGAGAGTTAACAGACAAGTTGAGATAAATTGAAAAAATTTGAAAATAATTCAAAATGTTTGCTTTTTTGTGTAAAGAGATCTGTAAGGATGAAACTAAGAGTACTGAAGGAGATCTGTAAAGAGTACTGAAGAGGATAATATGCCTTGCAACGTGAATTTTAACCCAAGTATAGTGAAATAGTGTTGAAGACAATATCATTTCTCAAGTATTAAGCGATACCTCTATGGGGACGAAAAGCGGAACTAGTGTGTAGTTACTGACATTGTAATCAAAATCACCACTCAAAACTTGTATTTCGCTTATCGCTATTCGCATATTGCTGGTTTTTGAGAATGTAAATGGGACTCAACGGCATGCAAATTCCCTGAAAGTTCTCGAATGTTGCAAAACTCTACTTTGAAAATGGCAATTGTCCTCAATAAGAGATTGTATTAATAATATTTGGAGTAATTTAAGTATTGAGAAAAAAAAGGACAAAGAACAGAAATAAAAAACCAAAAATAAGAAAAAAAAATAAAGTGAAGTGAAAAGAGAAAAAAATTATACTATTATTTTAAAAAAATTATATTACTACGTTATTATAAATATAATTAATAATAACGTAATCCTCATGTTCACCACCGACTCAAATTAAAGCTCCACTGAAAATACATCTGCGAGTTCATTGTTATACAAACAACAGCTTTTATGACCCTTACCTAAGTCTACATATATTACAAGTCATGACACTGCAGAGAGAATACTCATTTTACAGGTAACATAGGAAAAATAAGGACCTGATTTTTTAAGTTTAAAAAACTGGAAAAATATAATTTTTTTTTCGAGTTTTGATCTAAAACGAAATTAAAATTTAGTATTCTTTCTATCGAATGGTAAAAAATACTTTAATGTTTTATTATAGAAAACTTGATTTAAAAAAAACCTTGCCATTTGAAAAAAAAATATTTACGCCTTTCAAAAGAGAGTAAACACAACAAATTATTTCTCTTCAGTACAATTTTTTTTTCACTATTTTTTATTAACCAACTATATATTTCTTAAATATTAAAATATATGTTATGTAATATTTTTTTATATAATTAAAGTACAAATTCTAAACTTTATTTTGATATTAAATTTATATTTTGTTATTTATATTAAATGCTCTAAAGCATAAAAATTTCGGCCAAATTTATAAAATTACTTCACAGCGTGCTCAAATTGGCTGAAAGGAAATACAGAATTTGAAAGGAAATTAAGAATGATTTAAGTGGCTATACATCACTAGTGTGAATTCACTACTGTATAGTATAAGTTTTATTTGTATATATATAAGAAAAAATTATTATTAGATATTTCCCAAATTATAATTTTTTTGGATTTTTTAAGTTTGTTTATTATAATGCGTTTGTTTATTTAATAAATAAGCCACATCAGTTGAATTTTTTCATTGCAATGTGAAATTATGAAGATTTAATTTAAATAAATTATGGATAAAACAAGAGTAATTATTATAGTAGTTATTATTATTATTGCTTATTATAATAGTAATTTAAATAAATTATTGATTGTTGAAAAATATTGATTTTAAAATGTTTATTTTTGTTCTTCCTTTATATTATTAATGTTTGATTGAATTTGATTAGTTTGACGCTTAATTAGTAAATATAATCTTATTCACAGTTATTATTATTTTAATAATATGATTATTTATTTTAGATTTTTCATTTTTTTATAAATTTATTTATTTTATAATAAGCCAAATTTGCTATTTCGAGGTTCGAATAGAATAAATTAATCCACATTCATTGTTTTCCGTGTTCACCGGTTAGAGTATAGTGGTGAATTCATGGTTATGACTTAAGGTAATTTACATATTGCGGTGGAAGTATACGCGAGTGCTTTTCGGTATTTTTTTATTTTTGATTTTGGTTAGTAAAAAACTCAAATTATTGATAATTTTTTAATTTATAATAAAGTAAAAATTTATTTTTTATTGAATGTGATAGACTGAATTAAAATTTAATAATTTTTTTTATAAATTGGTTCATTTCAATTGACTTAAATACATTTTTATTCTGCGTAAAAGATGTGTTGTGATTTCAAAAATATTTTATTTTAAAACGATTTAAGATTCACCTCAAATAAAAAAAATTACATTTACTGAACATTGACACAAATAGTGTCCCACATAACAAATTGTTTTTAGGGATATAAATCTTATCTTAGGGATATAATTTATACTTTAGATATACCATCACTTTAAGTTTCCACTTGTATTCACAACGATGATGTTTTTATTTATGTGTTTTTTTTTTTTTTTTTTTCCTGTTACTCCTCGTGGGAGCATAGGGCATCAACTTGCCTCCTCCATTGTTCTCTGTTGTACGCAATGGTCTTTATCTTCTTCCAAGTTCGTCCACATCTTTTCTCAGAAGTCGCAGTTCGACGCCAGGTGTTGTTGGGTCTTCCTCGCCTTCTGCGCCCTTGGGGATTCCATTCTAGAGCCATTCTTGTTATATTATTTGATGGTTTTCTTAGAGTGTGTCCTATCCATCTCCATTTTCTGCGCTTAATTTGATGCATTATCGGTTCTTCACCTGTTATCTGCCATAAGTCCTTATTGCTGATGGTGTTGGGCCAGAATATTCTGCATATTCTTCTTTGGCATTTGTTCGCAAATACTTGAAGTTTTTGACTGATGTTATTTGTCGTCATCCAAGTTTCACTGCCATACATAAGTGTTGACATTACACATGCTTTGAATATTCTCATCTTTGGTTTTCTAGTTATTTGGCCATTCTTCCATATTGGACTTAGTTCACCGAACGCAACTCTGGCCTTACGTAGTCTGTTGTTGACATCTGCTTCTGTACCTCCGTTTGTTGTTAGAATGTTACCTAGGTAAGAGAAGCTTTCCACATATTCGACTGTTTGACCTTCTATGGTTATGGTTATAGTGTTTGTGTTGGTGTTATTTATCCTCATGGCCTTGGTTTTGTCTATGTTAATTTCTAGCCCGACTCTGCGTGCTGCTTGCTGAAGTAGGTCTATTTTATGTTGAATGTCGCAGAATCTATGCGCCAGCAGATATATATCTTCCGCATAGTCAAGGTCCTCAAGTGTCCTTGAGAGATCCCACCTTATACCTCTTCCGGAGGAGCCCTTTTCTTTCATTACCTCATCTATTACAAGCGTGAATAGAAGTGGTGAGAGTGGACATCCTTGCCTTACTCCAGCATTTGTGGTGAATGTGTCGCTTATTTGTCCGCAGTGGAGAACTGCTAATTCTGCATCTTCATACAAAGCTTCTGATAATCTTATTAATTTTTCAGGAATTCTTTTTCTTCTTAATGCATTCCATATCGCAATGCGTTGAACCGTGTCGAAAGCCTTCTTGAAATCGATGAACAGGAGATATAGCGGAGAGCGCCATTCTACAGATTGTTCTATGATCAGCCGTAGTGTGTTGGTGTGATCTGTACAACTCCTTTCTGGACGAAATCCTGCCTGTTCGTCCCTTCTATTTTGTTCTATTTTAGGCTGTATTCTCCGATTCAGTATGGTTGCGAAAACTTTATATATGATGTTCAGCAGTGTTATACCTCTCCAATTATTGCAGCTTTTTAGGTCTCCTTTTTTGGGAAGTTTTACAATCAGGCCCTTTTTCCAGGATTTCGGTAGTCTTTCTTCCTCCCAGGCTTTCGTGATGTGAGGTTCTAATAATTCAGCGGCTAATTCCGGATCAGCTTGTAGCAATTCTGATGGAAATTCATCTATACCTGCAGCCCTGTTCCGTTTTAGCGTTATTATGCTCTCTTTAATCTCTTGTAAGCTTGGTGGTTCAGTGTGGATATTCAGTTCTGGACTACTCGGACTACTTCGGAATCTATTTATTGTGATGTTGTTGATGTTGCTTGTTTCCTGAAAGTATTCTTTCCATCTCTGGCGTTGGTCATCCGTATTAGAGTGTGATACCGTTCCGGTCTCTGATTGATTGGATTTTCGTGTGTCTGCGGTTAGTGATTTTACCTATTTGTAGGTATAATTCTCTGGGATTGTTTTGGTTTGCAGCTCTTTCCGCGTTTGTTGCGAGTTTCTCGAAGTGTCTGCGTTTATCTCTTCTGGCAGCTTTCTTTACTTGTTTCGCTATGTTTTTGTATTCTGTTGTTATAGCTCTTGTAATTCTGTTACAAGTACGCTGCTTAAGGTCACTTCTTCTCTTTATCAGTTCCCAAGTTGCATCACTGATCCAGTTTTTTCTCTCGTGTTTGATAGTGCCAAGTCATTGCTCTGCGATCTGATTTATGTTCACAACAAGTTCTTCCCATTGCTGTGTATTCGGACGAATTGTTTCTCTGATGGTCGTGGTCATGTTGGACTTGATTTCAGTATTTTGTAAAAAGTGAAGATTTAGCTGTTTTCTTCTATTGGGGTTGGTGTTGTAGCTTCTGTTGATTTTTAGTTTCAGCTTGAAGTCGCCTGTTACCAATTCGTGATCACTATCCATGTCAGCTCCTCTTCTGTTTCTCACATCTATAATTGAGCTTCTCCATCTTCTGCTTACACATATGTGGTCTATCTGGTTTCTGGCGTTGCCACTTGGTGTCGCCCATGTATACTTATGTACGTCCTTATGCGGGAAGATGGTTCCACCGATAGTGAGGTTGAATGTTTGGCATATTTCTATCAAACTTTCACCATTATTGTTTCTTGTACCGCATCCATGTGTGCCCATTACACTCTTAAGTCCATTGTTGTTTGATCCCACTTTTGCATTAAACTCACCCATTAGTATAATTATGTCTGATCTTCTAGTATTATTCAGGGCTGTGGTGACTTGTGCATAGAATTCATCTTTGGTATTCTCCTCTGCATCTTCTGTTGGAGCGTAGCATTGAATTATAGTGGTGTGTCGGAATTTGCACTTGAATCTTGCCATTATAACTCTATCTGAGATTGGCTTCCATGTTTCTAGGGAGTTTTTCATTCTTTTCGAGATTACAATTGCTACACCTGCTTCTGCTTTTGCTGTTTTCCCACTGTATATCATTTTGCTTCCATTAGCCGTGTTGCATTCTCCATTTCCATTCCATCTAACCTCGCTGAGCTCTATAATGTCTATTTTGTACATTGTCATCTGGTCTTCAAGTTGTGCACCTTGATGCTTCACGAAGAGTACGGATATTCCATTGTGCTAGCCGTGTCCTTTTTCATGTGCCGAGAATCATTTCTGTGTTTCCATTATATATCCGAGGCATTGTTTCTGTTTCGAGAATCGTAAGTTTTCACTAGGCAAATGATTAGTCTACCGTAGCTATCTGCTTGTGATATCTATCTTTAGTGTTTTTCCAAGCCATCTATCGGTCAAGTAGAGAGAACCGTGTCAAGTTTTTTTTTTTTTAGTTGCAAGCTGCCATTATGATTGAAAGCGAGAGACTCTTTTAATCACAACGATTGGTATACTTGTTATTTCTTAATTATATTGGTATTAATATTATTTTATATTATTATATATATTGTACTATATTTTTATATTATATTATAATTATATTATTATTAGAACCGATGTGGTGTATTGAAAAATCACTTTTTTTAGTGATTTTTTTTTATTTGAAATTTTTGGTTCTCACGGGGTTTGAACCCGTGTTTCATCGGTCGTTACATTACTATACTCGAGTGTTTTACCACTCGGTTGCCGACGCCACTCGGTATACAAGTTTCATTCATTTCTAAATAAAAATTATTAAAACAAGAATTAAAGCAGTGAATACATAAAATTTTTATTTGGTATTATCTGTGCAATTGTGTGAAATGATCGTTCAACAAAAACTTGTTTGTTGAATTCTCTCTTTTTCGTGAACACAGAAAGTCCCTTCCACAAATATGTTTGGGGAGTAAAAGTAGTTAACAGCATTTTGCTTTTTACCTTAGAATCATATTTTAAAAAGAACCAAACGAACATTATCGCTTACTATATATAGTCTTGCAGTGCAGGTCTTTCAATATCTTTTTTTTGGGTGAAGCAGGTATCGCTATGGTTGCAGTAAATAGCTCCAATAGTGTTGCTTATTCTGAATTTCCTTGAAAACTTGGATATTTTTTCTTCTTTTTAACGAATACTAATTGGAAATTTTACGTATTTGTTTCCATATACCTTTCAATTAAATGTGACACTGGCGATATGCATCATGAAACGGTTGCTTGGCTTACATTGATATGGTTGTTAGCACCAACTGGGCGTTGATATGTTCCAGTTGCAAAAAAATTTGCTACTACCAATAATTTCAAATAAAACAGTATTCTTGTATTTTCTTCATGAAAAGGAGAGAGCATTTCAATTATTTTTATTGCTTTGGTTTGAGGCATTCGAAAATTTTTACAAAACAAAATTTCAGGTATTGTAAAAGGATTAGAGCATTGTCTCTTAAATTTCTGTACAAATGGCTTTGAATACCTACGTCTAATAAATAAATTATTATTAAGAACTATTTTCTCACTTCACTTAATTTTATAGCAACTTATGAAAGACGGGATAAGTATAACATGTACTTACTTCTCCTCAGTTTTCCTCATTAATTTTTCCAATTCAAATAATAATATTTAAAAAAAAAATTTTCCATTATCGGCTTTGGTTTTATTTTTCATTTCTAATTATTATTTACACTATTTTTTTTAAATTTATTATTTGAAATATTTTTGTTCGTGTTGTATTTTCACTTTTTTATTATTAAAATATTTTTTCAGAGTTCCTTATAATTTAAAAGATTTTTTAGATTATTTATTGCTTATAACCATTATTTCGGAATAGCAAAATCTTTTAAACTTTTAAAGTCTTTTAAAATTATTCACCACTCTACTTATAAGATCATATGTTTTTGAAGTCTTTTAATCTTATAAAAATGTTGTGGAATACCGATGTTGTGGAATAGTGGAAATTAATTTACGCTTTGACTTTTACGTTTAAATAATTTATTTCATAAGGGATTTATATAATGTTCAAAAAATTTCTTTTTCTAATTTCTATTTATACGATATAATCAAAAATTAAAAGAATAATGTAATAGGATAGTAATATAATTCTGTGGTTTTACAGCGAAAGATGATAACTGCATTTTTGGCATTTCTTGTAAATTGCAATTGAATAAAATTTAGTATAGAATTTGCTGTACTTTTCTAGTTATTTTTGCTAGATTTCCAATATTTTTAATGAAAATCTTTTGAAAATCTTTAAAAAGATATGATCTTTGAAATCATTTCAATAATTTTTTAATTTTCGTAAAATTTTTAACTTTTTTTTTTAATTTTTAAATAACTTATTCATTTTTGTTACATTAAAGTTATTGCTGAATTACTGTTAAGTTATTGTACATTAAAGTTATTGATGATAACTTATTCAGTTTATACAAAAAAAAAATGTATGTACTTTTCGGTAAGTGTTGCCTCCATAACTGCATAAGTGAAGTTAAATGTTTATGTTAGAAAGATTTTCAACGGCAGTTGTTTATAATTCAGTTTTGAATTCATAAATTACTTAATATTATTAAATTTTTTTTTTATTTGAAAGAGCTTAAAATTTTATATAAAATGGCATTCATAACTAAAATTCAACAAAATTGCAGTTATCATCTTTCGTTGTAAAACCACAGAATTATACTATACAAAACTATACACTTTTATATTTATATTTTTTATTTACACATACAATTACAAAAAGTATAAATTGAGCAACATAAATAATTTAGTATTTGTTTGGATAAAGTTTTCTTGTATAAGATTATATATTCGCAACTGAAGTACTTTTCCGCAATGTGTTCTTTAAAAATCATAATGTCTTCGATTTCCTAAAGATAATTCCAATTTTTCTGTGGAAGTTAATAAATATAATAGCTCACAACAGGATTTGAATCGAAAAAGAGAACAGTAATATAAAACAATTTTATCTTCCACATCCGGTATAACATCTACAACTGATTTATCGTGAATATGAACAAATTTAATGATATTTTTATTGTAACTAACTGAAGTCTCTTATGTGCAATTTGAGTTTAAATTAGCTGATGGAATAAGTTCTAAAAAACGAGTGAAAAGAATACTGATTAATGTGGATTGTTTTTGAGAAAGATTAGAAAGGAAAACAAAACCTGAAAAACAAATTATCTAGTGAAGTGCGAATTCTCAACCAAAAAACCAAACGAAATCGAGAAAATGATTTATATACACTGAATCATTACCTTTATTTTTACTCACTTAAACACAATTTTTTGAAGATATACCATATTCACATGGTTTATATGATTATCTTCTTTGTGTTTTTTTTTTATTTGACTTACAAGTCAATATTGTTATATTTTTATTATCTTTTCAATAATATGCACCTGTTGGTGTGATAAAATAAATAATAATAAAATATAATTTTTTTTTTGTTTTTTTTTTTGTTTCATTTGACTTACATATTTAAATATACTATATACATATTAATTATTATTCTTTTTTCAGAATATACAGCTTTTATTTAATACGGCAATAAATATTTCATTATTTTTTTTGAATTCCGAAATACAATCAATTATTTTTAGGTTTTCTGGTAGGTTATTAAAGGCATTCAAGCAAATATATAAAAAATTATTTTTTGATATATCTTAACATCACAAGCTAAAGCAGCAAACTTGGCATAGATTTTACCATCACAAGCTAAAGCAGCAAACTGGAGAGGATTCAAAACTTTTTATTTCCTTCATCTTTTTTCTCAATTTATATACTAAAAAAGTTTTAACCAAGGTTAAGAGTTAAGAGTTGTTGTAATTTCATCAACAAAATGGAATAAAAGAAAAAACAAAAAATAAATTAAATTTGAGTATATTGTGCAAACGAAGGCTAAACAGAGACAGTTTTTGACAGTTTTCGCTTAATTTCGTAAAAAATAGTGAGTAAGAAGGCCTGAAGTAGAGTGCATTGCATTAACCAAACAAAAAATTTTTTGATTAACTTTCATATGTATTGGCAAAGAATATAAAGAATAAACAGAAGATAATCTGAAGAGAGTCAGAAGAATGATTTAAAGAATAAATAAAATTTCTTCATTTGTTTTGTTGTGTGGACTTGTGTGGTTGACGTTGAGGAAATGTTTCTTTTTTCTCATTATTTATTTTGATTCTTGATTTTATAGAAATGCGAGATTATTCAAAATATTTTAATTGAAATTTATCAGAAGAGCATTTGTTTATGTTTTATTTTTGTTTTTAGTTTATGCATGTACCTAGGTATTGTTTTAATCTTTTTTCTTCATTTTTTATTAATTTATTTAGGTAATTTTTTAATTACTCTTTAAATAATTTTTGGTAGTTCTAAAAAGTACTTTTGATTTGTTATTTGAAAATTTTTGAATTTGTGAATTTTTTAAAAATCTGAGATGATGAGATTATGTAAAATGAGATTACTTAAATAAATTTATTGTAATTTCTTTTTGAAATTATATCTTTTCAAATATATTATGAATAAAAAAATAATGAGAGTGACCGAATAGTGTTTGTGCATTAACAATATTTAAGCGGTAATTATTTGTAATATTTTTTTTTTATCTCTTTTTTCTACAGCCCAATAATCGAAATGGTTTTGTTTATCCACATTTGATTAAGTTCTTTCGCAATACATATGAACTCCTGATGGCAAAGGGAAAGGTGATGGAAAACGACAACTTATTTTTTATTTTAGTTTAAAGATTTAATCAAGACCCAATTGAAAATATATTCTTATTGGTCAGATCGAGAACTTCAAATAAAATGAATCCCTCTATGTTATATGAATTTAACAGTATCATTGCTTAAATTTTAATGATAATTCAGATTCAGTTAATTGTCAAGAAGACTGTACTGATTTAATATATAGCAGTGATCTATATATAGCAGATTTAATGAGTTAAGACAAAAATGATTCAATACAAGAATCCATTATTATGTTTGATGCTGATGATCTCAATTATAACATGTCTGTACCTGTAGATATTTTAAATAATAAAATTGAAGAGAATTCCATGAAATACTATGGTGGTACATAATTTTTAAAATTCTAAAATAAAATGCTAATATATTTATTTTATTGCCGGCTATTGGTACGACTATTGGAAAAATTTAATTTTGTGTGTTTAAAAATTTAAATAAAAAAACACTACTGTAATTGCACAGAGGTACATAACTAGTCAATGTTTTTTCTATGATAATTCCATGCCAATCCAATTATTTTCCAGTTCTTATGATCAATATTGTTTGAGTTTTGACAGTAATAAATTTGTATCTAATGTCCCAAATACACGCTTTAGGTCCAAAAATACTGCTATGACGAAATCTCCAGTCAATTTTTTCCATTCAAAAGTCACCCAGTTCAGTGTAGTCTCGTATGAGTATCCTTTACGAAAGCCTGACTGCTCCATTGCGATAATATTGTTTGTTTCAACATATTTCTCTAGTTGTTCATAGACAACCTTTTCCAACAGTTTCTCTATGTAGAGACATCATATTGATTGGGCACATATTTTCACATCGCTTAGAATTTTTAATTTTTGGTACTGGGATAATTAAGGATTCTTTCTATTTCTGCGGGAAAATGACACTCTCCAATGATTTATTAATGATGTCCACTAAAATTGGTCAAATATGTCGTATGATTCTTCCATTATCTCTTTATTAATTCCTATAGAGTCTCTTTTGTTCTTTACGTTTTTAAGAATACTCCTAATTTTATTTTCGTCTACCATCTCGAATGAGAAGGTGCTTGTAACTTGTGGAACTGTATTATCATATTGTATATCATGTATATCTGTATACTGTCCAGAAAGTATTCATTCAAATTATTCGCAATGACTGCTTCATCAAATATATATACATTATCAATTATTATCTCATTTGACTGGTTGTGATTCTTTTCATTTAAGATCAAATCCTTGATGGTTTGCCACACACTTTTTTGATCATTACCATATGTTACAATTTTATCACGTAGTTATATATCTGTCCTTTGTTTTTATAGTCTCTTGTTTATAAAAATTTCTTATGCTCTTATACTCAGCCCAATATGCTTCATTACCTCTACCTTTGTATCCATAAACTGCCCTTGTATATATAGCTCCTTATTTTTTCATCCTTTAGCTGACTCAAGTATACATTGAACCTGCTTGGCTTTTCATTATTCATTGAAATATTTTTCATTAATGTAATTTTTTCAATAGATTTTTTTAAGCATTTATCAAATAATTCCGCTTGTTGCTGAAGATCGTATGTATTTAATATATCTTCAAAATTCATTCCATGCAAAATTCTTATTTTGTTTCACAATGTTGGATGCTCATTACATTAATTTTTTTGTTTTTTCTATTGAATTTATTTCAATCTGTATGGTTTCATAGTCAGAAATTTTATTATTGTGGTCGATGAAAGCTACTATTCCTTGGCAATGATTTCTTACTACAACATAATCTAACTCTTGTGGGCTGATCAATGATTTGCTTAAAACCTTCATCCGCTATCAAATCCTTAATTGCTTTGCTGTATACTCATCCAGTTGAGATTAAAATCCCCTACAATAATAACGTTGTTTTTATCTTCTAAATAATCCGCACAAAATTTGCTGAACACTTCCACAAAACTGAAAACCTAGTTACTGGGTGATCTATAAATCACTGATATGTACCATTCTATATCACTAATCACAATCCTTGCCAAAAGCATCCACTCAGCGTCTGTTTTTAAAGAAACTATCTCGGAATATACAATATCTGTTTCATATATATTCATACTCTTCCGGTACATCGAGAGTGCGACAAGCATTTAATAGTATTATAATTGTCAATAGTATATTCTTTTTCATTTATTGTGTCTGTTACATTTGTTTCCGTAAGACATATTATCTGAGAATTTTGATTCGTAACTTAAATTCTCAACTCACTGAAGTTTCCTAAACCATTAATATTTAAGCAACTACATACAAACTTATCACTGATTTCCTTCTCTATAAAAAATATTTCTTTTTTTCAACCTCAATTTTCACACTCATCGTTGCTGCTGTACATCATCAGTTGCTGCTGTACATTTATCTTGCTTATTATTATAACAATCATTCGGAGATTCGGTTCCGATTCGGTTTTATAATGGAAATATTTTTGTGTGATAAAAAGTGATAAGAAAAATATAAAAAAATATGAAGTTTTTGTAATAGAAGGTGTTCATATAAATCTTATAAAAACTTTAATAAAGAAGTGAGAAAAATTTAAAAAAAAAAAATTGAAAATTTCAATATTGAAAAATATGAAATAATATAAAAATATTTAAAAACAATGCATGTAAATTTTAAGCTATAATAAGAAAAAAAAGGTTTATCTTAAATCTAAATAAAAATAGTTTAATATTAAATGTTTGAGTGTTAGTGATTTTAAAGTAGAAAGAACTAAGTATGTAATAAAAAACTTAAAATTACCCAACAAACCATAGGAAGAACGGTTTCTCCAAGAAGAAACATATACAAATCCCCCGGATGAATTTTATGCGAATGTTCGCCTTGAAGAATTAAAAGCGAATGAATTACGTTTCATTAAGAGAATGTTTATTTTTGTTTTCTCCATTTTGAATATATTTTTCATATATGTATAATGTATATGAAAATATTTTCAGTTATTTTTTAAAGCGCATGTGTTAAGTACAAATTTCAATATTTTTTAATGTATTGAAGTAATTATAAAAACTTTAAATAATAATTAAATTAAAAAATAAAATAACCTTAAATATTTATAATAAATAAATATTAAAAATGAATTTTATTGAAAATTATTTTAAGTCCCTGAAACAGATATTATCTTCTTCTAAAAATTCTATTTTTATTCTTCTAAACATTCGTATTTCTTTCATATATGAACTATATTATCTTCTTCTTAACAATCGCTTTTTATTCTTCTAAACATTCGTATTTTCTTCTTCCCGGGGAAGCTAATGCGATTCAATTTACGATTGTTGCGGCGATGTCAACCTTTTCATAATACTAATGAATCGCAGAAGAATAAAATATGAATTCGCGGCGAACAAATACATTCTTCTAGGGGATACTTCCGCGATAATTATGCGATTCTCATGGTTTATTGGGTAATAATACAAAATAATATGTATGAGTGTTAGCGGAATTAATAAAAAGAAAAATGAAAGGGGAAAATGAACAAATACAAAAATATGATATTTCTGATTGTGAACAAAACTATGTAATGTTAAAGATGGCATTAATTTTGATAATGTCATTAAATCCATTGAAGATTCTGCTGGTATTATTTTCTCGTAATTTAATAGTGTTGTTTTTGATTGAAAGTTTTTTTTCGCCTTAAATTCTTTCGCCTCAAAATATAATTCTCTTCTGAAGTGGAGACAAGTGGTAACGAAAGAATATCTCTTTCTTTCCTTCTTTCAATAAACCAAGCTCTGAAGTAAAAAGATGACACTTCTTTTTTCGCCATTAGTTCATATTTAACTTTTTCTGTTTTGAAATGGGCAACATAGAGATCATTTTTATTTTTAGTTTCATTTATTTTGAATGTTTTGTTAATGTTTGATATGTTCGTTATATCGACTTTACTCATTTTAACATCCAATTTTGCCGCCATTTTAATAAACAAATCCTCAAAGTTATCGATTTCAGAAGGTAGACCAGCGACCACAATGTTATTGGCATTTTCTTTTTGTAGAGGCCGAGTTATGTGTGTGTGATAATTTCCAGTGATAATTTCATTCGCGGAAAATCGTACCGAAAAAAAGGGTATAAATATTTTCATTTAAAAAATAAAATTATTTTATTATATTCAAATAAGTACTTGATGTATTTATTTCTTGGGGATACCATAAAATCCCGGAACCTGAAAAGCGCCGAAAAATTCCGAAATGGTCCGGAGATGAAAAACCTGAAATTTTCACCTTTTTTTTTATTAATAAAAATTGCTTTATTTTTTAATTCGAGAATTTTAATTAAACGAGTGCGTTTACATACCGTCTGCGAAAACAGAGTTTAAATAAAGAGGTAGCGGGAGGCCGCCCCCGACCTAAAAACTAATTTTTTTTTTATTTTTCACTAAAAGCTTGCCGTTTGCGTTTACCTGTCCGCCGTCTGTAAGAACAGAGTTTTAGTTTATGAAAAAAAAACTAAATTAAATTACTTTTACTAATATAAATTTATTTGAACAATCTTGCTTTTTTTTCTAAAAAAATCTGATTTTTTTTTTTGACTACCACTTTTTTATTTTACCTTGGCTTATTATTTCTGGATTTTCAATTCTGGGCTTTTCATTTCCGGGCTTTTAATTTTCCGGAATTTTGGGTTCCGGGATATCGATCCAATTTCTTATAGCTGTGTTTTTTTAATGAGCCGGATCTATATAGATCTCAGATCATTAAAAAAACGACTAGGGAAATATTTTTTTGCCGTAACCAAAACTTCAATTTTGAAGCTTTATTACAATTCAAAATAGCTTTTTTAGTAAAGTTTGTATAAAAAAGAATAAAGATTAAAATATTTACAATAGAAAAAGAAATCTGATTTGCATTCATAATTATAGATTGAGAAAATAAATAATTAATAAATAATTTAGAATATGAAAAATAGGCAAAAAACAAAAAGAAATAAAACTAGTGAGCTACTTATTCCAAATTACTTAATGGTTAAATCTAGATGGGTTAGTTACAGTAGTTCTAGTTACAATCCCTTATCCTTTTCTTGTCCTCATAATACATGTACATATATAGGGATTTTGAGGTGTAAGCACGTATAAGGATCGTCGAATTCCTTAGACCATCTAACAAATTATAAATAGCTTAATAAAACCTAAATCTTCTCTATAGTATAAAATAAATCTTTTTTCACTATAGTAGTTTTAATCTTTTTTTATTACTCACACAGCTAAAAATAAACTTACAAGCTGTAAATTTAGATTTTAACTCAGTACAGTTTATTAAATTATTATGTTTAAGAAACTATGTATGTTAAGGAAATAAACTTTATTGCTCTTACTACTGATTTACATTATACATTTTTACATTTCTGATTTGTATTTTATGTTATTGTACTTATAATTGATTTTAAAATCGATGTACATTCTATGGTTTTTTTGGTTGAAATGTACATGTCTTTATTAGATTATTTTACTGTTCACTGGATCTACAAAAGTTCAATTGTAATTGTTAAACTTTTTATAGTATATTATTGTAATAATAGCCAATAGGTAAATTCATAAATGCATCAGCATCTCGCATCGTGATAAAACTAATTTCCTGATGCATTTCCCGAAATCAAAATTCAGCTTATTTAATTTATTTGAAATTACATTTATTTAAATAAAATATAAGCATTTTGATTTAGCAATAAATAATAAACAATTTACTTTGACGTTTTATTTTGTCAAACATTATTGTCAAAAAAAGGGAAATTTATAAATTTCCCATAATCTGTATAGAGATCCCGATAAAAAGTTGGATTAGCGATTTGTACGAAATTCAAAAAAGCTCTTTGATCTATATAGATCCGGATCATTAAAAAAACACAGCTTATTTCTTTAATATTAAATTACAAATATTTTTATTGTATGAAATACAAAAGCTGTATTTTTTTAATGATCCGGTCCGGATCTGTATCAAAGAGCTTTTATGAACTCCATACAAATCGCTAATTTAACTTTTTATCGGGATCTCTATACAGATTATGGCAAATTTATAAATTTCCCTTTTTTTGACAATAATATTTGACAAAATAAAACGTCACAGTAAATTGTTTATTGTTATTATTACATTTTACTTTGTGTGTTATATATATAATAAATATTATATTATTATTTTAATTACAAACTTTTGTTTTATTATTATTCAAACATAAGCTCTGTTTTAAGTTTTATTATATTTTACATATATATTTAAAAAAAAAAACAAATATTTCAATTCAACAATATAAACTCTTGAAAATTAAATTCTTACGCACACATTCAAACTTCCACGCTTTCGCTGCCATAACTCATAACAATAACACCAAAGAATATCCATAATAAGAAGGTTCACTGGAAGTCAAGATATTTTTACAAACACATTTACAAAAAAAAACTATTAGTTAAAGAAGCAAAGAACTATTGTAAATATTTTCTTATGTAAGAAGTTGTGAGAAAGAAAGAGTGCGATATAAACCATTTAAAAAACCACTTCATTTTTGCAATGTAATTTTAAATAGCCCACGGGAGATTTTTGTTTATTTATTTAGCCCACTAGAGATTTTTCATGTGTACAGTCGTCTGAAATTTTGTGTACAAATTTTTGTTACAATAAACGTATTATATTTATAAGGGTATGAGAATAAATAAATTTTGAATGATTGATTTTTTACAGATCCCTATATAAAATAATATTCGTTTCAAAAACATATGTTATTTCTTAAATATCATATTATTTTATTTTATTGGCTTATAAGGGAAGTACATTTTTTATCATTCATGTATTTTCAATATACACAGTTTTTCAGGTATTGAAATAGGTAGTTAAAAAGAATATCAAGCGGTTTGTTTTTTATGAATAATCCGATGCCTTTTTAGTTTCTGAAAAATTAAATTGTGCATTTTAATCATCAATGAACTAATAATACTAGATTGATGATCAATGGAAAAACTGTGCCAGTATCATCAAAGAGGTAGCCGCAAACACAATTGGCTTCAAACCACGAAACACCAGAAATCCATGGTATGACGAGGAATGTGCATCAAAAACGTTGAAGAAGAACGAGGCGTATAAAGAAGCGCTGCAAAGGAAATAAAGACCAGCGAAGGAAGAATATAAGGCTAAAAGAAGAGATGAGAAGAAACTCATCACGCGGAAAAAACGGGACTTCGAAAAATCTCTGCTCATAAATATCCAAGCAACTGGTAGCTGGCTATAAACCTGCTACACACGTGCTAAGAGATAATATGGGAAATTTGGTTACCGAAACGCAAGGGATATTGGAGACATGGAAGCAGCACTTTCAGCAGCTGCTAAATGGAGAGCAACAACAACAACAAGAGCTAGCAACACCAGCACCAGTCGTTACCAGCAACCCCCCGCCACCCACTGTAGAGGTTGTTGGCCAAGCCATCAGCAAGCTGAAAAACAACAAAGCTGCTGGACCTGATGGACTCCCAGCTGAATTATTTAAAGCTGGAGGCGATGTTTTGGTTAACTGCATGCACCAAATCATTGGCAACATCTGGAAGGAAGAAAGCATGCCTAATGACTGGAGTACCAGCTCTATATGCCCCATTTTCAAAAAGGGCGACGCCATGTCCTGTAAAAACTATAGAGGAATATCCCTCTTAAATATTGCATATAAGATCCTGTCTAACATTTTGTGCGAATGTCTGAAGCCCTATTGTGACGCTGTTATTGGCAGTTATCAATGCGGCTTTCGCCCCGGAAAATCAATAAGCGACCAGATGTTCGTACTTAGACAAATCCTGGAGAAGACCCATGAGTTTCAAATCGATACACACCACATATTCATCGATTTCAAGTCTGCGTACGATTGCATATACCGCAGCGAGCTATATGCTGCTATGTCGGAATTCGGTGTACCAGCCAAGCTCATCCGATTGTCAAAAATGACACTGGAAAACACAAGATGTGCTGTGTACCGGATTTCGACAAGGAGATGCACTATCATGCGACTTCTTCAATCTAGTACTGGAACGTATAGTACGACGAGCGAAAGTAAACACGACCGGTACTATATTTTTCAGATCTGTTCTACTACTATGGTATGCCGACGACATTGACATCATCGCCAGATCACAACGGGCGGTCGTCGAGGCCTTTACCCAGATTGAAGAAAAAGCGAAACGAATGGGTCTCAAAGTAAATGAGGATAAGACAAAATATATGTTGTCGACAAATAAAAAGACCTCTCAACATCATATTGGTCAAAACATCACTGTCGGCACATATAATTTCGAGGTAGTTCAGGAGTTTACCTACCTTGGAACCAGTGTTAATCCCACAAACGCATCAATGTGGAGGTACGGCGAAGAATAACCCTTGCAAACCGTTGCTGCTTCGGTTTGTCAAAACATCTCGGGTCAAAGCTCCTCTCTCGAAACACCAAAGTACAAATCTACAAAACGCTCATACTCCCGGTTTTGCTTTACGGATCAGAATCATGGACACTGCCTAAGGCAAGTGAGCATGCACTTGGTGTCTTCGAGAAGAAAATTCCTCGTCGGATATATGGTCCTGAAAACGACGATGGGGTCTGGAGGAGAAGATATAATGCCGAACTCTATGAGCTGTTCAATGAGGTGGACGTAGTCACAAAAATTAAAGTCAAGAGACTACAGTGGCTCGGACACCTAGAGCGGATGGACGAAAATGCTCCAGCCAAGAGAATCGTCGATTCCAGACCCGAAGGTACAAGACGTCGTGGCAGACCAAACCTTCGTTGGAGAGACGAAATATCGGCGGATTTAAAGCAATTTCGAATCTTCAACTGGAGAGAATCCGCCCGTGACCGGCAAAAATAGAGGATGTTGATGAGTCAGGCCCAGGACCTACATGGTCTGTTGGCCACCTAAGTAAGTAAGTAAGAACTAATAATACATATTATATTATAAGTAATATAATGCATTTAAGTACCTGTTAATTTTATAAATAGGTAACAAAGTTGAATATTAATAATATGAACATATCAAATTTGAATAAATAATATTTTTAATTGATATGTATTTTTAAAAAAAAATTAGTATATAAGTACTTAGAAAAAAAAAATGCAGATTATATATGAAAATTAAGCAGTGTATGTTATATTTAAAAATAAATCAACTCTAACGCTTAAAAAAAGTTTTTATAAAAACTATTCTATACACAATTTTTTAAAAATGTTTCGAAATTGAGAAAACATCATCTTGTTAAGTGTTTGGTGTGCGGTGCTGAAACAAATTTTAATTTGGAATTAAACTAACTAATTAAAAATAAAGACAATATTTTTTTCATACAAAAAAATTGTTCGTTCATTTTTTTTCCACTTTGTATTTTGAATTTTTATCTCTCTTTCACAAATTAAATTCTTATGACTATCTATTTCTTACAATATTGGAAATCGACTGGAAAAATGGTGACCAACACATTGACAAATTATAAAATTTTATTCCAGTGAACCTTCTTATTATAGATATTCTTTGATAACACATTGTACATTCGAGCAACATTGGAATAGCACGCTGTGAAACAACAAGTATACAAAAGGCCAATGAAAAATATTTATTTCTTCAGTCAGTAGCTTTTCAGCTTTGATGGAAGTAGTCGTTCTATGTAATTTTAAAACTGTTAAAATTTAAATATTTATATGAATATATTAATATTTTTTAATGGGAATTCAGAATTATATCTATAATTTTTTATATTTTTTAAATTTTTTACACCAAAGCGCTACGTTTTGAAGAAAATAAGTTCGAAAGATGGATATCCATACATATTTTTCCATACAATAAGACACATTTTTTAAAACTCGCGCTCGTTTTTCGTGGATCGTGGCTAGTAATATAGAACCGTTGATTTCCATACAACAACTATTTATATAGCACTGAAATGATTCTCTATTGAAAAAACCCTCATACGAAGATTTTTTTTTTAAATTTACGCGATACGTAATACTTCTTGTTATAATAATATGTTTTTTGCTAAGACTAAGTAACTACTAGATACAAGTACTTATGTACTATTAACTACTTTAGTATTGTTTTTTATTATTCAAATTCCTTACCTGTATTAACAGTATTAACAGCTTCTTTAGCTGCTGTTGTTGCAGTGGCTGGTCCACAATGTAATATATCCGATAGGGACAATGATGATGCAATCAATTGTCGTTTTTCTTCAAAGTTTAAAAAATCCATTGAATTGCTACGTTGTGGTGTGACAGTTATTGTTACGGATTTTTGCATTTTAGCAACCAAACAAAGTTTTGTTGGTTTATTTGGATCTGTTGATTTTGTTAAATCAACAATAGTATTTGATTGATGATGTTCTTCTTGAAGTGGTGGTGTAATAAATCCACCATTATCAGAATCATCATAAATATTAATCTTCTCATTAATATTGCTATTACTTAATATATTATTACATATTGTTGTATCTTCATTATCGTTTTCTGAATTAAAAAGTTGTTGTTGTGGCTCATTATTTTTTTGTTGAAACTGAAAAAACTTTGATTGTTGTAATTGATGTTGTAAATTTTGTTGTAAATGTTGTTGTAATTGCTGATGGAATTCGGATATTGGAGAATTTGATAATAATCTTGATGGTGGTAGTGTTAGCTGTAAAGTTTCTTGTACTTGTTGTGACTGCTGATGTTGATGTTCATTATTATTTTCACTTATCAAATTTCCCGACGGTAAAAGTCCAGAACCATTTCTTGAAATATTTGCATTAACATTAACATTTTTATTATGACCTGAGCTGCTTCTTATGGACATAGCTTTTATTTTACAAATGGAACCTTTTTTTTTTGTTTTTATAAAATACGTTATAATAGCTGTAATAAATGAAATATTCCCATCGAAATATTTTTTTTATTTTTAGAATTTTATTAATACTTTGTGCGTTAAAAATTTTGAAACTTACTTTTTAAATACCAATGTATAGAAAAATTTTGTTTTAGCATAGAAAAGTAAGTATAATTAACTATTGTCTACTTAGTTATTATTTGTTTAGTTATTAGTTATCATTAAAATAAATGTTTATAAAATGGAACTACATATTATTAAACTAATAGAGTCCTTAATTCTTTGGCTAAACTTCTATTTACTTTTTTACATTTGCATTTAATTTTTCAATCAACAAAGTAATTTACTTTCATGATGAATAGGTAATTTAACATTTAATTTTATCTTCGAACGAGTTTAATTCATACAGAAGTCAATTTGTTTTCATTAATTTGAAAACATTGAATCCACTTTAATTATTTTAATTTAAGTATTTAATATTTAGGTATAAATTTATTGTTTATACTTAATTAACTTATTTGTTTAATTGACACTTTACTTGAAAACATGTAATCACAAAATTTTTTTTTGTTATTATACATACTTGGTTTATATAATAAATTGTTCTATTTTATGTTATATTTATTGTTTGGCACAAAATTTTATTTGATTTTTGTTAGTTAAATTTATTTATATCTTAAGTAGAAACTTAATTCTAATATTAAGTTTGAATTGAAACACGAGTATATCTATTTAATTGAAATATAAAAAAGTTCTTACGTTATAAGATTTTCTTCAAAATTCTTTATTAATTTAGTTACTTAAAATTTAATACAATAGTAAATTTAATATCGTGCCTATTATTGAAAACGGCGTTTCAAACGGGGCTCGGATATTCATTCGATTTTGTAAAGTTGGTATTTTTGAAAACGCGCATTTTAAAAATGAATCGGTAAAGTTTATTGGTGTTTTTGAAAAAGTTGAATTTCATATCCGCTATTAATTTAGCGCGTTTTATAAAATGGACATAAAGAACTAAGTTAATATATTAAATATTTGTTTATTTATTTTTGTTTTATATCAAAATTATTTAGAAATATTGAGGGTTTGTTTTTTTTTTTATTTAAAATGAAGTTTTAGATTTTTTTACATTTTTTTTGTTAGTCAAAAAATATTTATAAACCTAAAAGTTAAATAATTTTTAATCATATTATACTTATTTTTTATATTATACTTATTTTCATCTTTTATTAAATAAACTTTAAATTTATTGTTCAAACAAATTGTTTTTACTACTCTTCATTAATTAAATTAAAAATATCCTTTGCAACGTTCTTTACATTTCTTCTTTTATCATTTCTTCAATTTTTTCATGTATTAGCATAGAGTAATCATATAAATAGAGTATTGACGTAGAATAATATTTATTAATCATTTTATTCTAAACATCCCGTCCCATTTTTACTCAAACCACGAAAATTTCCATTTTTACTCAAAAATAATTCTCAAAACTCAATTATTTTTACTCAAAATTTTGTATTTATTGAGGAAAAAATTTCATACAATGCCTCTAAACTTCTAGCCTATTCACACGTTGATTTTTCCGGAATTTTATCGAATTCGTTTTAAGTTTTGTTTTGTGTATAAATTTTTGCTCACCCAGTGACTAGGCTAAAAGTATAGAGGCATTGTTTCATAATTTGAAGAGTTTACAATACGTATGTACTTTTATTTATATGAAGAGTACATCGTAATGTGTTCACCATATATTTACATATCTAATTCAATATAAAAAATATATATAGAAAAATGTAAACAAAAAAAAACATAAATAATCGCAAAGATAATGAATGATATAGTATACATGCAATAATAGGTCAATGATAGAATCACATAATCTAGAAAAAATTTCTAAAAACAATAGTAATAAAAGAATAAAATTTATTAGTTATGCATTACAAATCTAGAACTGTATACGGAATGGCGTTTTTTTTCTTTTCAAAGAAATTGGTTGAAGTTTAAAATCGTATTTCTATTTCAAATGATATAATTTTTGAAGAAATAAAAACAGCCAACAATAAAATGTCCAGTTTTACTTTTTTTACTTACTTTTTTAAATTTTGATAGATTGTTTGTTTGTTTGTATTCATAATTATATTATGTGTTCATATATACTATTCATATAATATTATCCCGTAAAAAACCAACAAAATTAACAAAATTAAAAAATTTCTTTGCTGTAAATTTTAAAATGCATGTAGGTACCTGCTTTTCAGTATACTTTTCAAAGAAATGAATTTGAATTATTTTTAATTTTATAAAACCAACATTAATTTTTTTATACTTTCCTCTATGAAGTTTGAAATCACAAATTTCATAAATCACATTGCCCAAGCCCAAATAAAAATAGTAATTCTTCAAATTTTTAAAATTAAAACAAAATAACAACAAATACAGCAATAATCTTGAATTACTTCAATCCCTAATTTAAAAAAAATTCAATACTTTGATTTGTAATATTAGTATTTGTGAATACTACCAATTTACCAGTTGATATTATTTTTGGTAATAGGTACACACAATTTTTTTACTTATGAGTACAAAATACATTGCACTCAACTTATAAGCAGTCAAAAATTGAGTAATATTATTTTGAGTGAACACAGAATTTTGATATTTGAAAAAGTGACTAGCAAATTTTATTCTACGTCAATACTCTATTTATATGATTACTCTATGGTATTAGTTATAAAATCCAGTTTTGAAATATTTTATTCTTACTAAATACTTATTGCGTACAACAATACAACAAATTATTTACCGCTGACAGATAAATTTTACCGATTACTGGAGCAACCGAAGTTTTCAAAAATACCAAATTATCATTCGATCGAAACGGACACGGTTTTTCTCAATACGAGCCGCGATTGAAACACCCTTTTCAATAATAGGCACTATGTAAGTTGAATAATTTTTACTAAAATCAAATATAAGTATGTACTGATATCATGTGTTATTTGTATTCAGTTGATGTTGACGACGTATTGTTATTGTCATAAAACTTCTTTCATTAAAAAAAAATCATTGATATGCTGTGCACACTACATTCTATAACAAGTTATCCGCGAATAACTAGTTATACAAGGTGTTATAACTAGAAATTTTATATGTAAATGAAGCTATCAAGTATAACACGAAAAATTAAAGGGTTGCCTTTGAAAAATTAGTTCGGTTTTTTCGATTATAATGTTATTTTTTTAATAAATCTACTTTTAAAACTGTTAACTCATAATTAAGTTTCCTGTGAAGTTCAGTTTTCTATCTTCTATTTTAATTTGATTTTCTATTAATTTCGACGAAATTTCGTTACATAAACAGGACATCGAATTATATAGATAATTTCTTTAAATTTCCATAAATATACCCATAGCCATTCCACCAATCTAAAGAACATTCAACCAAATCAGCATTTGACTCAAATATAATAAATCTTTTTAATATCATTTTCTAAGTTTTCATATGGGTCTTCTTTTATTTGTTTTTTTTTGATGAAAAATACTTTTATTTTTGTATAAAAAACATCAAGGGTTAAACGGTAAACACAACTGCGACTACCAACGCTATTTGGTCGCTGGTAGTCGGATTTGACATTTCTGGCAACCTTTTTAAACATCAAAAAATAAAAACAAAACAAAATCTGGATATTATAATATTATTTTTCTGGTTTTTAAATGTTTTATGTTTTATAATTTATTATTTTTTTTTTTTTATTTATTAAATTTAGATTTATTAGCGATGTATTTGGATCTGATGATACTACAAATAAAATAATAAATTATTCAAATATTTTTTTTAAAAATATTTTAATAAAATATTTTTTTATTTTGAAATTCCGCCATTTGCTTTTCTGTTTTGTTTGTTTATTTTTATTTTTCGTTTCGCTGCAATTGTCTTTCATTTGACAAAAAATAGTTGAACGAAGCGAATCTCGTTGGTAGTCGGTAGTTGCAGTTGTGTTTACCGCTTCACGCAAAAATAATTTAATATCAATGAAACAATCGAAATTTCATGGACAGACTACTTGATTTGAAAAAATTTTGACAAAAACCAGTACCATTCAGGATGTTGTTTGACACCTTTTTTTTTGGAAAACGTATGGGAAATCTAGATGGAAATTCAATTGATTTTCTAAAATCAAGAGCTTGAAAACGTACTAAGAAAAAAGAAAATAATCGTAACATTTGTTTTTTCACTTCATTTTTCACTCGTCTGAGGAAATCGGTATCGAAAGTTTAACTTACTATACAAGACAAAATGTTGAGCAACATTTAAAAAATGTTCCTTAGTTTTGAGTAGTTGTCTCTTTTTTTCTTATGTTAATGATAAAAAATTATGTTAATTTAAATTTTCTAACTCTTTTATTCCAGTGTTAAATATAAATATTGCTAGTTTTTAAAATTATTGAGTAAAGTTCTCATATTTACCATAAGAAAGAGTGTTAAAAAAATTTCACTCTTTTGCTCTAGTAAAAGTAAAAAAATGAAAAAAAGTCATCCGGATGAATTCAATCCGGCTCATTTTTTGAAGTGAATAATATACAAAAGTTAAAATTGGCAACAAAAATTTTTTTGGTGTTTTAACCAAAGTGAAAAAAGATAATTAAAGAATATATTAAAATTATTAATATTATATAATATAATAGTAAATTTAACTATTATTAATCAATAAGAGTTTAGCAGCTTAATAGTGTTTATAGAAAAATTACATAAATAGAAACAGTTAAAATTTATTTTTACCTACATATAATTATAATTTTTAACTTTATTCACTCTTCACTCACTTTTTGAGTTGTAAAGTGAATGCTGCGATACCGAAATTGTCATCCGGACGTAACAAGAGTGAAGTGAATGAAAAAGTGAAGGTTGCGATAGACACATAAACAAAAGAGGAATTTTCAATTTTCAGTTTTCTATTATAAAGCAGCAACAAAAAATATGTACATAGATTTGATTTGAGTGAAATGAAAACTAGTTATCCGTAGCGTGAACGCGTATTTCTATAACTAGTTATCCGAGTTCAATAACATGTTATACACTTGTAGTCTGAACAGCATATTATTTTTAATTTTATATTATTTTTAATTAATTGTAACACTAAAATAAAAAAAACCGCTAAAAAAAGCTAAAAAAAAACATTTTTGACATTTGCAAAATAAAAACTAAATCAAAAACAAAACAAAAAAAAATTTTTTTTGTTAAAAACAAATAATTTTTTTATAAGATAAAAAGAATAAACTTCAAATGAAAAATAAAAATTTGAATTAAAAAAAATTGCATATCATTTGATTGAGTTTATGCTTGAAGTTCTTAATCGTGCAGGTATTTTCTGTCGCAAAATTATGGAAAACTACAAATAAAATTCTAAGCTGCAAAATATTTTATGATGGCAATTCACTACACATTTAGTGTGTAGAGCAGTGGTTCTTAACATTTTTGGGGTCATGGAGCCCATTTAATTACATGGAACTTTCCCGGAGCATCAGAACTAATTAATATTGATTCAAGTAATTTGGATTATACGGAGATATTTAAAAATTTTCGTTTACTCAAATATATTTGAGGCCGACGAATTTTACATATTTTGCCAATACCAGCACCCTCATTTACTTTTCTAGATCTGTAAGTCTTTCTCGTTTTTTATTTTTGATATTTGTTAATGTTGAGAATCATAATTCACAAAGATATGAGGTAGCAAATTGTAATAAAATAGTGAGTGCCTTTTTTATGGAGCTGGAGATTCTTCTTGAACGAAAATCCAAAAATTTTCATTTGACGTTTTTATGAACTCCGTTTTCAGGGAGCGATCTGCTGAAATAATTTCTTCTTTTTCTTGTAGAGATAATTGTTTATTTGAGGATTCAAATGTGCCAAATGGGTTTCGTACCAGTCATAGGATTCTAGTTTAAGAGATGGAAAGTAGCATGCGATTTTTTCATCCTATATTGTTAGATGTTCTATTATAGCAGGAATAATATCTGCCAGATTTTTCGTTATAATTAAAGGAAACATATCAAGCGTGTTTGTTTTTGTAATTCAATTTTTCCAATACAACGTTTTTTTATTGAATGTAAGCATTTTGTTCGTGGATGTTAAAATATTTTAATTTTTACCTTGAATATTTGTATTTACTGAATTTTAGTATTTAAAAATATCAGCTAAATTTAGTTCACTAAAATGAGTCAAATTTCCATGGGAATTTTGTATCATTTAGATGGATCATAAATCCCAATGGAACTTGTGACCTTTTTATTTAAAATAAAATAAACATATACAAAATAAAGAAATATTTTAGTTGAAAGAAAATAATAAAAAAAAATAAGTACAAAAAATATGCGTGTGTGCGTAAAAAAAGATGGGGTCACGGATGTTACACGAAGCGCGCTGCATACAGCTCTTTACGGACGTTACGCGACACACTACGTACGGCGCTTTACGACGTTACGTGACGCGTGCTGCGTCCACCGCGCACGTTCTGCCCGACCTGACCTTCCTACGCACACTATCGCTTATTAATTTTCAAGTTTAATCACGTGTTCTGAATGGACAATATAAAAAACCATTAATTGTTTGCACCCGCATTTTAGAATCAACCGTACGAACAGTTCCATCTAAAAAATAGTGATGATTTTCTTCTTTATATTTTTGTTTATTAATTCTGCAATTGTTGATGACATGATGAAAATTGTGTATGTGATATCTTCGTGATCTTCTTTGATTTCGGTATATTTTGGTTCTTATTTTAATAAAATTCAACCTCTTCTCATCGCTCAAAAACACTGTATAAGGATAATTTAAAAAAAAAATAGAATAACGCCCAGTTTTCCTTTATTTAAAAAGTTAGATATTCTACCACTTAGACATTTATATCTGTTTAAAACGTTGAAAATTTTTTTCAATAGGTCGGGCTACCTCGCTTACCGATTTATTACTAGATATCGTCTTAGAATTAATAATTTGTACCTTGTAAATGTTCCAAGAGCCCGTAACTCTCATTTTTGCCACTTTTATGATTATATCGCTCCAAAAAATTTTAATATGTTACCTTATTCTTTAAGATCGGACAGATCATCTTGTTAAAAATGAAGCCCGATTAAAACTTCTTCAAAGATGTACCAGAGCAAATATGGAAAATTATAAAGAAAAACGAAAAATATGCAAACAAAAGAAAGGGATTTCTCTAAAAAATAAAATTTTAAAAATACAGGAAGAACATAATAGGGAAAATATTAAAAAATTCTATAATAACATCAATCGACAAACTAAATGCTTCCAGCCAAGACTAACATCATGCAAGGATAAAGAGGGTAATCTATTGCCTTCAGATCAACAAATTATAGATAGATGGGCTGAGTATTACGAAGAAATATTAAATAAAACATTCGAACAAAATCAAACAGAAATACATATACACAGCCGAATTAATTATAAATGAACCCTCATTAAATGATGTGAAGAATGCTATAAAGAAGCTAAAAAATAATAAAGCACCAGGGGAAGATTCGATAACATCCGAACTACTATATAAAGGTGGGGAATATTTACATAAGAAGATACATAAATTAATTTTTGCAATATGGCTTAAGGAAACAATACCAGAAAAATGGCGTATAAGTGTACTCAGACCAATCCATAAGAAGGGAGATAGAACTAACTATAATAATTATCGAGGGATTATGCTACTAAACACAGCGTACAAAATACTGTCAAATATATACAGGAGCGTACAGGAGCATACAGGAGCGAATAAATGCAGGAAATAGAAGTTACTATGTTAATAAAAAATTACTACAATCCAAAATTCTTACTAGACAAACAAAACTTGTGATATATAAGACAATAATTAAACCAATAGTAACATATTAATGTGAATGCTGGACACTCACATGAAGAGACGAAGAACATTTACGGTTATTCGAAAGAAAAATAATCCGAAAAATCTTTGGCCCAAAAAGATTACAAAACGGAGAATATCAAGAATGAATAACGAAGAAATCAATAATATAATACAACATGAAGATATTGTAAAGCTTGTAAAGGCACAACGACTAAGATGGGCAGAGCATATGATAAAAATGAACGAAAATCGACCTCAACAAAGAATTTTCAAAACAAGACCACTATATAATAGAGCAAGAGGCAGAGAATCAGATGGAAAGATAATATCGAAAATGACTGCCAAAAAATGAATGTACAAAATTGGCAGAGTTCTGCGGAAGATCGATTTACATGGAGGAATATCACGAAGAAGGCTCTAGCTCACCCCGAGCTGTAACGCTAAATGAAGAAGAAGAAGATCACTGTTTCATTTTGCAAAAATCTTCAATTTTGGCTTTTTGAACAGGATTACCTTCAAATTGAATCTGTTTTTAATACGATTTAGTTTTAACTTCAATTTAGTTTTTTTCTAACTACAATTTTTTTAATTTTCTTTCAGTCTTCTAGTTATTTATTTACTTTTTATTCTTGTTATAATTTTGTATTTAATTCTGCTTACTCTCGTTTATTATTTAAATTTTGCTTTAAATTTTATTAAATATTATTTTAAATATTATTTTTTCATTATATAATTTTAATTTTAAGCTATTTTAGTTTTTCCATATTTAGCTTTAATTTTCTACTTTACTATGTATGTACCCAACAATATTTTATATTTTTATGTCTGTATTTTTGCTTGCAGTTTCATTCAACACATATTCTAATGAATATCCGAATGATCCTATATTTATTCTTATTATTTTTTATTTAGTAAATGTATATTTTTAAGTATTGTATTTTACTATAATACGAATAAATGAATTAAAAATCTAAATCTAATTTATAAAAACTCTCTCTCTCGATTGTGTATTATTTTATGCAGGGTGATATGTGACATCTGAATTAAAGTTTAAAATTTGTTGGAGCTAATTGTTAGTGCAGATTTTTTAAATATTGTTTTTCAAAATTAAGTAGATATTTATTTTCAATGATTTTTCTACATGAACAAAATACAGTAACACACAAATAATGGATTTTCCAATAGGGATGATATGATTTTGAAGTGCCGTTTGGGCCATTTGTAATATGTCATGATCTGTCATTTTCATTGAATTCAGTAATGTTTACAATTTCACCGTAAACGTCGTAAACTTGCTGATTTTGCCTTGGAACAACTCGAAAACAATAACGATTTTTTTAAGAAAATCATCTTCTCCGATGAGGCTCACTTTCATATGAGTGGTGCGGCAAATAAACAAAACTGTCGATTCTGGTGCGAAGAAAATCCAAAAATTGTTCATGAAAAACCATTACATTCACCTAAATTGACAGTTTGGTGTGGTTTTTGGTCTGGTGGAATCATCGGTCCGTACTTCTTTCGAAATGAAGTTGGTAACACCGTTACTGTCACTGGAGAGCGGTATAGGTCGATGATAACCAACTTTTTATTGTCGAAATTGGAAGAAGTTGATCTTGACAACATTTGGTTCCAACAAAACAGGGCTACGTGCCACACAGCAAGTGCAACAGTTGAATTATTGCGAGACAAGTTTGGAGATTCAATTATTTCAAGAAATTGTGATATTGAATGGCCTCGAAGAAGTTGTGATTTAGCATCATTAGACTATTTCTTGTGCGATTATTTGAAGTCATTGGTCTTTAGCAATAAACCAGACTCTCTTCAAGCTTTACAAGTCAATATTGAACGTGCTATTCATGACATACGACTGGATTTAATAGAAAAAGTGCTCGAAAATTGAGTTCATCGAATTCGTTCCTGCAGAAGAAGTAATGGAGGCCATTTGAATGACTTTTTATTCAGAACTTAATTGTATCGATTGTACTTCACATTAAATAAAAAAACATTTGAACTTCCTTAACAATTAGTGTTTTTTTTTTAAAAGAAATCATATCACTCTTATTGGAAAACCCTATACTAGATATACTAGAAAAACAATTGTGCTATAATAATCGTTCTATCAATTCAACCTTTCATTGAACAAATCACTTGAAAATACGGTAAGATTAGAATGGAACATCAAACTTATTCGTGGCTTTCGTATTTGCTCATCAAATAATAAATAAATAATTCCCGTTTTCTCTAATAATAAATAAATCAGTTCTTCCTCTGATGTATAATTTTTATACAACTTTCGAAGTACAGATTACCAAATTTTTAAAAGAAACTTAATTTTAGAACCATTGATAGAACGTAGTGAATTTAATATTTGCAAATAAATAACATACTTAAAGTGCTTTTCCATGAACATACAAGGTCGATTGTATAATAAATAGGAATAAGAAGAGCTCGTATAAAATAAAAAGATTTATTAAATAAAATAAAAATAAACCCGAAACAAAATGGAATAACAAGAGTTATAAATACTTCTCTAGCTTCATATTTGAAATTATAAATAAAAAATTTCGCAGTCTTTCATTTATTTCACCATATAAACTAAATTTTAACTTTCAAATTTGAAATATAAGCAACAATGTTCATAAAATTAATCTCATATAATAAAAAAAAAAAAAAAAAATAAATTCATATTTTCTTAAAAACTTTGGTAATATTTATCAAATTCTTTGAGAAATTACATATTCGAAAAAATATTAGTGTGTGAATTAAAAATAATATTTTATTAAAATAAAATAATAATATTATTTTATTGCATTTTACTAACCAATTGCAAATACAAAATAAAAACATTATAGAAAGAGGTCTAACTACATACCAATAATAAGAAAACTACCAATAAATCCAAAATAAAAACCAAAAACTACATACCAATAATAAAAAAATAAAAGTACAAAGCTAAATAACAAACAATCAACAATGAAGGAAAAACTGGATAAGCCGCCAGATAAACCGCCAGATAAGCTGCTAGCCAATTCTTTACCTAGACATACACAAGACAGCAGTAAAATGATACAAATAGATACCTCAATAAAATTAAATAACAGAAACCCCGGACCCAAATTCCTAGTAATGGAAAGAAAAGAAAATGAGAAAATGCAGAAACGGCTAATAAGAATGAAACATTATTAGATAAGGAAATAACAACAACAACTAAAATACAAATCCTACCAAAAAATTTGTCGAAGAGGAAAAAACAAGCTTTTAAAAATCAAATCAAAAAAACGAGACAAGAATCAAATATTAACGAAATTAGAATTTTGGATGATAGTCATTCAGAAGATTCTAATTCTGAAATTTCAATAAATTAATGAAGAATTTTTCAGGTAATATTTCAATTAAAAATAATAAAACAGAAATAAATAATAAAAACAATAATTATATATTATGTACATAAATTCAAATAACTCTTACAATTATCAAAACCAAACTTGTAATATAGTTCAATGGAATTGCGACGGGTTTTACTCACACTTTGAAGAGCTTAAAATTTTATTAAATGAATTAAATCCTTTTGCATTATGTGTGCAAGAAACAAAATTTAAACACACTCAAATACCTAAATTAAAAGAATATAAAGTTTTTTATAATAGTGTTATATCGAATACTGTAGCACACGGGGGTGTTGCAATATTCATAGAAAAAAATTTTGATTGTAATAATTTTGATTTAGATACAGACCTACAAGCAATAGCAGTTAAAATATATTATCCGATTAAACTTATTATATGCAATATATACCTACCAGGTAATGAATACATTACAAGATTAGATTTAGAAAACATAATAAAACAATTTGATAGTCCCTTTATAATGTTAGGCGACTTCAATGCACATAATCCCTTATGGGGTTCAAAAAAACTAGATCCTAGAGGAAAAATAGTCGAAGGCATAATCAATGATATGTCCTTACATATACTGAATAACGGAAACCCAACATTCTTCAGCTTCTCTCATAAAACTCATAGTGCAATAGATATTTCATTATGTTCATCAGAAATCCAGACCTATTTTGATTGGTATGTGAATGATGATTTATACAGTAGTGACCATTACCCCATTGTAATACCTATACTGAATAGCAACCAAAACGTATACACTAGAGAAAAATTTATAATTCGAAAAGCAAACTGGGATGTATATAGAGAGTGCATATTCTTCGCAAATAGAGAAACTTTTACAAACACAGATGAATATGAAAAACATAAAAACGAACATTTTAAAAGCAGCAAAAACTGCAATGCCACTGTTAATGCCAATAGTTAAACCAAAACAGTATAGAAAAAGTGTTCCATGGTGGAATGAAAAAATTAGAGAATTAATACAAAAAAGAAAACGTCTGAAGCGGAAATATGATCGTACATGCGATCTAACGGACTACAGAAACTTTATTATTGCTAAAAGTGAGGTCCGAAAAACAATACGATATTATATGAAAAAATCATGGGAGGATTATGTTGAATCTATAAATAGTAAGGCTACTAGTAAAGAGATTTTTGAAAAAATCAAAAAAATTAAAGGAAAAGAAAAACAAAATTTAATAACCTCGATCGTAAATGAACATTGCATTATTACCTCTCAAAAACAAATATGTGAAAAAGTTGCTGAGTCTTTTGAAGAAATTTACAATTGAAGTAACTACGAAGAACCTTTCGCACAATTCAAAATTTTACATGAACGCAATCCTCCAAGTATTCCGCCCGATCAAAATGAAACGTATAATCTTCCATTTAGATTAATTGAACTAGAATCCGTACTAAAAAAAGTGAAAGGTTCGTCCCCCGGACCTGACCTTATCCATTATGAAATGATCAAACAATTAAGTTCTAAGCAGAAAAAATATCTACTTGAATTTTACAATGATATGTGGATAAGTGGCACCTTCCCTGAAAATTGGAGAAGGGCATTACTTATCCCAATCCTAAAAGATAACAAAGATCCAAAAAATGTTAAAAATTATAGACCGATATCTCTAACTAATTGTCTTTGTAAAATATTGGAACGAATGGTGTGCAAAAGATTAACATGGGTCCTTGAACATACTAATAAAGTTAGTATATTTCAATCTGGATTTCGACAAAATCGTAACACTCTAGATAATCTCACTTATCTGGAAACAGAAGTCATGCAAGTAAAAAATTTGCCAATGCCAATAAAAAATTCTTCATTTCAGTTTTTCTTGATCTGGAAAAGGCTTTTGATAGAGTATGGAAACAAAGAGTAATACAGCAACTGATACAAATGGGGTTTAAAGGGAATCTTGTTAAATTTATTTCAAACTTTTTAGCGAACAGATCCTTCTAAGTGTACACTGCAAACGCAGTTTCCTCAGAAAAATTACAAGAAAATGGAATACCACAAGGATCTGTGTTGAGTGTAGTATTGTTCATTATAGCCATAAATAACATATAGCCATAAACAAAATTATAGAACAACCTGTGAAATTTATGATTTTCGCTGATGATATCGCAATATTTATGACGCACTCGGAGATATTACAAAATAATCTACAGAATACACTACGTAAAATAGATAAATGGTGTGAAAAAACCGGATTCAAAATCTCGGAGAAGAAAACAGTAGCAATGCTTTTTACTAGAAAAAGGAAAAATGTGTATCAACCAAGACTTACCTTGAATAACATCACTATAAAATATGTTAACACACATAAATTCTTAGGTCTCACACTAGACTCTAAATTAAATTGGAAAGACCACATAAACACAATTAAAAACAAAGCCAACAAAAGTTTAAATATATTAAAAATTTTAAGTAATACACGATATGGCTCAGATCGTAAGACGCTTATTAGAATTTTGAATACTGTTGTATTACCAATATTAGATTATGCTAGCCCAATATATATTTCAACTTGTAAAACGAATTTGAAAATGCTTGATACTATTAATAACTTAGGCACGCGAATCTCAATAGGAGCTTATCGAACTAGTCCCATTCTAAGTATAATGATAGATGCTGGTCAATTAAATTTAATTAAAAGACGAGAAAAGCAGATGTTGAATTACGCAATGAAGATTCCTTCATTTGAAAATCATCCTTTAACATATTTTTTTAAAAATGATGAAATGCATAATAAAAAGAAAAGGTTGAATACGCACTCCCAACCACTTTTGATAAGAGCAAGAACAATTTTTGAAAAATATGATATACCTTTCCAAAATAATATGGAGACCCAAAAATTCTCAAGTAGCCCTCCGTGGCTTGTTCCGGACCCAAATATAGACTTCGAGTTGGCAAATTATAGAAAAGATAGAACAAACAAAATTCAGTTTCGAGAATTATTCATAGAAAAAACAAAGACAAGATACTGTGAATATGAACATATATTTACTGATGGGTCTTTCAAAGATCAAGAGGCAGGATGCGCATTCAAACACAAACAAGAAGAACACAAATTTCATCTTCAAAGGCATACCACTATATTTACGGCTGAACTATACGCAATATTTAAAGCACTCGAGTATATTATGAAAAGGGATGAAAAATACTTTTTAATTTGTACTGACTCCTTGAATTCTTTAAAAGCTATTCTCAAACTATATCCAGTACATCCTTTAGTACAAAAAATACAAGCAATGATAAATAAAAATCAAAAAAATATACAATTTATGTGGATTCCAAGTCATATCGGCATCCATGATAATGAGATAGTTGACAGTCTAGCAAAAAGCTCTGTAAACCAACCATACGATAACCATCACCTTTTATATTAGAAAGATCTTAAAAATATAATAAATAAGAAAATATATAAAAGTGTAGAACAAGAATGGATAGAAACGGACGATAGTAACAAACTAAAGAATATCAAAACAAATACTAGACCTTGGAAAAATCTCAATTTACTTAACAGAAGAGAGTCGACCGTGATTACAAGAATAAGAATAGGGCACACTAATTTAACACACAAATTTATATTTGATAATACAACACCACCAAATTGTGCTTGTGGAGCAAACCTTACTATTAGACATCTGTTCGAAACTTGTATTAGATATTCAAGAGATAGAGATAGATATTTAAAAAGTAATAGTCTAGATATTTTAAAGAGTGATGATGAAACCAATTATAGAAAAATAATAAATTTCCTAAACGCTATTGAACTATACAAAACAATTTAAAACAAAAGATTAAATAAAATCAATAAAATATGTTAAATGAAAAATATTAAATGTTAAAAAAAAAAAAAACGGAATAAATTAGAAAATATGTAGTTATAATAACTTCATATAATTAATATATGTACAAGGAAAATTTAACTATTGAATTATTTTATATAGAAATCAAAACAAAAAAAAAAAAAAAATTAAAAATGTATTATATGAATAATAGAATATGTAATTAGAAAATAATAAAAAAAAAAAAAATTAAAAAAATTAAAAAAATAATGTAAAGATTTGGCCTGAAAAAACCTATATTGTGTTCAAAGGCCACTTAAATAAAGTTATAAAAAAAAAAATTACATATTAACAAAGAACCTAAAAGCTAACTTTTTTTTATACTATCAAAATGTTACAGTTCTGCGCACAAAAACTAAATCCGTCTATCTAAACTCCATGTCACTTGATTTCGATTATTATGCATTAACTGAAACCTGGTTAGCTCCCACTATTAATGACTTAGAACTATTCCACTCTACGTTCATCGTATTCAGAAAAGATAGATATGGTCATGGTTCTGATTTAGCTCAACGAGCTAATAGCACCCTTCCGAAAGGTGGTGGTGTCTTGATCTCTGTAAAGAACTCTTTCAACGTTAGTGAAATTTCAATACCCAACTCTAATTCAATAGAAATTGTTTGTGTTAAGATTGCTTTTTATTCCAAAAATATATTTATCATTAACTGTTGTATTCCTCCGAACAGTAACCTAGATAGCTACAAAAAGTATTCAGATGTAATCCATTTTATATCAAATAACTTAACCCAACCTGAAGAATTAATTCTGTGTTGATTTTAATTTACTCAATATCAAATGGAATGCTCATGGTGAAGAACCATATTTAATCCCTCATAACCTTTGTAGTGAAATAGAGTACATATTTATAGACTCCCTTAATTTAAATTGTCTTCAGCAGTCATCCTCAGTTCGTAGCTATCAAAATCGTCAGCTAGATTTGATATTTGTGTCAGACTGCAATAACACAATAATTTCAGAATGTCAGGAAATACTCGTAACTATTGACCCTTATCATCCACTTATTCATTCACGTTTTATTGATTCCGCTAATATTCCCAATGATAAACCTTTTTCCCAGTTTAATTTTGGTAAAGCTGATTTTGATAAACTAAATAATTTTTGTAACTCCTATGATTTTTCCCCCCATTTGTAGTACCTCTAACCTAGAAAAAAACCGTCAGTAGTTTCGAAGAAATTTTACTCTGTATACCAAAAAAAAAGTGAAAAAAGAAGTGAAACTACCTCAAGTCCTTCATGGTTCACTAGAGAAATTAAAAAACTTTGAAACAAAAAAAAAAGGCCTGGACTAATTACATAAAATCTAATACCCCAATTAATTATAATAACTTTAAGCTCCTCTTTGATCAATTTAAATTGTTAGTTGAAGAAAGTTATATTTATCTACAAAATACATCTTCTAATCTCTTAACCAATCCAAAACTTTTTTGTAAATTTGTCAGCATAAAAAGAAAATGTGACCAATTCCAAAGTTTCATGAAATTTAATAACACACTTAGTAACAACCCAAAAATTATTTCACAATACTTTCGTTACTTTTTTATGAATTCTTGTACATTCATGAATTTAGTCACATGATAAATTCCCGAAAACCACTTTATCCTCCTTACTCATAAGTGAAACTCGCGTTATAGACTACTTAAAAAAACGTGGTGATAATACATCTCCCGGTCCTTATGGTGTACCAGAAATTGTTCTATAAAGATACTCAAGATCTTTATCTTTTAGTCTGTCCAAAATCTTCAATCTGTCAATTTCTACAGAAATTTTTCCATCTTTCTGGAAAAATGCCTTCATTAGACCTGTTCACAAAAAAAAATTAGAAGAAAAAAGTAAGTAATTATCGTCCAATTGCCAAATTATCTTACATTCCTAAACTTTTTCAATTAATCGTTTTTGGTCAAATGTATCACCACTTGCTTCCTTATACCAAATCAGCATGGATTCGTAAAACATAAATCCACAGTAACTAATTTAGTTAAATGTACTTCTTCATTTATTAACAATATGGAGAAAGTAAATAAATTTTTCTTGTGGTGTAAGATTAACAACCTTTTTTTAAATATCAAAAAATGTGCTGTAATGAGCTACCATAGATGTACCACATATTTTTTAATTAATTATTTCCTTAACGGACAAGTATTAGAAAAAGTTAACTCTATCAAGGACTTAGGTGTTTTTTTTTTATGAAAAACTCTCATTTAAATTGCATCATAGGAATATCACAAATAAGGCTAATTCGATGTTAGGTTTCGTAAAACGATGATCAAGAGAATTTAATCATCCACACATCCTAAAATCCCTTTACATATGTCTTGTAAGGCCACAATTAGAATATGCTAGTCAAGTTTGGTCTCCCTATTACGAAGTTCACATGCCACGAATAGAGACAATTCAAAAAAACTTTTTAAGATTTGCCTTACGTCACGTCCCCTGGTCCACCCCATAATTTTGTCACCATACGAACATAGATTAAACTTAATTCATCTCGCCACTCTAAAAAAAAAGGCGTAAAGTTGCTGATGTTATTTTCATCACTGATATAATCAAAGGAAATATTATCTCTCCTTTTATTTCCAACTTAGTTCAAATAAACAGGATCAGGCGTTTTCGCTCTTCCCCCTTCTTCGCACTTTCATTTCATCGAACCAACTATGGAATGAATGAACCAATCCATAGAATGATGATCCTGGGGAATAAATACCAGCACGTTATTGATTTCTCTCTCTCTCCAAAGATACCATAAAAAAACACTTGTATTCTTCGTAATTGAATATGGCCCATTTTCTAGTAAGTAATTTTTTTTGGTTTTCGTAAGTTCTAGTAAGTAATTTTTTTCGGGGCGATGGCGATTAAAACCGACAGCTGCCACAAGGAGAGGAAGGAAAACCAAGAAAATCCAAATACCAAAAAACAAATTATGAATCTAAACAAAAACGAAGAAGAGCGCGTAGGGATATATACGCAAGCGTCGGTAGCGGCCGCGACTACCGGCGGGCCTGGCCCCAGCACTTCTGAGGATAGGTCGCCAGCGGATTGTTTAAATTTGACAACCGAACCTAGGAACAAATACAGGAAACCCGAACAAAACACTAAAACAAAAAAGCAGCCCTACGTACCTAACGCTATAGACATTATTTATAACGCTAGGGAACGGAAAGCAGCACGTGCTTGGAAACTAGAGGGAAAATCTGATGAAACCATCAAGGCTCTAATCGTCAAACAAGAGCACTGAAGGTAAATCGGAGGGAACCGAAGGGAACCAAGCATTTTACTAAAAAATCAATGGTAGGATCCACGGAGACGAAAGCCGAATCAAAGAGAATCAGGTCAGATGACAATACGCCACCTGACCCGAAAAAGAAAAAAGCAACGGATACTGTATCCTATAGCCAAGCAGCTAAGGAGCACCTCAAAGTTGCTATCATTGATAAAAGCCATCCTGCAGGTAAAATACCAGTGGAGGCCAATAGGCTGAAACTGGCACAAGCCTTTAGAGAATGCAAATATAAGAACTAAGGAAACGAGCGGTGATTCCCAGGTTTGAATGGAGCCTCTTTGATGGTGACATTTTTAAGGTAACCTGTGAGAATGAATTCGCTCTCAATTTCCTACAGAAGAGAGCAGAGAAAAACAAGATGATGTTGGTAGTTGCTAATCTACAGGTGGTAGATAAAGCATCGGTTCCAAGACTGAGGAGAATATCAATGTGGTTCTCAAATGAGTTCATGCCATCCGAGGAGATACTTGAGACCCTGGGCATCATAAATGGTGACCTGGACCTCAAGATCTCTGAATGGAATGTACTCAGGAGAGAAGCACAGGATAGAGGTACCTGGCTAGTACTTGGTGTTCCCGAAAGTGCCCTACAGATTATTAAGGATGCCTCATGTTCACTTTTTTACCTTGGTAAAAGAGTGAAGGTGATAATCCCTGAATCGAGGGCAAATAAGGCAACACCAGAGGTAGAGGAAGTAGTAGCTGAGGAGGAACCGATAGAATCTGACACGGAAACGGGTCTAGAAGAAATCGGCTTTCTCTTCAGTGACCGTCACCAGCTCGCTACTGAAACAAGTAGAGGAGCTGAAAATTAGCGAGGAAGCAGGTTCTGAAGTCGAGAATGAGTCCATAGCTTCCTTCAATTTTGACGAAGAGGCCGTATCGGACAACGAAGGATTGTTGGACTAGGGACTCACGGACGACTCGTCAGAGGACTCACTCGACTCCACAATTGTGGCAGCCCGTATTGAGCTACGCAGGAGGGAGTTGAGTGAGCCCCCGGAGGAAGAACCATCCTCCCGAGAATATTAAAAACAAAACAAAAAAAAAAGAGAAAGCATGAACACAATAATCGTTCAAGCAAATCTGCACAGAAGTAGTGTGCCAATGATCACACTCATGGAAAGGATGGAAAATGAAAACATACTCCTAGCCTTAATCCAGGAACCTTGTACAAAGGATGACAGGATAATAGGATGGAGTACCAAGAGCTTTAACTGTTTCTATGCTACTGGTGAAGGTAGGCCAAGAGCATGCATAATAGTGAACAAACTACTAAAAGTTGTATCAATCCCGCAGCTTATCAGTAAGGATTCAGTTGCGGTACAACTTGAAGTAGCCATAGAGAATACAAAAATGAAGATAGGGATGGCATCATCATACCTTCCGTATGACGACATAGCCAGCCCTCCGACTGAACAATTCATAAAAATAATAGGATATGCGGAAAAACACAGGATGGAACTGTTGATAGGATGTGACGCTAACGCACACAATAAAGTATGGGGTAGTACAAACGATAACAATAGGGGTAAGTCTCTTTTAGATTATTTAAGTACTACTAACATGAATATACTTAACAAAGGAAATAAGCCAACTTTTATTAATAAGAATAGAAGAGAGGTAATAGATATAAGTATAGCAAGTAACAAACTAACACGCATGATAACAAAATGGCAGGTATCCGATAAACCTTCTTTCTCGGACCACTGCCACATAATCATTGGTATAAATCTGGATAAACCAGAAGAAAGCGATTTTAGAAACCCAAGGAAATATAATTGGGATCTATACAGAAACAGACTAAGGGGGAGACTGAGGACATTCAATCAACTCAATTCTACCCCAGAGATAGACAAGGAAGTAAGTAATATAACACAAGCTATTACGAAATCCTTCCAGGAAGCATGTCCAATTACAAAACTTAAGACAAACGTTTTTCCAAAGTGGATGAATCGGGAAATACGAAATCTCAGACAAAAATCTAGGCAACTATATAATCGTGCCTATAAAGAAAATAAGGAATCCCAATGGGAAAGCTACAAAGTAGTTCTAAGATGCTACAAATCTGAATGTAGGAAGGCCAAGAAGAAAGCCTGGAACTTCTCATTTCTCTTGTAGTTTTCGCGGGGTAAACATCATTTGAAGTTTTGCACATTTTGAAATATTAAAATTTACTTTAAAACAATATTTTTTTCTTAAAAAATTGAATTAAAAAAAAAAATAAAAATAATTAATTGAATTATTTTTAAGTGAATATTATAACAAAACATAAATTTTCTTGAAAGATACTTTGTTGCGCATTTTTCTTTTTTCTTCTCGAATTACATAATTATTTTATTATTCTTCAATAATGCCGACATCTTGTGCTTTATGTAGCAACAAAATTGAGAGAAATCATCTCTCAATCGCGTGCATTGATTGTAAAAATTTGCTCCATGCAGCTTGTGTTAACTTATCTCAAAATGAGATTGAATTTATGAAGATGAGTAATAACTCCTTCAGATGTAAACTATGCAGTACTGCAAGACGTCATTCCACTAATGATAATAGCATTCTTGCATCCGTTTCTCCAATTGCGTCGCCAGCTACACATTTAAACTGTGAGTCAATGCTTAAGAATGTAAAAATAACGACATCAACATATATTCCAAGGAAAAACTCTCAAAGTGGTAAATGCTCGGAGAGTATTAAAAGCTCTGAGAGTAATTCAGCTACTGAGAGTCTATCATCATTGCTGACCACATCAATTTGCAGTCATTATATATGCTGAATTTGGAAATGAAGCAGATGCTTGCGGAGAACAATAAACAAATAAATATTCTTCTCAGAGAAAAAGAAATGTTGTGTAATAAAGTTTTTTTGCTTAAAAATAAAGTCAATATGTTGGAGCAACGTAATAAAAGAAAGTTTGTTGATATTGTTAACTTTCCCTCTAATAGTGAAAAACAAAGCTTAAAACATGATGTTTTGTCTTTCTTTTCCAATAATCTTGATGAGAGTTTAAATGAAAACGATATTCAACACTGTTTTGTTAAGCCACTAAGAGAAAATAAAAACTCTAATTTTGGCAAGAAAACAATAGTGTGTGTTAAATTTTCCGCTATTGAAACAAAACAAAAAATTATGAATAAACAAACATTGTTAAGAAAAAATAGAACATCATCATTATCCTCTGCTAATCCTAGTAAGGTGAACAATAAAAATATTTTTATTTGTGACACGTTAACTTTATACTTCAAGTTTCTTCTGAGGAAAGCTCGTGAGGTGAAGAATGAAAAAAAGTACGAATTTCTATGGATTAAAAACTCGAAAATTTTTATGCGGAAAAATAAAGGTAGTAATAGAATTAATATTCAAAGTTTTGAGGATTTTGCTAACCTTTAGTTTATTAAGTATCTAATATATAATTTTTAAATTTAATTTTTAATTTTTTTTTTAAACACTAAAGTTATTTGATATCCTCAAATCTGTAAATTAAATTTTATAACTATTACTTTTTCTATATTTAAGTAAAATATTTTTTGTTTGTTATTTTCTTTTTATCATCAATTATGAGTTCTAACTTTACTATTTTACATCAAAATATTAGGAGTTTAAGAGAAAATTACATTTCATTACTTTCATACTTAAATACATTAAATTCTTTACCAGATTTAATTTTTGTGAGTGAAATATGGATTTATGATGACGAAATTAGTCTTTATAATATTCCAGGTTATTTGTTCTATGCTTCGTGTAATTCCTCGTATGCTTCAGGTGGTGTTGGTGTCTATTTTAAAAATTCGTTAAATTGTACTACTGTCAATTATAATATGAATTGTGTTGATATTATAAAAGTAAGTTGTAGGTTGAACTTTGTGGATTATACATTTGTGGGTTTTTATAGATTACATAGATTTTCATTAGGAGAATTTCTGATAGAATTTTCCGATTTTTTATCCTCTGAAAAATCTAGCAATTTAATACTTATAGGTGATTTCAATATTAATATTCTTGCAAGAAACTTGGGTCTTGATGACTACTTATCTTTACTATGTTCTAAAGGTCTGAAGTCACTAATTTTTGAACCAACTCGTGTAGTTTCTGGTACTTGTATTGATCATATTTTTACTCGTTTTCATAAAAATAATAAACTATCTTATTCAAGTGAAGTTTTAGATCTTCGTTTATCAGATCACAGTATGATATGTTTGAGTCTTTTTTTCGATGATGTTGTTTGTAATCGTAACTATAGTATAGGTTCTCAATTTTTAAAAACTAATTTTAGCAACTTAAGATTCAGTCTATTGTGTGAAACGTGGCAAGATGTTTACGATGCTGATAATCCTTCTATAGCCTTTTCTAAGTTCACTGATATTTTATACAATCATATTTACTTATGTTCACAACAAAGTGTAGTACGTAATACAAATGTTAAATTAACTCCGTGGATGTCCCACAGTTTGTTAAGATTAATTAAAAAAAGAAATAAAATTTACTATAAAGTTAAAAAATACCCCAGTAATGTTAGATTGAGTAATTACTATTCTAAACTTTGTTCTGATATAAAGTCTAAATCTAAATTTACGAAAAATAATTTCTACCGTAACAAATTTATTCAAAATAAAGGAAATACTAAAGCTGAATGGAGAATCATTAACACTTTATTAAATAAAAACCAATCTTATAAGAAAATTTCACTCGATATTAATGGGGAACTAGTTCATGATCCATCACAACTTGCCGATTCATTTAATAGCTTTTTTTGTAATATTTCTAATAATTCTTTTATCTCCTAATATCACTAATAATCCTTTTCAATCTCATAGTTTTTATTTCAACCCATTTACATCTTCTGAAATCTACAAAATAATTTTAAGTTTAAAAATTTCTAATTCTAAGTTTTGTGGTTTACTTTCAAATAAAATATTTTAAAAGAAATAGTTTTTCAGATTGTAGATGTTTTGTCTTATATTTTTAATTTCAGTATATTTAAAGGAGTTTTTCCTGAGGACCTCAAACTAGCAGAAGTAATTCCTCTTTTTAAGAAAGGTAGTCCGTTTGAACTCAACAATTACCGTCCCATTTCCCTTCTATCACCTTTTTCAAAAATTTTCGAAAAGGCTGTTAAATTTAGATTAGTTAATTTTTTATTTAAAACAAATTTTTTTAGTACTAGTCAATTTGGCTTTTTGAAGAATAGGAGCACAGAAGATGCTTTGCTAAAATTTACTAATGAAATTTATAACAGTCTGAATAAGAATAGTAGTTGTGCTGCTCTTTTCATTGATATCACAAAAGCATTTGATACAGTATCTCACAACTTACTATTGAAGAAAATGTATAATGCTGGTTTCCGAGGCTTTATTCTCAAATGGTTTGAGTCGTATCTAAGAGATAGAAAGCAAAAAGTAAGAGTTGAATCTAAAGTTAGTGAAATGATTTTCATTAACAAAGGTGTTCCCCAAGGTTCAGTGTTGGAGCCGATATTATTTCTTATTTATATTAACTCTCTCTTAAACCAAAATTATAATGGGCTGTCCACTGCTTTTGCAGATGACACTGCTTTTTCTTATAGTGGCTCTAATTTGATGGATGTTGTAATTAAAATTAACTACGATTTGCAGCTTATTAGGAACTGGTTTTTTGTTCATCATTTAACTATAAGCCCTAAGACTAACTTAATGTTTTTCAAAACTTCTTATAATAGTAATGAAATTAGCGATTTATCTTATCACTCGCCGGATTGTAAACGTTTTCCTTTATTTGTTTCTCCAACCTCAAACATGTCATACTTTGATTCTGTCCTCTGCGATAATGGCTGTTTTTATATTGAAAATGTTAGCTCTTTCAAATACCTAGGAATTTTATTGGATAATAAATTAAATTGGTCTGAACATACTCATAATTTAAAAAAATATTTAAATAAAATTGTTCGTTACGGCTACCATTTGAGAAAATGTAGTACGTTGGAAATTTTAAATATATTTTACTACGCCTTTTTCAATTCCAAGTTGAATTAATGGTTTAGCTTGCTGGGGTGGTTCTTACAATAACAGAATTCGTCCACTTCTCCTAGCCCAAAAACATTACTTAAGAACCATGCTTAATGTTAATCGTCTATCATCTAGTTTCCCACTTTTCAAAAGAGTCTGTATTTTGCCACTCAGACATCTCTATATCTACAAAACTATGAAAATTTTTTTCATTAGATCTGGCTACCTCGATCAAAGATTAACGCCAACTTACAACCTACGTATTAATAATTTGAATTATGCTGCTGTTCCAATGGCCAGAACAACACAATTTACGCATTGCTTTGTTAATATGGCACCACGAATTTTTAATAGACTACCCATTCACATCAGAAGTGAACGTAATTTCTACTCATTTCTTAGACAGTTGAAAATCTGGTTATTGCAGTTCGATCACTCTCAAATTGAATCACTATTTAATGGTGGAAACTTGTATTAAATAAGTGTTTTGTGTATGTATTATAATTAAATGTGGTTTTCTCTTCATACTTCAATTATATTATATTCTTTAATTTTGCTTGAACTTATAGTATACTTGTAAATTTTTTACTTCAATATTAAGCTTTTCATACATTTTTTATTTCTTTTTTCTTTACATTTTTTGATACATTGTTTACACTATTTTTAATTTTATTTTTAATTCTATAATTTTATTTTTAATTCTATTTTTTTTTTTTTTTTAACTATTTTGTCTAATCTTAATTTGTAATTACTTATGATTTTAGTACCCCGCTAAAACATTTATATTTCTTTTTTCATTTATGTTTGTTTCATTCAACACGTATTCTTTGGAATATATTCGAATGATCCTACTTATTTTCTTACATATATAAAGTTTTGTTATTTTTACTAAATTATTTCTTATGGAATTTTATATTATTATTTTTGTTCCTATTAACTATTCTAATAAACTATAGTTTTTTTTACTTTTATTAATTTTATTGAATTTATTATATTAGTTTATTAGATTTAAGAGCTTTATGTTTTGATAATATTCAATTTTAATTTGATGTAGTTGGTAAAAAATTTTATATTTAAGAAAATAAATGAATTTTAAATCTTTTTTTTTTTTTTTTTTTAAAGAATATACGGAGCAAATAGAGAACACGAGAGAAGTGTCTAGACTTAAACAAGTCTTATACAAGACACACTCACAACCAGAACTGATTGAACGAAATGACGAATCAATGACGACAGATATGAAAGAATCACTGGAAGTGCTGATAAACAGTAGTTTTCCAGGTAGCGTTTTTGTGGAAAGCTCAAACAACACAAATGCGCGAGACTCCGAACCATATATAAATATATCGAACACCGAAAACAACGAAAAGGTAAAACGGATGATAACACATGAAAGAATAAAATGGGCAATTAACTCATTCAAGAAGTACAAATCCCCAGGAATTGACCAAATATACCCAATAATGCTCCAAGAAGGGTGTAACCTTCTACTGAACAAACTTTCGGAAATCTACAAGGCATGTCTTAGGTATTGTTATACACCTATGGAATGGAGGAAAGCCAAAGTAGTATTCCTACAAAAACCAAATAAAGTTAGTTATAGTAAAGCTAACGCATACAGACCAATAAGCTTAACATCCTTTCTACTAAAAAGCTTAGAAAGGATCGTTGAACTTGAAATGAGAATCAAGATTGACAAAAACATTAACGTATGTCAACACGCCTATATCAAAGGCAGATAGGGAGACTCTGCACTTCAAAGCGTAGTGAACACAATAGAAAACGCCTTCATGACAAGGCAATACGCACTAGGATGCTTCATCGATATCGAAGGAGCTTTCAATAATATAAAAACGGAGAGCATAATCAATAGCCTAAACAACAAAGGTATTGAAGGATACTTAGTAAGATGGACTAACTCTCTACTAAGGGACAGAATTATCCAAGCAAATTTTGGTAGCGAAAAAATGGAAGCAATAGTGGGGAAAGGCACGCCTCAAGGAGGCATTCTATCACCACTTCTATGGCTTACAGCAATTGACTCACTTTTAGACTTCCTAATAAAACAAGGAGCTAAGATTACATGTTACGCTGATGATCTGGTTATAATCATAACCAACAAAAAAGACTCAGTTCTAGGAGATAAAATGCAGGAGGCCATAAATCTCGTATCGGGTTGGACACAAGAAAATGGCCTCAAGCTAAATCCAGAGAAAACAGAACTATGCCTTTTTAATAGAAGGACAGTAAGTAATATGAACACCCCAAGCATAGGGGGAACACGGCTTAACTTATCACAGAAACTTAAATATTTAGGAATAATTTTAGATATAAGACTCAAATGGAACGAACACTTAGAGGAAAGGAAAAATAAAGCACTAAGAACTTACTCGTTCTGCAGAAGTGCAATTGGAAAAACGTGGGGCTTATCTCCAAAAGTAGTGCACTGGATTTACACCTGTATAATAAGACCTATAGTCACTTACGGGTCGATAATCTGGTGGACCGCTCTGGAGAGGAAAAAACACATTAAAACACTCACACAGATACAACGCCAATGCTGTTTAGGCATCACTGGCGCAACTAAGACAACAGCAACAAGATCCTTAGAGACAATGCTGAACATAACACCTATAGAAATTCATACAAAACGTACAGCAATGGATACAGCTGTACGTTTACGTATAACAGGAGAGTGGAAGGTCGTAATTAGAAAGACACCACATGAGAAAATAACGGACCTCAACGTAAGCGAAGAGTTCCGAAAAATCTTCACAGAGGAAGGACAATGGGACTACAGTAATGTAGAACAATGTCCAGACAGAAGGTTTAAGATAAAAATACCACGACACGATGAAAGTAAAATCACCGACGCAGTATACGAAAACCATATAAAGATATACACAGATGGGGCTAAGAAAGGTGAGAATTATGGAATTGGTATCTACTGCGCAGATCCTTTCCTAGAAACAAAAACAAAAATGAATAAGAATGCCACGACCATCCAATGTGATCCAATGTGAATCATGGCAATTAAAAGAGGAGCAGAAATGCTTCTAAACAGAGGTATAAACACAGAAAACATAATTTTTTGCTGCGATAGCCATGGAGCCATCAAAGCAATAAATAACGAAAAAACGAAGGCAGCAACGACTATCTGCTGCAGAGAAGCACTAAACTCTTTAGGAGTGACAAATGAAGTTTTACTCTACTGGACACCGGGCCACTCCGGTGTAGAAGGAAACGAAAAAGCGGTCTGAGGAGTTAGTGGTTGGACTAACAATGCAGGCCATGAAAATAAGCACGATAAAGTGGGAAAAACCACACAATTGAACACCTGGAGAAGCTCGGGGGGGGCTATTCAGACAAAGAATTTCTGGGGAATACCGGATGCGGAAAAAACAAAAGTAATTCTGGCGCTGAATAGAGCCGACCTAAGGTTATATGTAGGCGTAGTTACAGGGCATCTCATGCTCAGAAGACACGCGGCCAGAATGGGCCTTACAGAAAACAACATGTGCAGAGGATGTGGAGAAGAGGTGGAAACGGTGCAACACGTACTTTGAATATGTCCAACGCAGAGAACGAGGAGAGGAAATATCCTAGAGGGTTACTACTGGGAGGACTTCTCGGAAGTGAAAAAGAAAAAACCGGCAGAAATTGTTAGATTCATAAGAGGTATAAATTGGCTCAGTAACGGAGTCTGTTGAGAGGCGGAGGTGAAATTGCTGAGAGGGAATACAACGGGCCGCGAGGCCTAAGTGCGAATGAAATAAGACAGTCGGATGACAGACTGTCAGATCTTATATCCACCCTAATAACCAACCAACCAACCAACATTCGATTTAACCCACCAAGTAATTGACTAATTCATTCCGTTAATTTATATTCTTTTGAATCTCAATTCTTTTTCCTCTTATTACACAGATATCGCGATTGGACTTAAGTTTAGCATACCAACTGTTGCAGCCCTGATATTTTGCATTATAATAAAATTTCATCCAAATTATTTTTATAAATTTTAATTTATTTTGTAAACATTTAAAACCGGTTCTAATTTTGTATTACACTCTATTATTTATTATATCAATTGAAATTTATATGATATGATTTTGTTTCGTTTTAATTTTCATTATTCTAATTATTATTTTTTTTTTTTTTTTGGATTCTTTTTACTTTTTTTTGTTATTATATACTTTTGTATTTTTTTTTTGTTTTTTTTTTTAATTGTAAATATTATTGTAAGATTAAATTCGTTATTGTAACTTGTTTGATTTAAACATAGTAATAAATAAATAAATAAACATATAATAATATGTGTTAAGTATCTGGATAATTTTCAATTTTTTCGACTTAGGTGCGTACGGACGGGTAAGAAAATGAAACGAAAATAAAAATTGATGAGCGTAAAAAAATATAATTTTGTAAAAAAAAATACAGTAACCAACGATTAACCATCCATGTAGATATATTTCAATATTTTGTCAAATCAAATAATATAAAAAAAATTTAAACACACACGTAAAGTAGGTATAATTTTAAATCTCCCATGTACAACTTTATGTTTTTTGCTCAAGGGCGGATTCACCCAATAATTTATTTATTCTTGCTCTTGAAGGTTAAACTAAAAAAGTTGTTTGTAATCAAGTTTCATCTTAAGATACAATTAAAACAAAATATTATTTTACCGTCGTCCGTTAATTTAATTTGTTTATCGTTTTGTGTTTTTCGTCTTTTGCTTTGTCCTTTTAAGTTTTCTCTTGCACTTTTATCTTCTTCCTAAGTTTGTTGTTGCTTTCAATCAAATTTTGGTACTGCTCTTTTTTGAACAATGAAAAACTTATGAATAAGAATTAAGTAATTCAATAAGTAGAATACCAAAAATTAAAATATTACTACTTCCATCTAGCATAAGTTTTATACTAAAACAAAATTAAGAGATTAATGTTTGAATATTATATAAATAATGTTTATTAATAATACCTACAACAAGTTTTATACTAATATAGAATTAAACAGTTATGTAGTTATAGTTCTGATTACAATTTCAACCCAACAAGCTATTTTTATCTTCGGTGAAACGAATTCTTATTCCCTCGGTATGTATCTTTATCGTAAAAAAACATTACATAATAGGTGTTAAAACATATAAAAGACATCCAATAATGACATTTAAAAAAAGAAAGATCTATAGCGAAGTCAAAATTTCTAATGAGAAATAGGCATTAGATTATTTTTTCATCGAATATAACAAAAAAGCCATGTGTATTATTTATAGATCAATAGTTGCTGTTTTTTTAGAGAATATAATATTAAACGGCATTATGGGACCAGGCAGATCCCTTCCGTGGCCTAATCGATTGGAGCACAGAAATGTGTTTAATATAATAATTTAGAAGATAGTAAATTTAAGGGAGCGGAATATGGCTGTTTTTCATTTGACTGGATGCTGGATATGATAAATATTCCAAATAAAAATTTCAGGTAAAAACTTTTTATCAATCAACGGGTATCAGAACTACATCTTCTATGTGGTGACTAATAGAAAGGGCCAAGTTCAAGAAATTATGCAGCTTTCAGCAAAAATAGGTCCGAGTCACGTCTCATATAACCTCGAAATTTTTTTTTTCTTTTTATTTGTTTTTTTTTTAACATGTCTTTAGTAAAATGGTTCTTAAGCACGACGCCAACAAGAGGTCCGGCGTCGTAAGTGTCGAAACCCAAGACGTTGAAATTTTTTTTTTTGCGATCAGTTCAATGGTTCTTAAATGTGATGAAGACAGTAGGTTCGTGGTCCAAGGAATTAGGGCCGAACCTCTAATCACGTGCTTAAATTGTATTTTTCTGGAAAAAGGTTATTCATAATTATTATAACTGATTTTTCGGATGGGTCCGCGGTTCAGAAGTCGGAATTGAAGGCTTTAAACAAAAATATTGTCCAAAAACCAAAATGTCAATAATGTTCATTACCTATCAAGATAAGTATAAAAACAAATTTTTTTGGTTTTTTTTTTTCTTTAGTCCATAAAAATAGCGAAGGCCGGTAGATTTTTTTTATATCGAGATTTTTCAAGACTTACTACAGCTCTTGTTCTGAAGTAGATTCATCCGAAGGAATAATTTAGAACTGAGACTGATGGATATTGATGACATTAGAAATAAATTGTGAAATCATAATTTTTTTTTTATTAAATGAAATGAAATGTTGATATTAGCTTACGAGTATAATAAATTTAAATGAAAACTGAATAACAAGCAATGCATATACATACATATTTATATTTTTCAAATTTTAATTATTGTGGAGCACCGGTTCTAGCTGCATTAAATCTATTAAATAATCTATGTTGAGGAAGACAGTTTGATATTTCTTGGCGCCAGCTACCTTCATCATTTTCATTAAAATGAGCTACAAAATTGATTAAAAGCATATATACGACTCAGCTCGAGTATAGCTCACATTTGTGGGCAGGTGCGCCAAAAACTGCTTTGGGATCCCTCATAATTCATACGCGTAAGTGCGAAGACGTGGTTAGTAATAAGTATTTAATTAATAATTACTGGCAATTAAAAACGGTATAAGCCAACCGCTTAAAAATTAAATAATAAAAAAAAAACAGAAACTGTGTTAATAAAACACGTGCGCGAACACAAATTTCAAGTTTATTACTATGTCCATTCATAAGTAAACAATACTCAAACTGACACTGGATTTGTCATATCAACTATAGACTATTTAAGTCACATAAATTATCGATTAGTAATACATATTTAAGTAAAAGTAGTAATCTATATTTTCATAATAAAAAATATATGATAGGTGAAATCAAACAACGTGCATATTAGTGTTGCCAGCAATTATTAATAAATAAAATCTTCAAAAGTTCTAAGTGTGGAAAAGAATTGGCACCATTATCAAAAAATATTGAACTACTGCTCAATATTCGATTTAACGAATAATCATATTCTTATTATTGTGTCTTACTATCGCGCAAAAATGGGCAAACACTCAAACAAATAGTTTACTAAGTAGAAGAAGGTTTCACTCAAGGCAGATCCAAACAACCACAGAGTACTCTCCCAAGGGGTCTATTCATCACCAAGAAATAAGTAAATGAGGACTTATACAACCAAAAATATATAAATATTACTGGTTGTCTAATAATAGGTACGAGATATTAGATGATAAGGAAACACCTAGTACAAATAAAACTTTACTAACTTTTCCAATACCTAAGCCACCGCCAATCTTCATACATGGTGTGAAAAATATTGGGCCCTTGTGTTCTGCATTAAAAAGATCCTTACAAAGCAAAAACTACACTCTCAAGAACCTGTCAAATGGACAGGTAAAAATAACACTAGAAAACAAAGATGATTATAAAACTGTAACCGAACCGAACATTACTCTTTCCAATTCAAAGGGGAGAAACCTTTCAAAGTTGTTTTGAAAGAGATACATCATTCTACCGATAAGTCAGATAGCAAGAAGGACATACTGTTACAAACATCTCAGTAGTAAGGAACAATACGACAAAATTACCAATGTCAATGTTTTTCTTAAACATAATGAAAAAATTTACAATATTAGACGTTTATTAAATTGCATAGCGCAGTTTGAACCGCCAATAAATAAACAAGAACTTTCTCAATGCTCCAACTGCCAAAGGTTCGGGCATACAAAATCTTATTGTCATCTCAAACCAAGATGTGTAAAGTGAACAGGGTTTCATATTTCAAAAGAGTGTCCTAGCCGCGATAAGGACAATAATGTACAATGCATCAACTGTAAAGTAAACCACCCAGCCAATTATTTATTTATTTATTTATTTATGCTTACTTAGTTCAAGTGTTTACAAATTACAATATTAAAATTTACACTAAAACCATTTTACAATAATAAAATATAAAACGAATATAATTAGTAATTTAAAATAGAGATTGTAAAAATTATACAATTGTTTTAAGAATTCTTTATAACATCTTTACTCCTATCAAAATTTATTGTTATGTTGTATTGGTTTGTGTTTATCAGCATTCTGTTAATATTTCCCGCTCATATTTCCCGTAATTAGTCCTGTGAAATGTAACAGAAAATATGTTTTCATGCCTAAATCGTGTTAATTGTATTTCTTACAATGATATGAATATAACGTGAATCAATGTGTTTATTTAGTACTTGGGTTATAAAAACAGTATCTAACACAGTTCTCCTACCTTCTAAAGTATACATATTAAGTAGTTTAAGACGTTCAATTATGGAAGGGGCAATATTTAGGGATTATTCTAATTTAAAGCTCTTATATGTTGGCGATAAAAAGGGGACCAAACTTGGTTAGCATATTCAAGAATTGGCCTGACTAATGTCGTAAATAACGATTTAGTAACATAAGGATCATCAATTTCGTTAGGCCACCTTTTTATAAAACCAAGCATTGAGTTTGCTTTGTTAATGATCTTATTAATATGCATGTTAAATGTAAGTTTGGAATCAAAAGTCACGCCAAGATGATTAAATTCGATAATTCGTCTAATTATAGAACCATCAAAGGTATAATTATTACAAGTAGAGTTTGTAGAGCGAGTAAACGATATGATGGCGCATTTATCAATATTTAAAAATAAACCATTATAATTACACCATTTCATAAAATTGTTTAAGTCTTTTTGAAGAAAAAAGGTGTCGTTATTTGAACTAATATCTTTAATGAAAATTTTAATGTCGTCAGCGTCAATTTCTATACCACGGCTCTGGAGCCCTTAAATGTGATGAAAACAATAGTTCCGGAGTCCAAGGAATTGGGGCCGAAACTATATAAACTATAATAATTTTTAAAAAAATTTCGGATAGGTCCGCGGCTCAGAATTTGGGACTAAAGACCTTGGTCTCTGAAAACATTATAATTTTAAAAAGATTTTTTTTAAAAGAACTAAATTTTGCAATCCAAAAAAAATATTTATTTTTAACTAAAACAAATCTCTGTTAAAAATGATATCTTAATTTATTAAACGTAAAATGTATAATTTTACAAAAATAAAAAAACTTATAAAAAATTATTTAATTTGTTTGAAAAAATGTTTAATTGGTTTGAAAAAATGTAGAAATTTTTTGAAAAAATGTTGAATTTGATTGAAAAAATGTTGAAATCGATTTAAAAAAATTGCTTAATTTCTTTGAAAAAATGTTGAATTTGGATCAAAAACAAGGTTTAATTTGAAAAAGAAATTGTTTAATTTGTTTGACGAAATGTTGAATTTGTTTGGAACAATGTTGAATTTGACTGCAAAAAAGTATCTTATATATTAATACCATAAAGGAAGTATAATAAGAGAAACTATGCGGAACAAATTTTGTGACGATTTTTTTTTGCTTAAAAAATTTTTGAAAATACCCCATACACAGTAGGACCTAGATAAACTCACTTTAAAAATTTGGAATAACTTATTTTAATGTCTTCGTTAACACAAACTCATACAAAATATTGAACTAAAATTTTTTCTTTTATGCAGGTTCAACTGTATAGATTCTAGCTTTGAGAGAAAGAATCTTAAAATGATTTTAATTCTTGTTGTTTTTTTTTGTTTTTGCTTTTATATAACATACATATAGTGTAGTAGCGGCAATGAGGTAATGTTGTGTATGTCGTATCAAATACACACTTGTTGGGTAGATGTAGAGTATACCAATAATATGAAATGCATGGTGTCGGGACAAAATTTCAAAGACACAATTACATATTTAAAAAAATTAAATCCCAATTTAAGTTTTTATAAAAAATTTGAAATTATTTGGTTTTGTAATGAAGGTACTTTTTTTTTCTTAAAAAAAAAGAAGAATACTAAGTGGTTATGCTGAAGTCCGAAACGGAATATCCCCGAAAAAAATTTCTGACCGGAATACGAAAAATATCAGTATTCTGAAATTCGACTCCAAAGTCTGTGCAGAAATCAATACTAAATGTTTTGGAAGATTTTTTTTTATTTCAAATAAAAAAGGCGTTGACAGTTTAAGTTTTTTTTTATTTATTTTGTAAAAAGTTATAAATTTTTTAATAATTACATAACGTAATATGTACATAAATTAAAAGTAAAACTTATACATTTTTAATTACATATGTAGGTATATACAAATTAAAATTTAATAGTAATTTTTTGTTACACATTACATTTTGTTGAAAACGATAAAAGATATTATTCGTTTGAAGCGCTTTTTTAATTTGTAATTTCGACGGACTTCAGCATAACCACCTAATTCTTATATAAAACAACTCTTATAAAAATATAAAACAAAATCATATTTTGAAAGGAATTATTAATCAACTACAGATTTTGACAATTTCTTCCACATTTTATAATGATTAAAAAAAATTTAAACATTTAATTGTTTTAAATATGAAATTTTGTCTTTATGAAATTTTGTCCACATGAAATTTTGTCATGGAACCAAAATGTTACATTTTTAATGCAAACACAAACAACTTACTTTAAATTGGAAATTCATAAAGAAAGGAGAATAAAAAATTTTAATATAGAAATAGAATATTCAAAAATAATGTTCACGTTCATTGTTAATATATTATGATAAGATAATATTAATAACCTACACTCTCCTCTACTATGCACTATACACTAAGAAATCAAGGAATACATGCATATATATGAATTACGATAGTGTGCAAAATTCCTTACTTACTGCAGTGTGGCACAAAAAAGATAAGCACATTGAAGTAATTGAAAACATAAATTAATAAATTATTTATTTTTTCTAATATTATAATATTGTTAATACTAGTAATATTATAATAAATTTAAGAATTTATTTTTGTTTATTTAATTTTTCATTTTTATATTCAAGTTACTTATTTTTATTACATTCAAAGTGTTTATTATTTTATTACACTTCAATTCTGCCTTTTCTCTTTTTTAAAGTATATTTTACAACATAGGTAGGTACATATTATTTGTACATTTGTAAAATTTTATTTAAAGAATTTTAATTTTAGCCACAAATTCTAAAACAGGTACATTTTTTTTTTCAAAACCTATCTAAGTGGTGCCTATGAATTGTTATTTTTCAACGCATAAAAAAGTAATTTAAATAGAATTTTACATTTTATTTGAAATTAAAACAAAACTCCAATTCAATCCACGAACAAAATCAAAGAATTAGAAATTATAACAGTTTAGACGCTTCCATTAGTGTTATTTTTTATTTTGATAAACAAAAGAAAAACAACAAAACAAAGTTAAATATTTTATAAATTTTCATTTTTTGAAATGTTCAATATTATTCTACGATACTGTACGAGGTACAAAAGAAATAAAATATTTGTTATTTATATTATGTTTAGGCGAATCCTTTTCTTTTGCATTTGTTAGTTATGATTATTTTTATTTATAAACAGTTTTACTGTTCGCATAAAGAACTTCATTTACAGTTTCTAATGCCAATTCTACCAGATCGCTTTCGACACTAATAAATATTGAAGATCCTGAATAGTCACATCCTCAAAACCTTCACCTTGTTGCATGTACATAAATAAAAATATGTAACCGTGTGGCTAGAGGTACGAAGCGTGTTATAAGAGGGTAATTCACAAATTTATGGACGTGATGGAGGAGGATTACATGTACATTTAAAATATTTATTAGTTTTTTATTAAACTTCAATTCCGCTTTTATCTAAAATATTCATATTTCTACCTATTGCAAAATATATATGTACATACACATTTGTGAAATATTGTTTTGAGAATTTTAATTTTACAGTCACAAATTCAATTCATACCTATTTATATCTTTTTTTATTTTTCAAAACATATCTAAGTTACCTATGATACCTATGAAATGCCCCCTCAACGCAATAGTACAAAAATAATTTTTCAATTTATTTTAAAATTGAAATTAATAAAAAATCCAAATTCAGTCCAAAAACAAAATCAAAAAAATTAAAAATTACAAAAACAATTTACACACGATTGTTGCAGGTGTTCTTTTGTTTTGGCCAAAACAGAAAAATAAAAATTAAATCATTGTATGTGTGCATGAATATAAACAAAACATATTACATTTTTTCTATTGCTTCTTCCTTACTACCTTATTTTCTTTTTTTTACACACATATATAAATTATAATGAAGGATTAAGGAATTGCAATATTGTTATCAAGATAACTGAATACGTATGCGATATACAAAATCAAGAGAAAGATTATAATTTATAAGAGATATTATAATTTACGCTCTGGGGTATTTTGGCATATAAAATATATTTTTTCTCTGGGGTTCTACGGTGAAGTAAAATTTAAGAAATATTGAAAAATTTTTTTTTGTTCCGCATAGTTTCTCTATATTATACTTCCTTTATGTTAATACATTGTTAAACTTTTCACAAAGCTTTTTTCAACTAAATTAGACAACTTTATTAGAACTATTAAGAATTACGATAGTGTGAAAAATTTTATTTAAAGACATAAACCACAAAACGATAAAACCAAATAAAACCAAAAACAAATTAAAATTAACCTAAAAACAAATCACCTATTGAACAATAGCATTGACTATCTGATTATATGAATTAATTTAAAAAAAAAAAACAAAGTAGCAAAGACAAAAACCGAATTATCAGAATATTATTATGATAGCTTTGTTAAAATATTACGATATTACAGCAAAAAAACTTACCGTTAAAACAAATAGTAAATTTAGAAAATATATTTTTTACCTCACCCAGAACTTATTCACAAATTCCACAAATTGAAATTTATTAATTTTATTAATAAATAATTCAAAAGTATAAATTCAAATTCGCAATAGCATTGAGTAAATATTATATTGTACATGGAGAATCATAAACCGAAATTTACGATCTGCTAAGAACAATAAAAACAAAATATGTTATGACATTATTATCAGTTCCAATTCAATACACGGCAAATTTAGTAAACATAAAAATTAAAAAAAATTTAAAAAGAAAAATCACAGACTACCCTTACCTACATCAGAGACCCTAGCGGAATAACAATACAAACTGAAGAATAAGAGAAAAAGCATAATTATTGGCTTTACCCGTAACTATAATAGTCATAAGGCGTCAATAAAAACTGAACAACAAGAGAAAAAGAATAATTATTGGCTTTACCCCTAACTATAATAGTCATAAGGCGTCATATGCTGTCAAATGACCTATATGATTCGATATGATTTAACAAAGTCGTAACCAATCATAACCTTTACTATAATGGTCATACCTAATCATACCAAAACGTCAAAACCAAAATTTAAAAGAAGTGAAATAAAAATATAAATTCTATAAATAAATGTTTTGTTTTTGTTTTTTAGTTTTGAAATAGTTAGGGCTATTATAATAATAAAAAAGAACACAAAAAACGTATCTATGGCTATTTTAATATGTTTTTAATGTGGATGTGGTATGCATTTAGTTTAAATGCATATAAATTCATATCTATACTGCCAGCGACATCTTTGATCGCCAAATGTTGTTGAAATGTACGTCTCTATTAATAGTATTTGTTAGGAAGCGTTTAGACATCAGATTTTATTTCATGAAAGTTTTGTTTTACTTATTTTTATTACATTTACAAATTTTACTGCAATTACATCAAATCTTATTTCATAAGTTTTAATTACATATCTCAAAGATAAACAAAAAAAGTTGCAAAGTATACTATATTTCTTCATGCAAAATCCACTTTCTAAACTTGCAAAATACGAAGATACGAATATGCGTGACGAGTACTAATAATAAATACTTACAAACAAATATAAATATTCAGTTTAATTTCAGAACATTTATGAAATATAAATATTTAAATAGTAAATCAATTATTCAAGTATTATTTGTATTGATGAATAATAATAATATTTAATACACATTTTTATTATTTTTTAATGTATATCTTTTAATATATTGGCATAACACAATTATGTGTTTATAAGTACCTTTTCTCGCAAAATCACTTTTTCAGCTTGCGAAATACGAAAATGCGTGTCGAGCACTATTATTTAAAAAAAAAATATTTATGATATTCTATAACAAAGTCGGATGTCAAACTTTAATGAACATCATTTATACGTTATAAACACAATTCAAAAACGTATAAACGCTGCCTTATATAAAAGTTTTTCTTCAAAACTATTAGCGGCCAAAATTTTCAATTTGATTCTATGAAAAACAAATAAAATTATTATTTATTATATTATACATATTAAGTATATTATAAATATTGAAAAATTATAATTTTATTCATTTTTTTATTCATTTTATTATTATTATTTAAATAACAATAATAATTACAATTATAATAATTTATGATACCGTACGTATTATAATACCTACCTACCTGTTGTGAAAATAAAATTTTAATACATACAGTGAAAAAAAATATAAACCTGAAGTAGGCCTGCGGATTTATCTACAGGCCCACTGTTTAATAAATAAATAAATACCTAAATAAAAAATATAAAAAAAATAGTTATAGATAGATCAAACTATATTGTAAATTACAAGCTATTCTCGGCGTAACATTCGCCGGTCTAGCATTAGCATAACATTCTGTATAATGAAACAATTTATTTTCTTTACATTTCAATTTGTTTTACATATTTTTTTATTACATAATAAATAAGTTACAAATTGAAAAACTTAAAACTAAAATTCACTTTATTTAATATCTTAAAACTAGTTTAACATTTTAATACTTATTCAAATATTTCACTAAAAACACAATTCATTATTTCACAGTTGTAGGTTGCTTTGACTAGAGAGTACGATCTTTTGATAGGGTTAGTGTAGTATAAAATATTATGAACTGTTTGAATAAGTATTAAAATGTTAAACTATTTTTAAGATATTAAATAAAGTGAATTATAGTTTTAAGTTTTTAAATTTAACTTATTTATTATCTAGTTAATCAAAAAATATTTAAAACATTAATTTTTTTAAGAAAATAAAGAAAATAAACAAATAAAATAAATTGTTTCATTTATAATGCTAATGCTAGACCGGCGTATATTACGCCGGGAATAACTAGTATAATTTAATTATCACGTATAAAGTTGTTTACAGACCAAATTGCGAAGTTCTTTTCCGATCTATTTGAAACAAATTTTAATTCCTGGTGTTAAGCTGGTGATAGTTATTTCTTGCTCAATGAAGTAGTACTATGAATGATAATGCTCAATGAAGTAGTAGTATGAATAGTTTCCATATTTATGTTATGTATTAGTAATATGAGTTTGAACTCTATAATATCTGTAATTACTTAAGAGTATATCATTATCTTTCTGAATATATAATGTATTTTCCAACCAGCGATAATTAAATATGAAATTTTGTAGAAAACACCTACAATTAACGATAGCTTTTTGCTCAGACGTGATATGTGATAGTTCCGTTTTAACTGTTCATCGTTCCAAATACCAAGGTATTTGATTTCAGAGACTTTTTCATCATTGAAGATTTTGATGTAAATTAATAGTCCAGTTCAGTTGAGTTACTTTTACAGTACAGTTTACTTTATTTTGGGTTGATTGTTAATTTTTGAACCACCATGTACTCTTCAAGTTTTTTTATTCTATTGTTCATGACATATTTTAATTCGTTATGACTCGCGGCATTAAAAATAAGACAAACATCGTCTGCGAAAAGGAATAATACTGCATTTATGTCTAATTTCTGTAAGTCGTTTAAAAACATATATTGCTGTAGTAAATGAGCCGGCAACATTATCAAGCAGATAAACAATTTGGGATAATTTTCGTCATTCACTTGATGTGTCAATACATTAAAAACAGAAAACGACATTGAAATAGCTGTTGAGTATTTCACGAAATTAATTCAAAAAGCCACTTGGTCAACCACTACGATTAGAATCGATAAAAATCCAAATACTAGTGAAGCAGCATAAGTCAGAAAATTTATAAGAGAAAAACGGAAGCTAAGGAAGACATGGCAAAACAATCGCACTACTACTAACAAAAGAAACCTCAACAGAAGCATCAAGAAACTGAAAGCAGCACTATGAAATTACAAAAACGGCGCGGTGCAGCAATATATTTCAAATTTAACACCAAATTAATCAACAGAATGCGACTTATGGAAAGGTACAAAAAAAATTAAAACAACCAACGTAAACGAAAAACCCACTACCGAAACCTAACGGCGTGGGTCCGCAGTAACCAAGAGATAGCTAACACCTTTCCAAAATATTTCAACCTTGGAGCATATGTTCTACAGAAGCCGAACTATCTGAAATAATCGAAATTATTAGTTGTCCCTTTTTCATGGACTTACCAATAAAAAAAAATTCAACATCTGAAATAAGAAGTATCATTAAATCAGATATAAAAACAAATAAATCACCGGGTTTCGATCTAATTAATGGTAGGATCCACAATGAATTATCTCTTGAAGGACCCAAGTTGCTAAGGTAGTGCTCTCAAGGTAGTGTCCTTGGACCTACTTTGTATTTACTATATACAGCTAACCTGCCATATAATAATGAAGTTAAACTAGCAAATTTTTGCAGACGACACTGCAATTATGGTTTCCCACAATGATCCATATTTAGCTACCCACATATTGCAGCAGCATTTAAACCTACTACAAACATGGCTTGACAAATAGAAGTTTAAAGTAAACGAACTAATATCACTTTCACGGAGAGGAACTTGCCCACCAGTTTCATTAATAACATTCCTCAAAAAAATTATGTCAAATACCTAGGACTTCACTTAGATAAACGACTAAACTGGAGAAACCACATCAACTATAAAAGGAAACAGTTCGGTATTAAGTGGAAAACCATGTATGTATTGGCTCATAGGGAGAAAATCACAACTCTCCTTAGAAAATATTATTGTACAATTATATACTCAAACCAATTTGGATTTATTACATTCAACTATGGGGAGTTGCGGGCAAAAACTACGTGCAAATCATTCAACGTTTTCAAAGCAATGTGGTAAGATATATGGTTAATGCTGCATGGTTCTTGCCTTTTTACATTCATACTACTTATAAACAATTCGGTAGTTCGTAACTTTAATATGTTAATTTTTTTTCTGCTCTTGACGGTATCTTAGGTAGAATTAACTTTTCGTGCTAATTAAGTACGGTATTGCAAATTTATCTACAATATTTCGAGAATTTGTTTATCAAATTATTAGCTTAACTTATTCAATGTGGAAAACTACTGCTATTGTCAGGTACTTAGCACTCTTAAATAGAATAGCTCCATTTTATTTAATTTGTTACCAGATTATACCCTCAACCATTTTTTGTCATTTATTTTATCCCAATGACAAAGGGTCGACCAGGAGACCAGGTCGAAAAAACCCTTAACGTATTTTTTTGCTTCATCAGGAATCGAATTGACTTTCCGGTTGAAAGACAAGCGCTCTACCTACTGCGCCACCCAGCGTGTAATATCATACTTCTTACCCATTTTTTCTTCAACAACACTCTTTACCTTTTCTCTCTCTTCATTATTTTCATTTCTATTGTTATTACACTTTTACAACCCGTTTTAATATTGTTAAAATTAACATCCATTGGTTCCACAAATCTTTCTAAGTCACTTTTCGTTTATACGGCATTCTGTTTTTGTTTTGGTCCAATAACAATTGGTGGTATCTTTTTACAAACTGATGCGTAACTTTTTGGTTTCTTCTCCGAATATTTTTTATTTTCTGTTATAATTTTTTTTACTTCCGAAACAATTTCACTCTTTTGCTTGTCAAAAGATTCTGTAAGGTTACCTTTTTTTCTTTCCTCTACATTCTCAACACATATTTTTTGAGCCTGCTCCATAATAGCTATACTTTCTGTATATCTCTTTTCTACTGCTATTACAAGGGTTTTTAATTCATTCCTATTTTTTCAAGCGACTCCTCAAATTAATATGCTCCTTATATTACTCCTTTATATAATTTTTATTTTCTTCAACAGATTTTAAAATTCCTCTTAATGCTTCATCTAAATTTGCAATACAAAACATGCAATCATCAAAAACAAATCTTAAATATTTTTGTTCGAGAACCTGTATAACATTTCGATCAATATCAGCACACGCCTTTGAAGAATGGAATGTCTTTCCACAAACTCCTTTACACTTTATACCTGATTCTCCTCTAATAGATTTTCTTCATTTTGCACAATTGTTCACTCTTTAAATTATGAATTATGCATATATGCATTAATGAAATATTTTCAATTTGATTATTTTGTTATCCTATAACTTATACCGTCCACTTTTTATTCCTTTTCCTTTTTCAAATAGTTAATGACAATTAGTTAATTTAAGTTATCGAAATTGCTTATTTTGTGTAGTAGTAGCACTGTCGAGCATAGCAAAATTAGATTTGGGCACTACTTGCGTGATATGCATGCAGTGCAGTGCATACTTACATGTAATTAGTATTACATAAGCTCATAATGTACTAAATTATTTTTTCGTGATGCATGCATATTATACGCACATGTAACTGAACCATAAGCTAAAAAATTTGATTGTAGTGCTGGACGTCGTTTTAGAAATTAAAATTTTCCCGTGCTTTTATTTAATTGATTAGTGACGAAAAAATTATAAATAAATAGTAAATATCTTGGGTAACAAATTTTCAGTTAACATTAATTAAAAAATATATAAAAAACACTTAAAAAAAAATTTCGACATAAATGAATTACTTCGTACCGAAAATTAAATATATACATAACATATGTACTTATTCCCAATTTATTTAAAATAGCAGCATGAAAAATTTCTTCAAGTTTAAAAGTAATATGGCGCAAAATCTTAATGATGAAGCAAGTACAAGTCGGACTAATATTAATAGAGGCAATACAGAAAATGTCATATCTAATAAAATAAGAAAGACTAACAAGAATGATTATAGGCGTTTTCGTTTTTTAGTTCAAAGCATAAATCTAAGCGCGCTCTAACTCAGATGAGCACGATCTGAGCAGAGCATGAACAGTTAAGCTCCGAGCGCTCAGATTTAATACAAAACTACGATTTGAGTAAACTATCATTTTTATTTTATTGTTGTTTCAAATTGTCATTTGTCAATAATCGAATTTAAACTTTAAATTTTGAAATTTACAAATGTTAAGATTTACAAAAAGTCTAAACTAAAACATATTTATTTTTGATTATATATTAATTATTTATCATCACATCTTATATCGTCGTCCATTATATCTTAAATTGTAAAAATCAACTGTTGATATTTATTTTAAATTTTAAAATGGTTTACTTTTTTACTATTACTATATACTTTTTTACTATTTATAGTGCTGTCATCTATTTTGGTTTAAAATAAACATCGCTTTTTGACATTTAATATTTAAGCGCTCTACGGGCTCTGTTAATTTAAATCAAGCACATAGAGTACGCTCTGAACGCATAAAAAAATACGGATTTCAAGCTCTGAACGCTCTGAGCAAAAAAACACAAATCTGTTTTTGACAGTTCGTGCTCTGTTCTGAACTAAAAAACGAAAACTATAACACAAGACATTCAATCCAGAGTAAAATTTTTTGTAATGAAAGCAAAAATATTTTGTTACCTTTAGTACTGTCATGACATCTATAATAGAAAATATTACCACGAAATTAAAAAGTGTTATAAAAAAAACGGTTATATTTAAAATAAGATCGTTATAATTCTCAACTGCTATAAACATTTACTCTTCCATATGATTTCGTTATTACTGCATATCAGGCACGAACCGTCCATATATTGAGTTGAATGACTGCTTCCCCAAATAAAATATTATTTATTATTTTTTACAAATTAATATAAAATACATATTTAATTTAATGTAAAAATTACTTAACTACAAAAATTCAAATCGAAAGAAAACAAATTTCAAGCAAAAATTATATGCATAGATATTAATTACATTATATATGTTTAGAAAATAATGCGTATATAAAATAAACATCATTATTTTCTATTATTCTTTCAATCATACAAGACAACAAGAGATATTCAACAACCACAAATTTAAAATATTTGAAAATAATGCCTATTAAAAATCATTATTCTCTTATCAATATAGCTATAATAATTATACATAGCATAAAAATATAATGACAAATTAAATATCATCCTCCTCATTTACAATTGCAAAACTGTGTAATCAGCATTTTTCAATAAAATCTTATAATTCGTATACGAGGTATTTTTCAACATTAATATAGAAAATTGACACTTTTAAGACAGAGCTTAAATTAAAGTTATATTTTCAGATGAAAATTTTAATAACTAAAACAGTATTTCCGAAATATTAACATTTTTAATTGAAACAGAATTAAACAACTCTTGTAATGAATAGCCTTAATTTTGTTAATTGATAATAACACTTCCTCTATAACAACTATTTCAGTTAAGCGATCGTTTTTCTGCCTAAACAGAATTAAAGCTACTTTGAGAAATAGATGTGAACAGTCTTAACTGTCGAATTTACCAAAAATTTCAATAGAAAAGGAAAGCCAAAGCAAACTGATGTTTTCTTTTATAGTGCTTCCCCAGTTGAAAATTACACGCCCCATCACTGCTGCATATATATCTGAAGACACATTATACATATGTACAAATTATGCATATGGCATGTACATCTGTTCTGTATAACTAGTTGCTATTGATAATACTACGAAACCGATTATGATTTATCAAGAAAAAAACACATTTTTATTGGTGTGCAATGTGTGCAAATTGGTAAATTTTGTTACACCAACACTATTGTGTACATTTTTTATTCTTATTAAAAAAAAACGTTTGGAAACGCTTTGTCATGTTCTTTTAATATTCGTGATTTTTTTCAAGCGGCAAATATTAAAAATTTTCATTAACAATATTCCAGCAAGATTCATTATATACTTTTGTGTTTTATCTTATAGTAGTTCTAGATGCTCAACATCCACCATTAGTTTTCTTTTCTACTTTTTAGGGGGCTGGTTTGGTTTCGATAAAAGTATATATTACAAATTTTTATTTTACATTATTATTTTACTTTACACTTTTTAGTTTTAAGTGAAACCTATAGGTATTATAATTTCAGAAAGAGTATATAAGTGCAAGCTCTTCTGTCTATAACACAATTGGTTTTTGAAATATGCCTGAGAGGTGGTAGGAGTTGTTCGGCAGCAACCCGAAACAGGCCACATTTTCGAAATCGGTAACAGTCGTATTTCTTTATTTGTGAAAAAATTTCTAAGCGTAAATTTTCATGCCTGTAATTTATTTCAAAATTTAAAAAAAAAATATTAACTAAATCAAGGGTGTTCTATCGATTGGTGATATTTTCAAATTCCAGGAAGGACCGGAAATCGGTTTTTCAAGACCAAAAATCGCTGAAATTGGCCGAAATCTTTTTTGACTTAGAATCCGAATTTGCATAAAAACGTATCCCTTCCCATTTGAAAATCTCGATTTCGGCCAATTTTGGCGATCTTAACAAACCGATTTGCTGTCCTTCGCGGAAGTTGAAAATATCACTAATCGATAGTGCACCCTCGATTTAGTTAATAATTTTTTTTTAAATTTTGAAATAGTGGGTTCTTCTTTTAAAAAGTGAATACGCATGCTCTGGAACACCCGATATAATTCCCATTTCTTTTTGTTTTCTTAAAAATTATCAAAATAAAAATATGACTTGATTTTTTTTCCTTTCATACCATTTACCAAAATACTTAACAAACAATTACACACAATTAAAATACCTATTTCTTTTTTTACTATTGTTATTGTTATATGACAAGAAATAATTATATCCATAGTCTATACGAAAATATATTTTGTTCTGGGGTATTCTTGTCATATAAACTTAGTATTTTTTTGGGTACATATTATGTATTTTAATACATGCATATAAATATAATTACCAGAAAAGAAGAATTCTCAACGAATTTCTTAAATCATAGTAGTTTTTAAAAAAATAAGAATTCCTCTTGAGATAATGAAATAATATTCATTATGTATATGTATATGATCAATTTGACTATGCATGCATGTTTGCGTACGTGAATGCTATGCCATTTCGTAAAACGTAATGTACAAAGAAAAATAACAAAAACAAAAATAAAATTTTATTATTTCCAAGCAAACCGTACCATCCGCAGTCCGCTTATCTTCTTGATGATGTTTACTGCTTACAAATAATTTTAAAATGAAATTTCAAGAGAAAAAGAGAGCATTTAATTTTATTTAGAGAGAGCAGAATTTTGATGTTATTTCTCTGGGGTGCTGTCGATTTCAAAAAATTTTAAGAAAAGTAATTTGAACCTTTTGTATGGGAATGAACTATCTATGTATATATAATTTCTGGTATTATAGGGAAATGGTTATTCTGTTCTAAAAACGTAACTTCTGAAACTTAAATTTTGATAATGGTAAATTTTATTTTATTTGAGAATGCAATTTGAAATTTTATTTTTGTTAATATAAACTATTATAATTTATAATATAAGTTGTCAAAAGGTTTTTAAGTCGATTCTGCCGGAATTCCAAAACTTTTTATATATTTTTTAAATAATAGCCTCCACAGTTCCACTTGGCTTTTTCTCTTTTAATTGTTAAAATAATATTCTTAAAAATATTAAATTAAAAATAAATAGTAACACTACATTATTTTTCATTGAAATGAAGAATGAGGCAATTGTAATACCAAGTATAATTTCTTAATATGGAAATTCTTATACATATTTACAATTACAATAAGACTATTTTCAATTTTATAAAACAAACTTCTGATAATCTTACATATGAAAATATCTAGCCTAAGCAAAATAATCTTATTGTGGAAAGTATTTCAAAACATCATACATACAATTTTTTTCATAAGAATAGAACTAAAAAATTTGGGTAGAAAAAATTACCAATTTGCATCCCAATGTACTTATATAGTATGTAATGTATTTGACATTGTATAGTCATTATATTTCTTACGAGTAAAATTTAGCCATCCAAAAAAATATTCATTATGGAAAAAAAATAATAATTCGATGAGAAATTATTAAGTTTAGTATGTGTTCGAAGAGATACAATTCTGATGAAATAAAAAAAGCAATAGGAGTGAATTAGAGTAATGAAGAGTAATTTAAAAAGATATAGGAGTGAATTAGAGTAATGAAGAGTAATTTGCAAACAAAATCAATGAGGATAAAAAATATATTCTTATAAACAAAATATAGTCTTCTTAAATAACTTCTATTTCGGCAGAATTCTTTTTTCAATCAAAGAATGCTTACACGATTTTATCAAAAAAAATTAATGAAAATTTATTTAAAAAATTTAAAAAAGTTTCATAATCAAAAATAAATTTAAAAGTTATTATTTAGTGTAATAAGCTATTACACTAAAGCTGTTGAAACAACTTTTAAAATCTTAGACTGTTGGATTGCGGAAGAGAGCAGACGTCTATAAACAGATATCATAAATTTTTTAATTTTGTAATATTAAACCAATAAAAAAAAAACAATAAATAACTATTAAATGAAAAATCTTTTAAAAATCAAATTAAGCAAAAATTATAAACCTGCAATAATTTCTACAAATTAAAAAAAAAACTCAAGTGAAGTGAAATACTGCAAAAACAATTGCCTGATAGGCAAAAACTTCTTTTTTAAAATAAAAATCATTTTTAAAATTTAAAAAATAAACTTAAAAAAAAAACAATAAATAAGATGAGTCGCCCCTACTCCAGGGCCCTCTGGCAAAACAAACCAAATCGAATTAGGGCCGAGGAGCTTGATAAACATGACAGAATGCGAAAAGTACCTAGTTATATCTAGAAATGAACCAGGAAAAGACATGATGGCAGTATCCCCCTTTCTTTTACAAAGAGTGATAAACTCTGTAGCAGGGGAGGTTAAAAAACCTGCAACAAATTAAGAAGTGGAGTAGTACTCATTACAACAAAAAATTTACAACAAGCAACAAAAATAATAAAAATTTCAAGTTTTGCTGGTATTAAAGTCCCCGTTGAGGAACACAAAACATTAAATGATACAAAAGGGGTAGTCTACTGCCCAGATTTTAAATACGCGGACGACAAAGAAGTACTAGAAGAGATGGCAAGCCAAAAAGTAACAGGAATTCGTCGTTTCAAAAAGAAAATTGACGAAAAAGAGGAAGAGACTGGACTATACACCCTCACTTTTAGCACAACAACATTGCCTCCAGAAATTAAAGTTGGCTATCAAATATATACAGTTAGAGAATTTATTCCAGCTCCTCTAAGATGTTTCAACTGCCTACAGTTCAACCATCATAAAGACAATTGTAAAAAAGAGAGAAAATGTTCTAATTGTGGAGATGCATACCACCTTACAAGCAAAGAAGAAAAATGTAAAAAAAAACTTCAAAATGCCCATCTTGTGAAGGACCCCATAACCCTTTTTTTCTACAGTGCCCACGATATCTTAAAGAAAAATAAATAAAGACAATCAAAATTAAAGAAAAGGTAGACATCAAAGAAGCAAACAGAAGATAGCGAATGAGACACCCAACGGAAGTGTCTTATGCTGCAACAGTCTTTAAGAGCAACATTAAAAACTGCAGCTGCAAATGCTCATGTGGAGACATAGAGCTCACAAAAGAGCCGCCAAAAACAATGAACAACATACAACCCAAACCTCCTAAATTCAGTTTGCGCATGCTAACCTTGAACAATAATAAAAAAATAATGATTGCACCTGTAAAAATAACAAAAAGAAAAAAACGCGAACTAAGAAAGCAATTTAAAACAGCAAAAAAAAATACAAATAGTGAAACCGACCAAGATATAATTTACCGACCCAGATATAATTTACACAGATTCCGATTCCGGGGAATCTCTAACTATGTATGACTAGAATCCTCCAATGGAATTGCGCAGGCTACTATAGTCACCTAACTGAGTTTAAGCTACTGGAAAAAAATATGACCCTTACATCTGCTGCATACAGGAAACAAGGTTTAAAAGCCGACATCAGTCAAATCTTAAATATTATAACACCTACTTCAAAAATAGTGACGAAGGATCTATTACACATAGTGGAATAGCTACATTAGTGCGCAAAGAGTTTAGCAGTGAACAAATACATCCTTAATGGCAATTGCAGTTTAAATATACTATCCCATCAACTTCATCATATGTAACATCTATCTACCCGGTAGAACCAAACAGGAAATACCAGGAAATGCAAAAACTTCTCGACCAGTTTGACTGTCCCTTCATTATACTCGGAGATTTCAACTGCCATAACAGTCTCTGGGGATCCAACACAACGGATACAAGAGGTAAGATGATCGAGAAACTAATAAACCACAACCAATTATTTATGTTTAACAATGGCCAAGCTACTAATTTTAGCCTTGCTTATAAAACATATAGTTCAATCGACCTAACTCTAGGTACTGCCACATTACCCAACCACTTTGAGTGGATAACTGACGAAGATTTAAACAACAGTGACCATTACCCAATTGTCCTTGACCTTATGGTACAAAATTGTACTTATAGATACTTATTTATTTATTTATTTACTATTTAGTTCAAACAGTTTACAAAATATAATACAATTTAATTATTAAAATTTTGAATTAACACAATGTATCGAATAAGATTTATGATTTAAAGTTTAAATTACTTTGAAATTTAATACAACATAGTTTTTATAAAAAACAAAAAACAAAATTAGATAAAATAAATTTCATCAGAAAAAAAAGAGAAGATGTAAAGTTATTAAAAGTATTAAAAGTTAATTATAACACTACAAATTAGTTAATATTAGTAGCGGAAAAACAAGATTAATTAGGAGGACTAAGGAAGCAAGTGAAACAAGGTTTTCTTTAAACTGGTTTTGTTCAAAGAAAAGTCAACACTGTTTTTGTATTGATTAACTGCCATTAACATTCTATTAATTGGCTCAAATTTACCATAATTAGTTCTATGGAAAGGAAGATTAAAAAGATGTTCTATACGAAAACGCGTACTGGTGTTAATGTACGAGTTAATCTGATCTTTTATAATTTTGGAATCAATTTCACCATTGTATACTTGGGATATGAATAAGATATCTGCAACAACCCTTCTTGATTGCAATGTGTTCATCTGAAGAAGCTTCAGACGATTTATGTATGGAGGTAGGATTATTGGGTTAGACCAGGGAAGATTATGAGACCAGGGAAAATTGGAGAATAGATCGAGCTGACTGGGAACTTTACAGACAACAGCTAGATTTCTCAAACGTGCAACACATTGACATTAACAAATACGAGCAAACTTTTACATCCAGTATAATACAAGCTACAAACATAGCAATACCAAAAAAAACTAATACTAACTTAAGAAAAAGAGTGCCCTGATGGAACCAACAAATTCAGAATACTCTACAGAAACGAAAAAGACTTTTTGGAAAATATAAAACTATATACTCTAAAATACGGGCAATTAACGGTAAATACCGACCAATTATAATAGCAACACTAAAAGATAATAATAACACACTAATAACAAAGAAAGACGATATTGCGAACAAATTGGCTGACACTTTCATTCAGACATCCAGTACGGCTAATTATACTATCGAATTCAAAAGACACAAAGAAAAAATAGAGAAAACACCTTTAAACATACCAACCGAAACAAAGATATAATAAACAATTTACATTGCAAGAACTAGAGCGAGCACTTAAACGCTGTAAAGGAAGCTCACCAGAACCTGATAACATAAGGTATGAGATGTTGAAAGAACTCAACATAGATGGTAAATAGCCTTATTAAAACCACATAATCATGCTTGGATCGGGGAAACCCTGCCAAAAAATTGCAAACATGCCACATTAGTACCAATAGCAAAAAAAGCAAAAGACCCTAAAAACCCACTTAGTTATCGTCCGATAGCTCTTACTAACTGCACATGCAAGGTTTTTGAGAGAATGGTCTGCAATCGTCTGACCTGGGAGCTTGAATCTAAAAATGTAATACCAAAATACCAATCAGGGTTCTGAAAAAATCGATCAACCTTGGACAATCTGTCGTATCTTGAATCTGAGATACTGACTGCATTGACAGGGAAGGCTTTCACAATGTCTATCTTTTTTTTTCGATATCGAAAAAGCATATATGGTGTGGAGAAGCAACGTCATAGAGCAAATAATTAACTTGGGTTTTAAAGGGCACATGGAGAACTATATACTGAACTTCCTCACTGAACGGAAATTTCGGGTCGCGATAGGACGAACGTACTCAGAAGAGAGATGTACTCAGAATGGAATCCCACAAGGCTCCGTCCTGAGTTTAGTTCCCTTTACGATAGTAATTAATAGCGTGACAAAGAAAATTAAATCTCCGATAAAATACGTACTGTACGCGGACGATATTGCCATCTTTATTTCTGGCAAAAACATCAACAAATTAAGAACAGGAATGCAAGACACTCTTAATAATTTATCAAAATGGGGTTATTCAAATGGATTCAAGTTCTCTAAAGAAAAGACAGCTGCACTACTGTTCTCGAGGAAAAGGGAAGCGGTATCTCCCCCGCACCTCTTCCTTAACGGATACAAACTAAATTACGTAAACCAACACAAATTTTTAGGAATGACCTTCGACACAAAACTAACATGGAAGGCACATATAAAAGATATTAAAATCAGGGCTACTAGAAGACTGAACATTCTTAAAATGCTCAGCAACACAACTTACGGGTCGAACCGAAAGATGTTGCTAAGAATCCTTCACACAATTGTACTACCAGTACTGGATTATGGAGCACAAATTTTCGGCTCAGCGACTAAATCCAGACTTAAAACCTTAAACCAGGTATTAAATTCTGGTGTAAGGATTGCGACAGGAGCTTTTCGAACTAGCCCCACAAATAGCATTATCTGTGACGCAGGAATACTTCCACTTAGCTGAGGCGGAAAAAATATTTATTGATGTACGGACTTAAAGTATTATCAAGTGATAGTCACACACTTGGTGAACTAATAAAAGACACATCAATATATAATAAATACAAAAACAGACCAATAAGATGTCAACCATCTTTTGTCAGACTTAAACAGGCTCTGGAAGAATTGCACATCACGCCAGATAAAGTTTTTGATAAAACAAAAATACACAAAACCCCACCATGGATGCTTAGACTACCACGCGTTGCTACAGATCTTAACATACACAAAAAAAACGAAACAAATAACACGCAATACCAACAACTATTCAGAAACTAACTAAATACTACCTATAAAGACTACATACCGATATACACAGATAGATCTAAACAAAATAACATTACAGGATGCGCATTTAAATGTATGCAACATGAAAAAAATACAGACTTAACGAACATACAACAGTATATTCGGCGGATCTATATGCCATAAGCATGGCGATTGAGTATGTCAGCTGAAGCTATGAAGGGAGAAGGTTCATAATTTGCACTGACTCCCTTAGTAGCCTACAGGCTCTCTCATCTGCTACCTCAAAACACCCGACAGTAATTGCAATCCAAGATCAGCTGCAGGTATGTAAAAATCATATAGCATTTCTATGGACTAAAGATAATTATGTAAAAAACTTTAAAGAATGAGGGCTTGACAAAACCGACGTGGTTGATAAGCCCATAATAAAGATCTTATAAATAAATAAATAAATAACTTCTATTTCTCATTAATAACATATTATCACATTTATATGACGATTCAGGATTCACGTTTATAATATTATAAGGTTTTTTTTTTCGAAATAACGTTTAAAATAGGTACTCGTAAAATATTTAATATAATTTTATAAATTATATTTTTTTTTATAATTCAGTTCACCTGTCCTAAACCATCAACATTTGCTGTGAAATTTAAATAATATTTTTGTTTTTAAATAATTTAAATTTTTGTTACAACTGAAATAATTATATCTAGTGCTTGAACTTCAGTTGTCTCCATTTGTGTTGATCTCCATTTGTGTGAAATAAATAAGCATAAAACAATTAAGATTAGATTGAAAGCAAACTTCAATAAATTTATATACAATTAATTCTAATTTTTTAACAAACAAAAATAATAAAAATAAAAATAGTATTAAAAAAAAGAGAATAAAAGTGAAAGTGTTTTATTTTGCATCATTTATTTAATAGGAAATTCAACACTAAAAATCCAAACCCACAAATAAACATTGGTCCTTCGAGCCGGATTGTGCTGAATCCTGTGGTACACACGGAGCACGTATAGCAAAGCAATAACAAATTTAACAATTTTTTTTATTTGAGTTTATTATTCTTTTATTTTTTTTTGTTGATAAACTTGATTAACTTTTAAAATCAGAATGATAGATACAAAATTAAAAACGATACAGACATTGTATAGACAAGTAAATAAATCGCGAAAAACAACGATATTAAATGGAAAAAAACCAGCTTAGAGAAAAGAACAATAGGTTTCTATGAAAACAGAATTGCAAAACTAAGAAAACTTTGGGAAACGTTCAGTGAAGAGTGCAACCATCTAGAAAGTACAATAATAGAAGCTAAAAATGACTCGCTCAATAAATACATCATGAAGCAAGAAGAGTGCAATAAATTAGAGGATAAATATGAAAGCTATTTGGATGATTTAGTCGATGGACTTCGCGCAAAGACAAAGGCAGCGGTATTTGCTGAAGCGTCTCAGTCATCAATCAACACCAGCACACAAATTTACCAACAAGGTGCAAATATACAACTACCTCGTATCAGTTTACCTCGGTTCAATGGCAACTACAATGACTGGAGAACATTTAGAGATATTTTCCAATCAGTTATTCACAATAACGATGGAATCCAAAATGTTCAGAAGTTACACTATTTAAAGAGATGTTTAAATGGCTACATCCGAACGCAGAGATGTAATCGCAAAGGCACACAGATGTTTCAATTGTTTTTCCAATAAACATCAAATGAGCAAATGCAAGAGCAAATACACCTGCCAACAATGCTCAAAGTTACACCACACAACATTACACGATGACAAGATCGCAATATCACAACTAAACACAAATGAAGGTTTGAACCAATTACAAACATTAACTAGCCAGAAGGCTAATACAAGTGAACGAAACCAAACAAGAAATTTCGTTAACTTAAAACACACAAGCGCATTATTAGCAACAGCAAATGTTTTAATACACGACCGCAATGGTCAGTTAAAAAAATTTAGATGCCTTGTAGACCCAGGGTCCCAAGCATCCTTTATTACAGAAAGAGCTGTAAGGAAGTTAGGAATTAGATGGAACCTCAATATCCATGGAAGTGAATGGACTCAATGACAAGCAGACTGCTTGGGTGAAGCGGCAGGTTCAGGTGAGACTACTATCATGTCACGATCCCGACAAATCTATCACGACAGAGCTATTAGTCATCAAGAGAATCACATATTCACTGCCAACTCCAACACGAAGGCACATATCAAAGGGGAAGCACATTGAAGGGCTTACTCTAGCAGATGAAGAGTACTGGAAGGCAGGTCGAGTAGATATCTTACTTGGTGCAGAGAGCTACGGAGACATACTATTGAACGGGTTAAGAAAGGGTGTGTCAGGCACACCGGTACCAATTCAAACAATATTTGGTTGGATATTGTTGAGAAGTACGCTTAACAGTAACGAGATAAAATCTGTTCTAATAATTGAGAATTCTGTGGAACAAATCAACAAAAATATTGTTAAGTTCTGGGAATCTGAAGAGATATTAAAACCTAAAATCATGACGATGCAGGAGAAACAGTGTGAAGAGCATTTTACAATAACGTATAGAAGACTAAAAAATGGACAATTTCAAGTTAGATTATCCTTCGCAACTACGCCATCGCTTGGCACAAGTAGAGATCTGGTTGTGAAAAGGTTTCATTGTCTCAAAAAAAGGTTTGCAACCAATCCTCAATTAGAAAAGGACTATACGACATGTTTAAATGAATATCTTGAAATGGGGCACATGTAGAAAGTGAAAGGTCAACAAGAACAGTCATGCAAATACTATATCCCACATCATGCAGTAGTGAAAGAAAGTACAACTACTAAACTACGAGTAGTATTTAATGCATCAGCCAAAAGCACTAACGGAAAAAGTTTAAATGAGCAGTTATTAACAGGCCCCACACTACAACCTAAGTTAGCTGGAACGTTGCTTAAATGGAGGAAATATAAGATTGCTATAACTGGGGATATTGAAAAGATGTATTGTATGATTTTAATGCATCCAGAAGACTGAAGGTTTCAACTAATCATTTGGACAGATACACATTCTGATGAAACTCAAGAGTACTAACTCAATACGGTAACATTCGAAACAACTTCAGCACCGTACTTGGCTATAAAAACATTACAACAGTTAGCAGAAGTTGAAAGGGAAAATTGGCCATTAGCGGCTAAAGCTGCCTTTGAAGATTTCTATGTAGACGATTTGTTAACTGGAGTGGACACAATAGATGAAGCTAAGAAATTACGAGATGAATGCATTCAGATGTTAAGGGGGGCTAAATTTAAGTTGAGGAAATGGACCAGTAATGAACTATGCATGTTGGCTGATCTACCTAAGGAAGATGTAGAACTGAAATAATATTTAGATCTCAGTAATGAAGAATCAATAAAACCTTTAGGAATAAAATGGATACCAAAAGAAGATGCATTTACATTTTCAACAAAAATTAAACCATCTCAAGAAACACACGAAAAGAAAATTTTGTCGCAAATTGCATCCCTGTATGACCCATTGGGATGGATAGCACCAACAATAGTCATTGCAAAAGTGTTGATGCAAAAATTATGGATTAGTGGTAGCGGATGGGGCGAACAAGTCACACCAGCAATTAAAACAAAATGGAATTTGTTTGAAAAAAATATGTGTTACATAGAAACTCTAAGAACACCCAGGTGGATAAAGTATACTAAACATGGCTCACAAGTTCAACTGCATGGATTTTGTGATGCCTTCATCAAAGCATATGGAGCTGTAGTGTACATGCGACTGAAAAATGATAGAAATGAAGCTGTAACAAATATGTTAACTGCTAAGACTAAGGTACCCCCTATTAAACCAGTGACCCTCCCCAGATTAGAGCTTAACGGTGCAGTGCTATTAGCAAATTTAATTCAACAAACAATCAAGGACATGCAACTAAGTAATGTGGAAGTATTTTCGTGGACAGATTCGACAATAGTGCTGCATTGGATAAGTCATCCAAATAAATGGAAAACGTACGTTGCAAACCGAATGGCCGAAGTACAAGAGGCAGTACAGCCTGAACGTTGGAGACATGTACCAACAGAGTATAACCCGGTAGACTTAGCATCTCGAGGCATGAATGACAAGGAATTAGTAAGCAGTCAATTATGGTGGACGGGTCCCAGTTGGTTAACCAAACCAGAAGTCGAATAGTCTGCATTACATGCCAACTCAGAAGCTATAACATTAAAAGCTAAAAGAGAAACAAAATTAACATTGATGTCCCAATCAGGTAACACATTACTCATACGATATTCATCGTTTCAAAAATTGCAAAGGGTTATTGCTATGATCAAACGTTTTTTGTGGAATTGTAAGAGCAAAAGCAATAAACTAACAGGAAATCTCACGGTAAATGTGAACATGATGTGAAACAGATACAAGGGGCAACAAACACCATTTTTAGACAAATTCAAACGGTACATTTTAGTGAAGAATATGAGAAATTAAAAAGAAGAAAAGAAATATCCCAAAAAAGTAACCTTTTACAGTTAAGACCTTTTATTGATGCAAATGACGTAATGCGGGTTGGCGGTAGATTAGAACTTGCTAATGTACCGTATGGATGGTCCGGCTTGGGATTGACAGGGTAACATCTGACCGATCGCTGACCCAGATGCGCAACTGTCAAGTTCTTGAGCAAGTGCTTACATTACCTACACGTGGTGACCTCCGGAAACTATCCTATACAGCATCCGCTTATACGATAGGCCAAAATTGTAAGTGCGTTTATTACAAAATTTTAATAGGCCAAAATTGTAAACATACGAAGATTTCAACGCTAAGCTCGGTAGAGAGCAAATTTTCGGCAGAACAATCGGTAAACATAGTCTCCATCAACACACCACCGATAATGGTTACCGACTGATCAGTTTTGCAGCACCAAATTTCCCCATAGAGATATTCATAAAGCCACCTGGCTATCTCCAGATGGCCGTACAACCACTCAAATTGATCACCTTATGATTGACGCATGTCACTCATCGTGCGTGCTGGACGTACGGTCATACAGAAGGGCTAACATCGACTCTGATAATTTTTTGGTTATAGCACTTTTCAGAGCCAGAATATCTAATGTTAAAAAAGTGCAGTCACATCATAATCCCAAACTTAACATTAGTAGCCTGCAGTCGCCCGAGATAGCCAGAAACTTTAAAGAGCAAATTAGCCTAAATTTAACAGCCACACCTCCTTCAAACCATTCTTCGATTGATGAGCAATGAAAAAAGGCGGAACAAACGGGACTTCGAAAAATCTTTGCTCATAAATATCGAATCTCATAGAAATATAGGCGAAGTGCGGAACTTCTACAAAAAAGCCAAGCAACTGGCAGCTGGCTATAAACCCGCTACACACGCGCTAAGAGATAATATGGGAAATTTGGTTACCGAAACGCAAGGGATATTGGAGACATGGAAGCAGCACTTTCAGCAGCTGCTAAATGGAGAGCAACAACAACAAGAGCTAGCAACACCAGCACCAGTCATTACCAGCAACCCCCGCCACCCACTGTAGAGGTTGTTGAACAAGCCATCAGCAATCTGAAAAACAACAAAGCTACTGGACAGCTCTATATGCAGCTGTATATGCTCCATTTTCAAAAAGGGCGACGCCATGTCCTGTAAAAACTATAGAGGAATATCGCATATAAGATCCTGTCCAACATTTTGTGCGAATGTCTGAAGCCCTATTGTGATGCTGTTATTGGCAGTTATCAATGCGGCTTTCGTCCTGGGAAATCAACAAGCGAGCAGATGTTCGTACTAAGACAAATCCTGGAGAAGACCAATGAGTTTCAAATCGATACACACCACCTATTCATCAATTTCAAATCTGCGTACGATAGCATATACCGCAGCGAGCTGTATGCTGCTATGTCAGAATTCGGTGTACCAGCCAAGCTCGTTCGATTGTCAAAAATGACACTGGAAAACATAAGATGTGCTGTGGTGATTGAAAATAACACTTCTGACTATTTCCAGACGTGTACCGGATTTCGACAAGGAGATGCACTATCGTGCGACTTCTTCAATCTAGTACTGGAACGTATAGTGCGACGAGCGGAAGTAAACACGGCCGGTACTATATTTTTCAGATCTGTTCAACTACTAGGATATGCCGACGACATTGACATCATCGCCAGATCACAACGGGCGGTCGTCGAGGACTTTACCCAGATTGAAGAAAAGCGAAACGAATGGGTCTCAAAGTAAATGAGGATAAGACAAAATATATGTTGTCGACAAATAAAAAGGCCTCTCAACATCATATTGGTCAAAACATCACTGTCGGCACATATAATTTCGAGGTAGTTCAGAAGTTTACCTACCTTGGAACCAGTGTTAATCGCACAAACGACATTAATGTGGAGGTACGGCGAAGAATAACCCTTGCAAACCGTTGCTGCTTCGGTTTGTCAAAACATCTCGGGTCAAAGCTCCTTTCTCGAAACACCAAAGTACAAATCTACAACACGCTCATACTCCCGGTTTTGCTTTACGGATCAGAATCATGGACACTGCCTAAGGCAAGTGAGCATGCACTTGGTGTCTTTGAGAAGAAAATTCTTCGTCGGATATATGGTCCTGAAAACGACGATGGGGTCTGGAGGAGAAGATATAATGCCGAACTCTATGAGCTGTACAATGAGGTGAACGTAGTCACAAAAATTAAAGTCAAGAGACTACAGTGGCTCGGACACCTAGAGCGGATGGACGAAAATGCTCCAGCCAAGAGAAGCTTCGATTCCAGACCCGAAGGTACAAGACGTCGGGGCAGACCAAACCTTCGTTGGAGAGACGAAATATCGGCGGATTTAAAGCAATTTCGAATCTTCAACTTGAGAGAATCCGCCCGTGACCGGCAAAAATGAAGGATGTTGATGAGTCAGGCCCAGGACCTACATGGTCTGTTGGTCGCCTAAGTAAGTAAGTAAGTAATGTACCGTATAATCAAAAGCATCCTGTAATACTCTTAACATACTATCACGTTACATCAATTATTATACAACAAATTCACTTAGAAACGTTACTCGGAGGAGTAGGTCTACAAGTAGAAACAATTTTTAGATTCCAAACGCGAGGAGAATGATTTCAAAGCAAGTCAACGACTGCCCAAGGTGTATTAGATATCGAAAGAAAACCAAATACCAATTAATGGGAAATTTACCAACTGCGAGAGTGAACATAAGCACACCATTCACACATGTAGAATTTGGTTAAAAACATCCATGCACCGCTGTGCGCGAAAGTACAAAGGATATTTTTGTATATTTGTGTGCATATCAACAAAAGCAGTGCATTTAGAACTTGTATCTGATCTCACAACAAATGCCTTCCTTGCAGCATTTAAACGTTTCACTGCCAGAAGAGGCAAATGCCAAGCAATATATTCCGACTGCGGCACAAACTTTAAAGTGGCAAAAACAACGTTAGATAAGGAATTGAAAGAAGTAATTAATAAAACAAGAGAAGAATCAGCGAGATTATTGCTAACTCAACAATCTATTGAGTGGCATTTTAATCCTCCTGCAGCTCCACGCTTCAGCGGAATATGGGAAGCTCGTGTTAAATCAGTGAAACATCATTAATGCAGAGTTATTGGAAAGTCGATTTATACATTTGAAGAATATGCAACTCTGCTGGCACAAGTGGAAGCAGCCTTAAACTCCAGACCGTTATGTTCCATTGGTAATTCGATAGATAAATTAGATGTTTTAACGCCAGGACATTTCTTAATTGGACAGTCTTTTACGGCAGTACTAGAACCCGATTTAGTAAATGAAAAGATGCCAGTAAGACATAGGTGGAAGCATGTGCAATTTTTAACGCAACAATTTTGGACCAAGTGGTCACGTGACTATTTAAATAAATTGCAACACAGACCAAAATGGTATACCCCACAACCCAATATGAAACCAGGAGAAGTGGTTATCATTAAAGATGAAAACAGTCCGCCTGCAAGTTGGCCATTAGGTAAAATTATTGCAACATACCCAGGGAAGGACGGTTTAGCAAGAATGGCTGAAATTAAGACTGCCACAACCATATGCAAACGACCAATTACTAAACTATGTTCGTTAGCAGATGAGCTACAGCCACTGGTATACGAGGATGCGTCAATGAAGCACGGCTCAAGAATTTAAATATCGATTTTGTACCGTCTTATGTCTTTATAAAACAAATAATGTCAGACTTTGACGAAGATATCTTGGACTTGGAGTTCTCAGTTGATCTCGAATTAACATGGCCCAACATGCAAAATCCAACGTTAGATGTTCTAACTGGCCGACCAATAATAAAACATCAAACCAGGGATAGCTCATCAGAAACAAAGGTTTTGGAGGAGAGCAGTCAGCCTCAATGTCAACTGATGCAATCTAAACCACCAATACAATGTAATAAGAATTGGATCACTGATTGGGACCTATTAAAAGCATCAACTACGGTCGCAGAAATTCGTGATCGTATGGAAAACGACGTACAAAAATTTATAACAAGAGAAGGTGAAACTATTTTCATTTCAAACAACATCCTAAAAAAGGTAAACTTCAACAACATAGTGGCCTCGAAAAGAAAGGAACATAAGTTAAATTTACCCAACAGATTTGAAGTTAAACTTCACGTGTATGTGGATGGAAAGGTGTGCTTCCATCACCACAAAAAAAAGAAATGCTCCACCAAGCAAAAGGTTTTATATCAAGAAGCGAAGCAAGTTCCAAAAGTAAATGCAGAACAAAGTAGAACTAAAAAACTGAAAAGTATATCACTTCAAACCTACAGGCAAAGACGACAACGACCTGCATTCAACCAACAACCAAATAGAATTCAGTCGTTTCCATAAAAAAGTATCATACAAATTCACATACAACCAACACCAGCTGCTAAATCTTTTAACGAGTAACATCAACTTCAGCTATACATCAACCACAAGATAAATATTAATAATTTAATGTAAATAAATTATCATTGTACAGCAAAACATTAAGAATATGTCATTGGCATAGTTATTTCCATGGATCAAAAAAGTATGAGATGTATTAATTTAAATTTAATTTCAAAGTAAAATATTTCTTGAACATTTTGCAAGAAATTTAATAATTTTAATAAAACTTATTATTTCCAACTATTATATAATTTATTGATTTTCTTACATCTGAAGGTGCTTTAGAAAAATAGAAAATAACAAAATATTTAATTCCTTTCTTAGTTCTAAAACAAATTCTACGAATAGAACGAAATATAGCTACTGAAGTTATATATTTATTTTATATATATAGCTATAACGCCTATAATTACTAAAATAAAAAGTAATTATATTATTGAAATAATATTAACTTTTAAAACACACAAAACACATTATGGATTTGCATAGCGCAAGTTAATATGATTAATAAAGGAACTAGTAAAAGGGAAAATGTAGGCCAAACAAATACAAACTAGAATGAGTTAACAAGTAAATATTATATTGATATAACCATGATTTGAATAACTTTTCAACGTCTTTTGAAATTCAACTCCTCAAATAAAGTAAGAAAATTTCACTAAACAAAAATTAACACTAAAATTAAATATGAAAAAAGTCTTAAAAATAGCCCACAAATTAAAAAGTATAGGAAATGAAAAATTTAAAAAAAAAACTTAATATTTATTGTACACTTATAAACTTTTTAAATAAATAACTAATAAAACAAAACTACAATTAATATTTTGGGTATATCAAAATTTTTGATTTGAAATGTCAAAAATTCAATGTTGAAACAACTTGAATCAACTAGTTGAATTTATATAATTCAAATAGTTGAAAATTGATTCTCCCAACACAGTGAATTTGTTTAGTTGAATTGAAAAATATCAAATCAACTAAATTGAATTGATTTTCGCGACACCAATCTTCTGATATTTCTTATCGTGTTTTTTGAATTTGCTGCTGGTTATATTAAGGTTATTTGTTGGTTCTTTTTGAAATTTTTTTTATTATTAAAATTGTTCATTTGATTTGCGTCTTTTAAAAATAGAATAAGTAGAATAGAAAAAAAGGTTTTGCAGTGAATATAAGAATTTTTTTTATTAAATAAAATTGCATTTATTTATTTCATCATATTGTAATTCATTGATGATCAAATTAGAAAAATCTTTACCGGAATATCTTTTAAAAGCCTTTCTCTACTCCATAACTTTCTTTCTCTACTATCCTTGGCTTTTTTTTCTTTTCATTTCTATTTTTTTTATCGTTAGAATTATTAAAGAGCAGCACAAAATCAAACCGTCTTCCGGATTCATTTTAAATTTATTCAATAAAAAAATTATTAACTCTAAAAAAACAGATCATGTCAGTCAAATGTGAACACGAAATAGAAAAAAAACATATGTAAAAATTTACATATGTGGTTTTCTTCTGTTTTTTATTCAGCAGTGTCAGATGTAAAATACATATATATGTACTCTGAAAGCCAGCTTTAACCCATTGAAATTTGAATATTCATATCTATTATCATTATTGTTCTTAACTGTTTTTGTTTTTGATCTTTTATTTGGAATTGTATCAATTGAAATTTTTCGAATTGACAGCTACTTAAATTTCAAATATGGACATAATTTTTATCAATTAGTTGGGCATTTTTAAGGAAAAAAATATTTTATTTTTCTTATTATATATATAAGTATACATATATACATACATATTATATATACATAGTTATTTATAACTTCAAATTATTATTTATGATGTTCATAAAACAAAAATATTTTTTTTTTTAGAAAAATTTGTTCTACGCTAGACTTTTAATAACACTTAATGTAAATGTTAATACAGAAAGTAATATTTAAAAAGTTTAATAATTATTAATTAATAATAGTAAGTATGTACATATCTTTTTTAGAACTATTTATATATGTACATATGTATGGATGTATAAACTTAATTACAAAAATATTCGATTAACTACTAAATAAAGAATACATAATTACTGTGTTATTTCAAAAATAAGTATTTTCTTATGCAATTCTTCAGAAAGAAGTGAACGACATTATTGGTAATAAGATGATAAATTAATGTTTAAAATAGTATTTTTATGATAGTTAATTCTGTAAATGCACATTCTAAACGATCTCAAACAAATCTATGAAATTTCAATTTTTTATAAAATTTTTGATTTAGTATTTATAAAATACGTACATGTATGATAAGTGTTATTTCAAAACCAAAAACTAAAGCAAATATAATTTTTATTTGAATGAGAACTAGTTCAGTCTAGAAGATAATTCGTATTACTAAGACAGTACATAATTACAAGAAGGTATTTTTATCTCATAAAATATACTTATGTACTCTGAGGTTTACAATTTAAACAATAAAATAATTGAAATGGGTACCTACTAGCTCAAACAATCAGTAATTTGCCATTATAAATAATGCATTTAAGTATAAATGAATTTCAACAAAAATAATGTAATATTGTATGTATGTATACTTGGCTTTATTTAACTTGATTTAACTAAGTACATAAAACTTTTAAACAACTTAATTTTTTATATTTTTCTTGCCTATACAAGAATTCAAACATCCCAAATTATTAAAATAATACATAATACCTACATACATATATTTTTTAGAGCCTAATCTACCTTAACCTAATCAAAATTTATTAATGTTTCAATATTATGTATTTCAGTTTGCTGAAATTGAAAATAATAATTAATAAACATTATTATGAATGAAATATTAAAATAATTATTTTCTGACATAATTAAATACTTCATAAACAACTTTGTTGTTATCATATTAACAAAAATAATATTTTAATCTTTCCATTTTGTTTTTGCAAACATGTATTTTGTATGTATGCATATATACGCATGCATATATACAATACATACATGTTTTTTAAATTATTTTTTAAGTTACTCCACAATAATTTAAGCCATATTCTTGATTTGCAATATGTAATACAAATCCATCCACATAAGGTTAAACTGATTTTAATTCACAATATATTTTAGATTTTTCTACAAATTTTCCAAAAAACAAAACCATTGAAGTTTCTCGCTGCAAAAACAATTTCTTACAAAACTTAAGCTGGCTAGAATGGGCCTGCCAATAAGTTTGTCTATTATCTAATTACATTTCGCAGAATCCTTCGCCTATAGAATAGAAGTCCAAGTTAGGAAGTTGCTGACAAAAATATAATTTTAAATAATATGTATATAATAAAAACTTTTATCAAAATAAACTAATTGAATGATTTTAATTTGATTTTTTTTATTAATTTATTTTTGTAATTGCATTATTTTTTTCGGAATAGACAATAGAATTATAATATTGTATTTTTTTGCTCCCGAATAATGTAAACGGTAAGATTTGAGAAACAAAATATTTTTTTTTATTGATGTTTAACCAATAACAAGATTTTTAAAACGAGCTTTATGAGAAAGATTTTTTTATTAATCTAAAATTAAGTTTTTTTTAGATTTTTTACGAAATCTCCTTCCATTGGCATAACTCAAATTTTGCTAATGTGTAATTTTTTTATTCAAATATTTATGAAAATACATTGTGAAAAAGCTATATACACTATACTAATTACTATAGCTAAACCACTCACTATAATTCACTAACCAAACATTTTATGGATGCATATATGTATATATTTACTGTAATATATACGAATACGATGGTTCTTATAATTTTATGATTTACGGAATCAATTAGTACTGGGAGAAAATAATAAACATTTTTTTTAAATATCAAAAATTGAATTACATATTTTATTTATCAATTATGATTAAGACCTATCCTATGAATTTAATGTAAAAAAAATTAATTAGTTTATTTATACAGCCATTTTTAAACAATGATAATGCAGACCGAATGCATTAAGAAAACATTTTTCTGTATTTTATTTACTATATATAAAAAGACGAAATCAATTGAACTATCACTTTTACTTAAAATACGTCTCTCTTAACACAGTCGCCCTAGCCGATTGAATTTCTGCGGTTAACTAAATAAATACAAATCAAAAATAAAAATTTCAACTTCCAACAAATTCCAAGTTCCAACCAAAAATATTTATCCATCCATAGAGCATCATCCATTATGAAATATTTTAATTGACATTTTGATTTTGACAAGACAATTGTGACAATAAGCCAATTAGCCAATATCCAAATACAAATACAATCCACATACTACTTTATCATCATAAGAATTATTTTATAAATATTGTTAGTATTTAACAAACAAATAGATGTCTTGGTTCTCGATTATTCGATTATTTACGAATGTAGATATTGCTACAATCGCATTATACCAAAATTCTATCAGTAACGAAAGAACTATAATAATTTTCTAAGATATTGTTTGATGTAATGTAGGTATTTCCAAGGACTATAGTCTATATATTCTATGGCCCGTACCAATGACAATTCCTTAATTCCGACATTAATTTAGCAGCAGATTAGTTGAAAGTTGCGACTTTTAATGTTGACTTTAAAATTTGGTACCCATAACACTTTTTAGTCTAAACTACTAAAATAAATTCAGTTTTTCTATCACGAAAATGTAGATGTCCCTGTAATAAATAAATATAATTTGCTATCTTAAATAAATTTCATTTACTTTTGAAATTCTGTCAGTTTTTTGTTTGATTTTTGTTTTGAAATCAAAAATTAGAAGTTTAAAGTTTTGTTTAAGTTTTTAAACAAAATAATAATTTAAAAAGAAAGTGGAAAGTATAATGGAAAAAATTGTAAGTAAGAATTTCATTAGATTAAAAGTTATGTTAAAAAAAAATTTTACGGTAGAAAAGGGAAAGAACTCCAAACTGGACTTTGGAAATGAGGGAACTTTTACGTGTAGTTTTTTTTTATGAAAATTTATTTAACTTTTTATATATTTTAGGATGTCATTAACAATAACTATCAAATTGAAAATCCATCAGAAACAGAAGTAATGGTAGCTGAAGTAGTTACAAAACCGTAAAATATTTCTAAAGAAGCTTTACCGAAGCTTACATTACTCCATACTCCTACGAAAAAATTAAATTAAATAAGAGACGGAAAACAGCAACCCAAATAACAGGGCAAGCTATGATGGAAGAAAGAAAAAAACAAATTGAGATAGAAACTAAACAAAACCAAGATTTGTTTGATGTCAAAATGCAGATAGAAAGAACTCGATTAAGATTTTTGGAAGAAAAGCAAGAACTCGAATTAAAATTTCTTCAAAACTTTAGAAATTTTAGAAAGGAAAATGAAAGATTAATTTTTAAAGACTGAAAGATTAATTTTTATGTTAGAATTTTTTGTTTTTATTTCTAAGAAAATTTATAATTTTTAAAGACTGAAAGATTAATTTTTATGTTAGAATTTTTTGTTTTTATTTCTAAGAAAATTTATAAAATTAAAAAATGAATTAAATATTTGATTTCAGAAATTCAATCATTTTTACTTTCAAAATTTTTAGCTGTCAAAAGCTGCCACTACTAAAAAAGTAGAGACAATTGGAGCTTTTGCTACAACTAAATTTTTAGTTATAACTAACGAAAATATCAACTTTAAATATGTCATTGGTACTACCAGAAATTATGTATAATTTTATTTTTGTTAAATTTTATGTTTTGTAACTTTTTTGAAATTTGAATTTGTAAATAAGTTATTATTTTTTGTTTGTATATACATATATATATAAAATGAAATATGAATTATTTTTTTTTAAAAAAGGGTTTTTTACGCCGAATTGATTTGAAATTATGTTGTTTGTTTATATTCACACTTCAATTCGGCTTTTTCCCTTTACTAAAAATATATCAAAATTTTAAAAATTTATTTTCCGAAATTTTATTTTCTTTAAATCGTAAATCTAATCATCATAATCAATCTTTATTTTACAGGTAGCAAGCAAAGCAAAGAAAAAAAAAACTCATAAGTATGCTATTGCTATATAAATATAACATAATAATATATCCTAAACACATACATACATATGTAATGTTTAATGTATGTATATAATATAATTTGCTTATTACAAGTTATCACCCGACACACATCCATATCATTCACTGTCTGACACTCAATTAAAATTAAAAATAAAAAATACAAAGCGAGATGATGATTTCAGAGATGAGAGAATTTAAAATTGTTTTGTTTTTTTTTCTCATAGCATGAGCAAAATTATTCTTTGGGGTGTTCTCGTCATATTGAAAACGTCTAACAAAACTTGTTCGAGATGAACTATCTATGTATATATAATTTCTGGTACTAGTTTTTTTTTGCAGAACATTAAGTCCTTATTAATGGCTTAGTAAAGTGTCATTGGTACGGGCCTATCTATATTTAAGACTATATAGTCTCTGCCTCTGGTATTACTAAAGAATATCCATTAATAAGCGGTAAACACAATTGGAACTACCGATGAAAAATTCGCGACGAAAAAATTAAAATACATACGCTTTTTTAACTCTTAAGTATATGATGCTCACAATTGCAATGTAACTACTAACTACAATCGTTGAATCACAATTTGGTTGTCGTTAAAATAAGACTATTTTCTATTTTTTTGTTAGTAGTTGGATATAACATTTCTGATAATGATAACGTTTTTAAACATGAAATAATAAAAACAAAACAATTATTCTGAAATAGTGAAATCTAAAATTAGAATAACAACAATTGTTTTATTTTTTATTAAAGTCTATGTTATATCATAGAGTAATCATATAAGTAGAGTATTCACGTAGAACAATATTTGTTAATCATTTTCTTCTAAAAATGCCGTCCCATTTTTACTCAAAACACGAAAATGCCGTCCCATTTTTACTCAATACCCCAAAACACTCAAATATAATTTTCGAAACTCAATTATTTTTACTCAAAATTTTTTTTTTATTGAGAAGAATATTTCATACAATGCCACTATACTTCTAGCCTATTCACAGAATGATTTTTTGGGAATTTTATCGAATTACGATTTCGTTTTAAGTTTTGTTATAGTTTTGTGTATAAAGTTTTGCTCTCCCAGTGACTAGGCTAGGAGTATAGAGGTATTGTTTGATAATTTGAAAAGTATTTACATACGTATGTACTTTTGATTTATATGAAGAGTGTATATCGTAATATCGCATATGTGTTCACCATACATTTACATATCTAATTCAATACAAAAAATATATGTATATAGAAAAATGTAAACAAAAAAACACAATTAATCGCAAAGATAATGAATGAAATTTAAATTTTATACATACAATAATAGGTCAATGATAGAACCACATAATCCAGAAAAAATTTTTAAAAATACATAATGGTAAAAAAAGAATAAAATTTATTAGTTATGCATTACAAATCGTGAACTTTGTACGGAATACCGTTTTGTTTTCTTTTCTCAGAAGTTGGTTAAAAATCGTATTTCTATTTCAGATGAAATAATTTTTGAAGAAATAAAAACAGCCAACAATCCATATAAAGAATAAAATGTTCAGTTTTACTTTTTTTACTTACTTTTTTGAATTTTGATAGCTTGTTTGTTTGGTTGTTTGTATTCATAATTATATTATGTATTCATATATATATGTACTATTCATATTATTATCGACGGTAAGAAACAGACAAAATTAACAAAACCAAAATTGCTGAAAATTTAAAAATACATGTAGGAAAATCTAAAAATACCTACTTTTCAGTATACTTTTCAATAGAAATTAATTTGAATTATTTTTAATTTTACAAAACCAACATTAATTTTTTTGTCCCTTTCTTCTATAAAATTTGAAATCACAAATTTCATAAATCACAAATAAAAATATTAATTCTTCAAATTTTAAAAATTAAAGCAAAATAACAACAAATCCAGCAATAATCTTGAATTCTTTCAATTTCTAAAAAAAAATTCAATACTTTGATTTGTAATATTATTTGTGGTCTATTGAAAGGACTTTAAATGCATGTATATTTTTTTATACACATTGTGTAATTCTTAATTTTTATAACACAAGTAAAGTAGAAATGCGAACAGCGAAATAGAAGTATTTATACTCTAGCATGCACATTCGCATATATAAATTTTAGAGTACCTATACATACAACTTTTATATCGTTGACACTGTTGGCAGCATAATAACAAATAAATATGTTCATAAGTATTAGGAACACAAAATCTTTTTATTTATGAGTACAAAATACATTGCGCTCAACTTATAAGCAGTTAAAAATTGAGTAATATTATTTTGAGTGAACACAGAAATTTGATATTTGAAAAAGTGACTAGCAAATTTTGTTCTACGTGAATACTCTACTTATATGATTACTCTATGGTTATATCTAATTATAAAATTAGTTCTACAATATAAGGTATTATTTAATAATATAAGTTTAAGTTTTATTATTAGCAATACTTATTATTAATCCTTTGTTGCATACCATTGCACATATGCAAGTATAACTTTATTTAATTATTAGTGTTTAATTCAGTTATATTTTTCAAAATTCTCTCCAAAAGAATTAGAAATTATTATTTTCTCTATTTCAAACAAAATTGAACACTTTTTTCAACTATATTTATTTGATTAAATGCAAGAGAAATAATCGTATGTGTTCTGTAATCCACTTTTTGTGAAGTGAAAAGGTAAAGGTGAAATTTGGTGTTCTGCAATCCGAATTCGTTCAATTTTTGTCGGATTCAATTCACTCGTATTTTTAATTGTGATTTGGTAGTGAAAAGGTGAATTTATAGTCTTTTTGCAAAAATTTTGACAAATTAAAGCCGTTTGAAACTTTTATTTCAAAAATTAAACAATGTAGGTAAATTTAATATAGAGTTTTTAGAATTTTTTCTTAAATTTATAGGGGGGAAAAGAAAAACAACAGACAAAAAATTTTTTTAAATTTTATGGAAAAAAATCGAGATCTAAACAAAGATTGAAACAACATTTTTTAATTTTGTTTCTTTTTGTGTAGGTTTGGTTGGATTGGAAATTAAATATTAAAAAAAAGAAGCTATCACATAATAAAAAAGAGAACAGAAAAACAGGAGTTGGACCAAATAACACACTGCAAATATCTGATACAGAAGATACTATTGTCATATTGACTGGCATATATACAGTTGTTGATGGCATTAGTTATGAACCTTTGGAGTAAAAATAGTCAGTAATACCGAAGAAGTACCAACGTCAGCAGATTCACAAACATTGATAATTTAAAATGCAATAACCACTGATGATATAAGAAGTAATCAAAACCGAACGACTAATCAAAACCGAAAAAGAAGAAAAGATAATGTAGAAACATATTTAGATGAACAAAAAAACAATGACAGAGATTTGTAGCAAAATAAGTGAAGCTATCGAAGTAGCAAAAAAAATACGTGATTCTGTTAAAGATCAAAATGTTGAAAGAAAGAGGCACAATTTAGAAATGGAAAAGCTCATGTCAGGAAAAATTTGTATAAAAAAAAATTAGAAGTAGAAGAACTAAGGTGGTTATGCTGAAGTCTGAAGCGGAATTTCTCCGAAAAAAAATTCCGATCCGAATACGAAAAAATCGGTATGCTGAAGTCCCTTCGACTGCAAAGTCTGTGCAGAAATCAAAATCATATGTTTCGGAAGATTTTTTTTGTTTTCATATTCATTTCAAACATTTTTATTTTCAATTTTTTTTATTTATTTTGTAAAAATTTTTTAATAGATAATGTATATGACATAATGTGTATATACAATATGCATACATAAATTAAAAGTAAAAGTTACAATTTTCTTAATTACATATGTAGTATGTATATATATACAAATTAAAATAATAGTAATTTTTTGTTACATCAGAGAAAATTTAAAATTCTCTAAAGAATGTAAAATAAAAGTATCGTTTTTAATATATATACATATTATGTTATAATATTAAAAACAATAAAATATATTATTCTTTTGAAGCGCTTTTTTATTCCTAAATAAAAAAAAATATTTTTCATAAATGAAAGAAAAATTGAAAAAAAAAACTATTATTACATTTTCTACTTCTCCTAATATTCTAAATACAAAAATTGTGTGCTTTATAATTCATTTCCGAACCATTCTAATACTTCCGAATGAGAAATTCCGGCGTCCAATTTTCAAATTATTTTCCGTTCCGACGAACTTCAGCATACATAAATTTTAAAATTTCGGATAAATAATGACATTTGCAGACTGCGGAATACTTACGGGCTTCAGCATACCAAATGCGGAATGTTATCGGAATTTCACATTCCGACGAACTTCAGCATAACGACCTTAGTTATTTATCTACATTTTTAATTGTTGAATTATCATTTGAATTTTTTTTGTTTTAATGTTTAATTTTAAAATTTATTAGTATGTAATTTATTAGTATACATGTCAATATATTACACCTCTCATAACGTTACTCATATTAATGTTATTACTTAACAAAATAAGACTGAATTGAATTTTTTATAAAATAGTTTTTATTTCTTCTAAAAATTTAATTTAATTCTTCTTCTAATATTTTCTATATTAATTCTTTTCTTTCTTTGGTTTTCTATTAATATGGCACCCATTTTTGTTTACTTTTCAAATATGTATTTTAAATATAAAAAAAACTGAATTGAATTGAAACACATCAGATTTTTTGACATTTCACAAATTTAATTCGAAAATTTTCGAAATCACATGAAATACAGAACACCACATTTCATTCCGAGTGAAAATGAAATTTCATTCCGAATCCATTCCGAGTGGATTACAGAACATGCATGAATGACAATTATCAAAAATTAAAAAAAAAAAAACAGTAACCGTTGTTGCATATTTAAATTTTGTATTCTTTTAAAATAAAAATAATTGTTATTTGAAAAACACATAAAATATAATACAACATGACTGAATATTATACGATGGAAGCACTGGAAGAAGATGAAGTAGAAAATAATTATAACTGAAGAGCTGAACCAAGACCAAGCTGAAGAATATCATGAAGATTTCATGCTTGATGAATTCAGTTGTCAAGAGAAGTTGCACGACGAAGAAAATTTAAAAAAGAAAAAAAATAACGTATGAAAAACTTTTCAGAGGAGGACAAAAACCTTTCGGCGACAGAAAGGAATGTAAGGAAGCATGGACAGCATTGCGGGATAGCCACAGATATAGAACCAAAAGTAAAAAAAAAAACAAAATCAGGTAGCACTGGGGGTGAACTAATTGAAGAACTTGCTTTGAATGATGAAGTTGATTGGGAGTTTTTGGAGGATTTATCTTTCTTGCCAGATAAATCTCAAAGAAGAAAGCATGCATCAAACATATTTGTGTTTAAAATTTTATTAATTTTTTTATTTTATAGAACTTTTACTGCATCTACTTCCAAGATTGAAGATTGAAGATTGCACAGTTAATTCTAACTACTCATATTTATTGTGCAATTTTTTTTTAAAAATCAATAGTAACATATATTTTTATTATATCAACTAGTAAAGATAGGGTAGCAAGTTTAGCTCAAAATATTGGAGCGTTAATTGAGCTACAAAAAAATAAATCTGATAGTTCCCTAGCAACCAGCCAACCAAGCCTAAAATACCAAATTCAAATGACAAATTTTGACAGAATGTTGCAGAAGCTACCAGAAACAATAGTAAGGGATGTTTGCTACGAAATAAATACACTTATATACAATAAAATAAAGGAACATAAAAAATAATGATTCAAAAATTAATTTATTTATTAAATTTAAGTTTTTATAAAAGATTTGTTTTGCCACGAAAGTGCTCGTAAAGGACTGTTAACATATTCTTTAATTTTTTCTCTCACGAGCTTTCCATCATTTGTATGTCTACCAGCATTTGAATGGATTGAGCTGTGATAAAGACTATCTGTAACATTACAAATTATTTTTCTCCATTCACCTTCTAATATATTACCTTAAAGTTTTAAAATAATAAATTATTTAAGAAACTACAGAATAATTTAAAATAATTTAATAAATTCAAGAAATGAATTGAAAACCTTGAGAAACTATTTTATCCGCGTAGTCGATTGGACAATATGTATTATTTTTATCGATTAATAAATGACTGTGTAACATACAGCATAATAATTTTTTGAGCTCTATCTGGTCCACAAAATAAAGTTTTTTTTAGACACAACCATTTTGAGCATAGTATTCCGAAGGAATTTTCAACACATATAGTCTTGCCCTACTCAAACGATAATTGAAAACTTTTTCTTTAAAGGATTTTTGCTGTAGGGTTTTAGCAAACGCTTACTTAATTGAAAAGCGTCATCACCAATAAAGAAAAATGGTATTTTTGTTCCATTCACTGTAGCATCTTCCGGAAGGTCCAGACGATCGTTTATAGCATCCTGACCAAATTTTTGAAAATATTTGCATCTTCCTCACATCTATATGCTCCTACATCTATATATGTAAAGCGGTAAAAAGCGTCACATACAACAAGAAGAAGAATCAAATGATACCCCTACAAAACCCAAAGGTAATAGTACTATGTAACATATTATTGATTTTCAATATATTTACTTTGTAATTAAAAAATAAACTGCCACTTTTTTTTATGTTCTGAACAGTAACTTAGGTAGAATCACCTTTTCGTGCTTAATTAAGTATTGCAGTAATTTTACACTACAATATCTTCAATATTTCGAGTATTTATTTAACAAATTACTGGCTTATCTACTCATTAAATGAGTAAAACTACTATTGTCAGGAACTAAGCCTTCTTAAATAGAATGGTTTTCATTTTATTTAATTCGTTACCAGATTATATATACTCTCAATTATTTTTTTTTGTCATTTATTATATCTCAATGACGAAAGGTGACCACGCCGAAAAACCAATAAAGCATTTTTTTTTTTTGCTTCATCGGGATTCGAACCTGGAACCTTTCGGTTGAACGGTAGGCGCTCTACCTACTGCGCCACCCAGCGTTTATTGCATAATATTTTGAAATATGCCTGAAACGTGCGAGGACTTGTACGGCAGCCACCCAAACCAGTTCAAATTTTCGAAATCGGTAGAAGTCGAATTTTTTTATCTGTGACAGAGTATCTAAGTGTAAATTTTCATTCCTGTTACACAATTCGTTTTCGAAATATTCCAAAGATGTGCTAGGAGTTGTACGGTAGCAACCCGAATCAGTCCAAATTTTCGAAATCGGTAACTGTCGTATTTCTTTATGGGTTACTATCATATGCCTGTATTTCATTTGACTGCATTTCATTTGCCTGTTTTTTCATTTGCCTGAAATTTCATTTGCCTGCATTTTCATTTGCCTGCATTTCATTTGCCTGCATTTCATTTGCCTGCATTTCATTTGCCTGCTTTTCATTTGCCTGCTTTTCATTTGCCTGTATTTTCATTTGCCTGTATTTCATTTGACTGCATTTCATTTGCCTGCATTTCATTTGCCTGCTTTTCATTTGCCTGAATTTTATTTGCCTGGTTTTCATTTGACTGGATATGATGAATATCAATCAAACTTTTCCAATAGCAAGCCTTTAGCAATCAACGGATACCAGAACTACATCTTCTAGGTGGTGACAGGTGGAAAGTGGCAAATCCAAGAAATTGAGCCGCCTCCGGCAAAAATAAGTCCGGGTCCCGTTTTACAAAGCCCTCGATTTTTTTTAAACTATTCTTTAGTACAATGGCGATATGACAATGCAAACAAGAGGTCCATCGGTCCGGAAGTCCTTAATATCACATGCTTAAATTGTATTTTTCTGAAAAAAGGTTCTTAATAAGTATTCTAAAAAAATTAAATTTTTTTTTGATAGATTCGACGGTCTGGAAGTCGAGACCGAAGACCTCCCGAATTTTTTTTTCGCATCAGTACAACAGCTCTGAAATGTGATGAAGACAATAGGTCAGGAGTCCCAGTCGGGGTCGAAACTTAATATCACATGTTTAAATTGTATTTCTCTGTATAAAATTATTTTATTGTTGAAGTCAAACCCCTATACTCATTTATTGGAACCCTGTTTTTGCAGACGGCAAGTAAACACATACGGCACAGTCTTAGTAAAAAAAATATTTTAAAAAAAATTATTTTACTTTTTTTAAAAAATTAAATACTCTTGTTCATTTTACAAAATTATTTTATTCCGACACGTGTTTCGACCTTTCGGTCATAATCATAATCATGGATTATTAAATTTCACCAAGAGTGTACAAGTGAAAGCATAAAAACTATTTTACTTTTATATAGATGTGCAAGGAGTTGTACGGCAGCAGCCCGAACCAGTCCAAATTTTCGAAATCAGTAACTGTCGTATTTCTTTATTTGTGAAAGAGTATCTCAGTGTAAACTTTCATGGCTGTAACACAATTGGTTTTTCAAATATGCCTGAGACGGGCTAGTAACAGTACGGCAGTAACCCGAACCAGTCCGAATTTTCGAAATCGGTAAAAGTCGAAATTCTTTATTTGACAAAGAGTATCTGAGTGTAAATTTTCATGCCTGTAACACAATTGGTTTTTCGGTATCGGAATCGGTAGAAGTCGAATATCTTTATTTGTGAAAGAGTGTCTAAGTATAAGTTTTCATTCCTGTAACACAATGGGTTTTTGAAATATTCCTGAGATGTGCTAGAAGTTGTACGGCAGCAGCCCGAACCAGTCAAAATTTTCGAAATCGGTAACTGTCGTATTTCTTTATTTGTGAAAGAGTATCTCAATGTAAACTTTCATGTCTGTAACACAATTGGTTTTTTAAATATGAGACGTGCTAGGAGCTGTACGAGAGTAACCCGAACCAGTCGAATTTTCGAAATCGGTAACTGTCGTATTTCTTTATTTATCAAAGAGTACCTCAGTGTAAATTTTCATGCCTGAACACAATTGGTTTTTGAAATATGTCTGAGACCTTTCGGTTGAACGGTAGGTGTTCTACCTACTGCGCCACCCAGCGTGTATATGTTTATTGCATAATATTTTGAAATATGCTTGAAACGTGCGAGGATATATACGGCAGCGACCCGAACCAGTTCAAATTTTCGAAATCGGTAGAAGTCGAATTTTTTTATTTATGAAAGAATATCTAACTCTAAATTTTAATGTCTTTAACACAATTGGTTTTTGAAATATGCCTGAGACGTGCTAGGAGTTTTACGGCAGCAACCTGAACCAGTCCAAATTTTCGAAATCGGTAACAGTCGAATTTCTTTATTTGTGAAAGAGTATCTCAGTATAGATTTGCATGCCTGTAACGCAATTGGTATTTGAAATATGCCTGAGACGTGCTAGGAGTTTTACGGCAGCAACCTGAATCAGTCCAAATTTTTTAAATCGGTAGAAGTCGAAATTCTTTATTTGTCAAAGAATATCTAACTGTAAATTGTCACACAATTTGTTTTCGAAATATTCTTGAGATGTTCTAAGAGTTGTACGCCTGCAACTCGAACCTGTCCCCATTTTCGAAATCGGTAACAGTCGTATTTCTTTATTTATGAAAGAGTATCTCAGTGTAAATTTTCATGCCTGTAACACAATTGGGTTTTGAAATATGCTTTACACGTGCTAGGAGTTGTACGGTAGCAATCCGAACCTGTCATTTGATAGCTTTGTAAAGTATCGTATCCGGTTCGTTTTTTGATTATGAGTCACTGTGCAAAATTTGAGAACTATCTTTAAAATTTTTAAACAAAATTTTTGTTTTTGCGTTTAGTTTTAAGGCTGGGTTAAACAGAATTGAAAGCTCAAACCTCATGTAAAAATTTGTTTTAATGTTAGTGCATGTAAATTTGAAAGCTATAAAGCTTCTTTTAATTTTTACACTATCTGGATAATTCGTTTACTTGAAATTGTGTAGCATTATAGTAAAAATTTAAATATAAACAAAAAGAAGCAATACAAATAAACAATCGTACTTCAATGTATTTTCAAGAAATAAATTTATAATCATTTAAAAATTTATTCTTTATGAAAACTAAAGATCACCTTAAAATTTTTAATTTTATATTTTTTTGTATAAAGGCAAAAAAATTGTTCGAAAGAAAAAAACAAAAAGTATTTATTGGATATATTACATTTATTTACACATATATTTTAATGTTATAAAAATATAAAATCAATTTAATTTTAAAATTTATTATTTTGCAAGTAAAGTACCTCATGTATTTCTTATTCGCATGTTTCTGGGAATCCGTGGATCACTTTATTCTGGCAATAAGAAGTTGTTGTAAAAATATTACAATTTTAGTTTAATTTTATTAGTAAAAAATTTATCGTCCTTTTCAATTCATACATACTTGAAGTCTTTTGAGGTCCATACAACAAAAATGCAAAAATGTCTTTTCGTAGTTAACGTTGCACTTGATAAAAATAATTATGTGATTTTTTTAATGCAATTGTGTTATCATCAGTATTGTATTTTAAATACTTTATCTTTTAGCCAATAGCCAATAGCTTCAATAGCAATTTAGCCAATAGCTTCTTTTGAAAAATCATCTTTTGCTGACTGAGGGCATTTTATTTCACAAACACCATTATTTCTAAATAGACCATCTGGAGTAGCTCCAAGAAAATATAATTCTTCGTCAATAAAAAGCCCGCAGTTTTGAATATTTAAATTAATCTCTAGTTTCAATTTCTTCTGAGCTGTAGTGGATATTCTTTAGACATAAGTTTTCTAATCCGATTTTCTTTAACCCTCTGTAACCCAGGTAAATTTAAAGATAGACCACTCTTCTAGAACAATTTTTTCCTAAAATACTCCAAGGAATCACCCCTTCAAAACTTTTTGCTCTAAACCGGACCACCCTGTATATAATAAAACTAATAAATGAATAAGCATATCTATAAATATATACAGATTCAAAATAATATAATTATAATATTTCCATATATACCAAATAATTAATATATAAAAAAGGCCCACATTTCCAAAGAGAAAAGGACATTTAGTTGGACTGCAGATTTATCTGGAGATCCCACTGTTACAAATAAATAAATAAATTACCTAATTATGTACTTATGTTATCAATTAAGTATAACAAATTTGTAGGAAATGGAGACAGTAGTGCTCATAAAATATTAATTATTATCATAGCTAGGGCTTTGCTTCTTCGAAAATATTCTTGTTAGTAAAGTTGAATGTAAAAACATCTTTACAGGAACTTTAGATGTAAACTAACATATACGACTTCAAATATAAAATTTTAAATACAATATGACAAAAAATTGTTTCAAAACATAGATCGAATGATTTTTGGAACTAAATCAACTACAACAAGTGATAAGTATTTTTGTAAGCAAGAAGAAAACTTTGTAACCTTGATCATATCAAATCTATTTTTTGAAGAAATTACTACTGCTGTGTAACGTTTAGTCAAAAGCTCAGACAGTTTGTTACTTAATATGAACTGAAATATTTGCGAACAGTTCAATAGTAAAATTTTTCAATATGTAGGAGGGAAACGACTGGGGTAGTATCTAAGTAGATGTGCAGCTGCTGTTGACCAATTCAATACTGGGCAGGCTTTTACAGAGTTTTTGAAAGAAATAAATGGGAGTGAAAGTAATACAAAAATGCCTCTTCCAAACGCAGAAGATAAAATAATCCACTGCCTCAGATTTTGGAATCACTGCCTCGGATTTTAAATTTGTAAAGTTCGAAGTAATTCTAGCTATCATAATATAATCAAATACAAGCTCTATTCAGTTTTATGCACAAACATCATGATTTATGGAATGTAAAATAAAAAAAATACAATATCAGAACTTGAAAAGCAGACTAATTTAAATATTCAAAACTGCGGGCTTTTTATTGACGAAGAATTATATTTTCTTGAAGCTACTCCAGATGGTCTATTTAGAAATAATGGTATTTGTGAAATAAAATGCCCTCAGTCAGCAAAAGATGATTTTTCAAAAGAAGCTATTGGCTAAAAAAAGATAAAGTATTTAAAATACAATACTGATGATAACACAATTGCATTAAAAAAATCACATAATTATTTTTATCAAGTGCAACCTTAACTACGAAAAGACATTTTTGCATTTTTGTTGTATGGACCTCAAAAAACTTCAAGTATGTATGAATTGAAAAGGACGATAAATTTTTTACTAATAAAATTAAACTAAAATTGTAATATTTTTACAACAACTTCTTATTGCCAGAATTAAGTGATCCACGGATTACCAGAAATATGCGAATGAGAAATACATGAGGTACTTTACTTGCCAAATAATAAATTTTAAAATTAAATTGATTTTATATTTTTATAACATTAAAATATATGTGTAAATAAATGTAATATATCCAATAAATACTTTTTGTTTTTTTCCTTCGAACAATTTTTTTTCCTTTATACAAAAAAATATGAAATTAAAAATTTTAGGGTGATCTTTAGTTTTTATAAAGAATAAATTTTTAAACGATTATAAATTTATTTCTTGAAAATACATTGAAGTACGATTGTTTATTTGTATTTCTTCTTTTTGTTTATATTTAAATTTTTACTATAGTGGTATACAATTTCAAGTAAACGAATTATCCAGATAGTATAAAAATTAAAAGAAGCTTTATAGCTTTCAAATTTACATGCACTAACATTAAAAAAAATTTTTACATGAGGTTTGAGCTTTCAATTCTGTTTAACCCAGCCTTGCCAACCTACAACATAAATTTACATATAAATAAATAAATAAATAAATAAATAAGTAAACATACAAATAGACACTGGAAAGTTAATACAAAAATACAGATAAGTAATTATACAGATGAAACAGTTTTTGTCCGAGACAAAAAACTTTAATAGCGGACAATTTTAGCCGACAGCTTTTGCAAACCAAAAATAATGAAAACAAAAGATAAAAAACAAAATCCTTTGTAAAAGTTTTTTGGAGCGATAAACCGGTTTTTTTCTTTTTATATGGTTTATTCTTTATTGTTAATTTACATGTATGTGTTTTCTTCTTTTATTAAATTTACTGAGTTTGTATGCGAGAATTGTAATAGCGGTAAAAATAAAATTTATAAATATGAATTGTTGTGAGGTTAAATTGAAAAATAGTATTTTAAGTTGATATGAAAATGAAAAAATATTAATAACGGTAGGAAGAATTCTTTTAGAACAAAATTTTTAATAACGGACAACTCTTCTTGATATGAATTTATTGACTAGAATTATTTAAATCAAAGTTTTTAATAATGGACTGTTACTTGGTATGCATTTTATTAAATAGAGTTGATAAAATTATTTATCAAATTACTTAATTGAATTATGAATAATAATTAAATATTTAAATATCTACAGGTTTCAATTTTGTGTTTTATTGAATAATTTTTGAAGATAATATTTCAGTTTTCTACAATGCATTTTTCTTTTTTATTTATTTATTTGAATTTTTATTTTCGGGCTAATTTTAGGTAATAAGTTCAAAAATTATTTACAAATCTTTGAAACAGGTATATAAGAAACTTCAGAAAAGAAAACGGTTTAGATTTTATTGTTTTTAGGTACCTAACATGTTTTGTTTCTTCCTGTGTTTTTTGTAAATATATGAATAATTAATGTTCAATTAAAGGATTAAGCAATAAAAAAAATATTTTGGCATTTTAAGAAGTACTTAATTAGTTGTTTCAAAATATTTAAAAAAATATAGGTATATGTACATGTTTTTCAGAAATCCGATTTGGGTTTTTTTAAAACGTATTTTTTTAAAAACGTATCTTTTGTATTGTCTTTCGAGATTTTCTCCTATAAGATATATAAAAAAACAAGTTGTTCTTGGTGATTTTAAGTTTTAATTTTTAATGAATTTATTTCAGTTTTATTATTTGTTTTTAAATTTTTTTTTTAAATTTATTAACTATTAGATTCATAATATTGAAAAACGTAAAATTGATAAACATAGGCAAAATATTTGTGTTAAGATTTTCAGTGAACAGGTAGAACTTAAAGTAGCGTTCAAATATGACGAAATATATCGAAATATATTATGCATGCACATTTTAAAAATGGCTACTTAATTCCTATTTACAATATTTACAATATATGGATAAATTAATAATGCAAATATATATATATTTACTTAGCTATTTAGGTTTTAAAGTACATACATATTATAAGTTAAAATTCTATTTCCTTACACCGTTGTATTAAATAAAATCTCTTCATAGTTCTTGCGCGACAAATACAAAATCAGCAAATTATTCCAATTCCTCAACACTAACCGGTATATTCTCAAATCTCAATGAATATGAATCAAACAAATACAATAAAAGAGTTATTTTTTATTTTAAAGAAATGAATTTTGTATTTGGTTCTTTTCTCAACTCCAGCATGTGAAATTGAAAAAGCAAAAATGTAAACTGTACTTGAATTATTTCTTTTCTAATTCTTTTTTCTTAATAAAACTTGTGAACTGAACGGAAGGTGTTTTAATTTAATAATTCAATAGGTTATGGACCCAGACACGTTTTAAATATTTTTACTAAGAAATTTTTTTTTACGAAAAATTAGCGCGTTTAAAATTATTTAATTTTGGAAAAACGCAGAAACAATTGTTGAAAAAAATTGTATAAAATATTTTGGAATTAATTATTGATTAATCGGTTCGTTATTAATTTTCGTTTCAGTTACTTTTATTTTGAAGCAAAAAAAATAAAAGCACGCGGTTAAAACATGGAAATGGATTTTAAGATTGAAAAACTTAGAAATGTGGATGATTGGTCAACATGGAAGTTTCAAGGCAAAATCATTCTCAATGCTGAGGATTATTGGCGTGAAGTTGATGTGACGTTTGCTCAATCTGAAGATGAAAAACAGCAACCTGTGTGGAGCAGAATAGATGCTAAAGCACAAAGAATAATAGCTACAAATGTAGGACAGTTTTTAAATAAAATTAATATCAATGAATGAGTTTAATAATTCAATAGGTTATGGGCAAACACCATAGGTCACCAATTGAATGTTTGCGGATCTATGCAAGAAACTTCTTTTGGAAGAGCAAGGTATTTCATTTTGTTTAAAGATGACTTTTCTCACTATCGTACAGTGTATTGTATAAAAGAAAAAGTTGAAGTAGGAAATTTAATAGAACATTTTTTAAATGAAGTAAAAATAGACTTAACAATACTGTAAAAATTCTTAGGTCAGACAATGGCACAGAATATGTTAACACATATGTAAGGCAAATTTTACAACAACATGGTGTTCGACACCAAACTACAATAGACTATACAGAGCAAAACGGTAAAGCTGAAAGAGAAATGAGGACAATAATGGAAGCAGCAGAGGATAATAATGGAAGGACAATGATACATGCTAAAAACCTTAGTTTAAAATTTTGGGCAGAAGCAGTTAACACAGCGGTGTACGTGTTGAATCGCTCTGGTCCAAGTCCAGTGGAAGGAAAAACACCATTTGAACTATGGTTCAACAAGGAACCGAAAATTCAAAATTTTAAAATTTTTGGATGTGAAGTTTATATACACATTCCAAAAGAAAAGCGTCGAAAGTTGAATAAAAAGGCAATCAAAGGAAACTTTGTGGGATACGGTGAAAATAGAAAAGGATATCGTGTTTCGATACCACAGTTTAATTATCGCGTGATGTTGTTTTCAAGAAAATGAATGATGATTCAAATAGCTCAAGTGTTGTGGAAATTAATGAGAAAGATTTACAATCACCTGCTGATAAGAATTCAAACGATGTCTACTTCGGGCATAATATGAAATCATCAAATTTATTTAAAAATTCAACTGTGAACAAAAAAATGGAAAATTGGGTAAGACAAAATATTACTAAAGAAAATTATGTTGAAGTTAATAAAAATAATGAAAATTTAATTGAAAAAGAGAATTATGTAAATTTATTTGAAGAAGATAATAGTGAAAATTTGCTTGAAATGAAAGATTTTGAAGACATAGACCAACATGACAATCAAGCTGGTAAATATTTAGTGGAAGACTTTTGTGATGAAGATGTAGAAATGGTAGATCATAATTCACCTATAAAATTAGAAAAGAAGAGAAAACATAGCACTATTTCTAACTACAGCATTGTATCGGAAAGTCTTGCTTTTTTGGCTGATTGTGTTGAACCACACAATTTCGATGAAGCTGTTGTGTCATCTAAAGCATTGGAGTAGAAAAAGGCAATGGATGACGAAATAAAGTCTTAACATAAGAACAATACTTGGAATTTAATTGCTCTTCCTGATAACCGTAAGATTATTGATAATAGATGGATATATAAAATTAAATTTTCAACAAATGGAAAAATAGATAGGTTCAAAGCCAGATTAGTTGTACAAGTTTTCACACAAGAATTTGGAATTGATTACACTGAAACGTTTAGCCCAGTTGTAAAATTTACATTGATTCGGGCAATTTTAGCTATTGCCGCTAATAAGAATTTTAAAATCATGCAGTTTGATTTAAAAACAGCTTTTCTGTATGGTGATTTAGATGAGGAAATCTTCATGAAATAACCAGTAGGATATGATGATGGAACTGGTAGAGTCTGGCACCTTCAAAAGAGTCTTTATGGTTTAAAGCAAGCTTCGAAGTATTTTTTTTTTTTTGTTTTTATTCTATACAACTATCTACATAAAATATAAAAAGATATTGAGTATAATGTTGGAATTAAAATTGACGTGATGTAATTGACATGTAATCTAAGTCAAGAATCCATTGATTATTGACTTAATATTTAAATTTATATTTATGGAGTCTCAGGTAAAGTGAATCTAGTAAATAAATCCAGCGGTCTGAAACATCTTAATCTGCGCTTGCTTGTTCGTTCATTATTGATGAGTTGAGGAGCAAGTAAATTTGGATGGTTTTCCAGTCGAACATAGTATTTGTAGCTTTCTTTTTAATGAATTGCGTAAAAGATGGGATATTTAAATCTGATCTAAATGAGTCATTTCGGACATACCAAGGCGCATTGACTATAGACCTTAATACTTTGGACTAGAAGCATTCTATTATTTCAATGTTGAAGTTACTAGATGTTGCCCATAGTTCCAACCCGTAGCTCCAGATTGGCCTGATGATAGCTTTGTACACTACAACTTTACATTCTAGGGATAAATTGGAGAAACGTCCTATTAGCCAAAATAATTGGTTGAACTTTAATCGTACTTGTTTATTTTTGCTGATGATGTGCCTGTTCCAAGTGAGGCGTCTATCGAAGTGCATACCTAAGTATTTAACCGACTTGTGGTCTGCCAATTCCATGTCATTAAGATGAACAGCGGGGCAGTTTCCCTTGCGATTAGTAAAGGTGATATGAAGGGATTTCGATTCATTGGTCTTCATTCTCCGCTTTTTCAGCCACTTTTGAATGCCCAATAGGTAGTTCTGAAGAACTTCTGAAGCTAATCTCGAATTAGTATGAGACACTAAGACCGCTGTGTCGACAGCAAAAGTAGCAGTGAGTACCCTTGGTGAAGTTGGGAGGTTCGCTGTAAATATCAGGTATAGTAGTGAGCCAAGGACCTTTGAGGAGACCTTTGTGCCAAACTTTGTCGAAAGCTTGCGAAATATCCAAAAAAGCTGCAGAACAGTATGTTTTCTTGTCAAGTGAATTATTTATATGGTTGACTACTCTATGTATTTGCTCGATTGTCCCGTGATTGTGACGAAAGCCAAACTGATGAGCTGGTACGATATTTCGTTCATTATTTATTTTAATCAATCTTTTAGCTATTAGTTTTTCGATTAATTTTGGTATTACTGGTAGAAGACTTATTAGTCTATATGAACTAGTATCATTTGGCTCTTTCCATGATTTAGCTAACATTATGATTTGAGCAGTTTTCCAGATATCTGGGAAGTAGCTTGTTCTTAATATAGCATTAAAAATGTGAGTTAAGAATTTTATACTGCAATACGGAAGTTCCTTTACCATTTTGCCTGTGATACCATCATACGCAGGAGCCTTCTTATCTGACACAGATTTTTTTATAATTTCCTGTACTTCCTTTATCCGAACTTTCTTTATCGGTAAATCCATTTGACAAGGCATGTCAAGGTTGTTTTCAATCTTGTTGTTTTCGTCGATTGAAATTACTGGTGGATACGGTACAAACACTTTTTTTAAATTTCTAAAATGGTTTAATTTAACAGTATCAACAGCTGATTCATGTATTTTTACTGGAGTTCAAAATGGAAATATTATTTTGTTGGCCATATATATTGATGATGCAGCAGAAGGTGCCGCAGCAGAAGGTGCCGATATAAATGCATTGATAAATTATTTGCAATGTGAATTTGAAATAAAAGTTTCAACTGCTAAGTTTCAACTGTTTGATGCGAAGCCTGTTACAACTCCTGCAGATTCGTCACTGGTGTTTCTATGTTGAATCATCGAGGAAAAAAGACATTCCTTTTAGGGAAGCTGTTGGCTGTCTTATATTTTTAGCAGTAGCAACAAGAACGGATATTATTTTTGCTGTAAGCAGTGTTATCAGGTTTCTGGAAAGTCAAAACACAGTACATGTAAATGCTGTCAAAAGTATTTATTTTAACAACAGTAATGTTTTACATCTAAATTGTTACAGTGATGCTGATTATGCCGGTGATATTGGCTCACGAAAATCTACTAGTAGATATGTTTGCTTATTTGGAAGTGATTCTATTTCCTGGCAATCACAAAGACAAAAATGTGTAGCGTTGTCAATGACACAATCAGAGTATATATCAGTATCAGAAGCGGTTAAGGAATTAGTTTTGTTAAAGCGCTTAATTACAGAACTATTTCCACAGTACGAAGTATCGACAACCCTGTTAATGGACAACAAAAGTGCAATTCAAAGTTAGTGAAGAATCCGGAATTTCATAAAAGAACAAAATATATTGATGTCAAATATCATTTCATACGTGAAAAATTTGAAAACAATTTGTTTACTCTAACTTATGTACCAACAACTGATCAAGTCGCTGATATTCTTACTAAGCCTTTGACCAAAGAAAAATTTACTAGATTTAGGAATATGATGAGCACTTGTTAGTTCAAAAAAAATTTAAGCTTTAATTACAAAATGTATGTATATGCATGTGAAAATAATTAAAGAATTAGTTTTTTTGATTAAAATTAGTTCTGTTAAAAACAAAAGGATATCTGGTAACCCTAAAATCTTTGTTTACTCAAATAATTAATAAAAAAAATTTAATGAAATTACTTTATACATACTTACTTTAAATTACTTGAATGTAAAAATTAAAAAAAAAACAAATATTTTTATAAAAATTAGTTGTTTGTTACATAATTGCAGCAGATGCTTTTGTAAGTTTCTTAAATAATTAATTTTGAAATTTTATGTAAAATTAAAGTTTTAGAAAAATTAATGTTAAAGGAAAAAAAATCATAATGAAAATTGTTAATATTTAAAAAAAAAAAATATTAATTTAGATTTTTGAAGTATGTCATCACATCATCACATTTGTGTACAATATCATCACATTTCATATTTGAAATATGATCACATCAATATTTTGTTCACGTCTGTTGATGTTTAAACATATCGTATAAGAATAATTACATTGTATTAGTATAAGAATTGAATGTAGGCTGTACTTGAATTATTTCTTTTCTTTCTTTCTCACAACTTATTGCATAAGAAAATATTTACAATAGTTCTTTACTTCTTTAACTAATGGGGTTTTTTTTTTTGTTTTTTTTGCATCTTCTTATTAATTGATATTCTTTGATTAAACCTAACCTGTTTTATTTGTTGTTGTACCAACCAATACATACCATACCAACACAGTACGCAAAAGCAAAATTATTTTTGATTACGGTTCTTTGCAAAAAAATATCCAATACGACAAAGACAATATACCACATTGGCAATAGAAAATAAAAATAGATACGCATGGGTTTTTTGAATTTATTTTTTACTTTCGTTTAGTTGTAAATTCAAATTTAAATACGACAATTCCCTTTTTTTAACTGAAATATGATTTATTAAATAACAAAAAAATGTATTAAACTAAATTTTGTTTACATTTTTTGTTTACACTTTTTGTTTATAACAGATACTTACAGAAAATTGGCGTATGTATATACCTTATGTTTTCATTTTATTCAAAAATTATGAAAGAGGATATTTTTCTGTTTGCAGCCTGAAAAATCAATGCTGCACAATAGCTTTCATTTTTAATTTTGTTTTTTATCATTGTTATTTTGTGAAAGCTGTTTTTGTTTGCAGCGTAGTAGTTGTCTCATTTTTTTTGGCGAATTGGGATATCTGTATATAATTACATATCTGTGATAAAAGTATATTAAATGGCGCTAAGAGTTTTGGAGGGATTCGAAGTTTTTTTTAAAACTCTTAATTCAAAAATCTAATTGAAATTTGAAAAATCTAATTGATTTACTTGAAAGAATTACTTACAAAAAAGTGTTCAAAGAATATATTAATTGGAAAAGAGTATTTTGTGTTTAAAAAGTAAATAAAAAAATGGGAAATGATGCCAACATTGTGTTGTGTTCCTGGATGTGTGTCGAAGCAAGAAGTTCTCTAGAGCATGTAAAACAGTTTACAAAAAAATAAAATTAAACAACAAATGATAAGAAAGTTTTAATATACATATTTAAATAAAAGTTTGTTCAAAAACTTGTCGTCCTCTCTTTTATGGTCACTTTTTTTTATTATTGATGTTATTTTGCATATATTTGATGTTACTTTGCATATATACAAGATTCATTATCTGTTACAAATCAGTAACAGTCGAATCTATTTATTTGTGAAATAGTATGCAACTGTAAATTTTCATGCCTTTGTTTGTTTTTATATTATTAGCCAAAAGTTAGGTCAGAAAAACCTTTATACTTTCGTACCGTTGGCTTTTGGAAGAAAAAACAAAAGGGATAGTTAGAGAGAAAAGGAGAAAATAGGAGAAAGGTTCGGCGTAAGGTTGAGAACTATGTTATTGATACTCACTTTGAATTTTTGTAAATTAAACAAATAAAAACTAACCCTTCTTGAATGCGATTCCACATTTTAGAAGTTCTGACGATAAACGAATTTCCATAACCAGTATTGAACCATCATAGAATTTTCACGGTGTAGGGGTGGACATTTGCAGCCACTCGTGTTCCTCGGCGGAGTTTCTTAAGAGGCGGAAGTAGTGCTTTTAGTTCTTCCGAGCATGTGCCTACTCCCACGAATTATCTATAAAAAAGGATTAGTGCTCCAACGATACGACGATGACCAAGTGAAGCAAGTATTGACAGACTAAGTTGCACTCCATCTTTGGTCGTAAGCAAGCTTTATAGATATTAAGCAGATCTTTAGGTGAAAAATATGCCTTACATCGATTTAAAAATGAAAACACTATAATACAATTGGATTTTGAAATATGCCTGAGACGTGCTAGGAATTGTACGGCAGCAACCCAAACCAGCCAAATTTTCGAAATCGATAACAGTGGTATATTTTTTATTTTTAAAAGAGTATCTCAGTGTAAATGTTCATGCCTGTAACATAATTGGTTTTTGAAATATGCCTGAGACGTGCTAGGAGTTGTAAAGCAGCAACCTGAACCAGTCCACATTTTCGAAATCGGTAACAGTCGTATTTCTTGATTTGTGAAAGAGTCTCGAAGTGTAAATTTTCATGCCTGTAATACAATTGGTTTCCGAACATCCCGTAAGGTTTGTAGTTGGCTTGCAGATTTATCTTTAATAAAAAAATAAATAAATAGTATACAAACTTATAAAAATATACTTACTTTCTTTTATAAACTTTGCTTGTTTTTATTACTATTTGTAATTATTTTTACTTTGACGTTTATTTTGACATATGTAGAAATTTGACGTTTATACCGTGCTAGAGAGCAACTTTGATATTTTATTGCAATTGGTATGGAAAACGTAAAATATACCGTCCTCCAATCGTTTAGCCTATTTCGAATTCAATATATATTTTGTTTTTTGTTTGTTTGTTTGGAGTTTTATCTTCCGAACTCAGAAAACTATTTTTTAAAATAATAACATTTTCATATATATACTTTTGGTTAAATTAGATGTTACAATTTTTCAAAGTTACAGCAACGTACATCCATCCTCATTAACATATTGGGCCTTATTCTGAGAAGCGAATTTTTCGGTACGTAATGAAAAATATGATAAATTCGCAACGTTTCGATTTTCGTGGTACTACGAGAATCGTTTTTTTTTTGCTCGCAAAGATAATATACAACCAAAGATAATATACAACCAAAGATAATATACAAGTAGATTTCCGAAGCAATGGGAATTTTTCATTCAGAAATGGGTGTCTAATCGCAGTTGATTGAGTAGCAGTGAGAGAGCTTTGAAATTTTCTCTTCTTCAAATTAATTTAATTTTTAAAAAGCTTTACCCATTAATTTGGTACAGAAATATATACACACAATTATACATATTTCTAAAATTTTGAATAGTGAGAAAATAATAAAGAAAAAAAAAATAATTTCATGTTATTTTACGATTTTATCCTTGCAGACTTTGGTTTTTACTTTTAAATTGTATCTCTTCACTCCTATTGTTTATTTCAGTTTTTGTTTTCTTTTTTGCACTGCATCAGAATTAACTCCTCTAACACACGCAATTATTTCATTTTTATGATGAAGTGAGAGAAATTTTGGTAAATAAAAATAACAGATAATAAAAATAAGAGGAAAAAGAATTTGTTTTTTTTTGTTTTTATGAAAATAAAAAAAAATCATGTATCAAGTAGGGTGAGTTTACCAATCAAATCACATTGTTTTTTAAATAATTTTGAAAATAAAATAATTAAATTAATTTACACATTGTTTTTTAAATAATTTTGAAAATAAAATAATTAAATTATTTGCTTTCTAAATTATTTAAAAATATTGTTGTGTTATAAATAGAAGGAAATCCGAAATTGGAAAATAATGTTTGTGCTCAATGTAAATAAAGGCTCAATAATTTCTTATATACGCCAGTATTTCGATACGATAAATGAATTGGTACTTAGAAAAAAATAATGATTGTATAATGGAATCATTTTGATTATGATTTTGCACTGCTTTGTTAAAAATATGTTTATTCAATATGTTTTTTAAACCAATGTATTACAAGTATGTACATTGGCACCCTATATTTCTATTGCTATTTCTTCTAAAATTTTATCTTCAAAATTTACTATTTCTATATTTATCAAGAGTTTTCTTCCACAAATAGTCACTACTTGAAACTAATTCCATCCATTTTTCATCACATAGTTCAAAATAACAATAAAAAGTAATAAACTCAAAACTATTTCAAAAATACTGTATAGTTAAGTTATAAGACTTAAATAAATACAATTTCGAATTTCAAAAAGTCTCTTTATTATTTTATATTTTTTTCAAATGGCAATTAAAAACATTTGCAATTAACTTAATTAAGTAATTTTTTTGTACACTGTTCAAAGTTGGAATTTTAAATGTTAAACTTGCATTACGTGTACATCGCATCGCGTATTTCGGAATATTCAAAATATTTTGACTGAAAATAGGCTCAGAAAATAAACTCTTTAACCCATTAACAACGGGTACGAGAACCCGTTGTCAGAATTTAATAATTTTTTAACAGTGGTATATTTTTAGTTCCAGATACTCAAATTTAAAATTTCGTGGGGCTGTAGTTCCTATATTCTGAGATCTAGCCTGTACTTTATATAGTACAACCGTTGTGAGAAGTAAAAAAAAAATTAAAATTTTAAAAATGAAAAATAATATTAATTTTTTTGTTTATATTTTTTTGTTTGGTTTACTAAATTTTCTTACATTATTTTTTTATATTATAATTAAATTAGTTATGGTAACTTTGAAAGCAGTTTCTTTTTATACACAATGTTTTTAGGCAAATTTTGCAACTATACATGCTTCTGTTATGACATACCACACAACGGAGTTGAGATTTTAATTTTATTGGAACATGGTGATTTATTTCCTTTTCTACTTGAGATGATGGATTCCTTTTTTTCTCATATTTTCTTGCTTTTGCTTCTTGCAAAATTTTTCGCACAATAAACCTGCGGAAGTTAAGTTGGGTGTTATATTGCTCATTTTTGTTCGAAAGCAAATAAAGTTTCCACGCATTAACCATTGCAAGATCAATGATGTAGGTAAAAATAACCCACCACCATTTCTTTCCCTTTATCGAAATTCTGTACGTATTTATGTTTTGGTCCACGTTATCTACGCCTCCCATATGCGCATTGTAAGTAGTATATACGTGTGGCTGCTCTACTGGCATTTTTTTATGAGCTAGTTTAGACCAGCGCTTGACATAATTAATTGGTGTTATATGATCAAAATTTGTTATGATTCTGCAAACACTATTGTCCATCCATTGCACAGCTAATAAATCATTTGTTAAATCATATCTGCAATTTAACTGATGAATAAAAACTGAAAAATTGAATAATTATCACTATTACCTATAATCAAATGTTCCACGAGGTTTGGTTTTAAAAGTTTTATTTTTTTCCAAAGGACAACCTTGAAGTCGGTTTTCTCGAATAGTACCTGTGGCATTAAATTTCATTTCCTTTAAAACTTTCATTAAGGCATGTGTCGTAAAGAAGTTATCAAAAAAAACATTATGCTGACTTGGCTGTGGTATTTTTACTAAGAAATCTGTTACAACTTTTGCACCTAGAGGAATTAATCGCTCATCATTTTCATTTTTCCCGCAATATATATCAAAGTCATAGCAAAATCCATTTGAGCTAGATAACATCCAGTTCTTATAGCCAAATCGGACAGGTTTACCTCTGATAAATTGTTTGGCTGAATGTTTCCCAAAATATTCTATCATAGATTCATCAATAGATAGATTTGTGTGGAAATATCCAAATTGTAGAAAACTATCTCTCACCATATTCATCAGTGGTCTTACTTTATACATTTTGTCAGATGATAAATGAATTTTTCCATTATCTGCCAAATGTAAATACCGTTTAATTGAGAGATATCGATCGCGGCTCATTGCTTGGCTTATTAAATCTATTCCTAAGTCTTCATCTAGAGACCAATAATGATATTCTGAAGGTAATCTATGGTAACCAGTAAATATCAATATGGCGATAAATACTCTCATTTCATCAATGTCAATTTTAAATTTTTGATCATTTTTTACTGCTGATGCATACATCATGCTCTGGTCACACATATGTTGTAAAATTGAATCTGATAATATCATTTCAAATATAGTAATTGGCGTACAATCTGATATTTTTTCCAAGACACTGGGGAGTTTTTCTGAGAATGAAGTACTTTGAGTGAAAGTTTCGTAAACAGGATTTTTCTTCCACCATTTACATTTTTTATTAACTATTAAAAACATGAAACACAACGAAAAAAATAAGGCAGAAAGAAGAAATAAATAAACATGCAATATGCTACAGTAAAATATCAAAAATTAAAAATAACAGAATATAAATTAAATAGCTAACAGGAAAGAAAATTTAAGTAAGCTCAGATAAAAATCTGCTAAATACTAGTATAAAATGTAAGTTTGATAAACAGTTACAAAAATTACCAGCCAAATATTGGTCGTAAACAGAGGCTCTAGCTTCATTTGTACACGGAATTGAACTTGGTCCAGCTCTATTTAACAAACTTTCTTTATAGTTTTCATTTTCTTCATGAATATCTAATTCAACAGTACCAGGAATATCTCTTGGCATGTTGTTTTCAAAAATATTTTGTTCATCTATTTCTTCAGAATCTGTTAAAACATCTAAATCTGGTGGAATAATATTTACAAAAATTTCTTCAGAATCATTATTTTCATAACTATCATCTTGCAGAAGAGCTTCAATTGCTTCCTCAAGGCCTTTAAACTGATTTTTTCCATAAAAAAGTTTTTTGTTTTCATTTGATTGCTTTGACATATTCTTAAAAAAAAGAAAAAAAATTTTTTTTTTTGTATACATATTTAACGGTTGTACTTTTTATAGTACACCCAACTTCATTGACGAAAAAAACAAGTAAAATAATGGAATTTTTCCTTTTATAAACTTACATTGATTTTGATTATCTTTATTTATCAAATTTAATTTATTTTGCAAAATAATAATGCTATAATTAATTTTTTTTTATTATTTTTAAAAAACACGTCCACTTTTACACAAACTTTAAAAATCACACTTTTTCTACGTCAAAAAAATGACATTTATCTGAAGTTAAACCAGTATTGCCGCATATAATTTTATTTTGTATATTTTTAACTTTATTTTAACGCAAATTTTTCCCAAAAATTCACAATGGTTTAGTCACTATAACTTAAAACGTGACACCTATTTTGCTGTACTATATATAGTACAACCGTTGTTAATGGGTTAATTTAATTTGAGTACTACATTTCAAAACTATTTTCGTTTTTTATTCATTTAAATTAAAATAATGGAACAAAATTTGTTTTTTTCAGAACATCTTTTACCATTCCCATTATTAATCGCTTAAATTTCGAGTCTATAGCTGAAATAAAATTGTAAACTAAAATTTTTACATATTACTTTACGTATCGCTACTGTATTATAAATAAAAATAATATCTTATTAAATTTTTATATAAAAACAAAAACGTTCTAAACTATTTCAAGCTAAAAAAACGAAAAAGAGTAATTTACCTATACCAAAACAAAACCAAAAAGTTAATGTAAAGAGTCGTCTACTTAAATTTAATTTAGCTCAGGTGAAAAAAAAAACAAATAAAGAAATAAAACCAAAACAGAGTTTTGTTTATAAATCTACAACTGCAAATAAACCATTTCATGCCCAATATGATGCCCATTTGTATTACACGATCTTTGGCAGTTTACCCTATTATATTTTAAATAAAAATAAAATAACAGCGACAAAATCATACATCCTCATCGCCGTAACTCAGCTCAATGAGATTGAGATTTGAGAATGAGTATGAGACATGAGTACCTACCTATTGAACTCAACCAAATGTTTTTTGTCATTTGTCAACTAAAAAAAAATAAAAAATAGAGAAAAGAAAACGAAAAAAAACACAAAAATTATTTTAAGAAGTAGTTTACTTTACAGTAAAATAATAATTTGGTAGAAATGTTGTTGTTGTTTTTTTTTTTGTTAATAAATAAATTTGGTTTTTTAGTTCCCAGTGGGCATAAGTGAAACTCTTTATTTATTTAATTATTTCTTCACAACTATCTAATATTTTATACATTATCTATTCATTGTTTTTTTGTTCATTTTCTTTCGGATATGGAAAGGTTTTTTTTTTTTATTATATATTTTTTTTATTATATAATGACACAAAATTTTGTACACTGTATGGGAAGTGAGGGATTTTAACCCACTAAAACCACTCACCCGCCATTGACCATTCTACGTAGTTAATGAGTACGTGGTTAATGGTTTTTCACGTAAGATATTGGCCGCGTGTTTTGTAAGTCATACAACAATTTTAAAAAATTTTACAAAATTATAAATTTGACGAAATGGGAAGAGGTCTTGGAGGGAAATGGATTGAGAATAAGTTGAAGAAAAAGAGAATATATCTTTCTTCCATTTGAGGCGAATCGTTATGAACCAAATAACACTATTTATATAGATGAGTACCGTCTTTCTATGGATGAAGGACGTTTTAATGCAAGTGTACGAATGATGTGTGATTTCTAGTGCAAAGTACGAATGATGTGTTCTTTAACTTTAGTAAAATAAATTCATATATGCTAAACCAACTTTTTTCAAAATAACTGTTTTAAACGTTTTAACGTTTGCTAATTTTCTCTTGTACCCGTATATCACAATTACAAAAAAAAACTATGTAAATATTGTAAATGAAAAAAAACAACAATTCTTACTAGACCCTTTTCATATAATATTTATTTTACCACCAGAATTTGGCAATCATGCAAAAAAATATGTATTGGTTGGAAACTGCTTATCAACATCTATATTTTATTTTTTATCTTTTAAAAAAAAAAAATATTTTGGGCTTGATATTGAGTTGGCTTTGATAGTAAATTTGTAATAGTGTTACCCACGAGAAAATTGTATTTTAACTAGAAAAATAAATAAGGTTAATAATAAAAATCCCGATAATAATATGGGTGAAATTTCTTTGTAAATAATATTTGCTTATAATTCTTTGCCACATATGTTTATTTGTATGAAAAATTTGGCAAATATGATTAAAATATTTAATTTATGTTTTGAGTCATTTTTGCTTTATGTTTTATGACACCCCGCGTTAAATGACGAGAGTATTCTAACATTACCTAAAAAGCTAAATATTAAAATTTATAAAAAAATATTCAAATAATTTAGATCCAATAACCCGCAATTTTAACTTCAAACAATTTTAATTTAATTATGACCCACCACAAAAAGCAAGGTTTGCACTCGCTGGAGTAGAGTATGTAAAAATAAATAAAAAACATAATAAAAAATAATGAAAATATACATTTCTCAGTTAAAAATTTCAAGAGAAAATGAAAGTATTCAAAAAATAGCTTTAAAATAGCATGTTCAAATTACTGGATTTTATTTTATTAGGCGATTGGACATCTACTTGTAAATTATCTTTGGTACAACATTGGGTTTTTAAAAATTTTTGTAAACCCAAATACCTGTCAAACCGGTCGCGGAGACATCGTCAACAACAAATGTGATCATGTAGACAATCTCTCAAGCTTTTGCGAGCTTTTGTATACATTTAAGATCATGTGGAGGTTGTATTCAACTTTGTGTTGAGACATTTACGATGTCAAGGCATTTTACATTTAATTTCTAATGTGTAAAATTCGTTTTTTTCTTTGGAAAATTAAAACTTTATTTTAAAATAAAGAATAAACTGACGGGTAATTAAAAGAAATTTAAAAATTATTCTATTTAACGTAAAAATATTATTTATAAATATGGACGAAATATCAATACAGAAATTATAATATGTGTAATTATAATATCTATTAATTTTTTATTTTAATATTTTTTTTGACATTAAATTAATATAATCTTATAAGTTTAAAAAATTTCTGCTAGAAGTTTTAAAAATCTCTACCGGAAATTTATTTGTAAGTCCGCGATTTCATCTTTAAATAAGCTGCAGACTTGTTTACAGATTTAACTACTCCATAAGTAGTTGCGAACCAGTTTGCAAGCTAAAAAAATGCAAGTAGTGTCGACACTCGTACAAACAACGCACAAAACTTACAAAACAAGAATGTAGTTGAAAGAAAACAATGAAAAATAAAATCATCCATGAATCTCCCTTATTACAAGGCCTATTACAATGAACATTGTAGCACTAAATGTTATTAAATGAAAACACAGCCGAATAATGAAATAAAAAAAAATAAAACCGATTTAAGAATATACGATTGATCCAAATTGAGCATATTTACTTCATTTCTGAAAATTATTATACAATACGTTACTTGTACGAGTGTGGTCGAATCGTCGACATATGCTATGCTATTGTTTGAAAATAAACAGCAGTGGCCCAATAATTGACCAGTATTGATGTGTAATAGGTAGCTTAGGCTTAAAAATACCTAAATATAGTTGTGATACCGTCGTAATATCATTTTTAATTTTTGCTCATTTAAGATCTATTTATTCGATTATTTCTAAAATTTCATTCTCTTCCATCCAATCGGCATCTTCAAAGATTATCTTCCAAATTGAAAAAAAAATACAAATTTGAAGTAATTTTAATTAACGAAATTTACATAAGTCAAAGTTTACAATATAAATCCAACAATTTTGTAAGAATTGCTCACAATAACTCCAATGAAGCTGCCTTCACAATTATGACTCTTATGATAAAGTATGTTGTTGGAAATTTCAAAATCATCCGTTTGTTTCCTGTGCTCCGTACGAATGGTCAGAAATTAGCAAATACTATAAGGATTTCCTAAGCCCAAAGCAAGTGTTTCAAAGTTTCGGTTATCATAACGAATAACCATAAAGTTAATCAAAATATGTTCAATAGTTTTAGAATTGAAAATAAAATATTTTAATATGTGTTTTAATAAACTAAATCGAAATTTATATATCTATATTTCGTCATAGTTGGTACAAAAACTGAATCCTCTCTTACAATTTTTTTAGTTTTTTCTGCTAGAATAATAGTTTGAGGACATTTTTTCAACACAAAAATGGAATTTTAATACCCCCTTGCGTTATTTCGAGATTTTTAATGCTACAACTATATTTTCCCATAAGGCTGCGTGTAAAAGCTTTTTTGCTTGACTGCTACGGCTATTTTAATGTAGGATTCCATATAATATCAACTAATGCATATAATTTGAAAAAGCTTCTTATTAATATTTTTTGTGGTTTTACAATAAATGCGATGCGATACTCAACGATTAAGGTGATTAAAATTTGTGTTAAGGTTTTACCTGGTTTTACTATGATTCTCTACTAGATTTATTTTATAAAAAGTTATATTTACCGAGGTGAAACTGTTTAATAGGAATTTCTTAAAATTCATGAAAAAAATTGTATTTTATTTATTTTTTCATTTATTTCTCAAAGAGCTAATTTGCTCGTACAATCTGAATATATAAAAAAAAAACAAGGTAACAAATCAATATAATAACTAAAGCTAACTACAACTGATTTACATGAATATCCATTAACAATAATTAAGAAAAAAATTGAAAGAAAGAAAGAAAATAACTCAAAACCTATAACTAGAAAAAAAACTAAATATCAAAAATATAATTTTAAATACTTGTTCAATGTAGCTATCAATGTAGCTATTTTTTATTGATTTTTAAATTTTATTAAAATAGAATTCATTTAATTTTTTCTGAAATATATCTAATCTATTTATTATTTTGATTTCATTTGGTTAATCATTATAATTGCTATATTCTAAATTGTATACTGCATCAAGCTCATTAAACCTGATTTTTGATGAAATTATTCTAATATCTGTAGCAGATCTTGAATTGTAACTGTGATATTCTCTATTAAATGTGAGTGTTGTATTTGTATTAGTGTTCTCCGTCAACATCATATGAATTTGCGTTATTAATTTGTATTTTATATAAAGTATTAGTGGCAATATACTACGTGACTTTTGAATCGTTTTGGTTGAAGTTCTTTCGTGATATTCAAACAAATTGTTTATGCCTCTGCTTTGTATTTTCTGTATTGAACTCAAATCTTTATTGTATTAGTTTCCCCAATCTTTATTACATATGTAATAGTACTATGGAACATGCTATAACAAAGTGATCTTTTCCCTTTTGCTAATTAATTTAAAAATACCTAGAGGAATAGTTGATTTTTTTAATTGATAATTTATTTGTAAATTCCAATTTAAATTACTGTTAAATTTCACCTAGATATTTGTAGGAATCAACTTTCTCCAGTTTGTAAATGTTGAAACTAATATTGATATCTTTATTTCTTTTATTTTTTAATATTACGTATTTTGTTGTTTTTTGTATTTACATTAAAAATCTGTTCATTTATATCATTTTCCAATCATACCAATGACTACTGCCAAGTCATCTGCATAATTTTTCATTTCTGTTAAGTCAATATATTCCTTTTCTATCCACGGTGCTGCATGTCTACTACTTTTCAATAATCAATAATTTTTCTTTCAACGGTAGCTCTTTTCATTGCATTTTTTATTGTAGATGTCAGTTTATCTGCTAAATTGCCTAAATTAATTTCATTGATCACGTGCCATTCAACTCATTTTTATTACATTAAGCTCAAAACACAATAAAGCAGCATAGCAAAGCAGCAAAATCTGACGGCAGCAAAAAAAATTGTTGTCCCCATGTAGTTAAATAATACCGCACATTGGCTGTGTTCACATTGTAGTTCAATTGTCTTCTACAAACTTGGATGCAAACTAGACGCTCGACGTTTACATCATGCCTCAATTGCGAGTGCCTCTATATATGTGTGCGTAAATGTTTATATTCCAAATTAATATACAAATTGAACAAAGCAAATAAACAAGCTGAAACATATTTTAACAATATCAATGAAAACTTATTATAATAGTGATATTATAAAACTTATTTAATTTCAATTGATAAAGAATTAAATATTTATTCATTTATAAAATTACTAACAAAAATGACTTAGCTTCATATTTAAAATGGATTCGGTAACATTGTTATTTTAAAATTTAGCTCTCTTTTTTTTTTATTTATTTATACTATTTAGCTCAAACGGTTTATAATTTATTGTATTATATTTCATATAACAATTAAAATACAATTAAATTTACTTAGTATATTCAAAAATAATAAAATTCAAAATACAAAAATAGTAATATAAATTAAAAAAGTTAGGTTTACAAAATATTCAATTAATTTCATATAATTTTCGTCTTAAAGACATGTTTATATCTTTAGATATTGAAAAATTTATATTAATTTACATTTTTATATTTTTATTATAATAATATAAATGCATTCAAAAAGTGTAAATGTTAATACATTTAAAAAATTGTAATAAAATAAAAATATATATAAAAAGGCTACGCAGATAAAAATTATTTGTTTTTAAAAATATATTGAAATAAAAGAATATAATATATAATAATGTAGTAATAATAATAATTTAATATTCATATGTAATATAAAATATATTCATATGTAGTTAAAACATGTATTGAACAAAATTATGAATGATTTTGTTTATTCCGCTTTATTCCAGCCGATTTGATATTTTTTCTTCATTTTTAATATGAGAATGATTTTATGTATAACAAAAAAAAATTCTGACCTACTAAAAGTTAATATTGCTGTTTTAGTTATGTTGGTAAGTTACAATTGGTGAGGCAGCTAAATTTTAGTTCATTTGAATTTTGTCTTCAAGAAAAATTGATAGAAATGGTGAAAGAACACCATTTTTTATATGATTTAAAGCAATTCTTACAATACAATACTAATATTAACCACAATACAAAAATATTATAAAAAGGGATGAAATTTTTGTCGAAATAGCAAAAAAGTTGAATGAAAATGGTAAGTTATTGTTTTGGACTTGTATTAAAAGTTAATAGGTACCTATTAAAACACTATTCGTCACAATATTTTAGTTGATAAATGTAAAATAAAAATGGAAAATACTAAGAGACTCTTACCGAACGAATTATTTTATTTATTTTATTCACTTTATCCATTTAAAAAAAAAATTATTTCACAAACAAATTTTTAAAAAATCAAACAATTTAGCAGAAGACAAATTTTGCTGCTTTGCTGTGCTTCCTAATTGTGTTTAACTTGGCAGTAAAAAGATGATTTTTGCTGCCGTCAGATTTGGCTGCTTTACTTACTTACTTACTTGTTGGGCGCTACAGACCTTGAAGGTCCTGGGCCTGGCGCAAAATTGTCCTCCACTGATTTCGGTCACGAGCGGAATCTCTCCAGTTGGTGATTTGTAGTTTTTTCACATCTGCCGATACTTCATCTCTCCAACGAAGGTGTGGCCTCCCTCGACGACGCGTTCCCTGGGGTTTGGATTCGAAGAGTTTCCTAGCCGGAGCATTTTCATCCATACGCTCTACATGGCCTAGCCAATGAAGCCGTCTTATTCTGACTTTTTTAGCTAGGTCCATGTCGTTGTACAGCTGGTATAGTTCGGCATTGTATCTTCTTCTCCAAACCCCTTCGTCAGACACAGGACCATAAATGCGACGAAGAATTTTTCTCTCAAAGATACCAAGTGCATGCTCGCTTGCTTTTGGTAATGTCCACGATTCAGAACCATATAGCAGCACCGGAAGGATGAGCGTTTTGTATAATTGTGCCTTGGTATTTTGGGATAGGAGCTTTGAACCCAGTTGTTTCGACAAACCGAAGTAGCAACGGTTTGCAAGGGTAATTCTTCGCCTTACTTCAACATCGATGTTATTGATGGAGTTGATGTTGGTTCCAAGGTAGATAAACTCCTGAACTACCTCAAAATTATATGAGCCGACAGTGATGTTGTGTCCTATAAGATGTTGTGAGGACATTTTATTTGTCGACAGCATATATTTTGTTTTGCTCTCATTTATGAGAAGACCCGCTTTACCTGCTTCCTCTTCAATCTGTGTAAAGGCTTCGATGACTGCTCGTCGTGATGTTCCGATAATATCGACGTCATCAGCGAAACCCAGGAGCTGCACCGATTTGTAAAATATAGTGCCCTGCGTGTTCACACCGGAACGTCGCACTATATGCTCCAACACCAGATTAAAGAAATTACATGACAGCGCATCGCCTTGTCGAAATCCGGCGCACGTTTGGCTGCTTTACTGTTCTGCCTTATTTTGTTTTCAGCATCAAGCTAAGTATACTGTTGAAAATTTTTGCCTGCCAAAAAATGAATACAAAAACTAGTGCAAAATCGGTAGCAAAATTTAATCAGAAATTCGTTTTATCAATAACAGGTGGCATTATTTGTTCATTTGACAATCAACAACGTTTAAACATAAAATCTAACTATTTGTCTTAAATAAATTAGTATTAATTTTAATTATACTATTTATTCTTAATCTATCTATTATCTTAAATAAACTATTTACAAATAAAATAAATCGTAAGTAAAATAAAGTGAACCTTAAAAAATGTTATTTAACAATGAACCATAGGGCCATATCGGACAACGAAGGGTCGTTGGACTATGGACTCACGGACGACTCCTCAGAGGACTCACTCGACTCCACAATTGTGGCAGCCAGTATTGAGCTACGCAGGAAGGAGTTGAGTGAGTCCCCGGAGGAAGAACCATCCTCCCGAGAATAAAAAAAAAAAAAACAAAAAAAAAAAAAAGAAAGCATGAACACAATAATCGTTCAAGCAAATCTACTCAGAAGTAGTGTGCCAATGATCACACTCATGGAAAGGATGGAAAATGAAAACATACTCCTAGCCTTAATCCAGGAACCTTGTACAAAGGATGACAGGATAATAGGATGGAGTACCAAGAGCTTTAACTGTTTCTATGCTACTGGTGAAGGTAGGCCAAGAGCATGCATAATAGTGAACAAATCAGTAAGGATTCAGTTGCGGTACAACTTGAAGTAGCCATAGAGAATACAAAAATGAAGATAGGGATGGCATCATCATACCTTCCGTATGACGACATAGCCAGCCCTCCGACTGAACAATTCATAAAAATAATAGAATATGCGGAAAAATACAGGATGGAACTGTTGATACGATGTGACGCTAACGCACACAATAAAGTATGGGGTAGTACAAACGATAACAATAGGGGTAAGTCTCTTTTAGATTATTTGAGTACTACTAACATGAATATACTTAACAAAGGAAATAAGCCAACTTTTATTAATAAGAATAGAAGAGAGGTAATAGATATAAGTATAGCAAGTAACAAACTAACACGCATGATAACAAAATGGCAGGTATCCGATAAACCTTCTTTCTCGGACCACTGCCACATAATCATTGGTATAAATCTGGATAAACCAGAAGAAAACGATTTTAGAGACCCAAGGAAATGTAATTGGGATCTATACAGAAACAGACTAAGGGGTAGACTGAGGACATTCAATCAACTCAATTCTACCCCAGAGATAGACAAGGAAGTAAGTAATATAACACAAGCTATTACGAAATCCTTCCAGGAAGCATGTCCAATTACAAAACTTAAGACAAACGTTTTTCCAAAGTGGATGAATCGGGAAATACGAAATCCCAGACAAAAATCTAGGCAACTATATAATCGTGCCTATAAAGAAAATAAGGAATCCCAATGGGAAAGATGCTACAAATCTGAATGTAGGAAGGCCAAGAAGAAAGCCTGGAAAGAATACACGGAGCAAATAGAGAACACGAGAGAAGTGTCTAGACTTAAACAAGTCTTATCCAAGACACACTCACAACCAGAACTGATTGAACGAAATGACGGATCAATGACGACAGATATGAAAGAATCACTGAAAGTGCTGATAAACAGTAGTTTTCCAGGTAGCGCTTTTGTGGAAAGCTCAAACAACACAAATGCGCGAGACTCTGAACCATATATAAATATATCGAACACCGAAAACGAAAAGGTAAAACGGATGATAACACATGAAAGAATAAATTGGGCAATTGACTCATTCAAGAAGTATAAATCCCCAGGAATTGACCAAATATACCCAATAATGCTCCAAGAAGGGTGTAACCTTCTACTGAACAAACTTTCGGAAATCTACAAGGCATGTCTTAGGTATTGTTATACACCTAAGGAATGGAGGAAAGCCAAAGTAGTATTCCTACAAAAACCAAATAAAGTTAGTTATAGTAAAGCTAACGCATACAGACCAATAAGCTTAACATCCTTTCTACTAAAAAGCTTAGAAAGGATCGTTGAACTTGAAATGAGAATCAAGATTGACAAAGACATCAACGTATGTCAACACGCCTATATCAAAGGCAGATCAGTAGACTCTGCACTTCATAGCGTAGTGAACACAATAGAAAACGCCTTCATGACAAGGCAATACGCACTAGGATGCTTCATCGATATCGAAGGAGCTTTCAATAATATAAAAACGGAGAGCATAATCAATAGCCTAAACAACAAAGGTATTGAAGGATACTTAGTAAGATGGACTAACTCTCTACTAAGGGACAGAACTATCCAAGCAAATTTTGATAGCGAAAAAATGGAAGCAAAAGTGGGGAAAGGCACGCCTCAAGGAGGCATTCTATCACCACTTCTATGGATTACGGCAATTGACTAACTTTTAGACTCCCTAATAGAACAAGGAGCTAAGATTACATGTTACGCTGATGATCTGGTTATAATCATAACCAACAAAAAAGACTCAGTTCTAGGAGATAAAATGCAGGAGGCCATAAATCTCGTATCGGTTTGGACACAAGAAAATGGCCTCAAGCTAAACCCAGAGAAAACAGAACTATACCTTTTTAATAGAAGAAGGACAGTAAGTAATATGAACACCCCAAGCATAGGGGGAACACGGCTTAACTTATCACAGAAAGTTAAATATTTAGGAATAATTTTAGATATAAGACTAAAATGGAACGAACACTTAGAGGAAAGGAAAAATAAAGCACTAAGAACTTACTGGTTCTGCAGAAGTGCAATTGGGAAAACGTGGGGCTTATCTCCAAAAGTAGTGCACTGGATTTACACCTGTATAATAAGACCTATGGTCACTTACGGGTCGATAATCTGGTGGACCGCTCTGAAGAGGAAAAAACACATAAAAACACTCACACAGATACAACGCCAATGCTGTTTAGGCATCACTGGCGCAACTAAGACAACAGCAACAAGATCCTTAGAGACAATACTGAACATAACACCTATAGAAATTCATACAAAACGTACAGCAATGGATACAGCTGTACGTTTACGTATAACAGGAGAGTGGAAGGTCGTAAGTAGAAAGACACCACATGAGAAAATAACGGACCTCAACGTAAGCGAAGAGTTCCGAAAAATCTTCACAGAGGAAGGACAATGGGACTACAGTAATGTAGAACAATGTCCAGACAGAAGGTTTAAGATAAAAATACCACGAAACGGTGAGAGTAAAATCACCGACGCAGTATACGAAAACCATATAAAGATATACACAGAATTGAATTGAGAATTGTGGAATTGGTATCTACTGCGCAGATCCTTTCTTAGAAACAAAAACAAAAATGAATAAGAATGCCACGGCCATCCAATGTGAAATCATGGCAATTAAAAGAGGAGCAGAAATGCTTCTAAACAGAGGTATAAATGCAGAAAACATAATTTTTTGCTGCGATAGCCAAGGAGCCATCAAAGCAATAAATAACGAAAAAACGAAGGCAGCAACGACTATCTGCTGCAGAGAAGCACTAAACTCTTTAGGAGTGACAAATGAAGTTTTACTCTACTAGACACCGGAAAAAGCGGACAAACTTGCAAAAGAAGGCGCTAGAAATGATGAGTCTGAGGAGTTAGTGGTTGGACTAACAATGCAGGCCATGAAAATAAACACGATAAAGTGGGAAAAAACCACACAATTGAACACCTGGAGAAGCTCGGAGGGGGCTATTCAGACAAAGAATTTCTGGGGAATACCGGATGCGGAAAAAACAAAAGTGATTCTGGCGCTGAATAGAGCCGACCTAAGGTTATATGTAGGCGTAGTTACAGGGCATCTCATGCTCAGAGGACACGCGGACAGAATGGGCCTTACAGAAAACAATATGTGCAGAGGATGTGGAGAAGAGGTGGAAACGGTGCTACACGTATTTTGCATATGCCCAACGCAGAGAAAGAGGAGAGCAAATATCTTAGAGGGTTACTACTGGGAGGACTTCTCGGAAGTGAAAAAGAAAAAACCGGCAGAAATTGTTAGATTCATAAGAGGTGATAAATTGGCTCAGTAATGGAGTCTGCTGAGAGGCGGAGGTTAAATTGCTGAGAGGGGGTACAACGGGCCGCGAGGCCTAAGTGCGAAGGAAATAAGACAGTCGGATGACAGTCTCTTATATCCACCCTAATAACCAACCCATGTATACTTCGATTATTCACTTTATTTTACAAACGTTGCTTTTTGTCTAATGTCAAAATTTTGCCGAGCAAAAAAAATTTGTATATACCCGGGTATATAAATGAGGAGCAAAAATTTTGAAGCTTAATACCTGGCGGTCAAAACAAGAACTTAATTTTTTTTTGCTCAGCATAACTAACAGCGTACTTCAAAGCAAAATTTGAATTCATTGCTATCAAAATAAGAAAATCGAGTTTGCATGGGTACAAAATTTGTAAGAAAAACATCAACTTCAAAAATCATAAGAGTTTTACAATATATTAATTTAAATGTCGACTGAAGTATCATATGATTTACCACTAAACACCTATATTAAAGCAAACTTGTATAATATAAATAAAATAACTATAAAAGAGCTATCATGTTCTTCAGCAATAACTTTTATGTAACAAAAATGAATAAGTTATTTAAAAATTAAAAAAAAAGGTAATAATTTTACGAAAATTAAAAAATTAATGAAATGATTCCAACGATCATATCTTTTTAAAGATTTTCAAAAGATTTCCATTAAAAATATTTTTTAAAAATTAAAAATAACTAGAAAAGTATAGCAAATTCTATACTAAATTTTATTCAATTGCGATTTACAGGAAATGCCAAAAATGCAGTTATCATCTTTCGTCGTAAAACCACAGAATTATATTCATCACAATATATATGAACTGCATATTTTAAGGAATTGTGAGTAAATCACCTCCACCAATTCTATTTTGACGACATGAGAACACTTTTAAATATTGTTTAATATTAACTATGTTATATCATTGATTAATAATACTATAAAGATAGACATTTTCATACAACAGAAAATGTTCAGCTCACTTTTTCCAAATTCTTTTCACTATATATATTTTCCGGCGTATATTCAATGTGTTAGTGCATTCTTTGTTTTCAATTTGAATTTTTAAATTTTTGAACGTTTTATACGACTTTTAAACCGGACCACCCTGTATATTAGAATTCATAACGTGAATGAATGTTCACTATTATTTGAATTTTTTGAAATTGTTTTATTTTTGAAAATTATTCAATTAAAAAAAGAAAAATATTTTTGTTTTCTAAACATTATAAAATTATATTATAATTTTATAATTTATTATTACAAATAATATCCATGCACAATATCAACAATTATAAAAATCCTTTTATTACAATGTATATTGAGAGAAAAATAAAAAAAAAATATTCTTAAAAGACTACTCGATAAAAATGCTATCCAATTTGAAATTTTTGTACCTATCAATTCAAAAAAAATTGAAATTACCTATACAAATTCAAATAACAAAAAGTTAAAAACAATAATATTCAAGAACAGTATAGAGAAACTAAACACATACAAATTATTTAGAGAATACCCAACACGTTTAAATAAAGAGTTTTAAGTAAATATTTTTTCTTTTATAGTTATTTTATTTATATTATACAAGTTTGTTTTATTATGGGTGTTTAGTGGTAAATCATATGATACTTCAGTCGACATTTAAATTAATATCTTGTAAAACTCTTATGATTTTTGAGGTTGATGTTTTTCTTATGAGCTTTTTATCCATGCAAACTCAATTTTCTTATTATGTTTTAAATCTCTGGCCTTTTTAAATAATAGACCAAAATATTGTGCATTTTATATTATAGCCAAAACTTAGGTTTTGAACCTTTAAGTACTTGCTTACCGATGACTATTTGAAAAAGGAAAGGATAGTTAGAGCATTGTCTTGTATATTGTTAACAGGCCAGTAGATTAAAAAATTTGAGTAAAAATAATATCCAGCTTATGTGTAAATCAAATGGGCATTTTTCTATTCAAAAGATATTACTTCTGGCAAAGTTTGGACTAAATTTAATTTACCAATATGGAAGGGGAGTGTTTAAACTATTTATATCTACTGCCGCATTAAAAAATGTTAATGTTTTCATTCATAATTTTACAAATTAAAAAAATTAATAAGCAAAATTATTCTACATACAAGCTTTCACTTCAACTTCTATCAGAAGACTAAAAAAAAATCTCTTTTTATTTTGATTTCAAACAAAACTCCTCACACACAAGGCTTACTTTGTTCAATTAAGTTTAATTTGACAAAACAAATATAATACAGATTAAACTTATTGAACACAGCATGCAAAAAATAATATGAGAAAATATAAGAACAAAAAATAAATCGTAAAAAATTAACGTTCAATTGTTATTGTAATTTTAGACGAAAATAATACGAAATGTAATGTTCGAAAAAATAATTTAATATGGAAGCCTGATACAGTATACAAAGCAATGGTTAGAGAAAAGGAAAGAAAAAGGAAGAAAAGTTTTGTGGGAAAGAGCGAACAATATTGTTAATATTCGTCTTAAACCTCTGTAAGTCATAAATAAAAAATCCTTCTCTCATTGGAAATGCTTCGATTGAAACGCGATTCCACAATCGAGATGTTCTTACTATAAAAAAATTTCCATAACCGGACTTAAACCATCTTGGAATTTCCACTGTGAAAGGGTGGGCACTTGATGCCTCTCTTGTTGTGCGATCCAACGACGATCACCAATATAAGGGTGATCGTCGTGACAGTGATATAAGGGTCACAATTATGAGGTCACATTTATGTCGCCTATAAGACGAATGGCGCGGTTTTGAACTTTATACAAATAATTCAAAGCAGTTTTTGGTGCCCCAGCCCATAAATGTGAGTTATATTCGAGCTTGGGTCGTATATATGCTTTATAGATTTTTAAAAGGTCTCGAGATGAAAAATAAGTTTTGCAGCGACTCAAAAAGCCTAAACATTTTGCGGCACTTTCGGAGTCGCTTTTTTTGCGGAATCGCTGAAGGCCTTTATTTTGAAACCGGAGAGCAAGTTCGAATGCTGTTAGCTTGTTACTAACAAGACATATTTGATTTGAAGTGTTAAAGTCGACTCCGTTAGCTTTACCCCAGTCGACAATTTTGGCAAGGTCGTGATTGAGCGCGCCGGCCATCATTGCTCTCTTGAAGGTGACTGCGGAAGCTGTACCATTAGTTTGTTTTAGACAATCATATGATGCTACTAGAGTGCTGTCATCAGCAAAACTATGGCAAACACCAGCATTGATTTGAAGCTGGTCGGAAAAAGAACTGTCAACTGAAACTATGATAGATCGATTTAAAAGAAAACTTTCAATCCATTTAGAAAAGGTTGAATCAAGACCTATAGCGTTGCATTTTGCTATTAGAACAGAATGCCAAACTCGATCAAAAGCCTTAGATATATCCAGAGCTACAACAGTAGCTTCACCAGATTGATGCAGGCTGGTGTTGAGCTTCTCGCAGAGATATATCATGAGATCACCGGTGGAATGTTGGGCTCGAAAGCCGTGTTGGCTATCATGAATTATACCCCTCTACTGTCAAGATATTTCTTCAACTTATGATTGATTAAGATTTCCACGTTTTTGAAATAATGGAAGTAATAGCTATGGGCCTATAGTTTGAAAGATTGCTTTTGTCACCTTCTTTAGGAATAGGATAAGCTTGGGCAACTTTTCAATAGGACGGGTAAGTTCCTGAAGAAAAGGACAAATGGAATAAGTTGTGCATAGGTTTAGAAATAGCGAAGGCATTGTGGCGCAGCACAATTGCCGGTATACCATCAGGACCGGTAGATTTTTTTATATCGAGATTCTTCAAGACTTTTATTACAGCTCTTGTTCTAAAGTAGATCTTTCCGAAGGAATAATTTAGAACAGGGATTGATGGAGAATTTTGGGCTGTAGGAGGGAGTGTGGAATTAGCTGCAAATAATACCTGTGATATTGATTTGTTAAATATATCCATTTTCAATTTCTTTTTTTTTACAGCAGTCATGAAATTATTTTTTCTCTCTTTGCAACTCCACTATTATTTTTTCTGGCTCACCTGATTTAGTAAATTGTTCCAGCCTTATAGATATGTTGAACATCTTTTGATTCCACGATTATTCCAACATTTGCAGAAATTTGTTTACAGAAGCAGGATCTTCTTCAGGAATGTCGATTGCTAAAACACATATTTATTATCAAAATAAATCTGTTAGATAAAAATATTTTATCTAACAGATTTATTTTTTCCACTTCGATTCTGTTATACATAATATCATCGATAAGCTGGTTATTCTCATAACGTAATCTTATGTTTTTCTCAATCAATGTATCAATATACCCTTTCAAGTCTCAAACCTCATTTTGTAGTATTTAAAAATCAGATCTTTAATATTATTGGTTGTTTATGATAGTCTCAAGTTTACTGTGTATTTTTTTATAATTAGATTGTAGATTCTGCAAACTTTATTTGTTTCATTCGATGTTGCACTTATTATAATAGAGGAAGTTGATTTTCTTTATTATTTGAAACGGATGACTTGATATACAATGATGAGCAAGCGTTGCAGAAGTTCTTAAATTGATTTTTGTCGTACACTGTTACAATTATTGTTATTCTTATAATTTGACATTTTGATGTGTCGTTTGAATTCAAAAATTCCTTAACCATAAATATAAAATAAATGCTTCAAACTTGAATTTAAAATTTATTTTTATTTTGTGTGTAGTTTGAAATACAAAATCAATTTTGTAGAATTTTGTATATTCAATATAATATAATACATAATTTAAAAGATTTCCTCCGTTATTAATTATTAAAATATTTCTATTTGCATACAGTTCTTGTTCCCATAAATTTAAAGAGTATTTTCAATTATTTTAATTATAACTAATTATGTTAAAAATTATTAAAATATTTAAATTTATATTAAATTTTTAATGCAATTAAAGGCGCGCAGAGGCTCACTAAATTCTACCTTATATATGTGTATTTAACTAAACGATAAATCAATTTATATATATATAATATAATTAGAGTACCCTATACACATAACTAAAATATGATTTTTATATGTTTATATAATATCAAGCCACCTTATATAAAATAAATTTAATATAAAAACTATTTCAAAAACCTAAACTATGTTTTCAAACAAAAATAATTAAAGTTCTACAATTGGTTTTTTTTTTTTTTAATTTGTCAAAATTTGTTGAATATTTTCATACACAGCCTTTATTATCTTAGAAAATATAATTAAGACCTTTAACAGCTTTAAGAAATGTTTCTAAAAAAAGCTGAGGAACTATCAGATAACATCGTATGTTTGGATCCAAACGGTATGTTTTTCGGTTCATGTTTTGATTCATAATAGTCAACGCAAATACACCTAATTTTCCAACATGTTTTAGACAAGTTTTGTAAATCTGTTAGATTTAAATTTTGTAAAATAAAATAAGATAATTCGACTGGTAAACCCGTCAATCCAGGAAACAATTTATTTGAGTCAGCTAATATGAAATTTCGTACTGGACCAAAAATATGTTCTTTCATTAATATTGATAATTCTGGTAAATTACGAAATAAAGTTGGTAAATTTTTAGAACGTCTTGACAGTACATATCTCGGAATTGATAAGCACCAACTACGACCAGGTTCTTCATTATTAGTTAAAGTAACTACCAAATATTCTCCGGTACGAATCGCAATAAGAAAACATTTATATTTCGAATAACTAACTAATGTTAATCGAAGTTTGTAAAAATTTGAATTAGATTCATCTTGAAATATTTCAGGACATTTATGGGAATAAGCTTCTGTAAATTTTTTATTAAAAGTTGATCCATAAAAAAATGATGCTTGAACGTTCTCATTACAATTTGGATCAAGAAAATCTTGAACAGCAAATCCAGATTCCAACGCTATACAATATATTAATACTATCAATAATTCAGCTTCATTTCGTTGTTCTGTTTCCACAAATATACTCAATAAGTTCTCTACATAGTTTGGTAATTTTTTTAAGGTTGAGTCCTCGAGAAGAGTTTGTTTTTCTATTACTTTGCAATCATGAAAAACATTGTTTTCTTGAATTTGAGCTGAAACAAAAATTAGAAAATTGTGTTTTGGATTGTTACATAATTCGCTTTTTCAGCTTTTAAATTTGTAAAAAAGTATAGTTTCTGTTTTCAAAATGTGAATAAAATTGTTAAGCATTTATTAAGAAACTTAGCAAGTCAACTACTGCAAACATTATTATTTCTGACTTAAATATCATGCAAAAAAATTGTGAGTGTGATTTTAAACAAATAGTTATTAGATGAAATAAATAAACTTAAAAACAAATATGAACTTTAATACACAAAATTTTAAATTTTAAATATTGCAAAAAAGAAATTTATTAAAAATGCGAAAAGCGAAAAGAAAACAAAAAGAAAAAAATATATTCACATTAGAAAAATTAAAATAAAAATGTATTATCAAGAAAGAAACTAATTTTTCAGTTCAATTTTCTTTTAGGTCTTTCAAATTCGGTCATAAACAGCAAAAACCATAAGAGTGATATGATTTCATTTTAAAAAATTAATTGTTAAGGAAATTCAAATGTTTTTTATTTAGTGTGAAGTACAATCGATACAATTAAGTTAATAAAACGTCATTCAAATGGCCTCCACGACTTCTTCTGCAGGAACGAATTCGATGAACCCAATTTTCGAGCACTTTTTTCACTAAATACAGTCGTATGTCATGAATAGCACGTTCAACATTGACTTGTAAAGCTTGAAGAGAGTCTGGTTTATTGCTAAAGACCAATGACTTCAAATAACCCCACAAGAAATAGTCTTATGGTGGTACATCCCAACTTCTTGAAGGCCAATCAATATCACAATTTCTTGAAATAATCGAATCTCTAAACTTTTCTCGTAATAATTCAATTGTTGCACTTGCTGTGTGGCACGTAGCCCCGTCTTGTTGGAACCAAATGTTTTCAAGATCAACTTCTTCCACTTTCGGCCAAAAAAAGTTGGTTATCATCGATCTATACCGCTCTCCATTGACAGTAACGGTGTTACCACTTTCATTTCAAAAGAAGTACGGACCGATGATTCCACTAGACCAAAAACCACGCCAAACTGTCAATTTAGGTGAATGTAATGGTTTTTCATGAATAATTTGTGAATTTTCTTCGCACCAGAATCGACAGTTTTGTTTATTTACCGCACCACTCAGATGAAAGTGAGCCTCATCGGAGAAGATGATTTTCTTAAAAAAAATCATTATCGTTTTCAAGTTGTTCCAAGGCAAAATCAGCAAATTCACGACGTTTGTAATGAAATTGTAAACATTACTGAATTCAATGAAAAAAATGACAGATCATGACATATTACAAATGGCCGAAACGTCACTTCAAAATCATATCATCCCTATTGGAAAGCCCTATACACGAGAAATCCAATCCAGAGTAAATTTTTTAATAATTTTCAATAGCTTCAGAATTGAAAATCAAAATTATAAAATATTTTAATATGTGTAGATTCAGTTTTGCTAAGCTAAATCCACATTTATATAATATTTATATTTCACCATATTTATATCAACTTAATCCTCTCTTAAAAAAAATTTTTTTTAGCTTTCAAGAAGCTTTTTTTAATAGAATAATAGTTCAGAGACATTTTTTCAAATGCATATTTAAGAACGAAAAAATTAAGTTCAAAACTTTTTTTTTACTAAATGATGAAAAAACGGAATTTTAATACGTAGTGCTACCACTATAAATTCCCATAACATTCCGTGTAAATTCCGCTATAGTGGTAGCATTTTTGTGCTTTTTTTGCCATGGCTACTTATAATGGGGGTTTTTACACGAGTATTATTTTTCTGATGTATTCTTTTTACTTTTAGGAAAGAGGTAATAAATAAACAAAATAAATAAACAAAAATATGAATTGAGTTCAGATTTATTTTTTGTGATAAAAAACAAATATTCTTAAACAAGAATTTACAAAAAAAATTATATGATAATCCGGATTGAATATTTTATGTTTTTTTCAGGGTTTGAGTTGATCAATAAATGAGTTGTGTCAATAAATGATACTGAGTTTTGGCGAGAATTTTTGTATATGTATAAAAGTCTCCCAGCACTTTGGAATCAAAACCAAATCAGAGATTTATAAAAATAGAAACCAAAATCAGAGATGGAAATACGCATTTCTGAATTTCAGGTTGAACTTTTTCCAATAAAATATGCTTCTACATCCATTCGTAAAAAAATCTTTAAATCTTTTGGCGAATTAATTTTTCACTCTTTTAATAAATTAAAAAAAATAATTTAGTCTTTTTAGTACCATTATTTTGTTCAAATTCGTTTTCTTTATTTATTTATATTTTCATATAAACATTCATCTAATATAAAAATCGTACAGATGATTAAACATTATATTATACTTGGTATTACACCTTAAAATTATACGTCTGTAGTGAAGTATTCAGAAGGTATTATACTAGATTATACGTTTGCAGTGAAGTATACTACCGGTATAACACCGGTATAAAACTTGGCAAAAATATCAAAATCATTTGATATTTTATGGGCGGGGCCTCAAGTATTCTACCAAGTTTAAACGTGTGTAGAGAAGTATTAAACATTGTATAAAACATCATTCAAAAAAATTTTGTGTCGAATTTTATGCGGTTCTATATAAACAAATAAAAATTTTTTTTTAAAATTAGACAAAAAAATGGTGTCAATAAATGATACTGAGTTTCTCGAGAATTTTTGGATATGTTTAAATGTTAAAAGCTCTTTGGGAAATAAAATCAGAGGCTTATACAAATTGAAACCAAAAAACCAAAAGCTAGGATGGGACGTATCACTGTATTTTTTTCTCAATTTCGGGCTGAATTTTTGCTAATAAAATATTATATGCTTCTCTTTTAATAAATTCATATGTGTCTTTTTTAGTACCACTTTTTTGTCCAAATTCGTTTTCGTTTTTTAATTATATTTTTCTCTAAACATTCATCTAATATAATAAACTTTAAAATTTTATTGTTTCCGCTCAAATTTCTGTATACCTACTGTATAAATTATAGAATATAATTTTTACGAGCATTTTTTTTAATAGATGTATTAAACAAAGTATTCTACCAAGTTTATGAGAAAATGTCCCTATAAAGTTTTAGTAAGAGTGTTTTTTATTTTTTTTTTTTTATTTAATTTCCTTATGTTGTTAAAATGTATGCCCCAGTATCTAAAGTATTATTATAGAATGATTATCTTGAGTAATAGGTAACAATTAATTTTATACATTATTTGTATAGGATCTTATGAACCTACTTTCTATTTTGAAATAATTTTGGCAGACTGTACATTTCTGGTCTTTACAACTCAAAATTTATTATTAATTTAATAAAATCAATATGTTAAATTTTAGTTATTTAAAAACTAATGACCTTTAAATTTAATTTTCTTTTTAATTATTAAATTAAAATGTTACTTAGTTTTCTATTTTATTTGTATAGAACCTTCTGAACCTGTTTTTAATTTTGGAATAATTTTGGCTGACTGACTGTACTTTTTTGGTCTTTACAACTCAAAATTTATTATTAATTTGTAAAAATCAAATATGTTAAATTTTAGTTACTTAAACACTAGTGACCTTTAATTTTAATTTTCTTTTTAATTATTGAATTGAAATCTTAGTTTTCTATTTTATTTGTATAAAATCTTATGAACCTGTTTTTAATTTTGGAATAATTTAGACTGACTGTAATTTTCAGTGATTTACAACTCAAAATATTATTATTTATTCGTACAACGAAATCAAATATTAAATTTTAATTAATATACTTAATATAAAATTAATAATGTTTTAAATTCAATTTTTTTTAAATAGTAAATTTAATTTATTTTTTTTTTAATTTTTCAAATTTCCTTATTATATTCAAGTTTTAATTAATATTCAATTTTAAAATTTTTTATTTGCATATGCATTTAGTCAATAATTATTATATTAGCTCTTATGAGCTTTATTGTAAAAAAATTATGACCAATTTGTAGTAGGATCTACGAACCTTTAATACTTTTTCCCACACTGTTTTCGATGTCAAACGATGAGATAACCGTATTTCACTCTTTTAGCATTCGCCTACTCGTGGTACGTATCATTTACGTTGTTGGTTTCTACTTCCAGGTCCCTGCTAGGACGCCAGTTAATACTCCGCTTCGGAATATTTTTTAAATAACTTTATAGTTAATATCTTTTTTGTTAAATAATTTTATAGTTTTCCTTTTTAATTTATTATAACTTTTCAATAGTTTTATACTATTTTTTATATTTAATAATTTATTAATTTTCCTTTTTTATTTCTCATAACTTCTTAAATGGTGGAACACCACATTAAGGGTGACACTGACCAAAAAAATCAAAATATTTCAATTCAATGTCGTCTATACATTAATATAATACATTATGGTAAAAATGCTACTACCAATACCAATCGTACGATGCCCGTTTAATGTACTTGAAACTGATAACTTGAATATTGTTATACAATAATTATAACAATTAAAGGTTATCCAACAAGACAGGAGTTTTGGTCCACGAATCTAACTTATACCCGCAACAATAGCGTGTGTAAATTGTTTTTGTAATTTTTAATTTCTTGAACTTGTTTTTGGACTGAATTTTTTTTTTTTTGTTAATTTCAAATAAAATGAAATATTATTTTTGTTAAAGGAAGACATTTCATAGGTACCATATAAAACTTAGATAGGTTTTGAAAAAAAAAAATTGAATTTGAATTTGTTTTTGAATTTGTAATATAAATTTAAAATTCATAAAACAAAAATTTCACAAATATATACATACATAAGTACCTATATATTTTATATCAATATTTTAAATAAAAGCCGAATTGAAGTTTAATAAAAAACTAATAAATATTTTAAATGTACAGGTAACCCTCCTCCATCACTGTTTCTGAAAACACGGCTCGGCTTTAGTACGTCCAGAAATTTGTGAGTTATCCTCTTATAACACGCTACGTACCTCTTGCAACACGGTTACATTTTTTTTATGTATGTACATACACAAGGAGCAGGTTTTGAGGATATGGATATTCAGGATCTTCAATATTTATTAGTGACGAAACAGATCTGGTAGAATTGGCATCAGAAACTGTAAATGAAATTCTTTATGCTAACAGTAAAGCTGATTGTTTATAAATAAAAATAACAATAATTGAACAACAAGAAAAAACCATTCGTCTAAGCAAAAATAATAACAAATATTTTATTTTCCTTGTACCTACTACCACAGTATCGTACAATGCATGTTGAACATTTCAAAAAATGAAAATTTATAAAATATTTAACTTTTTTTTTGGTGTATTTTCTTTTGTTTGAATTTCTAATTCTTTAATTTTCTTCTTGGATTGAATTGCGATTTTGTTTTAATTTAAAATAAAATGGAAAAGTCTATTTAAATTACTTTTTATGCGTTGAAAAATAACATTTCATACGCACCATTAGGTAACTGATAGATTTTGAAAAAAAATGTATGTTTTAGAATTTGTAACTGTAAAATTAAAATTCCTAAAATAAAAATTTCACAATTGTACATACATGTATGTATGTTGTAATATATATTTTAAACAAAGGCAAAAAGCCAAATTGAAGTGTAATAACCCAACAAACCATAGGAAGAACGTGTTCTTCAAGAAGAAACATATACAAATCCCCCGGGTGAACTTAATGCGAATGTTCGCCTGGAAGAATTAAAAGCGAATGAATTACGTTTCATTAAAATAAATTATCTCTTAGAAGAAGAAATGGCGAATGAAATAACAGAACTTTAGACGAATGTTCGCCTGGAAGAATTAAAAGCGAATTAATTACGTTTCATTAAAAGAATGTTTATTTTTGTTTTTTCCATTTTGAATATATTTTTCATATATGTATATGAAAATATTTTCAGTTATTTTTTAAGGCGTTAAAGTTAATTAAAACAATAAAAAAAAATAAAATAATTTTAAATATTTATAATAAACAAATATAATAATTAAATTTTGATGAATTTTATTGAAAATTATTTTAAGTCCCTGAAATAGATATTATCTTCTTCTAAAAATTATATTCTTATTCTTCTAAACATTCGCATTTCTTTCATATATGAACTCATATTGGGGGTCTAATGGGGTGGTGATGCGTTTTATGGTCGTTGTATCCAGCTCACGCTACTTAGCCTCTCCCACCTTATTTTCCTACTCTCACCTTCACGTGGTGACCCCTGTTAACCCTAACAACCCATACGAACGATCGGGTTCTAACCCCGGTGTAGTAGGATGGGTAGGGGACAGAAGAGAGGGGAAGCATGGCGTACATCGGACAACGGCGGAGGTAACAACCAAAGGCGGAAGATCCATCCCCGGAATTGAGCCACTTTCACATTTTGAATTTAAGGGTCTTTTCCGTAACCGTGTATGCAGCGTCTGCATCTCCTAGATGGAGCGACTGCAAAAGGCGTCTGTACTCACAATGAGCCGCCTATAAGAAGATGTATCTGACCATCCAACGGGCGGGCGTGCCTGTCAGGTTTGAGCTTATGGTTTTATCACCCATATCTCAGAAAATGCCAAAGAATCAACCAACTGATAACATTTCATGAAACATGACAACGAATGGTAAGTCCCCAAGAGGTAATCGCGATGAAATCACGGTGAATCCTCCTACAGCCTCGGTTGTAGTAAACCGCACATCGGATTTGAGAGTCATATTTCATGTGGTGGTGTCGAGCGGAACACCGAGATAACTGAATCGGAAGTAAATTATCGAAATCTCTTACGCGCGGAAAATACCTTCGGTTATAGGACACGAACAATTTTCGGAGCTTGGAACGTTAGATCCCTGTACGATGCAGGTCGATACGAGCAAGTTGGACGCGAAATGATTCGACTCAAGCTGGAAATATTATGTATAAGCGAAACCAAATGGGGAGGACAAGGAGATTATATATCTCCCAGCAATTTAACATCTATGCTGTACTCTGGAGATGATGAAGCAGTTGGTGGCATAAGGAGAGGAGGTGTCGGCATTATGTTAAGTCGCAATGCTACACGTAGTTTGATCTCCTTGACCCCGGTATCCAGAAGACTTATCACTGCCAGATTGAAATCTAGAATACGAAATATTACCATCATCCAGTGTTATGCTCCAACTGAAAACGCATATGAGGAAGAAAAATCCATTTTATACACACAGCTAAGTACGATTTATGACAATGCTCCAAAGGCTGACATTAAGATCATTCTGGGCGATCTTAACGCCAAAGTAGGATGTGAAAATTCAGGTCTAGAGAGAGTCATGGGGAAACTCCGAATAGGTCTAGAAATGGCAATGGATAGCTGCTTGTGGATTTTTGTAACTCACGACAACTTACTATTGGTGGAACCCTATTCCCCCACAAAACTTGCCACAAGGAAACATGAATATCCGCGGATGGTCGTACAGAAAACCAGATTGACCATATAATCGTACAACAGAAATGGAGGAAATCGCTCTGCGACGTAAGAAACAAAAGGAGCGCGGATGTCGGTAGTGACCACCATTTGGTCTTCGCGTGTATGCAGTTGAGGATGTCAGCTGTCAATCGACGTAGAATCGGACCGGAAAGGAGAGCTCATTTCAATGTAGTAGCGTTAAAAAATCCCACCATATGTCGTAATCTAGTAGCCAGCATCAACGACAAAGTAACAACATGGATGGTTGAAAATGAGCAAGATGCATCTACGTTTGCAGTATAGATTAGCACTTAAGGCTGCACAGAGGAGTGGAAGACGTGACAAACGGAAAATATAGAAGATCTTGCAAAGGAAGCTAAGAGCGATGCTAACAGAGGAGATGTCAAAACTCTTTACAAGATTACGAACCAAATTGCCAAACGTAACAGTAAAGAGCATCAAACAATCTTGAACGAGAGTGGAAGGCTGTTGGTATCTACGGATGATCAACTGCAAAGATGGCAGGAGCATTTCTGCAGATTATTAAACGAGCAATTCGTAGAACAAAATGTATCCACAAGCTCTCCTATGCCAACCATGCGCAGATCATTTAGGGGTATCGACCCTAATTATACTATTAACGATATATTTTAGTAGTAATGGATGACATAATGACTACTACCGTGGGTATAAACGAGAGCAACGATATCCAGTGGCGTCCTTTCGAACATATCAGCCACTTAGATTACGCCGAAGATGTGTGTTTATTGTCACATACGAACGGAGGTTTGAGCGATATGTGCCAAAAGCTGTATGACGCTGAAAAAAGTGCGAGCCTAAAAGTCAATTCAGCTAAAACTAAAATCATGCGCGCAACTCACACATCACAACATCCGATCCTCCATGAAGAAATGCGAATCGAAGAGGTGACTACGTTCAATTACTTGGGCAGCATCGTGTCATCAGATGGAGGGACCGATTTGGATATTGAAGCCCGCATCAGTAAAGCCCGTACTGCTTTCGGGATGCTTCAAAAATATGGCAGGCAAGCAACCTATCTCTGCGCACAAAAATAAGAATATTCAACGCAATTGTAAAATCTGTTCTCCTGTACGCTTGCGAAACATGGAAAGTTTCAGTAAACATCATCAGGAAACTCCAAGCTTAAATCAATAGATGTCTTCGGCGCATCCTAAACATTCGTTGGCCACAAACCATTTCCAACAGAACGCTGTGGCAAAAAACGAAATAAACACAAATAGACGTGGAAATCCGACAGAGGAAATGGCGTTAGATTTGGCATACTTTGAGGAAACCTGATAACAACATTGCGAAAAAATGTTTCGAATGGAATCCTCAGGGTACACGTCGCGTCGGAAGGCCGAGAAAAACGTGCAGAACAACTGTCTTAGCCGAAGCAAGTACCCAGCAAAGAACGTGGCCACAATTGAAGAGGTTAGCCGCAGATAGGAGCCGTTGGAAAGAATTTACTTCCGCCCTATGCCCCACGGATGGGGTTGCAGGACAATGATGATGAACTCATATTATGTTCTTCTTAACATTCGCTATTTATTCTTCTAAACATTCGTATTTTCTTCTTCCCTGGGAAGCTAATGCGATTCAATTTACGAATGTCGCAGCGATGTCAACCTGTTCATAATACTAATGAATCGCAGAAGAATAAAATATGAATTCGCGGTGAACAAATACATTCTTCTAGGGGATACTTCGGCGACAATTTTGCGATTCTCATGGTTTATTGGGTTAAAAAACTAATAAACATTTTAAATGTAATAAAAACAAAAAAATTTAAATATATTATAATATTAATAGTATTAACAATATTATAATTTTAGAATAAATAATTTATAAATTTATATTTTTTCAATTACTTTAATGTGGATATTGTTTTGTGCCATACTGTAGTAAGTAATTTTGCACACTATCGTAATTCGTAACCAAAGAATATATATCTATTAATATCTATAGATATATTTTTTGATTTCATACTGCATAGTAGAGGTAGAGTGTATGTTATTATCATTATGATAATATATGAACAATGAACGTGAACATTATTTTTGATTATTAACAAGGAACATTATTTTTGGTTATTCTATTTCTATATTAAAAATTTTTAATTCTCTTTTTCTTTATGAATTTCCAATTTAAAGTAAGTTTTGGTTGTATTAAAAATGTATGCATTTTGATTCCATGGCAAAGTTATATCTATAAAACACAATTATATATTGACAAAATTTCATAAACAAAATTTCATATTTAAAAAAATTAAATGTTTAAATTTTTATCAGTTAATATAAAATGTTGGAGAAATTGTCAAAATCTTTAGGTGAATAATAGTTCCTATTCAAAATATGGTTTTGTTTTATATTATTAAGAAATTAGGTGGTTAAAAACGCGCTACAAACGGAGAATATATTTAATCGTTTTTAATGTACGAACATACATACATATATTAAACCGTCTTTAGAGAATTTTAAATTTTCTCTAATGTAACAAAAAGTTACTACTAAATTTTAATTTGTATATATGTACATACATATGTAATTAAAAGTTTATAACTTTTACTTTTAATTTATGTATATACGTTATGTTATTATTAAAAAATTTAGTGACTTACAAAATAAATAAAAAAAGACTCAAACTGTCAAAGCCGTCTCGTTTATTTGAAATAAAAAAAAAATTTTCAGAAACATTTGATTTTGATTACAGCACAGACTTTGCAGTCGAATGGATTTCAGAATAACGACATTTTTCGTATTCGGATCGGAATTTTTTTTTCGGGGATATTCCGTTTCGGACTTCAGCATAACCACCTTAAGTATTTTTACTTAAAAAAAGTATCTTCATTACAACACCAAATAATTTCTAATTTTTTATAAAAATTTAAATAGGTATGTATTTTTTTTAAATATGTAACTTTGTCTTATGAAATTTTGTACATATGTAATTTTGTCCAGACACCAACAGGAATTAAAATCATTTTAAGGAAAGCTAGAATCTATACAGTTGAGCCTGCATAAAAGAAAAATTTTTAGTTCAATATTTTGTATGAGTTTCTGTTAACGAAGATGTTAAAATGACTATAAAATTTTAATGTAATTTCATGTCCTACTGTGTCTATTTTTAAAAATTTTTCAAGCTAAAAAAAATTGTGAAAATATTTGTTCTGTGTAATTTCTCTATATTATATTCCCTTTATGGTATCACCCTTGATTTTTTTGTCATAAATTCATTTTTTCATTTAAAAAATTAACAAAAAGAAAAAGTTCAAGAAAAATCAAGAATAGATCTTTTTCAATAAAAAAACTTTTTCTAGTCTAAAAATTTAATTTACTTAATTAAATTTAATTAATTTAATTTTAGAAACAGACATTTACCTTTTTCCAAGTCGTCTTATCTTGTGTAAAGTCTACAACAAGTATAGTGATTAACACTACATGATTTGCTATTATTAACTGTAATAATTTTCTTTTTATTAATAATAGCTTAAGGGCCTTTCCGAACCTTTCGCACTTGCAATATTTTTAAATTCATCACTATTGCAATATTATATAAATTTTAAATTTTATTATATCATTTGTGTTATCTATCAAATATTATTGTTATTTTGAAATTTAATGTTTAAATAAAAATACCATGTCTGGAGAAAAAATTAAATGTAAGTAAAAAATAAAAATGGTTATGTTATTAAATTATATTGGTTTAAATTTTAGATAAATGTTACACAATTGTAGTTACCAAAGAAAACATTTTGAAGTTAATTAATATGAGAGCAGAAAAATATAGCGGGTTCTTCACAGGAAAACATTTCGGCCACAATTCTGGATGGAAGTATGAAGTATTTTTTAATTATGTGGATATATTGCATTTTTGTAATTTTAGGAAAAAAAAAAATTTAAAAACTAAAAAACTTTGTTATTATTTGCAAAATTTATATTATTAAAAATTTCATTGTTTAAGTTTGTGCATAAAGCACGCCTAAAGGCAATTGCGTTTTCTGGTTCTTGCTTTTCGTTTCTTTGTGTTAATAAATTGTGTATAATTTCACTGCAATGGTCAGGATCAAAATAGTCGTTTTCTTCGCAACAAATATTGTGCATGATACAAGCCGCTGCAATAGTTTTTATTGACTTCTTGATTTTGAGCTCAGGACAAATATCTCCATCTCATTTTCATCATAACAAATGATTTTTCAATAATATTTCTAGCCAGACTATAATGGTAATTAAATTTTCTTTCCTCTGATGTTAGCAGCGTATTACCCTCTTTAAATGGCACTAACATTATTATTGGTTGAGTAGACAGTCTGTAGCCACTATCACCAAGTAAAAACAAATCTAAAAATATAATATAATATATATAATATATGTATATAGTTTTTTTATTATTATATTAAAGCAAATTAATAAATAAATAATAGTTTATTAACCTGCAGGAGGAAAATTTTCTCGAAGGTATAGTGGACTGTTTATAAAAACTCTCTCATCGTGGAACCTGACTGAAAACCATAAATTTGATAAAATAGTCTTAGTTATTATATTATATTATTGATCAAGATTATACCAGGATATCCAGTAAAAATGTTGATAAATTTTCCTGAATCGCCACACACTGCCTGGATTTGAATTGAATAATTTAATTTTCTGGTGACATATTGATCGTGCGAACTTGGTGGACATCTTATATTAATATAACTCCCGTCAATTGCACCGGCAGGTTTTAGAAAAATATTTGATTTACCTAGAAAAATAATAATGCGCGGATAGATGTTATATCAATTTTTCTCTCAATAATAAAAAAACATAAAATAATACAAAACCTCGTCTTGCAAAACCTGCTCCAATTTGTACTAATTCATTTTGTTCTGAAAATGTAATATATTTTGAAATATTTTTTGTCAAATAATCCAAAATTCTGTTTACTATGTCAAATACAGTGGATATAGGTATTCCAGAACACAATGATATCATTCTATAACTAGATCCATTGCCAAGCCAAAGCAAAAAAATTTAATTTCTAGATCAACATTCCAGCCATATGGTTTCGGTTCTACTTCATCACACAGTCTCTTAAAAGAACGGTAGGAAACTCTTATATGTTCTTTGCATTTGATTTCACTACCATTTAACATATCCGTAATGTCACTGTTATTTATATTTCTTAAAAATATCCTTTCTGAAGTCTGAAATTTTTTAAGTTTTAAAAAATAGAGTACATTTTTTTTATGTAAAAGTTATTTACAGCATTCGTCAAAATATGTATTGTGAGCTCATCAAATAACATGTTCATATTATTTTGGATGATTTTTATCAAACTTCGTTGGTTTCTTCTTTGAATGTTCATTTTTTTTTTATTTTCACTTTTTTTTTTTTATTTTCATTTTTAATAACTTTAATTTTGCGATATCTAGTGTACTTGAGACTACACAAAAATTTTGACAACAAATCAAGTGCGATCCGGACGCACTAAATTTATTCGGAATTTTTCGGAAAAAATTTAGTGCGATTTGACTTGTTTAATGCGAGTTTCAAGTGCAAATGCGAGAGGTTCGGAAACGCCCTAAGTAAAGACTCAAATATATTAAATTTGTTTCTCTGATATTATTATTTTTTTTCTAATCCTCTATATTTTCTTAAAAATAAACTTTTTAAATTTATTAGGGTATGAGAATAAATAAATTTTGAATGATTGAATTTTTACAGGTACTTACATAAAATAATATTGGTTTCAAAAATATATGTTATTTCTTAAACATCATTCTTTTATTGGCTTATAAGGGAAGTAAATTTTTTATCATTCATGTATTTTCAATATACACATTTTTTCAGGTATTAAATCAAGTAGTTAAAAAGAATGTCAAGCGGTTTTTTTTTATGAATGACTCGATACTTTTTTAGTTTTTGAAAAATTAAATTGTGCGTTTTAATCAACAATGAACTAATAATACACATTATATTATAAGTAATATAATGCATTTAGGTACCTGTTAATTTTAAAAATACGTAACAAATTTGAATATTAATAATATGAACATTTCAAATTTGAATAAATAATATTTTTTATTGCTATGCATTTTAAAAAAAATAGTATATAAGAAAGTACTTAGAAAAAATAAATGCAGAGTATATATGAAAATTAAGCAGTGTATGTTATATTTAAAAATAAATCAACTCTAGCGCTTAAAAAAAAGTTTTTATAAAAACTGTTTTATATACAATTTTTTAAAAACATTTTGAAAATGAGTGTTTTGTGTGCGGTGCTGAAAAAAATCATAATTTGGAAAGAAACTAACTAACTAAAAATAAATACAATATTTCTTAGATACAAAAAATCGTTCGTTCATTTTTTTTCACTTTGTATTTTGAATTTTTATCTCTCTCTCACAAATTAAATTCTTATTACTATCTATTTCATACAATATTGGAAATCGACTGGAAAAATGGTAACCAACACATTGATAAATTATAAAAAAATTTTCCAGTGAACCTTCTTATTAATGGATATTCTTTGCTATAACTGTTTATTTTTGTTTGCTGCATTTCGTATCTATTTTTCATATATTATGTATATGAAAATATTTTCAGTTATTTTTTTAATGTGCACGTGTACAGTTACAAACTTAAAAAAATTTCAAAGAAAAATGAATTAGCTTAATTTTATTTTTCCATTTTTTTCATGTAAATTATTAGAATAATATTAGAATAATTTTGTAGTATATAAGTTAGCTGGTAAGATCTATATTAATATTTATACAAATGAAATGTACCAAATTTAAAAAGGCCCATATTCCGAAAGGAAAAAGGACCTATGGCTGTCCTGTATATTAATACAGGAGGTCATTAAATAAATTTTGATGAATTTTATTTGAAATTATTATAAGTCCCTGGAACCCATATTACCTTCTTAAAATTCGCCATTTATCCTTCAAAACATTAATTTTATCTTCTTCCCGGGGAAGCTAATCCGATTCCTTTTATGAAGAACAAAAATGGAATTCGCGACGAACAAATACATCCTTGTAGTGGATTCTTTGGTGATAATTTTGCGATTCTCATGGATTGTTGGGATGGAACATAAATAAATTTATTGTAATTTCTTGCAGACTTAGTATGTATAGCCATAAGCACTTCACAAGCTAATTATACCAACATACAATAATAACAACCAAAATACTGTGAATCTATTATGAGATGAACCTGTTTGAAAAATCAGAAAAATACTTGGAAGACATTGTTTCAAGTACATTTTTTTTACAAATATTTAAGAATGAAAAGATTTAATTAAAAAATTTTTTTTTTTGCTAAATGGTGTTAAAAAGGAAGATTTTGTGGCCGAGGTAGCCGAGTGGTAAAGCACTCGCGTATAGGAATGTAACGACCGAGGAGCACAGGTTCAAATCATGAGAACCGAACAAAATTTCATATGATGAAAATTACTGAAAGTAATTTTCAATACAACCACATCGATTCTAAGATAATATAATAATAATTAATAAGCATATAGGTATATAATAAAAAAAAACTAATAAATTAATAAGCATATAATTTATAATAAAACAAATAAAAAATAATATGATATACAATATTTACAAATATTTAAAAAGGCCCACATTTCGAAAGGGAAAAGAACCTGTAATTGGACTGCAGATATATCTGCCACACCCAGTCTTAAAGAAATAAGCAAATAAAGATATTTTATTACCCCCTTTGAACAATTTTGAAAAAATCGGTAAATCTTGAGTTATTTCAAGATTTGTAGTGCTATCACTATAATTTCCCATAACACTGAGTGTAACGCCTCTATATTTAACGAGGAATGAAAAACGAAGATTTACGAAGATTTTCCATACCAATAAAATCTTTTTTTAACTAAGCAAAAATTAGTTTCGAGGTTTTTTAAATATAGTATTATTGCTGCGTGCAGGTCTACTCCCAACTTGCCGGAATGTTATGGCTATTTAGAAAGGTGCCCAATGCCCATACACGTTAAAAACTTGTTTCGAAAATTGTGAAATTTAATCGTGTGTTCTTTCGAAACAGTTTTCAAAATCAAAATTTTTGGTTTTTAATGGGAGCAGTCATAAGTTTCTGAATATGTTTAAATATGTATGGTGAAGTTTCGAAACTAAAACGTAAATAAGATCAGCTGTTTATGTTTTTTTTTATTTAGAAGTAGTAGGGTTTACCTTTATACTTTTCATAATATTTGTAACCAATCTTTTACCTATTTCTTTATTGTGTAGCGACCAGAGAAATTATTTTCGAAACAAGTTTTTAAACAGATTTAATCGTGTATGGAGCCCATAATGTAGGCGGTGCTATTGCATCCAAAATCTTTCAATTCCATGCAAAGGTGCTTTAATGACACTTTTTAGTTTTTTTTTAATAAGAAAAATGGTGGATTTGATCCATTTTAATTTAGAGTTTTAGTTATGAAATATTCGTTCAAATTTATAAAAATTCTAATAAAATAAAATTTGAAATATTTTTTATCACATAGTATCTACAATTTCCTTTGACGTGAAATTTTTAGTATAACATTAAAATAAATTTTCCGTTTCATGAGCAATTTCTTACAACAACCACTCTCCAGAAGGACTTAGAACATCAGCACTCAGCAGTCAACACATGTTTGTTTAGCTTTCAAGAATTTTTTTTTGTAGAAAAATAGTTGAAAGACAGTTTTTTAAATGCATAACTATATATTGAAGAATGAAAAAATTTAAATTTTATTTTTTTTCGTATAAATGCTGGTAAAATTGCGTATCTTCCCAAGTGGACGGGCCCTATTACACATCAATCATTCGTCAATCTTTCATCCATATATTGTCAATATATGGATGAATGATTGATGAGAAATGATTGATGGCGGTTCTATTCTCATCAATCATTCGTCAATCATGCAAGCAAAATTCCCATCAATCATTTTTGACAAGTTCAGCTGAGGCAAAAAAAATTGTTTTTTGGGGAATGTTCAGATAAGGTTATAATATTAATTTGTGATGTAATTCAAAAAGAATAATTTTTATATTAATTTTAATAATTATAGCAATTATTGTAAAAAAACGATTGATATATTATTCAAATGTGCAAAAAAATAATTTGTTGTTTTTTATACCCTTTACTTTACTTTAAAAATTCAATTTAAATTGAAGTTAAAAACATTCCACTAAAAATTATATTTTCAATATTCATATATGTTTCGAAATTATCAATATATTCAGAACACTTCCACAATATGTCATTGCAAAATGTCAAAATATGGATAAAAAGATTGATGAGTGCATGATTGATGTGTAATCGGTCATCATTCTTTTCATCCATATATTGACAATATATGGATGAATGATTGATGAAAAGAATGATGTGTAATAGGCACCGTAGCATAAGCTTTTTTTTGCTTGAATATCATGGTTATTTATCATGTAGGCTGTGGCATAACAAGAACTAAAAATTCTGTAAATTTTCTAAAAACTTTACTGGTTTTTTTTTATTATTCTATTTGATTATAAAAAATACATTTTATATGATTGAAAAAAACAAATTCTACATCACAACTCGCACCCGATATTTATGTTTGTACATACGGACCATCAAAGCAAATTTATCAAATATAAAATACAATAATAAATACAGTATGCATGTTAACATTCAACTTTTCATCATATAGGCGTAATGTACTCACCATTAAAATTATCTGATTTACCGCCTTTAAAAGTTTCAAAAGTTGGCAGAATATCTGCCGTTGTTGAATTTAGATTTTGTGGTGATTTATCCATTTTTAATTTAACCACTTAATTATCTTTTTTGTCGTAAAGTAATCTGATTGTTTTTACACTACTGTTATCGAAATAAGTTCAATTTTTGTTTTTAATTTTAAAAAAATGTTTAAATACTATTTCAAAACTACTTAAATATTTGTAATGTTTCTTAGAATTTATATCATTTAACAGCAGCTATTTTAAATATTTTGAATTTTGAATAATTTCGAAGCAATTAAATTTGAATTACAAATATTAATATTACATACATACTACAAATTAATCAAATTATCAAAAAAAAAAATGTTAAAAAATTGATCTATCATTATTCATTAATGACATTGGTATTTGACATTTGACAATACTATTACTCTACTGAGTACTGACAGTCCGCAACCATCACAGTCCATTCCATATCACATTCAGCGGCATCTTTGGTTCGATACATATACATCAATCATGAAAAATGGAGTGAAGTAAAATGAAACGATAATGTGCCTATCGTAACATCCACTTTGTTTTTTCACTTAAATTTTTTAATTTAATTCAATTTAAAAATTTTGTTTAGTCTTGAGTAGTTGTCTCTTTTTTTCTTATGTTATCGATAAGAAATTATGTCAATATAAATTGTCTAGCTTTTTTATTCCAGTATGTTAAATATAAATATTGCTAGTTTTTGACATTATTGAGTATAGTTTTCATATTTACCATAAGTAAAAATGTTAAAAAATTTTCTAGCTCTTTTGCTTTAGTAAAAGTAAAAAAGTGGAAAAAAAATTACCCGGGTTAATGCAATACGGCTGGTTTTTTGATGTGAAAACCATACAAAAGTTGAAATTTGCAAGAATAAAATTTTTGGTGTTGGTTGGTGTTTTAAACAAAGTGGAAAAAGATAGTTTAAGAAAATATTAAAATTATTTAATATTTTGTAATATAATAGTAAATTTAACTATTATTAATAAGAGATCAATTTATTTTTACCTACATATATATGTCAACATTAATTTTTCACTTTATTCAGTTTACACTCCCTTTTTGAGTCGGAAAGTGTATGATTTGATACCAAAATTGTCATCCGGACGGAAAAATAGTGAAGTGAATGAAAAAGTAAGGGTTGCGATAGGCACATACATCTACAAAACAAAAGGTAAATTTTGGGACAATTAGAACTTGAAACACAACAGCGCTACAAGATACTGACACAAAATTAACAGCTACATGATAAAGCGGTAAACACAATTGCGACTACCGACTACCGACAAAAACTCGCGACGAAGAAATTAAAATATTTGATGAATGAATATTTCACCACAGTTACCGTCACCGATAATCTAAACCTTCCTTCAAATAATATTAATCAGAATAATTTCAGAAATTTCTCGAGAAACACCTTCTCAAATTTTCATTTATCTCCTACAAATTCAGATGATTACTTAAACTACGTTAAAATAATATAAAATAATATAAAATCCCTAATATAAAAGATAATTTTGAATTTAAAAGAAAGAAATCGGCTCAATATTATAATCGAAATGTACAAAAAGAAAAACAATTTGACAAAAATGAGAAATGCTACCTAAGAAATGGTAATATTTGGTTGGAGGCTATAGTAATTGATAAAGATTCGGCACCTAGGTCATACTGGGTTAAAACTCTAAAGTGGCAAAATTTTTAGAAGAAGTACACATTTTTTGCGTAAAATTAATCAAAATATAATAACAAAAACTAAATATTAAATTAATGCACAAGTTATTAGAATTGTAATAGAATTAATACACTTATTGATCGTTTCAAAACGATCAAATAAATACGAAAAAGTAATTTGAATGGAAAAAATATATCACAAAAACTAATTGAATTAAAGTACAAATTATCAGCATTGGAATAAAAACTGAGTTGAAAAAAAAAAAAAAAAAAAAAATTAAATATAAAAGGGGAAGAATAGGAAATAAAGTTTGTTCTGAAAATTAGTATATATATAAACAAGATAATACATTATAATAACTGTAAAATTTAATTGAATGAAAAAACTATGTAAAATGAATATTTAAAATATATGTATATATCGATTAGATTAAAATTTGAAATTTTTATAAAAGGGAGATGTTACATATGTAAACGTAGTTTAAGTAGATTACTATATTAAGTAGAGTAGATTTAAGTAGACGGATGGTTTAACAGTTACAAAGGCGATAGAAATGGCACGTGCTGATGAAATTACTAATCTACAATCTAAGAACCTTCAATTAAGAAAAGGTGAGTCAATGATAACATCCGAAGTTTGTGCAATAGAAAAAAGAAATTCAAGTGATGGTAAGTCGTATGTTGAAAATAATAAATATGGCTATAATAAAAATAATAATAAGAATTATGTGAAATTTGACAATAAAGACAAACCCATGTTATATCGCGTTCTTCTTTATTTCAACTGTCCAACTTAAAACTACTGTTACATATAGCAATATCTTAAACTATGTTTACATGTAGTAATATACTTAAACTACGTTTACATATAGTAATCTACTTAAACTACGTTTACATATGTAACAATTTTGGCGATTAACACATTAAAATCCTCAGCTGCTACGGGATATGGCGAAATTTCAACGAAATTTGTTAAAAAATTTTCAAGCAAACTTGTTCCTATCTCGTCTAAATTTATAAACATATCCTTCGAGACATGTTATTTTCCAGACTGTTTGAAAATGGCTCTGGTTACACCAAACTACAAATCAGATGATAGCACTGATCCATCTAATTACAGACCAATTTCTGTACTCCCAGTATTCTCTAAAATTTTTGAAACTATAACAAAAAATAGGTTAACTAGCTTCCTAAGAAGTAATAATATTCTTCATCCAGAGCAATATGGTTTCGAGCAGTATTCAAATACTACGCAGCTTGCCTAACACTAACAAATTTCATCACCAAAAGTTTGGATGAAGGAAAATACACTGGTTGTGTTTATATTGATCTAAGAAAGGCCTTTGACTGTGTAGATCCTAAGGTGTTATTAAGTAAGCTTTCCAGCCTTAACTTTAATAGTAGCCAAAAAATGTTTTTCGAATCATACTTAACCAACAGAATGCAATGTGTTCGTAGTGGGAGCAATAAGAGCGATTGGATGGAGATAAAAAATGTGTTCCTCAAGGCTCCATTTTAGGACCTGATTTATTTAAAATTTATATACACGATTTAGCACGACTTCCACTACTAGGATCTATTCACCTTTATGCTGATGATGCTGTCATAAAATATTCCGAGAGCAGTGACAACCACCTTTCTTCTGCAATATCCGATGACTTAAAAGTTATTGACAAATTTCTAACAAATAATAGACTACTAATGAACAAAATCTTGCTTTTTGACAATAAAAAATTTATCAATACCACATTCATGTACAATAATACATATATTGAAGTAGTTAAAAGTTACAAATATCTTGGGTTGATACTAGATGAAAAATTAATATGGAATAAGCATATTAACTACATTGTCAAAAAAATAACATCATTTGTTTTCTTATTAAAACGGTTGAATTCTAATATACTATACATCATTTATTCGTCATATATTATTTCAAATGTAATCTACGTTAATCCTATTTGGAACAGAGCTCCACAAACCTATCTGAACAAAATTGATCTTCTTATCAAAAAAGCCATTAAAATCATACATAATTACCCTACATTGCACCCCACTCATATGCTCTATTCTGGAAAATATATCAGTTTCAATAAAATATGTAAGCAAGAAATATACATGGTTGCATTCAAGATAATAAATAACAAAATAAAGCATAATTTCATTTTAAATAGGAATATTGACATACACAATCACAATACACGCAACAAAACTAATTTTTATTTAACATTCTTTAAAACTGAAAAGTAAATAAATATAACAGTGAAAATAGTCGAATATTTTCTTTTTAATTTTACTGATATGCTTATCATACAGATACGCGTATTTCGTCTACTACTTGCAGACTTCTTCAGTGTTTTGTACTCGACAGAGGAAAGAAATCTAAAATTGTTTTATTTATTTTATTCGTACAGGTAACAATTTGATGTTTCTCGCAGCTGCATGGTTGTTTATTATCCAATGAAATAGCACAGGTTGGGGGGTTGAATAAAAATATTTTTATTTATTTTATTGTTGTTATTTGAAATAATTTTTCCGACGTTAGAGTGACAGGTAGGGGTGGTGTTATTCGTTTTATTGTATTTCACTAAAAATATAAATAAAGAAGAATATCCATTGCCTTGGCCTTTATTTAGGAGTGAGTCATTTTTAGTTTTGTAAATTTCGATGCTTTCAGCTGAATCTAGTTTCATAGAATCTCTAATGTAATTTACCATTACAATGTCTTCTTTCGAAATGCTATGATTCTCCTGGATGATGTGTTCTGCTACTTTGGATCGGAACTCTGTTGAGTTCTTCTTTTTAGCCAGTTCTATATACTATCTTCATCTCAAACTAGCACAACAATATCCCAGAGAATTCCCCTTGTTCCTTATCAAAGTGAAAGTGGCAGAAGAATGCGAGAGCTAAAGAAAGAGGAAACAGCTTGAAAGGAAATTCAACTTACTTCAGGAAAAACAACAGGTTGACACAAAACCTAAAGTTCACGTACAGCAAATTGGAAATTTTGTGGTGAATCAGTCCTCTCAGACCTTCACCGAAGATTAAATGGTGCTACTTAACAACGGACTTAATTACGCGATACACAATGAAACTGATGTCGAAAACTTATTGTAGACTTAGAAGCAGGAATCAAGACGTACAATTCAACGTTGCCCATTACAACAGAACAAAAGGAGCTTATAAGAGCCACCACAGCAAAAGTGATTAAAGAAAAAATGTCGATTGACTATGAGAATAAAAAGGTAATCAGAAATGAGAAAAAAGTCATCAGAGACATCAGAGACATCAAGGCGAAACCAGTATACTTTGTCAAGGCTGATAAAGGCAACGCACTTGTAATTTTAAACAAAGAAGATTACGATAATAGGATGCAGGAGAAGATCACGAACGGACCTTACAGGAAATTAAGAAACGATCCTCTTCAACAGTTCATCAAGGGAGTAAACAACACTATCAAGGAATGCCGACAAGTAATACGAGTCAACAAACTTAAGGTCCCCAATCCAGCACTTCCTAGAATTAAAGGACTTCCTAAAATTCACAAACCAGGGAATGAGATGAGGGAAATTGTGACAGCAAATATGTCTCCAACATATAAAATAGCCAAATGGTTAGTGGAGGAGTTTCGTAATATGGATAAGCAGTTCGAAACCCAATCAGTGAAAAACTCCAAGGAACTTGCTCAAGAATTACAATCAATGGGAGGACTTAACGAAGACGAGGTCATGGTCTCTTTTGACGTAAAATGCCTTTTTCCCAGTACCCCAGTCAAAGAGGCTATTATTCTGGTAGAAGAATGGTTACTACAACAAGAAACTGAACCACAGTGGAGGACAAAATTAAAACAGTACGCTGATCCGGCTTTGCATGGAAGAAAATTATTTCACCTTTGGAGGAAATTTCTACAAGCAATTGAAGGAGGCTCCAATGGGAAACCCCCTTTCTCCATTCATCAGTGAAATTTTCATGGCTAAACTGGAGTCAGATTTAGCAGCAGAAGAACGGTTACCAAGATTTTGGAAAAGATACGTAGATGATATTTTTGCTGTAATAAGGGAAAGGGAATTAGAATCAACCTTAACTACTTTTAACGGACTTCACAGGAATATACAGTTTACTGTCGAAGTAGAAAAAGAAGGTCAACTACCGCTCTTAGAACTACTGTTAAGTAAGACAGGAACGTCTCTAGAACTAGAGATTTACAGGAAACCTACGGATACTGACAGGGTCATCCCGAATACCTCCAACCACTCCTATCAACATTGCGAGAATAAACGGATATCCGGAAAAAACCATCACGGCCTTACTTAGTAAACGGAAAAGAAGTTCCTCACTAACCTACTCACTGATCAACAACCCATAAGAAGAGTAGCATTGGAGTTTAGCAAGATTTCTCTCCCACTCAGAGCGAAATTAAGAAAACACGGGTTAGATATCGTATATAGCAGCAGAACTAACCAACTCAAGTCTGTTCTAGGTTTAACTAAAGACCCAATCGAACAAATGGAAAAATCAGGTGTACATAAGGTAACTTGCAGTCATTGCAACAAAGTTTATATTGGGCAAACTAGGAGAAACATGCAAACACGACTCAATGAACACCTGAAAGAAGCAGAACTGACTAAAAAGAAGAACTAAACAGAGTTCCGATCCAAAGTAGCAGAACACATCATCCAGGAGAATCATAGCATTTCGAAAGAAGACATTGTAATGGTCAATTACATTAGAGATTCTAGGAAACTAGATTCCTGAAAGCAGCGAAATTTACAAAATTAAAAATGACTCACTCCTAAATATCTTTATTTCCAAGGCAACGGATATTCTTCTTTATTTAAATTTTTAAAGAAATACAATAAAACGAATAACACCACCCCTACCTGTCACTCTAAAGTTGGAAAAATTATTTCAAATACCAACAATAAAATAAATAAAAATATTTTTATTCAACCTCCTACCTGTGCTATTTCATTGGATAATAAACAACCATGCAGCTGCGAGAAACATCAAATTGTTACCTGTACGAATAAAATAAATAAGACAATTTTAGATTTCTTTCCTCAGTCGAGTACAAAACACTGAAGATGTCTGCAAGTAGTAGACGAAATACGCGTATCTGTATGATAAGCATATCAGTAAAATTAAAAGGAAAATATTCGACTATTTTCACTGTTATACCAAAATTTTACTCTAACGCTGGAAAACAAGTTTTTATAAAAAGCAAATAAATAATTGCGTATATAACTGTCTTAAAATCTATAACATTCTATTCTATTTCTATTGAAAATATTTGTATCTTCAAAAATAAAATTAAAGAATTACTTAGGTGGTTATGATGAAGTTCGTCGGAATGTGAAATTCCGATTACATTCCGAATTTGGTATGCTGAAGTCCGTAAGTATTCCGCAGTCTGCAAATGTCATTATTTATCCGAAATTTTAAGATTTATGTATGATGAAGTTCGTCGGAACGGAAAATAATTTGAAAATTGTACACCGGAATTTCTCATTCGGAAGTAGTAGAATGGTTCGGAAATGAATTATAAAGCATACAATTTTTGTATTTAGAATATTAGGAGAAGTAGAAAATGTAATAATAGTTTTTTTTTTTTCAATTTTTTTTTCATTTATGAAAAATATTTTTTTTATTTAGGAATAAAAAAGCGCTTCAAAAGAATAATATATTTTATTGTTTTTAATATTATAACATAATATGTATATATATTAAAAACGATACATATATATTTTACATTCTTTAGAGAATTTTAAATTTTCTCTGTTGTAACAAAAAATTACTATTATTTTAATTTGTATTGTATATATATTATTATACTACAAATATAATTATATTGAAAAGAAGAAAGTTGTATCTTTTACTTTTAATTTATGTATGCATATTGTATATATTCATTATGTCATATACATTATCTATTAAAAATTTTTTACAAAATAAATAAAAAAACATTGAAAATAAAAATGTTTGAAATGAATATGAAAACAAAACAAAAAATCTTCCGAAACATATGATTTTGATTTCTGCACAGACTTTGGAGTCGAAGGGACTTCAGCATACCAATTCTTTCGTATTCGGATCGGAATTGTTTTTCGGAGAAATTCCGCTTCGGACTTCATCATAACCACCTAATTTTTTTCTAATCGCTTTTTTAACTCTACCTGTAAATTTTGTTGGTAAAAACAAGGCCTTGTGGCCAAAATTTGTCGGAATAGCACCTTTTAATATTTTTTTTTCGCCATTTGTAAATTTTTTCATTCAAAACTGAGCGTGTAGACACTTCTCAGTTTTAACTGACAGTGAAAACTGACCGTCTAGACACTGCCTTATGAAAATGAAAAAATAGACGCAAGCTCTATTTTTCAGAAAATTCTCTACATATGTCAAATTAATACAACCAAAATTTGACAGCTGCGTATAGTTGACTGCAGAGAATTTTATGGATATTCTTTGCATACAAGCAAGAAAAAATAATATTTTTAATATAAGATGAATACAATCATATATTTTCTGTATATCAAATGAATTGATTTACATTTCTGCAACTATAGAACGGTGCCTGTAAGGAACACAAGGAATCCCATTGGGAAAGCTACAAAACAGTTCTAAGATATTACAAATCCGAATGTAGAAATGCGAAGAAGAGAGTCTGGAAAGAATATACTGAGCAAATACAGAATTCGAGAGAAGGGACTAGACTTAAACAAGTTTTATCCAAGACGCACTCACAATCAGAACTGATTGAATGAAATAACGGGTCAATGACGACAAATATGAAAGAATCACTGGAAGTATTGCTAAATAGTAGTTTTAAAGGTAGTGTTTTTGTGGAAAGTGAGAACAACGCGAGTTATGTATTCATCATTTTCCTCTAATAATAATAATATAATAAATTCCTTTCCTATAAAAATATCAACTATCAGAATCAGAGAACATGAAAAAAAATATGTTTTCACTTGATATTTCCAATGAAAAACTTTCTTTGAACAACAATTGAAAAATCAAAAATTCAAAAAAAAAACAAAAAACTGAACAAATAAATTTGTAATGATCTTGCATGCAAGCTTATTTTATGAATCTTCAATTTCTGTTATTTCACAACAATAAAATTTAAATAAATAATTTAATAAATATCATATTTCAGTCTGGAAAAGTTTTAATTATTATTTTGTCATCAAAATCACAGTGCTCAAATTACACAAAACTTAAGTTACTGTTTAGATACAGCAATACGTTTATGTATAACAGGAGAGTGGATGGTGACAAATAGGAAGATACCACATGAAAAAATAACGGATCTCAACGCAAGCGTGGAATTTCAAAAAAAATTCTCAAGCTTCACCTTGGTAAATGAAATTAGGTCTCATATTGGCCCCTTTTAAAAAAAATTTCTCTATCATCTTTATTGCCAAGATCTGGAAAAATGTATTTAGCCATTCAAAATATTTTGGTATTCACATGTATTCACCTTCTTCTACATAACCCTTGTATTATTGGTTACTTTTATTTGAGTTCAATTTTATAAAATTTTCGGCAAGAAGTTAGTCTATGACATCGTTTGTTAATCCAAATCAATTCAGGTTTGAGCACATCCATCTTAATACTCTTATTCCAAACCAAAATGAAGAATATAAATAAAAATACGTATCTTATGTAACCTATAATTTATTTATATTTTCAACTGACAACAACAAAAACAAGCAGATGACATCAAGTAAAACCAATTTATGTTGGTGTTACTGAATGTCATTCGCATTCGTCGACGAGTAAAATAGAAATAGATTTATTTTTTGAACGCGAAATTTTGGTCATTCGTCATTCGTCACGATTTGCATATCGATACCTTTTTGGAAGAATGTACTAAGCGACATTTTGAAAAATGTTCACAAAACGAAAAAAACTTTTCATTCACTGGTTATTTTTACAATTTTAAGTTATTATACTGATTTTAAAAGGATTTTTAATTACAAATATGTAATTAAGCCTTTTAAGAAAATTATGGTGCCTATTATGTATTTCGATCGAAATTAATCGAATCGTTCATCGTTATCGTTAAAGTTATTCGATTGTGATCGTTAGTGTCATTATGTATTTCGATGAAAATTTGATCGAAAGTGTTTAAAAATGCTGCCATTGTAAAATTCAAATCTACGATGAAAATGACATATGTTTCATTCTTTAAATGTCAAATTCAAATTATTATACGAAAAAAAAAACAAAACAAAAATGTTATTTTTAAAATTTTTAAGTTGAAAATAAGTTGAAGTGTTTAAATAAAATATAACTATAAAATTATAAGTTTTTATAAATAAAATGATTTGAGCAGAGTTAAATTTTTCAATTTCTGATAGTGCTGAAAAACGCTTCTGAAAAATTGCAGAATTGAAAAACAAGCGAACATATATTCGGAATTATTCTAATCCACTAGATTTGGAAAATTATACGTATGTTATTTAAACATAAATTTGATGAGTTATTATCTACATTATTAAAACTATTAAATTAGGACAAAAATTGAAATAGCCAATAAGTTATACGTCGATTCCAAATATAATTAAATTGGTTAGTGTATTAAGATTCTGTGCGGTTTGTACCAAGCAAATGATTTTCAACGTAGGAAATGATTTCCATGTCGGACTAACACAGCTAATTTTTTTTTGTTCTTAAAGAAGTTTTATATGTATTTGCAGTTTACAATTATGTGCAAAATGGATCAAATTCCATTACGTACTAGAAGAAAAAAGTCAGGCAAACATTATTTTTATGATTAAAGCAGAATTACTGAAACAATTGGAGCAGTAGATGGAAAGCTTATTCAAATTAAATCACCGAAGCAAAACGTACAACATTTATGTTATAGTAGAAAGGGATTTTTTAGCATTAATGCAATTCTGATAAGTTTATACTTTATTGTAATTAGTTTACATTATTATAACAGTTTTTGTTTTTAGATATGTGATCATAATCAGGTAATTGGTTTTGTGAGTACAAGATATCCTGGTACCTCTTTGGAAAATTTATAATGGTGTCTCATTATTTACACTGTATCTTTTCATATTGCAGTCTATTTGTAACAGGCCTTTCATTCCTATTAAAATTTATTTCAATAAAAAATTATTATGAAGGATAAAGTAAAATACCTACATTCATTTCAACTTTTAAATTTATTTTTATTTAAAAAAAATATCATAAATATAAAACAAAACCCCAAGTGTCCAATATAAATAAAATAATATAATGTCCAATATAAATAAAATATATTTGTATCTCTTTTATTTTATCGTTTCAATTCAAAATTGAAATAATTTGTACAAAATCTCTCTTTCGATGTCTCTTTCGTGGTAAAATTTTACATCGATAAACTTTATCGATTTCGTCGACAATTTCTGAACGATATCGTAATACATAATGGCAATTTTGCATTTTGACATTTCGTTCGATCAAATCGTAATCGTTATCGAAATACATAATAGGCACCTATATTTTGAAAGGGAGCTGAGTTTTTGTCGCTTAGTACATTTTTCTTACAACGATTTTGTCGCTTAGTACAATGCAAAATGTCGCTTAGAACATTTATGCTTTCAAAAAAAAAAGAAAAATAAAAACAATTTTGTCGCTTAATTCATTATAGTTTATTTAAAAAAAAAAACAAAAAAGGCATTTAAAAATTATTTCAAAAATAAATTATGTAAATAAAAACAAACTCAACAAAATTAAATTAAAATATAATTTTAATAATTATAATATAACTTTATTTCAGCTTCAGCTAAATTTCCTCTCTCTCAGGAACTGCATCTTCTTCATCAGTTTCTGGTAACTGATTTTCTATTTCACCCACGATATTTATAGTTTCTTTGAATTCATTCTGATACCTTTCCGGAATTAATTGCTTTTTAAATAATAATTCAAAGTCTTTTTTCTTCGAATCCGATATGGGTAAGTTTGTAATATATAATAATTCAGCTCCTTTAAAGTTTAGATGTTGTATCTGTTTACGGGTTCGACCCAATTCTAGAGTAAGTTAGCTGACATTTGGCGGATTAAAACTTTGAATATTTTATATCACAAGATTCTTTAGAAAATATAAAAATATTAGCTTCCGAAATTTTGAAATTGCATTCTTCCTTATTCTTTTTAATTTGCTTTGGAAAATATTTTAAGGTTTCAGTTTTTCAATCTCGAAAATCTTTAAAGGTTAATGAAATCAGGGATTTGTTCTTGAATTAGCAATCATAGTGATCCATTCTGACGGCGTCCAAATTGTTCTTTTTTTCATAAACCTTTCAGTACTTGCAGCACGGAGTCAACTGGCATGTAAGTGTGACCAGGAAGCAAACAAGTTAATTTAATTTTGTTAATATTTTTAGCTTGAGTCTTCAAAAACAAGAAAATCATTACTAACATTTGGCGATTTTTATTTTGGCCAAGACAGCTATCACAGTAATGAGAAATATTTGTAATATTTCCCCATTCAACAGCAATACTCAAATATCTATTTATTTCGTTTGCTCCTCGCATATCGTCTTTTTCACCCCAAAGAAAATTGTAAGCAGTTTTGGTTCCGCTTTTATAAACATGTTCATTATAAAAAGAATATTTTCTGGTATAATAAAACAGCATGCTTTGTGTATGTGGAACATTCAGTACCTTTTGCATATCAAAACTTACACACAAAAATGAAGTAGAAGTCTTCGATCTTTCCTGGTCATCTTTGAATAATTGTAGACTGTCCTTCTTATCGTGCATATGTTGTAAATATTTTTGATTTTGTTGCTTATCTTTTTCGCAATTTTTATTGACTTCACAAAATGCACATTTATCCTTTTTGGGAACATGTATACTGATATAAGTTTCAAATATTCGCCGAAAAATGTTTTCTGAAACATATTTCTTATATTCTTCTTTCTCCTTTTCTCTATACACTCTGTATATGTTGGAAATGCTGTGGTAGTCTGATGAAAGGTAAGAGCAATTTGTTTTAGATCGACAATAATGTGAGGGGACTTTCGGCAAGTTTTTTATAAAACTATGAACCGATGCTGTCAATTCTTGAGAAGTAGCCTTTGCAGGAGTAGCTGAACTATTATCCTTCGATATTGTATTTAAGCAAGATGATTTTTCTGCATAAGCTACAACTTGACTGGAAATATTTAAGGTTTTAAGCAAATACTGTCTGCAAACTTGGACTGTTTTCCCTTTAAAATTTATAGAAAAGCCGGCACTTTTTTTTATAATTTAATGTATTTTGAACACTTTTGCTTAAACTTGAAGAAATTAAATAATATTTACAATAAAATATAAAAAATTTAAAAAATAGTTTTTTTGATGAAAAAAACACTAGCTAATAAACATTTTTTGCGTGTTTTGGGTTTTCAAGACAAACCATATAATTGACTTTCCTTGCTATCTGAGCGGCAGATAAAATTTCAAAGTTATCCATCTGGTTACAGAACTTTATAGCATGATCGAAAACCTTTCTAGAACAATTTTTCTTTTTTTATTTTTTATAATATTTTTTGAATTAGATGCACTTTTGCTGTTTCAAGTCCTAACTTTATACTTAATACTTCATCAAAAACAGAAATGCTTAACAGACCTTCTTTTTCCTAAAATAGCGTTACTTCCAAAAAAATATTTTAGAGAATAGATTCCCACAAGTAATAAAACTAAATTTCAGAGTAAAAGTAGAACAAATACAAAAATAATCACAATAATAATAACAAAAATAGTAAAAATCATAGTACCTTTCCAGTTGAAGTAAGGATTTTGGAATGCCAGCTGAATAAAGGTTAAGTCTTCTGCAACCAAGAAGTTTCTGCAAGGCGTAAAAACTAAAATCATTTAATTTCTCACCAAAAAAATACATGCTAAGCGCCAAAAATTGTACGAAACTTTTAATCTTCTATGTACTAAGCGACAAATTGAAATATACTAAGCGACATCTGTTGCATAAAAGCAACGAATTAGAATTAAATGGAAGTGACTATCCCATACAAAAATACAAACATTTTGTTCATATTTTTTTAGTACTTCTCTTTCTGTTTGGTTTGTTTGGGTTTCCTTTTGTCAAAAAAAAATTTTTTGCAGTCTTAGGCCAATATAGTTTTTTTAAATAGAAAATTAGTAAAATCTTTGAGTATGAGTAAAATAAAAGGTATCAAAATATAATCTTAATAAAAATAACAATGTTTTTTCAATTTAAACTTTCTTTTACTTTATTACCGTATTCTATTATTACACAGAAAAGTATTGCTGTTAAATTATTTGAAAAAAAAAATCATTCATGTTTCTGAAATATTGAAAATGTAGCAGTAGTGTGTAATATATGGATATATGAAATTTTCAAAAAGTACGAATACTAGCAATGAAGTAGGCAAAAATAAAATTTGTTATTGTCAAATAAATATTAAAAAAAGTCAATAAAATTTTTGATTTTTATTATAAATTGTTAAAAAATTACAAATTTTAAGGAAAAATGGAACGTAAAAAGAAGATTTGTATCATTCCAGGCTGTAAGTCTCATTTGGAAAAAGAAAATTACGTGTCTTTACATATGTAAGTATTATATTTTACATCTTTTGAATTTTTAAAAGAGAGAAAATATATTGAACGAATATATTCGTCTATTTCTGTTTTTTGACATTAAGAAATACCAAAGAAAGAGAGGAATATACCCAAAAGATTGGACACTTTTTTGTATGGATAGCCACTTCCATTTAATTCTAATTCGTTGCATAAAAGTGTACTAAGCGACAGATTTTTTTTTTTGTTTTTTTTTTGTTTGTCGCTTAGTACATTTTTGTTACTATAAATATTAATAATGTATTAAAATGTCGCTTAGCATAACTTTTTTTGTTATTTACATAGAATAATGGAGATTAGGCGAAACTGGATTTGGTTTAAGCTTTAAGAATAATGTAAAAAGTTAATTTTGAAAATTTTGTCGCTTAGTATACTCTTCCGAAAAGGTATCGATATAATCTCATGTATTTGAAAGCGAAACATTCGTCATTAGCCGTGGTTGTGTTTTCGACATTTGCTAAAATAATTTAAGATATCTGCTAACGTTTCCAATAATGTCGCTAGTAATTAATTTCAATTTCAAACTTAGATGACGGCTTTGACGGTTGTTTTCTTATTCAAATAATGGCTTACAATTTTCTGTGTTTATGTAAAATTTTTGTTTAAATTAATATCAAAAAAGTATATGAAAATAAATTTTTATATTAATATACACAATGTCTTCAGAAGCAATAAGTATAAGAACAAAACGCTTAAAAAAGTTAATTTTGGGTCAATATTCAGGAATTTTGAAAAACAAACTTTTGCCTTTTACGATCTCACAAGAATTTTTGTTAGATGCTTTTTTTCTTCTATATTATGAGTGCGATAAAGATAATTTAAAAAAGCGAGATAAAAACATTTCTGAGTTTGTTTTAAAATGTAAGTAATTATTTAATTTTTTCGAACTATTTAAAAGAAATTTTTATTTTCATTTTGTAGATCGGAGCGTCATTGACGAAGCAAGTTTTTTAAGAATTAATCGTAAAGATTTCGTTGAAAAAGCCTTAATCGGAAAAGGTTATTTTGGTAACGTGTATTTGGTAGTTGAACAATGTACTGGAGATGTATATGCAATGAAGAAACTACAAAAGTCTGAAATAACATCAACTTACGCAAAAGAGGAGCGCGATATTATGTCTCGACGATGCTCAGATTGGATAACAAATTTAAAGTATTCTTTCCAGGTAAGATGCATATTGGGCTATTATGATTTATACAAACTTTTTTTTTTAAATTTTGCAAACAACTATATTTTAGGATTGTGATTTCTTGTATTTGATTATGGAATATTTACCTGGTGGCGATTTATTAAGTTTAATGATGAGAAACGGTCCTTTTGAAGAAGATGTGGTAAAATTTTATTTAGCTGAAATAACACTTGCAATAAATGATTTACATATGTTGGGATTTGTACATAGAGATATAAAACCAGAAAATATTTTAATTGATCGCCTTGGTCATATTAAATTAGCAGACTTTGGAAATGCCGCTTCTATCGATAAAGACGGCTATGTGACAAGTGTATCACCTGTAGGTACGCCATATTATATCGCACCAGAATTATTACAAACCATTTCACCTTTTAAAGCTTCGACGAATACCCACGATGTAAGTGTTTTCATCAAAAAATACTCTTACCTTAATTAAATTAACAATTTTTTTATTAGGCTTCATGTGATTTTTGGTCCATGGGCATAATTGGTTATGAAATGGTTTTTGAAACGACTCCATTTTATAATGAAAATGTTCATGAAACATATTCAAAAGTTCTTACTTACTGTGAAGAAAGTCTGTCAATGGAAGATATACCATTTCCAAATGATGTTAAAGTATGCGAAAAATTCAGAAACTTAATTAGAAACTTAATTACTAAACCATCAAAACGTTTGTTATTTTCAAACATTAAGAACCACAAATTTTTTGAAAATACCAAATGGAATACATTTCGTCAGGAAGTACCACCATTTATACCAAGTGTTAAAGGTGAACAAGATATATCCAATTTTGAAAATATTGAAAAAATCAGAGGCAAACAAACATTCGTTAAGAAAGCGACGTCAAATTTGAAATCAAATGATTTTTCTGGTAGTAATTTACCTTTTTTGGGATATGGTTTTATTCATCAAGAGAAATCTGAATCAGACAATTTATGTGAAAATAATGATCCAAAAATGTTAAAATTACATAATAAAATTAAAGATATGCAATTAGTTATGAAGACCCAAAATGAGGAAATGAAATGTATCCAACAAAGATTATTAAGTGCAGAGAAAAAAGCAAAAGAGTCGGATTCAACCAGCAAAATTTTATTGGAAGCCAAAGACGAGATTTTAAGAATGAAAGAAAGACTAAAACAAAAAACAATTGAACTAGCTCAATGTAAAACAGAAATTAAGACTTTACAAAGTTCATTAAAAATTGAGGAAGAACAACGTTTAAAAAGTGATGCAACAATTTCAGAGGTACATTTTCTATATTTATTTATTTATAAGAATAAGTTTGCAAATAAATCTTCGGACCAATTAAACATCCTTTTTGCTTCGGATGCTTCTTTACTTGTACATTTTATTATTTCTAGTAAGAAAATTTTTTAATTGTAAAACATATATATGTAATATATACCTACTCCTAATATATTAAAATGTAATATGTATAATATACTTAAATTGTATGTTTAATTGTTTACATGTAACTTTCTTGTTCAAATTAAGGTTTTAAGTTCAACTTATAAAAAATGGGAAAAGGCTAAAACAGTATCTGACCAAAATTATGAAAAACAAATTGCTGAGAAGAAAACTGAAATCATTAATTTAACTCAAAAGTTGGTTTCTCGTAAAAATGATCTTGCAACTAAATGCGAAGAATTGAAACAACTTCATACACAAGTAGATGAATTAAAGGGAAGGTTACAAAATGTAAGAGATCAAACAACATCTGACAAGAAAGAAATTGAGAAAATTAAATTGAATATGGAAGAAAATTATGAAACTAAGTTACATGATATCAAAAAAAAATTAAGAATGGAAAAAGATAGCAAAAATAGTTTAACTAGCGAACTACGTGATGTCAGATCTGAGCTTGATGAATCTATACAATCAACCAATAGTAACTTGAATGCAAAAATAGCAATTGAGAAAAGTATAACAGAAATCAAGCAAAGGTTGAATAGGGAAATCGAGCTGAATAATACTCTCCGTTTAGAAAATTCCAAAATTGAAAAATTGAAAAATGATCTTGAGAAAGCTAATGAGAATTTACGGTATGAGAATGAAAAATTAAAAGAAGAAAATCAATTAAGAGAAGCGACCAAAAACTTATGCTTTGAAAGTGCAACTTCTTCACAATATCAAAGTGCTCATGGGAGCTTATCCGAATTGCATACACTCGAAGAACAATTAAGAAATGATTTAGCAATCGCTAAAGAGGGAGAGGATATACAACGAAATAGAGCAGATCAGTTTGAACAGATTGCCAAAAAATTAGAAGAAATGGTAGCAAAAATGAGCGAACAACCAAAATGCTTAGAAAATGTTTTAGAGAAGCAAAATGAAAAGTTGGAAGACAAATTAGCTACTGTTCGTGAACAAATGATTATTGAGCGTCAATCTGCCAGGGCAGCCAATTTGTCTCTATGGAAAGTTGAAAAACAAGTTGAAGATTTACAACTTGAAAAAAAAACTATTCAACGGCGTCTGGAACTGACTGAAAATAAAATTAATCGAGCTCAAAATCAGAAAAATCATTTTGAATTACGTATTACAGAATTAGAGAATATCGTTAAACAAAAAGATAACAGGATTGAAGGTAAGATTATTTATACTTAAATAAATAGAAAAAAGTTAAATATTATTACTTTATAGAGCTATTGGAAGAAGCTAAAAATTTAAAAATAGATGTACAAAAAGAACATTATGCTTGGCAAAAAGCTGAAAAAGAGCGAATACAAGAAAAATCTGAAGTTTTAGAACATATTAACAGAGTTCATAAACTGAACGAAAAAGTAGAAGATTTAAATCAAAAACTTTTACAAGTCCGTTCAAAATATGATAATCTTAGTTTGGAAAATAAGCACTTGTTAAAAGAACTTAGTAATGAACGTGATAATTTTTCATCTTCTTCAGATTTGGCAAGTGAACTTGAGATTAAGTTAAAATCATGTCAGGCAAATTATGAAATGCTAAAAATTGCATGTTCTATTACGGATCAACAATTAACTGAAGTTGAAGCTCTTTTAAATACGGAAATTAAAAAAAATAAATTTAGTCAAGAAAAAATAGACATTTTGTACCAAAATGTACGAGAAAAAGAAGAAATGATATCTCAGTTAAAAAAAGAGTTGAATTCAGAGCTTTGTGAAAAAATTGAAGCCGAAAATAGAATAAAAATTCTTCAATCAGGAAAAAAAGAAATTACTAATAATGTAGAGCATATTCACAAACAACTACTTTTACAGCAAAATCAATTAATTAATAGCACTAATGATTTATACGAAACTCAGGAAAAATTAGAACTATTAACAACAGAATTCACAAACGTACAAATAATGAATATTAACTTTGAAAAAGAAATCAGCATTTTAAAAGAAGAAAATAGCAGGATTCTCACGGAACTTTTTTTAAATAAAGAAGAAAAAAATAAATTAAATCAAGAGCTTAAAATTTCAAATCAAACTTTATCTAGGCTTAAGGAAGAAAATGAACAGCTGACTAACTCTATAGAAGAACAAAAGAATTTTTATCTACAAAGAGATATCAAATCAGAAGCTACTTTAATGCAACATAAGAAGTTGATTGATTATCTGCAACTGAAAGTAGAAGATTTATCACAAAAAAAGAAAAGGTCATTTGCGGATAAATTATTTGGTAGTGCAACACCCAATAGTAAGAAAGAAAACATAAATCCAAATATTATAGAATCATCAATTCTATACCGAACTCTGAAAGAAGAATTAAATCGCGAAAGACAAAAAAATAAAATATTTCAAGAACGTGTAGAGACTAACGACAGAAATGCACTGATCGAATGGCCAGGAACTAGCCCCGTTAAAAACCATCAACACTCTTCCAGTAAATTACAAAATACAGATGCGACGTTTGAAGATGTTATTCACAACTTTGATTTGTATCCGAATTTGAAGAATATTGAAACTACAAAAGGCAGAACTGGTGAAAGTTATACTCAGCAAATATTAAAAAATCACAGATTTGAATTAAATTTGGACAAAAATGATACAAATAATTGTTGTTGTGTATGTTCTCTTTCTATAGTATCTGGATCTCCTCATTGGTTTTGTAAGGAATGTAAATCTACTGTACATAGAAAATGTCGCGGTGATATAAAGACCGTTTGTGAATCTACGGAAAAAATTAATACTACAGATAATAATTATAGCCCAGGAAGTTTCATTCATGACTTTACTAAAAGTGATAACCAAAAGTTTATAAATACTTCAATCGAAGAAAACATTTATCATGGTGATTTTATAATGAGTGCTGAAATTTTAAGTCCTTCGCTAGACATAAACTGTGCTTATGATCTAACACCTGATCTTGTTTTATTAGGTATATTTATCGATAATTCACTAATTAAATAAAAATATTAATTATTTTGTAGGTACATGTACAGGTTTATTTGCTTATGGATTGAATTCAAATACTTTAACAAAAATTATTGGAGTTGCCAATGTTCAGTATATTTCTGCGTCAATAAGCTTATCCAAAGTGTTAATTGTTTCAAATGATGGAAGTGACTTACTTCAATGTGATCTTAGGCAGCTTCAAAGTCGTAGCCAATCAAATGTAAGAAAGTCACCATCTTTAGAAACTTCGAAAATTGATTTAACACAATTTACCACACAAAATGAAAAATTTCATTTGATTGAAATTTCAAATGAAGTTGAAACAGAAATTTCGGCGAGTGCCATTGCTGTTGGCTCACACCAAATAATAATTATGAAATACGATATCGATTTACAAAACTTTAAGCCTATTCACTCTTTGCAATGTCCATCAATTATAGTATCAATTCTTTTTACTCGGCATACTGCCATTATTGGTACTGATAAATTTTTAGAGCTTAATTTTGCTACATTTACCATGGAAGAATTTATAGATTTTTCAGATCCTACGTTAAATCACCTACAAAATTATCAACCAATGAGTATATTTAACATTAGTTTACAGGAATATTTAGTATGTTTTGCGGAATGTGGCATATTTGTTGATGAATACGGTTGCAGATCAAGACCATACGAATTATCATGGGAATATACTCCAACTGGATTTTTATATCAAGAACCATTCTTATATATTTCACATTTTCAATTAGTGCAAATAATTCGATTGCATCGCTCTTACTGTAATGAAGCTGGAAATACCAGTAATGCAAAACCCTATATAAAACGAACCTATCTTAATCTATACATGTCAACAATATTGGGAAAGAGTGGAGATCATAATTGTTATTCTTTAGCAATCAATAAAAGTAATGGTATTCAAGAGTTGTATATGTTAGATGGATTAAAATCTTTAAAAGATACTACTAATATTTCAATGGAAACAATTTCGTCTCAGGCTACATGCTTGACAATCCAGTCAGAGTAAAACAGCATTCCTAAATGGAAATGATAAGTATTTGTTAATATAAATATGGTTGGTAAGTTAGAAAATAGATTTTTATTTGTAATCTTATTTATTTGTGTACACGTCTAAATTCCGAAAAATGCAATTGAAATAAAGTACATAATTTTTGTTCAAATAATTTTCAATTAAAAACAAAAATTCAATTATTTATTTTATTTTATTTCCCTTAATTTTTGAGAATAACAAAGAATGTTTGATTTGGAGTCATAAATTAAAATAGCATTTGTATAATACACCCCCAGGAACTACATATATCAGCATCAGGTTCAGGACAGAACGGTTCACGGTATGCTTGCTTCTTACATTCAATGTATTGAAGAGAAATTAACTAATACATTGAATCAAATCAAACAAAAAGAAGATTTTGACGTTTATTTTTTTTTCTTTTCCAAAATTTTAGCAAAATTTACCAATTTTCTTTTAAGGGCCTAGGTAGGTAGTAGTGGCTGCCGACAGTATGCCGACACACTTAGACCGGTGAGGTCCATTGTGCTACCACGGAGACTCCTCGCGTAGTACCCTACTCGTGGAACCAATTTGAGTTTTTAACGAAGCGATAGAGGTTTTTTATACCAGTATTTTCAAGATCACCCAGCGAGTTTAGAAAGAAGGCTCCTAAATGGGTTTTCCTTTTATGGTAGAGACCAGGGCAGGAACAGAGTAGGTGTTGGACAGTTTCATCCTCCTCCACCTCTGTACACGTTCTGCAGAAGTTGTTTGAGGGGAGTCCCAGTCTTTGGCATGTTTACCAATCAGACAATGACCCGTAATGACCGTAGGGGTAGTCCTAATGTCACACCTTTTCATAGTTAGTAGGTTAAGGGATCGCTTCAGGTTCAACATAGGCCAGATTTGCTTGACCATCTGAAGTTTGAAGCTTTTATTGCATTATTGCGAAGCAGGTGGCAAGAAGTGCACCCAGATTGATCCTTTCCTAAGGATTTCTAATATAGTGCCCTCTCTAGCAAGTAGATATGCCATGCAGTTACCCGGAATATCGATCCGCACTCCAACGACCTCATTGTAAATGGTATCCCTGTAGTACAACCCTGTATATAAACGAAAGTGTACCAGCTCATACTTTGTTTCTTCTTCGAATTGCGAACAAAATGAGGAATGATGGCTGGATAGTAAAAACTTTTACGATGAGAGGCTTTTTGTATATAGTTAAGACCGAAGGTGGGGAACCTGTTAAAATAACATCTAAGGACCAATTACTAAGAAACGAGGATAATAATAAATGCAAAGTTGTTAATTTTTAATTTTTACTGATTAGGGAATCGTCAAAATTGTCATTTATTTGCATTTTTCATATTTAACTTTTTTTAATTTTCAATTTTTTATTTTATCTTATTTAGTTTTTATATTTATTTTTAATATTCCTAACCTATTATTTCACTTCCTTGTTCAACTACAAATTTATAAGCTTAGATTTTTGATTTTAAAATTATTTTATTTAAATTGGTTATTTTTCATCCTTTTTTTTTGTCTTGTTTTTTTTATTTTTTTTTTCTATGCTGTTGGGTTTTAGCTTGAATTATTTCTCCTATTAGTGACGCTATTTAATTTTACTTATACTAATTTACATGACTATGTCATCTGATAATGGAGGTACTCCTCCTATTAGCATCTCTGGTCTTATTCCGAATATTGTACTGAAGTCTGCCTTCAGCGATATACATCTGGATCTGCTAAATGTTATACACATTAATATCAGAAGCCTGTTAAATAAGGTTGATGTGCTAAGATGCTGCGTTTTGAAATCAAATGTACATGTTATTATGGTATCGGAATCATGGTTGGACAATGATATTTCTTCAGAAATGGTAAGAATCCCTGGTTTCAAACTCTATAGGTGTGATCGATCAAGGCTCAGTGGTGGGGCAACCACTCGTGGAGGTGGTGTAGCTTTATATGTTAAGTGTGGTCTGTCTGTTAAAATTTTAACTCATTCCATTGATTCAGATGATATTGAATTTATCTTCGCTGAAGTAAAATGCCAACGCAATGTAATTCTCTTGGGTACCGTATATTTTCTACATCCTGCGGCATATAAACTAGATTCTTTCAAAAAAGCCTTAGAAAGATTAGGAAGTAACTACGAATTAATAGTCGTTTCAATATTAATCTGCTTGATGATAGCCATGCACTGAGAAATGTCTTCTATCACGTAATTAATAATTTTTCCTTAAAAGTTGTCAACGAAACTACTTCTACTCGTTTTGCTGATTCCCGATCATCTTTACTTGATTTATTCCTAATATCCTCCGAAAAGAAACAACTTGTGGAAAAATTTGGTCAGGTTTTTTTGCCAGGGTCTTCTGACCATGACCTTATATACATGGCTTATAGAATGCCTTTTGTGACACCCATGCAAGTGGTTAATTACAGAGACTACAAGAATTGTAATACTAGTAGACTTCTTCACTGTGCAACTAGATCACCATGGTCTTTAATTTACAGTATTAATAATCCCAGTAGTAAAATTGAGTACTTTAACAGTTTAGTATTGAAATTCTTTGAGGAGCATGTTCCTTTAAAGTCATTTACTCCACACAGTGACTCTATTCTATACTTTAGTTCTCAGATTCAGGAAATGACCAATGAAAGAGATGCGGCTTATGAGTTATGGAAACGTTCCGGCAATTCCGATGACAGAATCTTCTTTAAACGTCTCAGGAATCGTGTGAATCTTCGCATTAAGCAAGAGAAGAAGTTATATTTCTCACAAATACTCAGTCCTGGCTCATCCTCAAAGGCTTTTTGGTCCAATACTTCCCGACTTGGGATTACACTAAAAAATAGTATTGACTGTGGGGGTGACATTGATGTAAATGAGTTAAACAGTAAATTCTTAGTAACACCAACTGGTTCTGCAGATTTCTCATTACACGTTACTGATACGGAAGATAACTCACATTTAAATAATTTTGCGTTTCGTAATGTAACTTTAAATTAAGTCAATCTTGCTATTCTACAGGTTAAGTCCAATGCAGTTGGACCAGATTTGATTCCTCTCAGGTTTATTAAGTTGATTCTTCCTGTTATTCTGCCATATATCACACACATTTTCAATTCGATACTGACTACGTGAATCTACCCCGTTGCTTGGAAATGTGCTAAGGTAATTCCTGCTGCAAAGAAAAGCAACTCCACTATTGATGACTATAGACCTATTAGTATTCTCTCTTGTCTTTCTAAATCCTTCGAACGTATGCTTTATAAACAGATGAATGAATACATTAATACTAATAATCTTCTGTATAAGTTTCAATCTGGATTTCGTAGGCAACACAGTACGGCTTCTGCCCTATTAGAAATCACTGATAACTTTTATCGTGAAATTGATAAAAGGCATGCAGTAATTTTATTATTCTTAGATTTTACTAAAGCTTTTGATTGTGTTAATCATGAAATGTTATGCAAAAAGCTTAAACTTTTTTATAATTTTGATTTATCTGCCATTAAATTGCTGCATAGTTACTTGCTTAATAGATCTCAGTTTGTTTACCTGAATGAAGTCAAATCTAACTGCTTATCAGTTCAATGTGGGGTACCTCAAGGATCCATTTTGGGTCCATTACTTTTCAGTATGTTCATCAATGATCTTCCTCGGTGTTTATCTGAGGCTCAATGTAGGTTATATGCTGACGACGCTCAAATCTATATTAGTGGACCAGTAAATGCAATCCACAAGTATGTTGCTAAAATTAATGATGAGCTTGATGCTGTTGCCTTTTGGGCTAAAGATAATGGGTTAAAACTGAACCCGACTAAATCACAAGCCATGATTCTGTATGTCCGTAATATTGATACTACATTTTTGCCTCAAATTAAATTGAATTATTGTATTATTGAATATGTAAGTAAGGCTAAGCGTCTGGGTGTTGTATTTAATAAAACGTTTACGTGGAGTGATCACATAAATCACATCTCTGGGTGTGTTTTCTCACGCCTTCGTAAGCTTTGGAAATTTTCATATTATTTGAGGGAATGGGCAAAGACGAAACTAATCCTGTCATTAATTATGCCATTTTTTATGCGGGTATGAGTGTATGTGAGTTGTCTAGATTAAATGTTATCTTTAATGCATGTACCCGTTTTGTTACCAATCGCCGTAGATTTGATAGAATTAGTGATGTATCTAAATTGATACTTGACTGCTCATTCGCAAATTTCTTGAATTACAGATATATATACTACATGAAGAAAATAATTTCTAAAGCCACACCTATATACTTACACAATAAGTTGATATTGGAAGATCACCCAGCGGTGTGAATTTAATTGTTCCGCGTCACAATGGCAGACTTAGACACATATCGTTCTTTGTAAGAGTTGCAATATTATGGAATGCACTACCAAGTACTATTAGCTGTGAATTATCTCTTAACAAGTTTAGTGAGCTGTCTTGGGAATACTTTAAGCTAAAACCAAAGAATATCCATTAATTTCAGCATATAGAGTACACTATATTTTGGTAATAGAGCATTGGTTTGGTATATAATATATATTATTTTTTTTTTCTACGGAGGTGGCCCTAATATGTCAGAGCCGGCATGTAGGCTTTTTAGCCCTTTATGCCGTCCTCCACCCCTCAACTTAGTCGACCCTTTTGATAAAGGCCAATAGGTTTGGGGGATCTATCCTGTAGAAGTTTTCTGAGGTTATGTAGTGCGTTTCCAGCAGCCTGAGTCTCAGCCTTGAAAGAGCTAAGCACTCTCCTACAACGTATGTGGAGGTTTCTTCCTCTTCCAGACAGTGTCTACAGGTTGGGTCGTCACTTAGTGCTAGTCTACACATGTGTTTATTCATGTGGTTATGACCAGTAAGTATGCCCACCATCTTCCTACAGTCTCCTCTATTGAGAGTTAGCAGGAAGTTGGTTATTTTGGTGTTTATTCTTGGTGCATATATTTTGGAGACCCTTTGGCCTTCCATACGCTCCCAAAGAATATTTGCTTCCCTTTTCAGGGTGTTTTCTATTGATAGTTTAATATTACCAATAGATATACCAACTGCTAGTTCCGGGCCATAAATGTTTCCCGCCGATGATCTGGCTAGCTCGTCAGCCTTCTCATTTCCAGTCAGGCCACTATGACCCGGTATCCAGATCAGTTGTACCTTGTTTCGGAGCCCTATGAGGTTTAGGGCATCCGAACATTCTCCCACCAATCTAGATTTGATGATGTTACTTTCAAGAGCTTTTAAGGCAGCCTGACTGTCACTAAAGATTCTAATGACTTTGTTAGACCATCTTTGCTCTTTTATTATATTCACTGCTGCGTTTATGGCAAAGACTTCAGCCTGGAAGACTGTGCAGTTTTGCCAAGAGGGAACTGGAGTTCAAGTTCCAATATAAATAATATTATAATATAGGTTTTTTTTTTTAAATTCTTGTTTCTTTAATTGTAAGATCGTAAGTAGTAAATAGTAAGATCGTAATGTCCCATCTCAACTCTAATCTTTATACAATCACACTACTTTTGTGTATCTTTATATATTAACGGTCTTTGCTAAAACCTTAGATAATAGTTAATTTTGAAACAATGTATTATTTTATTTTTTATAGTTGAAGGAGGAAAGAATATAAGGTCTTAGCCAATGTTTTTTTTTTTGTTTTCTCTTTCTCATGTTTTTACTTACATGTTTTTAATAAGTTGCTTTGAATTGAATTTACTTTAATTGAATTAAATATTTTTATTGTTTTTCTTTTTATTTTATTTTATTTTTTTTTGTTTTTTTTTTGTGTTCTTTTTAAGCTTGTTTAATTTAGTCCAATTGAATTAATTGCTTTATTATCTGTAAATTATTTGGCTGGTTTAGTTGTAAGTTAAGTATGTATTTAAATTAATATTTTCTTTTAATAATTTTTATTTGTATACTCTTATAAAAAGTAATCGTCTTATGTAAACTAGCATTAAGAATTGAATAAATAAATAAATATTTATATCACTGTGTCCTGGCAACCATCGTAACAATAGGTTGAACCTATCCGCTAGTTCCTCCAAAGAACTGCGACAGACCAACACGGTTTTTGAGTTGGTGGTTACCGACTCCAGTGCTTTAATTGCGGCCTGTTTGTCTGTGAGTATACAGATATTTTTAACAGATAATACGCTGGATCTCAGCCAGTCTGTCGCTTCTTTAATTGCCATCACCTCCGCCTGAAACACACTACAATGTCTTGGTAGGTTGAATGATAGACTTATGTTCTGGTTTTCCGAGTAGACTTCACACCCCCCACTCTGTCATTCAATTTTGAACAATCAGTGTAGAGGTGTACGTGTTCCTTGCTTAGAACCGTGCTACTCTTCCAACTTTCCCTAGACGGAATATCGATTTGATCTCTCAAAGAAGTACCCTGTAAGAGTCAGATCTAGGTTCTCTGGAATAAATTTCTTGTATTCCATAATAGAAGAGTGGCCAATTAATTGTGGTTTCCACTGGGAATTGGCTTTTAGCCTGATTGCAGTTTTGGATGCCATTTCTTTGCCATGGATATCTACAGGTAAGAGATGGAATAGCGTATCCGAGTTTAGCATTGATAACTCTGCTTGTAAGCATATTGTTAACAAGTGCTACTAGTGCGGATTCTACTTCAAGGTTCGACAGTGTACGTGTGATTGCCTCAACGTTGGCATTGTTAAAGGCTGCTTCTATGTCCATAAACGCAACTAGAGTGTACTCTTTGTAAGCCAATGATTTTGCAATAGTACTAACTAGAGAGTGCAGGGCGCTATCCACCGACTTTCCCTTGTTGTACGCATGTTGTGACGTTGAAAGTCGATTATTATCCATATTACATCGTATATAGATATGAATCAGTCTTTCAAGAGTCTTTAGTAGAAAAGGAGACAGGCGAATTGGTCTGAAATCTTTAGAATAGGCGTGGGAACTTTTACCCGCTTTCGGTATGAATACTACTTTAACCTCAGACCAACACTTTGGAATGTGGCCTAGATCTAGAGTGCTGCAATTCAGCTGGATAGATACCATCCGGTCCTGGTGACTTGAATGGTTTGAAACTATTTATAGCCCATTGTAGTTTGGAGTTTGTTACCACTCTCTTAGATAAATCAGAGTGTTGAATACCGCTTTTATTTATCGTAGATTGTGTATTAGAGCCGCCGGGGAAATGAGTTTCTAACAGCAGCTTCAATATTTATCTCACCTTAATCCAGCCCAATGATTATCCTTTGGTTTCTGGTCTCCCCTAGGGACATGTCTTTGATCATACAAAAAACCAAGTTCAAAGCCAGTCTGAGAGTACTCAGCTCTCACACCAGTACTCATTGACCGTACTCAGCTTTCACACCAAGGCAAGGTAGATAATCAAGTGAAAGTTTAAGGGCCTAATACACGTCAATGTTTTCATCAATATTCTTGTCCATATTGATGAAATAAATTGACAATTAAAATAATACTATAAACGATCCGATTATACATCATAGGTCAAGGGCCTTGTTAGACAATGTCAAATAATCTTGTCTGCAAACTACATTTGTGGTGACTGGGTGGGAATATTTGTGTTGGCCCCGAGAGAGAATTTGCAGACAAAAAATTATGCGCCGCTCCGTGGGACGTGGAGAGGGACAGTAACGACATGCCTTTCACCAATGCCTCTATATCTTCTAGCCAAGATTTGAGAAAAACAACTATCATAAACAAGAATATTCTGAAAAATTTCAATAATTAAATACAAACACCATCAAAGATTTTGCTCAGATAAAAAAATAAACAACAACCATTTACATGCTATTTTAATTTCGTCTCAAAAATTTTACTGTATCCAATCCACCTGTTTTATTTTTAGTGTTCATTAGAACTTGATAGAAGTAAGTTGTATGTTGTATAATAAAAGAAAATTTTTTTTAAGTTGAAAGTTATGAATGAAAATGCTTTTACATATTTTGTAAATTTTACCAATTTAGATAAAAAGTATTAAATAATTTTTTAAATATAACACTATGATATTATATAACAGGTTATTGATATAATAAAATAAGATCTCTATACAAAAGACAAAATTTATATGAAAATAAGATCCCATTTTTAAAGTTGCTCTCCCAGAGGCCAGGCTAGAAGGATATAGAGGAAATTCTTCCACAATCACAAATGCATAAACAAGAGCAATACAAATTTGAAATTTTTTTTGTTATGCCCAGGAACTACAAAATTTGTTTATATCCAAAGAATATCCGCATTAACAAGAATATGCACATGTATGTATTCATTTGGTTGCACACAAATAATATGCAAATTTGCTAAAAATTGTAAGAAATAGACGATAGCTAATAAGAAATAAGAATTCATTCTTAATCAATTCGTTGTGGGGTCAACAAGTCGATTATTTGGAACACAATTAAAATTATTTTATTTGTTAATTTAAATAAAAAAAAGAAAAAAATTTTTATGAGAAAAAACAAAAAAAAACAAAAAATAATAATAAATAAAAATTAAAAATTGAAGAACAAAAAAATAGATAAATTTTATAGTGCTAAAGAATTTGTAAAAACTTTTTAACTAAATTTTAACAATTTAAAACATTTTGTTTGATCCAGAACATTGTTGACCGTTAACTTTCATAATCGGTCTATTGTGCTTTGTCATTTTCATCAATAAGAAAAAAAAAAAAATATAAATAGAGAAAAAGGAGGAAAATTTATACACTAATGAATATTTTATATAGTTAAGGGATGATCTGAAAGTAATTAAATCACTAAACCATAAAAAAAAAAAAATAAAATATTAAAGTGTTTATAAACTATCATTATATTTATTGCTTGTTTTTGTTTTCTTACATTAAACATTTTTGAAGTAAAATTCTTGGAAGCTACTTGGATAACTATAAAATAAACAATTTATGTTTATATTAGGTCTATAAGATGTTTATGTCTATAGGGTAGGCGCAGACATGCAAATATTAATTTTGAAACTGTTTGATTGCAAAAAATCTTTGCGCGCACACATAAGCAACCAAACTATTTGATTTTCTGGTATCGCGCAAACATAGCAATTAAACAGTTGCATTTTATGTAGTTTGAAAATGAATTTTATAAAGAATTAGCACGCATTTGTGCTGTTGAAATTAAAAGAAGAAAAAAATTAAGGAAAAGGACATTGCAGGTTCATCTTTTATTAATTATAAAAGGTGAAAAAAGGTACAAAAAATAAATTGCAACTGCTTTCAATTTCAAGTGTGCGCGTTTACATTTAAATACGTAATATACAAATCGATTTATCAATTGCTTCAATTAAAAGTTGCTATTACTTTGTAAAAAATTACAAACTGTTTGATTGCTTGATTAGATGCAATCAAATAGTTGCATTTGTGCGCGCTTTCATATAAACTAATGGAACACAAAGGGCAATCAAACAGTTGCGCAACTAAAAATTACATGTGTGCGCCTAGGCCACATATATAAATTAATAATGCAAATATATATATATATATTCACTTTAATATTTAGGTTTTAAAGTACATACACATTATAAGTTGAAATTCCATTTCATTACACCGTTGTATTAAATAAAAACTCTTCATAGTTCTTGTGCGACAAATACAAAATCAGCAAATTATTCCAATTCCTCAATACTAACCGTTATGTTCTCAAGTCTCAAAATGAATATAAATCAAACAAATACAATAAAAGAATAATATTTTAAAGATAGAAAATTCTTTTGTATTTGGTTCTTTTTTCAACTCCAGCATATGAAATTGAAAAAGCATTTAAACAAGTTAAACCAGTTTTATTTGTTGTTGTACCAAACAATACCATACCAACACAGTTGTACGCAAAAGCAATTTTTTTTCAATTCTTTGCAAAATCTTATATAATAAAACGTAACAATAGGACCGTTCCCGTACTTTTCGAAAAGAGAGAGAAAAAAGAAAAAGAAAAAAGAGTTAAAAAAACTCTCATCTGCAAGTAAAAGTACTGGAACGCAATTCTTGTAAAAACTTGCAGCTGTCAAACAGCTGCTGACAAGCAATCTGACATTCTGAAATTAATTTAATTATAAACAATCATTTTGAATTTCCGGAGGTGTTTTTTTTTAAAGAATTGTAATTAAATTTAAACGAAATGGCAGTGGAAGATATAAAAAATATATATTACTAAGTAGCGATTCGAATTACATTTTTATTACATTTTTATTACATTTCACCCGCAAACCACAAAAATACAGCTATATGTTTTTCTGAGCTACATTTTTTATCTGCACGTGGGTTTGCAAAACTTTCAAATGTTTGCAGTTCTTCATATAAATATTTGAAAACATTTTTGCTTACACGAAAATGTCTTACAAGTTACAAATTCCTCTTCACAATAACCTGGAACTATTTCTTCCAAATAGTTTCGAATGCAATGTCTTTTATTTTTATGTAAAAAGTTCTCCAACAGCACTTGCTTTAGAATTACATTCCTTAACTCTTCAGTTTCGCTTTCACTAAAAAAATGTAATAAAAATGTAATCCGAATCGCTACTTAGTAATATATATTTTTTATATCTTCCGCTGCCATTTCGTTTAAATTTAATTATGTACAATTCTTTAAAAAAAATACCTTCGGAAATTCAAAATGATTGTTTATAATTAAATTAATTTCAGAATGTCAGATTGCTTGTCAGCTGTTTGACAGCTGCAAGTTTTTACAAGAATTGCGTTCCAGTACTTTTACTTGCTGTGAAGTACTTTACTTGATGACAGTTTTGCTAACTCTTTTTTTGTTTATTTTTCTTTTTGTTTTTTTTTTCTCTCTTTTCTCTCATTTGCAAGTTTTTGCCAGAAAAGTACGGGAACGGTCCTAAAATTTTACTTGCAAAAACTTATTCGAGAAAATGTTGTTGAACGAAGTTGAAAACATATGTTTTCTCTCGTTTTTAGAAAAAACTGTCAGTACAGGAACGACTTTTGGTAAAAACTTGGAAAAACTTTGATAAGTTTTTACAAGATGTGCGTACGGGAACGGTCATAATACTGCTGCCAACGTGCCGTAGCAACCGTTGCTAGAATGCTACGACAAAACAAAATAAAAAAAAAATAAAAAATTTCTTCTCTGCTGCGACTGTCTATGTACCTACCATACCACATTATAAAAAAAAAAAAACAACGTAAACCAAAATGTGTTCTTCTCAGCTGCTTCAAAATCGTATCCGTACTTAGTGTGTATGGATAATGAAAAGACTTCTAATTGTGACAAGTATATATTCTAGAATTGATTTTGATATAGCTAATTATATATATAGCTCAAATGATGTTTAATATGAATAATTGTATAGTTATATATTATATATATAGATAGTTATATGTATATTATGTATATTATAGTTATCTTATATATTAATACCAAAGATAATTTACAAGTAGATGTCCGATCGCCTAATAAAATAAAAACCAGAAATTTAAAAGCTATTTTAAAGCTATTTTTGAATAGCTTTCATTTTCTCTTGAAATTTTTAATTGAGAAATGTATATTTGCATTATTTTTTTGCTATGTTTTTTATTTATTTTTACATACTCTACTCCAGCGAGTGCAAACCTTTTTTTTCGTAGTGGGTCATAACTAAAATAGTTTGAATTAAAAATGGCGGGTTATTGGATCTGAGTTATTTGAATATTTTTTTACAAATTTTAATATTTTACTGTTTAGGGGATGTTAGAATACTCTCGTCATTTAACGTGGAGCGTCATAAATACATTATGCAAAAATAACCCAAAATCTAAGTTAAATATTGTTATCATACAGTATTTGTATGAAATTCCTTGCTACTTATGATATAATAATTGTTTAATATCAAGATAGTAAGTTGTTGTCCTTAATGTCCAGCATGCAAAAATCATATTCTCTTCGAGTCGGTTCCAAGTAGATCCAAATATTTTAATAAGGAATTTCCCAAATTTTTCATACAAATAAACATATGTAGCAAAGCAAATATTTTTACATAGAAATTTCATCCATATTATTATCGGGATTATTAATATTAACCTTATTTATTTTTCTAGTAATAAAATTTTCTCATGGGTCGCACTATTACAGATTTACTATCAATGCCAACTCAATATCAATCAATACCAAAATATTTTTTTTTAAAAAGAAAAAAAAAATTTGTATGGATTAGTTGGTATTGGTTAAAATAAATTTATTTTATAATTTTATAATTTATTCTTTTTTTTCGGGCTTAATTCAAGCAAGTTACAATAAATCATACTTAAATTAAATTTATAAACTAAGAATTAAACATTCAAAAAAGAATTAATAAAAAAAAAGAAGAAAATAACAAAATTAAAAACGAAAACAAAATCTTATATTTAATAACAATCAAAAAATAAAAATGAAAAAAGCTTCAATTAAGAAGACAGGTTAAAGATTCATCAAAAAAACCAGTTACAAAAATACAGATTATTTTTTAATGATTGTTTAGTTATTTATTTATTTAAGTAGTTTAATTCAAACAAATTACAATAATTATTTTCCTTTTTCTTTTAATATAAGGTTAAAATTTAACAGAATCAAAATTTTAGAAAACAGTAAAAATTTACAAAACTACTTAATGGTTAGAGGGGTTAGTTGGAAAGGTTCTGATTACAGAGGTATAGCCGATTCTTTAACACATCTTTTGAGAGTGATAAGTCAATCACGTTTTTATATTTGTTCCCTATTATCATCATTCTTTGGATAGGCTCATTCATACCATAGTTGTTTCTATGAAATACAAGTGTGAAAATATTAGGTGATCGGAGTCGAGTGTTATTGGAAATTCGGGCAGAATTCAATATAAATAAGGATGTAATATTCTTCTTCACTACTTGGATGATGAAAAGAACATCAGCAACTTCACGCCTAGTTTTTAATATAGCTAAATGTAGCAAATTTAATCTGTGTTCATATGGAGGCAGGACAAGTGGATTGGACCAAGGAAGGTGGCGAAGTGTATATCTTATGAAGTTTTTTTGAATAGCTTCTATTCTTTTAATATGAATTTCGTAATAGGGTGACCAGACCTGACTAGCATATTCCAGTTGTGGCCTCACAAGACATGTATATAGGGATTTTAAGATATAAGGGTCGTCAAATTCTTTAGACCATCGTTTTATAAAACCTAACATTGAGTTAGCTTTACTAATAATATTGTTATAGTGGAATTTAAAAGACAGTTTTTCGTCGAAAGTGACATCTAAATCTTGATCGACCTAACTATTTCAAGAGCATGTCCATTAAGTGAATAGATATTTGAAAAGAAGTTGGTACGCCTGTGATAATTTATCACAACACATTTATTCGTATTAAGCATAAGGTTATTGCTACGGCACCATGCTAATTATCGAGATCATTTTGAAGCAAACTTGAGTCTGGAAGTGATGTGATTTTCTTAAAAATTTTCATGTCATCAGCATAAGTTTGAACTTCACTATTTTTTATTACTGATACAACGTCATTAATAGAGATTATGAATAGAAGGGGACCTAGATGGCTTCCTTGAGGAACTCCTGAATTTGCTTCGAATGATGTTGACGTAGCTTCTCTGAATCGTACAGTATACTTTCGATTAGCCAAATAAGATTCAATCCATTTCACAAATGACGGTGGAAATCCAAGTTTAATTAATTTTAAGAGAATGACGCAAAGTGGAAGAAGATCGAAGGCTTTACTAAAATCTGTATAGACGACATCAGTTTGAAAACCTTTTTCCATATTATTAATAAGCTGAGAGATACACTCAACCAGATTCGTGACTGTGGACTTGTTTTTGACAAACCAAGGACAAACAAGGTTTGGGAGTAGAAAACAAGTGCAATGATGATATAGTTGATCAAAGAGAATTAATTCGAATAATTTAGGAATAGTGGACAATTTAGCGATTGGCCGATAGTTACTAACATCATTTTTGGAATTTTTTTTATGCACTGGAGTTATATAGGATTTTTTCCAATAAAGGGAAAAAACCCCTTTAGAAAGTGATAGATTGGAAATTTTTGATAGTGGTGAAACCAAGGAATACGAGCAATTTTTCAGAATAATTTCTGGGACACCATCTGGGCCAGGGGATGTGCTATTGCCAAGTTTGTTCAAATAGCCTATAACGGTAACTTCGCTTAAGTAAAAAGTTGAGAATGTTGTCTTAGGGTAATCATCAAGATGAGAAAATTCGGGTATTTTAGCATTAAAAAGAGAACTAGAATAGGAATTTTCAAAGAAATCACGGAAAAATTGAGAAATAACCAACGGATTATTGCTACGGGAGTTTTTATATTGCATAAAACTAGGGTATTGGTCGGACTTACGTTTAGTATTAATAAATCTCCGAAAGCTTTTAGGATTAGTTAGAATATTACATGACATATTCTGTAAATAAATATTATAACTTTGTTCGACTAACAACTTGAATTGATCAAAGAGAAGCTTAAAACTATTATAATCATTTTGACTTTTGGATTTGACATATTTAGACCATGCTTTATTTTTCTTGTTTCTCAGCTGTTTAATTTCACGGGTGAACCAGGGGGGACTTGAGTTAGAGCGAACTTTTGTATATGGGACATGCAGCTTAAAACCGTTAAATAATATATTATAGAACTTACTTAGGACTAGTTCAACATCGTTATATGTAAAAATTTCGGAGAAATCACACGAACTATAGAAATTATCAAGCTGTTGAAAATTCACTCTACTAAAGTTATATTGATAACAAACTGTAGCGTTGGGAATGTTACCAGAATCCATGAAGTAAGTAATATGAATAGGAGATGATAGGATGAGAGGAGAAAATAGGATGATAAGGGTCGATATTTACTAGAGTTTCGGGACATTTACAGATTGTTGAATTATTCCAATCTGACAAAAATATTAAATCAAGTTGTCGATCTTGAAAATTACAAACCGGCGAAGATTGTTGTAGGGAATTCAAATTAAGAGAATCGATAAAAATATTTTCAATTTCACTATGAAATTTATTTGGTACAAGATATGGCTCTTCATCATGGATGAGCCATTTAATATTTGGAAGATTAAAATCACCACAAAGGATGATATCCTCAGATTGCTCAGAGTTATCATAAATATAATTAATAGCCCTACAGTGATCTTTATAGATAACAATATCACTATTAGGAGGAATATAACAATTTATAACATAAAAGCACTTAATTTTTGAAATGACTTTTATACATATAATTTCTATAGACTCAGTGTTAGGTATATTAACTTCGTTAACATTAAATGAATCCTTGATAGCGATTAAAACCCCTCCACCTTTCGGTATAATACCACTGGAATATTGGTCTAAGTCAGAGTGATATCTATCCTTTCTGAACACATTAGAGGAGGGACGAAACAACTCTAAGTCATTAATAGTATAAGTTAACCAGGTTTCAGTTAATGTATAACAATCAAAATCTAAAGCCATAGAGTTAACGTACACGAGTTTGGTTTTAGTACGCAATCCTCTGACATTTTGATAATATAACGAAAAACTAGATTTGGTTTTTACGGTGGTACAACTAGGTATAGATACTTTTTTCAATACAGGCACTGAGATTAAGTTAGTAAGACACAAATTTAATGGATTAGGGACTAAAAAACTTGCCCAGCTTTTCACTAGCCCTTGCTGAGTAATTAATTTTATAAGACGAGACATGAAAACGATAAGTTTCAAGAACATGCAGCACACACTCCTTGTTAGCACCTAACGTTTCGTGGTAAGTTATAAAAAGCTCACGAAGGGCACTATACTCAGTTGGAAAGCCTTCTTGCTGAATCAGAACCCTACTCCTAGTTCTAGTTTTCCCATTCATGCATACTGCATTAGGATGATCATGCAAGTAAGCTAAGAACAACCTAACGTTATCGTATATTCTATGATCCCTAAACCTTGAAAGAATATACCTACTATTCCCAATTGTGCAGCATTTTGAGTTAATCTGACTACAGGTGGAATTAAAGGGTTAATGAAATTAGGTGATTTCGAAACTGTCCCTTGCACATAAGTTTTTCCTTGCTGGAAATTCGGATATTTCTCGCTTGATGAAATAGAAGGAACACCGTAATGCGACGTAGTTATACTTCTCTTATCAGTGTTACGATTAGTATTGTTAAGAATAGGATTAGATTTTAAATTATTTTTACTATTACGAGTTATCCTATCATTAATAGTGTTAAAAGTATTAGAGCTGATGGTGTTATTCGACTTAATTCCTACATGAGTTTTTTTGCTATTAGTATTGTATATGTTGTTACTATAACTCGATCTATAAGAACTGTTAGAACTGTTAGACTTGGATTTCATATTTGTTTTGTTCGTTTTATGAACAATTTTATTAGTGTTATTAGTAGTATTATCAATATTAGAGGTTTTAGTTTTATAATTCTTAAGAGAATTTTGATGACTAATTTGATTGGTATTCTTCTTAATCATGTTAATGGTATCTTCCTTCCAGTTAGAGGCTGATCCCTTGATTGCTGTCCACCATTTACGGTTCTTTTTTGATATTAGAGTTTTTATTGAGTGAACTGACTCAACGCTAATTCTAAATAGGTTATATTTCGGACGCTTAATGTTTTGAGGCGTTATTTTGTTACAATTGGTAACCTTTACTGCAAAATTATTTGCCACGTATGTAGTGAGCCAGATAGAAGAGTGTTGAGTAGCAATACCGCTAACAAAGATAGATTTTTCCGGAAGAGCTAAAGTCTTATTTGCTTGTTTATTCTTGATTGATAACTTACGCTGATTTCCCATATTAGCTTTCATATTATTAAATATTTGATTTTTGTATTACCCCCTGTATTATTTTCTGAGTCGAGCCTTTGCAGACGTAACTTCCAATCTTCATTTGACCATAGAGCCCCAAGTTTTGAAATTTTTAATTTTGGATTTTGATGAATTAACTGTTACACTCCTGGTCTCTCTGACATCTGATTGTCAAGAGCGGAGATTTCTGCTTCGATATTTAAACCAGATGTACTAGGGTCGTTAAGTAGCTCATTTCGATTATGTGTGGTAATACAAGGAACTGACGGTTGGTGTATATTAAGATAGATAATGTTATCGATCTTATCTTCCATTGTGCGTAAACTGCTTCTAAGAATATCAATTTCAGCTTGTAATACTTTCATTTCAGGTACAATATTTTTAGTTGATGACTCACTTGTTCCACAATCAGTGATTAAAATGGTATCAACTACATGCTTCATTTTAGAATTGAATTTATTTTCTAATTCATTAATCATTGGTATTAGAACTTCCAGAAGTGAATTAGACTCTTGGGAACAAGAGCCTTTAAGATCAAATTTATTTTCTAATTCTTCAATCATTGGTATGATCAATTGTGATGTTTCCTTTCTTATTTCTACAAGTAAATTTTCTGTGTTTAATTTCATTTGGGAATTCCACCTTTTCAGTGCTTCACCGATGCTTGCCTGTTGTTTAATAATGTGATCCGATAATTTATTGTTTAAAACATCGAAACTATTACCCATGTGCCCAAAAGATTCAGTATATGATTCGAAATCTCTTGCATTCCGGTTCAGTAGATTTGAATTTCGGTCGTTTAATTCCTTAATGCCATCTACTAAACTCTCGTGGATTTTCGATAAAAGACTGTGAAAATCCTGGCATTCCGAACATATAAGATAATTAGACATAACTGTTAAATTATTGTCTCTTTGTGCTTTTAAACAAACTCCATGAAATTTTCCTTTACAAAAACCTTTACATGATATGATTTTCGAAGTTTTATCATAAGCAATGCAGCCTAAAATGTCACATTTAAAACTCATTTTGTTCTTAATTTATTGTAAAATATTTAATTGATGTAGATATAAGTTATTCTATTTATATAAAGTGTATATACTAATTTAATAGTCTAATTAATAAATTAATTTTATTTATAAAGAAATATTATCAATATGATAAATTTTTGTATTAATTTTTATTGTTCATGTAAATTAATTTTTTGTTCTTTTTTTTTTTTTCTTTTCTTTTTAATTATATTTCCCTTACTTTTATATTGTATTCATATATTAATATTTTGTTTTATTTTAATCAAAAAAATTATTTTTAATAATAGTATACTATTTCATGAATTATTTTTAGAATCTTATTATTGAAGTTTTTTATCTTTTTATTATGTTGATGTTTTATATTTTATTTTATTTATATGTTTGTTTATATTTATATAATTTATATTTTATTTATTTTATAATTTTGTTTTATATTATATATTAATGTATATCCACTGTTATTAATCATTAATTAATAGTTTGAGAACCACTGCTACTTGTATTAAATTTTAATTGTTTGTTGGTAAATTATTTGACATAATTAGACATTATACTAACTGTAGTTATTCAAGTAGTATACATCCACATGAGTTTAAAAAATTAGTATAAAAATTTAATGACCGTTCCCGTACGCACATCTTGTAAAAACTTATCCAAGTTTTTCCAAGTTTTTACCAGAAGTCGTTCCTGTACTGAGAGTTTTTTCTAAAAACGAGAGAAAACATATGTTCTCTCGAATAAGTTTTTGCAAGTAAAATTTTAACTTGTAAAAACTTATACTTTAAATTTTTGTTGTTGTTTTTGTTGTTGTTGTATTTTTTAGGTTATGTTTTTATTTACTTTTGTAATTTCTCATATGTGTCTGTTATGCAAAATTTTGTTTTTTAAATGAAATTTATTAAAAAAAATGAAAAATATAATTTAGTGGAGGATAAATTTCATAATTCTTTATTATTGTAATATATGTATAATTTAATTTAATAATACGGATACACTTGATAAGGATAAATCGTCAGCTAAGTCTCTATAACAGCAAGCTTCATGACCCGCAAACCATAAAAATACAGCTATATGTTTTTCTGAGCTACATTTTTTATCTGCACGTAGGTTTGCAAAACTTTCAAATGTTTGCAGTTCTTCATATAAATATTTGAAAACATTTTTGCTTACACGAAAATGTCTTACAAATTCCTCTTCACAATAACCTGGAACTATTTCTTCCAAATAGTTTCGAATGCAATGTCTTATGTTTTTATGTAAAAAGTTCTCCAACAGCACTTGCTTTAGAATTACATTCCTTAACTCTTCAGTTTCGCTTTCACTAAAAAAATGTAATAAAAATGTAATCCGAATCGCTACTTAGTAATATATATTTTTTATATCTTCCGCTGCCATTTCGTTTAAATTTAATTATGTACAATTCTTTAAAAAAAACACCTCCGGAAATTTAAAATGATTGTTTATAATTAAATTAATTTCAGAATGTCAGATTGCTTGTCAGCTGTTTGACAGATGCAAGTTTTTACAAGAATTGCGTTCCAGTACTTTTACTTGCAGATGAGAGTTTTTTTAACTCTTTTTTCTTTTTTCTTTTTTTTTCTCTCTTTTCTCTCATTTGCAAGTTTTTACCAGAAAAGTACGGGAACGGTCCTTTAATGTCAAGTAAATAATAAAAAAACAAAAAAAAAAAAAAAATAATATTGTACAGTGAAAAAATATAATAATATTTTAAGATAAAAATTCAAAAATAATTAAAATTGTTCCAAATGCAAATGTTCCATTTAAAATAAGTAAATTTACAAATAAAGTTCCCAACAAATTAATTTTAACTTGTTTTATAATATTTATATTAAATTTACGAAGTTATACTTAGATATATAAAAGAATTTCTTCAATTAATTGCATTAGCTATAATTTTAAATTTTATTATTAAATTAGATCTTATTATTTTTTATTTTGTTTAGTGTATTTCATTATCTGTGTAATTTTTATCACTTGAGCATAAATATTATATGTTGTATATATGTATGTATAAGTGAAGGCAAAACGGATCATATGTTATGTTAATTATGTATATTGAAATTTTTTTATATGTTTTGAATTTAAAGTTTAATTGGTAATCACACCTACAGCGGCTATGCAAATACTTCTTGGGCTTCATCTTTATGTAAGAATGGAGGCCCTCAAAGTTGCAAGAAGGTTGCAAACTCTAGGGAATACTAGAGGATGTAGGCACAAACATCAGAGGCTATGGAAGGACTTAGAAGAGGAGCAAAAAGAGTTCTTCATGCCAATAGATGACATCACTACATACGTATCTTTGAAGAAGAGATATGAAGTAGAAATCCCGACAAGAGAGACCTGGCGTGGTTCAGAAGAGCAGGCCAGGTCCTCAAATACCTCGGACATTTTCACTGCCGGATCCCTTACGGCTCTAGGCGCGGGAGCTGGAGTGTTCTTTGAAAAAGAGCAACTTGAACTCCAGTTTCCTCTTGGCAAACACTGCAGTGAATATAATAAAAGAGCAAAGATGGTCTAACAAAGTCATTAAAATCCTTATTAACAGTCAGGCTGCCTTAAAAGCTCTTGAAAGTAACATCATCAAATCTAGATTGGTGGGAGAATGTTCGGAAGCCCTAAACCTCATAGGGCTCCGAAACAAGGTACAACTAATCTGGATACCGGGTCATAGTGGCTTGACTGGAAATGAGAAGGCTGACGAACTAGCTAGATCATCGGCGGGAAACATTTATGGCCCGGAACCAGCAGTTGTTATATCTATTGGTAATATTAAACTATCAATAGAAAACACCCTGAAAAGGGAAGCAAATATTCTTTGGGAGCGTATGGAAGGCCAAAGGGTCTCCAAAATATATGCACCAAGAATAAACACCAAAATAACCAACTTCCTGCTAACTCTCAATAGAGGAGACTGTAGGAAGATGGTGGGCATACTTACTGGTCATAACCACATGAATAAACACATGTGTAGACTAGCACTAAGTGACGACCCAAGCTGTAGGCACTGTCTGGAAGAGGGAGAAACCTCCAAACACGTTGTAGGAGAGTGCTTAGCTCTTTCAAGGCTGAGACTCAGGCTGCTGGAAACGCACTACATAACCTCAGAAAAATTTTGCAGGATAAATCCCCCAAACCTATTGGCCTTTATCAAAAGGGTCGACTAAGTTGAGGGGTGGAGAACGGCATAAAGGGCTAAAAAGCCTACATGCCGGCTCTGACATATTAGGGCCACCTCCGTAGAGGGGAAAAAAAATTGGTAATGGTTTATTGTTTTGTTTATTAATGATCCATTGGTATTATTTGCATTTAGATTTATAAATTATAAAATATTTAAAATTTATACCCTCGGTGGCGCAGTGGTTATAACAGGATCCATGACCGAGGGTACCCCGGTTCGAACCTGGTTGGTGGCGATTTATAAAAAAAAAAAAAAATCCATCATTAAATTTGTTAATTGAAAATTCGAGATTAATCGAATGAAAATCATTAATTGAGATCGAACCGGTAATAAGGTAGCGCCACGTTGTTTCTAGGCAGCGGTAGATGGTTACTCCATCTCCTAGGACCGGTTACTGTAGGCCAATCACCTGCATAATCGGTATATCAATGGATTCGAAATAATAGAAGAAGAAGCCACGGATACACGAATGACTACTTGATAACGACCTTTGGCACTCAAAAAAAAAAAAGGACCCGAATTGCACAATGGAATGTAAGAACACTTAGAGAAGCTTCAAGACTCTCGCAATTGGAAGCTCAAATGGCTACTTACAACATAGACATCCTAGGTATAAGTGAAATGCGATGGAACAACACCGGAGAAATCAACACGGAGAATGGAAACATGGTAATTTACAGTGGAAGGGAAACAGGGGGTGAAAGTGGAGGCGTAATACTAATATCAAAGAAATTGAGACAAACATTGGTTTCTTGGAAGGTAGTCTCGGATAGAATTGTTATAGGGCGATTTCGAAATATGACAAGACATGTAACAATAATTCAATGCTATGCACCAACAGATGTCGCTGAAGACCATACGAACAAATAGAAACAACGCTAGCACTCATAAATAGGGGAGATATCATAATATTAATGGGTGACTGGAATGCGAAAATAGGATCTAACAACAATGGACTTGAGGAGATAATGGGCAAACACGGGTTAGGGAGAGAAAGAAACAACAACGGGGAAAGATTGATAGAGTTGTGTCAGATTTTCGACCTAGCAATCGGAGGAAGTCTATTCCCACACAAAGATATCCACAAATACACATGGACAACACCAAACTTGAGATCCCCTCAAGAAATCAAATAGATCACATATGCATCAGCAAGAAATGGAAACAATCAATGTTAGATGTGAGAAATAGAAGGGGAGCAGATATACAGAGCGATCATGAATTACTAACTGGGGACTTCAGAATGAAACTAAGCCAACAAGGAAGAGGCAGAAGAAATAGAAAGAAGAAAATAAATATAAACAACTTAAAAAATCCGCAAGTAAGAGCTGACATAGTTACGGCGTTACGAGAAAATATTAGAAATAATAGAGAATACACTTGGGAAGAGATTCTGGAAATTTACAACCAAACTAGCGAACAAAATCTTGGAATTTCACAACCACAAAGAAAAATCTGGATAACCGATAACACATGGGCCTTGATTAAAAGAAGAGGTGAAATGAAGAAAATGATAAACAACAGGATGGCATCAAGAAGAGAATATGAAGAAATAGCGAAAACAGTAAAAAGAGCAGCAAGAAGAGATAAAAGGAAATTTCTACAAAATTTAGCCGGAGAAGCAGAAAAGGCAGCACAGCAACATAATCTGAGAGAATTGCATCGCATAATCAAGAACTTAACAAACCAGTCGGAACAACAAAACAAACCAATTAAAGATCAAAATGGTGAGCTCATCACAAACTTAGAGGATCAATTAAAGAGATGGAGAGAACATTTCCAAGAACTGAGTAACGAAGAAAGTACAAATAATGAAGCAGACATAAGAAACAGAGACAATGCAAATATCTACCCAACTGAGGGACTGCCAATATCTACTCAAGCTCCAAATATAGAAGAGATCAAAGCTACAATCAATATCCTGAAGCACAACAAAGCAACAGGTGAAGATAGAATTCCAGCAGAAATAGCCAAACTGGACCCTGACTTATTCGCAAAAACAATTGAACCCCACATCAGGAAAGCATGGATAGAGGAGAATATACCACCATCATGGAAGAAAGGAATGATTGTCAAGATACCTAAGAAAGGAGACTTGGCAAATTGCAGCAACTGGAGAGGAATCACGGTTCTAAATACTATTCATAAGATAATAGCAATTATTATAAAGAAAAGATTAGAAGAAGTACTAGAACCAATACTACGGAAAGAGCAGGCAGGTTTCAGACCAAACCGAAGCTGTGTTGACCAGGCAAATACTTTACGGGTCATAGTTGAACAATCAGTAGAATGGAATGCTCCACTATATCACTATTCATAGATTTTAAGAAAGCATTCGACACAAGTCAAGAGATGCGCAATATGGAGAACACTTACAAAGAAGGGAGTTCCTGAAAAAATCATCAACATCATCAAAGCGATGTATAAAGATGCAGAAACAACAGTTCAACACAGAGGTTAGATCAGTGATCCATTCTACACCAATATAGGAGTTAGAAAAGGATGTCCACTATCTCCACTTCTCTTCAACACAATACTAGACGACATTCTAAGAGAAGTTTGCACTGGAATAAACGGAATAGAATGGGATCTCTTCGGAAACTTAGAAGACTTAGATTACGCAGATGATGTATGCCTCATATCAAGAAATCAAAGGGACCTACAGAACAAAGTCAACAGATTACAGGAAGAAGCAAAGAAATCGAAAATGGAATTAAATATCGAGAAAACCAAGGCAATGAGGACAAACAACAGTTTTAGTGAGCCAATAACAGTGAGTGGACAACAGATAGAATACGTAGAAGAATTCAACTACCTGGGGAGCATTATAACATCAAGAGGAGGTGCAACAGAAGATGTCAACAGCCGTATAAATAAGGCAAGAAGAACATTTGGGAGCCTAATGAAGATACGGCGGAGCAACAAATATCGAGAACAACAAAGCTAACAATATTCAGAGCATGTGTTAAGTCAACATTAATATATGGCAGTGAAACATGGCTCACTTCGGTCAGAATCAAACAGAAGCTACAAGTATTCATCAACAAGTGTTTGAGAATTATATGCAGAATATTCTGGCCGGCAAGAATTAGCAACGAGGATTTATGGATGATAACTGGAGAAGAACCTATCAACAGACAGATAAATAGGAAAAAATGGAAATGGATGGTCATACACTAAGGAAATCAGAAAGTGATATAGCAAGAAGAGCTCTAGAGTGAAATCCACAAGGACAAAGGAGACCCGGCAGACCATACAACACATGGAGACGCACAGTCGATCAAGAATTAACAGTCAACAATTATACCTGGGACGATATTAAGGAAGTAGTACTCAACAGAGAGGAATGGAGGTTCACTATCGAAGCCCTATCCTACCACGCGGAGTAATAGGAGGACAAAAAAAAAAAAAAAAAAAAAAAAGATTTATAAATTATTTGTAATACAAAAATAATATTAAGTAAGTATTCGATACTTGTCAATTATCCACTGTTATAGTGTTAAAATAACAATTAAAAATTAACTTGTATTATTAGTGATCACTCATATATACTTATGTTAATGCACCTATGTATCGACCAGTACATATAACAATCATAGATATTAAGAAAAAGAAAAAAAGAGTCTTTACTTAAAAAAAATAACTTGAAAGTTTTGCAAAATTATATTAGAATTTAGTAACAGTTTATTGCATTTTATTGAAAAAAATTTTTTTTATCAAATTATTACAATAACTTTTAACATAAATAGTTCCGAAAACCAGCTGAAAACAAATTAACTTTAGGCACGCGCAAATTAATCAACCGTACCGTCCGACAGGTATAGAAAGAATAAAAAAAATCTTTTAGATGACGATAAACAATTTCCAACCAACACATATTTTTTTTGCATGATTAGCAAATTCTGATGGTAAAATAAATATTATATGAAAAGAATCTAGTAAAAATTTTGAACCGGAAGATATAGTAGCAGTTTTTTTATTAAAAATGCTACAAGATACTTTGCCGGATTTATAATGAAGAAACTTTTAAAAGATTGAGTAATAAGTAACTGTAGTAACTGTGCTAAAAATTTACTTAACATTGAATTGGCATCAATGTCAAATGAAAGTAAATACTTAATATATTTTAAAAATTTTAAAACTGATTCTGATTTTGGGTCACTTCGAGCTTTTTTAAACGAATATTTTGAAGTCTGCAAACGTTTTGTCTATATTTTTAATCTAATTATGAAAACTCGAAGTCATGTGGAAGGGATACTTTTAAAAATACAGTCTGCTTGCATTAGCGATTCACCAAATTGGTTTGAAGAAACAAATGATTGCTTTAGTCATAGAATTAAAATATTACAATATTTTCTATTAGTTTCAATGAGACGAAATTGTTTGTGGATTTTTGAAAAAAATTATGTAAAAAATTTTTTTACTGGTTGCTAATTTTGAAGGAATAAAGTATAACTGATTTTGTAAATATATTTTTCTTTTCTCTCCTAGGCCATCTGAGTCTGTTCCCCTTAACTTTTACAGCGATGATGCGTACTTTAGCTGAATCTCGAAAATAATTATTTTTTACCTCGCAGCATTCTAATTTCGTTTTTCATAAATTTGTTTGTTTGGAAACATTCTTCTCCATCGATAAGTACAGGCCGAACAACATTCTTGTACACGACATTTTAACTGAAAATCTCCTATTGCAATTTTGCTGCCCGTTCTTATTCTGTTTTCAATATCTTCATAAATTTCCCCGTGTTTGCCAATTCTAAATATTTAAAATTTCCTTCATCCATAGAAAGAGGGTACTTATCCATATAAATAGTGTTATTTGGTTCATAAAGATTCGCCTCAAATGGAGGATACATATATTTTCTTTTTCTTCAACTTATTCTCAATCCATTTCCCTCCAAGACCTCTTTCCATTTCGTCAATTTTTAATAAAAAAAAAGTGGGTTAAAGTCCCTCGCTATCAATATAGTGTACAAATTTTGTGTCATGGGCGTCTTTCGAGATTGCCATCATTCCTTCGTAAAACAAAATAATAAAAAAAAAACAAAAAAAAACCTTTCCATATCCAATAGATAATGTATAAATTATTAGATAGTTGTTGAAGAAATAAGTAAATAAATAAATAAAGAATTACAAGATTATGCCCACTGGAAACTAAAAAAACTAAATTTATTTATTAACAAAAAGCAAAAAAAAACCACAACATTTCTACCAAATTTTTATTTTACTCTAAACTACTTTTTAGAATAATTCAACTTCATTCAACCATACCTATATTGTTCCTTTTCAAATTTTTATTTTTTTGTGTTTTTTTTTCGTTTACATCTCATTGAGTTGAGTAATTGAGTTACGACGATGAAGATGTGTGTTTTGTCGCTGTTATTTCTAGGCATATTTTTTATTAAAAATATAATAGGGTAGACTGCCAAAGATCGTTTAATACAAATGGGCATCATATTTGAAATGGTTGATTGCAGTTGTAGATTTATGAAAAATTTTCTGTTTTGGTTTATTTCTTTATTTGTTTTTTTTTCCTTTGAGTTAAATTAAATTTAAGTATACGGCTCTTTAAATTTACTTTTGGTTTTGTTTTGGTATAGGTAAATCACTTTTTTTCGTTTTTTTAGCTTGAAATAGTTCAGAACGTTTTTGTTTAAAAATTGTATAAGATATTATTTTTATTTATACTGCAGTAGCGATACGTAAAATAATATGTAAAAATTTTAGTTTACATTTTATTTCAGCTATAGACTCGAAATTTACGCGATTAATAATGGGAATGGTAAAAGATGTTCTAAAAAAACAAATTTTGTTCCGTTATTTTAATTTAAATGAATAAAACACGAAAATAGTTTTGAAATGTAGTACTCAAATTAAATAAAAGAGTTTATTTTCTGAGTCTATTTTCTGTCAACATATTTTGACTATTCCAAAATGCGATGTACACGTAATGTAAACTTAACATTTAAAATTCCAACTTTGAACAGTGTACAAAAAAATTACTTAATTAGGTTAATTGCAAATGTTTTTAATTGCCATTATTTAATCATAAATAATAAATAGACTTTTTGAAATTCGGAATTTTATTTATTTAAGTTTTATATCGTAACTATACAGTATTTTTGAAATAGTTTTGAGTTTATTACTTTTAATTGTTATTTTTAACTATGTGATGAAAAATGGATGTAATTAGTTTCAAGTAGTGACTATTTGTGGAAGAAAACTGTTGATAAATATAGAAATAGTAAATTTTGAAGACAAAATTTTAGAAGAAATAGCAATAGAATTATAGGGTGCCAATGTACATACTTGTAATACATTGGTTTAAAAAACATATTGAATAAAAATATTTTTAACAAAGCAGTGCAAAATTATAATCAAAATTATTTTTTTCTAAGTATCAATTTATTTATCGTATTCAAATACTGGTGTATATAAGAAATTATTAAGCCTTTATTTACATTCAGCACATACATTATTTTGTAATTTCGGATTCCCTTGTATTTAAAACTGAACAATAAACTTTTTCAAATTATTTTAAAATTCTTTTTTCTCTTATTTTTATTATCTATTATTTTTATTTACCAAAATTTCGCTCAGTTCATCATAAAAATGCAATAATTGCGTATGTTAGAGGAGCTAATTCTAATGCAATGCAAAAAGAAAAACAAAAATTGAAATAAACAATAGGAGTGAAGAGATACAAAGAACCAAAGTCTGCAAGGATAAAATCGTAAAATAACATGAAATTATTTTTTTTTTCTTTATTATTTTACTCGCTCTTCAAAATTTTAGAAATATGTATAATTGTGTGTATATATTTCTGTACCAAATTAATGGGTAAAGCTTTTTAAAAACTAATTTAATTTGAAGAAGAGAAAATTTCAAAGTTCTGTCACTGCTACTCAATCAGCTGTGATTAGACACCCATCAGCTGCGATTAGACACCAATTTTTGAATGAAAACTTCCCATTGCTTCGGAAATCTACTTGTATATTATCTTTGTTAATACGCTTAAACGTCTGTTAAAATTTTCACAAAGCTTTTACAACACAAAGCTTTTTTCAAATTAGAAACAAAACAAAACGATAAAACCAAATAAAACCAAAAACCAATAAAAATTAACCTAAAAACAATTCACCTCAATAGCAGCAATAGCATTGATTGATTATATCTGATCATATGAATTAATTTAAAAAACAAAGTAGCAAAGACAAAAACCGAATTATCAGAATATGATTATTTTATAAAAATAGCTTTGTTAAAATATTACGATATTACAGCAAAAAAAACTTGCAGGTAAAACAAATAGTAAATTTAGAAAATATATTTTTTACCTCACCATGTTCACAAATTCCAATAATTGGAATTTATTTATTTTATTAAAAAAAAATTCAAAAGTATAAATTCAAATGCGCAGTAGCATTGAGTAAATATAATATTGTACATCGAGAATCATAAACCGAATTTTACGATTTGCTACGAACAAGAAAAACAAAATATGTTATGACATTATTATCAAGTTCTAATTCAATACACGGCAAATTTAGTACACATAAAAATTAACTTTAAAAAGAAAAATCACAGACTACCCTGACCTACATCAGAGTTCTTAGCGGTATCGAAATGAAAAAATGAAATAATTTTTATGGTTCTGTTTATAAATCTTTGGTAAAATTTATTTTTCAAAACAATAAAAACTGAAGAATAAGAGAAAAAGCATTCGTTAAGTCATAAGCATACGAGAAAAAGCGAACAAATCATAAGCAATTTTGACAGCAATATAAATAAATAAAAAAATGTTTGTAAGTAAAATGGAATATGGCGTTTTTTTTTTTCTTTTAACTAAGAACTTTATTCAAATCTCAAAATAATAAAATAAAAACATTTAAGAACTTTATTCAAAACTCAAAATAAAAAAAGAAAAACATTTATTTATAGAATTTAAATTTTTATTTCACTTCTTTTAAATTTTGGTTTTGACGTTTTGGTATGAATACACCTAACCATTATAGTTAAGATTATGATTGGTTATGATTTTGTTAAAAAAATAAATCGAACCATTTAAATAAAAAAAAATAAATCGAAGCATTTAACGAAGTATTATATGACATCATATGACTATTAAAGTTAGGGCTATGATGATAATAAAAAAAAACACAAAACACGTATCTATTTTAATGTGTTCTTAATGTCGGTGTGGTATGTATTTAGTTTAAATGCATTTAATTTCATATCTATACTGCCAGCGACATCTCTGTTCGCCACATTTTGTTCAAATGTACGTCTCTATTAATATTCTGTGTTAAAGAGCGTTTAGACATCAGATTTTGTTTCATGAAAGTTTTGTTTTACTTATTTTTATTACATTTACAAATTTTATTTCAAAAGTTTTAATTACATATCTCAAAGATAAACATATATAGTTGCAAAGTACAATATATTTCTTCACGTAAAATCCACTTTCTAAACTTGCAAAATACGAAGATACATGTGCATGACGAGCACTAATAATAAATACTTATAAACAAATATAAATATTCAGTGTAATTTCAGAACATTTATAAAATATAAATATTTAAATAATAAATCAATTATTCTAAGTATTTCTATTGATAAATAATAATAATATTTAATACGAATTTTTTGTATTTTTTAATGTATATCTTTCAATATATTGGCATAACACAATTAGAAGTTTATAAATACCTTTTCTCGCAAAATTCACTTTTTCAACTTGCGAAATACGAAAATGCGTTTCGAGCACTACTATTTAAAAAAAAAATTTATGATATTCTATAACAATGTCGGATGTCAAACTTTAATGAACATCATTTATACGTTATATACACAATTCAAAAATGTCTAAACGCTGCCTTATATAAAAGTTTTCTTCAAAATTATTAGCGGTCAAAATTTTCAATTTGATTCTATGAAAAACAAATAAAATTATTATTTATTATATTATACATATTAAGTGTTCCGGCCTCAAGCTGCGCAGCATCAATCCGTCCTAAAAAGTCCTAAAAAAGACAAAAAGAAAACAACATAAGAAAACAATAAAATTTCAATGAATATTTACCTGTAAACCATCCACATCCAGAACAGCCGGTCATCAGTTGGATAATTAAATCTGCAAAAGAAACAACATAATTATTAATCAGAAATAATTATAAACAATATTATTGTACAATAATATCGTAATTTTATATTTAATATTTTACTTACATATTTTGTGTACCCATCGTTGTTTACCTTCATCAGTGTAATTAGCAACGATTAAATTTCACTCGAATCTCACTTTTTTGAGCGAAAATATTACTGAGTCTATTCCATAGATATATAAAATATAGATTGGCAGTTTGAATAAAAATTTTCAGCCACTTTTGGTCAGCTGTTTTTGAAAAATCTGAGTTCAAATAATTTAGTTTCTACTGCAAATAATTCCCTTGAAAATGGAAACTTCGCACCAATGTAATATGATAAGTTTTATAGTAAAAGAAATATAAAATTACAAAAATTTTAATAATTGGATTATTTTTAACGTAAAATCTCAATTCATCTAAAATAATTATTTTTAAATTTTCTTTTAAAAACATGTATATGTGTATATTCATACAAAATTCACAATAATAACAAATCAAAAAGTAAGGTTAAAAAAAGATGTTTTGATACACGTATATGTATATTTATGTTCTTGACAAGAATTATATAAACAAAATTAATTAAATTGATACATGGGCTAATACAGTTGGATGTTAAACTAAATAAAATGACCAAGAGTGGGAAAAAATTCTTTTACTTTATCGTATACATTATATATTATTTTATAAAACTAAATTCACATAGATTCTATTATTTAAACATTTCCGTGAAATTTTATGTTTTTTTTTTTTTATAAATTTTATTTTTTCCCACTATTTTTACATTCTTACACTAGTCTAGTCTACAAAAATTTACAAAAACAGCTACTTATTTCTAATTTTATTAACATCTAAACAATTGTACCGTTTTTATGTTAGTTTTACGCAAAATTTTATGATTTTTTTTATACTATGTACAACTTTACAAAGTTTTTTAGTCTTTGAATTATATTATTGGAAAAGTAGGAGGTAAGAACCAATATTTATATTTATTAGAAACCTAGCCTAACTTAGTATATCTTAATCTAACTAAAACTGCTTAACCTAATTAAAAAAATAATGTATGTTATACTATGTGCTAATTATAATTAGAGTTTTCCAACCACCAATAGTTTGCTTTAATTAATTTGTCCTTATCTGGTATGGACATTTCAAATTTTAAATTCTCTCCGTTAATATTGCCCGGGTTATAATCAATAGCTTTACATGTAGCCCGTCTATTATAATGGTATAATAGAGGGACATGATTACGGTTTTGAATATAACCGTTTTTATCCAAATAGATAAAATGCTCTGGAGCTATGAAGCCCGTGAGCAAGGTCTTTTTGATGTACTCCTCATTGTGGAAGAATATATGCGATATTAAAACCATTTTCCGGAGTGTTTTGTGCTTTATCATAATGTCTTCGAATTAATTTTATAACAAAATTATCGATTCTAATTATGTTTACTTCCTTGTACAAGTATTTATTAGAGTAGTAATGCTTGTATTCGGAATTGGGCTTTCTATATATATTAGTACAAACTCTTATGCACTTTCTTTCAAATTTTCGGAGAGTTTCCATTAAGCTCGCACTGATGTTGTACCATATTGGTGCACCATATACAAGCGTTGGTCTTATTAATGTTTGGTAACATATAATTTTAACTCTTGTACTAATAGTTTTGTTGTAAAAAAGTTTTTTTGAAGCCATGAAAGCTTTGTTACCTTTTAATATACTATATTTGACTTGCTCAATATAATTTAAGTTACGATGAAATTGCACTCCTAGGTATTTAACTACTTTTTTATTAGTTAAGATAACATTTGCTGCGGATTTTATTTCAAATTCTTTCCAGTGTTTTTTGATATCTACACTAGTTTTATCAACCGTGTTACGAAACAAAATTGTCTCGCATTTGTTGATGTTGATTTTCAGCAGCCAAACTTTGCAGTAGCGCCGAGTAATATTAAACATTTTTTGTACTTTGCCTTTGATGTAATCTACTGAACTATCGGCAGAATAGAATATGATGTCATCGGCAAAGGCCAATGCATAATTATTTCCTCTAACCCGGTCTAGTGAGGACAATAATTCTAAAAAATATATTGAAAACAGTATTGGTGCATTAACTGTACCTTGTAACAGGCCATTATCTATCGTGAAAATTTTTTTATGATTATTATTTGGGTTTTTTATAAAAAATTAATTTTTGTAAATCATATCAATTATAATTGCTACAAGGTAATTTGGGACTTTAAACTTTAAAAGTTTATATATTAGCCCATCTAACCAAACCGTGTTAAAAGCTTTTTCCAAATCTATCAAGCAAGCTCCCACCCCAAACTTTTTGTTAATAAACCAACAAATATCTGAGGTCAACTTTGTAATGGCGTGAATCGCTCCATGGTTGTACCTGAAGCCGAATTGGTTTTCAGGTATAATTTGTTTCGTTAGTGTAAATTTAGTTAATTTGTCGTTGATAAGTGTTTCAAATACTTTGCTTATGTTTGGCATTAAGCTAATGGGTCTGTAGTTACTTACGTTATTTGGGTCTTTACCGGGTTTTTTTAGCAATACTATTTTCGATGTTTTCCATATTTTCGGAAAATACTAGTTGTTAATTGCATTATTAAAAAGTATAACATATTTGGAAATTATAAGTGGACTTAGGTTCTTTAGTACTATATTTGGTATGTTATCGTCACCCGAAGAAATTTTATTTTTTAAATTTTTGAATTTTAACACAAGCTCAGCCTGGTTTGTGAATATGCTATTTACAGTGTTTTGGTTTGAGGACTTGTTTAAATTAGAAAAATTGCAGATTATAATATTGCTGGCTCTCAAATATTCGGTGTAGCTTTTAAATTGCTGTAAATGTTTGAATTATTTGAATCAATACAAATAAAATGATCGAAAATGTAATTATTAACAATTTGATAATTGAATTCTTTTTTGATGCCTATGGCAACACCTCCGCCTTCAATATCTGTTTTCCGGTCTCTTCTTATTAAATTATAGTTATCAATAGACATGTGATGGTTTGTTTTCAGTTTTGTTTCACACATGCAGATTATATCTGGTTTATAATTTTCTAGAAAGTGCATAAGAGAAATTTGTTTATTGTGTGAGATGAGCGAATTAACGTTAATTGATATTAATGTATAATTGTAGTTATTATTACACATTGTTGATTGGAAAACTCATAAAATCAAAGAGAATATTTATTCTCTCTGTATTGGAGTTAATATTTTTTTCAATATTCGTAAATTTTTTTTGTATTTCTGTAATGCAATTTTTAATTTCTAATAATATGTTAGTGTTGCTAATATTACTAATATTACTACTAATGTTATTGTAATTATTATTATTACTCATACTTGCGTTTTCATTATTATTTGCTAAATTTGATCTCACCACATTGGCAAAAGACATACTCGGTTGAGTTCTATTAAACATCATGTGTTTAGTTTCAATTTTGCCTTTTAGTAGTTCTTTTACTTCTTCGGGTCTATTTATCCTGAGCTGATATTCTGTACAGTTTTTGTAAGAAGCCGGATGACCATATTTCTTACATAATATGCAAAAAAGTTTTTCTCTAGGATCCTTAGGTTGGATCTGACAGTCTCCACGAAGATGTGAATCTCCGCATTTTACGCATCTATAGTCCATTTTACAATTTGCGGCTGAGTGACCAAAGCGTTGACATCTTATACATTGGAGGATACCTGCCTTGGTAAGACGCTCCCATCGAATTATTTGGTGATCCAATTTATTAATTTTTAAAATATCTTTTATTGTACTTATAGGTGCTGCTTGTACAATAAAAAATGGCAGTTTTTTATTTTCTTTGACTGAATGTCTAGTTGCTAAACGAGTTACTTTTTCAAATTTCAAATCTTCATTTTCTTGTACTAAGGCGTCAAGTACTTCTTCACATGTGTGTGAACTGCTAAGACCTTTCAGTAACAGAGTAACTCTTTTGTCATCTTTTGGTGTAAATGTGAAGTAATTGATATCTGATTTCTCAGTAGTTCACATGATTTTTTGAAATCTTCAATATTGTAGGTATACAGAATATTACTACCCTCCTTTACTTCTTTAATCAGAAAATCTTTTATTCCAGTGTTATTTTTTATTAGTCTTTTTAGATAACTAACATCTGTACTTCCGAAGTTAATAGGTGGCATTTTAGTTACCTTTTGTGCTATTTTAATCGGTATGTCGGTATTGTTGTCATGATTGTCTTTTATCATTTTTTTTTTCTCATTCAATTCTTTTTTTTTTAGATTGGGGATTCTAGACATTTCCTCAATTGTTGTTTCAGGGAACGCAGCCTGGTTTAACAATGTCTGTGATATCAGTAACTGGATCAATGATATTTTCATCATCTCCTGCTATGTCCTCTAGGTCTGCCAGGGAGTCATAATAATTATTTGAAACACGTGCAGTGTTGCTGCCACTTACTAGCATGTTTCTTAGTTTGAGGTTATCCTCTTTTAACTTATTAATTGCTTCTTGTGAGCTCAAGGATTTTATTTTTATTTTCATTAGCCATGTTGGCGTTACTTTTTTTTTACTTTTATTGGCTAACTTTTTATTTTTTAACACATCACATAACTTAAAGTTTACATTGTCTCTTAAGTTCAAATTAATTGTATAGTCATATTTTGTTTGCTGAGATTGCATAATTGCAATCCCTTTAAAAGTTTTTATTTGTTCACTAATAATTTATTTTTTGCCTTCTTTTAATTTAGAACAAAAAAAAAAGAAAAACAAAAACAAAAAACACAAAAATTATATTAACTGAAATTTTCTTTTCACTGAGTTTGATTTTCATCGCCGACCGTCTTCATCAAAAGTCTAAAGGACTCTCGTGAAATTTTATGTCTACATATATATTGATAATATTAAAACAAATTAGATGATATGTATACAAATTTATATTATTTATAAGTATTATTATTATTTTTTTTTTTTTTTTTTCTCCTATTACTCCGCGTGGTAGCATAGGGCTTCGATAGTGAACCTCCATTCCTCTCTGTTGAGTACTACTTCCTTAATATCGTCCCAGGTATAATTGTTGACTGTTAATTCTTGATCGATTGTGCGTCTCCATGTGTTGTATGGTCTGCCGGGTCTCCTTTGTCCTTGTGGATTCCACTCTAGAGCTCTATAATAATACTCATAGAGTATTATTATTATTATTTAATAATCAATGGATATCTAATCACTTGTATTATATGTATATATGTATATAATATTTCTCATTCCCATCAAATTTAAAGTTTTCCCCTCTATTTTTCTTTGAAAACGTTTTCCAATGCTCTAAAATTGCAATTAATAAAATGAAATAAAATGATTTTCAAATTATCGTATTAGCGTAAATAATATATTTAAAACAGAAAAACTATAAAAAATTAATAGTTAGTAAATTTGTGTAGATAAAAATGTTAAAAAACAAAACTAATTTTAAATTCAATAAGAAAAAATTGAAAAGAATCTATTCTACAAAACCATGAAAATATTAAGAAATGGCTCTTAAATTCATAAAATCAAATCAGCTGAGTTGGAATATTGAAAAACATATGCTCATTTTTGGCTGAATCTGACATTTAATAATTAATATGATAATGTATTAGAGAGAAAGAGAAAGCACTACCAAGCTGGCAATCTATATTTTATATATCTATGGTTTATTCTGTTAAGTAACTTTTATTTTGTATATCATTACTCAACTATGTATTATATAATATTACAACCGTATGTTAAGGACAATGAACTCTAATATACTATGTAACTTGAAAATTTATGAAGGTTAAAAGAAAAACGTAAAACATAAAATAAAAAGGACAAATATCGATCACTTTGGAACAAATCATCAAGGAGAACAGTTTGGAGACAAAAGCAATTATTTTACATAAGTTATCAGTGAAAACCAATAAAATTAAAGAGATAAATAAATTAGTTTAAATAAAATATTATATTTAAATTTAACAGTCTATACGAACTATAAGGAATTATTGTATATAAGTGTACAATAATCTATAAGATTATTTATGAAGCAAAATAAGAACATTGTACTAGTTTGAATAAAAAATAATAAACAATTATAATTAATGAATAAATTAATAAACTTTTGAATATATAATAAATAAAGTGTATTTCTAAATAAAGTTTGTGTATCTTTTGAAGTTAAGACAATTTTTAAAACTATCAGTAAATTAAAAAGGAAATTAATTTCCCATGAAACATTTTGGTCCTTCGAGCCGGATAATCACATTGCCGGATAATCACAGAGCATCATAGCGAGTTTGCAAGTAAGGTATTAATAATTAAGATATAATAAATTAAATTAACTAAACTAAATCAAATAAATAAATCAAGTTAATTTTAAACTACATTAAATAATTATAAGTTGAATAAATTTCTTTTAATATAAAAAAAGGAACAATTAGTAGATTTTAGGATTGTTGAGTTAACAACTAAAATAAATTAATAAATAAATTTTAAATCATCTCTTAACAATACAAAAAATAAAGACAATAAATTAGTATATTCTAGGATTGTTATAATAAATACAAATAAAAAATGGGAAATTTAATCGAACAGCAATATTATAAAAAAGAAACTATGGAAGCCTTCATGAAAAATTACAAGAAAGATGGGCAGGCGAGACGTACCAAGGCATATTATCTTAAACGATTGGAACTATTAGAGGATCATTGGAAACCATTCTCTGCCAATCACGACAAATTACGAAAAGAAAAGCAACCCAAGGCAAAGAGGAAGTTTCACATGCTTATTTTGAGGACGACGTGTATTCTGAAGTATTAGAGTTCTTTTCGATTCGTATGAAATGATAGGAGGAAGATGTCAACGAGAGTACCCAAGTACACCGGTACCAGAAGAAAAAAACAACACGACAATCAACACCACAATCGTAGAACGAGATGGAATAAATTTGCCGAAGATCACGCTAGAAAAATTCGATGGCGACTACAACAAGTGGCCAACTTTCCATGACTTATTTAATACATTGGTTAATAACAGTCAGAGACTGGCACCGGTTCAGAAACTGCAGTATTTGAAAATGCAAGTAATAGGAACCTGAACATCTATTGCGACAGTTCAATGTTACAGACAACAATTACGAGGCAGCCTGGAAGCTTTTAATCGACAAGTACAATAACAAAAGAATTCTGGTTCATGCCCAAATAAAGAAACTACTGTCACAAGGAAGTCGGATAAGCGAGTCTACAACAGGAGTGAAGTCATTATTGGATGGAAACAATGAATGTTTGCAAGCTTTGAATTTGGAAAATTTGGAAGTAGACGTAACAGCTTGGGATCCATTGTTCGTATACATGATCGGTCAGAAACTGCCAGAAGAAACACACCAACTCTGGGAACAAGCTATGTGTAAAAGATACCAATCTACCAACGTGGAAGGCACTAGCTGAGTTTCTAGAGCATCAATTTTGAACACTGGAAGCAATCGACATCAAAAGACAACCTAATCGATATGACCGTAGTACTCACAACAAAAGTAGAACAAACACATACCACACATTCACAAAAACATCCTGCCTAAAGTGTCAAGGATCACACACCTTACGCAACTGTCCTAGCTTTTTAAAATTAAATGCAAAAAAACGGTTAGAGTTCATTAAAGGGAACCGATTATGTCTCAACTGCATGGGAAGTGGGCACATGTCAATCGATTGTTCCAGTCAATTTACTTGTTTCAAATGTAAGAAACGTCATCACACTCTTTTCCACGATAATGATAACCAAGATCAAAGACCAGGAACATCAACAGTGCATTATCAAAACCAAAGTCAACGATTCTCTCCAAATGCAAATCAATTTAACACATCAAGGTCCAACGTCAACTCTAATGTTAACGTTTCACATGTGGTCACATCACAAGTCAACTCATCAGACCAAGCTCAAGGTCAATACACATATCACAACAATCAAACATCAATAGGCTACATTTTGTTAGCTACAGCAGTTCTCAAGATCCAATCTGAGTTAGATAAGCAAATCGTAGTGAGAGCACTAATTGACCCAGGATCGCAAATAACTTTCATCACTGAAAAAACAGCACATGGTCTTAATCTACCAAAAGAAGACATCAACGCTCAAATACATGGAGTAGGCCAACACACAATTGGGCAATCCAAGCACAGAGCAACATTCACAATCAAAAACATAAAGGAAGACGTAGAACTAAAAATCAGTGGTCTTGTAAGGCCAAAATTGACACACTTACTCCCCAGTAACCCAATACCGGTAAAAAAATGGCAATATCTCGAAGGGATTCAAATAGCCGATCCAACATTTTTCAAACCTGGAAAGATTGATTTACTTCTAGGAGCAGATGTATATTCCCAAATTCTACTTCCTGGTTTATGAAAAGGACCACAAGGATGTCCTATGGCGCAAAGAACAATCTTTGGGTGGGTATTATCGGGAGAAACAACAGATCAACAAGTAAACATCATAGTTCACTTGGAGAATTTTAACACGTCAACAAGCTTAGAAAAGGAGCTAAAAATATTTTGGGAAATAGAAGAAATAAATGATCAGAAGATATTCACAGAAGAAGAAATAATGTGTTAACAACATTTCAAAAATACATACAGACGTCCAGACAGTGGTCGATATGAAGTGAAATTACCATTTCGGAAAGAGATGAAGAATCTTACATTGGGAAAATCGAGAGCCATTGCTATCGGAAGATTAATGTCTATGGAACGTCAATTCATCAAAAATCCAAAATTAAAGGAAGATTACAGCAAATGCTTAAAAGAATATATGGATATGGAACACATGGAGAAGGCTGATACCACGGAAGAAGACCTCAAGATCACTTCAGGAAGTCCCGATTATTATGCGTGTTCTTACCTACCACATCATGGAGTCACAAAAGAATCAAGCACCACAACAAAATTAAGAGTAGTATTTGATGCATCAAGAGCCACATTTAGTGGAGTATCACTGAATGAGGAACTCCTGAAAGGCCCAGTCATTCTAGAAGATCTCGTTGCGCTACTACTCAGATGGCGTAAGCATAAGTCATGTTATTTTCACAGCAGATCTAGAGAAAATGACAGACAAATTCAAGTGACACCATCACAAACAGACTATCAACGAATTGTGTGGAGAGAAACACCAGAGCTTCCAATAGAAGACTTCAAATTAAAAACAGTGACATTCGGTACGAAGAGTACACCATATGCAGCAACCAGAGTGCTAAAACAATTGGCTCTCGATGAGAGACATAATTACCCGAAAGAATGTAAGCGAGCGCTTGAAGATTTTATGTAGATGATTTATTATCAGGGGCAGACACTATAGAAGCAGCCCTAGAACTCCAAGAAGAACTGATCAACTTCATCACCGCAGGAGGTTTTTCACTAACTACGAACCATTTTTAGCACACTTACCAAAAAGTCAACGAGAAATAAACCTACCATAGCATCTGAACTCTGAAGAAACGATAAGAACGGTAGGGGTCCAATGGAAAACCACTTCTGACACATTCTCTTACACGATTCATTTAGAGAAAACAAATAATTCTTGGACAAAAAGAACAATTCTCTCAGAAGTAGCGAAACTATTCGACCCAATAGGTTGGTTAACACCGTTCAACATTGTGGCAAATCTGTTCATCCAACAACTTTGGCTTAGAGGCTTAGATTGGAACGATGAAGTAAGTCTTCAGCTGAAAACTGAGTGGGAAAGATATCGAGAAGGTATCAAAGACATTGAGGCGATCCACATTCCAAGATGGATGCACTATACCGAAAACCACAAAGCCATAGAGCTTCATGGATTTTCGGATGCTTCATTGAGAGCATATGCAGCTATTTTATACTTATGCACCACCGACGAAAAGGGTAATAGAAAGGTGACACTCATAACAGCTAAAGCCAAGGTATCCAATCAAAACTATCTCACTACCAAGATTGGAATTGTGTGGAGCTCATCTACTCGCAAAACTAATTCGACATGTTACAAGAGCTCTAAAATTACACAACTTATCTTGTACTCGGGCTTGGACGGATTCGGAAATCGTGTAAGCATGGTTGAATCCGTAAAAATGGACATCGTTTGTGGCAAATCGAGTTCCCGATATTCATCAAATCTTGGGAAAAAATGTATGGAGTCACGTAAAATCCAAGGATAATCCAGCAGACTGTGTCAGTCGAGGAATGTATCCAAATGAATTAAAAACCAATTCACTATGGTGGGAAGGTCTTGCATGGTTAAAAAATCATCAACAAGATTGGCCACAGGAGAAAAATATAATAATTATTGAAATGGAGCAACGAAAAGTCATGACAATGCATCACACAACCACAGCTCAACCGACTAGCCTCAACGATTTGTGGAAGCAACTCGAATGTCGATATTCATCCCACTCAGAGTAACAGCATACATAAAAAGGTTCATTAATAACAGCCGAAATCAAGCCATGAAAACTAACTGCCCATATATCACTGCTGAAGAAATCAGACAAGCAAAGGGTGTTTTGATAAAGATAACACAACAACAACAGTTCCAGAAGAATTAAAGGCACTTCAACAACAAAACCATGTGAATATCAAAAGAAAATTAATCAAATTTAATCCATTCCTTGATGAGCAAGGAATTATAAGAGTAGGAGGTCGATTGCAGCACGATCGAAACCATTTTGTCAATCTATTACTGAATAAAATCCACATCGACACTCTACACGGAGGAGCACAACTATTGATGACTGTATTATTGAAAACCTACATCATTCTCAAGGCACACAACATGATTCGATCTTTAATGTACAAATGTATCACTTGTCATCGTCATAAAGCCACAGCAACCACATAATTAATGGGAAACTTGCCTAAAGCTCGAGTCACGATAAATCGACCATTCAGTCATACTGGTGTAGATTATTGCGGTCTGTTTGAACTAAAAACACACAAAGGAAGAAATGCAAAACACTACAAAAGTTATGTAGCCTTATTTGTATGCATGACAGTCAAAGCTCTTCACTTAGAATCAGTAACAGATTTAAGTGCAGAAGGTTTCATGGCCGCATACAGAAGATTTTGTGCCAGAAGAGGAAAATGTAGTGAAATTTATTGCGATAATGGCACAAATTTCATTGCAACAAATAAGCATCTCGCAAAACAACAGCAACAAATGATCGAACAACTTGATGTAGACATTGCTACCATGTGCGAAACCGAAGGAGTCAAATTCAATTTTATTCCACCTGGATCTCCACATTTCGGAGGATTGCGGGAAGCGGGAGTACGATCTACCAAATTCCACTTAAAACGTATTCTCGGAAACACCACATTAACGTATGAAGAATTTACTACCGTACTAACGCAGATAGAAGGATGTCTGAATTCTAGACCACTATCTGAACTCAGTCATCATCCTGACGACGTAAACGCGTTGACACCAGCTCACTTTCTGATCGGAGATGTAATAATAACACCACCAGAACCATCAATATTAAACCTCAATGTTCATCGATTAAATAGATGGCAACACCTACAAAATTTATATCAACTTTTTTGGACAAGATGGAGCACCGAATACTTAAACCGATTACAACAAATGCCCAAGTGGAATACAAGGATTAACAACGTTAAAATCAATGACTTAGTATTATTGAAGGATGAGAAAATACCACCTAGTCGATGGTTACTAGGTCGCATCATAGAACTCATCCAGGCTCCGACGGTCTAGTTCGTGTCGTCACATTGAAAACAAAAACCAAAGTACAATCAAGCAGTCCTATCAACAATCGAATCTACTTAAAATTATAATATCTACAAACTAAAACATAATAAATCAATCCTATCAACAATCGAATCTACTTAAAATTATAAAATCTACAAACTAAAGCATAATAAATCAATCCTATAACAATCAAATCTACCTAAAATCAAAAGTATTAATAAAATAAACTTATAACTAAACTTGAAATATGGATTTTAAAATATAAAATAAAACTTAAAAACATATGAAATGAAATTAAATTACTCGAATAAACATGTAAATTAAATTATATAATATGAACTAATTAACGCGTATAATCTAAACTAATAAAAATTAATACAAAAATAATACTTAAATGTAACTTAAAAATACTTCATCACCTTCATTGGTGTACTAAATTAATACCGGATGCTCACCAACACTTCATCGTACTCATGCTAAATGCTCATCATCAACTTTATCTAAAAACATAAAATCGAAGATAAAATTAATAATATGTTAAAACAAGATCATTACACACAACATATGAAGATACAAATTTTGACATCATATACACTCAAAGATTTATTCATTTACATTTAACATATAACACACAAAATAAATACACAAATTAAATATGAAAAACAAAATACAAAATTCTAAATATAAATATCCACGATTAACACGATTAATCCAGCAGTGCATATCATCAGTGTTATACACATCGGAATCTTTCATCATGTACCTAAAAAATAATAAGAACAATTATTAATGCAAAATACAAACAACGTCAACCTTAATAAGGACTACACAAAATCAACATATACAATTACAAATAAAATTCATTGAAAAAAAAAAATAAATAAACCGAAACATTATGTTCAATTCCATCATTCATCAAATACACCACATATGTGTTGAAACAACAACAAAAAACAAGAAAAAAAAACGAAAACAAACAAAACTCAAAGAAATTAAATACACACACAAACCAAATATAAGAATCAAATCAATACGAAACTTATGATTAAATTTGAATAACATCATTCACTGATGCTTACTTACTAAATACTTGCATTCCTGGGGTAATGCCAAGAGGGGGAGAATGTTCCAGCCTCAAGCTGCGCAACATCAATCCGTCCTAAAAAGTCCTAAAAAAGACAAAAAGAAAACAATAAAATTTCAATGAATATTTACTTGTAAACCATCCACATCCAGAACAGCCGGTCATCAGTTGGATAATTAAATCTGCAAAAGAAACAACATAATTATTAATCAGAAATAATTATATCAATAATATCGTAATTTTATATTTAATATTTTACTTACAAAGTTGGGAGAAAAAGCCAAATGTATTAATTGTCGTGGTGATCATCCGGCAAACTACAGAGGATGCCCAATTGCAAAAGAACAGCAAGCCAGAAGAAACAAACAAGCAAAACTACACCAAATTCAAAAGATTAATACTTTTCAAAATGAAAAATTTGTTGACACGAATAGGAAACCTACAGTAATAAATGCTGTACGTAATGTAAATGCTAAATCATATGCCCAAATTGGGAAAAACTCCCGTAAGGAAGATGATTGCTCAGTCAAGGATGTATTAAGTCTTATCCTACAGAGACTAACAAACCAAGACGAATTTATTCAAACATTATCTGACGAGATTACAACGATAAAAAACCATAGCAGAAAACCACCGCAGTCACATAAAAAATAAGCCACACCCTTAGAGTTGCTACATGGAACGCAAATGGACTCTTCCAACACATTTTAGAACTCGAAATTTTTCTGAAGGATCAAAACATAGATATATGTCTAATTTCTGAAACACACTTCACAAAGAAATTCAGTATTAAAATTCCTAACTACGTTTGTTATCATACTTCCCATCCAGATGACAAAGCAAGAGGAGGAACAGCAATACTGATAAAAGGCAACATTCAACACCATGAGGAGCAGAAAATAGAAAATGCAATGATGCAAGTTACAACAATTAACATTAAGGTCAAAAATAAGGACTTCAAAATCTCGGCTATCTATTGCCCACCAAGACACTCACCTACTAGAGTCGACTTCATAAATCTCTTTAAAATACTTGGAAACAATTTTATCATCGGAGGAGATTTCAATGCGAAACATACCCACTGGGGTTCAAGATTAACCACAACAAAAGGGAGAGAGCTATATCAAGCTGGAAGAAATCATAAGTGTGAATTTATTTCTTCCGGTGCCCCAACCTATTGGCCCACTGACCCAGCGAAAATACCTGATTTGATTGATTTCTTTATAACAAAGGGAATAAATAGAAACCACACATATGCCGTGAGCAATGATGACCTATCGCCTATCAGTGATCATGGTTCTAAACGAAAAAGTTGAACACAAAAATTGCCTCCCAAGACTTACAAACAAGAAAACTGATTGGGATATGTTTAGAGAAAAACTTGAGCAATTCATTACTCTAGGATCCGTGGAATCAAGGAACAAAATTGATGCAGAAGTCGAGCTATTCATTGTAGACGTGCAGCAAGCAGCAAAGGAGAGCACGCCATGTTTTGACTCGAAACATCACTCGAGAGTGAGCTATCCTCCAGAAATAAGAGCACTGGTTATGGAGAAGAGAAGGGCACGACGAAAATGGCAATCAACGAGGTACCCAGGTGATAAAATTATATTCAATCGCTTAAATAATCAACTAAAACAGCAAATCAGAAATATAAAAAATAACTCATTTAATAAATTCTTAAACAATTTATCAGTCGATGCTTAATCGATGCTTAGTCGATGCTTATTGCGAGTAGTCAGCTTTGGAAAGCAGCTAAACGAATAAATAGACCATAGGTGCAAGATCCACCTTTGAAAACACAAACTGGTAGCTGGGTCGGTAATCCAAAAGAAAAAGCTAAGATTTTTGCTAACCACTTGGCAGAGGTCTTCACAGCACCAACACAAAATCTTGCAAATGAAAATATAACTCTCGAAGTTAAAATATATGAAGCGGAAATTTCGCATGCACTCTAAAAGAAATTAAACAAATATGCAGACACAACCTGAGCGTCAAAAAAGCACCAGGTTACGATCTCATCAATGGACAAATCATGCGGGAACTCCCAGATCTGGCTTTGTTAAAGCTACAACATATATTTAATGCATGTTTTAAGTTCACTTATGTTCCGAGACAATGGAAAATTGCAGAAGTAATAGTAATACCGAAGCAAGGAAAACTGCCTTCAGAGGTAACATCATATCGACCAATATCGTTGTTACCTATTATATCAAAAATATTTGAGAAACTGCTGCTCAAAAGACTTGCCCCGATTATTGAAGAAAGAGATCTGATCCCGAACCATCAATTTGGATTCAGAAACAAAGATTCTACAATTGATTAAGTGCATCGGATCACAAATATAGTGGAAAAAGCGTTCGAAGAAAAAAAAGTCTGCTCAGCAATCTTCTTAGATGTTGCTCAGGCTTTCGACAAAGTGTGGCACCAAGGCCTTGAATTTAAGCTACATCGTGATTTACCAAGACAATTCTATGAAATATTAAAATCATATATGAACAATAGATGCTTTCGTGTACGTTATGCCAAAAAATATTCAGAAGTAAAAGAAATATCTGCTGGAGTCCCACAGGGAAGTGTTCTTGGTCCAATACTTTACCTGCTATATATAAGAGATATCCCACAAATTGACAACATTTTTATGGCTACCTTTGCAGACGACACTGCGATTCTTGCAATTGACGTATCTGTCGAAAACTCTACAGCAAAATTTCAAAATGCAATGAATAAAATAAGATTATGGACCCAACGATGGCGCATAAAACTTAATGAAAGCAAATCAACTCATATAAATTTTACATATAAAAAGATTGCAACCATTTCTATCTCAATCAATAACAAAATAGTACCATATGTCAATACAGCAAAGTATCGATGCTAAGCTAAGATGGAAGGAACATATAAGAAAGAAAAAAGAAGAGCTAAACATTAGACTCAAAAAATTTTACTGGTTACTTGGGCGTGGTTCTAAGTTATCGGTACAGAACAAAATGTATACAAACCTGTGTGGACGCACGGTATCCAATTATGGGGCTGTGCAAAGAAAACCAACATTGAAATGTTGCAAAAATTTTAAAATAAAGTGCTCCGTGGTATAGTAAATGCACCATGGTACATACGTAACAAAGATCTCCACCGTGACTTGCACATTGAAACAGTCACGGATGAGATCAAGAAACATGCAGTCAAACACGAGCAGAGACTGCAAACTCATGTGAACTCGGAAATGGCAGCAGTTCTTCATATCGACAGCAGTATCCGTCGACTCAAGAGAACGAAACCCCACGAGCTGGTCACTACCTAAAATGGAAAATTCTACGATAATAGTTTCCTTTACGGAAATTATTATTTCAATAATTTTCCTTTGCGAAAAAATCTAAAAAATCTTCCCACGCGGAACTATTGCTGTGGCTATCTCCTTCACGGGAAATATCATAGTGATAAAGTTCCTACACGGTAATTATTATGATGTTAGCGATCCTCCACGGAAACTATCACTATAATAATTTCCTAAGCACGCGTGTGAAAATTTACATATTTTGTGTACATATTTTGTGTACCCATCGTTGTTTACCTTTTTTATTCTTCTATTTTTACAATTTGTCACTTTGACATTTCATGAGTATAATTAGCGATTAAATTTCACTCGAGTCTCACTTTTTTTAGCGATAATATTACTGAGTTTATTTTGTTGAATAACTTTTATTTTGTATATCATTACTCAACTATGTATTATATAATATTACAACCGTATGTTAAGGGCAATGAATCTAATATACTATGTAACTTGAAAATTTATGAAGGTTAAAAGAAAAATGTAAAACATAAAATAAAAAGGACAAATATCGATCTCTTTGGAACAAATCATCAAGGAGAACAGTTTGGAGACAAAAGTAATTATTTTATATAAGTTATCAGTGAAAACCAATAAAATTAAAGCGATAAATAAATTAGTTTAAATAAAATATTATATTTAAATTTAACAGTCTATACGAACTATAAGAAATTATTGTATATAAGTGTACAATAATCTAAAGGTTTTTTAAGAAGCAAAATAAGAACATTGTACTAGTTTGAATAAAAAATAATAAATAATTATAATTAATAAATAAATTAATAAACTTTTGAATATATAATAAATATAGTGTATTTAAAAATACTGAAAAGTTTGTGTATCTTTTGAAGTTTAGGCAATTTTTAAAACTATCAGTAAATAAAAGGAAATTAATTTCCCAAGAAACAAAGAAACATTATAAATATTGTAAATTATAATTTTATTCATTTTTTTATTCATTTTATTATTATTATTGAAATAACAATAACAATAATAATTCAATTATAAATAAAATTTTAATACATACAGTGAAAAGTGCTTTCAAAATAAAACGAAAAAAAATACAAACCTGAAGTGGGCCTTTCACAGTTTATGTTGCTTTGTCTAGAGTATGATCTTTTGATAGTGTTAGTGTAGTATCAAAAACAAGAGAAATAGAGAATTGTGTTTTTAGTGAAATATTTGAATAAGTATTAAAATGTTAAACTATTTTTAAGATATTAAATAAAGTGGATTTAGTTTTAAGTTTTTCAATTTGTAACTTATTTATTATGTAATAAGAAAAAAATGTAAAACATTGATTTTTTTAAGAAAATAAATAAATAAAATAAATTGTTTCATTTATAATGCTAATGCTAGACCGGCGAATGTTACGCCGGGAATCGCTAGTATTTTATTTATTTCATATAAATAAATTGTTGTTTATTGTAAATGTTGTATGAAGTTATGAATAGTATGAATAATATTTTTGGATTTCAATTTTATTTTTTAAAGGTTTTTAATCAAAATAATTTTGTTCTGAAGCTGTGAATTAGCTGTGGTTGATGGTGATCTAACGAATAACCAAAGTTGGCCAAATCTAATCGAAGTTCCTTCCAATATGATTTGCAATAATTTTATCGTATCAGAAATTTTTGAAATACTTTGCGCGCGACCTCTGCAATGGGCTTCGAGTATTTAGCCATTGGCAACTGTATGTTGCAATTTCCAGAGTACGTCGGTCTGGTGATATTCAAATAAAACTAAAGGAAGGGAGCATGGCAAGTTAATTCGACATTCCAATAAACTATATACATAAAATGTTATATATAAAGAGGTTTTGACATGTAATACTTAGAGAAAAAATAATAAAATGCTGCCTTTGTCAAAGTTTTTTTGCGCCAGAGTATTGAGTAAGTCTATTACGAAACCACAAATAAAAACTCACCTTTTTCTTTACCTCCCGGGTGGTGCGGAAAAAATAAAATAAATTTTCAATAACAAAATTGTTGTGGTTCAATTCAATTCGTTTTTGTAAAAAACAATTGTTCAATTTATCGAATTATTTCGGTCTTTTTACCAAAAAAAAAAAATTTTTTGCACCTGAATTAGCGTAATACACCTAATATTTGATTTATATTCTATTTCTTAGAATTCACTTTTTTGTGCAATTTCACAAGAAGTTCTTATTTGTTTTAATTAGAACACCGTCTTCAGACGAGCTTTACAACTAGTATTCAATAAGGCAAAGACAATTCACCACTTTGACAATATAAAATAAAAATAGAATAATAGATACGCATAGGCGACATGGGTTATTGAATTAATTTTTTACTTCCGTTATAGTTGCTGAAAAATAATGAAGGAGAGTATGCACCTCATACGAGAGTATGCATCTCATACGAGAGTATGCATCTCATACGAGAGTATGATTTAATGTAATTGAATTTTGAAATTCAAATTTATATACGAAAATTCCCTTTTTTTTAACTGAAAATTTCAGGATATATAAATAAAAATTAATTTTATTTAAAAGTTATTTTATGTATATATTTTTCTGTTTTGAAATATGATTTATTAAATAACAAAAAAATGTATTGAATAAAATTTTTATTTACATTTTTTTGTTTACACTTTTTGTTTATAACAGATACTTACAGAAGATTTGTGTACGTAATGTTTTCATTTTTATTCAAAAATTATGAAAGAGGATATTTTTCTGTTTGCAGCCTGCGAAGACAACACTGCAAAATAGCTTTCATTTTTAATTTTGTTGTTTATTATTCTTATTTTATGAAAGCTGATTTTGTTTGCAGCGTAATAGTTGTCTCATTTTTTTGGCGAATTAAGAGATCTGTATATAATTATTTATTTGTGGTATTATGCTCTTAGCTTGTATTATAGGAAATAAATTGTATCATAGAAAATGTTTAAATGTAATGTTATGACACTAAAAAATCTTTTGTTTTAAATGTTTAATTGAAATGCTTTAATTTTAACGGCTCTTCCGTCTAACACTTGATTTTCACCAATTTAAAATTGTATCGTAGAAAATGATTAAATGTAATGTTGTGACACTAAACAATCTTTTGGTTTAAGGCTAGGCGCACACATACAATTTTTAGTTTTGCAACTGTTTGATTGCACGTTTGTGTTCCATTAGTTTATGTGAAAGCGCGCACACACGCCACTGTTTCATTGCATCTAATCCAGCAATAAAACAGTTTGTAATTTTTTACAAACTGATAGCAACTTTTAGTTGAAGCAATCGATAAACCGATTTGTATATTACGTATTTATATGTAAACGCACACACTTGAAATTAAAACCAGTTGCTATGTATTTTTTATTGTTAACTGAACGTTGTTTGAAATTTTGAACGTGAAAAAAAATTTTTTTTGTTTTTTTTTTAACTTGCCTTTAGTACAATGGCATAGCTCATAAGCACGATGCAAACAAGAGGTCCGGCGTACCAAGTGCCGGGACCAAATACCTTGAATGTTTCTTTTGTCATCAGTACAATGGCCCTTAAATGTGATGAAGACAATAGGCCCGGGGTCCAAGGAATTGGGTCCGTAACTCTTTATCACGTGCTTTTATTCCCGTGTATTTGTCTGAAAAAAAGTTATTAATAATTATAAATAATTTTTAGAAAATTTTCGGATAGATCCGCGTTTCAGAAGTCGGGACCGAAGACCTTGAACAAAATTGTCCAAAAATCAAAATGTCAATAATGTTCATTTCGTATCAACACAACTTCAAAAAACTTTTTTTTTTGTTTGTTTATGTTCAAAGTCCTTTTGTGCCGACTTCCGCACTGTCGAACCAACCCGAAAAATTTTAAAAAATTATTTATAATATTGAACAAACCTTTTGGACATATGTATTGCAAAGAGTTTTTGCAATCAAACAGTTGCATAACTAAAAATTGAATGTGTGTATTGCAGGTCTTCGGTCCCGAACCTCTTTCTGAAACCCGGACCAAACCGCAAATTTTTTAAAAATTGTTTATAATAATTATTAATAACCTTCTTCCAGAAAAATACAATTTAAGCCCGTGATATAAAGTCTCAGCCCCAATGTCTAGAATCCAATCGAATCATTCATAAAAAAAACGCTTGGTATTCTTTTTAACTACCAGTTTCAATACCTAAAAAAATTTGTATTATTCAAAATACATGAATGATAATCTGTTTGAAATAAAAAAAAATGTAATGAAAAGATGTAATAAAAAAATGTGTACTTCCCTTATAAGACAATAAAAGAAAATAATATGATGTTTAAGAAATAACATATATTTTTGAGACCAATATTATGTTATGTAGGTACATGTAAAAAATCAATCATTCAAAATTTCATTATTCTCATAACCTAATAAATTAAATACGTTCTTTTTAAAAAAATTCGTACACAAAATTTCAGACGATCGTTCACATGAAAAATCTCTAGTGGGCTAAATAAATAAATATAAATCTTTTTTATCACACAAGATTTACGAACTCGAAACTACTCTTGCTCAAAAAACATGGAAATATTTAATTTTTGTTATATATATATATGTATGAATGTATTAATGTATATATGTGTATATGTATATATATATGTATATATGTATATATGTATATATTTATATATGCATATATGTATATATGTATATATGTATATATGTATATATGTATATATGTATATATGTATATATGTATATATGTATATATGTATATATGTATATATGTATATATGTATATATGTATATATGTATATATTTATATATGTATATATGTATATATTTATATATGTATATATGTATATATGAATATATGTATATATGTATATATGTATATATGTATATATGTATATATGTATATATGTATATATGTATATATGTATATATGTATATATGTATATATGTATATATGTATATATGTATATTTGTGTATATGTACATATGTATATATGTACATATGTATATATGTACATATGTATATATGTATATATGTATATATGTATATATGTATATATGTATATATGTATATATGTATATATGTATATATGTATATATGTATATATGTATATATGTATATATGTATATATGTATATATGGATATATGTATATATGTATATATATATGTTTATATGTTTGGTAGGTAGGTTGGAATTTTTTTGTTAATATTAAAACCAAACGCAAAAAGAAAAAAAATAATTTTGTTTAAAAAATTTAAAGAAAGAGTTTTGAAATTTTGCACAGTTAGTCATGATGAAAAAAGCAACCGGACACGGTACGTTACAAAGCTATCAAATGACAGGTTCGGGTTGGTGCCGAACAACTCCTAGCACGTCTCAGGCATATTTGAAAACCAATTGTAATACAGGCATGAAAATTTACACTTAGATACTTTTTCACAAATAAAGAAATACGACTGTTACCGATTTCGAAAATGTGGACTGGTTCGGGTTGCTGCCGAACAACGCTTAGCACGTTTCAGCATAATTGAAAACTAATTGTATTACAGGCATGAAAATTTACACTTAGATTCTTTTTCATAAATAAAGAAATACGATTGTTACCGATTTCGAAAATGTGGACTGGTTCGAGTTGCTGCTGAACAACTTCTAGCATGTCTCAGGCATATTTCGAAAACCAGTTGTGGTATAGATAGAAGAGTTTACACTTATATACTCTTTCTGAAATTATAATACCTATAGGTTTCACTTAAAATTAAAACTAAAGAGTATTAAATAAAATAATAATGTAAAAATAAAAATTTTTAATATATACTTTTATCGAAACCAAACTAGTCCCCTAAATAGTAGAAAATAAAACTAGTGGTGGATGTTGAGCATCTAGAAATACTATAAGATAAAACACAAAAGTATATAATGAATCTTGCTGGAAGTAACAAACAAAAATATTTTTTTACGATCGTTGCTAAAAATACATTAAATTCAATTTGAAAAATTTAGAAAAATAAACGATCGAACCATAATTACAAAATAAAAGTATTACACAAGGAACTCTAATTCAAAATATTTTTATTTTACTTTTTTTATCAACATTATTTAAATTATTTTTATTTTTCTGCAAAAATATATGACAAAAAAAAAATCAATACGTAAATATATAGTCATAAATAAAAATACTCAAACCCTGAAAAAACATAAAAAATTCAATCTGCGTATGATATAATTTTTTTTTTTAATTACTGTATAAGAATATTTTTTTTTATTAGAAAAATAAATCAAATCAATTCATATTTTTTGTTTTTTTATTTTATTTATTTGCATTTGTGAATTTACAGCATGTGAAGCACAAAATTTTTTAATGAAAAAATCTGTCACCCCACAACGTAACAAAAATGACAGATTGCTTGTCAGCTGTTTGACAGCCTAAAGTTTTTACAAGAATTTTTGCGTTCCATTACTGAAACGAGAGAGTTTTGTTTAACTTCTTTTCTTTTTTTCTCTTTTCTCTTATTTGCAAGTTTTTGCTAGAAAACTACTGGAACGACATATAATAAGCATGTTTCTTTATTTTACATTATACCAAGGGTGAAATTTTTATTTTTTCAATAACGCCCGCTAAATTTTATTATTTTTTTTTATTATTTCGACTCATCGGCTCTCGACTCATAGGTAAGGCTATTTCTAATAATAAAATTCAGGTCAAAAATACTGAAAAAGGAAAAAGCCAATCATAATTTATAATTTACTTTTAAATTAAAATTTCAAACACTGCATTTTTGCGTGCCAGACACATGTGCATATTTTTTTTGTCAAAAATTGTTTTGTTTTGAAATAATGTAGATAATTGCCGCCATTGATACACATACAATTTGTTTAATAGTAATAAAATACAAAATAAAATAATTTTTGAAAAATTTTAAAGCTAAATATTATTAAAAGTGTTTAATAAAAGTTTTAATTTAATAATTTTTGAAAAAATTTTAATCACATATTTTTTTATCTATCACTATCATGAATGTAACAAAATATAATTATATGAATAAATTAATGCTAGTTTGTTATATCTAAATATTTTAAAAATTTATGATGAATATTGCAACAAAAAAGAAAGAAAATCTAGACTATGGACTAGGGAAATTTTCGTTCATTTCTAATTAATTTGTTTTTCTTCAATTACTTAATTTAAAATAAATTTTTACAAAATTGATTATAACCTATTTACCACAAAAAACAATAATAAATATGTAAATATTAAACAAATTTTATGACGTTTGTCATTATTTTTTTATTAGGATGAGTAAAATGACAATTTTTACAATCTGTCGTGTTGGTAGTTCTGCCGCTGCATAGCAAAAATTCGAAATAGAGGTATCTTTCATCAAATTCTCTGCGTGCAAAATTACATGTAATTGGTTCCATATAAAACCATATATACTAATTTATTTTTGCTGCGATGCATGCATAGCTTTGCACATGTATTTCAGGCATAAAGCTTTCAACACGTTGACCCGTGTACGTCGGCTGATTGAGAGGAAATCCACATGTCTAAATGGCTGAGCTGAGAGTTTTTGCAATAATTTTGTTGATTGCAACTGCAAATCAATGTGAACACAACCAAGAAAATTTACTTAAAATGTAGTAAAGGTAAAGTAAAGGCATAACACTGTAGTATGTATTGACAAACGCAACATTTTACATTCGATTCTTCATTAATCTTCAATCTTCATTTTACCTTACCAATATACAATATACATAAAATTTTTAACATATTTTTTTTCTGTGTAATTTCATTAATTTCTATATTTCTTTTCTACTATAGAGTCTAGTGCAAAGTATAAAAAGTGTAACGTAAACATTGTAATCAAAACAAAAATCAAATATTGCTATTAGCAAATAAAGAAAATTGTCTGCGGACGAAAAATGAATGCTCCACCAACTTTTGAATCATTTTTACTCTATGAAGGTGAAAAAAAAATTATAAAAGAGCTTGATACGAAAGTTACAAATGCGGCAATTTTTACGGTAAATAAGGAAGATCACACTTTAGGAAATATGTACGTATTGAATGATTTAAGTGAATTAGGAACAAACAATGATATATTATTATTTCAGGATCCGTAATCAGCTTTTGAAAGATCCTAATGTTTTATTTGCCGGGTATAAAGTTCCACATCCACTTGAGCATAAATTTGTGATTAGAATTCAAACTACTTCAGATTATTCACCTCAGGATGCTTTTATGGCTGCTATAACTGATTTAATATCTGAGTTATCTCTATTCGAGGAGCGATTTAAAGATGCTATTAAGGAAAAAAAGGAAGGTGGTGATTAGGTTAACAAAGTACATATAGTATATAGTAAAGATAATGTCAAAATATTAATTTTTAAAAATGATTTTTTAATTTCAAATTACTTAATAATTCTTGGGTAAACAAACAAACAATGTAACCCACATTCCTTTATTTAAAAGTTATGAAATGTATTTACATACTTGATTTACATATTTGTAAGTTAAAAGTGCATAAGATAACTTTGTAAAATGTTTCTAATTCCAGTAGGCAACGTTCATGGAAATAAGGAAACTACTTTTTCCCCTTGTCTGCAAAAAAAAAATGTTTAAATAATAATTAATAAAATATGTTTGTGTAGATATTATATACAATTTATATGTATAAAAAGAAAAACTAAATTAAGTTCATTAAAAAACGGCGAGTTCCGTATTGTAAAAAAAATATTTTTAAACCGCCTTTAAACCGAACTGACATTTAAGATTGAAAACCATTACAAAATACTTTAAAACAAATAGTTTTTTTTTTATATTTCGGAACGCAAAATTTTTAAGTTCATGACAAAATTGTGATGGGTTCATAACAAAATTCGATTTTTATGATCCACATGGTTGAACCATCATAGAAATTCAGACAAATTTAAATTATTCAGATAAATCAAAATTCAGACATTTTAAAATTCTGAAAATCAAATTCAGAATTCTTATTTTTTTTTGCATTTTATTAAGAGTTGATTATGCAAACAGTGTTTTGATTATTTAGCTACTAATCGAGGATTTTAAGTCGACGGCTATCTCATTTTAGCCATGATAATGTTACCGTTCTTTTGAAAGACAATATGAATTCATATTCTAAAAATCTAAAACGCCTTAGCATTATGTCTAAAAAAATTTCAGACGATTTCGGTGAAATTTAAATATATTTAAATTTAAAAAATAACCTGGCGTTTTTTAATTTATATATGAGGAAAAAAATTCAAATACAGTTGCATACTAAATTTAGTGTAACAAAAGAGCCATAATGGATTTTCAAGGTTCATAAAATTTAATTATTTACAATAAAAGTTAAATTTCATTTTGCAATATATTTTAAGAAAATGATATTTACTAAGTAAAATAGTTTTTAAAATTATCTTTTATATTTTGGTTATAATTTGTGAAAAACTGTTACTGTTCTTTATAACGAACAGTGGTAAAATGTATTATTTATTAACATTTAATATTTTGTTTGGTTATATGAAAGAAATCATAAATGAATATGACGGTGAAGACGTTCTTCCAGTAGGAGTTTTAGATGAACGAAGTAAAACCGTTAAAACTCAATAGCATCAGAGAGTTTGTAAAAAATCATATAAATGGGTAAAGAAAGATCTAACTCCAAATCTTCCTGAATGGAAAAATTTATTGACATGCGAATATGAGCAACCACCGGCTGATATATTTTTAAAATTTTTTTACGGTGATATGATAGAAATGTTTGTAAATTACTCGAAAATGTACGCAAAAAAATATTCGTCCTCGTTTTGATATTACAAAAAAAAAACTTATAGAACTAGCACCAATTGAGGAACGTCATAGTGTAGTGTAATGGTTTGAACCATATCAAAAATCTTCCACTTTAGTCACAGATAAAAACAAACCTTTAGGATTAAGTGCAAACGTTGTTCTTCAGTTTGCTGCAGTTGTACAAAATAATTTTCCAGGTGTTTCATATCACTTATATTTTGATAAATTTTTTACATCTATGACATTATTAGAGCAGTTGAGAGTTAGAAGAATTAAACGTACTGGAACTATAAGAGAAAATAGAGTTGGAAAAGATAGTGATTTACCGCATTGCAAAATTTTGAGGAAAAAAAAAGAGGTTATTTTCATTATCTTAGCACAGAAGAAAATGAAATTTTACTCTACAAATGGCATGATAATAACGTTGTTCCTATAGCATCGAGCAGCTTTATAGTTTTTCCAACGCAAACATCCAAAAGATACTTCCACCAAGAAAATTAAAAGGTAAATTTGGATCAACTAGACTTATTGAAAGATATAAAGATGTGGTGTTGATCGAGCTGATCAAAATATTAGCTTGTATAGAGTTTCTATACGTGTGAAAAAATGGTACTTCCCTGTCATAGCTCATGGTTTGGATATGGCGCAACAAAATGCTTGGATTACGTAAAGAAAAAATGAAGGGAAAATTGGCAACAATTAAAATTTTTTTTTTTTATTATTTTTTATAAGATGTTGCAAAAGTATATTTTAAAATTTTGAATTTTTTTTATTTTTTAATTTAATTTTATGAAGCTAATGACAAGTCTATTTCTTTAACTTTAATGGCGGAGTTCCATTAATTTTCTATTGGTTTATATATATACCACGGAATGTGAAATCTTTTTTCATCGAAGCTTACGAAATCTTTGATTTCACATTCCTCTTTTAGTAATTTTTCCAGAATTTCCGATCTGTTGCAGGCCCATATTGGTAAACGAAAATTGCCTGCTTTTAACAATCTCATTAATTGTTCTTGCAATCTTTTTGCTTCTATAATCGTATCAGCTTCAGAGAATATGTTATCTATATAACAACCTGTGGAGACGATTGCAGCTGCATCTGGGTAGTTAGTTTTTTTTTTATCTTTGGCCAGTTAATTTAATTTGTATTCTCTCGATTCTAAAGGATTGAGGCAACTTATTAAACAGCTGAGGTGCAGTTACAGTAAAAAAGTGACGAAAATGAGATCTTTTAACTTTGGGTACGTTTACAACATTTCTGTTATTTATACGCAAATTATGATCCACCAACAGTCTCGAATTAATATAGTCCGATTTTAAAAAAAATAGTTTAAGTAGTTTAAAATAGTATAGATGTCTTAATGGAACAATTTTTAGATCTTTGGAAAAATAAAAACTGGGAGTTCTATCACTAACCTTACAAATATTACGTATAGGTACAATGTTTTTGTTTAATTAACAAAGGCTCAATTTTATTATAATGTGTGCCTCCCCAACCACACAGACCATATTGCGAAGTTTAGACTTCTTAATCAAGCCATTGTAAAATAGTTTTAAAACAGAGAAAGGACAATATAAACTTAGATGATACAGTTGCCTAACTGCTTTATTTAGGTATGTTTTTAGATAAGACGTGTGATCTTTCCAGTTTAGTCTAGCATCTAACGATATACATACCAAAATATTTGAAGTTATCCACTGTATACATTTGAAATTTTTACTATTTGCATCCGATCTTTAAGGTATGAATTAAACCAATCCAAAATAAAACCTCTAAATCCAGTTTTAAACCATTTGTTTAATAATAAGGTATGGTATATCATAGCAGGCGGAATTTCGGAATCATTTAATGAGTTGTAGAGCTCACTACATAATTTTAATAAGGCATCTTCAGTTGATTTACCACTTCTAAACCCATATTGAAATTCGCTGAAAAAGCTGATGTTCAAATATTTTATGATTCTAAACTGAATGCCTTTTTCAAAAATTTTTGAAAAAACTGATAATAAAGAAATTGGTCTATAATTTTTGAATAATAAAGTATCTCCTTTTTTATGCAAAGGTATAACAACAGCTGTTTTTAGAGCATGTGGAAAAATACCTTTCTGTATACTGAAATTAAAAATATAACATAGAACATCAACAATTTGAAAAGAAACATTTTTTAGAATATTATTTGAAATTTTATCAAAGGAAGAAGAAGATGAAGATTTTAAAGACATTATAATTTTGTGTAGTTCTGTCGAAGAAAATGGAAGAAAAAAAAAACTTTGTTGTTGAGATGAATCTGGAACGATATATGTATATAGTTACTACAATTACACGATGACAAAATATAAGGAGAATTATTTAATAGTGAATTTGTTATTGAAGAAAAGTAATCATTAAATAAATTAGGAACATCTAAAGCATCAGAAACAAGCTCACTACTATTTTTTATGACAATATGACTATTTGCAATATTTCTATTAAGAATTTCATTTACTAACTTCCACTCCTTTTTCGAGTTTCCAGAATTCTCAGTTAGATTTTTTTCATAATAACTGTCTCTACAATTAGGAATATCACGCTTCAACTCACGGCATAGTTTTTCGTAATACATTTTGAGTCTAGTGCAATTTTGATGTTTTAATAGACGAATTCTAATTTGATTTTTTTTTTAATTTTTCGCAATAACTTCTGACTCATCCACGGTTTTAGTCGTTTCAGTTTGCTTGAGTTTTGATTTATTACTATACTGCAATTTGAAATATGACTTTTAAATTTAGTAAGGAATAAATCGAAAGCGGTAGAAGGATTAGGCGAACTATATACTTCATCCCACGACTCAAAAGTTAGTTCATCCTTCAAAGAAGTAAAATTTATTTTATGAATTACATTATAATTTGATATATGTCTTTTTGGTATGTCTTTAGAAAACTGAATGGATGGGAGAACGTAAACAGTTATTTTAAGATCAAATATAGCAGTTTTATATTTAATAGGATTATTTCTATGTAGTCTTAAAACGATGTGATCGATACAAGTTCTTGAGCACTCGGGAAACGGGGAACGGAAGAGTAGGTTGAAACACTAAAGAAGTAAAGCCAAACGACGCCAGAGTAGAGAGGAAATTATCAAAATTACCATTTTCAGAAAGCAGATTGATATTGAAATCGCTTATAAGAATGGTATTTTTACATGTTAGATTTTCTAAAAACCCAGAAAATTCTTCCAAAAATTCATTAATACTGACTTTATGAAATCTATAAACACCAACAAAAAAATAACGTGTACCCGAAATACAACAATTTAAACAAATTAAATCAACGCTATTTAAGTTAAACTTAGTTATTGTACATTCAACGTCACTTCTGTAAAATACTGCAACTCCACCAGCTGAATAAGAATCATTACAAGTTGCAGCAAATGTATAGTTTGGAATAATGTAATCTGAAATTTCATAATCAAATATCCAAATTTCAGATAAAAATATAAGATCAGGTAAATGATCACATGAAACAAGATGAGAGAGAAATACATCAAAATTTTTCCTAAGACTCCGAATGTTTTGGTGTACCACAAGAAAAGCCTGAATGAAGGTCACCACTGTTATGATCTATGCACAAACAATTAAAATTATTAGAAGTTGAAGAAAAAAAACTATTATTATTTTGACTATGAAGAGGATATATATCTTCCATAATGGAATTAACCATATAAAAATTTTAAATATAAATTGATTTAAAAAATAAATACAAATGAATTAAATTTTTAACAAGTCCTCTACACTTTTTATATTAAAAGCTTTATCACCTTCTTTTTTTCTAATAAAAATTTTTGAATTACGTACCCATACGTACTTACATTTATTCTCTGTTTTAAATGAATTCGCCTTTTTGAGCAATGATCTATTAAAAGCAGTAAGAGCATCATTTACAAATATTTTCCTGTTGTTGTTGTTGCTTATATCTCCAAAAATATTTGCATCCAGTCTAATTTTATTTTTACTTTATTCTCTCTTGAATTATTCTCTTTGCTGATGAATTAGTAAATTTAACACTTATTATATTTAGTGCTGCTGCATTATTCTCTTGCCTAATTTTTTTTACAAAGCAAGTCTCCAAATCACTTGCATTAATGTTAACACCAACACCTTCAGTAATTAGTTTGATAACTTTTTCTTCCGCATTAATATTATCAACTTCATGTACACCAACAATGTCAACAGAATTATTTAATTCTCTCTGCTCTAAAACATTAATCCGTGATTCTAATTTAATAACATTATTAGAGAGAACATCATCTCTCTTCCAAGTTAGTTTTTTTTTTCATTAAGTCAACATTTATTATTTGCTGAATTTTAATTATTTCTTTATACAGCATTTGTAACGTAATATTCTCAGGAATATTCTAATTTGTGTTTGTTGAAGAGAGAATATTTACTGCTGTTCGTTTTATAGGTGAGAGATTTGTTGAACTGTTGCTGTTGTTGTTGTTATTGAGAGTTGCTATTGCTGAATTTTGAAATGTTATTATTGGAGCACAGCTGGTTGTTGGAGTAATAGGCATCTCATTTACTGATTTTCGCCTAATACTCATACAGCTACTGCCCTTGTATCCTTGTTTACTTTTTGAGAGGAATTCAATTTCTGTTTTGTCAATCTTGACGCAATTTCCATGAAATATGTTTTTGCAATTCATGCAGGTAATGTTCAGATCGAATCTTTCAACTTTATTGTTACATAAATTGCACTTAATTTTTCCTTTCCTTTGTTTTTTATTTAAATTAAATTTATTCACGTAATTTAAAAAGTACTATATATAATATAATTTACAATTAAGTATTTAATAATTAATTAATATTTAGAGCTTAATTCTCAAACTTGTTATCCCCATTAAAGCAAGAGAGAGAATATGATGTCCAAAGAGAATGTGATATCCAAATTTCAGATAAAAATATAAGATCTGGTAAATGATCACATGAAACAAGATGAGAGAGAAATACATCAAAATTTTTCCTTAAAATATCAGCGACGGCACTTGCATCTAACAAAAATATTAATCGGTCCAGGCCGCCAAAATTCAGGACCAGCTAAGTTTAATCCCTGTATTTGTTCCCATTTAGATTCATATAATCTATTGGGAAGGAAATCTGTAATGCGAATTACTAATGGTGAGACATTGATTTTTTTGCTTTCATCTATTGTTGAATTCAATTGCAGTTGCACTTTCTTATATGCATTTGCACCATGTGTCTGGTTTAATCCAACAATCTTTATATTTGTCTCTTTTTCTTGCATGCCTAGTGCACTGCAAGCCTTTTCGATGATTAAGGATGTTTGCGATTCTGTATCGATCAAACACCTTAGTTGTTTTGTTAGCCCTTTACCATTGCGTCCTATGACTAGTGCTGTGGCTAACATTACATCATCATTTTCCTTCGTAAGGAAATTTAACTTTTCGACAGTGCTGAAAACCTTGTTGTTTTTCGCCCTTGTCCTTAGTCATTACTCTTCATCGGGTGGCTTGTCCATGTGTAAATATCTGTTATGTTTTTATCACATACCTGCAGGTTCGGTTATTGGTGTATTGGAATACACCAATAAACTTTTTTCTTTTTTCCTTTATTAACAAAAAATAATGTTTACATTATATACATTTTCATTTGTATAACAAAATTTTATCCATTGAATTATTCATTATTGGAGAAAAAATTAATATATAGAAAGATTCAGACCTTAGCCTAAGCTAAGATGAATCTATGGTCGTATCGTCGTATAGTATGGTCGTATAGTTAGTTACATTTTAAGAGTTATCAAAAAATTAAAAAAAAATTAAAAAATTAAGTTTTAATTTAAAATAATAAGAAGTAGATTTTCCTAAATATTCATTCAATAACACTAAATTTATTAATACTAAATTTAATAACGACCAGCATTCCAACATTCCTTCCTTATTACATTATTTAGTTTATTTGAATTAAGTTTTAAAATTTTAAAGTTTGTGTTCTGATTAGTTTTTAGTTTTCTTCTTTCCTTTCACACTTTTTTTACAAAATTTCTTCTTTAATTTTTATTCTTTATTTTTATTTTTTATTCTTATTTTTATACCGCAAGAGAAGTTTTCGATTTTCCTTTTAAATAAACTGTATGCATTTACATTTTTTAGGTCGTTCGGTAGAGTGTTAAAAATGCTTAAACTGTTGTATACGCAGTTTGCTTTTTGTATATCTGATCTAAAACAATGAAAGATAAAAATTTCAGCGATTTCTAGTGTTATGGCTATGTATGTCTATATTCCGTCTATATTGAGTAAAAATGTGTGTTTAATCATATTGTTTATAATTTTGTATGCAACATAGTACATTTCACGTTTACATATGTTATTCAAACTTATGTGTCGTTCACTATATAATAATTCCGTAGGATATCTTTGTGGAAAGAAATTAATAATTTGAATAGCTTTTTTATGTATGATATTCAACTGTTTGAGGTATGCTTGTGGAGCGTTACTCTAAATGGGATTTAGGTATATAATATTAGAGGATATGTATGATGAGTATATTGTATAAAGGGTATTGGTATTAATATATTTCCTCAGCCTTCTTAAAATAAAAATGTAAGGAGTGATTTTTTTAATTACATAATCAATATTTTGTCGCCATTTCATTCTATTGTCAATAATTAATCCTAGGTAATTGAAAGTTTTTACAATTTCTATGGTTTCATTTTTGTGTGTTATATTTACGAAATTATAGTGTTAATTACTGAAAATCAATATTTTTATTTCCTAACATTTAATCTCATCCTATTTTTTTTAGTCATTCATCAATTAAATTTAAGTCATTTACGATCGAGTTTTTTAGATTCCTCGGTATTGCAAGAGTACTTAATAACAGCATCATCCGCATAAAGTTGAATGATTCCATTAAGGTTTAGCATGGTGATGTCATCGATATAAATTTTAAATATATCAGGCCCCAAGATGGTACCCTGTGGTGCCCCTTGTTTTATAGTTTCTAAACTACTATACACGTTGTTGCAATGAACCTGTTGTTTTCTATTGGTAAGGTAAGATTTAAAAAATTGTAATTGATTTTCATTGAACTTTAATAGCGATAATTTAAACAGAAGTACATCATGATCAACACAGTCAAATGCCTTTTGTAGGTCGATAAATAAACATCTAGTATATTGTTTTTTATCTATGCTTTTAGAGATAAAATCAGTGAGCGCTAAACAGGCTATAACCGATGCACTAACATTAAACCAAATCGGGCACCCATAAGTTAATATTGACGTATAAAACTTTTATAGCACAAGAATTTTACTTTTGCACTTAGATATTTAGAATAAAAGAGTTTTTGTAAAGCCATGAAGGCCTTGTTAGTTATTTTTATTTGTTTGTCTATGTGATCCTTGAATTTAATAAATAATTAAATTGAACTCCAAGGTACCTCACACTTATTTTTTTTTCCATCTGGATCTTTTAAATAAAACTGTTTCCATTTTTTTCTTACGTTGTGTGGTACTTTATCAGTTGTATTCCTGAACAGAATAGTTTGGCATTTATCGTAATTAATTTTCAATCTCCACCGATCGCAATATTTTGAAACATCATTTAATAATTTTTGCAAATCCTATTGCGCTGTGTTTAAATTTTTGATGGCGGTATATATTGTTATGTCGTTCGCAAAAGCGATACTATGATTTAACCCTAAGCTTCTGTTTAGAGAATCTAGTAAATCGCTTATAAATATATTAAATAGAACTGGTGAATTGACTGTACCTTGTTGAAGTCCGTTTTCAATGGCAAATTCTTTAGAGCATTGCTGATTGAAAGAAGTAACCTTAAAATTTTTGCCATGAATCATATTAATTAAATAAATGAGGTGTATTGGAAACTTCAATAAAACATGTCGTAACGCAATTTTCACCATTTATATATCTACAAATATCTGATGATAGCTTTGTCATTGCGTGAATTGTGCTATGTTGGTGTTGAAAACCAAGCTGATTTAGCGGGATTATATTTCTTTTTTTAGATTCTTGTACTAAATACTCATTAACTATTATTTCAAAAACTTTGCTTATATTAGGTAATAAGCTTATGAGCCTATAACTATTGGGGTCACTTGCATTTTTATTTGGTTTTTTAATAGTCACAACTTTAGCGATTTTCCAATTTTTAGGAAAATAACTTAAATTTAAACAGTTATTGAATATTGCGCAATATTTTTCTATTAACCTGTCAGGGTTTCAAAGAGAAAATCTTCGTTGTTACCGTATGATATGCTAGTACTAATGGCAAAATGATCGCTATCATATATTAAGGTGTTTAGTTTGCCTTCACTTACAGAGGTCAATGTTAGTCTAGAATCAACGAATATTAAGTCTAAAAAGGATTTACTTCTTAGGAAAGATGGAAAGTCAGATGAGTAAAGATTAATTTTGTATAGAATTTTATTATTATTAATAAACGATCTTATAAAGTTTCCCCTACTACATATTACTATTTTCATTACCCCATGTTTGATGTTTTGCGTTTATGTCGTCGCATAGATAGGACATAGAGATTGTTAAAATTGTCTAAGTCTAATATTTTAAATACACTGCTAAATTCGCTTTGGAAAAATTGTTTATTTCTTTCCGATGAATATAAAGAAACAACTATTAAAAATTTATTGTATGCCAGTGGAATTTTAATGGCGCAGACTTCGAAGCATTTAAATGATCTGAATAATTCATTATTAATTATAAAAAATTTAAAGTGCTTTTTCACTAAAATAGCTGTTTCCCCACCGATAGATGTTAGTGACCTATCCTGCCTTATAATTGTATAATTTTTCAAGGTTATTCTTTGTCTTTCGCTTAGTTTAGTTTCGCACAATGTAACAATGTCTGGCGTGTGTTTATTCAGAAATTCTGACAGGGATAATTGTTTTGCTATTGATCTACACGAGTTAATATTTATGGAGATCAATTTGAAGTGTTTTTGTTACAACAATCGTTCAACCATTAAGATTATCAAGTAAGAAATCTATTCTGTTAGATTGATTTTGCATTTCTTTTTGTAAATTTTTAAAATTATCACATAATGTATTGAGACTATTATTGAGATTTAATAAAATTTGCATGACACCTTGGTTATTTATGAGGTTTCTGAAGAGTTCATATTGTTATTATTATTATTATTAATATTGTTATTTACAGAATTGACGTTGTTTTTATTATTATAATTATTATTATCACCTGCCAAAGCACAAGCAAAAGAAATACTTGGGTTCACATAATTATTTACCATGTTTATTTTTCTTACCATATTTTTTGTTTTGTTCTGCTTATTTTCTTGTAATATTTCAAGTTTTTTTTTATATTCTGGGCATTGTTTATAAGATGCATTTGTTTTACAAAGTATGCAAAATAGCTCTTGCTATATTACAATCATTAGGTTCATGATTTAGTCCACATTTTACACATCTTAGTGTCATGTTACAATTGAATGCAGAATGGTTAAAACGTTGGCAATGGGTACATTGGATAATAGATGGTTTCTTTAATTTTCCCTAGTAGATAATTTGATTATTCATGTATCTTATGTTCATTATGTTATTTATATTACTTTGTGGTCCCGCTTGAACTATATAGAATGGTAATTTTTTATCTTCTGTAATTGATTTTCTTGTTGACATTCTTATCACTTTGACGAAAGTGACATTTTCGACATCAGTTATAAATATAATTAGCAAATTTAATATTTCATCTGGTTCGTAGTCATAATGAAGGCCTTTTTTTTAACACTAAATTAATAGGTTTTTCAGTTTTAATGGTGTATGAAAAACATTCTACTTGTGCTTTTTAAAGTGAATCAAATATTGTTTTAAAATCGATTTCATTATAAGTATAAATTTATGTCTAGTACTACTATTTGATTTTATGAAAAAATTATTGATTTTTAGCTGTAATTTAATCATCTTTTTTATAGTGAAGATCTCGTCAGAAGTTATGAAAATAGGTGGAATATTTTTATTTTTAGTTTGAGTTATATTATTGTTGTTATTTTTATTGTTGTTATCAATAATAGATTTATTTGTGCTAATATGATCATTTAAGTTAGTGTGAGATGCACTCGGTAAATTTGGAGATTTATTATTAGATGGTAAATTACTAGCATTTAAGATTTTATTATGATTTTTGTTTTTTAATACTGTTATAAAATCAGCATCTTCTTTTTCTCTATTTCCAATTTTATTGTTTATGTTGTTAATGTTGTCAATTCTTCAGACATTTCTGATTCATCGTCACTCAATAAAGCAAATCTATTTGCGTAGCCAGGTGATCTTAAATTTTCATTTATAAATTTATTTACTTGTCGTGTCATTGCTGTTAATTCATCTCTCACAATAACATTGCTTATTGTGATTTTATTAACATCTTTCTTATTAGATTTTTTAAATATTTTGTTGTTTGACATTTTATGATTTTTTTCATAATTTTTACTGTAAAATCTTTTTTTTGATGGCTTAGTGCATTCCGAGTCACTAACCATGTGGTTAATTAACACGAGTGCACTAGGCAAAATTAATCAATTAGTTTTGAATACTTATTTATTGTTTTTGTGTTTTATATAAAGTATTATTTTGTTATTTAAATTATTCTTATGTTTATTATTATTATTTTATTTATTTTCTTTCACTATTTTTCTTCAAACAATTTTCTTTAATCAAATTTAATTTTTATTTTTAATTTTTTAAATTTTTTAAAAATTTCAAATGACTATTAAATTTAACGACTACTCGATCCAACTTCAAGATTTTCAATGTCATTGTGGCTATTAATGTTAAATATTTTACTTGAGGCTGTTTTCCGGATTTTGATAACATTATCTTTAATCCATAAAAATTGATAATTATTTTTAAGTTTGATTTGTTTTGCCTCATAGTATAAATTTTTTTGTAAGTGTGATAGATGATTCCTGATAGATATCTCTCTATTTCCATTTTCTGCCGGAAAAAATTCAGAAGTATAAATATGCTGGCTCTTTTTTTTGCCATTTCTTTTGTTTCATTCTTGCGAAGATGCACCACAAAATTTTTGTTTTTAATTTCGCCTGTTGTGTTTATATTTAATGTAATTCGCTCTATGTCATCGTCTTTTACTATGCAATTAGGTTTTTTTGTGATATTTAGAAATATTTCTTTCCAGATAATTTACCTTATGATTCCAGATAATTTACCTTATGTTCCAGAGTCATGTAATTTTGCTTGTTGAAATTTAATTCTTTTTTAAGATTGATATTTTCTTCAACCAATGCCTTCTATGATTCTATCACTTCCTCGAGTTGTTGCGAATAAAGTTTTGAGAAGCATTTATGTTGCTTATCACCACTCCCAAGTTCTTTTACCTTGTCTTTACTTGAAACACAACTGCCGTTGTTGAACTAAAGTCTTTCTCTCCTTCACACTCATGCCCATATTCTTAGGACACTTGATTATGTAATGTGATTGGCTGCAGGCTGGATATGATTTTGAATTTTTTGTTATATGAAAGGTTCTTGATGTACTCGCTGGTCACAGGCGTTCTATTTTTTGTGACATGACTCATAGACTCCAATATTCGGAATCTAGTCTGGAGAAATGCTCTGAATTTTTGCGATGTTGGTAGTTCAGTGGAATTACCTAATTCTTCTTCCCACAATTTTATTGTGGATAGTGGAAGTTTCTGTTGAATTAAGTAAATTAGTATTGGATACCAAGTCGGGACATCAATGTCTAACCCTGTTAATTGTTGCATACAGTCCTCAACTTGATCCAATAGATTTTTTAAATTGCAGCTGTTTTCCACATTGATTGATGGATAACCTATGAGACTGCTTAGTTGTGCGTTGGTAAGAATTCGTTTATTCTCAAAACGATTTTTTAACTTAGACCATGCCTTGGGACAATCCTCATTAGTGATGGGAGTGTGTTTTAGTACTCCCGCTGCTTCTCCGGTCACCGAGCTCAACAAATAATAAAGTTTTTGTACCGGGTCAAGCTGAGTATTGTTATGGATTACCGATATAAAAAGTCGTGAAACGATCGCCAATTGGTATATTAATTTTTGGCAGCTGCACTGAACTACCTCTGTTTTTGTTGTAATGTCTAAATCTTCTTTTGACACTATGTTTTCTGTCAATTTGTTTATTTGTTCTTCAAGATCGGACTTACAGTCTATGTATATATCTTGAAGAGATCATTATATCTGTATTTGGTGAAGTAATCATGTACACAATCGGACTTGGATAAACTTAACTGTAAGTTTACGTCTGTGTTTTCCTTGTCGAACTCTGTCCAGTATTCATTAAGTAGTCTAATTTTGTCTTATAAAGCTAATCGTTCTTCTATCTAGATTAGCCTTTTTGATACCTATAATGTGGTTTTCTATTTTCTTTATCCAATTAACTTGGATCGCTAACATATCATTCAATAAGTTTATGTTTGTCGTCATTATAGTGTATACATATTTTTTTTTTTTTAATTCTTTTTAATTTATTAATTAAAAATCGTATAAGTACTGTATGTTGTATAATTCAGTATATTAATTGAACTTGTACAATAATAATAGTTGGTACGATTTGTGAATTTCCACAAAATATGTGTATCACAAATTTTGCCCCTCACTATTATCGATGTGTACAGTAACTTAAATTTTACTAAATACCCTTTTTTTATATTTGTAGTTATCACAGATTCAAAAGTATATAAAGGTTTAACTCACTGGATTGACTTAACAACAAAAGAATAATAGTTGATGCGATTTGAAAATTTCAACAAAATATGTGTATTTCAAATCTTCCACTCGCTATAAGTTTTTGTTAATAATGTCTTCGTTATTTTATTTCAGTGACTTACCTTTATATATCCGGTTCGAAAGACCAAAAATGTTTCGCCAAGATGATTATTTTTTATGTTTATTTCTAATGGCGAAAATAGAAATAAATTTTTTAAAAAGTAAATTGTTGAGTTATATAAATATTTTAAAACAAAAAAAAAAAAAAAAAAAAAAATGAAAAAAGACCAAATTTCCTTGTTGAAAAAAATATTTTATTAACTTCAAACTTATGCTTATTATTATTTTAATTTAAATTTACAATACTGATTAATATTTTAATTGGAGCATAACCTTTCACTTTAAATTCAAGAATAAAAAGAGGAAGATGCAAATCATTTTCCTCATAACTACAAATATACAACGTTAATTATTTGACAAAGTTCATTACCCTTTATCTTTCATATGACTTACAACGAAAAACTAATATAGACAGATATAATGACTATACATAATAATTTTAATTTATGATAAAATAACATTTTGTGCATACTGCACATAGATATATAAAATATTTTATATATCTATGATACTGCATAACAATTCCCAATTAAAAAGTCGATTCTCGATACTCGATTATTAGTAATTACAAGTTGCCGGTTCTTATCAAAGTGACAATGACAAGTGTTTCCATAATTAGTTATTTTATCATAAAAAACGTCAATAAAGGAAAATAGATACTTCTTTACTTTACATGTTAGGTAAGTTATATAAAATAAAATAATAATGTTTATATTTATATATTTTAATAATATAAATAAAAAATAAAATTTTTAATCTAAATCAATATATTAATAAATTATTTTTCTTTCTTTTCTTTTTAGGAATTAAATATAAATAAACAACAAATGTTGTTTTTTAGGATACCAACAACAATTGTACATAATATTATAAAGCTGATAATAGTTTATTTAGTGTAATAGTACGTTTTCAAGCTCATGTTTATGGATAAACAACTAGCTCATAAACCAGTCAAATGTCAAGTGTTCACAAGCTTTTTTGGAAAACCACCAGCTGTTTATTGTTTATATAAAACTATACTACTGTTTATATAAAAATTTTTTTGTATTATCTTTGAGTAAAACTTAAGCTATTATAATTGGTCATACGATAAATGAATAAAATAAAAAAAAAATATGGAGGATTTAAAAAAAATGATAATATCAGAGAAACAAATAAAATAATTCACATTTTAGTTTATTACCATACCCACTTTACTCACTTCAACATTTAGTTCTGAGAATCTTTCAAAAACGAAATACAAAAATATTCAATTTACAATTATATAAAAAAAATAATCATTATTTTAATTTATTATCTCTTTTTCCATTTGAATTTTTTACTTATATATAAAGCCTTATTATTTATACATTTTTAATATATAAAACTAATTAAATTCAGTGAATTAAAAATAAAAATGCATCTTTTACAATATCCTTTGTTTTAATTCTTCTGTTAACTTTCCATGTAAGTCTTGTAATTTCTCAATCACTTCTATAACTCCATAGAATTTTTCTTCACTTTTTTCTATTAAAGTTATACAAGATTTTCCAATTAATCGTGCTGATGATAATTGAGCATTTATACTTGATTTTTCGTTTTTTTGAAGATCATTAATTGAAGCTAAACTAATTTCACACAAATTCACATAATTTCATCTATTCTTGGTATTTTGATTTATTTTTTTTTTTACAAATGACAAAATGAATTTATGACAAAAAAATCAAGGGTCATGCAAAAAAAAATTTAAAATCGACAAAAAATCAAAATTCCCTGGATGGGTTACATGTTTTTGAAGTGGTTTATGATATAAACACCTCGCTACTTGTTTATGATTTTCAGCAAATTTGTATGGGAAAACCACTACGTAAACAACCAGTTTATCATAAACAACATGTTTATCCATAAACATGAGCTTGAAAACGTACTATAATGTAGTAAAATAATATGCTGTAATATTAGCTGTGTTCTTTTCATCCGGTTCACGATGTAGGTCAATACTTTAATATGAAAATACAATAACAATTCAAAACCCAGATATTTATCTGGTTTTTATACAGGTTTAAATATTTGGTAATTATATTTGTCACGAGTAGCGCTTGCGTAGTTTTTCAATATAAATTTTTAATAATTCAATTAACAGGTTTGCCAACTTAAAAAATTATTCATATCATTAATCTACATTGTTCTCTTGAATTTAATAAAACCTAGACCTTGAACCCCAGATATTTATCTGGTTTTTATACAGGTCTTAAATATTTGGTTATTATATTTGTCACGAGTAGCGCTTGCGTAGTTTTTCAATAGAAATTTTTAGTAATTCAATTAACAGGTTTGCCAACTTAAAGATTATACTATATAAATTGTATTCAAAATTCAATTTAGTGTATTTTAATTAACTTAAGAAAGAAAAATAATAATATTTAAAAATATTTTAAAATACTACTTAAAATAGTACTTAAAATACTAATCCAAAATTGTTTTAATTTCTTTTTATGTACATAATGAAGTAAAAAAATATTAGTGGTGGCTTCAACACAGGGTTTTAATAAATAAGTAGCGGGGGTTTGGGGTAGCAGCCCCCGACATTAAAAATTAAATAATTTTTTTAAATATTTTTTACTAAAACTGTGCCGTATGCGTTTACTTGCCGTCGGCAAAACAGGTTTCCAATAAATGAGTAGCGGGGGCTTGGGGGCGACAGCTCCCGACTATAAAAACAAGAGGTACGTTGTCCCGAGTATCGGGACCGAAGCCCTTAAAATCTTTTTGTCATCAGTACAATAGCCCTTAAATGTGATGAAGACAATAGCTCCGGGTCGAAGGAATTGGGACCGAAACTCTATATCAAGTGTTTAAATTGTATTTTTCTGGGAAAAGATTATCAATAATTATTATAAATATTTATTTATAATATAACCGTAATTAAATACGGTTTTACCGGATTTGTTTTTACTGGATTTTTCTTACTGGATTTTGTCACTCGGGATTTTCTTTTACTGAATAACGTCCCCACACTCGAAACATTTTTTTTTTTTTTTTTATATTATAGCTAAAACTTAGGTTTTATAGGTTTTGAATCTTTAAGTACTTGCGTACCGTTGACTATTTGAAAAAGGAAAGGATAGTTAGAGGAAAGGAAAGAAAAAGGAAAAAGAAAAGTTTTGTGGGAAAGAGCGAACAATGTTGTTAATATTCGTCTTAAACCTCTGTAAGTCATAAACAAAAAATCCTTCTCTCATTGGCAATGGTTCGATTGGGACGCGGTTCCACAATCGGGATGTTCTTACTATAAAAGAATTTCCATAACCGACTTTGAACACGAGAGGCACTTGATGCCTCTCGTGTTGTGCGATGGAATTGCTTAAGAGGAGGAAGAAGTGATTTTGGCAAGGTCGTGATTGAGCGCACCGGCCATCATTGTTTTTTTTTGGAGGTGACTGCGTAAGCTGTAGCATTAGTTTGTTTTAGAAAATCATATGATGCTACTAGAGCGCTGTCATCAACAAAACTATGGATTGGATTGAAAGTTAATTTGAGAAGGTCATTAATGAAAATTAGAAATAGGTTGGGTGAAAGGACGGTGCCTTGTGGAACACCAGCATTGATTTGAAGTTGGTCGGAAAAAGAACCGTCAACTCAAACTATGATAGATCGGTTTAAAAGAAAACTTTCAATCCATTTAGAAAAGGTTTAACCAAGGCCTATAGCATTGCATTTTGCTATAAGAACAGAATGCCAAACTCGATCAAAAGCTTTAGATATATCCAGAGCTACAACAGTAGCTTCACCAGATTGATGCAGGCTGGTGTTGAGCTTCTCGCAGAGACATGTCATGAGATCACCGGTGGAACGTTGGGCTCGAAAGCCGTATTGGCTATCATGAATTATACCTCTACTGTCAATCTATTCCTTCAGCTTATGATTAATTAAGATTTCCATCGTTTTTGAAATAACGGAAGTAATAGCTATGGGCCTAGCTATGTAATAGCTATGGGCCTATAGGACAATCGCAGGTATACCATCAGGCATGGTAGATTTTTTTGTATCGAGATTCTTCAAGACTTTTACTATAGCTCTTGTTCTAAAGTAGATCCTTCCGAAGGGATAATTTAGAACAGAGATTGATGAAGGATTTGGAGGGAGTGTGGAATTAGTTGCAAATAATTTTGCGAAGAGATTAGCCTTTCCAACAGAATCGTTGTAAGTCGTTGTAAAGCTCTCTTCTCACCTTTGGAACTTCTTAATATCTATAAAGCATTTATACGACCCAAGATGGAATACAATTCTCACATTTGGGCTGGCGCTCCCATTTCAGCCTTTGGCTACCTTGACCGCGTTCAAAATCACGCCATTCGTCTCATAGGCAACCCAAATGTAACTTCATCCTTAACTTCTCTTGGACATCGTCGTACAGTAGGGGCATTTTCTCTGTTTTATAGATATCTTGTAGGTGTGGACACTTGCTCAGTAGAAATTAAATCACTACTTCCCCCTCTAAAACAGTTCCAACGCGCAACAAGAGGAGCGGCAAATACTCACCCCTACACAGTGGAAATCCCAAGATGGCAAAAAAATGGTTATGGAAATTCATTTATAGTCCGAGCGTCGCGAATGTGGAATCACATCCCTCCCGTCGTGTTTCCACAATCAAATAACAGAACAACTTGTTATAATCTCCAGAGGTTCAAGTTAAACATTAACCTATTAATTTGTACCACACTTTCCTTCTTCCTCTTCCTTCTCTATCCCAGCCAAGCGGTACGTAAGTATCAAAGGTTCTATCCTAGCGCGCGGCTGTTTATAAAAAAAAAAAAAATCTGATATAATAGTACTATTATATCAGTCATAGGTGGAAACGAAGACTTGCAAAAATTTTGCCCAACATTTTTAGCAAATGTCCAGAAAGACCTGCTGTTGTTGGGGAGATCAAAGATTTCTCGTCTCAATTTTTGGTTATGCAGGAATTTTTGCTGATTGATAATTTTTTTTAGGTGGCTATTACACATCATTCTTTTCATCAATCATTCATCCATATATTGTCAATATATGGATGAAAAGAATGACGACCGATTACACATCAATCATGCACTCATCAATCTTTTTACCCATATTTTGACATTTTGCAATGACATATTGTGGAAGTGTTCTGAATATATTGATAATTTCGAAACATATATGAATATTGAAAATATAATTTTTAGGGGAATGTTTTTAACTTCAATTTAAATTGAATTTTTAAAGTAAAGTAAAGGGTATAAAAAGCAACAAATTATTTTTTTGCACATTTGAATAATATATCAATCGTTTTTTTACAATAATTGCTATAATTATTAAAATTAATATAAAAATTATTCTTTTTGAATTACATCACAAATTAATATTATAACCTTATCTGAACATTCCCCAAAAAGCAATTTTTTTTTGCCTCAGCTGAACTTGTCAAAAATGATTGATGACATGATTGATGGGAATTTTGCTTGCATGATTGACGAATGATTGATGAGAATAGAACCGCCATCAATCATTTCTCATCAATCATTCATCCATATATTGACAATATATGGATGAAAGAATTGACGAATGATTGATGTGTAATAGGGCCCTTACATTTATTCCTAACCACTTTATAACTCTCATACGTATTGACTGTTTTATTGTTCTTGTATTTTTTGTAAGGTTCTTCTTTGGATTTCAGAGGTTTGCTGCAGAGGTCGTTGAACCACCCTGAGGGATTTCATTTTATACTTCTAAGGCTATTTGGAATGAAAGTTTTCATTCCTAATAGAATCCTCTTGGTAATCACCTCTGCTGGAAAGTCGACATTTTTATATTGGAAACACAACGACCAGTTCGATGCATTTAAAAAGTTGTTGAAGCCTTCCCAGTCAGCTTTTTAATAATGCCAAACTAGTCTTTTGGGAGAATTAGAAGAATTGGTTGTTGTGCCTACTTCGAAGCTTGTGCTTACAAGACAGTGGTCGGAACCACCTAGCGGAGAGTTAACAGAGATTGAATATTTCTCTGGATGGGTAGTTAGGAATAAATCCATTGACAAAGTTTCCGATGTTTTACAATACGGAACTCAGGGAAAGTTTCATTTTGTAAAAAAAAAAATTTTTGGGTTTTTTCAATTGAATCAGATATATGTATAATCGGTTTAACTATGTTTGTTGTCATATTTCACCGGACAAAGACAATAGCTATGAATACAAATACTGATAAAACGCAATATTCAACACCATGAGCAGAAACTAGAAAATGCAATTAACAACAATCTACGTGAAAGTTTGTCTAAATTATTCGAAAAACTTCTATTAAAAAGAATAAAACCCATCATAGAAGAAAAACATCTGATACCAGATCATCGATTTCGATTTCGAAATCAGCATTCTACAATTGATCAAGTTCACAGAATTACAAAACGCATTAGAAGAAAAATAAGTTTGTTCAGCAATATTTTAAGATGTTGAAAATGCTTTTGATAAAGTCTGGCATGAAGGTCTAAACTACAAACTAAACTTACTTCTTCCTGATCAATTCTCAAAAATATTGAAATCATATCTATCAGAACGTTACTTCAGAATAAAACAAGAAGATACTTATTCTGAATTAAAGAAAATTCAAGCAGGAGTTCCACAAGGTAGTGTATTAGGACAAATCCTTTATCTCCTATATACTAGTGACCTGCCTACATTCGAAGAAAACATAGTTGCCACATTTGCTGATGATACAGCAATTTTAACCATTGGCGATAGTAACATCGAGACAACACCAAAATTACAAGCAGCTATTAGAAAGGTTGAAGACTGGATATTCCGTTGGCGTATTAAATTGAATGAAGCGAAATCAGTACATATTGATTTCACCAACAAGCATATCAAACATGAACCTGTGTATATTAATGATCAAATTGTTAAATATGAAAACACAGCCAAATATCTAGGTATGACACTTGATGTAAAATTCAAATGGTACTTATATAACATAATATGTATTGCTTTCAAAAACATAGTGTATTTCTTAAACATCATATTATTTTCTCTTATTGTTTTAAAATAAAGAGAATAAAGCAGGTAGTTAAAAAGAATGCCAAGAAGCGTGCGTTTTTTTTTATGAACGACTCGAAGCATTTTTATTTCCTTAAAAATTAAATTTTGGCATTTATGCCTGATGATTCAGAACGTATGTTCCGAACCCATGCGCGCGCATATTTTTTGTATGAAAATTTGAATTCTCTCAATTTTCAAAAATGTTCGGAACATTTTTTTCTCTCCGGAACAAAAGTTGATTTAACTTTAACTTTGTGTTCGGAACATTTTTTTTGCTGTCATTTTTAATTTTTTTGACATTTCTCACATTACAATTTACAAAGCATAAATAAAAAAAAAAAAAACAAAAAAAAATATTGAAAAACCAATATTTATAACACTTCTACACAATTTTGTATTTATTTTATATATTAACAATTATTTTATATTAACACTCTTATTTTATTTATTATTTAATAATTTTATTTATTTGAATAACAATGATTTGATATATTGAGATTGAAATAAACAAAAATTTTAAAATTAATTCAAATCAAATTCAAATGTCAATAACTGCTGTTTAAATTTTTTTTGTTCGGAACACAATGTTTTGAAACAACGAATCGCAACTATAAGAATTCTCTTTTAACAAAATTGTTCCGAACAAAATGTTCTTAATCAGTGAACTAAGCATTAATAATCAATGAAATAATTCACAATTATTATCTATACTATATATAAAATTAAATCTATCTTTATGTCCAAAAAGTATTTCCTACTTCCAGTTGACCTGGAGACTTGAAATTTTCAACAGGGGTAGATTTTGATTACTATGATATAGGGAAAAATTCCAAATAGTTCCGAAAAGTTCAAAAAGTTATCAGGGAAGGGAGTTATTTTAGTTTTTTTTTTTTCATAGCGTCACTGCGTGTTTGTGTATGAACATAATTCAAAACATGTTTTTTATGATTTTTTTTTTATATCTCTCTTTTGTATATTATTCGTAATATATAGAATGCTAATGTATCTATGACACAATTTGTATATTAATAAAATAAAAATGCAAAAATAAAAATTTTTAAAATATACTTTTATCGAAACCAAACTAGCCCCCTAAAAAATAGAAAATAAAACTAGTGGTGGATGTTGAGCATCTAGAACTACTATAAGATAAAACACAGAAGTATATAATGAATCTTGCTGGAATATTGTTAATGGGAATTTGGAAACGCTTTGTGTTGTTCTTTTAATATTCGTGATTTTTTTCAACCGGCAAATATTAAAAATGATTAGCAATATTCCAGCAAGAATTTTGTAAAAAACGTTGATTATCTCGAAAAAATTCGCCAATTTTTTTTTTATTGTGTTGATGCGCTACATCATCATCTACAACTTTTTCATACACAACTTTCATATCAGACTTGCCGTTTTTCAGGTAAAGTCATATTTAATATTTGGATAACCCATGTTTTAGTAAGAAAAATAATAAAATGAGAATTGAATGTTGTAACAATTTTATTTTTTAGTCAAAATTAGTTAAAATTACTGAAATTAGTTAAGGTTAAGGAAATTTTATATGACTTTACATGAAAAACGGCAAGTCTGATATGAAAGTTGTGTATAAAAAAAAAAAAATTGGCGAATTTTTTCGAGATAATCAACGTTTTTTACAAAACTTTCAGTTTTTAAAAGCAAAATTTTAAGTTTATGCAGTTATTATTCAAAAACGGTAAGTCTGATACTCATTCAACATATACCGTTAATTAGGTGTATTAATTCTAAAAAAAACTATGAAGAAGATGTTGCTCTAGTTTCAATTTCTTCTGAGCTGTAATATAAAATATCCACTCTTTATATATAATTTTTCTAATCCGATTTTCTTTAACCCTCTGTAGCCCAGGTAAATTTAAAGATAGACCCCTCTTCTAGAACAATTTTTTTCCTAAAATACTCCAAGGAATCACCCCTTAAAAACTTTTTGCTCTAAACCGGACCACCTATATATCTAATTAGAATTTTATCTAATTAGAATTTTATTTTTCTCTTTTTTTTATTTTTCAATTCTCCTTGCAAAAGTTTCCTTTTCATATTTTGGTTGAATTTAGAAAAAAGTGTGAATAAAAAGAATCTGTAAAAAAAGAAAAGCAGAAAAATCACCTACTTTAAGCCCAGAAAATGTTGCGGACAAAGTAGAGAAAAATGTGCAAATAAATGAAGTTGCGAAAAGTAAAAGAAATGGTAAATCTCCTCCAGTTATACTTAGTAATGTAGTGGAATACCCTCAAATAAACAAAAAATTAAAAGAAAGCAATATTAAATATAAAGTTAATATGCTTAACAATAAACAACTAAAAATTAATGTTGAAGAAGAAAAAGAATATAGAGAGTTGACTAAGGCAATAAATGAAGCCAATATTGAATGGCACACTTATGAAAATAAGAGCACCAGGCCTATTAAAGTAATGGTTAGGTATTTACATCCGTCATGCCAACCTGAAGATATAAAAAATGAATTGAAAGATAGAGACTTCAAAATTCTAGAAGTCACAAATAAAATAATAAAGAAAAAGGAAAATAAAAAAGAATCTACGGTACGTCTTCCTCTCTTTATGCTAGCATTCGAAAACTCCGAAGATATAAACAAAATATTCAAAATTGAATTTATCCAGCACATGAGGGTTAAAATGGAGGCTATTCGTAAAACGACTACCATTCCTCAATGTAAGAAATGCCAAAAATTTGGCCATACACAAAAGTTTTGCCAGCGTCTAGCTCAGTGTGTTAAATGTGCTGGTCCCCACTTAACAATTTCTTGTAAAGAAAAAAAAAATATTAAGCCTAAATGTGCTAATTGCCTTGAGGCACACCCAGCGAGTTATCGTGGTTGCCAGGTGGCTAGAGAGTTGCAAAAAAGAAAGAAGCTACAAAAAAATGCCCCAAAACAAATGCAACATAGACAATAAAAACAAAAGACAAAACCTAGGCAACCTAGTGCACAGAAACAGAATTGCATTGAAACTTCAGAGATACCTAAAACTTTTACGTCGAAAAAAGTCGTAGAAGGCTTATCATATTCACAGGTAACATAAAATAACCTAAGTCAAAAAAGAAACCCGAAAGAACAAAATAAAGTTTCTACACAAAAGTTGATTGAAAATACCATTATGCAGATGATGCAAAATATGATAAAAACAATGAATGAAATCTCAACAAGACTATGCACATTAGAAAACAAACATAAAGATTTATCCTGGGAGGTGACTACAACGCCAAGCACATAGATTGGGGGTCTAGAGTAACCTCTACGAGAGGAAGAGAGCTAAGAAAAGCTATAAAAGAAAAAGGCTGCATTTACCAATCTACCGGTAAGCCAACCTATTGGCCAACTGATAGAAATAAAACTCCTGATCTGCTTGATTTTATATAACAAAAAAAATTTCACCCAATTATATTAAGCTAGAAGATAACCATGATTTGGACTCAGATCACTCTGCAGTCATACTAAGTCTATATGAAAAGGTTATTAAGAAACAGTCGAAACCTCTGCTAACGAACAAGACAACTGACTGGGCTAGCTTTAAACAAGAAATAGAAAACAAAATAAACATAAAAACAAAACTAAGATCCAAATGTGATGTAGATTCTGAAGTAGAAAATTTTATTAAAATTATTAAAAATGCTGGATGGAATAATACAAAACAATCGCGTGATCCGGCAGACAAAACTGTGCTAAATAGGTTAACTCAGAATCTTAAAAGAAAAATTAAAGATCTTAAAAATGAAAATTTTGAAAAATATATAAAAAATTTATCAGCTAAAAGAGAAAATAACTACTCGTTGTGGAAAGCAACAAAGAGTACAAAAACTTCGATCTGTCAAATCCCGCCAATCAGAATGAAAAGCGGTGAATGGGCGAGAAATAATAAAAATAAAGCTGAAACATTCGCAGATCATCTTGAAGAAATTTTTTGTCCAGACGAGACAGATTCGGATGATCTCACTGAAGAAAATAATAATTGGCAAGAAAATGTTATATCACCATTTTCAGAGAGTGAAATAGTTGAACAAATTAAAAAACTCAGAGATAAAAAAGCTCCAGGTTTTGATCTAATTACATCGGAAGTCCTGAAAGAACTTCCGAAAAAAGCTATAACAATGCTAACACGCATTATAAACGTTACTATAAGAATAAGGTATGTGCCGAATATGTGGAAAATAGCAGAGATAATTATGATACCAAAGCCAGGTAAGCCCATAAATGAGGTCAAATCCTACAGACCAATATTACTACCAATAGTATCAAAATTATTCGAAAAACTATTATTGATTCGAATGAGACCGATCATAGAAAATAGTAATCTGATTCCAAATTATCAATTTGGCTTTAGATCTAAGCACTCGACAATCGATCAAATTCATAGAATAACAGACATAATAGAAAAAGCTTTAGAGGAAAAGAAAGTATGCTCTACCATATTTCTAGATGTAGCCCAAGCTTTTGATAAAGTATGGCATCGAGGCTTAATAAATAAACTAAACAATATGTTTTTTTTTTTTTTTTTTTTTATATTATAGCCAAAACTTAGGTTTTGAACCTTTAAGTACTTGCGTACCGTTGACTATTTGAAAAAGGAAAGGATAGTTAGAGGAAAGGAAAGAAAAAGGAAGAAGAAAAGTTTTGTGGGAAAGAGCGAACAATGTTGTTAATATCCGTCTTAAACCTCTGTAAGTCATAAATAAAAAATCCTTCTCTCATTAGGAATGCTTCGATTGGGACGCGGTTCCGCAATCGGGATGTTCTTACCATAAAAGAATTTCCAAAGCCGGACTTAAACCATCTCGGAATTTCCACTGTGAAAGGGTGGGCACTTGATGCCTCTCGTGTTGTGCGATTGAATTGCTTAAGAGGAGGAAGAAGTGATTTTAATTCCTCGGAACAAGTGCCAACACCAAGCAGATATCTATAAAATAGAGTAAGTGCTCCAACAATACGACGATGACCAAGTGGTATAAGTGATGAGGTCACATTTATGTCGCCTATAAGACGAATGGCGCGAACCGCGGTTTTGAACTTTGTCCAAAAAATTTAAAGCAGTTTTTGGTGCACCTGCCCATAAATGTGAGTTATACTCGAGCTTGGGTCGTATATATGCTTTATAGATTTTTAAAAGGTCTCGAGATGAAAAATAAGTTTTGCAGCGGCTCAAAAATCCTAAACATTTTGCGGCGCTTTTCGCAATATCGAAAATATGCTCTTTCCAGTGCATATTTTGATTCACTCGCATTCCGAGAATGTTCAGATCTTTGAGTCGCTGGATACCTTCATTTTGAAGCCGGAGAATTGGTTCGAATGTTGTTAGCTTGTTACTAACAAAACAGCTTTGAGTTTTTGAAGTGTTAAACTCGACTCTGTTAGCTTTACCCCAGTCGACAATTTTGGCAAGGTCGTGATTGAGCGCGCCGGCCATCATTGTTCTTTTGGAGGTGACTGCGGAAGCTGTAGCATTAGTTTGTCTTAGAAAATCATATGATGCTACTAGAGTGCTGTCATCAGCAAAACTATGGATTGGATTGAAAGTTAATTTGAGAAGGTCATTAATGAAAATGAGAAATAGGGTGGGGGAAAGGACAAGGCCTTGTGGAACACCAGCATTGATTTGAAGTTGGTCGGAAAAAGAACCGTCAACTGAAACTATAATAGATCGATTTAAAAGAAAACTTTCAATCCATTTAGAAAAGGTTGAACCAAGGCCTATAGCGTTGCATTTTGCTATAAGAGCAGAATGCCAAACTCGATCAAAAGCCTTAGATATATCCAGAGCTACAAAAGTAGCTTCACCAGATTGATGCAGGCTGGTGTTGAGCTTCTCGCAGAGGCATGTCATGAGATCACCGGTGGATCGTTGGGCTCGAAAGCCGTATTGGCTATCATGAATTATACCTCTACTGTCAAGATATTTCTTCAGCTTATGATTAATTAAGATTTCCATCGTTTTTGAAATAATGGAAGTAATAGCTATGGGCCTATAGTTTGAAGGATTGCTTCTGTCACCTTTTTTAGGAATAGGATAAACTTGGGCAACTTTCCAATAGGACGGGTAAGTTCCTGAAGAAAAGGACAAATGGAATAAGTTGCGCAGAGGTTTAGAAATAGCGAAGGCAATGTGTCGCAGCACAATTGCAGGTATACCATCAGGACCGGTAGATTTTTTTATATCGAGATTCTTCAAGACTTTTGCTACAGCTCTTGTTCTAAAGTAGATCCTTCCGAAGGAATAATTTAGAACAGGGATTGATGAAGGATTTTGGGCTGTAGGAGGGAGTGTGGAATTAGCTGCAAATAATTTTGCGAAGAGATTAGCCTTTCCAACAGAATCTGATATAATAGTACTATTATTATCAATCATAGGTGGAAACGAAAACTTGCAAAAATTTTGCCCAACATTTTTAGCAAATGTCCAGAAAGACCTGCTGTTGTTGGGGAGATCAAAGATTTCTCGTCTTTGGTTATGCAGGAATTTTTGCTGATTGATAATTTTTTTACATTTATTCCTAACCACTTTATAACTCTCATACGTATTGACTGTTTTATTGTTCTTGTATTTTTTGTAAGCTGCTTCTTTGGATTTCAGAGCTTTGCTGCAGAGGTCGTTGAACCAACCTGAGGGATTTCGTTTTATACTTCTAAGGCTATTTGGAATGAAAGTTTTCATTCCTAATAGAATCCTCTTGGTAATCACCTCTGCAGCAAAGTCGACATTTTTATATTGGAAACACAACGACCAGTTCGATGCATTTAAAAAGTTGTTGAAGCCTTCCCAGTCAGCTTGGTGATAATGCCAAACTAGTCTTTGGGGAGAATTAGAAGAACTGGTTGTTGTGCCTACTTCGAAGCTTGTGCTTACAAGACAGTGGTCGGAACCACCTAGCGGAGAGTTAACAGATTGAATATTTCTTTGGATGTGTAGTTAGGAATAAATCCAGGAGGTGTCCGTTCTGGTCTCGTCGGTCTGGTATCCTCGTAGGGCTTTTGACAAGTTGAGAAACGTTGAAAAAATTGGAAAAAAGTTCAACTTGTTTGCCTTCGGGACTGTTGTGACTAGAAAAATTAAGCCAGTCTCTGTTATGAATATTGAAGTCTCCCGCCAGAATAATCTCAGACTCGGGATTGGTTTCCAGAATTGAGTTTATCTGGTTGGATAGTCTTTCTATAAGCATATCAGTTTCTAGCTGATTCGCTTGAGGCGATCTGTAAATAAAACAGAAGTGAATGATGTGCTTATCGGCGTGTATTTTCATCCAATTATATAGATAAATTGCATTGGAGCACTCAAAATTTTGAAGAGTCTTATAAGCTACATCATTTCGTATATACAAAGCAATCCCTCTATGGGGTATAAAAAGTGGCATAAGCGAATAATTATTGATATTAAAGTTAATATCATTATTCACAACTTGTGTTTCACTTAGTGCTAAAATTGCTGGATTTTGGAGCCGTAGATGGCTTTGGACGGAATGGAAACTTGTTGATAGACCGCGAATGTTACAAAAATCTATCTTAAACATAATAACGAACAATTTACAAAGAGAAAAGGAAAATAAATTAAACTTAACAAAAAGTACCGAGAAAAAAAATATATATATATAAAAAAAAAAAATATATAAATTAAATTTTTTGGCCCACGTACCACTTACTTATACCACCCCTGCAATGAATGCAACTGAAACCAATATCTACACAACAGTTTTTAATACCTTATTGGGTGTAGAAATACTCTCAGAAACATTCACTGCAGGTTAGAACAATGAGAAAATTACGGTAATAACAAAATAAAAAAGAAGAAAAACTTATAGTGCATAATGAGAGAATTTTGTAGAAGAAAAAGAAAACCGGAAAAGAAAAACGAAAAAAATTATTTTAATATGAATTGAATCATGATTTTATTATTGTCAACTAAGACGAACAGTTAACAACATTTTGAATAAAGGAGAGCAAAAAGAAAAAATTGTTTTGGCTATTTTTAAGTTATGTATTAATATATGTATAATTATGTATTAATTATTATTCTAAAGTAAATTTTATTATTGACACTATTTTTAAATTGTTTTTATAATTTAAATTTTTTATTATTTTAATTTTTTTTTTTTTTTTTTTTATTCACTCTGATTTTAGTTTATATCTGTTCATTAATCATTAATTGCTTATTTAAACGTTTATTTATTACACCGCACTTTTAATTCACATGTACCTAGGTTGAAGTACAGTGGCAAACTTACTGAAAACAATACGTAGATATACTCTCATCATATCTAGAAAACAGACTATTCAGAATAAAACAAGACGAAGAGTATTCTACTATTAGAGATATTAAAACGGGTGTGCCTCAAGGTAGTATTCTGGGTCCCATACTGTATTTGCTCTACACCAATGATTTACCAGAAATGGAAAATATAACTGTAGCTACATTCGCTGACGATACTGCGTTGATGGCAGTAGGATCAAATATTGACGAGGCTACAATTAAATTGCAAAGAGCAAGCGACAAGCTATACCTCTGGACAAAGAAATGGAAAATTAAACTCAATGAGTTAAAATCAGTACATGTAAATTTTACAAATAAAAAATTAGAAAATCAACCACCATTGGTAAATCTGAATGGGGTCAATATACCCCAAGAAAACAATGCTAAATACCTAGGAATGACATTAGATGTCAAACTTAGATGGAAAGAGCACGTTAAAAAGAAAAAATTTGAGCTTGAAAATAAGTATAGAGAAATGTACTGGCTCTTAGGTCGTAATTCTAAATTACCTATACATAACAAGATTTTGTTATATAATCAGATACTCAAACCGATATGGTTTTACGGCATACAAATATGGGGATGTGCCAAACAAACACATGTACTTTGTATACAAAAATTCCAAAATAAAGTCTTGCGCAACATGGTAAATGCCCCCTGGTATGTTCGCAACAGTGATTTGCACAGAGATCTAAAAATTCCTTGCATAGAAAATGAAATAAAAAGATATGCAACAAAGCATATAGCTCGTCTGGAGAGACATGTTAACGTTGAGGCCACTCAACTGCTAGATAATCAAAATTATTTCAGAAGGCTTAAAAGAACTAAGCCACTAGATTTAATACGATAGAATTTCGTAAACTTTTTCTTTAAGAAAATCAAAATAGCAATAAATTAATGGTTAGTCCGTTGGACTAGTATTAATGGGAGGGGTGTGGTTTAGTCAGTAAATTAGTATGTAACATTATTTAAAAAAAACCAAAACAAAAACCTTTCTTGTTGTACCATACACGACACCGCTTTCAAAAATAATCTCTTTTTATTCAAGAACAAAAACAAAAAAAAATAAAACAAAAAAATATGGAATTCAACAAAACCTTTTGCGCATAATTTTTAGTTTTCATGTTTCCTCTTTGAAAATTATTTCAAATAAGAAAAATATCTACATGCACATATAAAACCTTTATACGTTTACACAAAAAGAATACTTGATACAAAATATAGTGTGAAAGCGAGGATTTCGTTAGGTAGAAACGAAAGGAATACAGATGTGAAAACCCCCAATGGCAATCAAAACTATGCACTCACATCGTTCCTGAGAGAGGTCGATACACTAATACCTCTACTGGACCAACACCCAACTATTAGACAATATATATTTCAACGTATCATAATAAATAAGATACAAGGACCAGCACTTGAAGTAATAAGAACATTAGGGAACGACCCACATTGGATTCAAATTAAAACAGCACTAATAAATGCATTTGGAGTAAAGGAGGATTACCACCAACTGTATGCAGAAGCATTCTCAGCTAAAATTAGCACAGTAAGTGAATACTATAATAAATATGAATATGATATTAAAAAACCTGGACAATTTAGTCCGACGGTAAATGAGTCAATCATATTACAAACTTTTATAAATAATATTGATCCTCATCTATCGTCATTTATTTTAAGTTGAAGTGTACAAAGTTTAAGAACAGCTTATAGCCTACTTGAAACATCTGGTTTAATTAGAGATAATGTTCATAGGAATAAGCATATAAATCAATTTCAAAAATCTAAAAACACAAGTTTTAATAAAAATCAATATCATACAAATAATTTTAATTCAAATTCTAGTTATGTAAATAATAAAAAATTTCAAAACAAAAGAAATTACCAAAATAATACTAACTAATATACAAATTCCAACCAAACAAGACTAAATAACCGAAATTACAATCCCAGTTACAACAATACTGGTAATAATAACAACTATAACCGTAATTATAGTTCTAATTCTTACTATCGTAATAATAATAGTAATAATAATAATAATAATTCAAAAGAAAGTGAATCTATGGATGTAGACCACGTCCAACATAAAGTTGAAAATTTTCAGTTAGCTCACCAAAAGCAAACTTACCGATAGTCAAACTTACAATTGGTAAGAACACTGTTAAATGTTTAATAGATACAGGATCGTCCACCACGTTATTGGACAAAAATAAACTATTACAATATAAACGACATCGTTTAAATCACCCAATTACATTTAATATATTTAATAAAACAACACAAATTTATGAAGAAATAAAAACTGACCTATCTATTGAATTCAACCAAAATGCCTACATGATTTGTAAAATTTTATAATAAGGAAATATATAATACCGACGGTATTATCGGGCAAAATATTTTGAAACCATTAAATGCTAAAATTAATATGGGAGAGGGAACACTCAAAATTAATGGTAATAAAATTAAGTTTATTAATAGTTGTCCTTATATGGAGAACGAAATTCATCAACTACAAATTAGTGAAACAAATAACTTTGAATTTAACAATCTTTTCAAAAACCTTAATTCTGAAGAAGCTAAGACGCTTAGAAAACTATTAGGATCTTACAAAGATATATTTTTTAAAGAAGGAGACCAATTATCTTGTACAAACGAAATTGTACATGAAATAGTTACAACAACAGACACTCCTATACTTACTAAAATTTATAGATATCCGCAAATTCATGAGCAGGAGATATCCTCTCAGGTTTCGGATATGTTAAAACAAGGCATAATTAGGGAAAGTAATTCACCTTACAATAGTCCCTTATGAATCGTCCCTAAAAAGACGGATAATTCAGGTATCAAAAAATGGCGAATCGTCATTGATTATCATAAACTGAATGAAGTTACGGTCAGTGACAAATTCCCAATACCTAACATTGAAACTATTTTAGATAAACTGGGGAGGGCACCGTATTTTACAACTCTGGACTTGGCGAAAGGCTTCCACCAAATTCTGGTGAAAGAAGAAGATCGTAAGAAAACGGCTTTTTCTACGTCACTTGGAGTATACTCGAATGCCCTTCGGCCTGAAAAATGCTCCGGCAACATTTCAGCGCCTCATGAATTCTATCTTGAAAGACTTTATTAATAAAATTTGCGTCGTTTATTTAGAATCCCAACAACTCAGAAACAAATAAAATCTTTTCTTGGCTTTACCGGCTACTATAGGAAATTCATCAAGGACTATGCCAAAGTAGCCCAACCGAAGACCAAATACCTAAAAAAAATGCAAAAATCAATATTAATGATTTCAATTATATAAACTCATTGGAAAAATTAAAAAAAATAGTTACAGAATCTCCAATCCTTAAATATCCTGATTTTCGCAAAAAGTTTAAATTAACAACTGATGCAAGCACTTTTGCTTTAGGATCTGTGCTGCAACAAGATAATCGTCCATTATGTTATGCCAGCCGGACACTTAACCAACATAAACTCAATTATTCAACTACATAAAAAGAACTTTTGGCCATAGTTTGGTCTATAAACTATTTCAGACTCTATCTTTATGGTGTAAAGTTTGACCTCTTAACGGACCACCAACCCCTTAAATGGGTCTTTACTAAGACCAGAGGTAAAGACGTAAATCCAATACTTTACCGATGGATGTTGAAACTTGGGGAATACGATATTAATATCGACTATATCAAAGGTAAAGATAATAAAGTTATAATAAAGAAAAATTTATTTGAATTCTGAAGATATTAAAACAAATTTATCAGACATTCTACGTAGATACATTAAACCAGGAAAAATAGGAATTTATACCGAATTATATAATAAATATAATAAATTACAGGAAAAAATCATAGAACTTTTTGAAAGTGTAAATAATTTAAAATTTGTTAGATGTTCATACTATGCCAAAGACATTCAGAACGAAGAAGAAACCTTTAAGCAAATTGAGAAATACCATAAATTTGAAACCGGTCATACCGGTATAGCTGAAAATTATGAAGGAGTAAAAAGCTACATTAGTTTCCGAATTTAAAAACCCTTATTTAAAAATGTATAAACAATTGCGACATTTGTAATAGAGTAAAATATGATATCGCAATCCAGTAAAGGAAAAATTTAAGATAACCGAGACCCCAAACAATATAAAGAAATAGTACATATGGATGTATATACTAATTCCAAAGCAAATCTCTTAACCTTTTTCGAAAAAATTTTCAAAATTTGCTACTACCTATCACCTCACGGACCGAAATAACCAAACAATCATTAAAAAATTAAGGAAATATAAATCTCAAAGGGGTAACTTCAAAAAACTCGTAACTGACAACGAATTTAAGAGTATAAACATTAAGGAATAAAAGAGTATAAACATTAAAACATTAGGCCTTGAAAATAAAGAACTAAACATATTAGAAAAAATGAGTAAGGCCATCGAATGGTACAACAATAGTTACCATTCCACAATAAGAGAAAAGCCCGTTAAAGGACAAGAGGGAAATTGTAATAAATAAATTATATACTATAGCTTATGCAAAGAGAAAATAAGATATATAACCAAACGGAATACCAACAGGGAAAACTTTCTCGAAAATAGGTCACAGGGATATATAAAAAATTACAAAAGTGTCAGACACAAAGAACAACCAAAATTTGTAAAAAATAATTTAAAAAATATTCACTCAAACAACATTAACAGAAAATATAAATTCTCAGGTTAAATTATGCTTCAAAATCATCAATCATAATGACATCAATACTAACGATAACTCAGGCTCATCTAACAGTGGACAAAATTGATGAAAATCTCGGTTTTTCTGATATCAAACTATACGAAGTTCACATTGTAAAAACATATGATACAATACTTCACATAATTAATCCTAAGGACATAAATGAAATTGTAAATACTTTGGAGGACAACATTAAACAATCAGATTTGCAAGACAAAATAGCTACATTGGAATACCAAATAAAAACAATCAGAAATAAAATACAAACACTAATACCACACAGACACAAACGAGGACTATTTAACTTCATCGGGACAATAAATAAATGGTTATATGGAACCATGAACGACTTAGACAGGCAGGAAATAGAAAACCACTTTAATATGATTGACATCAACAATCATAATTCTATAACAAATATAAACTCTCAAGTAAAAATTAACCAAAACTTTAATGAAACTTTTGTCAAACTGAAGGAAATTGTTGAAAAAGACAGATCCATTATATCAAAAACATTTAATCAAATTGAAGACCATCATAAAGACTTATACAGACAAACAATTTACACAGAATTAGTTCTAAAACTTAAAATTTTAGAAGACAATATAGAACCATAAAGGAAGTATAATATAGAGAAACTATGCGGAACAAAAAAAAATTTTTCAATATTTCTTAAATTTTACTTCACCGTAGAACCCCAGAGAAAAAATATATTTTATATGCCAAAATACCCCAGAGCGTAAATTATATTATCTCTTATAAATTATAATCTTTCTCTTGATTTTGTATATCGCATACGGATTCAATGATCTTGATAACAATATTGCAATTCCTTAATCCTTCATTATAATGCATATCCTTCATTCGCCTAAGCATAATATAAATAACAAATATTTTATTTCCTTTGTACCTCGTACAGTATCGTACAATAATGTTGAACATTTCAAAAGATGAAAATTTATAAAATATTTAACTTTGTTTTGTTGTTTTTTCTTTTGTTCATCAAAATAAAAAATAACACTAATGGAAGCGTCTAAACTGTTTTTATAATTTCTAATTTTTTGATTTTGTTCTTGGATTGAATTGGAGTTTTATTTCAATTTCAAATAAAATGTAAAATTCTATTTAAATTACTTTTTTATGCGTTGAAAAATAACATTTCATAGGCACCACTTAGATAGGTTTTGAAAAAAAAAAATGTACCTGTTTTAGAATTTGTGGCTCTAAAATTAAAATTCTTTAAATAAAGTTTTACAAATGTACAAATAATATGTACCTACCTATGTTGTAAAATATATTTTAAACAAAGAGAAAAGGCAGAATTGAAGTGTAATAAAATAATAAACACTTTGAATGTAATAAAAATAAATAACTTGAATATAAAAATGAAAATGAAAAATTCAATAAACAAAAATAATTTCTTAAATTTATTATAATATTACTAGTATTAACAATATTATAATATTAGAAAAAATAAATAATTTATTAATTTATGTTTTCAATTACTTCAATGTGCTTATCTTTTTTGTGCCACACTGCAGTAAGTAAGGATTTTGCACACTATCGTAATTCATATATATGCATGTATTCCTTGTGTATAGTGCATAGTAGAGGTAGAGTGTAGGTTATTAAGTTTATCTTATCATAATATATTAACAATGAACGTGAACATTATTTTTGAATATTCTATTTCTATATTAAAATTTTTTAATTCTCCTTTCTTTATGAATTTCCAATTTAAAGTAAGTTGTTTGTGTTTGCATTAAAAATGTAACATTTTGGTTCCATGACAAAATTACATGTGGACAAAATTTCATAAAGACAAAATTTCATATTTAAAACAATTAAATGTTTAAATTTTTATTAATCATTATAAAATGTGGAAGAAATTGTCAAAATCTGTAGTTGATTAATAATTCCTTTCAAAATATGATTTTGTTTTATATTTTTATAAGAGTTGTTTTATATAAGAATTAGATGGTTATGCTGAAGTCCGTCGAAATTACAAATTAAAAAAGCGCTTCAAACGAATAATATCTTTTATCGTTTTCAACAAAATGTAATGTGTAACAAAAAATTACTATTAAATTTTAATTTGTATATACCTACATATGTAATTAAAAATGTATAAGTTTTACTTTTAATTTATGTACATATTACGTTATGTAATTATTAAAAAATTTATAACTTTTTACAAAATAAATAAAAAAAAACTTAAACTGTCAACGCCTTTTTTATTTGAAATAAAAAAAAATCTTCCAAAACATTTAATATTGATTTCTGCAAAGAGTTTGGAGTCGAATTTCAGAATACTGATATTTTTCGTATTCCGGTCGGAAATTTTTTTCGGGGATATTCCGCTTCGGACTTCAGCATAACCACTTAGCACTCTTACCTTTTTTTAAGAAAAAAAAGTACCTTCATTACAAAACCAAATAATTTCAAATTTTTTATAAAAACTTAAATTGGGATTTATTGTTTTAAATATGTAATTGTGTCTTTGAAATTTTGTCCCGACACCATGCATTTCATATTATGGTATACTCTACATCTACCCAACAAGTGTGTATTTGATACGACATACACAACCTTACCTCATTGCCGCTACTACACTATATGTATGTTATATAAAAGCAAAAACAAAAAAAAAAAAAACAAAAATTAAAATCATTTTAAAGATTCTCTCTCAAAGCTAGAATCTATACAGTTGAACCTGCATAAAAGAAAAAATTTTAGTTCAATATTTTGTATGAGTTTCTGTTAACGAAGACATTAAAATGACGTATTACAAAATTTTAAAGTGAGTTTATCTAGGTCCTACTGTGTATGGGGTATTTTCAAAATTTTTTTAAGCGAAAAAAAATCGTCACAAAATTTGTTCTGCATAGTTTCTCTATATTATACTTCCTTTATGATAGAACACATTCAGGATAACATTGCATCCTCAAGAACAGGTACAATTCACAGTGATATACTAACGAAGAAATTTTAGAATACCAAGTTGACTTCCACAAATTACGAAACATCAAGTTAGGAATCATAATAGACAATCAAGAAAATATTATTTTTATAATCAGAATACCAAAAAATTTAATAACTTCGAAAAAGATTACACCTCAAACTATTGTAGAATTTGAAAATAAAACTTATGATTAAGTAGAAAATAAGGATCTTAAAAATTTTAAATAATTGTATAACAAAAAATAATTGATATAAAAGATACACCTCAAACTATTGTAGAATTTGAAAATAAAACTTATGATTATGTAGAAAAAAAGGATCTTAAAAATTTTAAATAATTGCATAACAAAAAATAATTGTATTAAAACATTCAATAATATATCCGAAATCTTGGAAATCCAACATGGATTAGTATTAGCAAAAAATCAAGTGAATGTAAAATTAACAACAACTTGCGATGAAAGAAATTTTATTTTAAAAGGAAATTGTTGAATAAATTTCAATAATTGTACAATTAAAATTAATAAAAATATTTTACAAAATTTTCAGAAACAATTTAAACAATGCTTTGTTATTCCAAGCTTTTTGGAAAATTATATTGAACTAATATTGTATTAAACCAAATTCAAAATCTCAACAAGATTATTGAACTTAAATATGAAAATAAAACAAATTATATTTTTATAGAAATGTATATTTTATTAGTCATAATCATTATAATTTGAATCATTATTGTAACAGTTATATGTAAACGTAAACGTTGTAAATCTAAAACAAATAAGACGACTCAGGTGAGTCCTCAGTCAAAGGAGGGAGGGGTTACATCATTCAAAATAAGTTGTTCACCTTAAGTGAAAACTGACACCTCTTCCCGTCAAAACCTTGACATTCCATAATATATTATAAAAAATGATATAAAAGTCAAAAGACGTAATTCTCCATAAATGCATTTTTATTTTTTCTGTTTGAGAACTTAAAATTATTTAAGTTCCCAAACAAATTTGTTTACGTTTGCAAATAACTGCAAAAGCAAATTAAGAGTTTTTGCTAATTTATAAAATTTATAATAATAATAAAATGAATCTAATAACTGACTCTCAAGAGAACAGTACTAAAATAAAATTTATTTTTTGTGTTTTATTTTTTAATATTGCCGTAGCAATATAAATTTGTAATTCGTGCGCTTTAAAAAAATAACTGAAAATATTTTCATATACATATATTAAAAATAGATTCAAAATGGAGAAAACCAAAATAAACATTCTTTTAATGAAACGTAATAAATTCGCTTTTAATTCTTCCAGGCGAACATTCGTCTAAAGTTCTTTTATTTCATTCGCCATTTCTTCTAGGAGAACATTCACTTAAAATTAATTTGAAGTATTCGCGTGAAGTTCTTCCAGGCGACCACCGACTACCAACGAAATTCACTTCGCTCAACTATTTTTGGTCAAATGAAACACAATTGCAGCGAAACGAAAAATAAAAATAAACTAACAAAACAGAAAAGTAAATGGCAGAATTTCAAGATAAAAAAATATTTTATTAACATCAGATCCATATACATCGCTACAATTGCTACAACATCAGATCCAAATACATCGCTAATAAATCTAAATTTATATATGTATCTAAATAAAAAATTAAATAATTATAGTTTGTAGAACATATAAAACTTTCAAAAAAAAGACCAATTATATTATAATATCAAATTTCAGAATAATTGTTTTGTTTTTATTTTTTGATGTTTAAAAAGATTTACAGAAATAACAAATCCAACTACCAGCGAAAAAAATAGAAAATAGCCTTATTTCGTCGACAACGAAAATTCGAGCGATCGTAGTTGGAATTGTGAGCATATACATAAGAGCGTATGTATTTTAATTTTTTCGTCGCGAATTTTTCGTCGGTAGTCGCAATTGTGCTAAGCTTCTTAAACCAAAACCGCTTAAAGTTCTTTTATTTCATTCGCCATTTGTTCTTCAAAGAGAACATTTATTTTAATTTTTTTTTTTTTTTTTTTTTTGCGTGGATTGGTGGGAATCTTCATAGACACAATGAGCCCCGTAGCTTCCATTGTGTGCCAGATTTTTACTGACTAAACCACACCCCTCCCATTAATACTAGTCCAACGGACTAACCATTAATTTATTGCTATTTTGATTTTCTTAAAGAAAAAGTTTACGAAATTCTATCGTATTAAATCTAGTGGCTTAGTTCTTTTAAGCCTTCTGACATAATTTTGATTATTTAGCAATTGAGTGGCCTCAACGTTAACATGTCACTCCAGACGAGGTATATGCTTTGTTGCATATCTTTTTATTTCATTTTCTATGCAAGGAATTTTTAGATCTCTGTGCAAATCACTGTTGCGAACATACCAGGGGGCATTTACCATGTTGCGCAAGACTTTATTTTGGAATTTTTGTATACAAAGTACATGTGTTTGTTTGGCACATCCCCATATTTGTATGCCGTACAACCATATCGGTTTGAGTATCTGATTATATAACAAAATCTTGTTATGTATAGGTAATTTAGAATTACGACCTAAGAGCCAGTACATTTCTCTATACTTATTTTCAAGCTCAAATTTTTTCTTTTTAACGTGCTCTTTCCATCTAAGTTTGACATCTAATATCATTCCTAGGTATTTAGCATTGTTTTCTTGGGGTATATTGACCCCATTCAGATTTACCAATGGTGGTTGATTTTCTAATTTTTTATTTGTAAAATTTACATGTACTGATTTTAACTCATTGAGTTTAATTTTCCATTTCTTTGTCCAGAGGTATAGCTTGTCGCTTGCTCTTTGCAATTTAATTGTAGCCTCGTCAATATTTGATCCTACTGCCATCAACGCAGTATCGTCAGCGAATGTAGCTACAGTTATATTTTCCATTTCTGGTAAATCATTGGTGTAGAGCAAATACAGTATGGGACCCAGAATACTACCTTGAGGCACACCCGTTTTAATATCTCTAATAGTAGAATACTCTTCGTCTTGTTTTATTCTGAATAGTCTGTTTTCTAGATATGATGAGAGTATATCTACGTATTGTTTAGGTAACATATTGTTTAGTTTATTTATTAAGCCTCGATGCCATACTTTATCAAAAGCTTGGGCTACATCTAGAAATATGGTAGAGCATACTTTCTTTTCCTCTAAAGCTTTTTCTATTATGTCTGTTATTCAATGAATTTGATCGATTGTCGAGTGCTTAGATCTAAAGCCAAATTGATAATTTGGAATCAGATTACTATTTTCTATGATCGGTCTCATTCGAATCAATAATAGTTTTTCAAATAATTTTGATACTATTGGTAGTAATGATATTGGTCTGTAGGATTTGACCTCATTTATGGGCTTACCTGGCTTTGGTATCATAATTATCTCTGCTATTTTCCACATATTTGGCACATACCTTATTCTTATAGCAGCGTTTATAATGCGTGTTAGCATTGTTATAGCTTTTTTCGGAAGTTCTTTCAGGACTTGAGTTTTATTCATTGCATACTTTTTTTTTTTTGTTTTAATTCGGAGTTCCATCTCCTAGCCTAAAGATAATATTTCCGTTGTACAAGGCGGTACCTTTTATTCCTGCCGTCCCTCTGGGATCAGTCGCAGACCAGAAAGCCGCCCATTCTGGGTCAGTCGCTTCTAAATTTTTCTAGGATTTTAGTGGACTTTTACCACAAGCATGCCTTACTGCGGATATTTCGTACCCCAACCCGCCGGGGAAAATTTATTTTAATGAAACGTAATTAATTCTCTTTTAATTCTTCCAGGCGAACACTCGCATAAAGTTCACCCGGGGGATTTGTATATGTTTCTTCTTAAAGAACACGTTCTTCCTATGGTTTGTTGGGATTAGTATTTTATTATTCTTGGTGTAGGTGTAAGAAGGCAGTGAACAACTTTTTTTTACCACCCATAAATACCAACGGTATTTATTCGGTTCGTTAATGTTGTAAATTTAATAATTTTATTAAATTTAATTAATAATTAAAGCGGTTTGTTACCATTGTATTTAATTTCTTTTAAGTTATTAACAAAAGCATTTAAACCTTTTTTTCAAAATTCAATTAGGAAAACGAGCGCTTAAATTTTTTTTATTTAATTTTCTGTCAACTGTGTTGGTTATATTTTAAAAGCATGTGAAAAAACTAAACAAAATTGTGAAGAATATTAAATTATTTATTATGAAACAATTTTCATAATAAATAATTTATTAAACTAATTTTAATATTAGAATTTGAACAAGAAAACTGTTCAAAATGGAAAACTCTTTTAGAAATAGTACGTGTTGAAATACTAAATAATGAAATTATATTAGTTATTTATACCAATTTTAATTAAATTTAGTCAGGATAACAAAAGTTGCTATGTATCAGTTGAATCAATTTCTAATTTCAAAGTTCCTGAAGTATCTCTTTTTACGACAGCTAATGTAGTTCATATTATAAAGTTATCAGATATAGGTATATAAGCCAATTTACTAATTTTAATATTAAAAAAGACGTATAAAGTCACACACATTTCAGAATACAAATCAAAATTAAAAACTAAAGATTGTGAAGATGGTAAAGATGATCAACAAGAATGATGAAAGAAAGATGATTAACACGCTGGGTGGCGCAGTAGATAGAGCGACTGCCTTTCAATCGAAAGGTCTCTGGTTCGATTCCCGACGAAGGAAAAAAAATGCTTTCTGGATTTTTCGATCTGGTCCAGTACCCTTTACCATTGGGATAAAATAAATGATAAATAGTTGAGAGTTTTGGTTATCACTTAAAATAAAATGGAACTATGCTATTATGAAGGCGAAGTACTCTACAGTAGATTGTGTATTCCAAATCTCTGTGTAAAAGCAGTTAGGATGTTCATCCCATAGACTTGGAATTATATAAAAAAAAAGAAGAAAATACAAATGGTTTAGAATTGAATTGAATTGAATAAAATTTATTTCAGGCCGCTGAACCTTATTAAATTTTTCGGGCCATATACTATTTTTTTTTTGACAAATATATACTAAATTTAATCTTAAACAAATTACATACTACAGCTATGAAATGTAACATAAAAGTAACAATTAAAATAAACAAAAAATAAATGTAAAAATAAACAAATATACTAAATTATGTAAACTGAGAGAGAAAGAAAGAAAAAAAATAAATATAAATAACAAAAACATTTAAATTTCACTAAAGATGTTGATGTATTTGGTGAATTGAATAATGCGTTCCAATGACTGCTCGGTGTCCTCAGCGAGAATATTTAACCCCCCGATATAATGCATACAAATGGTTTAGAAGATGATTATTTAAATCAAATTTTAAATAAAGAAGATGTTCCGTTAGAAGGAGATATATTTTAAGAGAGTTGTATTTTAACAATGGCTCAAGATGTTGATGAAATTCAAGATAAATAAATTCCTAACATCGATGATACAAATATTATGAAACAATCAATATTTGAACCTTTTCCAGAAGTTAGTCTTTACTATAATATTAAATTATTAATTTTTGATTATTTCAAATATTTTAAGGTAGATAATCTCGATATAGCGAAAGCAATTTCGTCATCAACTAAAACAAGTCAACCTCATTTGTATACAAACTTTCAAAACAAAAAAAGAAGGTGCAAAAGGATTAATTCGAATTCAAGATAAATTTCTTCCACAATATGATATTATGTATCATTGTAGTGTTTCAGCTGTTATGTTAGGCAATTAGAAGCAAAATTAAGAAGAAAACTAAATGGACGAATGAGAATATATTCTTTTTACTTTATTCAAAAACAATAGAAAAACAATCTTATCTTACTAGTTTAAGAAGATATTAAAATTGATACTAAAAAGGTTTATATCAAAATAAATTTACGCATAGGTATGTATATATTTTATACTAAAAATTTATACTAAAAAAGTTTACATCAAAATAAATTTACGCATAGACGTATACTTTAATATTTTTGTATTTAGACAATCCTTGTTCCTGAATATCAAGATGGTAAGACTGATGAAGCTTTTGACATATTAAAACCTATAGATTATGATGATATTTGGAGAACAAAACAGAAAGATCGAAAAGCTGGTGGACAAGAAGCAAATGATATTGTAGGTATGAAAGAATTTCATTCTGATTTACCTTGTTTAATACATCGTCGTGGTCTTCAAGTTATACCGTTAACTATTACAGTAATTATTGTTTTATTAAAAACAATATAGAAAATATATTGAAGAAATTTATATAATTATAGATTGTAGATTTCATTTTACCACCAGACATATATGTATGCGTTGAAATAAAATGAATATCAGACTTAATTGGTTCATTAAATTGTGGTCGTCTTTACAATTAGTGTATTCAAATGCTCTCATTCATGTTTTATAATTTTTATGTGCATTACGTTTAAAAATAAAAACCATACAATTAAAAAAATCTAATACAAAAACGAAAAAGCTCAGTTTGATAGATGTAGATGTGCGCCTTTGCTTGACAGTCAAGTAATGGACAACAGTCATGTTTGTCAAACGGTTTGATAAATGAGCAGGACCAATAAGGTTCAACATATTTGAGGATTTTTTACTATCTGAAACTTTAAAAGAAAATTGATAAATTTTGCTAAAATTTTGGGAAAAAAAAAAAATTAACGTCAAAATTTTCTCTGTTTGAATGGATTAGTTGATTTCTCTGCAATATATTCAATGTAAGAAGCATTCCGTCCTGATATATTGCAGTTCCTGCAATGGCAGTCTCCTCGACACTTAAGGTGTCTGAAGGCTGAAGGACGAAGTAAAAGAAAAGGTTAGATATATAATTATTTGATAAATATTTATTGCTATCTCGATTTATGAATGAACGCATTCAAATATAGAATTTCAAATGTTTTTTAAGAAAAAGATATGAAGTGTAATTTTTTTGTTTTTTGGTTTTTAGTATAAGATTATTTTGTTTCTAACAAATTATTTATATTTTAAGATTAAAGCAAAGCGATATATTTTATTTTTTTCGAGTATTACAATGTTATTATACACAAATTTTAAATTTTTTTAATAAAAGTAATATCAACGCATGTAAACATATTTCCAAACGTCAACCTTTTTTGGCTACATAACAAATGTCAGTCCTTCGGGCATTGAGAGGAAATTATAAAATGTTCTTTAATGGTATTTATATTTCAAATATAGTGTAAAATAAAATTGTCCGGACATTCGTCCTTGAAGTGGAAATCCACCATGAAGGACGAAGTAAAAGAAAAGGATAGATATATAATTATTTGATAAATATTTATTGCTATCTCGATTTATGAATGAACGCATTCACATATAGAATTTCAAATGTTTTTTAAGAATAATTTTATAATTTTTTTGTTTTTTGTTTTTTAGTATAAGATTATTTCGTTTGTAACAAATTATTTATATTTCAAGATAAAAGCAAAGCGCTATATTTTATATTTTTCGAATATCACAATGTTATTATCCATTATTACTCTTAACAAAATTTTAAATTTTGTTAATAAAAGTAATATCAACGCATGTAAACATATTTTCAAACGTCAACCTTTTTTGACTACATAACAAATGTCAGTCCTTCGCGCATTGAGGGGAAATCATAAAATTTTCCTCAATGGTATTTGTTTTTCATTTATAGTGTAAAATAAAATTGTCCGGACGTTCGTCCATGAAGAAGAAATCCAGCATTACTTTACGATGTATATATGATAGCTTGAATACTTGACTTCAAAGCTGTGTACTCTTCGATTGACCAGCTTGAGTGACTGTCAGCTTGAAAATAGCTTGAGTTGGAAATAATGTATTTTTGGTGACATAAATTTTGCGCCTCACATTTCATTTAAAATTTTCTATAAATTTAAATACATAAAATATATGTATAAAAAATATCAAATTATTTTTTTTTATTTGCTCTTTTAAATCTTCAATTTTCTAAATTCATTGGCGGTTTCTAAACGATCAGAGTTTTCACTGTCAGTTAAAATTGAAAAGAGTCTACACATTTTAACTTTTTTTATTTTTTTCAAAAGCCCATGTATACACGAGGCAGAAATCTGCCGCAGATACGCAGCCACGTAAAAAAAAAACTGGTTGATTACTGCCATTGTCGCTGTCACATTATTGAAATATCAAGATGGCCGCAATTGAAATTATTGGCAAAGAAATAAATAAATAAATTTTTATTATTATTCAAGTGTCAATTCAACATTATTATTATTTGTATAATTTTAATTTTTTATTTGATTCATATTCGATCTGAAAATTACGTTGCCAACAACAATTTCTTTATTTTTTGTGAATAAAAAATAATAAAAATATTTTGACACTCATATATTCCCAGAAAAAAAATTTAAACGTCAAAAATCTACTAGAAATTTAAAATTTTTTAAAATTTGCTTACCCCTTACTGAAATGTCCCTTAACCTATAAATTTTGGTAGATTTCTTCCACTTTTCTACCCGTATAAGCATACATAAAAACAACAAAATACATGTATTTCAGTGAAAACTGACAGTGTTCACTGATTGTCTAGACACCGCCTATCTAAATATTAACAAAACTTCAAAAAATTTTGACATTAAATGTCAACTCAAGCTCTCAAGCTGCGTGTTCGATTAAAATTTTCCAGTCAAGTAAGTAAATTTTTGTGATTGACTGGAGTGAAGCTATTTAGGAGGCCTTGACTGATTTCAAGAAAACAGCGTATACATGATGTTAAGGCTTCCTTGAAGCTTACTTGAAATTATCATGTATACGGGGCAGGAACTACAATTACATATCAGAACGGTATGCTGAGAGAGTTAAAGCTGTAATAGTGTATCAGAAAGCTCTTAAATGTAAGAAAAATACAGTTCTAAATTTTCATTTGAACGTCCATGTCAAAGTTTAGTTTCGAAAATTATTCTGACGCATAGTATTCGGTAAAAATTATATATTAATAAAACATTTTTAAAATTTAAATGCAAATAAAAAATTTTTTAAATTAAGTTTTTTTAAATTTTCTCTTCATTTTTTTTATAAGCAAATTTTGAAATTTCAAAAACACAAAAATTTGTTCAATAAGAAAAATGGATTGTAAGTGATTGGAAATGATATTTTTTTAACAGGATTTTGATTGGCTCTTGATATTTTGAGCACTTTCGATTACTTTTGATTGTGATTGATTGCAATCCCATGTTATTGAATGAACCTAGTGCAAAGTTGGATTTTAATTAATCAATATCTTAAAATCTTTAAAATATTATTGGCTTTAAAATGGAGATAGCTTCTTGAATTTTTATGTTAGAAAAAAATAGATCGGTGCAAAAAATTCTCTAAATTTCTATTGGAAATTTTTTTTATACACAAAAAAACATTAATAAACTGTCATAATCATCTGTTGAAAAGAAATATTTTATTTTTATATGCAATTGCTCAAAAAATTATTAAAAAAGTGCTGCCGGTATAAAGAAACTCTCCCCGATATTTGAAATATATACTTTATCAAAGTATAAAATCCCATATTTTTAGAATAAAATTCCCTAAATTTTGTGAAATCATCCCCAGTAAATGATATTTACTGTTCTTGTCATACGCCTTGAGCTCTTATATAAAATAATGTCATTTCATGTTATCTCTCTTCTCTTAAGTCATTGGGATATAATAAATGGCAAAAAATAATTGAGAGTATAATCTGGTAACAAATTAAATAAAAATGAAACTGTTCTATTTAAGAAGGCTTAGTTCCTGATAATAGCAGTAGTTTTCCACATTCAATGAGTTGATAAGCCAGTAATTTGTTAAATACCCGAAATATTGTTGATTGTAGTGTAAAATTGCAGTACCGTACTTAATTAAGCACGAAAAGGTGATTCTCCCTAAGTTACTGTAGTGTAAAAAAAAAAAAAAAAAAAAACTATCTAGAGTTTGGTATGAGTTTAGGTTATTCCAGAAATTATTTCTAGATAACTCGTCGTAGTTTAAGATTCTAAAATGTATCTTTAAGATTTTAAAATATTGGTCAATTAAAATCCACCTAAAGTTTTTACAAGTTGACATTTAACTTGAAAATACTTTTTCGAGAGAATATTTTTATGTCAGGTATATTTGTAAAAACTTGGATGAATTTTCGTAAGTTTGTAAAAACAAAATGTACGGGTAGGGAACAGACAGTCATAATAATATATCTGGTTGCACAGACCACAGACATACCATATAAAAAGTTTGACATTTTTCAACGGAGAAATATACAAGAACGAATAAAATAATTCAACTATTTCAAAATTAACAACCTCAGGGTTATTTTTCAAGTAATTCGATTAATTGAGTTAAGTTTTATTTTATTTCGTGAACAGGCATTGTATTTTATTTTAACAATTTAGTAGTAGTTCCCAAAAATTTGTTTACTCTTTTGAACTCATGTACTAGGTAGTAAAATTTGAAAATTTCGAACAGACTCAGTGAAATTTTGAAACATAAGTAAATGACTTTTCAAATATGTGGGTGAAAATAAGAAATAAAATAATATAAAAAAGAATGAATTATTCAATTTTGATGAATTGAATCGGTGAAAGAATTAACTTTTCTATTTTGTATAAACTATTTTAGTACGGAAGAAAAAAAGGATATTTTTACATCAAAATATAAAATACCGTTTAAAAATATAAATTGTGTGCATAAACAAAAAAATAAACAAGTTTCATTTCGGTAAATTACATAATTGTAAAATTAGGTGTAAGAAGTTGAAAAAATTGTATATTTCATAAAGTTTCTTCAAATTATGTTTAATCAAACTCAAACGGTATGCGTATTTTTTATAGTTAATGAAATTTAATTTATGAAATATAAAAATTTGCTGTTTTAGATTTAATTTCCAAATTAATTTGTGACAAAGTACATGTAACACATATACTAAAGCAAGCTTACACGGTACAATATTGTATGAATATAGAATGGCAATTGTTCCGTGTAAATATTTTCATTCAATATTGAACCATTATTGCATGATTGTATGGTCTTGATCCTAAATTTCACAATATTGTAACAATGCTTTATGTGTAGACTGTAGAGTGTAGTCTACACTGTCTACATAAATATTGAATCAATTTCTGTCATTAGCAACGCACTACATAATATAAATTTTTTTGCTTAACTAAATCAGACATGTTCATGAAGATCTCATGAATAAAAAATTGTTTATTATAAATAATTGTATTGTGTATATGCTTTCAAAACAATATTGTATGAAAATTGTTTCATGTAAATGCTGTCATGCAATGTTGCAACAATATTGCTTCAATCGAAATTGATACAATATTGTACCGTGTAAAGCCTGCTTAACGTGTATTATGATCTTTGGTTGTCGCATTTCTCTCAATTTTATGTTGTTTATTGTTAGAAATATGTTTTTCTTAAATAGTAAAAATTACAAAAATGTTTACTTCAAATATGTAGACTAATACTGATATACATAGTCAATAATATGATCAAAAGTTTAATTAAAATTTAATTTTCTATACGTACTTATTACTTAAAGGATTAAGAGTACACTCAAACCTCGATATACGGCACTTATACTTTCCATAGAAATCGTGACGTATAACGAATCATTTTTTACAATAAACTCATGTAATTGCAAATAAATCGTTATAGTGAAAGTTTTTTGACAGTTTTGGTAGTTTTTTGTCATTAATTTCTATACAATCTCGATATGCGACTAAAAAAAGAATTGTAGACCGTAGAGAAAGTTACATATGTACGTACATATTTATGCAATATAATATCCCTGAAAGAAAACAGAAAAATATGTCCGTCTACATTTTTTGATCTTAAATTTTACTCGAAAAGAACATATAATGTAAAAAAGTACATATGCAGTATATATGTACAAGCGGAAAATGCCCCCGAGATATTAGTGTAATAGTAATACAGATTACTTTGCACATCTAATAAGTAATTCGGGTTACTATCATATGCCTGTATTTCATTTGACTGAATTTCATTTCGCTGCATTTCATTTGCCTGTATTTTCATTTGCCTGTATTTCATTTGCCTGTATTTCATTTGCCTGCTTTTCATTTGCTGCATTTGCAAATCCAAGAAATTTGGCACTTCAACAAAAAATAGGTCCGAGTCCCGTTTCACAAAGTCCTCGATTTTTTTTTTAAACTATTTCGTACAATGGCGATAGTTCGTACGATGCAAACAATAGGTCCATCGGTCCGGAAGTCGGGACCGAAGACCTTGAACATTTTTTTTGGCATCATTACAACAGCCCCTAAATGTGATGAAGACAATAGCTCCGGGGTCTCAGGATTTGGGGTCGAAACTTAATATCACATGCTTAAATTGTATTTTTGTTAAAAAAAGTTCTTAATATGTATTATAAAAAAATTAAATTGTTTTTGGATAGATTCGATGGTCCGGAAGTCGCGACCGAAGACCTTGAAATATGTTTTTTTTGGCACAGTACAACAGCTCTTAAATGTGATGAAGACAATAGATCTGGGCTTATATGGTCAGAAATGAAATCAAAAAATCAAAGCAATTTGAATTTTGTAAAAAGATAATACATTTACACAATTGCAATTGTTTATTTTTGAAAAAGTGTCCTGTAATACCTTATGTTTTTTAAATATCCATGAAATAAGAAATTCATTACAGGTACCAGAAATAGTCGAAAATTTTGAAAACGATAATAGATAATAGCGTATTTTTTAAGCATAGTTTACGAATTTCCAGATTTGAGGGGATGAGACAGGACCTCAGATGTATGGCAGACACCAAAATTAGTCAAAATTTTGAAAAACTGTAGGACATACCTATTTTTCTTTAATATTTGAAAAAATGTCTGAATTTTCTTTTTCGAACTTTGGGTTTTGATATTTTTGGCAAGTGTTAGGTGTTTAAGGTCTTTGGTCCCGACTTTCGAACCGTGGGGCCAATCCGAAGTGTTTTTAAAAATTATTTATAATAATTATTAGTCTCCCTCCGCTCCTCATTTATTAAAAAAATGTAGAGTAAAATGTAGCTTTATCATGTAGCTTTATCATGTAACCGTTTTTATGTACCTATATGAATTATGTATTGTTGCCTTGTTCAATGTAGATGCGTCAATAACTTTAATTAAGGCCTGTATTAGTTATATATATTAGAGACTATAAAAATTACTAAAATTAAATGAAATTTAAATTTATTTATCTTCCACCTGATAAAGAAAAGATTCATATTTTCTTATGAATTATAAATCGCCACGTGTACCCATTACTGTGCTTACTATTTAGTTTTATGATTTCCAGACTTTCGGAAACGTCTAGTTTTCTTGTGTCGTTGATTTCTTTAATTACCTTTAGGTCATCTATATTAATGTCATGCTCCTCGATTGCGATGTGTTCTACTGCTGCAGTAGATTTAAAATTGGATTTTTTTCCTGTCTTAAATTTTTTTACTCGTTTAGGTGTTTTTCAAATCTTATTGTTGCTAATTTCTTTGTCTGTACAATGGGCCTTATTCTGAGAAGCGAATTTTTCGGTACGTACTGAAAAATATGATAAATTTTATTTTTGGTATTCTGCGAAGCGAAATAGCGATACTGATCGGTTTTTATTGCAACGTTTCGATTTTCATGGTATTACGAGAATCGATTTTTTTTTGTTCGCTGTCAGAAAAAACGATAAATATATCATTATAGAAAAAGTTAGTGAAAGATGGCGAATGAGTATATAATTAAAGTAAAATTCAAGTAAACTAATTTTATTTAATTATATATTTGTATTTAAAAATAATTATTAAATATTATTTTACATTTTTAATTATAGAAAAGTTACAAATAGTAGGCAGTTTGAATGTTTGTTGGTGCAATGATTTTTACATGTGTTCCATCAACACATCCAATAATTCATGGAAATCCAAATTTATTATAAAATCTCAATTTTATGGATGATTTAGCTGATTTTTGATTTCAGGAAATTTTATATATTATTTAATATAGTTATTTTATAATTTGATAACTTCCTTCAGCAAGGAAGCGAAATGTTTCAGCCAATATTGGGTTTTACTGAATAATGGGATTTAAATTATTGTCTAATTTATCTAGAACTATTGAAAAGGTTTCTTTCGAGAGCCTGAAGTTCTTAATGAATCTAAAAAAACAAATAAAATTGATCATATTTTTTTTTATTTCATATCATATTCATACATATATAGTTGTTATAACTTAACCTACGTTAAAACAGGTAAATCTAATAGATTCGCTTTATCCCTCAATTCTCTTCTTTTTATTCTAAGTAAATTTATCTCTTGCTTCTCATCAGACGATGTTTCGTAATATAAATACAAAAACATTTTTTAATATCTATAAAATTTGAATTTAACTTCACTTAATTTCACTTTTCAAACAGAAAATGAAAATAAAAAATGTCAAAACATAAAAGAAAAAATAAATTTGACAGTTTTAACCAGCAATGCTGCCAGTCTTGCAAAATATCGTATCATTCGCTTTTCAGAATACCAAATGTGATACAAAGTGATGCTATACCGGTACGTAGCGAAAAAGTGATTCGCTTCTCAGAATAAGGCCCATTCTCAGAATAAAGCCCAATGTATATCTTCTCACATTTGTTGCATGATATTTTGTAGATTCCGCTTTTCTCTGTTTTTATTTTTTTGTCTTCCGTAGGGCTTAGTAATGTTTTAAATTGATATCGCCTACTAGTACTTTGACGTCTATGTTGTGTTTTTTTAGTTTCTTCTCCAATGAATTCGTTATTTTATCATCACATGTAATGGAAATTCTTTTGACGTCTTCTTTTATGCGTTCCTGTTGGAACAATGTGGTCATATCATCCCTTCTCATATACCTTTTCTTGTTGACAATTCTTGTAATTGTTATGCTCGAGTATTCATTTTTTGAAGCTGTGTCGATAATGTAATTTTTTTTCTCATTATATTTATCCTTTTCCATAGGAACTGTGACTAGTCTATGGATCATTGAATGAAATGGACCATCTTTTGTTGGGAAATATGATTTGATGTACTTGGGGTTACTCTTTAGGTGTTCGTCGCTTCCTGTTGATTGCGAATTTTATTTCAGTATCTCTCTTAGATACTAACATATCGAAGAATGGTAGTTAATGATTCTCTTCAATTTCTGCTGTGAATTTGATGTTGTTGATGTCTTCGTGAATATTGTTAAGGTTGTTCAGGATCTTGTCTGAGAATAAAAGGTGAGTTTCCTTTCACTAATCATTTATATTTATTTTGCAAATATCGATATTTCAGAAGCAACTTACTTCCTTCATCAGTGCTTGCGACTAATTTCGCAAGTCGCAAGTTTATACAGACTTGTACGGAATGATCGCAAGTCGCAAGTTTATACAGACTTTCGCAAGTCGCAAGTTTATACAGACTTGTACGGAATGATCGTAATATTATGGACTTTAATTCTGCCTTCATTGTACATATGGCAAATTTTTCCGTTCCGTTTTTACCTATAAAAACTTCTACTGCAAGATCTTCTGCAAACTCGTTATCGTTATAGTTGACATCTTGTTCTTCTGAAGCTTCTCAAATGTGTTTGGAATCAGAAGATTCCCATTCATCATTACAATCGTCATCAACTTCATTATCATCAAATTCACATATTGCCTGACGTATTTGCTCCTCTGTTATAATACATTTCCTAGACAACAATCAAATTTCCAAATAGTACCAAAGACCATTAATATATAACCGTATGCATATATATAACACAAAAGTAGTTCGATTTTATCGTATGAAGATCAGAGTTGAGATGTGAAATTTTTACGATCTTACTATTTCATATTAAAATATAAACAACCATATACCATTATAGAAAAAACAATAAAATAATAAGAAAAAATAACACGAATGTAATGTACCAATACCATACCAAAACATAATGTACAAGTTATACCACTGCTGGTAATTTTAAACCAACGAATATCTATATGAGCAAGTATTGATCATACTTAACTGTTCGAACTCTTGGTAATTGGGAGCCAGTCAATATTGATATCAAGATTTATACATTCATTTTGTAAAGTGTTTCCACTACAAAAAAGTCTATGTTACCATATTTGACCCCAAAATGTATATAATAACCAGGTTCCACTGCTTTCGTCATATTTTCTCTTGGTGTTTTTTTGAAAATTTTATTAAAAAGAGGCAGAATGATCTTAAGTACATTGCATATTAAAAAAATGTTATGTAGGTACATACTACATAGTATAGATATACATTATAAATGCCAATATTTATTAAGCACATTCATTAATTTTAAATTATTAAATCTACATACTCAATATATTTGATAAAACTTAACCTTACCTTAAATTCTTTTTAATTTTCCACTATTATTATTTTAAAGATTTAAACGTTCTTTAAAAAAATTTTAAGTTATAACTTGACACTCGCACTTTAAAAAAATAACTGAAAATATTTTCATATGAATATATGAAAAATAGATACGAAATGCAGAAAACAAAAATAAACAGTTATTGTTCGCGTAAAATTGTCTCATACAATTCGAAATTTCTTCTAAGAGAAGATTATTTTAATGAAACGTAATTAATTCGCTTTTAATTCTTATAACCGAACATTCGCATAAAGTTCACCCGCGGAATTTGTATATACTTCTTCTTAAAGAACTCGTTCATGCTATGGTTTGTTGGGAATAAGAAGGAAAACTCTTCATTTACGTAAACCTAATGCAATTTTTTACATACACTACAAATGATTTCCATTAGTGAAAAAAAGTAAAAACTACTATACCTTCTTTAATATTGCTGTATATGAAAATTAAAATGAGAAAGAAAGAGAACACAGCATATGCTTACCTAAATTTTTGTATACAAATTTTTGCATGCGTCCCCATAATTTTGTACCACCTTATGAAATTTGTATAACCGTCCTGATTATTTGTTAACTTAATTACATAGTGAAATAAAAAGTTCGGACAAATCTGAAAAATTTATATTTAAATTACAAACCAAGTTTTTTGTTATTTAAAATTTAAACTGATATGGGTAATATAATTATACTGGGTGGTAAACATAATTATAGATGTTTAGCGTATAATATTGGGAAAACCGGAAAGGAAGTTTTATCAATTTACCGCAGAGAATAAAAGGTAAACTTTTTTATATGTTAAAATTTAATTTTTAATATGTTAATAAATATACTGAGTTAAAAAATTTTATGATCTTTATTAAAATTTACTTATTTTAACGGAATCCCCACTACAAATAGTTTCATTTTAATACGAAAAAATTATTATTTTTAAATATTCTATTTGAATTTCATCTTACTAATTTTCCTACACCATTTTGTTTACTATATTTCATCTCTTTCGTGAACATACAATTTTTATTACCATCTATTTCTAACAATTTTTTTTTTTGAAATATGTAAATTTATGGGTGTGTTAACAAAAATAGCATAGATATAGAGAGAGCATAGCATAGAGAGAGCATTGTTATTAATGCCGTGTTAAACAGAATTGAAAGCTCAAACCTCATGTCAAAATTTGTTTAAATGTTAGTGCATGTAAATTTGAAAGCTATAAAGCTTCTTTTAATTTTTACACTATCTGGATGATCAGTTTACATAAAATTGTATACCACTATAGTAAAAATTTAAATGTGAATAAAAAGAAGCAATACAAATAAACATCCATACTTCAATGTATTTTCAAAATATAAATTTAGAATCATGTAAAAAATTATTCTTTATGAAAACGAAAGATCACTCTAAAATTTCTAATTTGATATTTTTTTGTATAAAGGAAAAAAACTTAAAAGCGAAAAGTATTTTTTGGCTATATTACATTTATTTACACACATATTTTAATGTTAGAAATGTTATTTAATTTTAAAATTTATTTCATACATTTCTTATTCGCATGTTTCTGGGAATCCGTGGATCACATAATTCTGGCAATAAGGAGTTGTAAAAATATTCCAATTTTGGTTTTATTTTATAAGTAAAAAATTGATCGTCCTTTCAATTCGTACATACTTGAAGTCTTTTGAATTCCATATACCAAAATTTATTTTTGTTATGTTTAATTACCACTTTTGATTTTTTAATTATGTGATTTTTATAGTGCAATTGTATTGTCATCAGTATTGTATTTTAAATACTTTATCTTTTTTGGCCAATAGCTTCTTTTGAAAAATCATCTTTGCTGACTGAGGGAATTTTATTTCATAAATACCATTATTTCCATCTAGACCATTTGGAGTAGCTTCAAGAAAATGCTTCGTCAATAAAAAGCCCAAAGTTTTGAATGTTTAAGTTAGTCGACTTTTCTGATATTGTATTTTTTTTATTTTACATTCCATAAATCATCGTGTTTGTGCATACTAATAGAGCTTGTATTTCATTATAATATTATGATAGCTAGAATTACTTCGAACGTAAAAGTCTGCCCAGTATTGAATTGGTCAACAGCAGCTGCACATCTACTTGGAGACTACCCCAGTCCTTTCTCTCCTACGTAATGACAAATTTTACTATTGAACGGTCGCAAATATTTGAGTCCATATTAAGTAACAAACTGTCTGAGTTTTGGATTAATCGTTACACAGCAGTAGTAATTTCTTCAAAGAATAGATATGATATCATCAAAGTTACAAAGTTTTCTTCTTCACGCCGCTTACAAAAATACTTGTCACAATCTTCAAGATGACCAAATTTGTGATATGTCGCATTTGACATGTCTTTGGCAAGATTTTAATGTAGTAGGATAATGCACTAGTTCTCCAATGATTCACCGAACTTTTAGTTCCAAAAATCATTCGAACTATGTTTTGAGACAATTTTTTGCAATATTGTATTTGAAATTTTGTATTTGAAGTCGTAAATGTTAGTTTACGTCTAAAGTTCCTGTAAAAAAGCAACTGGACACGGCACTTTACAAAGCTATCAAATGACAGGTTCGGATTACTGAAATAAATAAAGAAATACGACTGTTACCGATTTCAAAAATGTGGCATGGCTCGGGTTGCTGCCAAACAACTCCTAACACCTCTCAGGCATATTTGAAAACTAATTGTATTACAGGCATGAAAATGTACACTTATATACTCTTTCACAAATAAAGAAATACGATTCCTACCGATTTAAAAAATTTGGACTGGTTCGGGTTGCTGCTGAACAACTCCTAGCAAATCTCAGGCATATTTCGAAAACCAATTGTATTACAGACATGAAAATTTACACTTAGATACTTTTTCAAAAACAAAGAAATACGACTGTTACCGATTTTGAAAATGTGGACTGGTTCGGGTTGCTGCCAAACAACTCCTAGCACCTCTCAGGCATATTTGAAAACTTTTTTTTTTTTTTTTTTTTTTATATTATAGCCAAAACTTAGGTTTTGAACCTTTAAGTACTTGCGTACCGTTGACTATTTGAAAAAGGAAAGGATAGTTAGAGGAAAGGAAAGAAAAAGGAAGAAGAAAAGTTTTGTGGGAAAGAGCGAACAATGTTGTTAATATTCGTCTTAAACCTCTGTAAGTCATAAATAAAAAATCCTTCTCTCATTGGGAATGCTTCGATTGGGACGCGGTTCCACAATCGGGATGTTCTTACTATAAAAGAATTTCCATAGCCGGACTTAAACCATCTCGGAATTTCCACTGTGAAAGGGTGGGCACTTGATGCCTCTCGTGTTGTGCGATTGAATTGCTTAAGAGGAGGAAGAAGTGATTTTAATTCCTCGGAACAAGTGCCAACACCAAGCAGATATCTATAAAATAGAGTAAGTGCTCCAACAATACGACGATGACCAAGTGGTATAAGGGATGAGGTCACATTTATGTCGCCTATAAGACGAATGGCGCGGTTTTGAACTTTGTCCAAAAAATTTAAAGCGGTTTTTGGTGCACCTGCCCATAAATGTGAGTTATACTCGAGCTTGGGTCGTATATATGCTTTATAGATTTTTAAAAGGTCTCGAGATGAAAAATAAGTTTTGCAGCGGCTCAAAAATCCTAAACATTTTGCGGCGCTTTTCGCAATATCGAAAATATGCTCATTCCAGTGCATATTTTGATTCACTCGCATTCCGAGAATGTTCAGATCTTTGAGTCGCTGGATACCTTCATTTTGAAGCCGGAGAATTGGTTCGAATGTTGTTAGCTTGTTACTAACAAAACAGCTTTGAGTTTTTGAAGTGTTAAACTCGACTCTGTTAGCTTTACCCCAGTCGACAATTTTGGCAAGGTCGTGATTGAGCGCGCCGGCCATCATTGTTCTTTTGGAGGTGACTGCGGAAGCTGTAGCATTAGCTTGTTTTAGAAAATCATATGATGCTACTAGAGTGCTGTCATCAGCAAAACTATGGATTGGATTGAAAGTTAATTTGAGAAGGTCATTAATGAAAATGAGAAATAGGGTGGGGGAAAGGACAGAGCCTTGTGGAACACCAGCATTGATTTGAAGTTGGTCGGAAAAAGAACCGTCAACTGAAACTATGATAGATCGATTTAAAAGAAAACTTTCAATCCATTTAGAAAAGGTTGAACCAAGGCCTATAGCGTTGCATTTTGCTATAAGAGCAGAATGACAAACTCGATCAAAAGCCTTAGATATATCCAGAGCTACAACAGTAGCTTCACCAGATTGATGCAGGCTGGTGTTGAGCTTCTCGCAGAGGCATGTCATGAGATCACCGGTGGAACGTTGGGCTCGAAAGCCGTATTGGCTATCATGAATTATACCTCTACTGTCAAGATATTTCTTCAGCTTATGATTAATTAAGATTTCCATCGTTTTTGAAATAATGGAAGTAATAGCTATGGGCCTATAGTTTGAAGGATTGCTTTTGTCACCTTTTTTAGGAATAGGATAAACTTGGGCAACTTTCCAATAGGACGGGTAAGTTCCTGACGAAAAGGACAAATGGAATAAGTTGCGCAGAGGTTTAGAAATAGCGAAGGCAATGTGTCGCAGCACAATTGCAGGTATACCATCAGGACCGGTAGATTTTTTTATATCGAGATTCTTCAAGACTTTTGCTACAGCTCTTGTTCTAAAGTAGATCCTTCCGAAGGAATAATTTAGAACAGGGATTGATGAAGGATTTTGGGCTGTAGGAGGGAGTGTGGAATTAGCTGCAAATAATTTTGCGAAGAGATTAGCCTTTCCAACAGAATCTGATATAATAGTACTATTATTATCAATCATAGGTGGAAACGAAGACTTGCAAAAATTTTGCCTAACATTTTTAGCAAATGTCCAGAAAGACCTGCTGTTGTTGGGGAGATCAAAGATTTCTCGTCTCAATCTTTGGTTATGCAGGAATTTTTGCTGATTGATAATTTTTTTACATTTATTCCTAACCACTTTATAACTCTCATACGTATTGACTGTTTTATTGTTCTTGTATTTTTTGTAAGCTTCTTCTTTGGATTTCAGAGCTTTGCTGCAGAGGTCGTTGAACCAACCTGAGGGATTTCGTTTTATACTTCTAAGGCTATTTGGAATGAAAGTTTTCATTCCTAATAGAATCCTCTTGGTAATCACCTCTGCAGCAAAGTCGACATTTTTATATTGGAAACACAACGACCAATTCGATGCATTTAAAAAGTTGTTGAAGCCTTCCCAGTCAGCTTGGTGATAATGCCAAACTAGTCTTTTGGGAGAATTAGAAGAACTGGTTGTTGTGCCTACTTCGAAGCTTGTGCTTACAAGACAGTGGTCGGAACCACCTAGCGGAGAGTTTACAGAGATTGAATATTTCTCTGGATGGGTAGTTAGGAATAAATCCAGGAGGTGTCCGTTCTGGTCGCGTCGGTCTGGTATCCTCGTAGGGCTTTTGACAAGTTGAGAAAGGTTGAAAAAATTGGAAAAAAGTTCAACTTGTTTGCCTTCGGGACTGTTGTGACTAGAAAAATTAAGCCAGTCTCTGTTATGAATATTGAAGTCTCCCGCCAGAATAATCTCAGACTCGGGATTGGTTTCCAGAATTGAGTTTATCTGGTTGGATAGTCTTTCTATAAGCATATCAGTTTCTAGCTGATTCGCTTGAGGCGATCTGTAAATAAAACAGAAGTGAATGATGTGCTTATCGGCGTGTATTTTCATCCAATTATATTGATAAATTGGATTGGAGCACTCAAAATTTTGAAGAGTCTTATAAGCTACATCATTTCGTATATACAAAGCAATCCCTCTATGGGGTATAAAAAGTGGCACAAGCGAATAATTATTGATATTAAAGTTAATATCATTATTCACAACTTGTGTTTCACTTAGTGCTAAAATTGCTGGATTTTGGAGCCGTAGATGGCTTTCGACGGAATGGAAATTTGTTGATAGACCGCGAATGTTACAAAAATCTATCTTAAACATAATAACGAACAATTTACAAAGAGAAAAGGAAAATAAATTAAACTTAACAAAAAGTACCGAAAAAAAAAAAAAAAAATATATATATATATATAAAAAAAAAATATATAAATTAAATTAAATTTTTTTGGCCCACGTACCACTTACTTATACCACCCCTGCAATGAATGCAACTGAAACCAATATCTACACACAACAGTTTTTAATACCTTATTGGGTGTAGAAATACTCTCAGAAACATTCACTGCAGGTTAGAACAATGAGAAAATTACGGTAATAACAAAATAAAAAAGGAGAAAAAATTATAGTGCATAATGAGAGAATTTTGTAGAAGAAAAAGAAAGCCGGAAAAGAAAAACGAGAAAAAAAAAAAAAAAAAATTATTTTAATGTGAATTGAATCATGATTTTATTATTGTCAACTAAGACGAACAGTTAACAACATTTTGAATAAAGGAGAGAAAAAAGAAAAAATTGTTTTGGCTATTTTTAAGTTATGTATTATTTGATTTTATTATTATTCTAAAGTAAATTTTATTATTGACACTATTTTTAAATTGTTTTTATAATTTAAATTTTTTATTATTTTAATTTTTTTTTTTTTTTTATGCACTCTGATTTTAGTTTATTAATCATTAATTGCTTATTTAAACGTTTATTTATTACACCGCACTTTTAATTCACATGTACCTAGGTTGAAGTACAGTGGCAAACTCATTGTATTACAGGCATGAAAATGTACACTTATATACTCTTTCAGAAATAAAGAAATACGACACCGATTTAAAAAATTTGGAGTGGTTCGGGTTGCTGCTGAACAACTCCTAGCAAGTCTCAGGCATATTTCGAAAACCAATTGTATTACAGGCTTGAAAATTTACACTTAGATACTTTTTCAAAAATAAAGAAATACGACTGTTACCGATTTCGAAAATTTGGACTGTTTGGGTTGTTGCCGAACAACTCCTAGCACCTCTCAGGCATATTTGAAAACCAATTGTATTACAAGCATGAAAATGTACACTTATATACTCTTTCACAAATAAAGAAATACGACTCCCACCGATTTAAAAAATTTGGACTGGTTCGGGTTGCTGCTGAACAACTCCTAGCAAGTTTTAAGCATTTTTAGAAAACCAATTGTATTACAGGCATGAAAATTTACACTTTTCAAAAATAAAGAAATAAGACTGTTACCGATTTTGAAAATGTGTTAAAGCCTTATATATCAACAAATTGATTCAAAATCCTTGTAACCGATACTTGTTAGCATAATATTGAGATGTCTTTTGGGCAGATTCAAGCATGGGCCATTGATATACTTATTTTGTCGATTTAATTCAATAAGTATATGTATGACTAACCGATGTTACTATTTTGCACACAGTGGAAATCGAATCGATCGAAATTTGTATAAAAAATATGCCTCATACATTGCTGGTATCCTAGATACCACAACGTAATCATCAATTGCTTTGGAATATCAATGGCATTTCTTGCGACCGCATGATGCTGAGAAATTAAATGTAATCCGTTACAAAGAATTTCGAAAACCTCTGTATTCATTCTAAAAAGCGATTTAAAAGTGTTATTGGAAAATCTTAGCATAATATTTTCGGCATAATCCTGATTTTTTATTATTCGCACATCACCATTACTTTTAGATATGTCATTTTCTAAATAACTTTCATCGAAAAACAAATTAAGAGCTTCTCTAATTACTGTTACAAACTGAAAAATTTTGTTTGTAAATCTTAAACTTTTGTATATTTCCAAATTTGAAATTTAAATTCGATTATTGACAATTTAAACAATAACAAAATAAAAATGACAGTTTACTCAAATCTGAGCGCTCCGAGCTTAACTGTACATGGTCTGCTCAGAACGTGCTCATTCAAATCAGAGCGCGCTCAGATCCATGCTCTGAGCTAAAAAACGAAAACTCCTATTTAGTGCTACAATCACAATATTCCTCGTTGTTTACGCTTCATTATAATAAGGGTCATTGTTTACGCTTCATTATAATAAATGTATGATTTTATTTTTCATTGTTTTCTTTCAACTACATTCTTATTTTGTAAGTTTTGTACGTTGTTTGTACGAATGTCGACACTATCAAGGCTCAAATTTTCCAATGCTGGCGTCGACTTGTAACTTTAATTTTCAAAAAGTTGGAAGATATGGAAACTAAAGCGGTAAACAAAATTGGAACTACCGACGAAAAAATTAAAATACATACGTTCTTATGTAACTGGTCACAACTGAAACTACAATCTCTCAATCACAATTTCTTTATCGTCGAAATAAGGTCATTTTCTATTTTTTTCGCTGGTAGTTGGATTTGCCATTTCTGACAACCTTTTTAAACATCAAAAAATAAAAACAAAACAATTATTCTGAAATAGTGAAATCTGATATTATCTGATATTAGAACAATATTTGTTTTTTTTTTTTTAAAGTTTATGTTATATCAAAGACTATTGAACAAATAAATGGTTCAACAGAAAAAATTTCTACTAAAAAGTAAATTATCAGGTGACAACACATTGGGTTTGTACATTGTACATCGATTAAGTTATCATGTTTCAGTATCACACAAAACAAAATTCTACGCTCTCTCTTTGCTTCATAGTAAAAATTAAAAACATAAGCAACCAACCAACACCATAGAAAGACCATATATATAGAAAGAAACACTAAAAAAGGAATACATACATATTAATATTTTTAACACAAAAATATTAATATGTATATACCTATAGAAAGAAACACTAAAAAGAAAAGAAAAAAATAATAATGAGGAGAATTACCAAAATCTTGTATAGTGCATGCGCTTAACAAATGTAATTTTTTTTTTTTTTTTTTCAATTCTACAATTTGTCAATTTGTCATATGCATATGCATATTCATTCATCTCATCTCATCACTCATCAATCAGTATAGTATCACAGAGAGATATAACGCATATCTCATATACATACACAAACAGAGTTTGCTAAAGAACATTTGTAATAAATTTGCTGGTTCAACAATTTTCTTTAAATTCAAGAAATAATGAATGTGCTAAAAATAAAATAAATTTCTCAAAAATTCTGTCCTGTATAAATTAACAATATTTTCATTAGAATATGATTTCTTTTTACAATTGTTATCATTTTATCGTTTTATACGAATCTAGCCCTTTGAGATTCCGCGATACTTGGGTAAATATTTAATTTACTCTAAAAAATTCATCGATACACCACAGCTCAAATTTTTTCATTTTATATTATTTACATTATTAATTATTATATATCATTACTTATCGCATAAAGGATAATAATAATTAATAAAATTACATTACTATTATTAAAATCATACAATCAAAAGAAGTTTAAATTTATCACATTAAATTGTTCAATTTATGCAACCCATATTACGTTAATTATTATTTACTTTTTATTAATATAAATATGGATAAAAAGTATCAATGAATTGTTGTTACATAAAGATGTTAAATAATTTTTTTTTGCTAATTCAAATTCATTGTTAATATAAAACTATACCTATATCAATATAAGGTGATGGTGAGGTGAGGTGGGGTGGCGGAAAAAGGTCCGCGTTTTAGAATTTTAGCAAAATGTGTAGAAAATTGCAACTCAAAGAGATATAGTGAAAACATTCGATTTTTTAGGTTTCAAAAATAAATATAATGTTTTAAAAAAATGGAAAGAAAACTGTAAAGTAACCGAAAAAATTTATGGCTGTAAACTTGTTTGTGAAAAATATTTTGGAAAACATTGTTTGGGGGAAAAAAAATTGAAAAAATTTTCTATACCAACACTCATGAAGTGCTTTTCACATGAAGTTGACAATAATAAGCCTTTTCTTTTTGAGAATGCAAAACTAAAACGTGTCAGAAAATGTATCGAGAAGTGTTTTTCCAAAAATCCTATTTTCAAGTTGTTTAAGTTTTCAGCAGATAGAAATAAATTCAATGAGTGGATTCAAGCTTGCAATTTCGGTGATGAATTTGTTACAAAAATAAATACGTTTGGGAAAAACATTTTTTAAGCTCGCAACTTAAAAAAAAACTTATAAAAAGAGCAATTCCGGTGAAAAGGTGAAAAGTCCTGGAGTGGTATTCTGTATTGTGATAAGCGATAGTCACCCTTGCGACAGTCAAAGGTGACACTAAAAATTTTTGGTATTCTGTGATTTATTAAATGTCAAAGTGTCAAAACAATAGAAAACAAAACTAAAGTTTTAAATTTATTAGTGCAACAACAACAAGTGTAATCATAAAGTAAAGTTGCAAAAAATAAAAAAAATTATTAAAAGAAAAAAAACTTAATAGTAAATTACATAAACTGAAATTTTCAGATACTAAAAATAAACTTAAAGCGAAATTCATTACAACTAATCTAAGAATATTAAAAAGAAAGTTGTGTTCACATTTGATTAAAATTCATTTGTAAACTTATAACTAATTAATATAAATATGTATACATGTAATTGAAAACCAAAATAAAATTCAAACTTATTAAAAAAAAACATTAACACATAATCACAGCATTTTTTATTTAGTTCCATTCCATTCTTTTTAAATCATTTGCAATTTTAGCGACTTCTACATTTTGAACTGAAAATCCTATCAATACACTTATTTCTTATTCGTAAACTTAAAAACTAATAATTTTATTACACAAATTAAAATTGTTACAACTTAAACAAAACCTGAAACATAAAAAACTTAACAAAAATCTTAAAAAATCAAAACATAAAAAATTTAAAAACAACCAAACTTTTATTTATTTTTATCATGAGTGACACCAAATTAGCTGTCACCCTAAAATCACAAAAAAAGCGACTATCTTTGTGACAATCACCATATAGAATAAAAATTATAGATATGCGACAGTCGAAGCGTGATTATCACTATATCCACCCCTGATCCAATTTGTGTGTACAATATTTCAGATTTTCCAGATAGTGAGAAATTTTAAATTTTAAAAGTTTGCATCTTTCTGAGTCACATACTGGCTCTTTAGTTGTGGTTTAGTTGTAGTGATAAGTGGTATGCAGACTTTACGCATTCTGAAAAAAGTGAATTAAGCCTATCTGATCTAAAATATTTGAAGACTCCAACATAGAAAACCAGTGTAATTATATAAAAACCTCTTCTAATTGCAAAAATTGTGAGAGAAAAATAAAAAAAAATAGTTTATTATATAAAAAATATGGTGTTCTTTTAAAAAAATTGAAAAATTCGTACAAAGAAATATCTGAATTAAAAAAAAAATTAAAAATTTTTGAAAAGAAACCTGTAGAAGCAGTAATTGATGAGTTAGATTACGTAAGTGAGTATCCGAAAGAATTTTGTAAAATGCTTCTGAGCCTTTAAATTTTCAATTTACTTCAAAGGCTTCAATTTTCAGTTGGAGTCCTGGAAAAAACTTAGAACCTGGTTTTAGTCCATCAATTTTGAATAACTTAAAAATAGAAACATAAAAAAATGGATGTAATTGACAAGGAAGGAGTTCTTTTATTTGACGAAATCAAAATTTGTAAAGAAGCTTCTTATAATAAATTTACTGATAAAGTTGATGGTTGTGTGGATTATGGTGATAATGGAAGAAGTATAGAACTTGGTAACTACATTTGTACTTTCGTGATCAGAGGGTTACACTATAATTGGAAATATATTTTGAGTTATGTTGTAACCGAAAAAGGAATATTCGGAGAAAAATTACAACATTTAGTATTAAAAAATATAGAAAAAGCATTGAAGTTGGGATTAAATATTCGGGCAATTACAAGTGATCAAGGTTCGAATAATAGATGCTGTTACAAATTGTTGGGAGTTTCTGATGAAGCTCAATGGTTTTTACATAAAGAAAACAAAATATTTTGTTTATATGATGTACCACACTTATTAAAATCTATAAGAAATTCCCTTTTAAAATCAGATATATTAACTTCTGATGGAATATTAAGTTGGGAAATAATTAGTAAACTTTACGATTGGGATTATTCACGTGCGTGCGTGTTATGGCGTGCCCAATGCGTTATGGCGTGCCCAATGCGTTATGGCGTGCCCAATGCGTTATGGCGTGCCCAATGTTAACAAGAAAGCATATATTTCCAAATACCTTCGAAAAGATGAGAGTAAATTATGCAGCACAAATATTTAGTTCAAGTGTTGCGGCAGGTATCAACACTTGTATTTCTTTGGGTTTATTTAAAGGTAAATTGCTAGATGTTGCGAAAACAACAGCGAAAGCTATTTCTAAACTAGACAAAATTTTCGACTGCTTAAATAGCAGAAGTTTGTTTGATAAAAATATTTATAAATGTGCATTAAAACAAAATAATGAGGTAAACAAATTTTTGATAGATATGCTGAATTATGTATCAAATATAAAATTACCCCATAATAATAAAAAAAAACTATTGCCTTCGAGGCTTACGACAGTCTATAAATGCGGTTCTACAATTATCTGCTGAAATTTTTGAAAATAGTGAGAACGTCACATTTTTATTGACAGCGAGGCTAAACCAAGATGCCGTTGAGAATATATTTGCCCAAATAAGATCAAGAAATGGGAACAATTGAATGCCAAGTGTTTCTGTATTTAATCATTTGGTAGTAAGAATTATGTCTATGAAATTAATTGTAGCAAGAATATCAAACTGTAATAAAAGTTGCGAGAATGATGATGATCTATTTCTAGATTGGCAAATAGAAAATACCGAAGCGTCTTTTGAGGAAGCAAATGATAGTGCTGAATTTGATTTTTCAATAAATGCAAATGTTTTATATGATATTGACTTTCATAGTATCCATGTATTGGATCAATATGCAAATCCTGAACTTCGTTTAAATGAAAATGCAAAACGATATTTTATTGGTTATGCTGTATATAAAATAATTCTAAATAAACTTAATTGTGAATGCTCTAAAGCCGATATGATTAAAGGAAAATATGATAATAAACTTGCATTGTCTTCGGAAAATCTAATATTACATAAAAATTATTTTTCTGAAAATCAAAGTACAATACATCTAACACCACCATCAGACTTTTTATGTGAAATAAATGGAATTAGTTTTGAAATTTTTGAAGTATATTTTAAAAAATATTTATGTTTAAATCTGTTAAAGAAACGCATCTTCGAGTCCTGCATTAAAGCAATCTCTCAAAAATATCCAGAATGGTTTAATACAAAAAAGGAATGCATTGATCATAGAAAATCTGTTTTGGATTTTATAATCCTCGTATTATTATATAAAAACTGTAGCTGGATCAGTAGAGATTTAAAAAGTAACTCTATCGCTAATTCTAAATTGGCTATTTTAAAAAGTTAAAAAAATAACCTACATAATGTCTAGTACCTATACCTATTTACCTCAGTTAAAAAAAATTTCTAAAATTCTAAAAATTTTGGAATATATCGAAGAAAAATTTAGTAACATCAACATAATGTATAATATGTAAGTATTTGGTATTTATTAATTATTTTATATTTTTATTATTTTCTTGTTGAATTTGTATCATATGGATTTAAAACAAATGTACATACGTACATATGCAAATAATTTACATATACCTAAATATTATATTTGTAGATAAGATAATATTTTTAATAATTTCGTATTTCTATAAAATAAAAGTAAATAATCGCAAAAAAAAAGAAACATTTCAATCAGCAGAAGCAGGGGTGGATTTCTGTATTGTGATAATCACGCTGCGACGGTCGCATATCTATAATTGGTATTCGATATGTGACTGCCACAGTGATAGTCGTTTTTTTTTGTGATTTTAGGGTGACAGCTAATTTGGTGTCACTCATGATAAAAATAAATAAAAGTTTGGTTGTTTTTTAAGATTTAAGCCTTTTAGATTTTTCATGTTTTGGTTTTTTAAGATTTAAGTTAAGTTTTTTATGTTTCAGGTTTTGTTTTTTTTTTCTCCTATTACTCCGCGTGGTAGCATAGAGCTTCGATAGTGAACCTCCATTCCTCTCTGTTAAGTACTACTTCCTTAATATCGTCCCAGGTATAATTGTTGATTGTTAATTCTTGATCGATTGTGCGTCTCCATGTGTTGTATGGTCTGCCGGGTCTCCTTTGTCCTTGTGGATTCCACTCTAGAGCTCTTCTTGCTATATCACTTTCTGATTTCCTTAGTGTATGACCTATCCATTTCTTCCTATTTATCTGCCTGTTGATCGGTTCTTCTCCAGTTATCATCCATAAATCCTCGTTGTTAATTCTTGCCGGCCAGAATATTCTGCATATAATTCTCAAGCACTTGTTGATGAATACTTGTAGCTTCTGTTTGATTCTGACCGAAGTGAGCCATGTTTCGCTGCCATATATTAATGTTGACTTAACACATGCTCTGAGTATTGTTAGCTTTGTTGTTCTCGATATTTGGTTGCTCCGCCATATCTTCATTAGGTTCCCAAATGTTCTTCTTGCCTTATTTATACGGCTGTTGACATCTTCTGTTGCACCTCCTCTTGATGTTATGATGCTCCCCAGGTAGTTGAATTCTTCTACGTATTCTATCTGTTGTCCACTCACTGTTATTGGCTCACTATCACTGTTGTTTGTCCTCGTTGCCTTGGTTTTCTTGATATTGAATTCCAGTCCCGATTTCTTTGCTTCTTCCTGTAATCGGTTGACTTTTTTCTGTCTTCTAAGTTGCCGAAGAGATCCCATTCTATTCCGTTTATTCCAGTGTAAACTTTTCTTAGAATGTCGTCTAGTATTGTGTTAAAGAGAAGTGGTGATAGTGGACATCCTTGTCTAACTCCTATATTGGTGTAGGATGGATCACTGATGTTACCTCTGTGTTGAACTAATGCTACTAATGTGTCTGCATCTTTATACATCGCTTTAATGATGTTTTTTTTTTTTTTTTTTATTTTATAGCCAAAACTTAGGTTGTGAACCTTTTAGTACGTGCGGTACGTTGACCATTTGAAAAACGAAAGGATAGTTAAAGGAAAAGAAAGAAAAAGAAAGAAGAAAGGTTTTGTGGGAAAGAGCTCACAATGTTGTTAATATTCGTGTTAAATCTCTGTAAATCATAAATAGAAAATATTTCTATCATTGGAAATGCTTCGATTGGGACGCGATTCCACAATCGAGATGTTCTTACTATAAAAGAAGAATTTCCGTAGCCAGACTTAAACCATCTCGGAATTTCCACTGTGAAAGGGTGTGCACTTGATGCCTCTGGTGTTATGCGACGGAATTGATTGAGAGGAGGAAGAAGTGACTTTAGTTCCTCGGAACAAGTGCCAACACCAAGTAGATATCTATAAAATAGAGAAAGTGCTCCAACAATACTATGATAACCAAGTGATATAAGGGATGAGGTCACATTTATGTCGCCTATAAGACGAATGGCGCGGCTTTGAACTTTGTCCAAAAAATGTATAGCAGTTTTTGGTGCACCTGCCCGTAAATGTGAGTTATACTCGAGCTTTGGTCGTATATATGCTTTATAGATTTTTAAAAGGTCTCGAGATTAAAAATAAGTTTTGCAGCGACTCAAAAAGCCTAAACATTTTGCGGTGCTCTTCGCAATATCGAAAATATGTTCATTCCAGTGCATATTTTGATTCACTCGCATTCCGAGAATGTTCAGATCTTTGAGTCGCTTGATACCTTCATTTTGAAGCCGGAGAATTGGTTCGAATGTTGTTAGCTTGTTACTAACAAAACAGCTTTGAGTTTTTGAAGTGTTAAACTCGACTCTGTTTGCTCTACCCCAGTCGACAAATTTGACTAGGTCGTGATTGAGTGCACCAGCCATCATTGTTCTTTTGGAGTTGATTGCTGAAGCTGTAGCATTATTTGTTTTAAGAAAATCATATGATGCTACTAGAGTACTATCATCAGCAAAACTATGGATTGGATTGAAAGGTAATTTGAGAAGGTCATTAATGAAAATGAGAAATAGGGTGGGTGAAAGGACGGAGCCTTGTGGAAGACCAGCATTGATTTGAAGTTGGTCGGAAAAACTACCGTCAACTGAAACTATGATAGATCGGTTTAAGAGAAAGCTTTCAATCCATTTAGAAAAGGTTGGACCGAGGCCTACAGCATTGCATTTTGCTATAAGAGCAGAATGCCAGACTCGATCAAAAGCCTCGGATATATCCAGAGCTACAACAGCAGCTACACCAGATTGAGGTAGACTGGTGTTAAGCTTTTCGCAGAGGCATGTCATGAGATCACCGGTGGAACGCTGAGCTCGAAAGCCGTATTGACTATCATGAATTATACCTCTACTATCAAGATATTTCTACAACTTTTGATTGATTAAGATTTCCATCGTTTTGGAAATAATGGAAGTAATAGCTATGGACCTATAGTTCGAAGGATTGCTTTTGTTATCTTTTTTAGGAATAGGATAAACTTGGGCAACTTTCCAATAGGGCGGGTAAGTTCCTGAAGAAAAGGACAAATAGAATAGGTTGCGCAGAGGCTTAGAAATGGCGAAGGCAATGTGTCGCAGCACAATCGCAGGTATACCATCGGGACCGGTAGATTTTTTTTTATCAAGATTCTTCAAGACTGTTCTGAAATAAATCCTTCCAAGCGAAGAATTAACAACAGGGACTGTTGGCGGATTTTGGGCTGTATTAGGGAGCGTGGAATTGGCTGCAAATAATTTTGCAAAAGATTAGCTTTTCCAACAGAATCTTATATAATAGTACTATTATTAATCATAGATGGAAATGAAGATTGGCAAAAATTGGCCTAACGCTTTTAACAACCGTCCAGAAGGACCTGCTGTTGTTAGGGAGATTAAAGATTTCTATTCTCAACCTTTTGTTGTGTAGGAATTTTTGCTGGTTGATAATTTTTTTACATTTATTCCTAACCACTTTATAACTCTCATAAGTGTTGACAGTTCTATTATTCTTGTATTTTTATAAGCTTCTTCTTTGGATTCAGAGCTTTGCTGCAGAGGTCATTAAACCAACCTGAGGGATTTCGTTTTATACTTTTAAGACTATTTGGAATGAAGGTTTTCATTCCTAATAGAATCCTTTTGGTAATCACCTCTGCAGCAAAGTCGACATTTTTATATTGGAAACACAACGACCAGTTCGATGCATTTAAAAAGTTGTTGAAGCCTTCCCAGTCAGCTTGGTGATAATGCCAAACTAGTCTTTTGGAAGAATTATTAGAGCTGGTTGTTGTGCCTACTTCGAAGCTTGTGCTTACAAGACAGTGGTCGGAACCACCTAGCGGAGAGTTAACAGAGATTGAATATTTGTACGGATGAGTAGTTAGGAATAAATCCAGGAGATGTCCGTTTTGGTCGCGTCGGTCTGGTATCCTCGTAGGGCTTTTGACAAGTTGAGAAAGGTTGAAAAAGTTGGAAAAAAGTTCAACTTGTTTGCCTTCGGGACTGTTGTGACTAGAAAAGTGAAGCCAGTTCCTGTTATGAATTTTTAAAGTCTCCCGCCAAAACAATCTCAGATTCGGGATTGGTTTCCAGAATTGAGTTTATCTGATTGGATAGACTTTCTATAAGCATATCAGTTTCTAGCTGGTTCGCTTGAGACGATCTGTAAATAAAACAGAAGTGAATGATGTGCTTATCGACGTGTATTTTCATCCAATTATATTGATAAATTGGATTGGAGCACTCAAAATTTTGAAGTGTGTTATAAGACATCGTTTCGTATATACAAAGCAATCCCTCTATGGGGTATAAAAAGTGTCACAAGCGAATAATTATTGATATTAAAATTAATATCATTATTCACAACTTGTGTTTCACTTAGTGCTAAAATTGCTGGACTTTGAAGCCGTAGATGGCTTTCGACGGAATGGAAATTCGTTGATAGACCGCGGATGTTACAAAAATCTATCTTAAACATTATAGCGAACAATTTACAAGAGAAAAAGTAAATAAATTAAAATTAACAGAAGTAATCCAAAAATAAAAAACAACAAAAAATAAATAAATAATTTAAATTTTTAAAATCCTTTTTCCCTTTAAATTTTAAATTTTTTGGACCACATTACCACTTACTTATACCACTTATTTATGATTTTTTCAGGAACTCCCTTCTTTGTAAGTGTTCTCCATATTGCGCATCTCAGGTTTTGTTTAAGTCGTAATAATTTTAATTTGTGTAATAAAATTATTAGTTTTTAAGTTTACGAATAAGAAATAAGTTTATTGATAGGATTTTCAATTCAAAATGTAGAAGTCACTAAAATTGCAAATGATTTAAAAAGAATGGAACTGAATAAAAAATGCTGTGATTATGTGTTAATATTTTTTTTTAATAAGTTTGAATTTTATTTTGGTTTTCAATTACATGTATTGAATATAGATATTTATACTTATTAGTTATAAGTTTGCAAATGAATTTTAATCAAATTTGAACACAATTTTTTTTTCATTTTCTTAAATTAGTTGTAATGAATTTCACTTTAAGTTTTTTTTTAGTATTTGAAAATTTAGTTTATGAAATTTACTTTTAAGTTATTTTTTTAATAATTTTTTTTATTTTTATAATTTTACTTTATGATTACACTTGTTGCACTAATAAAATTTAAAACTTTAGTTTTGTTTTCTATTGTCTTGACACTTTGACATTTAATAATTCACTTGTGCTGCCATTTCCGAATTGTATTTTTTAAAATGCTGCCGTTTTCTTAAATTATTCAAGTGATCGCAATACAGAATACCAAAAAATTTTAGTGTCATCTTTGACTGTCACAAGGGTGACTATCGTTTATCACAATACAGAATGTCACTCCAGAAATTTTATTTTCTCATTCCCTTTATATTCTCTTCTTTTCTTTTTGTTAGTATTGTACATGCAATACTTTTTGCTTGAAAACCCAATGTGGTGTAACCCAATGTGAAATATATCAAAAAAAATTTTTTTGCTGTTGAAATATCTTATTGTTTCTACAGTCTTTGGTTATATCTAATCATTGCTTTGTATACTGTATCAGGCTTCCATATTAAATTTTTTTTCCGAACATTACATTTCGTATTATTCGTTTAAAAATTACAATAACAATTGAACGTTAACTTTTTTCCGATTTATTTTTTTTTCATATTTTTTCTCATTTTATTTTTTGCTTGCTGTGTTCAAATAAGTTTCATGTGTACTATGTTTGTTTTGTCAAATTAAACTTATTGAACACAGTAAACTATTTTGTTTTGTTTTGATATTCTTTTGAGAGATTTTTTTTTAGTTTTCTGATAGAAGTTGAAGTGAAAGCCTGTATGTTGAATAATTTTGCTTAAGAATTTTTTTAATTTGTAAAATTATGAATAAAAGCATTAAAATTTTTTAATACGGCTCTAGATATTAATAGTTTAAACACTTCCCTTCCATATTGGTAAATTAAATTTAGTCCAAACTTTGCCCGAAGTAATATCTTTTGAAAAGAAAAATGTCCATTTGATTTACACATAAGCTGGATATTATTTTTACTCAAATTTTTTAATCTACTGGCCTGTTAAACAATATACAAGGCAATGATCTAATTATAAATTATGTAGTTATTATAGTATAAGTAGTTATTATAAAATATAAGTTATAAATTAACAATATAAGTTCTAGTTTTATTTTTAGCACTAATATTAATTAATATTAAATTAGTTTAGTAAAAAATTAGTACTTATTATTGGAAATATTGTGAACACACTCATTACCATAAAGAAAGTATAATATAGAGAAAAACTACGCGAAACAAACAAATTTTTTTCAATATTTCTTAAATTTTACTTTACCGTAGAACCCCAGAGAAAAAATATCTTTCATAGGCCAAAATACCCCAGAGCGTAAATTATAATATCTCTTGGAAATTATAATCTTTCTCTTGATTTTGTATAAATGTATATCGTATACGTATTCAATTATCTTGATAATAATATCGCAATTCGCAATTCCTTCCTTATAATTTATATATGTGTGTCGTGTGATATGTGTGTAAAAAAAAGAAAATAAGGTAGTAGTAAGAAAGAAGCCATAGAAAAAATGTAATATGTTTTGTTTATATTCATGCACACATACAATGATTTAATTTTTATTTTTTTGTGTTTGGCAAAAACAAAAGAACACCTGCAACAATGCCGTGTGTAAATTGTTTTTGTAATTTTTAATTTTTTGATTTTGTTTTTGGACTGAATTTGTATTTTTTATTAAATTTCAATTTTAAAATAAAATGAAAAATTATTTTTGTACTATTGTCTTGAAGGGGCATTTCATAGGTAACTAAGATAGGCTTTGAAAAATAAAAAAATAAATATGTAGGTATGAATTGAATTTGTGGTTGTAAAACTAAAATTTTTAAAATAAAAATTTCACAAATGTGTATGTACATATATATTTTGCAATAGGTAGATATATGAATATTTTAAATAAAAGCGGAATTGAAATTTAATAAAAAACTAATAAATATTTTAAAAGTACATCCTCCTCCATTACGTCCAGAAATTTGTGAATTACCCTCTTATAACACGCTACGTACCTCTAGCCACACGGTTACATTTTTTTATTTATGTACATGCAACAAGGTTTTGAGGATGTGGCTATTCAGGATCTTCAAAATTTATTAGTGACGAAAGCGATCTGGCAGAATTGGCATTAGAAACTGTAAAAGAAGTTCTTTTTGCGAACAGTAAAACTGATTGTTAAATAAAAATAATCATAACTAAACAAATACAAGAGAAAAGGATTCGCTTAAGCATAATATAAATAACAAATATTTTATTTCCTTTGTACCTCGAACAGTATGGTACAATACATGTTGAACATTTCAAAAAATTAAAATTTATAAAACATTTAACTTTTTTTTGTTGTTTTTTCTTTTGTTCATTAAAATAAAAAATAACACTAATGGAAGCGTCTAAACTGTTTTTATAATTTCTAAATCTTTGATTTTGTTCTTGGATTGAATTGGAGTTTTGTTTTAATTTCAAATAAAATGTAAAATTCTATTTAAATTACTTTTTTATGCGTTGAAAAATAACATTTCATAGGCGCCACTTAGATAGGTTTTGAAAAAAAAAAATGTACTTATGTTTCAGAATTTGTGGCTCTAAAATTAAAATTCTTTAAATAAAAGTTTCACAAATGTACAAATAATATGTACCTACCGATGTTGTAAAATATATTTTAAACAAAGAGAAAAAGCCGAATTGAAGTGTAATAAAATAATAAACACTTTGAATGTAATAAAAATAAATAACTTCAAATGAAAATGAAAAATTAAATAAACAAAAATAAATTCTTAAATTTATTATAATACTACTAGAATTAACAAATTATAATATTAGAAAAAATAAATAATTTATTAATTTATGTTTTCAATTACTTCAATGTGCTTATCTTCTTTGTGCCATACTGCAATAAGTAAGTAATTTTGCACACTATCGTAATTCATATATATGTATTCCTTGATTTCATATTGCATAGTAGAGGTAGAGTGTAGGTTATTATCATTATCTTATCATAATATATTAACAATAAACGTGAACATTATTTTTGAATGAACATCATTTTTGGTTATTCTATTTCTATATTAAAATTTTTTAATTATCTTTTTCTTTATGAATATCCAATTTAAAGTAAGTTGTTTTTTGTTTATATTAAAAATAATAAAAATGTATGCATTTTGGTTATATGACAAAGTTGTATAAAACAAAATTTCATAAGTACAAAATTTCATAGGACAAAATTTCATATTTAAAAAAATTAAATGTTTAAGTTTTTATCAACTAATATAAAATGTGGAAGAATTGTCAAAATTTTTAGTTGATTAGCAGTTTCTTTCAAAATATGATTTTGTTTTGTATTTTTAAGAAATAAAAAAATTAGGTGGTTATGTTAAAGTCCGTCGGAATGTCAATTTAAAAAAGCGCTTCAAACAATATATTTTATATATTGTTAGAATAATATATTTTATCGTTTTTAATGTAACAAAATGTAATGTGTAACAAAAAATTACTATTAAATTTTAATTTGTATATATATATGCAATTAAAATTTTATAACTTTTACTTTTAATTTACGTATATACGTTATGTATTTATTAACAAATTTATAACTTTTTACAAAATAAATAAAAGCAAACTCAAACTGTCAACGCCGTCTTTTTTATTTGAAATAAAAAAAAAATTCGGAAACATTTGATTTTGATTTGTGCACAGACTTGGCAGTCGAATGGATTTCAGAATACCGATTTTTTCGTATCCGGATCGGAAACTTTTTTCGGGGATATTCCGCTTCGGATTTCAGCATAACCACTTAGTATTCTTACATTTTTTTAAGAAAAAAAAGTGCCTTCATTACAAAACCAAATAATTTCAAATTTTTTATAAAAACTCAAATTGGGATTTAATTTTTTTTAAATATGTAATTGTGTCTTTGAAATTTTTTACCCGACACCATGCATTTTATATTATTGGTATACTGTACCTCTACCCAACAAGTTGTATTTGATACGACTTACACAACCTTAACTCATTGCCACTACTACACTATATGTATGTTATATAAAAGCAAAAACAACAAGAATTAAAATCATTTTAAAGATTCTCTCTCTCAAAGCTAGAATCTATACAGTTGAACCTGCATAAAAGAAAAAGATTTAGTTTAATATTTTGTATGAGTTTCTGTTAACGAAGGCATTAAAATGACGTATTACAAAATTTTAAAGTGAGTTTATCTAGGTCCTACTGTGTATGAAAGCTGAAAGATTAGGAAAACTGTATTATGTGAAATCCGATGCGTTAAACAAGTTCTGGTAGTGCACGACACTTTGTAATTCATGATTTTACAAGATATTGTAAAATATATTTTATGTCACAAAAAAATGAAGTGATGATATTTCAAGGATTTTAAAGAGGAAGTAGAAAATTTTACTGGGAACAGAATACTATGTTTACAAAGCAACAATGGAAGAGGTGAATATTGCAAAAATGGATTTAATCTATATTTCAAAGAAAAAGGTATTCAAAAAAGACTGTCAGCACGGGCAAAACGGCGTGTCGAAAAGGAAAAAAAGAACCTTAATTGACAAAGCTTGTTTTTGCTTAATTGACAATGTTGATGATGTTGATATAATAGATGAAAATTTTTCTAATAGATGAAGATTTTTCGGACACCAACAAATTATCTACGTCAAACACAATAACATCTGAAAATGAAAATGAAATTTATTTTGAAGTTCCGAGTTATGAATTTTTACCAAAAAACGAATCAGAAGAGGAACATTTGTCATAAAAAGAAACACAAAAAATAGCAGTAGAATTCCTCCAAATAAATGTAACATCAAAATTTAACGATTAAGACATGTCAAACTATTGTGAAAATGATATTAGTAATGAAATAGATTGGGAAATGCCATTAAGAACGAAATAAAGTCGAATTTAAAAAACAATTCTTGGATGAATAAAGAAAAAAAAGAAGAATACAGTGTCACAAGTTCAAAAATGATTCTGAAAGAAAAATTTGTGATAATGGAAAACACATTATGAAAAAGGAAAAGCTGGTTGCAAAACTAAGCTCCATTAGATGTCTAGTTGCGAAAGCCATTAAAGAAAACTTGAAATTAGTTCAGTTAGATTTGACAAACAGTAGTTTGGAAACAGAAATAGTTCTTAAACAGAAAATTGGAATAAAATATTTTCATGGAAAAATCTAAGTTATTAATATTTATTCAGTTAATAATATTTTTATGGAATAAATATTTATTCCACATAATAAAAGAAGAACAACATTCAGACACCTCAATAAGTAAAAAATCAAACTTGATGTTAAAGGCTTTAAAAATTTCAAATAAAGAAAAATTATGTAAAATAAGAAGCCATTTATCGTCTGAAACAGGCAGGAAGAGAATGGTTTAATGAATTGAATAAAAAAATTAAAAGCTTATATTTTTTTTAAATCAATATATAATTTTTTTATTTTAATTTATCATTAAAAGTAATTGGTAAAGTAGTTAAACAGAAATTATATAAATTTGTACAAAAGTACAAAATATTTCAGATACAAAATTATTTATCCAAATTATCCGAATGTACTATGTATAGTACACAGTACAGTAACATTTTTGAAACTGGCGGAATAACGGTACATGCTTTTTTTTAAGCGTTTGAGTGTTTATGTTACAATATTTAATAGCAAACAAAGCATGCATATAAATCTTTTGTCAAAAATTAATGTTTAAGTGATTTTTCGTAAGTCAAACTTATCAGTTTAATAGAACTTGCAAAACAGTCAAGATGGCGAGTTATAAGTAAGAATGTATAATTTAAAAAAAAAAATTTTTTTAAAGTTATATTTTTTATAGTAAATTGTTGCTATAATTGATATATAAAATAAACAAATACAAAAAATAATTTTTACTTTGATTTTTGTTGAGGTGTATTATATAATATAATACATTAAGATATTAAGGTGTGATAATAAAATAATTATTTAATTTTTTTCATTAATATTACACTAAATGAATTAACAAGATGAAGACATATCACAAAATACTTCTTAAAACATAAATATTATTCCCAGTTATGATGCTAATAATTATCTAACTGATGAGGATTCTGGTGATGAAGAGATAGTAGATTTAGGTGGTTATGATGAAGTCCGAAGCGGAATTTCTCCGAAAGAAAATTCCGATCCGAATACGAAAGAATTGGTATGCTGAAGTCCCTTCGACTGCAAAGTCTGTGCAGAAATCAAAATCATATGTTTCGGAAGATTTTTTGTTTTGTTTTCATATTCATTTCAAACATTTTTATTTTCAATTTTTTTTTATTTATTTTTAAAAAAATTTTAATAGATAATGTATATGACATAATGTATATATACAATATGCATACATAAATTAAAAGTAAAAGATACAACTTTCTTAATTATATTTGTAGTATGTATATATATACAAATTAAAAATAGTAATTTTTTGTTACATCAGAGAAAATTTAAAATTCTCTAAAGAATGTAAAATATATATGTATCGTTTTTAATATATATACATATTATGTTATAATATTAAAAACAATAAGATATATTATTCTTTTGAAGCGCTTTTTTATTCCTAAATCAAAAAATATTTTTCATAAATGAAAAAAAAATTGAAAAAAAAAAACTATTATTACATTTTCTACTTCTCCTAATATTCTAAATACAAAAATTGTATGCTTTATAATTCATTTCCGAACCATTCTCATACTTCCGAATGAGAAATTCCGGCGTACAATTTTCAAATTATTTTCCGTTCCGACGAACTTCATCATACATAAATTTTAAAATTTCGGATAAATAATGACATTTGCAGACTGCGGAATACTTTCGGACTTCAGCATACCAAATTCGGAATGTAATCGGAATTTCACATTCCGACGAACTTCATCATAACCACCTTAGAAAACTTCCTCCATTACCAGTGGCGGATCATGGTGAAAAATTTTGGTTGGGCACAAAAAAAAAGAAAATCTATAGGCATCATAATTAATTAGGAGAAATGCAAAATTGCCTACTCTATCTCCTTTGAGTCTTTTCGAATTTTATATTTCCAATTTCCATCAATTTACAAACAAAATCACTTTAAAAGTTATTTTAATTTACCCATTCATAATTATTATGAGAATGCGAAAGTGAATCTATCATCACATCCATTCTTAGAATAATAATATATAACTTTTATGCTTTCACTTGTACACAATTTTATTCCGATCCACGATTATGACTGAAAGGTCGAAACACGTGTCGGAATAAAATAATTTTGTGAAATTGACAAGAGTCTTATTTTTTTAAAAATAATATATAATATGAAAACAAAGCAGAGACTGTATGTGTGAAAAAAGAGACAAAAATAAGATAATATTCGTAGTACATAACAATATGACCGTTCCCGTACGCACATCTTGTAAAAACTTATCCAAGTTTTTCCAAGTTTTTACCAGAAGTCGTTCCTGTACTGAGAGTTTTTTCTAAAAACGAGAGAAAACATATGTTTTCAACTTCGTTCAACAAAGTTCAACAACATTCTCTCGAATAAGTTTTTGCAAGTAAAATTTTAACTTGTAAAAACTTATACTTTAAATTTTTGTTGTTGTTTTTGTTGTTGTTGTATTTTTTAGGTTATGTTTTTATTTACTTTTGTAATTTCTCATATGTGTCTGTTATGCAAAATTTTGTTTTTTAAATGAAATTTATTAAAAAAAATGAAAAATATAATTTAGTGGAGGATAAATTTCATAATTCTTTATTATTGTAATATATGTATAATTTAATTTAATAATACGGATACACTTGATAAGGATAAATCGTCAGCTAAGTCTCTAAAACAGCAAGCTTCATGACCCGCAAACCATAAAAATACAGCTATATGTTTTTCTGAGCTACATTTTTTATCTGCACGTAGGTTTGCAAAACTTTCAAATGTTTGCAGTTCTTCATATAAATATTTGAAAACATTTTTGCTTACACGAAAATGTCTTACAAATTCCTCTTCACAATAACCTGGAACTATTTCTTCCAAATAGTTTCGAATGCAATGTCTTATGTTTTTATGTAAAAAGTTCTCCAACAGCACTTGCTTTAGAATTACATTCCTTAACTCTTCAGTTTCGCTTTCACTAAAAAAATGTAATAAAAATGTAATCCGAATCGCTACTTAGTAATATATATTTTTTATATCTTCCGCTGCCATTTCGTTTAAATTTAATTATGTACAATTCTTTAAAAAAAACACCTCCGGAAATTTAAAATGATTGTTTATAATTAAATTAATTTCAGAATGTCAGATTGCTTGTCAGCTGTTTGACAGCTGCAAGTTTTTACAAGAATTGCGTTCCAGTACTTTTACTTGCAGATGAGAGTTTTTTTAACTTTTTTTTTCTTTTTGTTTTTTTTTCTCTCATTTGCAAGTTTTTACCAGAAAAGTACGGGAACGGTCCTAATACTTCTAAATAAATGAGAATGAAAAATGACATTTGCCTATGTATTTATACCTAAGATTTTAAATTTTTGTTTTTGTATTTCTTTTCAACCAATTTGAGCGCGCTGTGAAGTAATTTTATAAATTTGGTAGAAATTTTTATGTTTAAAGAAAGTTTCAGAGTATTATTAATATAAATAAAAAAATTATATAAAATTTAATAATATAAAAAAATATTACATAAAGTATATTTTAAAATTTTAAAAATTGTTGGTTAAAGGAAAAGTAGTGAAAAAAATTGTGCTGATTAGAAATAATTTGTTATGTGTCTTACTCTCTTTTGAAAGGCGTAAATAATTAGGAGGACTAATGGAGCAAATGAAACAAGGTTTTCTTTAAACTGGTTTTGTTCAAAGAAAAGTCAACACTGTTTTTGTATTGATTAACTGCCATTAACATTCTATTAATTGGCTCAAATTTACCATAATTAGTTCTATGGAAAGGAAGATTAAAAAGATGTTCTATACGAAAACGCGTACTGGTGTTAATGTACGAGTTAATCTGATCTTTTAAAATTTTGGAATCAATTTCACCATTGTATACTTGCGATATGAATAAGATACCTGCAACAACCCTTCTTGATTGCAATGTGTTCATCTGAAGAAGCTTCAGACGATTTATGTATGGAAGTAGGATTATTGGGTTAGACCAGGGAAGATTACGTAGAGCATATCGCAAACAATTTTTTTGAATATATTCAATTCTATTAATATGAGTGGAATAGTGAAGTGACCAGACAGGGCTTGCGTACTCAAGGTGGGGGCGAACAAGAGTAGTGAATAAAGATTTAGTAATGTATGGATCTTCAAATTCCTTAGACCATCTTAACATAGAATTTGCCTTGTTAATTATGCTATCAAAGTGAAGTTTAAATGTGAGTTTATCATCAAAAAGTACGCCAAGGTCTTTAAAATGAGAAACTCGGTTGATTAGTTTAGAATTAAAAGTATAATCAGTTATTATTGGAATCAATCTACGAGTAAAGGAAATAACAACGCATTTATCAATATTAAGGAGAAGATACAGTACAATTATTATATGAAGATATTTTTTTATAAATTTTCATATCATCAGCATATATGATCACGTTACTATTGTTAATGAGATTGTTGACATCATTAATTGAGATAATGAATAGTAAGGGACCTAGATGGCTGCCTTGTGGTACACCAGAGGTGGCAGAAAATGATTCAGAAAAAGCTGATCTAAACATTACACTATAAGATCTATTGGATAAAAATGATTTAATCCACATTATAAAGAATTAAGGAAATTCCGGTTTTTTAAGTTTTAATAAAATAACACTATGAGGCAGTAAATCGAATGCCTTGCTCAAATCTGTGTAAATGATATCAGTCTGAAAGCCAGCCTCCATAGTGTTCAGGAAGTGTGAGCAAGACTCAACTAAATTTGTAACCGTAGATTTTTTCTCTACAAAACCATGGTGATTAATTGATAAATATTTAGAACAAATATCATAAATTGAATCAAAAACTATTGATTCGAAAAGTTTAGGTATGCATGAAAGTTTTGCTATTGGACGGTAATTTGTGACCATATTTTTAGCTCCTTTTTTATAAACAGGGCGAATAAATGAATTTTTCCAATATTGTGGAAATATTCCAGAAGTAAACGATCGATTGAATAAAAGGGATAATGGTAACGCAAAAGATTCAGAACAGTTTTTTAAGATTAAAGATGGTACTTTGTCAGGTCCAGGAAATACATCACTGTTAAGATTATTCTAACTCTTTATTTTCTGAGTAGAGAAATCTATTGAGATAACTTGGTTTTCAGGTTGGTTTATCATGTGATTAAAATTATTTTCATCAACTTCAAGAGATTTTCTGAATAAGAACTACAGAAAAATACCTTGAAGAGATTTGCAATAGATTGCGGAGAGTTAGCACTAACATCATTATAGGACATGGTGACGGGAAATTGATCAGTTAGAGTTAACAAATTTCCAAAAGGACTTAGGGTTAATCCTTAGCTGAGAGCTAACATTTATTAAATAGTTGTTATAACTGAAATCTAATGTCAGTTTGTAGGAGTTGAACAAAATTACAAACTTATGACAGTTTTTATTGGTTTTCTCTTTTAAGTACTTATTCCAAGCTTTATTCTTTTTATTTCTTAATTTTTTTTACTTCATGATTAAACCAAGGAGGACTAGAACTAAGGTCTCTATTACGAGCCAAGGGTACATACAATTCCAAACCTTTAAATAGAATTTCGTAGAATTTAGAAACCGCCTTATTGATGTCATCATCTTCAACTATAAAATCAAAGTCAATTGATAAAAGAAAACTATTTAGCGCAGAAAAATTAGCGTTGGCAAAATTATAATTATAAGATAGATCATAAGCAGGTAATACTGGGCTATTATAACAATATGAAAGAAATATAGGAGGATGAAAATTATCAACATTTACTAAGGGCATAATAGGAACACTAAAAGTATAATTAGCCCAATCTGTTACAAAAATAAGATCAAGTTGCCCATCCATACAATTAGTCACTGAAGAAATTTGTTGAAGACCATTTAAATTACAACCATCCAGTTAAATATATTCACAGTCAGAATTAATCTGAAGTGGAATTAGATATGTGTCATCCTCGTGATGTACCCATGATACTTTCGGTAAATTAAAGTCAGCGCAAACTAATAATTCATCAGAGGGATTCATTAAGGTTGAGATATGGTCAAGAGAAAGCTTAAAGTTAGAATATATGTCAACAACAGATTTTGGAGGTATATAACAACAAACAATATAAAGCGATTTATTAAGAAGTTCAACTTTTAAAGCAACTAATTCAAGTGAATCACAATGGGGAAGAAACAACTCAATACTCAATACATTAAAGCTATTCTTAATTGCCACCAGAACGCCCCCTCCTTTAGCAACAAATCCTGAATTTAAGGTGATAGAAGTTTGTTGAAACCTATCCTTTCTAAAAACAGTGTAGGGTTGGTTAAATAGTTCTAAGGACTGAATTGAATTAGTCAACCAGGTTTCTGTTAAAGAGTAAACGTCAAAGTTGAGAGTAATGGAGTTACGAAACACATTCGAAGTTTTTGTACGTAGACCCCGAACATTTTGATAGAAAATAGATAAGGTACTAATAGGAGTGTTACTAGAAGCAGAAACTGAGGTTGGTTGATTTAGGGCTACGTTTAAAAGGTTAGGGACGTTGAGGTTTCTCATGTTTGCCTTTAGGGCCTTGAAAATATTTTATCCTTTTTTTGAGACGTGCTTACGATATGTTGCTAGATCCTTCTGAACAACTTCGCTAGATACACCTAGAGATTCATGATATGTAATGAAAAGCTCTCGATGAGCTTCATAGTTAGTTGGTAATCCTTCTTGCTGAATTAAAATTTAAATGTTGACTTTGGTTTTGACATCTAGGCATGCAGTATCTGGATGGTCTTGTAAATACGCTAGGAACAGCCTCACATTGTCATAAATTCTATGATCTCTAAATCTAGAAAGAATATACCTGTTCTCACCCTTTTGAACCTTATTTTGAGTGAATCGAACTTTTGGTGGCATCAAGGGATTCACGAAATTAGGTGAGTCATGTTTTACACCCTCTGTAACAGGGGAGCTACAAACAGTTCCTCGAACCAAAGTTTCACCTCGAACAAAAGTTTCACCTCGAATAAAGTTAGGGTACTTCCTATTTGATGGTGACGAAGGAGGAATAACGGTAGGGGGTGTGACAATCTTATTGTTAACATTGTTTATGCTGTTAGTTTTATTAATAATATTGTAATGTGATTTATAATGTTTTTTATGAGCTATCAAAATAGGGTTAGTTTTATTTATGTTTTTATTAGTATTATGATAATTTCTGTAAGATAAAGTAGAGTTAACGTTAGCTTTACTGCTAGAATAATTTCTAATTATAGGGTTAGTGTTAGGATTAGATCAATAATTTTTATTAATGATTTTCTTAGATTTTAAGTTAATATGAGAGTTAATGTGATTAGCATTGTTAATGTTAGTATTGTCTGATATTTTATTTGATTTATTTACTTTAAGTGATTTGTTTACTTTGTTGGAAATCACATTAGTTCTTTCACACGCCACGGTACAACAGTAATTTTGAGTCCCTTTATTTGATTAAAGTTAACTGGAAAAAGTCAACTGTACTTCTTGGGAACTGAAAACTTAAAGCAGGAATACCAGCTGTTCTTTTTTTTAGATTTGCTGCTAAACGTTGGCAATTCACAATAGGAATACAAAATTTACTTTCAAAAAATTCTTCAACCCATTCTTTTCCAGCATAGCATGGAGCCCCTCTGATAAAGAAATCAGTTAACTCATTAGACCTTTTAGATTCGTTAGAGTTATTTGAGAGACTCAATTTTTCAATTCGCTTCTTCCAATCCGATGATGACCAAGTTGTGCCAAATTTATTGACAGTTGACACTATGGTATTTGTTACTACATCTGCATCTAAAGTATTTTCATTCAATATTGAGTTTTTTGGTTCATTAATAGCAGCGGCAATTTCATCTCGAATGTTTACATTTTTAATAGCTAGTTCTTCTTGAATGGTAGAAATATATGAATTTGAAGCAGATATGTTGTCAATTTTGTCATCCATCGCATTTAGCTTTTTTTTTAGTGAATCTAGTTCAGAAATTAATAGTCCAATATCCAACGACTCGCTATATGGTACTGATTTACTCCTACCACAGCCCGTCATTAATATGGCTTCCAATATCATTTTGCTGTTGTCCGTAACATTTTTCTCGATATTAGTGACTATATCTATTATTTTATTTATTTTCTGATCTGTAAATTCGCATATACATTTATCAGATGGACTTCTTACGTCATTTTTTATAGATCGGAGGATGTATATAATTTCAGATTTCAGAGATCAGCTAAACTGCTATTTAATGCTTCATTAGTAAGCAATTTCTTAAAAAAAAAATTTTTCGTTTTCACAAATGCCAACGTATGGCGTCGGTAAAAAAAAACCTCAAACTAATTATTATATTTAACGAAATACATATCTAAAAGTTTGAGTTGAAATGTGAAATTTCAAAAATTAAATGTTCTAGAAAATTTTTCAAATATTCGTTTTATATAAGCTTCAGGATATTTGAGGATAAATTTACTTTGTTAAACTTTAAAAGAAAATAGCTAAATTTAGCTTAAACTTTTCGAAAAAAAGAAGAAAAAAACAAACGTCAAAATTCTTTCACTGTTTGAATGAATTAATTAATTTCTCGGTAATACATTCATTGTAAGAAGTATACCGTCCTGATATTAGGACTGTTCTCGTACTTTTTTTTACAAAAATTTCAAATGATCGAAAAAAAGGGAAAAAATCTCATCTGCAAGTAAGGTAGAAGAACGTTGACTTGTAAATGCTTGCAGTTATCAAACAGTTAACACTTTTTTTATTTTTCTTTTATATCATTCCAAGTCTATCTGATGCGCACCCTAACTGCTTTTACACAGATATTGTGAGTATACAATTCCATACAATAGCTTTTTCTTCACAATTTTTATGGTATATCTGCTAATTTAAATGTGGAAAACTATTATATCGCAATCCCGGGATCCCGCCAATATATTCAATCCCGAAATCTGGATTCAGGATCCCAAGTCCCGATCCCGAAAAAGCCATTCTAATAATTAATGTTGGAGTCACTCTCGACGCGAAAAGACGCGACGACGGTTTCAAGTGTCATAGAAGTTATAAACGCTAACGAAGTTTTACTTGCCTGACGACGCTTTGGCTAAAATTCTTCATAGAAAATTTTCATTTTAATTAATAATAATAAAAATATGTTCAAAACAAAAGGAACTAAAATTTGTTTGTTTTAGCTCGTAAGTAGTAGTAATTAGATTTGAATACACTGACATTTCAAAACTTAAAAATTTATCACAACTTTTGACATTTCAAAACGTTAATGACATTTCAAACCAAAAAAGTTCAAGTTCAATCAAGTTCAAAGCGTTGTTTTTAACATTGTGAACTGTCGTGAGCTTCAGCCAAAGCGTTGTGACCGTCGAGTTTAACAGGCTGATAACTCATTTCTAAAAAAAATTAAAAATCATTTACATTGTAGTAGGCTTTGCTTTTCGACTTGTCAGTTAAAACTAAGAAGTGTCTACACGTTCAGTTTTGAATGAAAAAATTTACAAATGGCGAAAACTGAGAATTACGTTATTTCGATAAGGGTCAATGTCAATGGGTTTGTTCAGTAGCATTAACCGGTAGATCTGGAATCCATTTTGGATCCATGTACCATATATCTGGCCACTGAACGCAATTCACCACAAAAATTTACCGCAATACTAGCGCCATCACCGGAAAATATAATGAGTACTTTTAAAAATAAATTAAATTTGAGTGGAATAATATTTATTATCATACATATAATTTATTTTTTATAACTCTTAATTTCAGTTTTATGTACATACATCTTCCTTAAGAATTTATACCCTTATCATGATTCTCGAATCGAACGTATAAGTAGGCAAATTCGCCGTCATGCGATCATAATTAGCGAAGCGAATGAAAAATTTAGGTGACAACCGTAAAACAAAAATAAAAAAAAAAAAGTTTTTTTTTGTTTATATTTCAAAATATATATCTTTAAATTTGTTTATGAAATTTATTAGCACAAAAAATACAGTTTAAATACAGTTTCTTTCTTTTTATTTACTTTTCAATATTTAATTTTCGAGTGTTAGGTTAGCAACAACTTTTCCACAGCGAATGAATTTATTCGCGAATTATGATCACATTTACGCGAACGTTCGACTAGCATATTCGCTTCGACTCATATTCGATTCGAGAATCATGATAAGGGTATTAAATTTTTACACTAATTCAAAAAATAATGGCGATTTAAATTTAAAAACTTTCATAAAAAATATAAACATTTAATTTTTGTTATGGTAGATTTCACAACACTCAACATAAAAATTGTTGTTGTTGTTTTTACATATAAAAAGTCAGATCCATGAAATGTATCTAGAATTTTTTCAGATCCATTTTCATTAACCGGTACATTTACCACACAGTAAACAGATCCATGGATCTGTGGATTTCAGATCCAATGGTTAATTTCACTGAACGCTATCAATATAAATTTTCCAGTACGTTAAATATAAATATTGCTAGTTTTTAACATTATTGAGTAAAGTTCTTATAATTACCAGAAGAAGGAGTGTTAAAAGATTTTCAAACTCTTTTGCTCAAGTAAAAGTAAAAAAGTGAAAAAAAAAACATCCGGGTGAATTCTATCTGCACATTTTTTGAAGTGAATAACATACAATAGTTTAATTTTGCAAGAATAAAATTTGTTGGTGTTGTTTGGTGTTTTAAATAGAGTAGAAAAAGATAGTTAAAGAATATATTAAAATTAATAATATTTTATAATAAAGTGGTAAATTTAACTATTATTAATAAGAGGTTAGTACCTTAATAGTGTTTATAGAAAAATTACCTATAAAATTACCTACATACTTATGTATCTCAAGTCAACATTAATTTTTCACTTTATTCACTTTTTGAGTTGGAAAGTGAATGCTGCGATACCGAAATTGTCATCCGGACGAAAAAAGAGTGAAGTGAATGAAAAAGTGAACGTTTCGATAGGCACATATGCTTTTGAACCTTTTCGATCCGATTCGACATAATTTGATTAATATAACCGATTATATTGAAATGTCATAAGAGCAAATTTGACAGTTGTTCGGATCGGATTGATTATAATCGGCACTAAGTATTACTTATAAACTAAAACTAACTAATCAATCTTATACATATTCCTAATCTAATCTAATCTGTGAAAGCCTGTGTTAGATAAAGTAAAGGCAAAAAAGATTTATTAAAATAAACGTTCAGTAGATGAGTTCTGTTTAAAAATGATCGAATTTGACGTAAGTTTACAAAATAACTTTATTAAGTAAGAATATGTATTTAAACCTTAACATAATTAAACAATTAGACTTAATTTAAAAATTTTTAGGCAATTTATTTAAGATAATAAAACTATGACACTATGTACAAATAATCTTTATAAGTATGTATGTGTTTAACAATGTAGCAATTTTACATCAACTCATAGCATCGAATAACAATATATAGCTGGTGCTGGTGATCAACTACTAAAAATAAAAAAACATGGGTGAATTGAATTTTAAGTCACAAATGTTATTTTGATAATTGCCCCTAAATAATTTTTAAAAAATTTAGTAAATGGTTTTTACAATAATAATAGATAAACATTAGTATAACATTAGTATTTTAGATATTGCTCAAATTATAATATGTACCTAAGTAGATTACATATTTACGATATCTTTATTCAATACATCTTTATTAAATACATATTCTTTAATACTCAATATGTTACTTTGAATAAATATATTTTTAGATAATTCCAATAACAGTTGGCATTGGGACCATTTTAGTAGGAGCTGCTTTGGTTCATTATTTTCTTAAAAAAAGGTCCAATAGTACTATTTTGAAAAATAATTTAACACAATGGAGAACTTTACAAGACCCAAGTGATAAATATATATTACCATTGATTGAAATTGAAAAACTAAGTTCTGACACGAGACGATTTCGTTTTGGACTGCCATCACCAAATCATGTATTAGGCTTACCAGTTGGTCAGCACATTCATTTAATTGCAACAATAAATAATGAATTGGTTATAAGACCTTATACACCGATATCAAGCGATGATGATTTGGGTTATGTAGATTTAGTAATTAAAGTTTATTTTAAAGATGTCCATCCTAAATTTCCTGAAGGTGGTAAAATGTCTCAATATTTGGAGTCTCTAAAAATTGGTGATACTATTGCATTTCGTGGACCGTCAGGGAGATTACAATATTTGAATTGTGGTAAGGAAATATATCAAATATATTTTAATTAAATTATTACAAAATTAAAATGGTTTTTTTATTTATTTAACAGGTAAATTTTCAGTAAAAAAAATTCGAAAGGATCCAGCTAAAATAATTACTGCTAGAAAAGTAAATATGATCGCTGGTGGAACTGGAATTACTCCTATGCTACAATTAATTCGTGAAATTTTGAAAAAAAACCATAAAGATAAAACTGAATTGGCTTTATTATTTGCTAATCAAGTAAAAAAATATCGATAAATACGATTATTCAATAGGTCGATTTTTTATATTTATATTTCTTTTAGACTGAAAAGGATATTCTTTTGAGAAATGAACTAGACCAATTGGCTCAAGATTATTCAGATCAATTTAAAGTTTGGTATACTGTTGACAGAGCTTCAGAGGGTAAATATATTTTACTTTTCAGTTAGTATAATGATAATTGATGATATCTGTTATCGACTAATTGTAAAACCAACAAAATATTTTTTTAAACGCTTTCATGTCAGGATGGAATTATAGTGTGGGATATGTTACAGATGAAATGATGAAAAAACATTTATTTGAACCGAATGATGATATATTAGTTTTATTATGTGGCCCACCACCTATGGTTAATTATACCTGTATACCAGGTCTTGATAGGCTAGGATTTAATGCCGATCAAAGATTTTCCTATTAAAATTATTTTAAAATAAAGCATATTAAATTATTTTCGAAAGAACATTGTTAGAACTATTATTAGAAAAACTGCAAAAACTAGAAAAAAAAAATATTTTTTTATACCTTTTATATGGCAAATCCATGTTGCTATTTTGGTTTTGAGTCATTTAAAAGAATTATTTGGTAACCTTCATATTAACTAAAAAGTATTAAGGTAACTAAACGTATTTTATTTTTGTATTAATGGAAGCTGAAATTATTTTCTCAATAATTTACCTTATTTTTTTTTAAAGTATCAGTAATGAAACTTGGCCAATTTCAGTTAATTTGTAATATTTAAATAAACAAGGAAATTACATTAAGTTTTCTTTTTAGGTTGGAACTACAGTATAGGCTTTATAAATGATGAAATGATTAAACAACACTTATTTCCAGCCTCAGATAATTCTTTGATTTTAATGTGTGGTCCACCGCCTATGATAAATTTTGCATGCACTCCAGCTCTTGATAAATTAGATTATCCGCAAGATAAAAGAGTTGTATATTAACAATGCATGCACTCCAGCTCATACAAAAATTAGAGCATTCGCAAGATAAAACAGTGATTTAAATTGAAAATAATCTAAATTTAAATTAGAAAATATTTTGAAATTTCTTATAAATTTAATTGTAAAATTTGAGTAAAATTATCAAAACAAAGCTATTTTCTTATATTTATTTTGTCCTCATAAATGTCAGAAACTCATTTCAGGATGAACAATGTAACAAGAAAATGGCTGTACTTTTTAATAACATGACTGTAATTACTATGGACGGATTTTTTGAACTTTTATTTTGTTTAAAACGCATAAATTACTAAATTTAAATATAATTTTAAAAAAATATAGTCAATTTCCCATGGACGGCAAATAAAACAATTGATTTCAAAAATTGATCTTATAAAATAAACTTATAAAAAAAGGGAGTATTAATACTACAATAGAAGCTTCAGTTAATTTCAGAGTCAATGAACTATTACAACGATGATCTAAGAAACAGAAACAAAATTCTACCGACGTGTAATAATTCCGTTTTACATCATGCTCCTTTGTTGTATGATTAACATAATTAGCAATTCTAACGTCTTCAACAGCCTTGCGACATCCTTCATAATGATCTGATGGCACATCAGTTCGAAAATTTAAGGAACTAAGACAATCTCTTGTGTAAGTGACATGTGCTAAAACAATAAAAATTACATTTTATTAATTCTTAGAATATCTTAGATTTATATACAATTTACCTCCTTTTCTTTCAGTAACTTTTACACAAATATCATGATCATACGGGCACGACTCACCTAAGTATCCGATTCCTCGCCAGTTAAAGCTTTCACCACATCCTGGTGTAGCAGAAGTACATCGATAACACCAAATAGCTGAACCTAAAATAATTTTGTATTAAATATACGACTATTGCTCATAAATTCAAAACACAATGAACTCAAGATAATGTTTTAAATATTAAAATTTTTTGAATAAAATTTGCATGTTCTTGCATTTAAATTTATTTTTTGCATTATTATTAATTTATTATACTAACTAATTTTGGTTAATTGTGCCAAAAGTAAAAGTGTAAAGTACAACACTTTATTCATTTTATTAGTTTTAATAAAATCAGTTTTCTTCTAACTTTGTCTTTTTAGTTTCTTCAATTCTCCACAAACAAGTTACGCCCATACATACCTTGGTAATAATAATATTAATAATGATCATTTGACATTTATATTTATATATATATATATCCTAGTTTGGCATTTGGTTTGGTGCAATACAAGACAATGGGCCAAGCCAGACGATTCAACTTTCAACTTCAACATATTTATGCTTACTTTCAGACGATTCATCAAAAACTTATTATTAATTAGTAAATCTTTATAGAGATATATAAATCAGGAACTACAATCAAAGAATATCCATTAATAAGAAGATGCACTGGAATAAAATTTTATAATTTGTCAATGTGTTGGTTACCATTTTTCCAGTCGATTTCTAAAATTTAAATAAATAGTAATAAGAATTTAATTTGTGAGAGAGAGATAAAAATTCAAAATCCGTCAACCACTTTCTGTTACTCAAACAGTGCGTCACCCACTTTCTGTTACTCGTCTCTATGAAGAGAATGAAAAATTATTCTCCTCTCTTCTAATTGAATTTGTGTTTCTATTAAACCCGCGAAAAAATTTTTGTATTCACTGGTAGCACTTAAAATTTTTGAAATGTCAAAATAAAAAATATATGAATTTTTGTTTATTTTGCGTGAAGTTGTGAATAAGCGGAAAAAAAAATTTAAAAATTAACTAAATTTGAATAGATATTTATTGAATAAAATATGAGTGCATTTATTCCGGATTCATCAGAAATTGCTTCTTATTAGTCTTTTTCACCCACTTTCTGTTACTCGCCTCTCTGAAGAGAATGAAAAATTATTCTCCTCTCCTCTAATTAAATTTGTGTTTCTGTTAAACCAAAGAATATCCATAATAAGAAGGTTCACTGGAATAAAATTTTATAATTTGCTAATGTGTTGGTCACCATTTTTCCAGTCCATTTCCAATATTGTAAGGAATAGATAGTCATAAGAATTTAAAGTGGAAAAAAAATGAACGAACAATTTTTTTGTATGAAAAAAATATTGTCTTTATTTTTAGTTACTTAGTTTAATTCCAAATTAAAATTTGTTTCAGCACCGCACACAAAACACTTAACAAGATGATGTTTTCTCAATTTCGAAACATTTTTAAAAAATTGTGTATAGAATAGTTTTTATAAACACTTTTTTTAAGTGTTAGAGTTGATTTATTTTTAAATATAACATACACTGCTTAATTTTCATATATAATCTGCATTTTTTTTTCTAAGTACTTTCTTATATACTAATTTTTTTTTAAAAAATGCATATCAATAAAAAATATTATTTATTCAAATTTGAAATGTTCATATTATTAATATTCAACTTTGTTACCTATTTATAAAATTAACAGGTACCTAAATGCATTATATTACTTATAATATAATATGTATTATTAGTTCATTGATGGTTAAAATGCACAATTTAATTTTTCAGAAACTAAAAAGGCATCGGATTATTCATAAAAAAAACTAACCGCTTGATATTCTTTTTAACTATCTATTTCAATACCTGAAAAACTGTGTACATTGAAAATACATGAAAGATAAAAAAATGTACTTCCCTTATAAGCCAATAAAATAAAATAATATGATATTTAAGAAATAACATATGTTTTGGAAACGAATATTATTTTATATAGGGATCTGTAAAAAATCAATCATTCAAAATTTATTTATTCTCATACCCTTATAAATTTAATACGTTTATTTTTAAAAAAATTCGTACACAAAATTTCAGACGACTGTACACATGAAAATCTCTAGTGGGCTAATAAATAAACAAAAATCTTCCGTGGGCTATTTAAAATTACATTGCAAAAATGAAGTGGTTTTTTAAATAGTTTATATCGCACTCTTTCTTTCTCACAACTTCTTACATAAGAAAATATTTACAATAGTTCTTTGCTTCTTTAACTAATGGTTTTTTTTTTTAAATGTGTTTGTGAAAATATCTCGACTTCCAGTGAACCTTCTTATTATGGATATTCTGTGGTTAAACCGCCGACAAAATATTTGTATGTACTGGTAGCACTTAAAATTTTTGAAATGTCAAAATAAAAAATATATGAATTTTTTGTTTATTTTGTGTGAAGTTGTGAACAAGCGGGAAAAAAATTTAAGGTGGTTATGATGAAGTTCGTCGGGATGTGAAATTCCGATTACATTCCGAATTTGGTATGCTGAAGTCCGAAAGTATTCCGCAGTCTGCAAATGTAATTATTTATCCGAAATTTTAAAATTTATGTATGATGAAGTTCGTCGGAACGGAAAATAATATGAAAATTGTACGCCGGAATTTCTCATTCGGAAGTATTAGAATGGTTCGGAAATGAATTATAAAGCATACAATTTTTGTATTTAGAATATTAGGAGAAGTAGAAAATGTAATAATAGTTTTTTTTTTCAATTTTTTTTTCATTTGTAAAAATATTTTTTTTTATTTAGGAATAAAAAAGCGCTTCAAAAGAATAATATATTTTATTGTTTTTAATATTATAACATAATATGTATATATATTAAAAACGATACATATATATTTTACATTCTTTAGAGAATTTTAAATTTTCTCTGATGTAACAAAAAATTACTATTATTTTAATTTGTATATATATACATACTACATATGTAATTAAGAAAGTTGTAACTTTTACTTTTAATTTATGTATGCATATTGTATATATACATTATGTCATACACATTATTTATTAAAAATTTTTTACAAAATAAATAAAAAAAAATTTAAAATAAAAATGTTTGAAATGAATATGAAAACAAAAACAAAAATCTTCCGAAACATATGATTTTGATTTCTGCACACACTTTGCAGTCGAAGGGACTTCAGCATACCGATTTTTTCGTATTCGGATCGGAATTTTTTTTCGGAGAAATTCCGCTTCGGACTTCAGCATAACCACCTTAGTTAATATTTAAGTGGTTATGATGAAGTCCGAAGCGGAATGCATACATAAATTAAAAGTAAAAGTTACAACTTTCTTAATTACATATGTAGTATGTATATATATACAAATTAAAATAATGGGAATTTTTTGTTACATCAGAGAAAATTTAAAATTCTCTAAAGAATGTAAAATATATATGTATCGTTTTTAATATATATATATATTATGTTATAATATTAAAAACAATAAAATATATTATTCTTTTGAAGTGTTTTTTTATTCTTAAATAAAAAAAAATATTTTTCATAAATGAAAAAAAAATTGAAAAAAAAAACTATTATTACATTTTCTACTTCTCCTAATATTCTAAATACAAAAATTGTATGCTTTATAATTCATTTCCGAACCATTCTAATACTTCCGAATGAGAAATTCTGTCGTACAATTTTCAAATTATTTTCCGTTCCGACGAACTTCATCATACATAAATTTTAAAATTTCGGATAAATAATGACATTTGCAGACTGCGGAATACTTTCGGACTTCAGCATACCAAATTCGGAATGTAATCGGAATTTCACATTCCGACGAACTTCATCATAACCACCTAAATATTTTTCATAAATAAAAAAAAAGTTTAAAAAAAAAACTATTATTACATTTTCTACTTCTCCTAATATTCTAAATACAAAAATTGTATGCTTTATAATTCATTTCCGAACCATTCTAATACTTCCGAATGAGAGATTCCGGCGTACAATTTTCAAATTATTTTTCGTTCCGACGAACTTCAGCATACATAAATTTTAAAATTTCGGATAAATAATGACATTTGCAGACTGCGGAATACTTACGGACTTCAGCATACCAAAGGCGGAATGTAATCGGAATTTCACATTCCGACGAACTTCAGCATAACCACCTAAATTTGAATAGATATTTATTTCAAATTGCTTCTGATTAGTCTTTTTGATTTTTATCCTTAAAAAAAATGTATTAGCATTCGGAATTTTCTTTATAAAAATAACTAAATTAAAAAAGAATATTATTTTTTTGTACTTACTTTTCCCATTTTTTTTTAAATAACTCTTTTAAATTTTCAAAAACATAAAAAAACCGAGGCGCGAGTTCCTTTTCTCTTCAAATTTTCAAGTGATTTAAAATGGCTGTCGCTTCTCATGAAGAGTTTAACAGAAACACACAATCGACTACTTTGATTCGCGTCAATATGGCGATGGGTTTAACCGAAACACAAATACTCTCTGCGGAGAATCAACTCACGTTTAGAGTGTAACAGAAAGAGGGCGGAAACAAGAGTGGGAAACAAATTATCGAGCGATTTTTTTTCTATCAACGAAATATTGTTGTATTTATTCTTAGTTATCAAAATTTGCAGATGCGTTACACTTAGAAAATTTTATCTTTTATAAAATTGCTTTAAATTTTTGTTAAAACACATAGCAATAGAAAACATTAATTATTCAAATTTGAAATATTCTCATTAGTAAAGCTCAAATTTTTTACTTATTTATAAAATTACCAAAACACATTAGCGCTCGTCACGCATTTCGTATCTTCGTATTTCGTAAATTTACGAATGTCAATTTTGCGTGAAAAGTAAATTTGTAAATTTTGTATTTTTCATTTTGTAAATTCGTAATAACAGCTGATATCTGATGTCTCTCTAAATTTGATTTCCAATTTTAGTTATGGTTGTGTTGATATTAGAATTTAATTATTTTCAATTTGTAATTTTTTTTGATATGGAACAACACAAATTAAAACGCGTGAGATGCGTAACAAAAATATAGTCCTTCACGGAAGAATTCATGCTTCTAGAAAACATCTCAAAAGTAAATACAAATGTTTATTTAAATTTATTTTTTATTTTTCTTTTTTAAAAAAATTTCACTTAGACATTTTAAGTTTTAGAGACAATTTAGTTTTTAAAAAAATCAAGGGTCATGCAAAAAAAAATTTAAAATCGACAAAAAATCGAAATTTCATGGTTGGGTTACATGTTTTGTTGGGTTTCACTTCTTTTTGTCATAAATTCATTTTGTCATTTGTCAAAAAAAACAAAAACAAAAAGAAATCAAAATACCAAGAATAGATGAAATTATGTGAATTTGTGTGAAATTAGTTTAGCTTCAATTAATGATCATCAAAAAAACGAAAAATCAAGTATAAATTCTCAATTATCATCAGCACGATTAATTGGACAATCTTGTACATGTGGTTTTCCCATACAAATTTGCTGAAAATCATAAACAAGTAGCGAGGTGTTTATATCATAAGGAAATAAAAATGCATCGAGTCATTCATAAAAAACGCTTGGTATTCTTTCTAGCTACTTGTTTCAATACCTGAAAAAATTTATTGCCATACCCTAATAAATTTAATACGTTTATTTGTAAAAAATCTCGAGCACAAAATTTCAGACGACCATACACATGAAAAACCTCTAGTGGGCTAAATAAATAAACAAAAATTTCCCGTGGGCTATTTGAAATTACATTGCAAAGATAAAGTTGTTTTTTAAAGGATTGATATCGCACTCTTTCTTTGTCACAACTTATTACACAAGAAAATATTTACAATAGTTTTTTGCTTCTTTAACTAATGAGTTTTTTTTATAAATATCACCTCAAATATATTGAAATTTATATAAAACGAAAATTTAAATAATTTTCTAGAACATATCGAAATTTCACATTTCTACTAAAAATTTTTTAATAAAATTTTAACTATTATTTTCGTTAAATATAATGGAGGACAAATGCTGGTAACAGGCCCTAGACAGAACACATCCCCTAATGTGTGTCTCTGACAAAACCTAGGAACTGCCTACTGTATAACAACTCAGCACTGCCAACTTGTAAAAGCAAGATGCCCTCTAGCAAGGGGCTAACGAGAGCGGATGAATGCGAGAACCTTGCGCATTATCAAAGTAATCGATTAGTTTAGAAATCGTTCGGGAGGAAACAATGTTTTCGACGGGCGTGAATGATACTGAAAATCGATGTAGTAGGACGGAGACGAGAACTTCGGTAACAAATGACCCGGCCCTCCTAGTAGGGGGATACTAAAAATATTTAATGGCAATGGAGAAAACAAAAAGATTAAATAACTCCAGGTGGCAGCTTAGTTATACTGGAAAATCCACTCTCGAAAGAGGTCGGTTCTGGGGAGGACCATTTATTGCTTCTAAATAACCCTTTTGGCAGAAGTGCTAGAATACAAAGGTCACCATCATCAGGATCAGGAAGTAATGCAAGGAAAGCATTAACAACGTCAACGAAGAAAATAATTATGGACATACGTCACATCACAACAAGTGCAGATAAAATAGACAACAACTCTAATTTAAAAAGAGAAAACGAAGAACTAAGAGTTAAGATAGATAAAATAGATAAATTGCTTTACCAGCTAAGTAATCAAGTAGAAGAACTAAAAACAGAGAATCAATATCTCAAGAAAAAACTAAACAAGAAAGGAGATGTTGTACAAACGGCAGATGAATCAACAAAACCAGATTCTCACCCAGTTAAATCAATAAAAAATGTTAAAAAAGTTCCCTTCATTCCCTTCTCTAAAAACCAATGTTTATATGGAGACGTTTTTGTTGCGTCGTGGAGAGATTTTTTCATCATCAAATTTTGTGCTTCACATGATGCAAATTCACAAATTCATATAAACAAAATTAATAAACAAAAATATATGATTTCAGATTTATTTTTGTGATAAAAAAAAATATTCTTATACAGAAATTAAAAAAAAAAATTATATGATATGCGGAATTTTTTATGTTTTTTCAGGTTTTTAGTTGATGACAAAAATATTTTTATTTATGACTATCATGTTGATTTTTTTTTTTGGTCATAAAATATTTTTACAAAAAAATGAAAATAATTTAAATAGGTACATGTTTTTATTTATGACTATTTAGGTACGTAATGATGTTTTTTTTGTCATATATTTTTGCAGAAAAATAAAAGTAATTTAAACATTGTTAATCTAGCAATAAAATAAATCTATTTTGAATTAGAGTTCCTTGAGTAATATTTTTATTTTGAAATTATGGTTTTATTGTTGTTTTTAAGTTTTTCAAATTGAATTTCATGTATTTTTAGCAACGATCGTAAAACAATATTTATTTTAAATATTATATATTATTTATATTATATCCTACTCTTATTAAAAAAAAAAACATTAAGCGCCAAATGTGTTCATAAGGATAAGATCAACATTTTTTAACAAAAACAAAAAACTCGTTTATTGGTGAAATTAATTTTTTTCTTCTCTTTGTTATTTTAAAAAAATACTAGAAGAAACCCGGGTACATACTTGGCCGAGCAAAAGAAAGCAAGTTTTCTGTGAAACGGCACAATAAAATGATTTTTAATACAATTATACATTTGACACGTTGAAAGTATCTGACAACAATATATTGTAGAATAGTGATATTAATAGCAAACCACAAAAAAATAAAAAATGTTCAAAACTTTAAGTTAATATTGATTTTAAAATAAAATAAAAAAATATCAGAAAGCATTAAACTTTTGTAAGATTTAATTTGTTTTTATTATTTTTTTATTTCTCGAGAGAAGATGAAAGCCTCGAAAAATACTTAGCAGACCGCGCACGTAGGTAGTTAGCTATGTGGAACTGTAGCCCACTAAGATCACCGAGACCCTTTATATTAACTGATATTATTAACCGATTAATTATATATACCCATAGATTATATATACCCAAAAATAATAGATACCCATAGATATGATAGTTTCCGATAATTTTATGAAACCATTAATCATATCTATGGGTTAGTACCGTTTACCAATTATTATGAGTGAGTTCTAAAATTCATCATATAGGAAACAATTGGATAAAATGAAGTATTCTAGACCTGATATGCAACGTTGTTAGTAGTTTTCCCCTGTTTTGGTCCTGCTTCAATTTTAATTTGAGAGCAGTGGATTGTGTAGAGCTGACCATGAGTGAAGGTAGGTTGAGGGAGATAAATTCCGACTCTTTGAAATGTTTGACCTTGTAATTTATTGATTAATATTTCATATACAAGACTTACTGGAAATTGATGTCTAATAAATTCTTATAAAAGAATTTTCATTCTATATCTGTTATTTTTTTTTTTTATTTTATAAATAAAAGAGTTAATTTTATAAAGATTAACTTAAATTTTTGCGCAATTTTTATTTTTTTCTGGTTTGCTATTAATATTATTATTCAATACATTGTTTTCAGATACTTTAAACATGTCAAATGCTAAAAATTTTCTTGGCTTGACTATTCAGGTGCTCAAAATGAAAAAGATATACCTACAAAATTTTTGCACAAAAAGATTTGGAACAAGCTCTAAAGAAGCTGGTCTTCAAACAAGCTAGCTTTGGAAGAAAAAGGTGATGTATCAAAGGCTGTCGTCAATACGGTCTCGAGAAGGCTAACCAAAAGGTTGGTCTCCATGCTGCGACATCATCAACTTCGAATCCTGGAGGTAGAAGGGTCCCAAAAAATGGTACCCAGAAACCGAAAGGCCCCAAATCATCGCCGAATCCTGGAGGTGGAAGGGTTCCGAAAGAGGGTGCTCAGAAGCCAAAGGGACCATCAAAGGCTAAAAAGACGAAAACGTCCTCTCGACAGGCTGTCAGCTACGCGCAGGCCGCTAGAAGAGAGTTCGATACTATCGTTCAGGTAGTCGATGGAAGCATTACTAAGGAGCAAGGTGAATTGATTCAACAAAAGTTGTTTCAACTCATGTTCATCAGTAATGAGATATCTCCCAGCTTTGCAGGGGTCTCTTTGAAGACGGGAAAAATATATATTTTTTCTGTCAAGATGAGGCTTCATCAAACTGGTTGAAATCTGCGGCGTTTAACTGCAGTCCATGGGAGGAAGCCAGGCTCTCAGCAATGAGGATCAGCGAACTTCCAAAGACAAAGTTAGCAAAAATCTGGATCCCGGACCGTACCGAATCTGAGACGGACGTAATGAAGGCGTTCAGTGTTCAAAATTGTATGGATACTACGACGTGGAAAATCCAGTCGTATAGAAGAGCAACTGGGGCTACTAACACTGGTGGTACTGGTTCTCTGTTATACGTTTATATCGATCTCGATAGCGCTAAAGCTATAGAAGATCGAAATGCCAAACTAAGTTTCAAATTTGGTCAGATAAATGTAAAGTTTATCACGGCTAAAGGGGAAAACTAGGCTGGATAAGAGATTCATATCTCGAGCTATAGCCAGTCTAGTAGTTAAGCAAATCAATTTGCAACATAGTATAAGTGGGTCATACACTCTAATGACTTCACTAACTAAGAAGCTGCAAACAAAATTAATTCTGATTCAAGAACCTTACATTATCAAAAACAGAGTAGCTGGTCTTTCATTTGAAGGCTGTCACACTTTGTACAATGCTGGTCTTGGAAAAGTCCGGGCATGCATTGTCGCGCATTCAAGCATTGATGTGCAGCTCTTAATACAACTGTCATCAGGAGATCTGACGGCGGTTGCCATAAAATACAAGAGTCAGGGAAAAGTGCGAAAACTTATTATAGTTTCTTGCTACGTCCCTCCAACAAATGAACTCGTGCAAGTGGTCAACTATAGTAATTGGCTGTGATGCAAATACTCATCATGAGATCTGGGGAAGTACCAATTCAAATAACAGAGGCGAGGCACTCCTAGAGTACCTTGCTACTACTGACTTGGAAATCCTAAACACTGGAAGAATACATACATTTGTAAACTCCAGGCGACAAGAAACCATAGACATAACTCTATGCTCTAGGTCTCTTCTTTAAGAAATCAAGGACTGGAAAGTGTCTATGGAACTCTCTATGAGTGATCACAGATACATTGATTTCTTCATAGAGACTGATCCCAATGAGATCTTGGTCTTTAGAGATATTAAAAGAACAAACTGGCAAGAGTGTCGGGACCTGGTGGCTGAGGATGCAGATTCAATAAGGATCTCGAAGGTCTCTCCAATAGACAAATGGGTTGAAAAACTGATAAATCTGTTTAAAAAAACGGAGGCTTTTGAAGCCTCTTGGAGGGTCACTAGAAAACCGAAAGAAACAAAAACTGCTTGGTGGAACAAAGATCTGGAGAAGCTAAAAAGGAAGGCCAAAAAACTTCTGAATAGAGCCTTGAAAACTCATGCAGAAGATGATTGGATATCCTAATCTAGCAAATCTAGAAGAGAATACAAAAGATTGATTCGGAAATCAAAGAAACAGTTCTTTGAAAACTTCTGTGAAAGAATCGAATATATTTCAGATGGAGTGGCTTTGCTTAAGGCCCTGAAAAGGGATCCGGTAGCAAAGTTACACAATCTGCAAACATCAGAAGGATCTTACACAGCACTGAAAGAAAAAACATATAGAGTCCTCTTTCGAACACACTTTCCGGGAAGTAGACTCGAAGACTCGTCTCTAGAGGATACTATTCAGGAAGTCACCATACCAAACCGTTCGAATTGGTCTATGGCGGATGGAATCTGGCCTATTATGCTTCAAAAGTGCAGGAACAGCATAAGCAAATGGCTCTCAAAAATCTTCACAGCCTGCATAGCCCTTGGATATATTCCAAAGGTATGGAGATCAGTGAGGGCCGCTTTCATCCCTAAACCAGAGAAAACAAACTATTCAATCCCTACTAGCTTCAGACCTATCAGTCTCTCTTCATGTTTGCTAAAATGCCTAGAGAAACTGGTGGACAGGTATATTAGGGATGTATGTTTGATCAGGGTACCCCTGAACCGTAAAGAACATGCCTATCAGGCAAGTAAGTCTACTGACTCAATTCTTCAGGAAGTGGTCTCGCATATAGAGAAGTCTATCGTGAAGAAAGAGATAACACTCAGTGCATTCTTGGACATTGAAGAGGCCTTTGATAAGGCAACTTTTAAGTCACTTCTAGATGGAGCAAGAAAGCACGGAGTAAACAACACACTACCGAGATGGATAGAAAAGATGTTGGAACAACATCATTTGTTCATCCAGGTAGATGAAACTACTAAAGTTCAGGTGAAGGCGGTTAGAGGATGCACACAAGGAAGTGTTATATCGCCTTTACTATGGAACATGTTGGTAGACGAACTCCTAAGCAAACTGAACGAGGAAGGATTCAACACACACGGCTTTGCCGATGATGTTAGTATTCTTATAAGTGGAAGATATATGAGGCGTCTATGCACACAAATTCAAAATGCCCTTAACTTAACCACCGAATGGGGTCAGGCGAATGGGTTAACCATAAATCCCAGCAAGACACATTTAGTGGCCTTTACCAATAGAAGACGACTGAACACCTATGTTCTTCCCTCCATTGGAGGAAATAACCTAGAACTTCGAGACGAAGTAAAATATCTAGGGATCATACTTGATAAGAAACTCAACTGGGCGAAACATATCGAGATGAAATGTGCTAATGCTGTGAAAGTCCTATGGCAGTGCAGAAGGGCCTTTGGCAACAATTGGGGCCTAACACCGAAAACAGCCTTAAGACTATACAAAGTGTGCATCAGGCCTATTGTTAGCTAAGGATCCATTGCATGGGTTCTGAGAACATTCACAGCAAATATCATAAAAAAACTAGAGGCAGTACAAGGACTTGCGTGTCTCTGTGCAACAAGTGCTTTTAGAACCACACCTACAGCGGCTATGTAAATACTTCTTGGGCTTTCTATCTTTATGTAAGAATGGAGGCCCTCAAAGTTGCAAACTCTAGGGAATACTAGAACATGTAGGAACAAACATCAAAGGCTATGGAAGGACTTAGAAGAGGAACAGAAAGTGTTCTTCATGCCAACAGATGACATCACTACATACGTATCCCTAAAGAAGAGATACGAAGTAGAAATCCCGACAAGAGAGACTTGGCGCGGTTCAGAAGAGCAGACAAGGTCTTCTAATAGCTCGGAAATTTTCACTGACGGATCCCTTACGGCTCTAGGCGTGGGTCCCGGAGTGTTCTTTGAAAAAGAACAACTTGAGCTCCAGTTTCCTCTTGGAAAATATTGCACAGTCTTCCAGGCTGAAGTCTTTGCCATAAATGCAGCAGTGAATATAATAAAAGAGCAAAGATGGTCTAACAAAGTCACTAGAATCTTTAGTGACAATCAGGCTGCCTTAAAAGCTCTTGAAAGTAACTTCATCAATTCTAGATTGGTGGGAGAATGTTCGGAAGCCCTAAGCCTCATAGGGCTCCGAAACAAGGTACAACTGATCTAGATACCGGGTCATAGTGGCTTGACTGGAAACGAGAAGGCTGACGAACTAGCCAGATCATCGGCGGGAAACATTTATGGCCCGGAACCGGCAGTTGGTATGTCTATTGGTAATATCAAAGTATTGATAGAAAACACCCTGAAAAGGGAAACAAACATTCTTTAGGAGCGTATTGACCACAGAGTCTCCAAAATATATGTACCAAGAACAAACACCAAAATAACCAACTTCCTGCTGACTCTCAATAGAGTAGACTGTAGGAAGATGGTGGGCATACTTACTGGTCATAACCACATGAATAAGCACATGTGTAGACTAGCACTAAGTGACGACCCAATCTGCAGACACTGTCTGGAAGAGGAAGAAACCTCTACACATGTTGTAGGAGAGTGCCTAGCTCTTCCAAGGCTGAAACTCAGGTTGTTGGAAACGCACTACATAATCTCAGAAAACTTCTGCAGGATAGAACCCACAAACCTATTTATCAAAAGGGTCGAATATGTTACGGGTGGGGGAGGGCATAAAGGGTTAAAAGCCTACATGCCGGCCCCGACATATTAGGGCCACCTCCGTTTTAAAAAAAAGAAAAAAAAAGATCAGAGCACTTTTGGGCAAAAAAGTTAAATTAACGGAAACTACTGAACACAACAAATTTGTTTACTCTAGATCGTTCTAGATCGTTCTTGAAAAGTTTATTGAATTAACCTAACATTTTACTGAAATATTAACAATTTAGCGAATGAATATATTTTATTTTTTTATTGGGGTACCTTAAATTTTAGTTTGCTATTTGCCGACAGATGGATTTTTATGTAGATTTTAATAAATATTATATTTTTGTTCTTATAAAAAAAATAATTGTCACAAAATAATTGTTTTCAAAAAATTCAATCATTCCATTTTCGAAGACTTCAAATTACTTCGAAATATTTTTAAATTGTAAAAGGAATACAACTAATGAAATGGTATAGATATACCCATAGATATATGAAATATAGATTGGCAGTTCGAATAAAAATTTTCAGTAACTTTTGGTCATCTGTTTTTGAAAAATCAGAGTTCAAATAACTTAGTTTCTACTGCAAATAATTCATTTGAAAATGGAAACTTCGCACCAATGATTATGAAAAGTTTTAGAGTAAAAGAAATATAAAATTACAATAATTTTAATAATTGTATTATTTTTAACGTAAAATCTCAATTAATTTAAGATAATTTTTTGTAAATTTTCTTTTAAAAACATCTATATGTGTATATTCATACAAAATTCACAATAATACATAATTAACAAATCAAAAAGTAAAGTTAAAAAAAGATGTTTTGATACGTATATATTTATGTTCTTGATAAGAATTATATAAACAAAATTAATTAAATTGATATATGGGCTGATACAGTTTGATGTTGAACTAAATAAAATAACCAAGAGTGGGAAAAAAATTCTTTTACTCTATACATTATATATTATTTTATAAAACTAAATTCATATAGATTCTATTATTTATACACTCCCGTGAAATATTATGTTTACATATATATTGATAATATTAAAACATATTAGATGATATACATATATACAAATTTATATTATTTATAAGTATTATTATTATTATTATTATTTAATAATCAAAGTATATCTAATCACTTGTATTATATGCATATATGTATATAATATTAGTCATTCCCATCAAATTTAAAGTTTTTCCCTCTATTTTTCTTTGAATACGTTTTCCAATTCTCTAAAATTGCAATTAATAAAATGATTTTCAAATTATCGTATTAGCGTAAATAATACATTTAAAACAGAAAAACTATAAAAAATAAATAGTTAGTAAATATGTGTAGATAATAATGTTAAAAAACAAAACTAATTTTAATTTCAATAAGAAAAAATTGAAAATAATCTATTCTACAATGGCTGTTAAATTTATAAAATCAAATCAGCTGAATTGAAATATTGAAAAACATATGCTCATTTTTGGCTGAATCAGACATTTAATAAATAATATGATGGAAAATCTGCTTCATTATGAATTGTATCCATCATTTCAATTTATAAATAAAAATACTATATTTTATTTTTGTATTGATTTTACTTAGAAAACAACCGTATACGTAAATAATAATTTATTTAAAAAAAATTTTTTTGTAGGTATGCTAAAATTTCTTACATTGGGGTAAAATTTTAAATTAAAATTTCTAATTAAAAATTAATAAAAATTAAAAAAATATATAATATATATAATATATATATATATATAATATAAATTGTCAGTTTTATCATAAAGTTATAATGATATACATATACAATGTATATAACATGGAAGATATTTTAATAACTTTTTCCTAACCAAAATACAGTACAAATTATATTATATTTATTGTACCTATATATTAGCTATTTGAGTATACGTTGATAGGCAGGGTAAATGCTAATTGGTATAATAATATATTATATGCAAACATCTACATGGTACATCATAGTGTCAAAACTGTCAACTGTGACCATGCATGGATAAGTAAAAGTATACATAATTTGGTAACCGGATAAGACAGAACATGAAAAAACAGAACAGAAAAAACAGAACAATGAAAAAACAGAACAATGAAAAAACAGAACAGAAAGTTGAAATGAAATTATATTGCTGGCTTCATTTAAATTTGGTCAGCCGCTAAAAGCTAACCTAATAGGACCGTTCCCATATTTTTGTGGAAAAACTTGCAAATGAGAGAAAAGAGAAAAAAAAAAAGTAAAAAACTCTCATCTGCAAGTAAAGGTGGATTTCCTCTTAATGGACGAACGTCCGGATAAATTTTTTAACCAATCAAAAAACTTTATTTTACCACCACATACACAAAAAATCCTCTCCGGGCATTTTCTTCATTCAATTTCTTAGTTAAAATATTTTAGCTTTTGGCTGAAGGACGAAGTAAAAGAAAAGGATAGATATATAATTATTTGATAAATATTTATTGCTATCTCGATTTATGAATGAACGCATTCACATATAGAATTTCAAATGTCTCTTAAGAAAAAGAATGAAGTGTAATTTTTTTTTTTTATTATTTTAAGATTATTTTGTTTCTAACAAATTATTTATATTTTAAGATAAAAGCAAAGCGCTATATTTTATTTTTTTTCGAATATTACAATGTTATTATCCATTATTACTCTTAACAAAATTTTAATTTTTTTTAATAAAAGTAATATCAACGCATGTAAACATATTTTCAAACGTCAAATTTTTTGACTACATAACAAATGTCAGTCCTTCGCGCATTGAGAGGAAATCATAAAATTTTCTTTAATGGTATTTGTGTTTCAATTACACTTTCACTTTTGCCAGAGTGTGATAAGGAAAAACAACAGCATTGGTTTAAAAGCAGTGTACGAGTCGGGTGTTGACCTAAGGTTAAAACTGAAGTCTCTACCAGCTCTCTTTTTTGTGCCAATAACAGATGTAACAAGTGTTTTTGACGAATTAGCTGCCACATTTCCGGATGAAGACAATTATAATGCGACTCTCTCTTATTTTTTTGCATCCTACATTGAGGGTGTGAATAATTTTAATACTGTTGCAGACAGGTGTCCTAAGACAACAAATTGCTATGAAGACTTCCACAATGCCTTAAATTCGTTGTTCCATTGCAGTCACCCAAGCATTTGGAACCTATTAGATGTATTGAGAAGGGATATAGCTTGCCAGCGACTAATATTAGCCAATTTTCAAACAGGCCACCCAGAAATTCCAAGTAAAAAGTATTGGGTTCTTTCTAATCAAGTGGCAATAGTTGTTCAGGATTACGAAAATCGAGAGGATAAATTGAAGTTTTTACGACGAATTGCCAATTTGCAATAAATTTATTATATATATGTATAACTAAACTATAATAACTAATAAATCGTTTAAAAATTTTTCCATGTTATGTTTTTTTCATCGAATCACATAATTTGTATGCTTAGATTTATTTTAAACTAAACGGTTTCGTATTTGGTTGAAATAATAATTAAAAATTACTTTTTTTTTATTAAAAAAATCTTGTTTTTTGTTATTAATTATATTATATTAAAAATTATTATTATTATAACAATAAATAATAATAACAAAAATATTTGTTTGATAAAAAAAAATATTTACTGAAAAACAGGGGATTTAACATTATCGCAGCGAATAATATTAAAAAAAAGTCAAAGGAAAAGAAGAGAATATCATAGTACCACTTCCACTGTTCATGCTCTTTTTCGTATGTAATGAAGAGAAGATAAAAATTTATAATATTAAGCACTGAAATGTTCTAACTGCGGGGAAGCCGATCCAGCGAAAAGTTATTCAAGCAGATAGCAGAATAACGATTATCACGCGAAGTGAATTAATAAAGAAAATCAAATGTCTAAAATCAACAATCTAAAATCCAGATTTGACTTAATTACAACTGATATCTTAAAACAACTACGCTAAAAGCTTTGTCAGTTCTAACGAAAATAATGAATGCAGCGCTCAATCTAAAATATGTCCCGAGTGCTTGGAAAGTGGCAGAGATTATAATGATTCATAAAATCCCCGAATGAGGCCAAGTCTTACAGACCCATTTCACTGCTTCCAGTTATCTCGAAATTATTTTGAGAAATTACTGCTCAAAAGATTACAACCAATAATAGAAAATAGAAACATCATACCAAATCACCAATTTGGGTTTAGAAAACAACACTCAACTGTTGAACAAGTCCATCGAATAACTGATGTCATCGCAAAGACACTAGAAAATAAATGTATCTGCTCTTCAGTGTTCCTTGATGTTTCACAAGTCTTTGATAAAGTATGGCATGAGAGACTTATTTTCAAGCAGTACCGTATTCTACCCAAAGCCTATGTCGAGGTAATAGCATCTTACTTAGCAAATAGAGTATTTCATATTAAGAAAGGGGAAGACTACTCTACGCTAAGCAATATACATGCAGGTGTACCACAAGGAAGCATTCTGGGTCCCATCATTTACTCTACACCAGTGATATCCCGGAACTAGAAGATGCAACCATGGCAACTTTTGCAGATGATACTGCAGTATTAGCGGTTGGTAATAATAAAAACGAAGCAACAAATAATTTGCAACAAGCAAACAACAAAATTTTCTTATGGTGCAAAAATTGGAGAATTAAATTAAACGAATCAAAATCCACACATGTTAATTTTCCAAACCAACCAATAGCGGACACAATAAACAATGTCGTCATACCATATAAAAATTCAGCAAAATATCTTGTTATGACACTTGATGCAAAGCTCAGATGGAAAGAAGATCTTAAGAAAAAAAACAAGAGTTAGAACTGAAATACAATCAGCTGTAATAGCTAATTGGGCGGACATCTTCGCTTTCAACGAAGTTATGATTTACAATCAAATATTAAAGCCAGTCTGAGCATACGGTATTCAAATATGGGGTTGTGCTAAACAACTTCATATTCAAACTATCCAAACGTTCCAAAACAAAGTATTGCGAAACAATGTCAATGCTCCCTGGTATGTTTGCAATGCTGACATTCATAGAGATATAAGATAACTATCATAAAAGACGAAATCAAAAAACTGGCAATACGCCCCAAAATTCTAAATAATTCTTAATGGGATCTTGATTGATCAAAGATATCTGAAGTAATAGAGCCAAAACTGTATTAATGGTTAGCCTAAAAAACTAGTTTTAATATAAACAAAAGGATAGTAGTTTTTAGTGTGTTAAAGTCGACACAGTCCTTCACTTCGTCCTACTGCCATCGAGAATTTCATCCAAAATTGTAAGAAAGTTGGCAAGGACAGGAGATCCAGAGACGGGTACTACAAGGAGAAGAAAGCAAGATTGGATGAAATGTGGACTGCATTTCAGGCCAATCTTGAAAAAAATCTACCTCAGGAAGTAGACCTTCAAGATAATTTGTACTTCACTAACCAGACTACGACGCTATCGCAGCAACCAAGTGATGCGTCTGACATGCAAAAAGACCTACCTCAGCCCGTATATCTAGACCAATATCTGACCAAGAAACCAAAGCGGCTGGCAGGGTAGGCACATCAGAAAAGTCGTACCTATCTCAAAAGGTACAAGAAAGTGATTATACATTTTCCGCCAAGTTCGATTATATGAGCGATGATACTATGAGCGATTTTTCAACGGTCGAAAGGCTCTAGCCTATGCCAGAAGACGGTCTTACGAGGCAAGGTCTAATAGGAGCAGTTTGGCGACAAAAGGAGATGATGACCTCATTAACGCATCGTCTCAAAACTATTGACAACTACAAAAGTGAAAAGATCGTAATGTCCCAGGAATATTACGAAACTATGATGAAAATCTTGGAACAGTCTTAGTCAAGGATTTCAAACCTGAACCAAGAAATGTGGGAGACAAAAGAAGAGCAAGAGATCCCTCTTGGTTATAACATGGATGTGTACATAGAAACACAGGATTGGGTAGAGGAAAACACTATCTACTTGTCCCAAGCACTGAAACAGTACACACAACAACAAGGTTCGACCTTAGAAGCAAGCTCTTCAAGCTCGACGAACCACTTAAAACTACAGAAGGTAGAAATCCCAAAGTTTAATGGCACATATTTAAAATGGAGAGAATTCAAAAACTTGTACTTTAAGATCGTCCACAAAGAAAACATTAGCTCTTCTCAGAAAATGTGAATTCTTAAAACGATCCTATCTGGTGAAGCAGAGAAGCTCATTCAGCATATGGAAATCAGCAATGAAAGGTACGAAGCTGCTTGGAACACCATCATAAATCGCTACGATAACGAGCGCCTGTTGGTAACATCTATATTGGAAAAGCTTCTGTGCCAGCCTTCCCACAAGGAGGAATCAGCTGGCGCATTGAGGACTTTACACGATGTTACACAAGAATGTTTATTGGGACTGAGAGGTCTTAGCATAAATATCGACACCTGGGACCAACATTGAACATATCTTAATAAAACAGATTGATCGCACAACAACCAATCTGTTTGAGTCGCAGTTGACAGCACCAAAGAAACCACCGAGTTTGAATTTGTCGGAATAAAGTCGGGTATGTTCTGTTAGGAATAGCAATTATCAATATAACGTTCCGAATCCGGCTGGCGGGCTAATATCGAAATATCATCCAGAAATAGCCAGTACAAAACAAGAGTTGAGGCGGTTGTACTAAATAGCATTACCACCAAACAACCGACCGAGTGCATAGATGCTCTTGGACACATGGAGGAAATAGATCTAACCCCCTTGCTTGCGCGGCACTATGTTTTGCCTCATCATGCAGTGTTTAAAGAAACAAGCACCACCACAAAGCTACGAGGGGTCCTTGATGCTTCTTGCAAGACATCAACCAATGTATCCTTGAACGAATTACTAATGGCTGGCCCCACAATATAAGATACATTATGGTAAATTTTAATCCGATTCCGAATGCCTAAATACGTATTGACCTCAGATATTTGTAAGATATATAGGCAAATACTGATGGACAATAAAAGTATTAATTATCAAATGATTATATGGAGACAAGACCCAAGAGAACCATTGCGTTGTTATAGATTGCTAACTTTAACTTTTAACAACTCAATATTTGCATGACTTAGCCAATTCCTTCAAACATAAGGAGCAGCTGTTACAAAGCGTGATTTTTATATGGATGATCTAATAAACGGTCATGATTGATTAAGAAAGTCAGTTCAACTACAACAGGATCTGATGAAAATGCACAACTCTGCCGGCTTTAAGTTAAGAAAATGGTGTGCTAATCATCCTGATCTCCTAAGAAATATAGCAGTGGCAGATAGGGAGATGAAGTACGAAATTACAGACGGAATTTCCATAAAAACTCTGGGACTAGTGTGGTCCCTAGCACAAGATGTATTTTCCATTTCACTAAAACTTCCCACCATACACAAACGTATAACCAAGAGGGTACTGCTATCGAACTTCATCAAGTATTTGACTCATTGGGCCTGCTTAATCCAGCTTTAATACTTGGAAAGATATTCTTCCAAGAGATCAACGACATTGGTTTTAATTGGGACGAGGCCTTACCACAAAAGCAGCAAACAAAATGGTTGACATACACACTGGAACTACCCCTATTAAGTAAGATTACGATGAACAGACGAGTGTTAATGGATGAATACCTAAAGGTTGAAATACATGGTTTTTCCGTTGCTTCCGAAAGACCATATGGCGTAGCTGCGCAGTATACCTGCGAAGTATTAATAAAAATGGTCAAATACATTCCCGACTTCTATGTTCAAAATCTAGAAATGCTCCCACAAAGCCCAGAACAACCATTGCACGGCTGGAACTGTGTGCAGCCAAATTATTAGCTGATCTAATCTGCAAGTAAGGAAGGCACTCAACATCACGTATGATAAGATTTGGTACTGAACCGATTCAAGCATAGTTTTGTGTTGGACAAATAGACCAACATCAACAATGAAGCCTTTCTTACCTAACCGAATAGGTGCTATACAAGAAACACATGATGTAAATCAAGGGAGACTTGTGGAATCTAAATTAAACCCTGCAGATTTGTTGTCACGAGGGATCACTCCAAGGAGCTTAGAGAACTGCTCTCTTTGGTTCAATGGACCCGGTTTCCTCCTTTGCCAGGAGAGACCAGCTGGCCCCAAACATTGAAATTAGAGTCAACACAACATCATGAGGAGTTAAAGTGGAAAAAAGCGTACTTTCATTGGTAACCAGTCGTCAAATACGAAATGAAATTAACCACAAAAATTCCTTCAAAGTAATTCATCGAGTCATGGCCTTTGCACACCGCTTATATATAATTGCCGAAATCCAAGGAAAAGGACGTTGTGTATGTTTCCGAGCGCCACTGAATTGAAAAAAGGATTCAAATATGTAGTGCCTTTAATCCAATATGATTCATTTTCAGAGGAAATCAAGGACCTAAGCAATCTCCGTCAGCAATCTCTCATCATACCTAGACGAGGATTCATTAATAAGATTGGGGGATCGTTTAAAGGCGTCATCATTATGCACCGACGTAAAACATCCTTATCTTCTGCCAGCAAATAATTATTTCACAAAATTATTTATGAAAAGTTACACTGGGAGAATTTGCACGCAGACACTCAAGCTCTCTGTGAGTGAACAATGGTTCTCGATCCCGCCAAGATCGCAACATTTCGGAGGTGTTTTGGAGTCTGCTCAAAGTGGAGTCAATCAAAGCTGCAAAAATACATCTGAAGAAAACTATTGATTCAGCTCGAGTAACCTTCGAAGAACTAACCACGTTGATCGCACAGGTGGAAAGCATCTTGAACTTTCAACCCATTACGTCATTCTCGAACGATCCTAAGGACCTACAACCTCTTACACCTGGCCATTTTCTAATTGACGCCCCTATGAATTCCATTATGGAACCGGAGCTATCCGAGTATAAAATGAAATTAACAGATAGATTCGAGCATCTGGTGGCTATGCAACAAGCATTTTTGAAAAGATAGTCAACGGAATACCTACAAACACTGCTGCATCGTTCCAAATGGTTAAAGGAACAGAAAAATATTAAAGTTGGCACATTAGTTTTGCTGAAAGACCCTGGATTACCTCCCAATCAATGGAGTCTAGGACGAGTCATCAATGAAGAATCATTCGTGAAGAATGGGAGGAAGAATCAATTAAAGAGGCTCTGATGACACTTCCTTACCTATAATAAGTGATTCAACAAAAATAGTTAGAAAACGGAAGATAGCTCCAATTTTCCCTATAATGCAACCTCTCACTCACAAAAAACGTAGCATTACCACACTTCTGCTGCTCACTTTGTTCGTGCTTCCAATACTAGGGTCAATTACTAACAAGAACCTTATCATAACTAATTTCGAACATCCACCAGGAATATTTTTTGAAAGGATCTCGCGAGTATCAATCATAAATAACGAATGGAAGTTAATTACATACTTCAAAATTGAACAGAATATTGGAAAGAATTTGACAGAATTGTAAACTACTCAACAAAGTTAAATAAGTTGTGTAATGCAATGCCGAACAATAGAAGCTACAGTTTAACTATAGTTCAACGAATAGAACATCAAATAACAGAATTACAAATCAAATCAAATTTTAATAGGAAAGAAACCTAGGATGTCTAGATCATTATTCGATGGCATTGGATACGCAGCCAATGAATTATCTGGCGTACTGAACCAAAGATATTTAAGGGAATTGGAAAATACTATAGAAAATGTTAAAAGTAATCAGGAGCAATTACTAAATCTGCTTAAGGAACAAACATCTGTAATCGATGCAACTACAAATATTCTAAAGAAAAGTGAAAAGTCCATAAATGAACAATTCTTGATACTTAAAAGACATATTGAGATAATAGATAGCAATAATATCGAGCAAAATCAACATATTGAACTCAATTCCTTTATTCTGACATTAAACCTCATAATCACCGACTTTGAAAGAACACAGGATGCCATTAGAGAATCCAATGCCGGTTATCGAGTACCCGAGTGCTTGAATTTTTTATCTTATTTTCGAGTACTCGACTATTCGAAAAAATCAAACCCGATATCAAGTATCAATTTTGAAAAAAAATACACTTCAAAATATAAGCCCGAAAAAGAAGTAGGCGAAGAAATTTAGACTACTTCTTGATTGCAGAACTCGGTGGAACTCTATTATTCCTATGGTAAATCGTTTTTTAAAATTAATTAATTGCATTAACCTCGCTTTAGAAGAGCTAGATTTTTTTTTAGATAGTATTAAATCATCGAAAGAGGCTTTAGGGACTACCTATTACCGGGGAAGGCAGTTTGAAGGACTGTGGGACTTTAACCCACTAAAAACTCCTATCATTATTACAATATTAAAACTAGTCTGATAGACTAACCATTAATTTAAGGCGCCAATAAATAAATTTTTAATAAGGTATAAGGTTTTAATAGATAAAAGGTTTTAACCTAACTCAAGTGGTCTTGTTCGTTTTAGTCGCTTCACAAAGTTTTGATTGTCAATTAAGCTAGAAGCTTCGGTATTGACATGTTGGATCAGACGAGTTTTATGCCGTGCAGCGCATTTCATTATTTCGTCTTTTATAGATGAGATCTTCAGATCTCGATGAATATCGGTATTGCAAACATACCATGGAGCATTGACTATGTTGCGCAGCACCTTATTTTGGAACGTTTGGATAGTTTGAATATGGATTTGTTTAGCACATCCCCATATTTGAATACCGTATGCCCAGACTGGCTTCAATATTTGTTTATACATCAAAACTTTGTTATAGGTCGAGACCGTAGAATTCCGCCCAATTAGCCAGTATGTTTCGCTATATTTGAACTGGAGTTCTTGCTTTTTGATTTTCACGTGCTCTTTCCATTTCAGTTTTTCATCCACGGTCATGCCAAGATATTTAGCTTATTCTCGTGTGGAATCACGACACTATTAATTTTAACTGAGAGAGGAGTTCTATGTTTTTATAGGTGAAGTTTACATGACTAGATTTGGCTTCATTTAATTTAATTTTCCATTTTTTGCACCAGTTGGAAATTTTGTCATTAGCTTTTTGCAGTTTGTTTGTAGCTTCTTCTATAGTACAACTTCTATTTTTATATTTTCTACTTCGCGTATATCACAGGTGTATAACAAATATAAAATTGGACCCAGTATACTACCTTGCGATACTCCAGCTTTTATATCTCTTAGAGAGGAGTATTCATTCTCATTTTTAACTCGAAAAACTCTATTTGAGAGGTATGATGAAAATAATTCAACATAATTTTTAGGGAGCAAACAACTTAGCTTTTTGATGAGTCCTTCATGCCAAACTTTATCAAATGCTTTTGCTACATCTAGAAATACTGAAGAACAAATTTGTTTATTTTTCAGTGCGCTTTCTATAATGTCTGTTATTCGATGTACTTGATCTATTGTTGAGTGTTTTTGCCTAAACCCAAATTGGTGATTAGGTATTATATTCCTGTTGTCTATGAGGGGTTGAATCCTTCTCAATAGTAATTTTTCAAACAACTTCGATATTGTAGGGAGCAAAGATATCGGCCTGTAGGATTTTATGTCGTTAGCAGGCTTTCCTGATTTTTGGATCCTTATTATCTCTGCAACTTTCCATTTACTAGGTACGTGCTTAAGCTTCTACAGCTAATACAGGCATTCATTATATATACCAAGAGTGTGAGAGCTTCGTTGAGTATATTTTTCAGCACATTTGAAGTTATTAAATCAAATCCTGGGGATTTATTTAATTTTAGGTTTTTGATTTCCTTTATTACTTCTTTTCGACTTATTATAGGAATATCTATGTCTTCATGGTTATTTATTTCATTTAGATCAATAACAGTGTTCATTTCATTGGGCTTAAAAATTTCAGCAAGATGATCTGCAAAAGTGTGGGATGATCCGTTTGTTGCCACCTTCTTCTCGCTTTTCGTTTCTCTTTTAATATGTTAAGGATATACACCGGATATCTAGGGTTGATTTTTTTAATTTTTTTTGTCTTAGTACTACTCCAAGCTGCAAAGTGGACAGCTTGCATAAGTTTTTCAGTAGCAGTTTCTAGTTGTTCCTCATTGTCTAATGTTACTCTTAAATTAATTTTTTCTATCAGAGTCTTTTTGAAGCTTGACCAATCTGTAGGTGAGTTGGTTAAAAATGGTTTACTAGATTTTTTCACTATAGTTGTATTTAATTTTAGGATGACAGCAGAATGGTCGGGATTGAGGTCATAATTATTTTCTATAGTTGTGAAATTAGTTGATACTTTTTTCATTATAAAAAAGTCTAACGGATCAGGAGTTTTGTCTATATCTGCAGTCCAATATGTTGGTTTTCCTGTTGAAAGAAATAAACAACCTGCTTCTCTCAGCGTCTCTCTCAGTTCTTTACCTCGAGTAAGGGTCATCCTGGAGCCCCATTCTAGATGTTTGGCATTCTAGTCACCTACAAGAATAAATCTTTCACCTAATTTCAGTAATAAGTTCTTGAACATATGTTTTTTAATAGAATGATTGGGCGGCAGTACAGTGCTCCTACGTTGATATATTGTTGTGTGCACCTTATTTGTACGGCTGTGAGTTGCATTTCTGTACTTGTACTGTATGTTACAATGTTCATGATGAGTAATAAGATCATTTACTATGACCGCACTACCTCCTTTTGATAGATTTTCAGTGTGCGTTGTATAATATACTTTGTATCCACGAATTACTAAATTGTGCTCCTTTGTTAGATGGGTTTCTGACACGAGACAGACATCTATGTTTCGTAAGTTTAGGAACATTTCCAATTCTTGTTTTTGTTTTTAATGCCATTGGCATTCCAAGTACATATAGTGATTTTGTCTTTATACATTATCTAATTGAGTTACTTGGCGTATCAGGATACTTAACAGTATACCTACTTTCCAAGTTATCTAATCATAGTGAGATTCTATCTACCAGACTCATTAGTTTTGCCATTGTTTTTAATATAGTTTCGTGCTGTTGTTTTTCTGAAATCAATTTCGTATTTGTTGAACGAGCTCTTCTCGCCATTTGATTATTTGATGAACGAGTTCTTCTCGGCGTTTGATTATTTGCATTTGGTGAATAAACTATTCGAGGTGTTTTATCAGCAGTGAAATATCGATTTTTTTTCATATTTTTATTGTTTTGGTAGACATCCTCATTGTTTTTGCCTTTTGCTATGGCAGAATAAGTTACTTCCTTTATTACTTTCTTTGATATGAATTTTCTTGGTTGTTGCCTTTGAACTAATTTTGGGTAAACAGAGATTCTTCTTTTCTGAAGTTCTTTGGCAATAAAACATTCTCTGTAATTTGCTGGATGAGACTCTTGGCAGTTGGAGCATTTTGGCTGTGAAGTTTTCAGCTTATCGCATTCTGCTGTTAAATGTTTACCAGCACATTTCACACATATAGGCTCTCTATTACAAAATTTCTGCGTATGATTATAACGCTGATATCTTTTGCCCTGAGGAATATCTTTGCCTTTTCTCAAAAATTCAATATAAACTATCATGTTTTGAATATGATTGATTTCGTAAATTTTTTTCATGTCTTCCTTACTATCAAAGATAAGCATGAAAATTGGGAGTTTAATAGATACCTGTTTATCATTTTCCTTGACTTTTTTTATCATATTTACTTCATTGATGATATTGCATTGCCTATTATGAAGCTCACTTATTATGATGGCCAGATGGTGAGGATTTAACTTCAGGTGAAGAAGTAGCTTTTCTTTTTTTATTTGATCTTTTCTTTTTTTTTGAGAAACCAGTCAGTTGAGTCTCTGCTCAATTCATCTTCATCCGCGAAATATTCTTTTTGCTCGATGATTTCATTTGGTGCATTACGTTTTTCTCTTTTTTTCAAATCTTCGTTTTCTGCTCTTAATGCCGAAATTTCTTTTTTTAGTGACATACACAACGCCTCTATTTCCCTTAGCTTCTTTTGGAGTATATGGTTTTCATTTGGTTCTTTATTATTTTGATTCCGTACATCAATTATTGGCTCAGTCATCCTTGATAGCGACCTTGGAACCCTCGCACTCTTTTTAAAAGGGTTAATCATCTTGTCTAAATTGTTGTTCCCCACTGGCGACTCATCTGAAAGTCTAGTACATTCAGCCAAGCCCTCGCCGACAGCCGTGGTCTCTGCCGACACTTTGGTAGATATCCCTACCGAGTTTATTTTTTTATTTAGACTATACATTATTATTTGTTTTTATGTTGCATTTTATACCTCCTGCCAGGTCATTTTAACTGCCGCCCCTCTGGGATCAGCCGCAAACCAGGGAGCCGCCTATTTTAGGTCAGACGCTTCTCGATTTCTTTTTTTTTTGTTTTGTGTTTGTGCCGGTACTCACAATTTCAATTACCATAAATCGCGTCCACGCACTTGCTAACCAAATCGATTTACTTGCGCCAAGTGTTCGCATTCACCCGCTCTCGTTAGCCTTACAAGTTACCAGGTGGTACCCGGAAGATAACTATGTTACCTACCTTCGAGGAGGTGAGAGTCTGATTTGATGGCAGAGCTGTAGATGTCTTACCAGATGGCACTTCCTAGTTTTTATGGGAAACATATGTTATGTATGTTGCATAGCATATGTTCCGTCTAGAGCCTTTACCACCCCAGAAGAGCTAGATAAAGAAAAGTTTCAAGAGGAAAACATTATTATCTTGAAGGGGATATCTGAAGTTTTGCAGCCTGTAGAAGCTAGCAGTTAATGAGCTGACCAAAGAAGACAGCAATTTACTAAAAGCAGAAGGTGGAGTTTGTATATTTCTTTTGAACAAGCTACAAGATGCCAATACAGATTTTGTCACTGAATTAAAAATTGATGAATTTAAAGAGGCAAATTGATGAAAGAAGGCAAAAGGATTTAATATCATTAATGTTTTTTTACAAAATGGTACCTATCCACAACCTAATGAATATTTTTTCATATTCATCAAAAAATATAATAAAATCATTAGCTAAAGAATATTTTAAACTATTATTTAATGGTGGCGATGGGGATGGCGAATAAGGCGAGAGCAGTCAGGAAGAAGTTGATGATTCAGATTCGCAATCGGATATGACTTTGGAACATTCTGCGTATAATCAATTGCAAAAAACAATTATGAGTGTTATGAAGGTTCCCAAAGTTACTTTATCAAAATTGTTATTATTGGAGCAAGAGCTAAAACAATTAAATTGTGACTGTAAACGAGGCAAGCATATGGGAAAATTATACCAAGCATTACTTACAATCCCACCAACTTCAACTGTAAGTGAGCAAGTATTTTCAGTAGCTTCAAATTTCATTACAAAACTACGTTCTCAAATGAAAACGAATACTTTAAATGGTTTTGTATTCCTTAAATACTATTTTTTATCTGATAAATAAAACCATTAAATAAAATACGAAAGTTTGAATTACATTACATGTTTCATATTTAGTTATCTTTTATATTTTTTTCATTAAATTCAATTCATTTCAGAACTAACTAAATAAAACCATTTACTTAAATAAAAAAATTTGAGTTATTCTTTTTTTATTCATTTTTACCCGAGACCCGAGTTACTCGGGTTTTGTAGGTATAAATTACCCGAATACCCGAGTAATCTAAAACCCGAGTAATCTGGATTCTCTAGATGCCATAATCGACACCGTTATTGATCTTCACCATGGTAAATATTAATTATTTAAACAAATCTCATCTCCGCGTGAATCTCATCTTCTTCAGAGTGACGTTAATAACTTCGCTATTTGGTGTTGTAAGAATAACCTAGCACTTAACGCTAGCAGATGCCAAAGCATCACCTCTTCCCGTAAAACGGCAATATCAGCGCGTTATTATAGTATTAACGGCGTTATTATCTCTAATGTCACATCCACGAAAGACTTAGGTATTCTATTAGACACCGAACTAAATTTCAGATCTCATGTAGATAATATTGTCAGCAGAGCTAATTCAGCTCTTGGGTTTATCAAAAGATGGTCAAAAGAATTTTCCGACCCATATGTCACCAGAGCTTTATATTTGACTATGGTGAGACCATTACTTGAATACGCGTCTCAGGTATGGTCACCTTTTCATCAAGTTCACATAGACAGGATTGAATCTGTTCAACGTAGATTCGTTCGTTTCGCTCTTCGTGGTCTTTCATGGACAGACCCATATAACTTACCCCCTTACAGAGACCGCCTTAAACTTCTAGGTCTGCAAAGTCTATTTAATCATCGTGAAGTGGCTGATATTATATTTGTACACCAAATTCTCTCAAGTGCAGCTGACTCGGTTGGTATTTTAGAACACATAAACTTCAATATCAACTTTCGTTCTCTTAGGCATTCTGCCCTCTTTCGTTTGAAGTTTCATCGCACGAATTATGGAAAGAATGAGCCAATTACAAGAATTTTGCGTAACGTAAACAATAACTCTAATGTCTTCGATTTTCACATTAGTAAGTCCAAACTAAAGAATCTGCTTTATTCAAACAAGTCATAAGTTTTTGAAGGACATGTAATACATGTTGTGTTCGTAGTTGTTCACGATGAATCAGTAGTATTTCATACTTTTAACATGTATACATAAGTGTATATAAATTAAGTTAATTTTTATTATTATTATTTTTATTTTTGGGTCTTTGACTAATTGCGTTTTGCATGTGTTGTATTTTTATATATGTAAATTGACTAATGCTTCTTCGGCATAATTTAAAATCGCAAAAATTAGATTTAGCCTATCTTGACATGTTGGAAGATAGTCTAAATCTATGATATATTTTTTTAATTGATTGAAGATTTTAAATTGCTTCAACTTTTAACTTGTGAGCATATTTCTTATTGATTTTTGTTCTTTGATTTTCCTTGACATGTTGGAAGGCAAATCAAAGTTACTAGATTTTTAACCGTTTTTTCCGTTTATGGATTTTATTTTTGTTTCTGTTTTTAGTATTTTATCATTTTATTACTAATTTCCTTAACCGTGTTTACTAATTCCCCTTTTTTTGTTTTGTTTTTACATGCTTGTTTTAAGCATTTCCTGACCCAATTCTCTCCTTACTAACACATTCTTCATTAAGGGTTATCACGTGCTTGTATTCTTTTTTGAATAAAATTAAAATATAATAATAAATATTAAAGTTTAATTAATGAAAGTTCTTTCAGTGTATGCTCGTCACTGTATTACATACTGAATACTTTAATTTATTAAAATCTTTCTATACTTTTAATAAGAAGAGATTTATTCTTCCAAGCACTGTGATGACCTTGTATACGACACTCCTAGTCATATGCTAAATAATAATAATAATGAGAATGGAGACTCCCCGCGTGCGAGGTACGGGAGGGGTAATTGGTCGTTGGGACATTATTATTATTATTAAATTGTCACCTCGTCTTCTATCACCGGAACAATTAAATACAGAGGTTCTTAAGATACTAGACAATCTGCCAAGTCATCTGCGAATCCCTGGGAGCAATAAAAGAGGTTATCAAAAATTATACTCCATCATGCAAGCAAATGAAGGCATTACTGAAAATAATCTAATATTGTGCATCAGGCTACCCCTGATATTAAAAGAATTGTATGAAGTATACAAATTAATACCATTGCCAATATCAGTAAGTCGCTCCTTAGCAATCATCTAAACACCAGTAGAATACTTGTTGATAAATTTGCAAAGAGACAGTTTTACAGCTCTCAAAGGAACCGATCTCAGTCGTTTGCAAACGTTTAACGGATCAGGAATCGTTACGTCATCAAAAATATCCTATGTACACAGATCAAGCTCCGGAACTTGCTTGCGTAATGGCGAATTGTAACCATAATCCTAAAAGTATTCAAATCTGCCAGATTGAAAAAATCAAGGAGCAGAATTATTGGTTTCAACTATCCCAAACTAATCAATGGCTCTTTTGTGTTCATAAGGAAGCATATTTAAACAAATCCTGGGTAACAACTCTTTGGACTTCGAAACTCCGAAAAAACCTTCAAATTGGACTTCAATAGAACTTGCAATCAATAGGCTAAAGGACCAGGAGCAGCTGAACTATCATTATATACATCATTATAACATCAGCTATATTATTATAATAGCAATTATAATATTAATAATTTCCATGATCATTCGCAAAAGAATCAAATACAAGAAAGCTACAATTAATGAAGGCGGATTTGAATTTCACTTATAAAACACTTATCAGACACGTATAAGGTATTGAAGCCCCTGGGTTCATTCAAAGGTGAGTATGTGTTAAGCGTTTCTTTATATTTAATAATTCTAAATAAAAATAAAAATATTTGGCTGTTGTATTTCCAAATATTTTCCCATAAATAAAGAATTATATCAACTAGCCATATAGTACTTAATATTGTTAAAATTAATTAAATATTGTCAAAATGAAACTGCAGTTTTGCATTTTTTTGTTTGTTATTTATCAAATATTGTAAAAGTTTTCCCGTGAGAATATTTTAGTAAAAGTTAGAATAATTCTAGTAATCTAGTATATAAGAAGCTATTTTGTAAGAATTAAAATCAATCAATAAAGTTGTCTTCTAAAAGACATTAAAATTGAAATTAAAAAGTTAATTTAAACAATAGGTAAAGACACAACATGTTCACAAAATTTTCCAAGATTTAGTTTAAGACAAGAAGGAGAATGATATATAAAAGTCAAATCATTAGAAATCGTTCCCGTGAGATTAAATAGCATAATAAATTTATGCTAATTACCAATATTTAAAATAATTCGTAAATAAAACTAAATAAAATATTATATTTGTATTGTATTTGCTATTTCTAAACAATTTATTTATTCTATTATCAAATGCTTACTCTAAAATGTGGTTTAATAATTATTGTTAAATTATTGTTACTCATATTATATGTATACATATCATATCATACATCCTAAATTCTAAAATTCATCCTATTTAGGATGCCTTGATTATATACCTATAATTTACTTCTTAAAAATAGAAAAAGCACCGGTTTATTTTCTTTTAACTTTATTAAATCAAAAAATATATCAACATCAGAAACAGAAATAAAATCAAAAATGTAGGTGAAGAATATAAAAAAAGAAATAAAAAATATACAATTTAAATATATATTTAAAAGACTATATTATATTTTAAAATATATTTTAAAAAGAAAAACAAATTTGTTTATGGTTAGATTAATAGAAAAAAATATTAGTTATGTATAAAATTTACAATGTTTAATTTTAATAAGAAAAACAAATTTGTTCATGCTTAGATTAATAGAAAAAAAATAAAAAATATGAAAAATTAAGAAGTGAATTGTTTAATTTTCTTTGTTTAATGGATTTAGATGAATTTGATGTGACAAAATTTTTTTGATGAATTCTTTTATGATTATTTTTATTTTTGCAATAATTATTCACCAAAATATTGCACCAAGTTTTTATTTTTTGAATACATTATATAAGAAATTTCTTTGTTTACATTTTTCTATGGCTTTTAAAGCGCCATTTTAACAAAAAAAGTGCGAAGTGTCATACTTGTATATTTAGGATGCATTGGGTAGAACCCCCTTTTCGTGCTTAATTAAGTACGGTACTGCAAGTTTATACTACAATATCTACAATTTTTTTTTTTTGAGCATTTATTTATCAAGTTACTGTATCTTATTTGTGTATAAACCTTATGGGAATATTTAAAATCGAAGGATCTTATTTGTTAGCAGAGATATTTTTATAATGAAATATATTTCAAAAAATATAAATTTTTATCTACTTTTACTGAAAATCCTATTAAAAACTAATTAAAATTTCATTCAAAAATTTGATTTTAAAAAAAAATCCGACAGAGACCTTACCATCACCATCATTTAAAACCATACTAATGAGAAATTTAAAACTTTTTCTTTCCTTCATCTTTTTTCTCAATTTACATACTAAAAAAGCTTTAACTTAACCTTGTGTTGTAATTTCATCAACAAAATGGAATAAAAGAAAAAAAAATAAATGAAATTTGAATGTATTTTGCAAACGAAGGCTAAAAAGAGACAGCTTTTGACAGTTTTCGTTTAATTTTGTAAAAAATAGTGAGTAATTAGGCCCGTAGTAGAGTGCGTTGGTCAGGAACTTAGCCTTCTTAAATAGAATAGTTCAATTTTATTTAAGTGGTTACCAGATTATACTCTCAATTATTTTTTGTCCAGGAACCAAGGTTGAAAAAACCCATAAAGTTTTTTTTTTTACTTCCTCGGAAATCGAACCTAGGACCTGGATAAAAAACAATTATGGAAATTGAATGCACATAATTAATCTCATAAGTGAACTCAAAGAGGAGAGTACAAAAAAATAATGCAAAGATAGAAAGAAAGAAAGAAAGAACAAGTAAAAATAAATAAATAAAATTAACTAGTTAGTCACGCTAACTATCTTTTTATCACAAAAATAAATATGAACTCAATTCATATTTTTGTATATGAACTGCGCCTAATTAGACATGATTTTTGTTGACTGTTGTAATTGCATGATTTTTCTTTTTGTCTTTCATTCCCTTCACTAAAAATTAATGCTTATATGGAGACTATTCTGTTGCATCGTGGAGAGATTTTTTCATCAAAAAATGTTGTGCTTCACAGTTCACATGCTGTAAATTCACATAATACATATAAACAAAATGAATTTCGAAAAAAAATTATATGATATGCGGGAATTTTTTATGTTTTCAGGGTTTGAGTTGATGACAAAAATATTTTGTAAATCTATTGGCTTTTTTTATTAGGTCATATATTTTTACTACAAAATGAAAATAATTCAAATATATATTTTTATTTATAACTATTTACTTATTGATTTTTTTTTGGTCATATATTTTTGCGGAAAAATAAAAATAATTTAAATATTGTTTATCTGGCAACAAAATAAAAATATTTTGAATTAGAATTGAGTAATATTTTTATTTTGTAAATATGGTTCTAAAAGTTTTTCAAATTGAATTTCATGTATTTTTGCAACGATCGTAGAACAATATTTTTAAAAATATTTCTAAAATAAATTATCTGCTTTGCATAATATCCTTAAATCATATAAAAAAAAAGTTTTAAAGAAAACAAAAAATAATGAGAATTCGAATTCTTTTTTTGTATTGGAAATACAAAATAGCATGTACGATGTTAGGACCGTTCCCGTACTTTTCTGGTAAAAACTTGCAAATGAGAGAAAAGAGAGAAAAAAAAAAAAAAAAAGAAAAAAGAGTTAAAAAAACTCTCATCTGCAAGTAAAAGTACTGGAACGCAATTCTTGTAAAAACTTGCAGCTGTCAAACAGCTGACAAGCAATCTGACATTCTGAAATTAATTTAATTATAAACAATCATTTTAAATTTCCGGAGGTGTTTTTTTTAAAGAATTGTACATAATTAAATTTAAACGAAATGGCAGCGGAAGATATAAAAAATATATATTACTAAGTAGCGATTCGGATTACATTTTTATTACATTTTTTTAGTGAAAGCGAAACTGAAGAGTTAAGGAATGTAATTCTAAAGCAAGTGCTGTTGGAGAACTTTTTACATAAAAACATAAGACATTGCATTCGAAACTATTTGGAAGAAATAGTTCCAGGTTATTGTGAAGAGGAATTTGTAAGACATTTTCGTGTAAGCAAAAATGTTTTCAAATATTTATATGAAGAACTGCAAACATTTGAAAGTTTTGCAAACCTACGTGCAGATAAAAAATGTAGCTCAGAAAAACATATAGCTGTATTTTTATGGTTTGCGGGTCATGAAGCTTGCTGTTATAGAGACTTAGCTGACGATTTATCCTTATCAAGTGTATCCGTATTATTAAATTAAATTATACATATATTACAATAATAAAGAATTATGAAATTTATCCTCCACTAAATTATATTTTTCATTTTTTTTAATAAATTTCATTTAAAAAACAAAATTTTGCATAACAGACACATATGAGAAATTACAAAAGTAAATAAAAACATAACCTAAAAAATACAACAATAACAAAAACAACAACAAAAATTTAAAGTATAAGTTTTTACAAGTTAAAATTTTACTTGCAAAAACTTATTCGAGAGAATGTTGTTGAACTTTGTTGAACGAAGTTGAAAACATATGTTTTCTCTCGTTTTTAGAAAAAACTCTCAGTACAGGAACGACTTCTGGTAAAAACTTGGAAAAACTTGGATAAGTTTTTACAAGATGTGCGTACGGGAACGGTCATGTTATCAAGTTCCAAATTTTTTTACACTTAAAAATAGAAAAATTCAAAGTGTTAACGACTGGATTCAACGAACGAATTTAGTTGAACGAAGCGAGTTTCGTGATCTCAACAAGACAGAATTTTTGCTGCTTTTTCATTTCTAATTCTAATTTTCTGCCCTCTGCCTTTATCAGCTGTTAATAAAAGGGTGAAATTGACAACTTTTAAATTTGTTTCAGTTGGAAGTTGTTTCAGTTGGAATAAAATTTAAATTCCTTAAACATATGCACATCAAATAAAGCGTAATTTAATAAATTTAATAAAGTATAATTTAATAAATTTGCCAACATATTTTTGAAAACAACAAAACAGTAATTAAGATATTATGGAAGAAAAAATTGTAGAATTTGTCAAAGAAAATCCTCTAATTTATGACAATTGTCAATAAATTTATATATTTATATTTACCAATAGCATTTTCCATTTTTTTTTAAATATTTTATTAAGCGGTAAACACAATTGTAACCACCAACGAAATTCGCTTCGCTCAACTATTTTTCGTCAAATGAAACACAATTGCAACGAAACGAAAAATAAAAATAAACAAACAAAACAGAAAAGCAAATGGCGGAATTTCAAAATAAAAAAGTATTTTGTTAAAATCAGATCCACATATATCGCTAATAAATCTAAATTCATATATGTATCTAAATAATAAAATAAATAATTATAAATTGTAGAACATATAAAACTTTAAAAAAAACCAAAACAATTATATTATAATATCAGATTTCAAAATAATTGTTTTGTTTTTATTTTTTGATGTTTAAAAAGGTTGTCAGAAATGTCAAATCCAACTACCAGCGAAAAAAATAGAAAATAGCTTTATTTCGACGACAACAAAAATGTGGTTGAGCGATTGTAGTTGGAATTGTGAGCATATACATAAGACCGTATGTATTTTAATGTTTTCGGCGCGAATTTTTCGTCGGTAGTCGCAATTGTGTTTACCGCTTTATAGTTTTTTTGTCTGTTGTCAATATAATTTTAAATTTTGATTAGTTTGAATTTGCTGCCTGCTAATATATTGTGTCTTAGAAAGCAGAAATTTTTAAAATGCTGCTTCTGCTGCCATCACTGCTACTGCTTTGCTGCTAGGATGTATTTCTAGCTATATAAAATCAATTTTGAAATAAAAAAAATTAAGCGGCAGAGCTCAGATATAATATAAACAAATTAATTTATAAGTTTATAACATATATTTAACATTAATTAATTATTTTGAAAGTTTATTTTATAAGAAAAAGTAAACAAAACAATGTCAGTTAACGCTTTCAACGTTTTGCATTCTGTATACAAAGTTATAGTATAAACAGAATTGGGGCGACTAGCGACAGATACAGCTACAACTTCTACAAAAAAAAAAAACGCTATACATTTTATATGCACATAAACACAATTGCGGATACTGTAGCTGGGCGACGGATACAAATTAGAAAAATTTATATTTTTGTATCCGTCGTCCAGCTACTTTTGGTATCATATAATTGAACATATGATTAATCGTAAACAATTTCCAACAACATTTAAATATTAAAAGTAAATCTGTTTTCTTTTACATTCTTTGAAATGGCTTTTGAGGAAAAATTAATAAATTTAGTAGTTTTTGTAGCTCTACTTTGTATCCGCAATTCTGTTTATGCCAGCGATGTATTTATAGCCAGTAGCTGTATCTGTCGCTAGTCGCCCCAATTCTGTTTATACCATTAGCTTGCGTTTTTGACATTTAGAAACTTTGTTGGTTGCGTTTGCGTGATGTTCAAGCAAGAAGTGAAAAAAATCAAAAATACAAGAAGCATATTGTGCAAGTTTCATGTAAAATTTTTTTTTTTAAACTTGATTTAATTGGTAGCAGGAAAAATACATCAGAATTTTACAACAACGCTCTATCGATAGAAAACTATAAATTTACCTTCACCCATAATTCTTTTAAACGCATCACTGAGGCGAAGTAAAAATTGATTACAGCACATCTAGCTGAATAATCGTTAGAATTATAAATTAGACGATGTAAGGGGGGTGATACAACACGTTCGTGGTACTGACCAATTATTTTACTTTCAAATAAAATTTTTGGTATATTATAAACAAATAAAAACTCAAAAATTCTCTGACCACGATCATGAAAGGGATCCAAAGCTTAATAATTTTTTTAAAAATTTAGAAAGGAAAATTTAAAAGTAAGGCTTTGGTAAAAAAATGTGCTACCAAGGTAGAGGCAAAGATAATTTACAAGTAGATGTCCGATCGCCTAATAAAATAAAAACCAGAAATTTAAAAGCTATTTTAAAGCTATTTTTGAATAGCTTTCATTTTCTATTGAAATTTTTAATTGAGAAATGTATATTTGCATTATTTTTTTGCTATGTTTTTTATTTATTTTTACATACTCTACTCCAGCGAGTGCAAACCTTTTTTTCGTAGTGGGTCATAATTAAAATAGTTTGAAGTAAAAATGGCGGGTTATTGGATCTGAGTTATTTGAATATTTTTTTACAAATTTTAATATTTAACTGTTTAGGTAATATTGGAATACTGTCGTAATTTAACGCGGGGCGTCATAAATAAATTAAGCAAAAATATCCCAAAATCTAAGTTAAACATTGTTATCATACAGTATTTGTATGAAATTTCTTGCTACATATGATATAATAATTGTTTAATATCAAGATTGTAAGTTGTTGTCCTTAATGTCCAACATGTAAAAATCATATTCTCTTCGAGTCGGTTCCAAGTAGATCCAAATATTTTAATAAGGAATTTCCCAAATATTTCATACAAATAAACATATGTGGCAAAGCAAATATTTTTACATAGAAATTTCATCCATATTATTATCGGAATTATTATTATTAACCTTATTTATTTTTCTAGTAATAAAATTTTCTCATGGGTCGCACTATTTTTTTACTATCAATGCCAACTCAATATCAATCAATACCAAAATATTTTTTTTTAAAAAGAAAAAAAAATTTGTATGGATTAGTTGGTATTGGTTAAAATAAATGAGAGAATAAAAAAAAATTTTTAGATGCCGATAAGCAGTTTCCAACCAACACATATTTTTTTTGCATGATTACCAAATTCTAATGGTAAAATAAATATTATATGAAAAGAATCTAGTAAAAATTTTGAGCCGGAAGATATAGCAGCAGCTTTTTTATCTAAAAATGCTAAAAGATACTTTGCCGGATTTGTAATGAAGAAACTTTTAAAAGATCGAGTAATAAGTAACTGTAGTAACTGTAAAATTTACTTAACATTGAATTCGCATCAATGTCAAATGAAAGTAAATACTTATTATATTTTAAAAATTTTAAAACTGATTCTGATTTTGGGTCACTTCGAGCTCCTTCAAACGAATATTTTGAAGTCTGCAAACGTTTTGTCTATATTTTTAATCTAATTATGAAAACTCGAAGTCATGAGGAAGGGATACTTTTAAAAATTCAGCCTGCTTGCATTAGCGATTTACCAAATTGGTTTGAGGAAACAAATTATTGATTTAGTCATAGAATTAAAATATTATTAAAAAAACAAATTTTGTTCCGTTATTTTAATTTAAATGAATAAAAAACGAAAATAGTTTTGAAATGTAGTACTCAAATTAAATAAAAGAGTTTATTTTCTGAGTCTATTTTCTGTCAAAATATTTTGACTATTCCGAAATACGCGTACACGTAATGTAAACTTAACATTTAAAATTCCAACTTTGAACAGGGTACAAAAAAATTACTTAATTAATTTTAGAAATTCGAAATTTTATTTATTTAAGTCTTATAACTTAACTATACAGTGGGCCTTATTCTGAGAAGCGAATCACTTTTTCGCTACGTACCGGTAGAGCATCACCTTGTATCACATTTGGTATTCTGAGAAGCGAATGATACGATATTTTGCAAAGCTGACAGCATTGCTGGTTAAAACTGTCAAATTAATTTTTTTTTATGTTTTGACATTTTTTGTTTTAATTTTCTGTTTGAAAAGTGAAATTAAGTGAAGTTAAATTCAAATTTTATAGATATTAAAAAATGTTTTTGCATTTATATTACGAAACATCGTCTGATGAGAAGGAAGAGATGAATTTACTTAGAATAAAAAGAAGAGAATTGAGGGATAAAGCGAATCCATTAGATTTACCTATTTTAACGTAGGTATAAGTTATAAACACTATATATGTATGAATATAATATGAAATAAAAAAAAATATGATCAATTTTATTTGGTTTGTTAGATTTATTAAGTATTTCAGGCTCTCGAAAGAAACCTTTGTAATGGTTCTAGATAAATTAGACAATAATTTAAATCCTACAATTAGTCCACATTCAGTAAAACCCAATATTGGCTGGAACATTGCGCTTCCTTGCTGAAGGAAGTTATCAAAAAGGCGTGAGGAACGATTTTTTGGTAGGTTTAGCTACGAAACATTGTCAATATGAGACGGAATTGTGTCGAGAGTATATAAAATTTACTGAAACCAAAAATAAGCAAAATCATCCATCAAATTCGGATTTTATAATAAATTTGAATTTCCAGGAATAATTAGATGCGTTGATGGAACACATGTAAAAATCATTGCACCAACAAACATTCAAAATGCCTACTATTTGTAACTTTTCTATAATTAAAAATGTATTATAAAATTTAATAATTATTTTTAAATACAAATATATAATTAAATAAAATTAGTTTACTTGAATTTTACTTTAATTATATACTTACTTTTTCTCATTCGCCATCTTTCACTAACTTTTTCTATAATGATATATTTATCGTTTTTTCTGACAGCGAACAAAAAAAAACGATTCTCGTAATACCATGAAAATCGAAACGTTGCGATAAAAACCGATCAGTATCGCTATTTCGCTTCACAGAATACCAAAAATAGAATTTATCATATTTTTCAGTACGTACCGAAAAATTCGCTTCTCAGAATAAGACCCAGTATTTTTGAAATAGTTTTGAGTTTATTACTTTTAACTGTTATTTTTGACTATGTGATGAAAAATGGATGGAATTAGTTTCAAGTAGTTACTATTTGTGGAAAAAAACTATTGATAAATATAGAAATAGTAAATTTTGAAGACAAAATTTTAGAAGAAATAGCAATAGAAATATAGGGTGCCAATGTACATACTTGTAATACATTGGTTTAAAAAACATATTGAATAAATATATTTTTAACAAAGCAGTGCAAAATCATAATCAAAATGATTCTATTATACAATTATTATTTTTTTCTAAGTATCAATTTATTTATCGTATTCAAATACTGGCGTATATAAGAAATTATTAATACCCTTATCATGATTCTCGAATCGAACGTATAAGCAGACGAATTCGCTGTCATGCGATCATGATTAGCGAAGCGAACTTAATACATTTGACAATTTGTCGAATGAAAAATTTAAGTGACAACCGTAAAACAAAAATAAAAAAAAAATATTTTGTTGCTTTTCGAGTAAAAATGGAGGGGGGGGGACGAATAAACAAAATTTATGAATAATATAATAATCTGATATTACTTGCACCTATAAAAAAAAGTTTGATAAGCTGGTGCAATTGAGAGAATAATGATTAGGCTTGTGAGAACAGCAAATGGAAATAAAAGTGCATTAAAAGTGTTGTGGAATCGATTTGCAACCGAATTAAATGTATTAGGTCTGATCTTCAAAACGTGAATTCAAAGAGTGAAATAAATCATTGTTTATTTGTTTATTCGTCTATGTACTGCGTGTTGATAATAATATGATTACAGGTATTGCAAAAAAAATATATATATAAAAACAACAGGCGTAGGAACAAGCTGTCGATGCTCTGTTGAGCAAAGAACCAAATCCAGAGAATCCAAATTAATCTAGAGAGCCGTTCTAAGGTGCCTATTATGTATTTCGATCGAAATTAATCGAATCGTTCATCGTTATCGTTAAAGTTATTCGATTGTGATCGTTAGTGTCATTATGTATTTCGATGAAAATTTGATCGAAAGTGTTTAAAAATGCTGCCATTGTAAGATTCAAATCTACGATGAAAATGACATATGTTTCATTCTTTAACTGTCAAATTCAAATTATTATACGAAAAAGAAACAAAACAATAATGTTATATTTAAAATTTTTAAGTTGAAAATAAGTTGAAGTGTTTAAATAAAATATAATTATAAAATTATAAGATTTTACAAATAAAATGATTTGAGCAGAGTTAAATTTTTCAATTTCTGATAGTGCTGAAAAACGCTATCAAATTTCAGAATTAAAGAACAAGCGAACATATATTCGGGATTATTCTAATCCACTAGATTTGGAAGATTATACGTATGTTATTTAAACATAAATTTGATGAGTTATTATCTACATTATTAAAATTATTAAATTAGGACAAAAATTGAAATAGCCAATAAGTAATACGTCGATTCCAAATATAATCAAATTGGTTAGTGTATTAAGATTCTGTGCGGTTTGTTCCAAGCAAATGATTTTGAACGTAGGAAATGATTTCCATGTCGGACTAATTTTTTTTTGTTCTTAAAGAAGTTTTATATGTATTTGCAGTTTATAATTATGTGCAAAATGGATCAAATTCCATTACGCACTAGAAGAAAAAAGCCAGGCAAACATTATTTTTATGATTAAAGCAGAATTACTGAAATAATTGGAGCAGTAGATGGAAAGCTTATTCAAATTAAATCACCGAAGCAAAACGTACAACATTTATGTTATAGTAGAAAGGGATTTTTTAGCATTAATGCAATTCTGATAAGTTTATACTTTATTGTAATTAGTTTACATTATTATAACAGTTTTTGTTTTTAGATATGTGATCATAATCAGGTAATTGGTTTTGTGAGTGCAAGATATCCTGGTACCTCTTTGGAAAATTTATAATGGTGTCACATTATTTAAACTATAACTTTTCATATTGCAGTCTATTTGTAACAGGCTTTTCATTCCTATTAAAATTTATTTCAATAAAAAATTATTATGTAGAATAAAGTAAAATACCTACTTTCATTTCAACTTTTAAATTTATTTTTATTTCAAAAAATATCATAAATATAAAACAAAACACCAAGTGTCCAATATAAATAAAATATATTTGTATCTCTTTTATTTTATCCTTTCAATTCAAAATTGAAATAATTTGTACAAAATCTCTCTTTCGATGGCTCTTTCGTGGTAAAATTTTACATCGATAAACTTTATCGATTTCGTCGACAATTTCTGAACGATATCGTAATACATAATGGCAATTTTGCATTTTGACATTTCGTTCGATCAAATCGTAATCGTTATCGAAATACATAATAGGCACCTAAGTGTTGTTACAAATTCAAATAAACTTGAAGAAACCTAAAATGAAAAATAACTCTGAATTATTGCCAGTGATAATTTCCTTCATCGTATTGCACAGACTAATGTCACTATTGGTAATATATTCCATTTGTTCTAATTTTAGGCTTCGATTTATGTTTCACTGAATTTAAAATATAAAATAATGCATCTTTATTCAACTGAAGGTTTTTTATTAATTTTAAATATACTTGTCAAAATATTTAATTTTCAAGTGTTAGGTTAGCAACGACTTTCCCACAGCGAATAAATTTATTCGCGAATCGTGATCACATTTACGCGAACGTTCGACTAGCATATTCGCTTCGACTTATATTCGATTCGAGAATCATGATAAGGGTATAAGCCTTTATTTACATTCAGCACAAACATTATTTTGTAATTTCAGATTCCCTTCTATTTAAAACTGAACAATAAACTTTATCAAATTATTTTTAAATAATTTAGAAAGTATATAATTTAATTATTTTATTTTCAAAATTATTTCAAAAACAATGTGATTTGATTGGTAAACTCACCCTACTTGATACATGATTTTTTTTTTTATTTTATAAAAACAACAAAAAAAAACAAATTCTTTTTCATCTTATTTTTATTATCTATTATTTTTATTTACCAAAATTTCGCTCAGTTCATCATAAAAATGAAATAATTGCATGTGTTAGAGGAGCTAATTCTAATGCAATGCAAAAAGAAAAACAAAAACTGAAATAAACAATAGGAGTGAAGAGATACAAAGAACCAAAGTCAAGGATAAAATCGTAAAATAACATGAAATTTTTTTTTTCTTTATTATTTTACTCGCTCTTTAAAATTTTAGAAATATGTATAATTGTGTGTATATATTTCTGTACCAAATTAATGGGTAAAACTTTTTAAAAACTAATTTAATTTGAAGAGAAAATTTTAAAGCTCTCTCACTGCTACTCAATCACCTGTGATTAGACACCCATCAGCTGCGATTAGACACCAATTTTTGAATGAAAACTTCCCATTGCTTCGGAAATCTACTTGTATATTATCTTTGGTAGAGGTATGTATGTCAAATTTAGTTTTTAAAGATCTCGAAAGCTTTAAAAACATTACCAGAATGAAAATCAAAGCAGTTTATATTTTTGAATTGTTTCTATGAAAAAACATGTGCTAACAGGAACATATTTCTGTGTTAACGAGTAAAATTAAGCCAAAAAAAAAATTTCCTTTTAAGATTCATTTTATCTACATATAAATTACTTGATTACTATAAAAAAAATTTTATATTAATATTTTAGTTTTTTAGTGCTGTTTTACAACACCAAGATTCTTTTTTAACGTGATGTAGTAGTCTTGCCTCCTCAAACTCTTTTGGATGAACACGTTTTCTATGATGATGCATATTGGAACTGTGTGTAAAAGTTTTAGGGCAATGTGGACAAGCGTAAAGTGGTTGACCTGTATGTACAGCCATATGTTCCTTAAAAAATTATATTTTATTTGTAATTATAATAATGTAATTTACAGAATAATCTACTTTTAGAACTAATTGCCTTTTAAAATATTTTTCGCATATATTACATTGAAATTTTGGTTTCGCGTTATGTGTATAACGGATATGACTTTTAAGTGCTTCGGTATTAGGAAATTTTTTTTCACATGTTGCGCATTTTTGCTCAACGTTCTGATTTTTATGGTCGTTATTTTTATGTAATTGATAAGTATATCTTGATAAAAATTGTAAATCACAAAATTTGCATTGTATTTTAGGTTTATCGTCACCCTCGTGTTGTTCCCACCTATGCCGTTTAAGATCTGCTTTATTTTTATATGATTTTCCACATATATCACATATTCCAGCGTAACGCTTTTCATGTTCAATTCTTATATGACAATTTAGAGTTGCTTTAGATGGGAATGGTTTTTCACACGACTTACATTTAAATTTTCTTTCTTCTTCAGGTATATGAAATAATTCATGTCGAAGTTTTAGGTTTTTATTGGTAAAACTTTTTTCGCAGTGCGAACATTTAAAAAAAACATTGTTTTCTACATTTTTATGTATAAATTGAATATGATCTTTCAGTGTCCAACGTGAAGTAAAAATTTTTTCGCAAAAACTGCATCTGGAAAATTGATTAAATGTTTGAAACCAAAAAATTTTAATACATATAAAAAATTTACTAACTTATAACTTTCCGGATTTAAATGCTTCTCAATATGGTCTACTAATAAAAATCTTTTAAAATATTTTTTGTCACAGCAAATGACAAAACCTTTTTGTTTATGTTCTACAGTACAATGTTTTTTCAAGGTAGAAAAATTTTTTTGCTCTAAAGTACATACATTGCATGAGACTTTCATAAACATGTCAATTATTTTATCTTCATTTGCCAATTTTTTATTTAAAGCAGCAACTTCTTCTGGAGTTTTTCTATTTCGTTTTCCTTTTGTGATTTTTCGAATTGTAGATATCAATTTGATATTATTCAGATGAACTGGTGTGTTTTTTTTTTTATCTAAATTAGAAAGTAAGTTGGCCTTATTTTCTGTAATCCCGATCTCGGGTTTATAAGGCATTAAAAAATTTAAGCTAATTTTTTCTTCAGAAATACCTTTTGATTTATCTTCATTATTTTTTATGAATAAATCAGTTCTTTCTATAGCTTGATCATAGTCAGAACTGTGAACATTGACAAAATCTAAAATTAAGTTTTATATTAAAATTTAGAATTAATATGAAAATATTGGGAAATTAATAACCTTCTTTTGGAGGAAAAGCATGAAAAGTGGTATTTAAATTAAGTTTCTCAACTTTTAGTTTATTTGCAGCATCTTCTAAGACAAAATGTTTATTATTTTTTATATTCAACGTAATTTCTTTCGGATTTTGGAAAAGAAGTTTGTGCGCTTCTTTAATTTGATTATAAAATACGTTGAAGTTCTCTATATTTTTCCAACATTTCCAACAAACTGTTTGTGATAACGCATCATTCGGCTTAGGCTTTAAAAAAAATAGTTTATAAAATATTCTAATATATTAATATAAATCTTCCTGTTCCTCTTACACAGTAAATAAGCTAGTAAAGTAGTAAACTTTTTCTACTTTCAATTCTACTACTGCAACGCTTTAAGAGTAGATGACAAAAGTATTTATCAACTATACTTTAAGTACTATACAATGATGTTTTTGTGTAAAAGGAACGCAAGCAATGTAAAGACAATACTTCAAACCAAAAATGTTTTCCAATGATAAATGAGACTTGTTGTTTATTACCATCATCTCCGAATATACTCAATCCTTTTTCAATGTTATTTAAGCACAATCGACAAATCATTTTAAATAATCAATTTCAGTTATTTAAACAAATCAAACTAAAAATAAAATGGAAGTGACTGTCCTTTACCGCTTGATAAAAAAATGAGTTATTCGATTTCCATTTCGTCGATAACAAACAAAAACTACTAACTAGATCAAAACTAAAACCAACGGGGTTTTTTTTTTTTGCTCTGCAGAACAAATTTAATTTAGGCGGCGTTTACACATTAGACAAAAAACGTAATGAAGTAAATTTCCTTTGCGCCATCTACTTTTTGATAGATAAGTTTAATTTTCGATTTTATTCATAGAAGAATACTATTTGTTTCACTTCCAACTAGTATTATCAACTATCAATTATAGTATTCGCCTAGAGTGAAACGAAAAAGAAAAAAATTATTCGAAGACTTATTGTAGACTTAGAAGCAGGAATCAACACGTACAATCCAACGTTGCCCATTACAACAGAACAAAAGGAGCTTATAAGGGCCACCACAGCAAAAGTCATTAAAGAAAAGATGTCGATTGACTATGAGAATAAAAAGGTAATCAGAAATGAGAAAAAAGTCATCAGAGACATCAAGGCGAAACCAGTATACTTTGTCAAGGCTGATAAAGGCAACGCACTGGTAATTTTAAACAAAGAAGATTACGATAATAGGATGCAGGAGAAGATCACGAACGGACCTTACAGGAAATTAAGAAACGATCCTCTTCAACAGTTCATCAAGCGAGTAGACAGCACTATCAAGGAATGCCGACAAGTAATAGGAGTCAACAAACTTAAGGTCCCCAATCCAGCACTTCCTAAAATTCACAAACCAGGAAATGAGATGAGAGAAATTGTGACAGCAGATATGTCTCCAACATATAAAATAGCCAAATGGTTAGTGGAGGAGTTTCGTAATATGGATAAGCAGTTCGAAACCCAATCAGTGAAAAACTCTAAGGAACTTGCTCAAGAATTACAGTCAATGGGTGGACTTAACGAAGACGAGGTCATGGTCTCTTTTGACGTAAAATCCCTTTTTCCCAGTCAAAGAGGCTATTATTCTGGTAGAAGAATGGTTACTACAACAAGAAACTGGACCACAGTGGAGGACAAAAGTAAAACAGTACATAAAGCTGATCCGGCTTTGCATGGAAGAAAATTATTTCACCTTTAGAGGAAATTTCTACAAGCAATTGAAGAGGGCTCCAATGGGAAATCCCCTTTCTCCATTCATCAGTGAAATTTTCATGGCTAAATTGGAGTCAGATTTAGCAGCAGAAGAACGGTTACCAAGATTTTGGAAAAGATACGTAGATGATATTTTTGCTGTAATAAGGGAAAGGGACTTAGAATCAACCTTAACTACTCTTAACGGGCTCCACAGGAATATACAGTTTACTGTCGTAGTAGAAAAGAAGGTCAACTACCATTCTTAGATCTACTGTTAAGTAAAACAGGAACATCTCTAGAACTAGTAATTTACAGGAAACCTATGAATACTGACAGGGTCATCCCGAATACCTCTAACCACTCTTATCAACATAAGATGGCATCGTTCAACCACATGATCCATCGAATGTTAACACTTTCCATCTCCCAAAAAGGTTTAGTAAAAGAAACTAAACACATATTTGAAATTGCGAGAATAAACGGATATCCGGAAAAAACCATCACGGCCTTACTTAGTAAACGGAAAAGAAGTTTACAACGGAATTCCCTCACTAACCTACTAACCCTCACTAACACTGATCAACAACCCATAAGAAGAGTAGCATTGGAGTTTAGCAAGATTTCTCTCCCACTCAGAAGAAATTAAGAAAACACGGGTTAGATATCGTATATAGCAGCAGAACTAACCAACTCAAGTCTATTCTAGGTTCAACTAAAGACCCAATCGAACAAATGGAAAAATCAGGTGTATATAAGGTAACTTGCAGTCATTTCAACAAAGTTCATATTGGACAAACTAGGAGAAACACGCAAACACGACTCAATGAACACCTGAAAGAAGCAGAACTAGCTAAAAAGAAGAACTCAACAGAGTTCCGGTCCAAAGTAGCACAACACATCATCCAGAAGAATCATAGCATTTCGAAAGAAGACATTGTAATGGTAAATTACATTAGAGATTCTAGGAAACTAGATTCAGCTGAAAGCATCGAAATTTACAAAACTAAAAATGAATCACTCCTAAATAAAGACCAAGGCAACGGATATTCTTCTTTATTTAAATTTTTAGTGAAATACAATAAAACGAATAACACCACCCCTACCTGTCACTTTAACGTCGGAAAAATTATTTCAAATACCAATAATAAAATAAATAAAAAAATTTTTATTCAACCTCCTACCTGTGCTATTTCATTGGATAATAAACAACCATGCAGCTACGAGAAACATCAAATTGTTACCTGTACGAATAAAATAAATAAGACAATTTTAGATTTCTTTACTCAGTCGAGTACAAAACACTGAAGAAGTCTGCAAGTAGTAGACGAAATACGCGTATCTGTATGATAAGCATATCAGTAAAATTAAAAGAAAAATATTCGACTATTTTCACTGTTATACCAAAATTTTACTCTAACGCTGGAAAACAAGTTTTTATAAAAACAAAAAATCTATACCTTTTAAAAGAGCAACAATTTTTCGCCGAAGAGCTTACAAAATTTCATGACATTTGTTTAAAACTTAAAATAAACAAATATTTATATTCATAAACTTTTATCCCAAAATAAATAAATAAATATGAAAAGAGTAGTTCTAGTATTCTTTTCAAAAAAAAAATTAAAAACTTAAATTTTTTAACAAAACAAGAAAGTTTTTAATACTTTTTTGTTTATACTTTGTTATATTTCTTGTTTTGTGTATTCAAATTACTAACACAACACTGTCATAGTTTCATTTGAAAAAAAGGTCCATAAATACCTTTTTTCAAACAAAATCTAAATGAAATTATTGTGGAATTTACTACACGCTATCTTTACTACTACGGTTTTAATAGATACGTTTCACTTTTAATCTTAAAAAATTTTCGATTTCGCTCATAGAGGAATATTACATTTTTTTCACTGCGAAGTATCAGCGAAAAAAAATATAAATTTTATATGGAATTTGATATTTCGTTTCGCTAGCGCCAACTATAATAGACTTAAGGCACCTTAAGTTTGCTGCCAAATTTGGTTTAAGTTTGCTTAAGTTTTGTCAAAACATAACGAATCTTATATTCAACTATAAGGCAGCTTTTACACATCAATATTCTTCAATATTTGTTGCCGATTTTAGATTGAAGAGAGAGACATTTGTGTTTACACATCAGTTTTTAAACTATTTGTCAGTTTTTTCTTATATATTCACCAAAACTAATATAAAAATAAAAAAAATTTAATCAAGCACCCTGAGAATATAAAACAAATGTAAAATCAAAAAATAAATAAAAAAATTAACATATGAATGTTGCTAAGTTTTTCATTATTCGCCATATATAATTTTGTCTCAAAAAATATTGAAGAAAATAGGATAAATTCTTTTTTTTTTCTTCAATTTATATTGCATCATCAGCATTTCTTCAATATTCTCTCTCATCAATAAATGCTGTCAATTTATATTGAAGTGTAAACGTTGCCTAATAGACTTAACAATACTTTAGCTAACTTACGGAATTTTTTTAAAAGATTTTATTTATTATTGATTCCGACTATTTTCAAAGCAATAAATACTAATATTTTTATTGATTTTAGTCCCAAAATTAAGTTTATTATGCACATACAATTGAAATAAATATAATATTATGTAAATATTCTTAAAATTAATGTCAGTATGTAAATACATATGTAATAGTGGATCTCCTGTGCAATTGCACAGAAGTAGTTCTTTCATACACAATTTTATGTAAAAAGAAATATTTGTTTTGGTATAATTGTAGTTGTTTCCTGAATCGCCTGATTATTGAATATACATATAATGAAATTAAAATGTAATACCTAATATTTTATGACGAAATTAACACTAATTTCAATATAACTTAACACAATAAAATCTCATTACTCTCAACGTAGTAGATCGATATATTTTAATTCGTTTATAGTCAAAAACGTTTGTAGTCACAATTCTGTTATAGCAATGGTCAACAGTGAATTATTTGATTAAAATACTGATGTATATATAGTTTTTTTCTGTTCTTTATTACAAATATGTATATTTTGCGATTACATAACAGAATTGCTATTTATGAATAAAATAAAGTTTAAAATTCTTATACGAAAGAGATTTTATTGAATTTGATTTCGTTTATAAAGATGCAATTTTTGTAAGTAGATGTGTCAAATGTGCCGGAGACCATACAACAAAAAACTGCCCAATAAATCATATGGGTGAAGCTAGAAAATGTGTCCTGTGTATGGGCAATCACGCAGCAAATTACAAAGGGTGCCAGCGCCATCAACAGTTAAAACAAAAAATATACCCAAAACCTAGAAATAGACAAGAAATGATAGACAACCAACAAGTATCACTACCACAAAGTGTTGCCTCTGCAATACTCGCAAGTTTTCAAACAAAATAATGATCACTGGAAGCTTAACCAAGGCCAAACAATTAAAGTCCACCACCTGCACAAGAATCTTCAAGTGACATGGAAGAGCTAAAAAGTATGGTGAAAAATATCTTGGAACAGTTTGCTCCAATGTTAAATCTATTAACCACACTAGTCGCAAACATAAATAAAAATAGTTAAGCTCTTAAAAATTGCCGTATGGAATGCCAACGGATTAAACCAAGAATCACTGGAACTAAGAAGATTTATTATAGACAACAAAATAGATATAATGTTAATATCAGAAACACATTTTACAAATAAAAGCTTCTTCAATATTAATAATTACAAAATTTATGACACAAAACACCCGGATGCCACAGCACATGGAGGTTCAGCCATAATCATAAAAAAAACAGTGAAGCATTTTGAAATTCAAAAGTACGCCAAAGAATACTTGCAAGCTACAAGCGTGGTAATAGAAGATTGGAGTGGTCCACTTACCATCTCAGCCTTATATTGTCCTCCTAAGCATATCATCAGTAAACAACAATACATTACTTTTTATAAAACACTTGGAACAAGATTTCTGGCTGGTGGAGATTATAACGCCAAACACACACATTGGGGGTCAAGAATAATCACGCAAAAGGGTCGACAACTACTAATGGCAATGGAGGAATACAATCTGCAGCACTTATCAACGGGACAACCAACCTATTGGCCTACAGATAGAAACAAAACCCCAGATTTAATAGACATTTTGTGTCACGAAAGGCATTTCCAACAACCATTTATGCGCTGAGTCTTGTACGGATTTATCATCAGATCATACACCTATAATTATTTCTGCATCAACTGGACTATTAGAGGTAACACATGAGCAAAAACTTCACTCAAAAAGCACAAATTGGAATACCTATAAAAATAATCTCAATGCTAGTATAATACTAGATATGCCGTTGAAGAATATTGTAAATATAGAGGAAGCTATCGAAAAATTTAATAAAGTAATATCAGAATCAGCGATGGCAGCAACACCAAAACAAAAAGCTTCAAAAAAACATGAAACTTGTCCGGAAATTATTAAAAAAAAAATAGAGGAAAAGAGAAAGCTAAGAAAATCGTGGCAGAAATTGAGATCGAATAAGGCGTTTAATGAAATCCGTAAGAGATGAAGCTGTACAAAAACCCCTAAAAGAGCTAACTGCAACAGCAGATACAGATTACGCATTATGGAAGATGATAAAGAATTCATATCGACCCCAGCAACGTAACCCTCCATTGAAAAAAAGTGATGGTAGTTGGGCTAGAAGCCAAAGAGAGAAAGCAGAATTATTTGCTTCGCATCTAGAAACTACATTCACTCCATACCCGCAAGAAATCGCAGAACCCCTGAATAAGGAAAAAATAGATTATCTTGATACACCACTTCAGCTTAATCTACCAATAAAAAAATATAGTAGTAAATATATAGAAGTAAAAGCAGTCATTAAAAATTAAATAAACCCAAAAAAAGCACCAGGATATGATAAAATAACTGGTAAAATGATAAAAGAACTTCCAGAAATAGGTATAAGATATATGACATACCTATTCAATGCTATCCTAAGGTTAAGCTGTTGTCCGGATCAATGGAAGAAAGCCCAAATTATCATGTTATCAAAACCGGGTAAGGATCCAAGTGCAGTAGCTTCATACAGGCCGATCAGTTTACTACCTATACTGTCAAAGGTATTTGAAAAATTGTTGATGACGCGACTAAAGCCAATATTGATAACAGAAAACCTAATACCAAGCCACCAATTTAGGTTTAGGCAAAATCACTCAAAGATTCAACAAGTCCACAGAGCATGCACCAATGCACCATGGTTCGTGAGAAATGAGGAAATTAAAACGGACTTAAAAGTCGAATCGGTTAAAGAAGCCAGAGCAACAAGAAGCTCAAAATACTTTGCGAGATTGGAAATACATCCCAACGATCTCGCACCACAACTACAGTGTACAGACCAACATGTGCGAAGGCTGAAAAGGTTTCATCCGATAGATCTAAGCAGCAGATTTATAAATATTCAAACCAGAAATCCCCACTAACTTGACCAGAAATATAAAACTTCGGAGATAAGCCAATGGGCTCACTCACCACCTGTTACAAAAAGAAGCCAAAACAAATTACTTAATATCGTCTAATAGTGACATACTATTATTAGATAAAAATAAGATAGATTGTAAAGTTAAATAAATAAACTAAAAAAAAAAATAGTGAAACTTACTATTAACACGTTGATCGATTCTGGTGAGGAAAATGTTATAAACTCGCGTCACGCTAGTGAGTCACTAATGTTATTAATTTATTAATATATACATTCATATACATTCTAAATATAGGTACAAAAAAAAAATTTATACAGTATAAAGCAAAAGGCAGACATTTGTTTTGTACTTTTTCTCTCTCATAATAAATTTGGTATACGATAAGTAAATGTAAATTTTACCTCTTTTAACTAATGATATTTTGCTTGTTTTGGTTATTGAGCTAAATCATTTAAAAAATTATTGTTTTAATTTAAGTTTGTGTATGGTGTGTTATTTAAAAAAAAAATATTGGTACCCATCTAAGTCTACATATATAAAAAAAAAATTACCTACATAATATCATAGAGTAATCATATAAGTAGAGTATTCACGTAGAACAATATTTGTTAATCATTTTCTTCTAAAAATGCCGTCCCATTTTTACTCAAAACACGAAAATGCCGTCCCATTTTTACTCAATACCCCAAAACACTCAAATATAATTTTCGAAACTCAATTATTTTTACTCAAAATTTTTTATTTATTGAGGAGAATATTTCATACAATGCCTCTATACTTCTAGCCTATTCACAGAATGATTTTTTCGGCATTTTATCGAATTACGATTTCGTTTTAAGTTTTGTTTTAGTTTTGTGTATAAAGTTTTACTCTCCCAGTTACTAGGCTAGGAGGATAGAGGCATTGTTTGATAATTTGAAAAGTATTTACATACGTATGTACTTTTGATTTATATGAAGAGTATATATCGTAATATCGTATATGTGTTCACCATACATTTACATATCTAATTCAATACAAAAAATATATGTATATAGAAAAATGTAAACAAAAAAACACAATTAATCGCAAAGATAATGAATGAAATTGTATCCATACAATAATAGGTCAATGATAGCATCACATAATCCAGAATTTTTTTTTAAAAATAATGCTAATAAAAGAATAAAATTTATTAGTAATGCATCGTGAACTTTATTAGTAATGCATCGTGAAAACAAATCGTGAACTTTGTACGGAATACTGTCTTGTTTTCTTTTCTCAGAAGTTGGTTAAAAATCATATTTCTATTTCAGATGAAATAATTTCTAAATAAAAACAGCCAACAATCCATATAAAGAATAAAATGTCCAGTTTTATTTTTTTTACTTACTTTTTTAAATTTTGATAGCTTGTTTGTTTTTTTGTATTCATAATTATATTATGTATTCATATATATACTATTCATATTATTATCTACGGTAAGGAACAGACAAAATTAACAAAACCAAAATTGCTGAAAATTTAAAAATACATGTAGGTACCTACTTTTCAGTATACTTTTCAATAGAAATTAATTTGATTTATTTTTAATTTTACAAAACCAACATTAATTTTTTTGTCCCTTTCTTCTATAAAATTTGAAATCACAAATTTCATAAATCACATTGACCAAGTCCAAATAAAAATATTAATTCTTCAAATTTTAATATTAAAGCAAAATAATAACAAATCCAGCAATAATCTTGAATTCTTTCAATTTCTAAAAAAAAATTCAATACTATATATTAATATTATTTGTGGTCTATTGAAAGGACTTTAAATGCATGTATATATTTTTATACACATTGTGTAATTTTTAATTTTTATCACATAAGTAAAGTAGAAATGCGAGCAGCGAAATAAAGAAGTATGTATATACTGTAGCTAGCATGCACATTCGCATATAACTATACAATTTTGAGTACCTATACATACAACTTTTATATTGTTGACACTGTTGGCAGCATAATAATAACAAATAAATATGTTCATAAGCAGTAGGTACACAAAATCTTTTTATTTATGAGTACAAAATACATTGCGCTCAACTTATAAGCAGTTAAAAATTGAGTAATATTATTTTGAGTGAACACAGAATTTTGATATTTGAAAAAGTGACTAGCAAATTTTGTTCTACGTGAATACTCTACTTATATGATTACTCTATGATAATATCAAAATATGTATGCATACCTATTTAGCAAAAGCTATAATTTTTGGAAATAAAAAAGTAATGGATTATTAAAATTTTATTTTTAAAATACTTTTAATTTTCTTTTTAGTTAATAATTAAAGCTTTAATTAAAAAATTGAATTAAAAATTACTGTGATTGTGAATAAAAGTTAAAGTGATTGATAAATAAAAATAATGCATAAAAAATACTTTTAATTTTGTTTTTAGTCTTTTAATGTATAAAGGTTTTACAGTTTTTTTTAAAACTTTTCAAGAGCTAACTACATACTTAAAAATTCAATTAAAAAATACATATTTTAAATTTTTATATTGCATTGTCATATAACATACATATTATATATTATATTTAAATATTTTTTACATTGTTTATAAAACAACGATCGATGCGGTTTTTACACGATATTTACATAAAATCCAATCAAAAATTTTTGTTTTCTACTTCAATTACCATAAGCCTATTGTATCTTTTTTTAGCATATAATGAAAATTGTCTAATTTAATCGACCCTCAGACCTCAATCCAAGGCCTCCTAAATAGAATATTTAGGATGCCTTGCTCAATCTCAATTTCAATCATCTGCATTTAAATGTTGTTTCACTTACTACCGCCAGTCCCATGACTGGACTTTCTTTTTTTTTTACTACGCCTATGGTCACAAAACGGTTATAGTCAGAAATATTACTGAAATTTAGCGAATGACTATAACCGTGTTTTACTGCATATATTTATTTTTAATGATAGCAGAAGCAAATGAACTAACTCTTATCCTTTTATTATATAATTTTTGAAGAGTATGGATCTGATCTAATTTTTGTTTTTCTGCTTTGTTTTCAATTTTTGTTTGTGTTTTTGTTTTTGTACTTTTTTCTATAAGTTTGTGTTTATTTAAAATATCAGAATTTTTATGAAGCCTTTTTAAAAATTTTTATACACATTGTGTAATTTTTAATTTTTATCACATAAGTAAAGTAGAAATGCGAGCAGCGAAATAAAGAAGTATGTATATACTGTAGCTAGCATGCACATTCGCATATAACTATACAATTTTGAGTACCTATACATACAACTTTTATATTGTTGACACTGTTGGCAGCATAATAACAAATAAATATGTTCATAAGCAGTAGGTACACAAAATCTTTTTATTTATGAGTACAAAATACATTGCGCTCAACTTATAAGCAGTTAAAAATTGAGTAATATTATTTTGAGTGAACACAGAATTTTGATATTTGAAAAAGTGACTAGCAAATTTTGTTCTACGTGAATACTCTACTTATATGATTACTCTATGATAATATCAAAATATGTATGCATACCTATTTAGCAAAAGCTATAATTTTTGGAAATAAAAAAGTAATGGATTATTAAAATTTTATTTTTAAAATACTTTTAATTTTCTTTTTAGTTAATAATTAAAGCTTTAATTAAAAAATTGAATTAAAAATTACTGTGATTGTGAATAAAAGTTAAAGTGATTGATAAATAAAAATAATGCATAAAAAATACTTTTAATTTTGTTTTTAGTCTTTTAATGTATAAAGGTTTTACAGTTTTTTTTAAAACTTTTCAAGAGCTAACTACATACTTAAAAATTCAATTAAAAAATACATATTTTAAATTTTTATATTGCATTGTCATATAACATACATATTATATATTATATTTAAATATTTTTTACATTGTTTATAAAACAACGATCGATGCGGTTTTTACACGATATTTACATAAAATCCAATCAAAAATTTTTGTTTTCTACTTCAATTACCATAAGCCTATTGTATCTTTTTTTAGCATATAATGAAAATTGTCTAATTTAATCGACCCTCAGACCTCAATCCAAGGCCTCCTAAATAGAATATTTAGGATGCCTTGCTCAATCTCAATTTCAATCATCTGCATTTAAATGTTGTTTCACTTACTACCGCCAGTCCCATGACTGGACTTTCTTTTTTTTTTACTACGCCTATGGTCACAAAACGGTTATAGTCAGAAATATTACTGAAATTTAGCGAATGACTATAACCGTGTTTTACTGCATATATTTATTTTTAATGATAGCAGAAGCAAATGAACTAACTCTTATCCTTTTATTATATAATTTTTGAAGAGTATGGATCTGATCTAATTTTTGTTTTTCTGCTTTGTTTTCAATTTTTGTTTGTGTTTTTGTTTTTGTACTTTTTTCTATAAGTTTGTGTTTATTTAAAATATCAGAATTTTTATGAAGCCTTTTTAAAAATTTCCCGTAATTGAAATTTTTTTTTGAGTGTAGATGGCGCTTAACTGTAAATCAACGAATTAGAATTAAATGGAAGTGGCTATCCCAACGAATTAGAATTAAATGGAAGTGGCTATCCCATACAAAAATACAAACATTTTGTCCATATTTTTTTAGTACTTCTCTTTCTGTTTGGTTTCCAATTGTCAAAAAAAAAATTTTTTCAGTATTAGGCCAATATAGTTTTTTTAAGTAGAAAATTAGTAAAATCTTTGAGTATGAATAAAATAAAAGGTATCAAAATATAATCTTAATAAAAATAACAATGTTTTTTCAATTTAAACTTTCTTTTACTTTATTACCGTATTCTATTATTACACAGAAAAGTATTGCTGTTAAATTATTTGAAAAAAAAAAAATCATTCATGTTTCTGAAATATTGAAAATGTAGCAGTAGTGTGTAATATATGGATATATGAAATTTTTAAAAAGTACTAACACTAGCAATGAAGTAGGCAAAAATAAAATTTGTTATTGTCAAATAAATATTAAAGAAAGTCAATAAAATTTTTGATTTTTATTATAAATTGTTAAAAAATTACAAATTTTAAGGAAAAATGGAACGTAAAAAGAAGATTTGTATCATTCCAGGCTGTAAGTCACATTTGGAAAAAGAAAATTACGTGTCTTTACATATGTAAGTATTATATTTTACATCTTTTGAATTTTTAAAAACTTCTAAACAAAACAGTGTAGTATTAGGATAATTTAAATATCCGGACAAAGAAATTTTTTTTTTGAATATCATTTTAAATATTTATTTTGAATATATTGGATTATATATATATTTGAATATATTGGATATAATTTTAAAAAAAGTATATATATGTTTGTAGTTTCCCAAAAGACGATGGTTTGAAACAATGATGGATTGAAGGAATTCAAACTGCAAAATGGATACCAAATTTAAAAAAGCATAGTAAAATTAAATTAATTTAATTAATTTTGATTAATTTATCCATTATTGTTAGATATTCTTACTCATCATATTTAAATAAAAAAAATAAAGTCAAAAAACATACAAATTGAGGCATATTAAATTCAGAGCACTATCCTGTTTATTTATCAAAATAATTTCCATTAAAAAGAGAGAAAATATATTGAACGAATATATTCGTCTATTTCTGTTTTTTGACAATCGGAAATACCAAAGAAAGAGAGGAATATACCCAAAACATTGGACACTTTTTTGTATGGATAGCCACTTCCATTTAATTCTAATTCGTTGGGCTATCCATACAAAAAAGTGTCCAATGTTTTGGGTATATTCCTCTCTTTCTTTGGTATTTTTTATTGTCAAAAAACAGAAATAGACGAATATATTCGTTCAATATATTTTCTCTCTTTTTAATGGAAATTATTTTGATAAATAAACAGGATAGTGCTCAGAATTTAATATGCCTCAATTAGTATGTATTTTGATTTAAATTTTTTTTTTAAATATGATGAGCAAGAATACCTAACAATAATGGATAAATTAATCAAAATTTATTATTAATACATATATGAAAAAAATATGAGAAATACAGCGCTTTCTAGTTTTGTATTTTATAATATTTACTCTTTTTTTTTAGATTTTAAATTCTTTTCTATAAGTTTTTTCAATAGATTAATTATAAAATTTTTTAATAATTATGATATAAAATTATATAAACTTATTATTGTCTAGTGTCTATCCTATATTTATAAATATGTAAATAATATGTTATTAATATATTTGTATCAAAACATTTTCTTTTTTCCACACCACTATTGAGATAAAGAAATAGGAACGTTTTTTTTTAAAGTGGTTTCCCCAACAGGCCTATTCAACTTCATTTTACAATATGGACTATGTGCAATCATTTTTTACACTTTTAAAGTTTCTTTTAGAAAATATAGATTAGTGCCCTTTGAAATGGATTAATTTTGTTAATTTATTTCTTACACTGTTTCTTTCATTGAGTAGTTTTAAGGAATGATGTATTCGTGTATTAAAATAAATTTCTGCAATACTTTTTATTAATAAACAAAAATGATTTTCTAAAGGTGTTTGGTCAAACATATGATTATATAAATTTTGAAAAATACCTATAAAATTTATAAGAACTTTGGAAATTAAATTATATAACAATTTTGTTTTTTTTTAAAACTATTCGTTTGTCGAAATAATAATTCGCAAAATTTAAATATATCAACTACATCTTTAGAAGAGTAAGTTAAGTAACCTTCTGTTTTATATGAAATTAATGAATATTCCATTGTATTCATTTCCACGTCACGTGGTATGATTGCAGAAATACATATTGCACATTTCAATTTTGATTTCAGCTTATATACAACAAAGCCAGCAATATATTCTACAATATGTTCAGCACAAGCAGAAAGTGGTTGAAATTCTTCTACATTTTCTTCAAATTCAGATGCATTAAATTCATCGTTGTTTCAAACCATCGTCTTTTGGGAAACTACAAACATATATATAAATTTTTTAAAATTATAAAATCCAATATATTTATTTAAAATGGTATTCAAAAAAAAAATTTCTTTATCCGGATATTTAAATTATACCTAATACTACACTGTTTTGTTTAGAATTTTTTAAAAATTCAAAAGATGTAAAATATAATACTTACATATGTAAAGACACGTAATTTTCTTTTTCCAAATGCTGGAATGATACAAGTTTTCCTTTTACGTTCCATTTTTCCTTAAAATTTGTAATTTTTTAACAATTTATAATAAAAATCAAAAATTTTGTTGACTTTTTTTAATATTTATTTGACAACAAAAATTTTTATTTTTTCCTACTTCATTGCTAGTGTTAGTACTTTTTAAAAATTTCATATATCCATATATTACACACTAATGCTACATTTTCAATATTTCAGAAACATGAATGATTATTTTTTTTTTCAAATAATTTAACAACAATACTTTTCTGTATAATAATACGGTAGTAAAGTAAAAGAAAGTTTAAATTGAAAAAACATTGTTATTTTTATTAAGATTAGATTTTGATACCTTTTATTTTATTCATACTCAAAGATTTTACTAATTTTCTATTTAAAAAAACTAAATTGGCCTATACTAAAAAATTTTTTTTTTGACATAAATAAACCAAACAGAAAGAGAAGTACTAAACAAATATGGACAAAATGTTTGTATTTTTGTATGGGATACTCATGTTTGTACAAATGTTTGTACACTTGTATGGGAATTTTTGAAGATTTGTTGTTTTTTCTAATTTCAACCAGATGTCTCTTATAAACTTCACTTCGTATCAACTATTTGACATTTTTGAGTTTTTACGCTGCCGTAAAAACATTAATAAGTAAAAACAGAAAGACTTAAGAGAAATATAAAATATTTTGGTTTTTGTGGAGGAAAGTGAATTTTATAATTTAGAAATACTAGTTATAATCATTATTTGTGGTGAAAAATGCAAATTTTCTTTTAAATAATACATTTAAAAAGAAACAAGATACTAGGATTTGTATTTACTAACTTTCTATACAAAAATGTCAAGAGAAAAAAGGTTTTCTATTCATGATGCCTTTGAAGAGGAGACTGATGAGGCAATCAGAGTATATGGCTCAACCGTAATTTCCACCCCAATTAGGCAACCAAGATGCACAGATGATATTACCATAAGAGTAAATGATCCTAGGTAAGTTTTTGAATATTTTAAAAGTAACCTAATGAATTGTTCTCATACTGAATGACGGCGACAATTTCAATATCAGCTCCTCATATTAAATATATTTTTCTTGTACATTGTTTGTTTGATTTATTTTAAACTTAAACGTATTTATAAAGTACGAATTTATTTAACTTCAATCTTTAATCAAAAAATGATAGACTTTCGAATAATACAATAAATTGAACAATTGTTGTTCGGGCTATGAAGGAAAATTGGATATTCAAAATTTGGGGATTTTCAATTTGATTTTTTCATTACGTCGACATAATGATATTTAAGAAAATACAATTATCGAAAAATAATTAGTGATATTTTTATAATTCTTTTTTAAACTCGATTGTTTATTCTCTATCGTTGAGTATTATAGTCCATTCGTTTATGTTGTGCTAGTTGCTAGTATTACAATAGCAAAATGAACATTACATTAAACAAAATATTGAATTTACAATAAAATAATAAATAGTTTAGCTATATAAACCTTTACATATGAGATGAATGATATATGATAACGTACAAGATTTCATTTCAACAAATTAAATATTTATTTTATTGATTTAAATTATGGTCAATTATAAGCACTGGTATCAGAATCTGTCAACTTTAGGTTATAAAATTTATTTTTAATATAATTATTATTAATAGAATTTTGAATTTATTCTTAATCAAACTAAGAAAGTTATTTAGTAACACAAAAAATTTACTATAAAAATACAAAACAATTTTTTATATTAACTATAAAATACTGTTTAAAATGATAACAACTAATGCCAACAAATAGGTCACTCGAGTCGTGGTATCAAAAAGGCCCAATTAAGTGCTAATTGGTTTTCCAGAAGCAGCTAGAATGGCCACCTCTACCTACCTATGTTGAATACTAACAAAAAAATTAGAATTTTTTTTATTTACATGTACATTCATTATAAAAATAACCAGAAAATTAATAAATAAATAAACTTGAATGTGCGAAAAAGTGTTTCTCAGGTACTGACAATAGGATTAAAAATAAACTACTGTTATATTTATCATAATTACATATTAATATTTATAACTACACAAACTTATATAAAAATTAGAATTTTATTTAGATCATTTTTAAAGGGTTAAGTAGAAACCCAAATATTTTCATATAATGTTAGGTCGTTTTCCTTCCCAAACAGTTTTTTCTTTCACGCAATATTCAAAGACGAATATATGCCTAAGTCTTTTAGTCTTCAAAAATATTTCCTATATTTATTTATCAAAATTTATAAATTATACATAAAAACAATTTTGTTTGTGTTTAAAAATGTTGATTTTAGTCATTCAACAAATTGATAATGATTTTAATTTTGCATATGATCTATTATTTATTTCTAAAAGAATTTAAAAAAAAAATGCTAGCATAATTTTTTTTTTACGTTAAACTATGTACTTTTTTTCAAACATATTATTTGTTTCGTCCGATTATTTATTCTTACGTTATACTTGTTTTTCTTTACATAAAATTCTCAAATTTTCCTAGAACTAAAATATTACAACACATACTAAAATAAATTGCACGCTAAATTAGCACCATTTTTATAAACTGAATTTATTTTTAGTTACAAGTAGAAAAATTGTTTTGCTTTTGTTAGAATTATAAAAGTAAAGAAAATTTAAAAATCATTTCAGCTTTTATCTGATGCAACTAACAATTCTATAGTATTTGTAACAGAATTCGTTTCCATATTTTTGGTATATTGAAGAGGCTTAGACCGATGGGTATTAACAGCTGGAACATTAATCGGTATATCTTCTCTATTACATCCATACCTTTAATAAAGTTAATTTTATTATTTTTTGCGAATTTCACACTGTTGGAAAATCGAAAATAAAAACTTACGCAACTGGTGTTAACTTTATTATATTATGTAAAGGCACCTCAATATAGGGAAGTTCGTCGGTACTTTTATCCAAAAAATAAGCTAATAGACACCTCAAAACTGCTTGATGAGAAACTACTAAAACATTACCTTGCCTTTCAAGCTCCATAATAACTGGCTCTAAGCGAGCAACTAAATCTTCATAGCTTTCACCACCATTATATCTAAAATGAAATTTATCTTGATCACGTTGATCAAATTGCTCCGGAAATTTTGTTGCTATTTCATGATATGACATTAATTCGCATTCGCCAGCATGAATTTCATTCAATGCCTTCCACCTTTCTTGTGGAGCCTTAATATCTTTACAGGTCTGAATTGATCTTTTCATGCATGATGTCCAAACGCGTAATTCATCTAAATTTTTTTTATTAATTTTATCAGCTAAAAGTTTAACGTATTGTTGTCCTCTTTGACTAAGATTACCGTCTCCGCCTATTAAACCTTAAAATCAGAAAAATAAAACAAAAATTCATTAAAATGTGAATAAGAAACCTTTAACATTTTCTTCACTTTCGCCATGTCTAGTGAAATATATTGACCGTGGAGTTATATGTATGTTCATTAAAAAATAAACAACACGAGATTGTAAATGTCCTCTACTGTTATATACAACAACTTTTTTACCAGTATCGAAAATTTTCATAAATGACAAATGTGATTCTCTGGTTTCATCAAGTGTTTGATATTTTTCTTGATAATGTGCAATTCTTTGTCGAAAATCTTCCAAAATTAGATTCTCAACTTCTCCTTTATCTTTTCTCTGTTTTTTCATTTCCAAATAATCTGGACTATTTACTTTAACTTCTACTATATTTTGCTCTATTATTTGTGGATCATAACAAATCGATTCAACAAAAAATAGTTTAAGTCCGTTTTTTCTTACTACAATATCATAAATTAGTTCTCGTCGTTCTAGTGTTGAATTAGTGGCATCAAAAACAGCAACATTTCCTTTTTTATTTTTTAGCCAATCACATGCATCATCAAGCGCAACTAGTGCGCATTTATTACGTATAGCCATAGCTTGAATATTATCAGCACGGAAGAAATCATGATTTTGGTAATCGCCAGCAACGTGTCTTCTATATTCACCAAGATTAAAAACTTTTGTGTTAATACCAATCCATCCTAAATATCTAGTCAATTTTTTTGCTATATATGTTTTTCCACGGGCTGGAAGTCCAACCTTAAAATATATAATCACATCTGAATTTTAATGTTTACTTTATCAAACTTATTAGAAAAATTATAATTTTGTAAAGTAAAAAATAAGACTTTGTACCATAGCGATAACATGTGGAGTGATTACACTGTCATTGTTAATTGCAACTCGTTCGTCCCTAGTAGGGAAACTTTTTGTCATACTTTTAGAAAGCGGAGGTTCTAAAATGATCATGGATTCTTGTTCTTTGCACTCTGAAACCACTTCAATAGAATCATTTGTCGCATTTGATTTTTCTGTTGTGCATTTTTCATTTACACCCACGTTGTGATCTGATCCATCAAAATGTTGGTTCATTTTATATTTAGTTCTAAAAATTTATTTTCATTAATATTTTATTGCATTTTGATAAGTATATTTTTATTTGTAGAATAAAAAGGAATTAGAGAAATTTCAAGGTTTAAGAATATTAAAATGCACTTAAGACACTACCGATAAGATATTTATATTTTTTAGGTGACACGAACATACGATTATTTTATATTTTTTTTGTCATGCGTATGGACAGCTGCCCTTAGAAGCGTCATGAGAACGTCATAAGAAAATTGAATTAAACTTTTTCTTTTTACGTGAAGATGGCATCCCGTAACATAAAAATATTTTATATTCTTTAAATAAAATATTAAAATTTTTTCAACGTTCTGCGAAGTTTATTTCTGATAAATTAGTTTTTTTTATTATATATTTTTAAATGTATATTATGCATATATGAATATTACAAATAGTTATATATATATATATATATCACATTTGTACACATATAGATAATATATATATTTTTTATGTATATATATTAATTTATGTTCATTAAAGTATTCCAGAATTTATTTAATTTCATATCAATAATGGCTACTGCTGCAACTTAGTAAAATTGAAAATTATTTTATTTTAAAATATTGAAAAAAAATATTTATTAAAGCTAATTTCAATAAAACAGTGTAAATAATTAATTTTACTTTTTTCACTCTTCAATTGACTATTTTATTAGTTAAACTAGATATAATATTTTAACAAAATTCACGGGTATTCAAATCAGATTATTATGTGTCACTCAAAACTTTTATTTTGTATATTTTTAAATTATACGTTCACAGTGTATAATATTTCTTGTATGACGTTTAGAAGACTTTGCAAATGATTTTGGATAAACCAAAATATAAGGTTTCTTTTTGAATTTGTTAAAAAAATAATGTTATTTTTTTTAGAAAGCAGCTTCTTTTGTAGTATGGGTACCGATACTATAATTGTATAAATTTAAATTCAATTAAAATTTTTCTAAATACAAATTCAGTATTCCCATAGTTTTCGTTAAGTATAATTCCTTCTTTATTATGTTCTTTTATCTATAAAATATTTTTAGAACAAAAAAAAATAAAGTAATTCTATTTTTTTTTGTTTGTAAGTGGTCTCATGTATATTTTTGTATTATTATTTACCAAACACTCTTAATAATTAATGGTATATAAGTATGTACTTAAATATGTATTTCTTATGATTGTATTTTTAGAAATTATAAATATACAGAAGACACCACATCACGTGATAGTGATTCATTAATCCAAGAATATGGTAATTTATCTGCAAATAATACACATACCTTTTGTTGGAATCATCCAAAAGTTCGTGAAAATTGGCGAACAGTACTAGCGGCTGTAACTTTATTATTAGTTGGAACTGCTCTTGTTGTAATGGGAGCATTTTCAGTAGCAGATCCAGCGAGCAGTTCCCAAGGTGTTGTATTTTTTGTAGCTGGTAAGTCAAATAAATTTTTGATTAATTAATTTTAATATAAAGAAATTTCAGGTTTTATTTGCTTTATCCCAGGAGCTTATCACGTTGTTTATATATGGTTAGCTGCAAGAGGTTATCGAGGGTTCGATTTTTATCATTTACCATTATTTACATAAAGAAAGTATAAATTAAGCAAATTTCTATAATATTTAAATTTAATTAGTTTTCCTTCATTTTTTGTTTCATTAGTCATAAGTATTTTCATAACATCAAACTTTCAATAAATCCTTTAACTTTTATTGTTAAAACAAATAAAAGCTGTATACTGAGTAGATTTCATGATACTTTTCGGCTAATTTTTATAATGAAAAATACATATACACAATTATTTAATGTTTTAAATAACTAATAAGAAAATTAGTCTTAATTGTGTTAAAAAAATGTTAAAACAAAAAATTAGGTTCAAAAAAAGAGTTGACAAATGAAATATTACATACGATATTATTAATTGTAATTATATTCAAATTTAAAATTTTAAGTTATTTAAGTCTCGAATAGATAATTTTTTATCAATAATTCTAAAGTATGAACAAATAGCATCATACTTAAACATAATTGAATTATATTATCAGATAAAAAAAAAAGTAATTTACGTTTCATAATTGATTTTTTATTATAAAAATATGTATATATCATAATACATATACATGCAAGTTGTGCATAAATATCAATATCATTTAGATCTTGCTCAAATTTTATTACATATTAGTTTACGCAATCACTTGATTTCAAGAAATTTTTTAAACTTGTTATTTTAATTTTTATTTTTAATATCCCACAAGCAGTTTGTGCTGTTCATATAATACGATTGTTTTAAATATGTGTATATAATTTTTTTTTATTTCTTTTAGAATACTTAACTTTGAGCAAAGTTATTTTTAAGTGAAATTAAAAAGGGTTTACCTGTGATATTTGATTCATCTTGGAAAAAAAGTAAATATGAAAAACATCAAAACATGTTTTATGAAATACCAATATTTTTAATCTTCAAATAATATTACTATTTTTTTTTTGATAATTGATAATTCGATTTAATTCTATACTCAAATTAACTCGAAACTTCAAAACTGATAATTAAGTTTTAAAAAATGTTAAACGAGGAGAAACTAAAATTATATATACATAAATGCTCAAATTTTATATAAAATATGCAGACTTCAAGTTAAGAATCAAAAGAAAATTATAAATGAGCTCATAAATTAACTTTAAATTTTCAGAGCGTAAGTTGTATAAAATTTATTAAACCTTTCTCTAAGACGTAAATAATCTAAACTATCTAGTCAGCATTACAAATTACATATTTCTAAATTTGAACAAATTTTTAATAAATTTTATATTTTATTTAAAGAATTAAGATATTTCAATTATTTAAATAAATATTTTTATCAAATTTCACAAGCACACTTTGCATTTATTATTAATTTTATTGTTTTTTTATTTAAGGTGAACGATAATAATTCTTAAGAAATATTAATTAGTTTTATAATTTTAGCTCTGAAAAAATTAATTTGTTTCTGGTACATATATACTTAGAAACATTTATGTAATAGATTTCAACTACGGCAGCCTTCTTCTGGTTTGAATATCCTTAATATAGGAAAATAACTGCTTTTTATTATTAATAGTATCGTTATATTCGTTGGTTAGTTAATTTTCAGCTGAAATATTTGTATCAAAATATACAATTGTAAAATTAATTAGTAGGAATAGTATACTAAATACTGATTTCTATATATGTATCATTGAAAATTGGAAATAACATAACCATAAGTCTTACAAGAATATATGTATGTATGTAGAGACTACACATTAATAAAAATGTTGAGCTTTACCTCGAAGAACTGAAAAATTTAATTGTCCTACAATTTTTATTATTTTGCTAATATACACAATATTAGCAATTGGGTTTGAATTTCGTTTACAAAACGGTTGAGCTATTACCATTACTAATTTTGTTTTTCTTTGATAAGCTGCATTTAAGCTAGAAAATAGTTATAAGCTTTGATTATTTTTCGATATAATTAAAAAGTTGTTTCAACTTGAGTATAAAAGTGTTTGGAAAATAAATATAAGATAAGTATTAATCAAAGATGGTTTGAAGTTTTTTTTTTAATACTACGACTAATCACAAAATCAAATTTACGGTAATTAAAGTCTTTATTATATATGCATGTGGAACAGACGGAGATTCATCATGCAAAATGTCAAAAACTGCACATTAAAAACGAACATTTTCGAAAAACAGCATCAGCATGAACTTTTAGTTAGTTTGAGCATGTTTATTTATTTGTCCAAGCAATATTCGATGTAAATTCCAATGCATTTTTCAGTTTATCTGAAAATAGTTTCTGTATTAAGTAAAATCTGTGTTATAAAAATAAATAACATTTTAGTTTTGATGCACCTAACACTGGGAACAAGAAAAGTTGAAACGTGTTTTGTTTTGTTAAACTGTAAGCAGACATTTAAAATATATTAAACATACTTTGTTGAAGCTTAAAAAATAAATTATAACAAATATAAATTTGCAAGTAAAATTCAAATTTCCATTCACTAATAAATCAATTACTTAATTAGTAACTTGCTTCTAAAAAGAAATATCGATATTTGCGCAAAATTAATTTATTAGTAAAACGAAATTCAACTTTTAATTGCAAATTTTAATATATCTTAACAAACAAATCTGATTGTTCAAAATAATTAAAATATAAATGTTCAATCATTTTTTAAACTATCTTTACAGTAAATTATAACAAGAGAAATTATTAGGATAAGTTGAAATTAAAATTACAGGAAAAAAATAAGTTAATGTGGTAAATATATAAAAGATAAACAATACTTCTGTGTAAATAACATTTTATAACATTAAAACGAAATAAAACTTGTTTTTAAAATATCAAACACTCATTTACAATGCAAAACGTATAACACATTTATTTATCGACAGATACAAGTTAGTTATATTTCTAATTATATAAACAATTAAAATAAAACTGCATAACAAAGCTATTTGTTCCTTTTTTCTCTTTTTAAATGTCCTCTCCAATTATCTTTTATTTAATTAATAAAACAACACGCATGTGCAAATTGAGATATGTATATACATTATTGGTATTCTTGATGACCGTACTCATCATATTATTGCATCCGCAATCATACAAATTAAGTCAGAACCATCACTTTATAATTATTTTTAAATTGTGGAATCGCGTACTTAAGGAAGAATTAATTAAGCTGGTAGTTTTTACTTTTCGTAATTGTAATTACTTAAACCCTCAAATTATCACTTCTTTGATTAAATTTTTTGTTTCTAAATTAAACATATTTCGTTCAAAACATTTCTTTACATTGTAGAATTACGAATATAAAGAAAGAAAAACAATAATCCGTGTGAACTGTTTTTTATTAAGTAAACAATGGGTTTTTGTGTAATTTTGCTTATTTAAGATTACTTTTTTAAACACAAATAAACATTATAAAAAAAAAATGAATTATTTTATAAATTTCTAAACTTTTAAAAAAAATTTTATGAAAACAGATACAATTGAGAAGTAATTTAAAAAAATTGACAGTTTCGGTAAGTATTAAAAACTATTAAAACATACGTCCACCTCTCATTTATATTTAAATTTATATTTTATGAATTAGTGTTATTATAATTAATAATATTTAATATAACATTACATTTTAAGCATACGTATTATTCAATGTTTGGATTTTTTATGTTTATGACGGTCACCCTCACGACTTTCGTCTCGTGATCTTTTTTTATCATTGTGATGACCACTGCTACTGCGATGTTTATCTTTACTTGAATCTTTATGATTTTTGTGTCTGTCTTTACTTTTGTCGTTATGTTTACCTGACTTTTGAGGACTAAAAAAAAAACATTTCATTAATAATAATCAATAAATAAATATGAATTTGAAAACAAAAGCAAATATTTAAAAATCAAACATAAGCATGTAAGTCCTACAGTACAAATTAAACAAAAATATTAAACTAAATTTATATACTAAATGAAAAAATTATTTATTTATTTTAACATGGGGATCCTACAGATATATTTGCGGGCCAACTTATAGGTCCTTTTCCCTGTCTAAGTGTGGGTCTTAGGCATTTATTATATAATTATTTGGTATATATTTTTTATATTACATTATTTTTAAAATTTTTAATTATTATTTCTATATATGTTATTATATTACTATTAGAACCGATGGGGTTGAAAATTACATTTTCAGTCATTTTCAACATTTGAAATTTTTTTCGGCTTTCACCACTTTTTGTTTATCGTTGTTAATAATTTTCTCATTTAATAATTAAAAAATCTATCAATTCAAATAAAATCAAAGTAAAATATTTTTAAAAATGTTAAGAAAATCAAAAGTGAGAGCAAGAAATTGAGTACAAACCTAACACTTTTATTTTTTGATTTTTGGTCCTTTTCTCGATCTCGTCTGCATGAAACGATCATTATGAAATTAAAATCAAAAGAATATTTTTGTGACTATAAGCACAAATAAATAACATACAGATGTCGCATGGCCATATAAAAAAAATATCCAATTATTTTCTCTAGCCGACAGCTGACAAAAAGCTTTTAATAAGAACACCATCATAAAAAAAAAAAATAACAACGTAATATGGTATGGTACAAATAATAAATTCTGTGGTTTTCCGACGAAAGATGATAACTGCATTTTTGGAATTTCTTGTAAATCGCAATTGAATAAAATTTAGTATAGAATTTGCTATACTTTTCTAGTTATTTTTAATTTTAAAAAAATATTTTTAATGAAAATCTTTTGAAAATCTTTAAAAAGATATGATCGTTGAAATCATTTCATTAATTTTTTAATTTTCGTAAAATTATTACCTTTTTCTTAATTTTTAAATAACTTATTCATTTTTGTTACATAAAAGTTATTGCTGAAGAACATGATAACTTCAGTTATTCAGTTTATACAAAAAAAAAATGTATAATACGCAGTAAAAATTTTCATGATACATGGAAATATCTTAACATATCATTTTTTTTTGTTTTGTACTTTACGGTAAGTGTTATACTGGTATAATAGTGTATACATAATATATAGGTATTATAGTGTTATACATAAGCATATAACTTCACTTATGCAGTTACGGTAAGTCCATATCTGCATAAGTGAAGTTATATGCTTATGTTAGAAAAACTTACAGCAGCAGTTGTTAGTTATTCAGTTTTTAATTCATAAATTACTTATTATTAAATTTTTTTTTTTATTTGAAAGAGCTTAAAATTTTATATAAAATGGTATTCATAACTAAAATTCGACAAAATTGTAGTTATCCATCTTTCGTTGTAAAACCACAGAATTATGTACCGGGTGTTCCAGAGCATGTGTATCAGCTTTTTAAGAAGGGAAGGAGCCGTTATTTTAAAATTTAGAAAAAAGTTTGTTAACTAAATCGAGGGTGCTCTATCGATTGGTGGTATTTAAAATTTTCGGAAAAGACCGCAAATCGGGTTTTTAAGATCAAAAATCGCCGAAATTGGCCGAAATCGAGATTTTCAGATGGGAAGGGGTATTTTTTAATGCAAATTCAGATTCTACGACAAAAAATAAGAAAATCATGTTAAATGATTTTTTTTTGTTTTAGTATTTTTCTTCAAAATTAATAACAAAAATGCTCAATATTTTCCTTGGTAAGCTAAAATTAATGATAATCATTTTATAAATTAATTTGCTTTTCATGTTATCATATTTTTTATTTCAGTTTTGGGTTCCTACAAAATTTAAAAAAAAAAAAAAAAAATTTACTCTACAAAAGTTTCTTATTTTTTGATGTAGAATCTGAATTTGCATTAAAAAATACCCCTTCCCATTTGAAAATCTCGATTTTGGCCAATTTCGTCGATTTTTGATCTTAAAAAACCGATTTGCGGTTTTTTCCGAAAGTTGAAAATACCACCAATCGATAGAGCACCCTCGATTTAGTTAACAAACTTTTTTCTAAATTTTAAAATAACGACTCTTCCCCTCTTAAAAAGCTGATACGCATGCTCTGGGACACCCGGTATGTATATATAATATATAGAAAATATTATGCAACAAATAAATAACATATAGTTATTCTGTATACTTTTCTTTCATTGATTATTACTTGTAAGTATAACTGGTATAACAAGAACAAAATATGATTGAAGCGCTTTCTTGACGCTGTATTTGTTATTTTGGGTACCTCAAAATTAAATATGTAGAAGTTGTTGTCACTCCAATGCCTCTATATTTTCTAGTCAAGCCAGACGATGACTTTTCCGGAAATTTTTTTTTTGTTTTGGGTATACATTTTTTTTGATAAAAATAAAATTTGACAAAAACACAAGAAAACAGAACAGACAGAAACAAATAAGAATATTCTAAAAAATGTAATACCAAAAATTAAATGCAAAACCCATCAAATAAACAATAATTTACCAGCGATTGTATTTGTATTTTTTGTGGTGCCTATTACACATCATTCTTTTCATCAATCATTCATCCATATATTGTCAATATATGGATGAAAAGAATGATGACCGATTACACATCAATCATGCACTCATCAATCTTTTTACCCATATTTTGACATTTTGCAATGACATATTGTGGAAGTGTTCTGAATATATTGATAATTTCGAAACATATATGTATGAATATTGAAAATATAATTTTTAGGGGAATGTTTTTAACTTCAATTTAAATTGAATTTTTAAAGTAAAGTAAAGGGTATAAAAAGCAACAAATTATTTTTTTGCACATTTGAATAATATATCAATCGTTTTTTTACAATAATTGCTATAATTATTAAAATTAATATAAAAATAATTCTTTTTGAATTACATCACAAATTAATATTATAACCTTATCTGAACATTCCCCAAAAAGCAATTTTTTTTGCCTCAGCTGAACTTGTCAAAAATGATTGATGACATGATTGATGGGAATTTTGCTTGCATGATTTACGAATGATTGATGAGAATAGAACCGCCATCAATCATTTCTCATCAATCATTCATCCATATATTGACAATATATGGATGAAAGATTGACGAATGATTGATGTGTAATAGGGCCCGTAAATTTTTATTTCAGCTTAGATAAAGAATATTGAATATTTTTTTAAAAATAACTCTATATCTTAATAACAGGTTATTCATATAGCAAAATAAGATCCATTTACAAAAGACAAAATTTACATGAAAAAAAGATCCCATTTTTAAAGTTGCTCTCCCAGAGGCCAAGCTAGAAGATATAGACGCATTGGTCAATCGATCAGTTAAATGTATAGATTGCATATGTATTACATTTTATGTTGTTATATTTATAAAGAAGTCTAAGGTAATTTATAAAAAGTAATATTTATAAAAATTAAAAGGGAAATAATAATGAACATAATATGGGTTGCATAAATTAAACAATTAAATCGATAAATTTAAACTTCTTTTGATTGTATGATTTTAATAATAGTAATGTATTTTATTAATTATTATTATCCTTAATGCGATATATAATAATTAATAATGTAAATACATAATATAAAATAAAAAAATTTGAGCTGTGGGTATCGATAAATTTTTTGCAGTAAATAAAATATTCTAATGAAAATATTGTTAATTTATATCGGGAAAGAATATTTTCAGAAATTAGCATATTTATTTTATTTTTAGCACATTCATTATTTATGGAATTTAAATAAATTTCTTGAACATGCAAAAAAAAATTACATTTGTTAAGCGCACAATGCTTGCATACAAGATTTTGGTAATTGATATTTTATATGAAACCAAAGATCTTTTCTTTCTATATATTAATAATTTTTTTTTTTTCTTTTTAGTGTTTAGCCAAATGTGATGATAATTTACTTTTTAGCAGAAATGTTTTCAGTTGAACCGTTTTATTATTTCTGTCTTTGATTTTATATTTTTTTCTAAAGCTTTTATTATTTTTGTTTTTATTTTTTTGTGAGCTTTACTCATAGAACATCATTTTCTTATATGGGCATAGCACATCACATAGTATATAGTTATTTATTTGTGCTGTAAGTACATAATACGAATTTTAAATGAATCTGAAGCACTTAATAAAGTTGAGTAGTTTAAAAGGTTAAAGTAATATTGTAAGAGATCATCGGGGTAATGAAATTTAAAGTAAATAAATAAAAATTGTAAAAGCGTCTTTTACATAACTAATGATCAAAATGTGATTTACAATTATATATATTTTGAGTAAATGATTTTAGTTTTTATGTTTTATAACTAATATTTTAATGCATCGATTTTAACGAGCGTAAATATACACATTTTTATTACTCACCTGTGTTTACTGTTTTTGCCGTGATCACGTCTCCTGTCATTGTTACTACCACCGTGCCGATGTTTCTTCTCTGGTGTTTTTTCCCTCTCATTTCTGTCTCTATTTCTATCTTCTTCAGCTGCTTCACGTTCTAAGTCCGACCAATCTTTACCGGATTCTTCTTCAGAACCAAGATCTATAAAGTTTTTTTTTTTTTTATAAAAAGTTAAGTTTAAAAGCTATATTTATTTAGAAATTAATAAATTAATTTCTCTTCTGTTTATTATAGTTTTAATTAAAAATACCATCACTAATATCACTATCGTCTTCTGATGCTTCACTATATTCTGAATCTTCTTCTGATTCATCTTCAGCATCAAAATCGGATGGTTCATATTCATCCTCTTCTTCTTCAGAAACTCCATCTTCGGCTTCACTACCAGATTCAGGATCCAAAAAAGTCCAACCACCATTTTCAAAGAACCCTTCTGGATCATCCGTAATAGTTTTCATAATTTTTGTCCAATTCAATGATTGTACACCTTCTGAATAGCGAATATCGCAGGAACTTTAAGAAATACATAATTCAATGTTAAAAAGAAAAACTTTCAAGTTTTAAAACTTACTTTAACCATTCTTTGACATGATCTAACAAATTCATTGGAATAGCATTTACCATTGCAACTTTCTTATGATAATCTTTAAACACAAATATCATATCAAAATTTCTCAAATGAAAGCTAACTCTTTCAAAATGTACTAATTCAACATCCTCAAGTGTAATTACAAAAGGTGGCCATTCTGTCAAATTCACTAAACTACCAGAAGTTGGTTGCAACAACACCGTACTTCGAAACGGTGCCCCAGGAAAACCTAATTCACGGAATGGTGTATCAAATTCAACTTGTTGTTTTGTCATAATCTCTACTTTTTCACAAAAACTTTTGAATGCTGTTTTTAGTTTATGTCTTAGCTCGCGTTCAGCTTGCTCAGCAGCTAAATCGTCCCGATCGTGCATATGTTGATGCTTTCCCAAATCCGTTGTTATTTCACCAACTTCTGTATAGAATTGAACATCAACATGCTTTTTTTTTCCAAACATAATTGCATGTTTTAGATGAAAGTGTAATAAAATAATCATTTCACCGTCACATGGCTGAAAAAACGCACTTTGAATATTATTATATAGAATATCAACTTTATCGCCACGAACGGATACATAACGAAAACCGTTAGTGTGAGCCTCTAAGCTTCCTGTCATTCGTTTTGTAACAATATTTGGACGAATATATAAATCTTTAAGTTTTGGATTGCCCTTATTTTGTGACAAAATAAGAGTATCTTGTTTTACTAAATCTTCCTTTTCACGTTCTTCAGCTTCACGTGTTTTAAAACGTTTTTGAACTTCTTTAATTAATCTGAAGGCATTATTTAAATTAGATGAAGGTGCCAAAAGTTCACCGGGCTCTTTAATATTTGTACTACGATAAGTTATTTCTTTAACAAATGTCGCTTCTGGTTGGGGATAAATACCACCTTCATTTCGACCCATTGTAGCTCCGGGATGAAAAAAATTGATACGTAAATATGTATAATCCCCTAAAATAATTTTTTTTAAAGTATGAAATTTTAGTTTTATTTAATAACCAAAACAAAAAATACCTTCAACAGATTGTGAAATATTTTTAATCATTGATATATGAAATGGAGCTGGGATACCGAAAATGGGCATTATAACTGTTTCATATTTTTTATCAACATATAATTTCAATTCTCTTACTTCTACTTCTCGGGGCATTTGATTAACACCTTTGTAAGAAACTGTACTTTTTCTAACTTTTTCAGTTTCTTTAGCTCCACTTTGCTTGGCTAAACGTTCTTTAGCTTTTTCATTTAAAATTTGAGCCAATTCTTTTTGATGTTGCTTCCGCTTTTCTTCTGCGTTGTGTTCGTTTCGCAACTTATTATCAAGAACAGCATTTGTTCGACGAGATCTTCCTAAAATTTCTTGACTTTTAGTATCATCAATCTCATCTTGATGATCTTCTTCTTCTTCATCCTCATCTTCTTTAATAAATATTCCTATATTTTTAATTTTTTTCTTTGCTGGAGTTAAAATAGCTGCAGGTGGTTCATCATTTACTAAAACTGTATCACCAATAAATAATGCATAGGTTTTTCCTTCTTTGTCTGATGATTCTTTATTTGTTAATCCAGACAATCCTATATTAACATTAAAAATCATTCCTTTTCGTACTTCCGCCGTACATTTTGGTCCAATAATAATAGAATTTTCACGAAATTCAATACCCATTACGAACCCAAAAGTTTTGGTCAAATTCTCAGACAGACCAGGTTTTTGTTGTTTAACATATTTTAAAGCCATCTCATATATTTCATTTAATTTTAACCCAGGTTTGAGATTTTTCAAGATCTCATCTTCTAAATTTACTAGGAAATTATAATTGTTTTGAATCTCTTCTGTAGGATTGACGAGTAAAGTTCGACTAATATTAGAACAATAAGATTTATATCGTGCCCCTAACGAACACACAATCGATCCAAAATGCAATGTGTTTTTATCACTAATAGCGCTAAATTTTAAACTGTAATTTCCACCAGATTGAATAATAGGCGGATAACACATATCCAATTGAGTGGTATCTACCCCACTTACATATTTTTTATCAGTAAGAGCACCTTCAACCCCTTCTGCTAATTTTGAATGCTTAACTTTCTAAAAATAAAACTACTTTTATTATTGAATAATAATTGAGGTAAAATCAAATTTTACTTTATCAGAATCAATTATGTCCATTATTTGATCTTTTAAATATTTTGAAAAGAGGTCAACCGATGCTAAGGATGCTTTTCTAATAGTATTCAATTCAGATTCATCCTTAGGAGCTATGACGTAAGCTATAGAACCACAAACATCAATATTTTCAAATTTTTTAATTTTAACGGCTGCTTTCCATGACTCACAGAATTCTCCTGGAAAACCATCCTTTGAAAATACACCAACATTTTTACCATTTTTTGATGTTTTCATTGCTTCAAGTAATTTTTCAAAATTTGATTTATCTTTGTCAATCTAAAATACAAAAAAGGTTAATTCAAATATAAAATAGCTTTTTGAAATTACATACTCTATCACGAATAAGAAATTTAATAGAAGGTACTCCTTCTTCTTTGCTATTTTCAATTTGTCTGAGAAATTCAATTTTTTTTTTGCTAGCTAAGAAATATATTGTATTTTCCGTAAAGATAGAAATTGTGTCAGCAAGCTCATAACCTAAGAGCCATGTCTGTTAAAAATAAATACACAATATGAACGATTAAATTTCTTAAATTATAAAAATTAAAATGTAAACCTGAAGAGCTGTCGATTTGCTGTATACAGTCTCATCATCAGTACCCACCACAGACATAATGCAATCAACCTTTTTTAAAGCATCATCGTGGTTAAAAGTTGGCTCCTGAAATCAAAGTTGATGTAATATTTAATATTATGATAAAACACATTTTTAAACTACAAGTGAAAAAGAAAGTTTTTTGAAGAATTAATATACATTACTAATTGATCAATGATTTAACTAGAGTTTTACCTTCCATTCCGAATAAAGTCGCTTTATTCTACGAATAAATGTGTCTTTATCTAAAGTAATATTTGACATTGCTATTAATTACTTCTAAATTCTGAATATTTATTTTCAATTCGCAATATTTGCAGATCCTTCTTTACCGGTTAAAAAGCAAATTTCGCTTTGATTAATTTTTTTTTTAATGGCGTTGTAAAATGAGCGGGAGAGAAAACATTCTGAAGAAAGACTACTTTACTTTACTTATTTGAAACTGGAGCTGCCATTGTTCAAAGAAAAATAAACACTTTGCTGCACAAAGTGGCATCTCACGGTATATATTTAAATAAATTTAAAAATCATTATACTTACATTATTGAGACTCTGTAACATGGCACCTAGCGGATTTTCTCAAAAGCTGAATTTCAAGATAAAAATCTGACAGCTAGAAATTACCATTAAGTTTGAATGGCGAATGAAGAAAATATTATAATTTAAAAACAATATTTAATATATAACACTTTATTTTTTAATTCCACCAAGCTTACAGATGAGTTCCAAAAATATGTAAGTATATAAAAAAAGTGAAAATTTAGAAATAAGTTATCTAGTTTAACATAAATTTACAAGTAAAATATGTAAACAAAAATGTTTGTAATGCCTGACAACCATATCGGTTTGATTTTCTGATTATATAACAATATCTTGTTATGTATAGATAATTTTGAATTTCTATCTAAGAGCCCAGTACATTTCTCTATATTGTCATCCAATGTCATTCCTAGGTATGTAGCGTTGTTTTCTTGAGATTTATTTACTCCATTCGAGTGGCAGCACGTAAAACGTTTACGTTCAAAAACCAACGTGAAGTATTTTAACGTCAAAGATTTTTTTTGGTAGTTTTCAATAATACATTTTGTTTTATAATTCATGTGTATCAAATACGTAATAGATAATTAAATTTAGTTTTATTGATCATAGCTTAGGTTTAAGCTGTCTGATCTTATTGTTTTTTGTATATAACTCAATTTAATTTAAATAAGCTAACGAGTTTTTATTTAGAAGACGAAAAGATAAATTATATAAAATTTATAAAAAAGTAATATAAAAAAAAAAAACAAATTTGTAGATAAATTTATAATTGCCAAGTTAAATAGTTTCATTTTTTCCTGTTTTTTTTTCTTTTTTTTTTTTTTTTCTTAATTATTACATTAAAGTCTTTAATTTTTTTTCACACCTGCTAACACAATTACAACAACAATATTGTTTCCATTTTTATCATAAATCATCATCATTACCATTACATTATTACAATTGTAACATGCTTTATAATTCCCAATTGATTTTGATTTATTGGGTTTTGATTTAATATATATATTTTTATTTCATTTTTGAAAATTCTAATTGAATAATTTTGTTTCAATTTTGTTGGAAGTTCAATATATAACTTCAAGCATTTAAGCAAACAAACAATTTATTCCGAAAATTCGAAAAAATATTCCGAATGTTCGAAAATTATTTTGACAATCAAATTGACTAAGTTCAAAAAACGTATGTTTTTCAATTTTAATGGAGGTTTGAAATAAAAAGAAATGAATTTTTTAGATTTGTTTTTTTGATTTGTTATTCGCCTTATTATTTTTAGTTTTAAAGAACAAAGTTGTTATATAAAAATCGCACAAATAATAAAAATGATGTGCCCTTTTCAATAGATATAGAATTTAGAATAGACTAAAATAAAAAAAAAAATAAAAAATTAAATGTAAACAAACCAATTCAGTTTATATTTTAAATTTTCAATGAAATTATAAATATAGTTCTTTATTTAAATAAATTAAAACACTCAATTATTAAGAAATTTAAAAAAAAAACTTATTTTATTATCATATAAAAAAATGCTTGAATTATCTTAGAAATAAAATAAATTTTTTATTGTAAACAAAAATACTTCAATTATTCCAGAAATAAAATGTCAAAATTGCAAACAAAAACACTTCAATTATCATAGAAATGTTATCAAAAGAAATTAAAAATTATATATTACTATAATTATTAAAAACTATAAAATTTAATGTTCTTAAGATTTAAAATTTTATTATAAATATTTGAATTTTATATATTTATTCTTAAAAAAACTAACCCGCATAAATTTATCGTATAAATTTTAGTCCACGGTAAGAAAATTGCAGACGTTTAAAAACCAACGTTCACGTTAAAAAAAAATGTACTTGACTTTGCATGTAGCTACCGAAAAAACGTTAATTTTTCTATTTTCGGAATAAAATTAACGTCAACGTTGCTTACATGCTAACAAAAGTGTTTTTAGCGAACGTAAAAAGTTACATGCTGCCAATCCAGGTTTACCGATATCAATATCAATGAGGTTGATTTTCTAATTTTTTATTTGAAAAATTTACATGTACCGATTCTAACTCATTGATTATAGCTTGTCGCTTGCTTTTTGCAAATTTATTTGTAGCCTCGTTAATATTAAATCCTACTGTCATCAACGCAGTATCGTCAGCGAATGTAGCTACAGTAATATTTTCTATTTGTGGTAAATCATTGGTGTAGAGGAAATACAGCATGGGACCCAGAATACTACCTTCAGGCACACCGGCTGTAATATCTTTGATAGTAGAATACTCTTCGTCTTATTTTATTCTAAATAGTGTATTTTCCAGATATGATGAAAGTATATCTACGTATTGTTTAGATAACATATAATTTAGTTTATTTATTAAGCCTCGATGCCACACTTTATCGAAAGCTTGAGCTACATCTAGAAATATAGTAGAGCATACTTGCTTTTCTTCTAAAGCTTTTTCTATTATGTCTGTTATCCAATATTTTTGATCGATTTTCGAGTGCTTAGATCTAAAACCAAATCGATAATTTGGAATCAGATTACTATTTTTCATGATCGGTCTCATTCGAATCAATAGTAGTTTTTCAAATAATTTTGATATTATTGGTAGTGGTGAAATTGGTCTGTAAGATTTGACCCCATTTATGGGCTTACATGGCTTTGGTATTATAATTATCTCTGCTATTTTCCACATATTCGGTACATACTTTGTTTTTATAGCAGCGGTTAAATACGTGTTAGCATTGTTATAGCTTTTTTCGAAAGTTCTTTCAGGACCTGGAGCTTTTTTATCTCTCAATTTTTTAATTTGTTCAACTATTTCTCTCTGTGATAATGGTGATGACATTTTCTTGCCAATTATTATTTTCTACAGTGAGGTCATCCTAATCTATCTCATCTGGGCAAAAATTTTTCTCAAAAATATTTGCAAATGTTTCAGCTTAATTTTTATTATCTCTCGCCCATTCACCATTTTTCATTCTGATTGGCGGGATTTGAGAGGTCGTGTTTTTTGTACTCTTTGCTGCTTTCCACCACGAGTAGTTATTTTCTCTTTTAGCTGATAAATTTCTTTTTAAATTAGAGCTGAAAAACTAGTAAAAAAAAATTAATTTTGAAAAAAAACCATATTTACATAGATTGAAACGTCAAATGAAAATTAATTATTCGTAGTAACGTAACATAGAACGCCTTTTTTTATTTCTATAACAAGTTATCCGAGCTCGGTAACATGTTATACAATCGAAGTATGAATATCATAATATTTATGTCAAGGTTTTTATTTTGATTAAAAATTTATCAAAATAAAACTGCTTTTTTGGTTTGAAATGGTTAAAAAATACTGTACCGTAATATAAAACCAAAAACCACAGATTTACGATTCAAACAGAATGAACACCCATCATGTAGAAATACTACTTTCAAAGATAAACCCAAGTAAAAACCAAAGAATATCTATTAAGTGTCTATTAATATTGATATTCTTTGGTAAAAACCAAAGAAACGTATAATGCAATGAAAGATCTTATAAAGAAATTATACAATTATCATTCATTTGTAGCCACGTCCCAAGAGTCTGCAGTACATGGCCTGTTGCAGAATGCTCTTATTTACACTAGTATCACATATTATACTGCTCAACCTAAATAAGAGCGTACGACGTACGACGTATAAACGCCGTACGTTGTAACGGAGCAAATTAAATTTGATTTTTTAAAAACATTCGAAGGCTACTTAAAGCACATAGATGACAACACGAAAAAAAATTTATATATAAATTATTTTATATTATTTTCTTATATTCCTTCATTTTGCTGTAAGAAGTTATTTTTTTTAAGTTTATATGAATTGAAAAAAATACTTTTGTTTATGTTTTTGTTTTTATGAAGAATTCTGAATTAGTGTTGTTTTTATTTGTATGTTTTTGTTTCTAAATAAGTATAATAAAAAAAATATTCCAATTAAATTTTGTTTTTAAATAAATATTCTTTTAACATATTTCGTAATTCAAAATTTGTTGATCCTGCATTGTTTGTTGATACTTTGATACAAGACTGAAGTGGACGAACTTCTTGTCTCCATAGGCCCTTAATGATTGTATCATTATTTGAAGAATCCATATAATTATTTGGGCAATATAAGCCATCGTTCATTTTTAAAAAAATATGCAGTAAAATAGTCGATTTAACAATAATTTCTGCATTTTTTGTATTAACTTCTAAGCCTTTTCTTATTATACGCCATCGAACAGTTAAAATACCAAAAGTATTTTCTATTATTCCCTTAGCTCTAGAGAGTCTTTTATTAAAGTTTTCTTTTTCTATAACTTGGTTGGTTTTGATTTCGGAAAGTTGATTTCTTCTTTGAGTAAGCGTAAAAATTCTACATTGAGTTTTAGCCTTATATGTCTTGAACATCATAGATATATAAAATATAGATTGGCAGTTAGAATAAAAATTTTCAGCCACTTTTGGTCAGCTGTTTTTGAAAAATCTGAGCTCAAATAATTTAGTTTCTACTGCAAACAATTCCCTTGAAAATGTAATCTTCGCACCAATGTAATATGAAAAGTTTTATAGTAAAAAAAATATAAAATTACAATAATTTTAATAATTGGATTATTTTTAACGTAAAAACTCAATTAATTTAAAATAATTATTTTTAAATTTTCCTTTAAAAACATGTATATGTGTATATTCATACAAAATTTACAGTAATATATAGTTAACAAATCAAAAAGCAAAGTTAAAACAAAATGTTTTGATACGTATGTTCTTGATAAGTATTATATAAACAAAATTAATTAAATTGATACATGGGCTGATACACTTTGATGTTAAACTAAATAAAATGACCAAGAGTGGGAAAAAATTCTTTTACTTTATCGTATACATTATATATTATTTTATAAAACTAAATTCACATAGATTCTATTATTTATACATTCCCATATATTAATAATATTAAAACATATTAGGTGATATGTATAAATATTTATATTATTTATAAGTATTATTATTATTATTTTTTAATAATCAATGTATATCTAATCACTTGTATTATATTCATGTGTATAATATTTATAATTCACATCAAATTTAAAGTTTTCCCCTCTATTTTTCTTTGAAAACGTTTTCCAATGCTCTAAAATTACAATTGATAAATTGAAATAAAATTATCGTATTAGCGTCAATAATATATTTAAAACAGAAAAACTGTAAAAAATAAATAATTAGTAAATAGGTATGTGTAGATAGAAATGTTAAAAACAAAACTAATTTTAAATTCAATAAGAAAAAATTGAAAAGAATCTCTTCGTAATTCGGAAATTTACGAATGTCAATTTTGCGTGAAGAGTAAATTTGTAAATTTTGTATTTTTCATTTCGTAAATTGGTAATAACAGCTGAATCCATGCTTCTAGAAAACATTTCAAAAGTAAATACAGTTTATTTTAATTTATTTTTTATTTTTCTTTTTTATAAAAATTTCACTTACACATTTAAATTTAAATTTATTTTAATTTTTAATTTTGAATGTTTAAGCTTGTTAAAAAAAAATTAATTTGATTAATATTTTGTTGATTAGTTATTTTTCTTTCGTAAATTTACGATTTCGTATTTTATCATCCGTTCGTTTATAAAGCTTTTGTATGAAAGTGTAGCAAACTTTTTTGGTTTTTAGTATGAAGTGTAGCAAACTAACGTTATAAAAGAACCAAAATAATACGAATCGTAAATTTACGAAATTGCGTCACGGGCACTATTAAAAAATGGCTGTTAAATTTATAAAATCAAATCAGCTAAGTTGAAATATTGAAAAACACATGCTCATTTTTGGCTGAATCTGACATTTAATAGTTAATATGATAATGTATTAGAGAGAAAGAGAAAGCAATACCAAGCTGCCAATCTATATTTTATATATCTATGCTTGAACATAAATAAACCAAAAAATTAAAAAACACGCCTGTCAAAATTGAAAATTCCAATATACAGCGTGTCGGCATTGCGTATTTCGGTCACCTTAATATAAAATGTATTATCATGAATTAATTTTGACACACGCCGTACGCTCTTATTTAAGTTGGGCAGATAAGTAATATAGATATCCTTAATTTGTCAAAACATCGCGATATCTATTTCACTTCAAATAAAAATAGCTTTTACAAAATAAGAATAATAAAAATCAAAAATAAAAATGAAAGCTATTTAATATTTTTGTGCATCGTTGATTTTGCGTAAACAGAAAAATATAATTTTATATTTTACTTCTTTAAAAATTTATTAAATCGTGATATAAATGTCAAAAATTTTTTAAATATGACCGTTTACTTTTTTTAAAAATTTATTAACTTTTGTAGCGAAAATCGAGAGAAAAATGCTGTTAAATGCTTTAAATTTTAATGAACATCAGCGGCAAAAAAACGTAGTAAAATCACGCGGAGACCGTATAGATAGATAGGATATATAGGTAGCAAGATTAAAAAATTTGTAGCCAATTTTTTTCAGATTTTCTTCAATAAATTAGATTTATTAAAATATTTATTTTTCAATAAAAACGGAATAAATAAAAAATACCGAGCAAAATATTTGGAATTTTTCGAATGAATAAAAAAGGTTTTTTGACATATGCTGAATATACCCAAGGCATCCTAATTATACAGGCATGACCCCTCGTACTTTTTTTTGTTAAGATGGCGCTTTAAAGGCCATAGGAAATTGTAAACAAAAAAATTTCTTATATGGTATATTTTTAAAAAATGTATAAAAACTTGGTGCAATATTTTGCTGAATAATTATTGCAAATAAAAATAATGATAAAAGAATTCATCAAAAAAACACAAATTCATGTAAACACATCATGTCACATCAAATTCATGTAAATCCATTAAACAAAGAAAATTAAACATTCATTTCTTAACTTTTCATATTTATTATTTTTTTTCTATTAATCTAAGCATGAACAAATTTGTTTTTCTTATTAAAATTAAACCTTGTAACTTTTATATATAACTAATATTTTTTTCTATTAATATAAGCATAAACAATTTTTTTTTCTATTTGCTATTTTAAAATATAAGTTAGTCTTTTAAATATGTATTTAAATTATATATTTGTTATTTCGTTTTTTCTATTCTTCACCTACATTTTATTTCTGTATGTTGATATATTTTTTGATTTAATAAAATTAAAAGAAAATGAACCGGTGTTTTTTTTTATTTTTAAGAAGTAAATTATAGGTACGTAATCAAGACATTAAATAGGATGAATTTTAGAATTTAGGATGTATAATATGATATGTATACATATAATATGAATAACAATAATTTAACAATAAATATTATGTGTGGCTTATGTGTAGTAATGTAAAGACCGAAGGAGCACGGGTTCAAACCCTATGAGAACCAAAAAATTTTCAAATGGTGAAAATTACTGAAAATGTAATTTTCTATACAACCACATCGGTTCAAATATAATTTAATAATTAATAAAGATATAATATAACTTATTAGTAACTAAACTCACTAACTAAAAAATAATATAAATATATAATATACAAAAATATATACCAAATCATTAATATAATTTATTAAAAAGGCCCACATTTCGAAAGGGAAAATAACCTATCAAGTATTATAGATTTATCTGTAGGATCAACTATTAAAATAAATAAATAAATAAATACAAATTTTGTTAATAAATTGTTTTACTTCCTCTAAGACATTTATATTTTTACGGGTATAATACTACAAGGTTATATGGAACATACAATTTACGTGTCAACACCAGCTTTTATTCCTATGATTTATAAATCACACTTTTGCCATTTCTATAATGTTACTTCACCTCGTTTATTCAATAAATTACCAGATTATCTTCGTTTCGAAAGAGTTGAATTCTAATTTCTGAAAGGAATCAAATCATGGATTTTTTCTTTTGATCATCACGTTATTGAAAACCTTTTAAATCCATTAATTTGAATTTTTGTTTTTTTTTGTATATTTTATTTTAATTTGTTTTACTGTTGAATTTTTTCATCATTTTCATTTATATTTTACTATGTAAGCATTACTTTTTCTTTATAATTATTCTATTTTGTTTTATTTTTAATTTTCACGGCCTGTTTATTAAATATGTTATTTCTTTTAAAGGTTCTTTCGTCACCTATTTTAGTTATCTTTAGTTAACAAATTAAACCTCACTTTTTCATTTGATCAACTAGGCTAGTTTTAAATTTTTATTTTACTATATTTAATATTTTTGTTTTTATAAATTTTTAAGTTAAGTCTTAAATATTTAATGTAAATTAGCTTTTGGTTTTGATGAAATTAAGTCTTTTTGAATATATTATTATATATTAATTGACAATAAATAAATTTTTAAAAAAAAACTTCGAATCACTACAAAATTCTTATATGAACTGACAAATCTTATATAAGAAATTTCTTTGTTTACATTTTCCTGTGGCCTTAGAGACGCCTTATTGAATTGAATGTTGCGGCCTATCTATTCAATTCAAAATGGCGTCTTAAAGGCCACAGAAAAACGTAAACAAAGAAATTTCTTATATAAATACAAATGATCAACAAAATATTACTCAAATTAATTTTTTATTAACAAACTTAAACATTCAAAATTAAAAATAAATTTAAATGTGTAAGTGAAATTTTTATAAAAAAGAAAACATTTACTTTTGAGATGTTTTCTAGAAGCATGGATTCTTCGTGAAGGACCATATTTTTGTTACGCATCTTACGCGTCTTAGGTGATCGGCGACCGTGGTTCACAGCACGGATACTTCATTTGTTGTGCTGGTCATGTTTTAGGCAACAGGTGAAGTAGAAGTAATCACTTGGTAGCCTTTCAATGGTTTTCCAATGTGGTTTCGCAAGTGTACGTACTACCTCCCCAAGGTGGTCACTGGTAAACTAGATCCTTCTAGGCTAAAGTACGGCGCTAAAGGAGTAAACCTTGAAAAAAAATCCCCAAATTACACGGGGGAACAGCATGCGCCAAAGTATGAATGGTTAGTGGGTTAACTAACCTCTAGTATGCGAACTCTGGATACCTGGCGACCTCCAGTTTCAAGTTAGCCTTCCCGTGGTATTGCGGATCTCTGCCACGGGTGAAAGAAAATAACTTTAAATTAGCAAGCTTGTCCTTGTCAGAGGATGAGCTACTTCTCTCCAGTCAGGAGACTATTGTGGGAAGTTCAGAGAGTACCAGTCTTAGTACACCTGTTCTCACACAACCATGTTTAGAAAGGGCAGCGAGTACCAGCCATAGTACACCTGTTCTTTCGCAACCATCTTCAGGAAGAGCAGCGAGCACCAGCCATAGTACACCTGTTCTTCCTCTAACAACCGATAAAGGAAAGGAAACTCTGGTCGCCAGTCACAGTGACCGGAAACCAAAACGCAAAAGGAAATCGGAAAACGTTGTTTGAAAAGAGAGGTACAACAAGGCTAACTTCATTTTAGGCAAGATTGCCAAAAATGAGGTAGCCGGTACTTCTACCGAACGTGACCGATCGGACAAAATTCGATACCAGGCAGTCATTGAAGAGTACAGTAACCGCCAAAAAAACTTAACAAATGTAGGGGAGACGGAAGGCGGAAAGCGTAACAGATCTCACGAAGAGAACGTACAAGCTCCGACAAGAAGCAAGGCGGCTTCTGGAACTCACCCCCACATTTTAACAACAGACCAACCACAAAGACGATATGGTTGTCGATGAAAATGATGATGCCAAGGAAGATGCCTCACCAAATGAACCAGCAACAACAAATAACGACACAGGAAAAATGGCACAATTTCAAGCTGATGTTAAAGGTAAATCAAATTAACTTGAGGCACTCTAGGTGCGCCTCGGATAATTTGATAATTTTCCTCCGTGAGGAAGATATTGACATCAGCTTGATTCAAGAACCTTGGGCTAAGGACTCGGCCGTGCTGGGTCTAAACGACAGTCAATATAATCTCTTCTATAAAAAAGACAGTGGTAAGCCAAGATCGTGTATTCTAATTAAGAAAAACATATATGCTTTTATCTGTTCTAGCCTCAGCTCCTCTGATTTGACAGTAGTCAAGTTAGAGCTTACAAGTGGAAAATCGGTATTTGTGTCATCGGCATATATGCTTCACGATGAACCTGCACCATCCAATGAGGTGGTACAGCTTACATCGATGATCAACAACAGTAAGACCGACCTGGTGTTAGGCTGCGATGCAAATGCAAGACATTTGCTTTGGGGAAGTTCGGAAAATAACGAACGAGGTGAGTGTTTTTTTGATTTTATTCTAAATACTAATCTTTATGTGTGTAATGTCGGTAACAAACCAACCTTTATTTTTCCAAGCTCGGAAAACTTTAATGGTTGGGAAGAAGTTCTTGACATTACCTTGGTAACAAACAATAACAACCTCAGGATAGATAACTGGTTGGTATCCGATCTGAACTCTTTTTCTGATCATAGATGGATTACCTATAATATAAACCTGGAATCCGAAACCCAAAAACCATTCAGAAATCCTAAAAGAATTGACTGGGATAAATTTATTCAAGTATTCCAATCAAAACTACGCCAAATACCTGACTTGAAAGTACAGTCAACCTTAGAAATTGATCATAAGGTTAAAACTTTCCAGAAAGCAATGAATGTTGCTTTCAAAGTATCGTGTCCAATCAGATACAGCAAGAAAACTTTCCCTCCTTGGTGGAATGAAGACTTGTCTAATCTTAGGAAAATGACTAGAGTAATCTTCAATATCTGTCACAAACACAAGTTCTGGCAGCCATACAAAGACTGCCTAAAACTCTATCAAAAATCCATTAGGAAAGCGAAGACCCTATCTTGGATGGATTACTGTCAATCAATTGAAAGTACCAGGGACTCTGCAAGACTGGGAAGGATACTATCCAAAGTTCATTCGAATTCCTCTTATATTAAAAGAATGGATGGTACTTGGACGGAGTCTAGCGAAGAATCCCTGGAGCTTTTATTAAGCACATACTTTCCAGGATACGGAAACCAATTTAGCGAATCTGCAATTCCTGATGACCTGGGTTCCACATCCTTTAATGAATTGTCATCCATTATCACGGAGGAGAAAATTAAATGGGCCATAAATAGCTTCTCTCCGTATAAGTCACCTGGCCTTGACGGCATACTGCCCATTATGTTCCAAAAGTTGCAAGATAAAGTAGCCCCATGGTTGGTGACAATCTTCAAAAATTGTATTGCACGTAATAATGTACCCGAAGCATGGAAACATGTTCGTGTAGTATTTATTCCCAAGGTGGCAAGAGAGGTCACGAATTTGCCAAGGACTATAGACCGATCAGTCTATCGTCCTTTGTACTTAAGACCCTCGAACGCATTGTGGATTACCATATTAGATCGAAAATGGACATGATGCGCCTATCCAAATCTCAGCATGCCTACCTCAAAGGAAGATCAACCGATACGGCTCTTCACGAGGTAGTGCGTACGATAGAAAAAACCATTCACTACAAACAATATACTTTAGCCACGTTCATAGATATTGAAGGAGCTTTCAACAATGTTCGAACTGAAACCATTAAAAATTCTATGATCGACTTAGGTGTGGAAACATGCCTTAGTCAATGGATTGTATCCATGCTTGAATCGAGAGTCATCCAAGCAAATATGGGACAATCAAGTTTATCCAAAAATGTAAATGGAGGAACACCCCAGGGAGGTGTCATCTCTCCGTTACTCTGGTTATTAGTCATAGATAAAATTTTACTAAACCTTGAAAAAGACGGGATCAAAGTGGTTGCGTATGCAGATGATTTGGTTGTTCTGGTATCGGGAATCTATTTCTCCGTGATCAGTGAAATCATGGAACACGCTCTCGGTAGGATTAGTACATGGGTTACAAGCTGCGGTCTATGTGTTAATTCCGCCAAAACGGAGATGATGCTCTTTACCACAAAAACTAAGATACCAACCTTTAATCTCCCGAAGCTAAACGGTCAAACACTCACACTCACTAATAGTGCCAAATACTTAGGAATCATACTTGATACTAAGCTCAGCTGGAAACTAAACATAGAAAATAGAATCAAGAAAGCAAGTATAGCTTTCTACACATGCAGTAGAACCTTTGGTAAGAGGTGGGGACTCAAACCGAAGATGTTACTATGGATGTACACAACTGTGGTACGTCCTATTCTTACATACGGATCGTTAGCCTGGTGGCCAGCGGTAAATAGGACATACAATATTACCAAACTTGGGAGAATACAAAGAGCAGCGGAAATTGGAATCACAGGTGCTTTGCGATCGTGCCCTACTGACGCTTTAAATGTGATCCTTAATCTCGTTCCTCCCGATTTGTACATAGAATACGTTGCGTCCTGCAGTGCAGTCAGACTAAGAGAAACTGACTTCTGGTATTCCAGACCATATGGCCACGGGAATATCATAAGTCAGTTTCCAAATGAACTGCTGCCAAGCACAACCGATTATATCAAGCCTAAACTGAACTTCAACAAAAAGCCTAAAGTAAGTTTTCCTGCCAGGGCCGATTGGAAGCGTGGTTTAAAGAAAAGGGAAAATGATATAGGAATTTTCACTGATGGGTCTAAAATGAAATGCGGAGTAGGTGCAGGAATTTTCTCAGAAGATCTAGAAATATCAAAATCTTATGGTCTCCCTAAATACGCTAGTGTCTTTCAAGCAGAGCTGCTTGCAATTATGGAAGCGCTTAAAACCCTTAATAACATTCATACGACCAAAACAAAAGTCACCATTTTCACGGATAGTCAAGCCGCTTTTAAAGCTTTGGTGGCGGACACTATCTGTTCTAAGCTGGTGGAACAATGCCGAAACGAAATTGGAAACTTAGATAACCGGTTCTCGATCTCTCTACTATGGGTTCCTGGTCACAGCAACATAGATGGAAATTAGAGAGCCGATAAACTGGCAAGGCAAGGTTCCACTCTCGACATGTCCCTTGAGATTCACTGTCCAATGAGAGTCGTCAAGGAGCGCATGCATTCATACTTTCGGGCCAGAGCGACTGAAAGGTGGCATAGACTAAATACCTGTGCGACCTCGAGGAAAACGTGGCCCGCGTATAATATTAATAAAACCAAACAACTCTTAACCAGATCCCGCACAGATATAGCAAGAGTAGTAGCCATCAGTACGGGTCACTGGCCAATAGGAAGCCACACTGCCAAGCTAGGTATTCCTTTCAATCTCCACTGTCGCAGTTGCAAGGATGAGGATGAGGCAGAAACTCTTCAACACTTCCTTTGCAGATGTCCAGCATTAGCTAGAGTCAGACTCCGGACTTTAGGTGAAGCTTTCCCCAGCAATATAGGTTTTATTGCGGAAAGCAAAATAGGAGATCTGATCAACCTTCTTAATCTCACAGGGTGGCTCTAGTATTGAGTCCCTGGCGAGAGTGAAGATAAGAGAACGCCCACCTATAACAACTGACAACATGAAATAGGTCACTCGAGTCGTGGTATCAAAAAGGCACAATTAAGTGCTAATTGGTTTTTCAGAAGTAACTGGAATGGCCACTTCTACCTACCTATCTACCTACCTACGCGTCTTAATTTGTAATGTTCTATATCAAAAAAAAAATTACAAATTGAAATCAGGTATATTTAAAGCACAAAAAATTACCAATTAAAAATAATTAAATTCTAATAGCAACACAACCATAATTAAAATTGCAAATCAAATTTAAACAGACATCAGATATCAGTTGTTATTACGAATTTACGAAATGAAAAATACAAATTTACGCAAAATTGAGATTCGTAATTTACGAAATACGACGATACGAAATGCGTGACGAGCGCTATTATTTAAATTTTTTTTTTGAATCAGCTGTTGATTTATTTAGAAAACTAGTTTGACATAATTCAATACATAGTAGATGATGGTCAGTAAAATCAACATCCATATGTGTAATTTTATTATTAATTTTATTTTTTAGAACGGACATTGGACGTGTGTAATTGTAATCACAGAAATGAAATCCACTGGACTCAACTATTGATTTATAAGTTTTATTGTTTTATCATTAGTGTTAATTAAATCAAAATTAAAGTCACCTATTATTATTGTGTTATTTAGATCCATTAAGTCTGCTTCAAGTAAAGAAAAAAAAATATTTATTGATTCCATATGATTTAGTGGAGATTTGTATATAGTTGAAATATATATGCAATAACTAGATGTAATAAGTTTAATAGATAGCAAGCTCTTATTATCAGAATTATTTATATGAACAGTATAATTTAAAGAATTGCTAATAAAAATAGCAGCTCCACCTCCTTTTCTATTCTGCCGACACGAAGGGATTTTATTGTAATGAGGTATATTAACAAGATCAATTTCATTATCATTAATCCAAGTCTCAGTAAAGAAAACTACACGATTGGAAGAATTAAATTTATCAGGTAAGTAAGTGATTTCATCTATTTTATATCGCAAACTTCGAATATTCAGATATAGAACCTTTAAAGTTGTTTTTTTTTTTTAAATTTTATATTTTGTACATTTGAGAGATGATAAATTTGTAAGTTATAGTTATGTTTAAAGGAATTTATATCATTATTAATTTGTACTATATATCTCTTCTAGCTGGTTTACAAATTTTATGTGAATTATTTTAGAATTTTCATTTTCCCTTATCAGAACTTTATTTTTTTACCCAAGCAAATTTAATGATATTTTGTCTCTTGAGGTCTCTTGTCTTTTTAAACAGAAAACCGAAATATGGCGTTAAACATCATTCATTAAACAATATGAAGCGAGATCTACTATTGGTGATTTGTGGAAATATTTCATTGATTTTTACAGGTTTATTTTTTTTTTTGCTGACATTATATTATTTTTAATATTATTTTTAAATTTGATCAACAACCTTTTTTGCTCATCTGAATTTTTTGATTTTGGGGCTGCCAAAATCAAAAAGTATACCTGTAATACATCTTCTGGTTCAAGTTTGATGTGTAAACTTTTTGTAACTTCATTTAACACCTACATTGGATCCATTTTCACGCAATCTTTCAGTCCAAATATCTCCAAATAGTTTTCTAGCTTTTCTTGTTTCATAGCCTCTAATCTAATTTTTTCATCTTTATTTGTTCCGTTAAAATTTCATTCTCATTTCGAATCTTGATGTTTTTTCTATAGAGGGAATCAAATACCTGACCTGCTCTGACCTCAAAAAAAGCTATGTCCATATTTCATCTAGTTTAATCATAATCTGCTCTGATGAATCTTGATTGCTTCCCACTTTGTGAACGTTCACCGAGTTGTTTGCTACTGGATTAAGCCCAACAGACTTTCGTTTACTTGCTCTTTGTTTGCAGAGAACACAAAACCAGAGTTTATCTGGATCCTTCTCAAGATAGGCTTACTCTTCAATTGACATGCCTGCGCATGTATAGTGGAATAGTTTTTAGACTTAATATTATTTAACACAAAACAAAAAACTTAATCAATATATTTGTAATTCTAATATCAATGTCGCTATGTAATTTTGTCCTTATGTAATTTTGTCCATATGTAATTTTCTCTTGGTAATTTTGTCTTTGGTTTATTGTGTCTTGTGTAATTTTGTCCCGACACCTTTTACAACTAGTTATCCGAGCTCGATAACATGTTATACAGTCGTATTGTGAATATCATATTAGTACTTTTGTTACATCTGTTATTTGGAAATTTTATCTCTTTCTTGCATATATAATTCTTATTACCTATTCTATTGTTATCTATTTCGTACAATATTTTCAAATGTCCATCAAATATGGACAAATATGCATATGTAAATAATATTCTTTTATGAGTGAAAGAAAAGAAACATGAAGAAGAAAAGAGCGAATAATGTTGTTAATATTAGTCTTAAATCTCTGTAAATCATAAATAAAAAATACTTCTCTCATTGGAAATGCTTCGATTGGGACGCGATTCCACAATCGAGATGTTCTTACTATAAAATAATTTCCATAACCGGACTAAAACCATCTCGGAATTTCCACTGTGAAAGGCACTTGATACCTCTCGTGTTGTGCGATGGAATTGCTTGAGAGGAGGAAGTGATTTTAGTTCTTGGGAACAAATGCCAACACCAAGTAGATATCTATAAAATAGAGAAAGTGCTTCAACATAACGACGATGACCAAGTGGTATAAGGGTCGCATTTAAGTCACCTATGAGACGAATGGCGCGGTTTTGTACTTGGTCCAAAAAATTTGAAGCAGTTTTTGGTGCACCTGCTTATAAATGTGAGTTATACTCCACCTTGGGTCGTATATATGCTTTATAGATTCTTAAGAATTCTCGAGATGAAAAATAAGCTTCGCAACGACTCAAAAAGCCCAAACGTTTGGCGGCGCTTTTCGCAATATCGAAAATATGCTCATTTCAGTGCATATTTTGATTCACTCCCATCCCGAGAATGTTCAAGTCTTTGAGTCGCTGAATAACTTCATTTTGAAACCGGAGAATCGATTCGAATGCTGTTAGCTTGTTACTAACAAGACAGCTTTGAGTTTTGGAAGTGTTAAACTCAACTCTGTTTGATTTACCATAGTCGACAATTTTGACTAGGTCTTGGTTGAGTGCACCAGCCATTATTGTTTTTTTTGGAGTTGACTGCAGAAGCTGTAGCAATAGTTTTTTTAAGAAAATCATATGATGCTACTAGAGTGCTGTTATCAGCAAAACCATGGATTGGATTGAAATTTAATTTGAGAAGGTCATTAATGAAAATGAGAAATAGGGTGGGTGGAAGGACGGAACCTTGTGGAACACCAGCATTGATTTAAAGTTGGTCGGAAAAGAACCGTTAACTGAAACTATGACAGATCGATTTAAAAGAAAGCTTTCAATTCATTTAGAAAAGGTTGGACCAACCCCGACAGCATTGCATTTTGCTGTTAGAGCAGAATGCCAGACTCGATCAAAAGCCTTAGATATATCCAGAGCTACAACAGCAGATTCACTAAATTGATGTAGCCTGGTGTTGAGCTTTTCGTAGAGGCATGTCATAAGATCACCGGTGTACTCGAAAGACGTATTGTGGATCATGAATTATACCTTTTACTATCAAGATATTTCTTCAACTTTGGATTGAGTAAGATTTCCATCGTTTTTGAAATAATGGAAGTAATAGCTATAGGCCTATAGTTCGAAGGATTGCTTTTGTCACTTTTTTTAGGAATAGGATAAACTTGGTCAACTTTCCAATAGGACGGGTAAGTGCCTGAAGAAAAGGACAAATATAATAAGTTGCGTAGATGTTTAGAAATGGCAAAGACAATGTGTCGCAGCACAATCGTAGGTATACTATCGGGACCCGTATATTTTTTTATATCGAAATTCTTCAAGACTTTTACTACAGCTCTTGTTCTGAAGTAAATCTTTCCGAAGGAAGAACTTACAACAGGGATTATTGGAGGATTTTGGGCTGTATTAGGGAGTGTGAAGTTGGCTGCAAATAATTTTGCAAAAAAATTTGCTTTTCCAACAGAATCTGATATTATAGTACTATTATCAATCATAGGTGAAAATGAAGAGGGCAAAAATTTTGCTCAACGTTTTTAGCAAATGTCCAGAAAGACCTGCATTTGTTAGGGATATTCAAGATTTCTCGTCTCAACCTTTGGTTGTGCAGGAATTTTTGCTGATGGATAATTTTTTTATATTTATTTCTAACCACTTTATCTTATACGTGTTGACAGTTTTATTGTTCTTGTATTTTTCATAAGCTTCTTCTTTGGATTTCAGAGTTTTCCTGCAGAGGTCATTAAGCCAACCTGACTGATTTCGTTTTATACTTTTAAGACTATTTGGAATGAAGGCTATTTTCCTTCCTTTTGGTAATCATCTCTGAAGCAAGGTTGAAATTTTTATATTGGAAACAAACGACCAGTTCGATGCATTTAAAAAGTTGTTGAAGCTTTCCCAATCAGCTTGGTGAAAATGCTAAACTTGGAGATTTATTAGAGCTGGTTGTTGTGCCTACTTCGAGCTTGTGCTTACAAGACAGTGGTCGGAGCCACCTATCGGAGAGTTAACAGAGATTGATAGAGTTATGCTCAAGTCCATGGAAATGTTTCGATGAACAAAAATTCCACATGTGGTATGCTGAATTCCGAATTCTATTCACGCGCTGCAAAATGTCTATTTTATTTCGATTTTTTTTTGTTTTGTGTATGCTGTAGTCCATCGGAATGAAAAATTAATAGAAATGAAAAAAATTTCTTTCGATACAAAAAGTCATTCGTAAACATTGTTACGAAGTGTTTTATAGTGCAAAATAATTTTTATATTCAAAATATACAGTTCTTAAGTTAAAAAAAAATGTAAAGTTAAAATGTAAAGTTTTTTGTATAAAATTTTTAAATTTTAAATCTTTTTTTTTAAATGGTGTATTGTTTAGCGTAAAATATTTTTAATATATTTTTAAAAATACTTTTTAAATTAAAATTTGTTTTCTTGACGGCTCTACTTTTGAATTAATTCTTTATACTGAGAAAACACAATTGACAAAACAAATCTCTAAAATAATAATTACTTTTCTATAAAAAAAAAAAAAATTTGAATGTACCTACCTAAATACATATCAATTTTACTAGATACAAAAAATATTTTACGAAACATATACAGATGTCGAAACTGCAAATAGTGTTTGCTGGGGTGGCATTATGTAACTTTGTTTCAAACATTTCGGTCGAAACAAAATTTGGATGACATTACGTAATTTGAAACGTTCGAAAAAACAGTGAAACACTTTACATAATTCCATTTTTGATTTGTTTCGTTAAAATTTCAACAATTACTGCTAGAAAATAATATTAAAATAAAAAAAAATGGAACTAAAAGAAATTGCAACTGGATACAAGTAAAAGAAGCTAATAATACCAAAATTTTTTTTTTTTTTTATTCTGAAAATTTTTTTTCTTTACAGAAAATAATTATAAATTTACTTAATTTTTCATTTTATTGGAATTTTTATTTCTGTGCGTTTCTAAAATAAATATTCCAATAAAAATCATGTATTAATTTATTATTTTTTTTAAAATTTACCTAAAAGCGTAAACTATTTTTCAATCGCCAAAATTTGCGTATCAAATGTAAAAAAAGTAGCGTTTCAATCTTACGCAATACCAAAATATGTCGTACCAATTTTGAAAAGATTGAAACAAAATTATGCAATGCCATTTTTTGAAAATAGTCGAAACAAAACGACGTTTCAAATTACAGAATGCCACCCCAGATTAGAACAATGAGAAAATTACGGTAATAAAACAAAATTCTATCTATGGGAGTAACTTGAGACGACCCTCATCCTCATATGAAATAAGTTTTCTTGTATTTATGTTTTTGGTTGCAGTACTGTATCTAGACCTAGTAGCCAGTAGGTACATTACCGAAAGACATCTTTGTAGGATTGGGAATCGTTAAACCATTTACAAACTTAACTTTGGTAGTGTAGTATATCCAGTCCATTCATAATATTACAAAATACGCTAAAAAACAATTAGGGTTTCGAAGTTTCATATTTATTTTAATTTACTAGTTTTCGTGAAAAAGGAACGCATGCAATAATACAATACTTTTTATTTTACTTAAATTTATTCAACACTTTATTTTGATTCTATAATTAATTTATAGGAATTAGATCACTACCGGAAATAATGTTATTTGACAATATGACAATTTTTGACCCAGAAATATTTGAAACAAAATCACAAGCAGCAATTTCAGCATAACTAACACCGCCGACTACAAAAACAAACAGCGTTCGTTTTATTGGAAAAGAATCTTGAATTAACCCCTTCTTACATTTGATTTGATAATCTTTTAAAATAAGTCCTTTTTCCAAAAACTTAACAAAACATGTAATATTGTTTATACTCCCACCCAATTTAACACATAAATCATCAATATTTTCAGCTTTCAAAAGCATTGAAGCTAATTGCGCCACAAGTGGTATGTAAATGCCATTAAAGACATAACTTGGACAGTTTCGATTTAAATCATTTTTATTGTCGCTACTCATACAATTTGGCAAAAGCTTTAATCGATTTGAATTTACTTGAAATTCTGTTTGTAGAAATTTCGATGAAATAGGTAAACTTCCTAAAAATTTATTTTTCCCTAAAGGCACATTTTCAAATTTGGGCAAAAGTTTACAATTAGATAAAGATTTAAAAATCGATAAATATTTGTATCCGAATATACTACAATAATTTTGAATAAAGCAATTTAATTCTTCTATATTTAAACCTAAACAAATGTGAAATAAGCATAATAATCGAACTGTATTTATTTGATGGCCATCAGTTATAAGAATTTTTTTAATTTCATCTAAAATGTCTTTACGATTTACTCCATTTAAAATATTTTCTTCTAATTGCTGCTGTTTTTGAAAAGTTTTAGCTAATTCTTTAATAACAATTTCACAAATATTCATATGTTTTAGTATTTTGTTTTTCATCAAAGTGATTTCAGGAAGCTTGTTCGCAACATACTTCTGCATTTCACTTACTTTCATACATGATAAACTTTGTAATTCAACTCCCAAGGCTTTTGATTGAACCTGTATAGATTTACTTGCTGCAGCAAAATGTTTGTATCTATTTTCTTTGTATATTTTGTCAGATTTTCCTGACATTTTCATTAAAATTTTATCCTTGACGATTTCATTTCCGTGAACTTCTTTATTACTGCTATCATGAACAATTGAATTAATATTTAAAACACATTTCTTTCCTGATGATATTTTGTTATACTGATTATGTACTAATTCGCCAGATGTACATTTGAATACTTCGTGTAGTAATCCTGAATAAGTGGTTGGGGAAAGTAAACAGGAAGTGTAATCTTCAGAACGATCTATTTTTTATCATATTATACACACATATATATTAATGTGAAAAAATTTGTTATTTAACTTCAATAATCTTACCAATAATTAACATAGCTGAACATTCGTTAAATTTTTCTGAAGAAAAAGGTTTAGTTTTATTCAATGTAAAAACAATGTCCATTATTTTAGCAGACTTCGAACCTGAACAAATAGTTACGTCTGGTTGTCCAAAAATAATATGAAAAGTCCTCAAACTCTGAGAAATGGGTGTTAAAATCGACATGTCGTTTCTAATAAATACATCATTAAACAAACTCGAAGCCTCCAAAGTCAATAATCTATCATCAAAAGAAATAAAATTCCAGTTAAATCTATATATTTCACAATAACCACACAATCCTTCTTCTTCTACGAGATTTTGAAGTGAAGTATAAACATCTGGGACAATAATTATATAAAACTTTTTGATTCCTAATTGAATTAAATTTTCATTTTTTATTGAGTGAATCTGGTCCAGAACTATTTTCAAGAATAATATATTTGCGTTTATTATATACACCAGTGAGTTGTTATCGAGTGAAGGTGGATTTTTTTGATCAAATCTATAAATTTTCTGAACGCCTTTGGATCTAAAATATACTTTATAAAAATATTTTCGTAATATATTTTAAAATTAATTGATTCTTACTTGATCCACGAAGCAGAGCATACATTTTCCAATGTCTTAATGATGCCTGATTCTATTATAATATTTTTTGGATTTGGAATCGAACATAAAATTGCTTGTAGTTTTTCTTGCGCCAAATATTTAAAAGAAGCTATCTTGTTGTCAAGTGCACAAGCCATGTTAATTATCTTGGGAAAATTAATTCTTAAAATAAAATTGTGAATGTTGAACTTTGTTAGGTTTCCAATCTTACTGCAGATTGTAACATCAAGTCCAAATAAAATAACAAAAGCATTAGCTTAGCTAGCAGAGAATGCACGAACCACCCACGGGCCACGTTACGTCGCAAGCAGAGAAAAATCTTATATCATATCATAACATAATCATAAATACTCTTAGCATTTATATTATTGTCTAATGTCTATGATCTATATTATATACATAATACACGATAATACATATGCATATGTAATTCTTCCATATCGATATCATTCATGTGTTGTATTTTTTGTACTGTATAGCTGTCAAAATTTTAACAGTTCAATTGTTCAAGAAATTTTGCTTAAACTACATCCATAGGGTTCGTTCAGTAGCATTAACCGGTAGATCTGGAATACATTTTGGTTCCATGTAACATATATCTGGCCACTGAACGCAATTCACCACAAATTTTTACCGCAATACTAGCGCCATCACCGGAAAACATAATGAGTACTTTTAAAAATAAATTAAATTTGAATGGAATAATATTTATTATCATACATATAATTTATTTTTTATAACTCTTAATTTAAGTTTTATGTACATAAATCTTCCTTAAGAATTTAAATTTCACACTAATTCAAAAAATAATGGCGATTTAAATTTAACAACTTTCATAAAAAAATATAAACATTTAATTTTTCTTACGGTAGATGTCACAACACTCAACATAAAAATTGTTGTTGTTGTTTTTACATATAAAAAGTCAGTTCCATGAAATGTATCTAGAATTTTTCAGATCCATTTTCATTAACCGCAGTACATTAACCGGTACATTTACCACACCGTTCAGTAAACAGATCCATGGATCTGTGGATTTCAGATCCAAAGGTTAATTTCACTTACCATAGTTAGTACCAATGCCTCTATATCTTCTAGCCAAATTACACGATGATTTTTCCGGAATATATCGATTTACGATTTTTTTTTGTTGGTTTTTGTTTTGTGTATAAATTTTTTTTAAAAATAAAATTTAAGAAAAATACCTAACACCTAACACAAAAATTAAATACAAACACTATCAAAGGTTTTGCTCAGATAAAAAAAATAAACAAGAACAATTTACATGCTGTTTTAATTTCCTTTCAAAATATTTACTGTATCCACTTCCACTATGTAGTATCTACCAGTTTTATTTTCAGTGTTCGACGTTCGTTCATTAGAACTTGATAGAAGTAGGTTCCACGTCGGATATTTTTTTTTTTTTAAATTAAAAATTATGAATGAAAATATTTTTGTATTTTTGGCAAATTTTACCACTTTAGATAAAAAATATTGAATATTTTTTCAAAAATAACACTATATCATAATTACAGCTTATAAATATAGTAAAATAAGATCTCTATACCCCTATACAAAAAATTATTGGAAATAAGATCCCATTTTTAAAGTTGCTCTCCCAGAGGCCAAGTTAGAAGATATAGAGGCAGATAGTACATAACATACCAAACATTAAAGAGATATAAGGAAAATATGAAACCATGTTGGCAGCCGATAGCGCGACATCTGGATATTACATGAGGAACAATAAGAGTAGAATAAGATCTTTTTACTTAATAAAATAAGGTGACACAGAATTTGGAAAAAGACAAGGCATCCTAAATATACAGTAAATAAACAAAGAAATTTCTTATGAGATTTTTCAGTTCATATAAAAATTTTGGAGTGATTCGAAGTTTTTTTTTCAAATTTATTTATTGTCAATTAATATTATAATAATATAATAAAAAAGACTTTATTTCATCAAAACCAAAAGCTTATTTACATTAAATATTTAAGACTTAACTTAAAAATTTATAAAAAAAAAATTTTTAAATATAGTAAAATAAAAATTTAAAACTAGCCTAGTTGAATAAATGAAAAAGTTAGTTTCAATTTGCTTACCAAAGATAAGTGACGAAAGAACCTTTAAAAGAAATAACATATTTAATAAAATGGGGAAAATTAAAAATAAAACAAAATAGGAATAATTATAAAGAAAAAATAATGCTTATGTACCAAAATATAAATGAAAATGAAGAAATAATTCAGCAATAAAACAAATTAAAATAAACTATACAAAAAAAAATTAATGAGAAAACAGATTATACAATTAAAAGACATCACAAATAAATTCAAATTAATATATTTAAAAGGTTTTCAAAGTAATCCTAGATTTCTGAATAAAGTAAAACTTGGAGTCCTATTCCATAAAGGATTCCATAAAGGCTGAAATGATAAAGCTGCCTAACTACACTATTTAAATAATTAGTTAAGTACGAGGTATGTTCTTACCAACTTAGCCTAACATCCAAAGTAATACCTAGATATTTAAAACAATCAACACGCTCAATTTTGAAACAATTTTCTGTACAGCTTACTCTATTATCATAAATAGGTAAAGACATTTCATGTTCACAAAATTTTACAAGATTTAGTTTAAAACAAGAAGGAGAATGATATATAAAAGTCAAATCATCAGAAATCGTTCTCGTGAGATTAAATAGCATAAATTTAATTTCGGCACTAATTACCAATATTTAAAATAATTCATAAATAGAATATTACGAATAGCTAGATAGAATATTATATTTTTATCTTATCAATATATGACTGAAGTTTCAGCTCTCGTATTAATTTTTTGTTTGTATTGTATTTGATATTTCTAAACAATTTATTTATTCTATTATCAAATGCTTACTCTCTAATGTGGTTTAATAATTATTGTTAAATTATTGTTACTATTATTATAAATATTATATGTTTTGTTACTTATATTATAAGTTATGTAAAATGTTTAAAAAAAAGTTCAAGAGTCGGGACCGAAGATTTTGAACAAAAAAATTGTCCAAAAACCAAAATGTCAATAATGTTCATTACATATCAAGATAAGTATAAAAAAAAATTTTTTTTGTTTTTTTTTGTTCAAGGTCCTTTGGCTCCGACTTCCGGACTGTCGGACAAATTTTTTTAAAATTTTTTTAAAAATTATTTATAATAATTATTAATAACCTTTTCCCAGAACAATACAATTTGACCCGGTGATATAAAGTTTCGGCCCCAATTCCTAGTACCTCGGACCTATTGTCTTCATCACATTTAAGAATCCGTGTATTGATGACAAAAAAAAATTTAAGGGCTTCGGTCCCGACACTTGGGACCACTTGTTTGCATCGTGCCTATTTGCCATTTTGCTGAAAAGAAGTTAAAAAAAAAAAAAAATTGGAGGGCTTTGTGAGATGGGACCCGAACCTATTTTTGCTGGAAGCTGCTCAATTTCTTGAACTTGGCACTTTCCACCAGTAACCACCTAGAAGATGTAGTTCATATGACACTGTCCCGTTGAATACACACACATTGGCTCTACTCTATTCAATATTAATTTGCATATTGAACAAACCTTTTGGACATATTTTTTTTCTTCTTTTACTTCACTTTTTTCTTCGCAATAAAATTTCTTTATTAATTTATTAATTAAAACACGACAAAACAAAAAGTGTTGCCGGTTTAAAAAAAAAATCATCTCATTTAAATTTCAAATTTCACTTCATTTTTCCCGACTATTGAAATCTCAAAAAAGCATTTAAATGATATGACATTTGTTATTTTCATTTTTATGAAATGACTAGCGGAATATGGGCTTATTCCGATAGTTATCCGTCAATGATAGTAGTTTGCAAAATGAAGAGCAAAATTTTTTAATGTTATTACAAAATAAAAACAAAATGTACATGCTTAAAATGCAAACTGTAATAATTAAGTTTTAAGTGAATAGTTTTAAGTGAATTACAAAATTAATAATTAAGCATTCTTACCTATCTTATATTTTCATTTACAAAAATAGAAAAAAAAATAAAAAATGTTTAAATTCATTTGTTGAGGAACAAAGCAATCAACAAACCTACATCCTAAATTCTAAAATTCATCCTGTTTAGCATGCTTTTTACGTCGGTGATTCCACGTAGATGATTGAAACAAAAACTTTATATTTCGATTTTTTTTATATATATTTGAAATATATTTTTAATGTCTAATTGTACACTTAATATGTATTAACTGGTTGGATTTAATATAAAATTTTAATTACTCTTAAATCTTAAAAAAAACTTAGAGTGTATTTCATGTATTTTTTAGAAATGTTTAATTATACATTTATTATTTATTAAATAATTAGATTTAAATATGAACTATGATTTTCTTAATATTTTTAAAAAACTTAAAGTATATTTCATACAATTTTAGAAATGTTCAATTATACACTTGTTATTTATTCAATGATTAGATTTTAATAAAGGCAATTCATGATTCTTTAATATAATACTATGATTATTCTTTTATTATAATTTTAATATAATACTATAATTATTCTTTATTCTTAATGTCTTAAATCTTTAAAACTTAAAGTTTATATATGAATGATATCAATAAATTACACTATTTTCAGTTATTAATAATAGTTCTTAATAATAGTTATTACATTTAGTTATTGAGAATAAAGACTTTTAAGTTTAAACGGAAACCTTTATTTTCAATCTTTGATTTTAAATTTGATTTAATTTTATTTAATTCGCTTCAATTCCTTCTTTCTTTAAATGTAACAACGGAATGAAGAAGGATTTTTAATTAAACGCTAATTCTAATAAAGGCAAACCGATTTAATATGTATGTGAAAATATAACATTCATATAAAGATATAACGTTCATATGGAATATTATATGGTCATTGACCTTGACGGAACATTAAAACCTTTACATATGGATTTAGTTTGATTTTATTTCTATAATATAAAACTTGACGAACATGATTTATTACAGAAAAGTATCTATCCTCTGTAGCTGAATATCTTGCTGAATTAAGATAGATACAATACAAATTATTCTAAATTCTGATGATGCCTCTTTCTCTTTCTAATACATTGTTTGATCATTCATTTTAAGGGTGAGAAGTATAGACAGTACTTTTAGTGAAGTAATGTCAAAATAATAAATAATTAGAAAACAAAAAATTCACCTACACTGAATGCAGCAGATTAATTAATAAGGAATATTAATTAAAATCATTAGTTATATATAATTAATAATTAATTATATATAACTAAATGATTATAAAAGGACAGGAAGACGAATAAACCAATAGGAGGAGTATGAGCGATGGGAAAAAAGGACTTAGCATAAAAAGGTAAATTTTGGAACTTTGTTATACTAATGGAATGTTTGTTTGTTTATTTTACGACATGCAGATTGGTGTCAACACATGCTTTGATTTCAAACCTATAATTTACATCTTAAAAATAAAAAAAAACACCGGTTTATTTTCTTTTAACTTTATTAAATCAAAAAATATACATGCAGAAATAAAATCAAAATGTAGGTGAAGAATAGAAAACAGCAAGTAAAAAATATATTATAATGTAAATGTATATTTAAGAGACTATATTATATTTTAAAATATATTTTAAAAAGAAAAACAAATTTCTTTATGCTTAGATTTTTTTTTCTTTACTCCTCTTGGGAGCATAGGGCTTCCACTTGACATTTCCATCGTACTCGATTTCTAGCTGCTATTTTCGCTTGTTCTCACATTATTTTTGTTTTTAAGCTCTTGTTTTATGGTCCTACGGCAGGTGTTCTTTGGGCAACCGGGTCTTCTTGTGCCTGGTGGGTTCCATTCTAAGCTCATCCGGCCGATGTTGTTTGATGTCTTTCTGAGAGTGTGGCCTATCCATCTCCATTGCCTTCTTCAAATTTGTTTCGCTATTGGTTCTTCGCCGGTTAGTATCCAGAGGTCCTTGTTGTTTATTGTGTTTGGCCAGAATATTCGGCATACTGATTAATTAACTAAAATTTATTATAACTTCTGGTTGATAATTTTTTATGTTAACCAAGCTTCACTGCCATATGTCAGGATTGATTTTACACAAGACCGGAATATTCTAAGTTTATTTGCTCTGGATATTTGGCTGTTCCTCCATATCGGTTGCAATCTTCCAAATGCTGGTTGCAAAAAAGTGGAGCAATAGTAGAGAAAAGTGCGCCTGAAGGGGGTATATTATCCCTACTCTGGCTTACAGCAATAGACTCTATTTTAGACCCTAACAGAAGGGAGCAAAGAAGAAGGGAAGGGAGCAAAGATCATTTGTTACGCTGACGATCTAGTAATAATAATAACCGACAAAAAAATTCAGCACTAGAAGAAGAGATGCAGGAGGCCATAAATCTGGTATCTGATATGGTCAAATATCTAGGAATAATTTTAGATGCAAAACTAAAATGGAACGAACACTTAGAGGAAAACAAAAGCACTAAGAACATACTCGTTCTGCAGAAGTGCAATTGGGAAAACGTGGGGCTTATCTCCAAAAGTAGTGCACTGAATATGCACCTGTATAATACGATCTATGGTCACTTACGGGTCCATATAGTCTGATTAACCGCTTTGGAGAGAGAAAAATACATTCAAACACTCACAAAGATACAACACCAATGCTACTTACGCATCACAGGCGCAACAAAGACAACAGCCACAAGATCTTTACAGACTATGCTGAACATAACACCTATTGAAATTCATACAAAACGTATGGCAATGGATACAGCAGTGCGCTTGCATTACAAGAGAGTGGAAGGTCATAAGTAGGCAGATACCACATGAAAAAATAACGGATCTCAACGTAAGCGCAGAGTCTTAAAAATTTTCACAGAGAAGGACAATAAGACTACAGTACTGTAGAACAAGGTCCAGATAGAAATTTTAAGATAAAAATACCACTAAACGGAGAAAATGAAATCTTCGACGCAGTATACGACAACCATGTAAAGAATATACAGATGGAGCTAAGAAAGGGGAAAATTGTGTAATCGGCATCTACTGTGAAGATTCTTTCTTAGCAACAAAAACAAAAATTAACAAGAATGCCACGATCATCCAATATTGGCAAAGGAGCAAAAATACTTCTAAACAGAGGCATGAACGCATAAAACATTATTTTTTGCACTGAATTCTTTAGGAGTGTCGAATGAAGTTTTACTCTACTGAGAACCTGGCCATTCCGGTGTAGAGAAAAACTTGCAAAAGAACGCGCTAGAGACAATGAATCTGAGGAGTTAGTGGTTGGACTAACAATGCAGACCATGAAAATAGGTACGATAAAGTGCGAAAAAACCACACAACTGAATGTCTATAGGAGCTCGAAGGGGGCGATCCAGTCGAAAAATTTCTGGGGAACACAGGATGCGGAAAAGACGAAAGTCATTTTGGCGCTGAATAGAGCCGACCTAAGGCTATATGTACGCGTATGTACAGGGCATCTCATGCTCAGAGGATACGCGGCCAGAATGGGAAACAAACTGTGTAGAGGTTGCGGAGAAGAGGAGAAAACGGTGCTATACATATTTTGCATATGCCCAACGCAAAGAACGAGGAAAACAAACATCTTGGAAAATTACTACTAGAAATTCTTGGAAGTGAAAAAGAAAAAGCCGGCAGAAATTGTTAGATTCATGAAAGGTCATAATTGGCTCAGCGATGGAGTCTGCTAAGAGGCGGAGATGAAATTGCTGAGAGGTGGTAAAACGGTTCGTAAGGCCTAAGTGCGTAGAGGATAAGACAATTGGAGGATGATTCTTATCTCTACCATATTAACCAACCAAACAACCAACCAACTGACATTTGGTATTTTTTTATTTGTAATCAATTATGCTATCATTTCACTTGGAACTTATGAAAAAGTTTAAAATATTATTTTCTTGAAAATATTTGTATATTTTTTTTTCAATATTACTTACTTGAAAAAAAATATATTTTTTAACACGGGAAAAAAAAGGTACGCTTTTACTCGGACATTTCATTTTACTATCCCTTTTCTTTTTCATTTTATTAAATTTTTTACAGCAAGTGAGACAAAAATAAAATTATTCAAACTTTTCTATTCTCAAAATTAGAACAAACGAGAGAACAATTCATTTACGAAATAGCAACATTTTATTCAATTTTTTTTTTTTTTTTTTAAGTAAAGCCAAACCCTAGGTTTCAAACGATACCTTTATACACGAATATATAGTTTGGGCTAATTGAGGATTGTAGAAAGAAAAATATCGCTTTGATCAATAGGGACATTTTGAATAAATTTATTAATATTACTCTGGAAAGTGCTCCAACAACACGACGATTTTCAAGTGTTACAAGAGAGGATGTCACATTAGGGTTGTCAATAAGACGAATGGCACGCTTTTGAATTTTGTCAAGAAAATTAAGAGCGGTTCGTGATGAACCGGCCCATATATGTGGATTGTATTCCAACTTGGGTCGTATGTATGATTTGTAGATATTTAGCATGTCCTGGGGAGAAAAATACGTTTTACAGCGACTCAAAAAACCCAAACATCTCGGGGCATTTTAAGCAATGTCAAAGATATGGTCATTCTGTATCATTTTATTGTTGACCTTCATGCCCAGGATATTCAAGTGTTCGGTTCGCTGAATACGCACACCCCCGAATAATAGGGAGGGGTTAAATGGGGTAGTTTTGCGCGAGACTAGACAGGTTTGAGTTTTGGAGGGGTTGAACTCAACTCTATTACTTCTCCCCCAGTTGAAAATAATGGCTAGGTCATGGTTGAGCGTGCTGACCATGATGTTACGTTTAGTATCAGTAACTGATATTGTAGCATGTGATTTGCGAAGAAAATCGAAGGATGCTACTAGAGTGCTGTCATCTGCAAAATTATGGATAGGATTGAAAGTTGATTGGAGAAGATCATTGATAAATATCAAAAAGAGAGTAGGTGAGAGAACTGATCCTTGAGGAACACCAGCGTTAATATGATTTTTGTCGGATATGAATCCGTCAATTAAGACACGAATCGAACAATTCGAGAGGAAATCTGCAATCCATTTTATGAAAACAGAACCCAGGCCTATAGCTTGGCATTTGGATAAAAGAGCGCAATGCCAGACTCGATCAAAGGCTTTAGAAATATCCAGAGCTACAGCAGTAGATTCACCAGAGTTGTGAATGCTAATGTTAAGCTTCTCGCTAAGGCAAGTCATTAGATCGCCAGTGGAGCGTTGTTATCTAAAACCATATTGCCTATCACTAATGATACCTTTGTATTCAAGATACTTCATTAGCTTTTTGTTGATAATAATCTCCATTACTTTGGAGAGGATCGACGTGATGGCTATATGTCTGTAGTTGGAGGGATCGCTTTTGTCACCTTTTTTGGGAATAGGACTAACATGCGCAATTTTCCATTGAGTTGGATATTTACCATTGGAGTATGATAAATGAAAGAGATTGCGCAGCGGTTTAGAAATGGCGAGGGCAATGTGTCTCAGGACCGGTCGACTTCCTTATATCAAGATTCATAAGAACTTTCACCACAGTGCGTGTTCTATTTGAAAGAGTAAATGATTTTTTACTTTGCTAAACCATAGAAATCTAGTAAATCTTCACCCTTTATTTCAAACATTATTTGGTAAACACAAAGTAGTGGCAGAAATACTTCCCATACACTAGTGACTAGAAAGAGTAATGAGATATCATATTAAATTTACTAGAAGAAGGTTTTCTACTAATTTATTTAAAGGTTGTTGTCCATGTTGAAAAATAAGATAATATATAGCGCAATGAACTCTACTATATAGACCTTCTTACTCACTATTTTTTACGAAACTAAGCGAAAACTGTCAAAAATTGTATCTTTTTACTCTTCGTTTGCATAATACACTCAAATTTCATTAACTTTTTTTTCTTTTATTTCATTTTGTCGATGAAATTACAACAACAATTAACCTTGGTTAAAATTTTTTTAGTATGTAAATTGAGAAAAAGATGAAGGAAAGAAAAGGATTCTAATTTTTTCATTAGTATGGTTTTGATTTGAACAAGGGAGGATGTATTTATCAAGGTTTTCCGTCATAGGGTAAATATATAAGTAACTGACATTTGTACTTGGACTTTGGACTTTTGACATAAGACTTTTAACTGTTTCTATGTCTCTGGTGAAAGTAGACCAAGAGAACGTATAATAGTGAACAAACTGCTATAAGTTGTATCAATCCCGCAGATTATCAGACCTTCCGCATGATGATATAGCTAGCCCTCCAGCTGAAGAATTCATCACAAGAGTTGAATATGCGGAAGAAAAAAAATGGAACTGCTGATAGGATATGACGCTAACGCACATAACAAAGTCTGGGGTAGTACAAATGATATATATAGGGGTAAGTCTCTTTTAGAATATTTAAGTACTACTAACATGAATATACTTAACAAAGGGAATAAGCCAACTTTTATTAATAAAAATATATAATAGATATAAGTTTAGCAAGTAATAAACTAACACGCATGATAACAAAATGGCAGGTGTCTGAGAAACTTTCTTTCACTCACAAAACTTAAGAAAAACATTTTTCCAAAATGGATGAATCGGGAAATATGAAATTACAGACAAAAATCAAAGCAACTATACAACCGTGCGTAAAAGAAAACAAGTAGTCCCAATGGGAAATCTCCAAAGGGACAGAATTATCCAAGTAAGTTTTGGTAGCAAAAAAGTGGAGCAATAGTAGAGAAAAGTGCGCCTGAAGGGGGTATATTATCCCTACTCTGGCTCACAGCAATAGACTCTATTTTAGACCCTAACAGAACAGGGAGCAAAGATCATTTGTTACGTTGACGATCTAGTAATAATAATAACCGACAAAAAAATTCAGCACTAGAAGAAGAGATGCAGGAGGCCATAAATCTGGTATCTGATATGGTCAAATATCTAGGAATAATTTTAGATGCAAAACTAAAATGGAACGAACACTTAGAGGAAAACAAAAGCACTAAGAACATACTCGTTCTGCGGAAGTGCAATTGGGAAAACGTGGGGCTTATCTCCAAAAGTAGTGCACTGAATATGCACCTGTATAATAAGATCTATGGTCACTTACGGGTCCATATAGTCTAATTAACCGCTTTGGAGAGAGAAAAATACATTCAAACACTCACAAAGATACAACACCAATGCTGCTTACGCATCACAGGCGCAACAAAGACAACAGCCACAAGATCTTTACAGACTATGCTGAACATAACACCTATTGAAATTCATACAAAACGTATGGCAATGGATACAGCAGTGCGCTTGCATTACAAGAGAGTGGAAGGTCATAAGTAGGCAGATACCACATAAAAAAATAACGGATCTCAACGTAAGCGCAGAGTCTTAAAAATTTTCACAGAGAAGGACAATAAGACTACAGTACTGTAGAGCAAGGTCCAGATAGAAATTTTAAGATAAAAATACCACGAAACGGAGAAAATGAAATCTTCGACGCAGTATACGATAACCATGTAAAGAATATACAGATGGAGCTAAGAAAGGGGAAAATTGTGGAATCGGCATCTACTGTGAAGATTCTTTCTTAGCAACAAAAACAAAAATTAACAAGAATGCCACGATCATCCAATATTGGCAAAGGAGCAAAAATACTTCTAAACAGAGGCATGAACGCATAAAACATTATTTTTTGCACTGAATTCTTTAGGAGTGTCGAATGAAGTTTTACTCTACTGGGAACCTGGCCATTCCGGTGTAGAGAAAAACTTGCAAAAGAACGCGCTAGAGACAATGAATCTGAGGAGTTAGTGGTTGGACTAACAATGCAGACCATGAAAATAGGTACGATAAAGTGCGAAAAAACCACACAACTGAATGTCTATAGGAGCTCGAAGGGGGCGATCCAGTCGAAAAATTTCTGGGGAACACAGGATGCGGAAAAGACGAAAGTCATTTTGGCGCTGAATAGAGCCGACCTAAGGCTATATGTACGCGTATGTACAGGGCATCTCATGCTCAGAGGATACGCGGCCAGAATGGGAAACAAACTGTGTAGAGGTTGCGGAGAAGAGGAGAAAACGGTGCTATACATATTTTGCATATGCCCAACGCAAAGAACGAGGAAAACAAACATCTTGGAAAATTACTACTAGAAATTCTTGGAAGTGAAAAAGAAAAAGCCGGCGGAAATTGTTAGATTCATGAAAGGTCATAATTGGCTCAGCGATGGAGTCTGCTAAGAGGCGGAGATGAAATTGCTGAGAGGGGGTAAAACGGTTCGTAAGGCCTAAGTGCGTAGAGGATAAGACAATTGGAGGATGATTCTTATCTCTACCATATTAACCAACCAAACAACCAACCAACTGACATTTGGTATTTTTTTATTTGTAATCAATTATGCTATCATTTCACTTGGAACTTATGAAAAAGTTTAAAATATTACTTTCTTGAAAATATTTGTATATTTTTTTTCAATATTACTTACTTGAAAAAAAATATATTTTTTAATACGGGAAAAAAAAGGTACGCTTTTACTCGGACATTTTATTTTACTATCCCTTTTCTTTTTCATTTTATTAAATTTTTTACAGCAAGTGAGACAAAAATAAAATTATTCAAACTTTTCTATTCTCAAAATTAGAACAAACGAGAGAACAATTCATTTACGAAATAGCAACATTTTATTCAATTTTTTTTTTTTTTTTTTTTTAAGTTAAGCCAAACACTAGGTTTCAAACGATACCTTTATACACGAATATATAGTTTGGACTAATTGAGGATTGTAGAAAGAAAAATATCGCTTTGATCAATAGGGACATTTTGAATAAATTTATTAATATTACTCTGGAAAGTGCTCCAACAACACGACGATTTTCAAGTGTTACAAGAGAGGATGTCACATTAGGGTTGTCAATAAGACGAATGGCACGCTTTTGAATTTTGTCAAGAAAATTAAGAGCGGTTCGTGATGAACCGGCCCATATATGTGAATTGTATTCCAACTTGGGTCGTATGTATGATTTGTAGATATTTAGCATGTCCTGGGGAGAAAAATACGTTTTACAGCGACTCAAAAAACCCAAACATCTCGCGGCATTTTAAGCAATGTCAAAGATATGGTCATTCTATATCATTTTATTGTTGACCTTCATGCCCAGGATATTCAAGTGTTCGGTTCGCTGAATACGCACACCCCCGAATAATAGGGAGGGGTTAAATGGGGTAGTTTTGCGCGAGACTAGACAGCTTTGAGTTTTGGAGGTGTTGAACTCAACTCTATTACTTCTCCCCCAGTTGAAAATAATGGCTAGGTCATGGTTGAGCGTGCTGATCCTGATGTTACGTTAGTATCAGTAACTGGTATTGTAGCATGTGATTTGCGAAGAAAATCGAAGGATGCTACTAGAGTGCTGTCATCAGCAAAACTATGGATAGGATTGAAAGCTGATTGGAGAAGATCATTGATAAATATCAAAAAGAGAGTAGGTGAGAGAACTGATCCTTGAGGAACACCAGCGTTAATATGATTTTTGTCGGATATGAATCCGTCAATTAAGACACGAATCGAACGATTCGAGAGGAAATCTGCAATCCATTTTATGAAAACAGAACCCAGGCCTATAGCTTGGCATTTGGATAAAAGAGCGCAATGCCAGACTCGATCAAAGGCTTTAGAAATATCCAGAGCTACAGCAGTAGATTCACCAGAGTTGTGAATGCTAATGTTAAGCTTCTCGCTAAGGCAAGTAATTAGATCGCCAGTGGAGCGTTGTGATCTAAAACCATATTGCCTATCACTAATGATACCTTTGCATTCAAGATACTTCATTAGCTTTTTGTTGATAATAATCTCCATTACTTTGGAGAGGATCGACGTGATGGCTATATGTCTGTAGTTGGAGGGATCGCTTTTGTCACCTTTTTTGGGAATAGGATTAACATGCGCAATTTTCCATTGAGTTGGATATTTACCATTGGAGTATGATAAATGAAAGAGATTGCGCAGCGGTTTAGAAATGGCGAGGGCAATGTGTCTCAGGACCGGTCGACTTCCTTATATCAAGATTCATAAGAACTTTCACCACAGTGCGTGTTCTATTTGAAAGAGTAAATGATTTTTTACTTTGCTAAACCATAGAAATCTAGTAAATCTTCACCCTTTATTTCAAACATTATTTGGTAAACACAAAGTAGTGGCAGAAATACTTCCCATACACTAGTGACTAGAAAGAGTAATGAGATATCATATTAAATTTACTAGAAGAAGGGAGGCAACAAATTATTTTCAGTTTTGTACATGAGTAAAAACGAGAAAACAAAAAATTATTTTCAATCTTATACAGTAGTAAAAAAAGTCGAATAAGAGACACAAAAATTATTTTTAATTTTATACATGCCGAGTAAAACTGAGTGAGAGCTGCGATGATTATTATACATCTTAGAAATTTTTATTTTAAATTTTAATATAAAAAATTAAGTTAGGTGACAAGAAGTAGGGTGCCTTCGAAATGCTACGACACATTGACACATGGTTGCCTTGCTTAGCAATATATTTGGATAAAAGTAAAGCACTATTTAGGCTTGCAAAAGAAAAAAATTTGGCGGGAATTTGGTTAAATGCAATACCAAATTTAAAATCGTATAAGACCTCAACAGCAGTATGTAGCGATAATTTTTGAAGTAATGAGATGAAGTTAAACAGGAAAAGAAAAATATTGATTAAAAATGCTTTGCCCAGTTTAAATTTAAGAGAAAAGATAGTAGAAAACTTTTTGTAGAAGAATAATTTCATAGAATTTAAAGAAAAAATAAGAAAGATGTAATAAGAATGTAGAAATAAGAATTTGAAAGATGAGGTGCTAATTTCACAAAATATACTGTCTTACTAAATCGCCAACATTTTCATTAGAATATAAATTTTTTATAATGGTTATTATCTTATTGTTTTTGATAAATCTGATGTTTTGATATAGTGCCTCGATTCTTGGGTATATATTGAATTTACTATAAAAAAATTTATTGATACACTACAGATCAAATTTTGTAATTTGTATTACATATTTATATTATTAATTATTATAAATTACTATTTATTTCATTTTATTTCGACATATATTAATTTTATTAAAACTAAAATTGTTCATTATTTAAGTTTTTCAAGTACAATAGATAAATTCACAATTTTTCAAATGTGCACATCAAAAGTGAATAATCACTTGCAATAACTGAAATAAAACCCTTCCATAACCAACTTATTAATTTTGAACTCTTTATAATAAATTAATTTCAATTATTAAAGATAACAACAACAAGACATCTTTCTAAATGTTACATATGAAGAGGATTTACCAACAATCAACAACAATGTAAAAACAAAATAAAAAACAAAAATGTGCAGATCCTCAGAATAATTCCAAATCGTGAAAAAGAAATCATATAATGCAAAAGAATTGTGTTGACGGTAATCAGAGTTGCATAAATTGAATAAATGAATAAGTAAATTTAAGGTTATTTTGACTGAATGATTTTAATAATAGTAATGTTTTAAATTGTAGTAGGTACTATTTATTAATATTATTTTATTAGTTGCTATCTGCTTTTATGAAATAAATAGTAATTTATGATAATTAATAATATAAATATTTAATACAAATTACAAAATTTGATGTGTAGTGTATCAATAAATTTTGTATAGTAAATTAAATATATACCCAAGAATTGAGGTACTATATCAAAACGTCAGATTTATAAAAAACAATAAGATAATAACCATTATAAAAAATTTATATTCTAATGAAAATGTTGGCGGTTTAGCAAGACAGTATATTTTGTGAAATTAGCACATTTATTTTATATGCACCTATACCTACATTCAACAATTCACACTTTTTTTTCAATTCAACCAAAATATAAAAAGGAAACTTTTGCTAGAAGAATTGAAAAACAGATAATAAGAGAATAAAAAAGAAAATAAAATAAAATTCTAATTTAGTTATACATATAACAACTATATATGTATGCATACTGTGTACAGCCGACACATATTTATAATTTGCACAGCATATAGAGTACACTGTATTTTGGTATTGGTTTGTCATATAATATATATTATAATATACGTTTTTTTTTTTTTTAATTCTTGTTTCTTTAATGGTGTGTGCTTGTTTATGTTTTAATATAAAATAGTAAGATCGTAAAAATGTCCCATCTCAACTCTAATCTTTGTACGATCAAACTACTTTTGTGTATCTTTATATATTAACGGTCTTTGATTTTAGTATTACCGCATTATTCACTATTACAAAAAATTTCTTCTTTGTTTAATGTAAATGTCGAAAAAAATTTCGCGAACTTAGATTATTTGAAAATTATTTTTAATAAATTAAATGAGTTGGAACGAAAAATTAACATTCAGATTGACTAAATTTATGTTAAAACGCAATTAAAATTATAAAGCTAGTAATATTACTGCAGTTGCTCAAAATAATCCAGAAGAAGCAGGAAAAACCGTTTTAACATTTTTAATCAATTCAATATTTGGAAATATGAAAGAAATAGCCCAATTAATACCGGTAAAGAATGTCACTGGTCAGGATCTTCATAAATACACTTCTGATTTAATTTCGCTGTTGCAAACATTAGAGTTTCATGTAATTTCAATTACTACTGACAACCATAGAATAAGTCAAAATATTTTTAAAAAATTTTCGCCAAATAGTTTCAAATTCATAAATCCACAATATCCAAAAACACATATTTATCTCTTTTACCACAGTGTGCATCTTATTAAAAATATTAGAAATAATTGGCTCAATCAATTAGACAGTAACAAAACATTTTACTTTCCAGATTTTGAAAACAAAAATATAAAAAAAGGTTGTTTCTCCGACTTGCGAAATCTTTACTGTAAAGAACTTAATCTTTTAATTAAATAATGTTACAGTTTGAATTACAAATTCCTTTATCCATCAAGTACAGAAAGACAAAGTGTTAAACTTGTATTAAATATTTTTAATTACTCTATAATAGCAGCATTAAGTTCTGAAAACAACGAAGAAACAACTATTTTTATTGAAATTATATTTAAAGGATGGCAAATAATGAACAATACTTCATTTTTGGGGATTTTGAAAAAAAAACCTTAACCTAGATCCGATTCAAAGTGCTTCCGATGAAAATGTTAATTTTCTAAAACAAATTTTAAGCTTGTTGTCAGATTGGAAAAATTTTAATTTGCCCAATGGTTTTCTTACATTGACCACAATTCAATGTACTATTTCAGACAACTTCTGCAATGATTGAATTAATAACGATTAGTTTCGCGGTAATTATAAAATATGTTCTTCCTGGTAAGATCCAAACCAATATCTTAGAAAGAAGATTCGGCTTGTACAGAAGACTTAGTGGATGTAATTATTTCATATTATACCAAAACATTATTGAATCAGAAAAAAAATTAAGAATTAGGAAACTAATGCAATCAACTACTGATCTAAATTTCAAATCTAATATTTGTTCTAACTTACAATCATTGTTGGAAACGGGTAACTATTTATTTGCATGTTCTAAATTCAAACTATTTGGAAGAATATCAAAATATATTTTCTCAAGAAGCGAATACTTATGTTGCTGGTTGTGCAAGTTTACTATATCAAAAAAACTAAAATTAAAGTAATTATTTTAATTATGTAAAAAGAGGGGGCTGATTCAGTAAATTATTTATTATTTCATATTAATTCTGTCATGCGTAAGATTATTTCAGTTAATTAAATAAAATTTATTCAAGATACGAATCAAGATACAACCGAAAGGCGTTCTTTGTTCTCTTGCTTATATCAAAGCCTTATTTCATATGATTTTAATATATGTTTTGATGGAATTTGTGAGTGTGGTCGGTCAACTTATAATTAATAATTTTGCTAAAGTTTTCGCAGTTTTTTCAATTGCTCTCTTAAACAATCTTTTCAAAAATTTAAATAAAATAATAAAAGATAATTCCAATTCAAGAAAAAAAACTACATTCAAAAAATAATTTATCTATTTCTAATTTTATTTTTATTTTTTCTTTATTGATTAATAAATTCTGTAAAGTCTGAACAAAAAGTTCCTAAAATATGTGATTTATTTTGTTATTTTCTTGAATCAAAATTCGAAACTGACGTGGCTAGCTTTAAACAAGAAATAGGAAACAAAATTAAGATACAAATGTGATATAAATTCTGAAATAGAAAATTTTTCCCAAAATATTCAAAATGCTGCCTGGAATAATACAAAAGATTGAGTTCGTTCAGTAGCATTAACCGGTAGATCTGGAATCCATTTTGGATCCATGTACCATATATCTGGCCCCTGAACGCAATTCACCACAAAAATTTACCGCAATACTAGCGCCATCGCCGGAAAATATAATGAGTACTTTTAAAAATAAATTAAATATTAATGGAATAATATTTATTATCATACATATAATTTATTTTTTATAACTCTTAATTTAAGTTTTATGTACATAAATCTTCCTTAAGAATTTAAATTTTCAAACTAATTCAAAAAATAATGGCGATTTAAATTTATAAACTTTCATAAAAAATATAAAAATTTAATTTTTCTTACAGTAGATGTCACAACACTCAACATAAAAATTGTTGTTGTTATTTTTACATATAAAAAGTCAGATCCATGAAATGTATCTAGAATTTTTTCAGATCCATTTTCATTAACCGCAATACATTAACCGGTACATTTACCACACCGTTCAGTAAACAGATCCATGGATCTGTGGATTTCAGATCCAATAGTTAATTTCACTGAACGCTACCATTGTGAACATAAATCTGGAGGATTCTACTACTACCTTAGAGAAATATTAAATATGATAAAAATAAAAAGAAGAGCTAGGCACAGATGGAAACAATCAAATGATCCAGCAGACAAAACTCTGCTAAATAGCTTAACTCAGAATCTTAAAAGAAAAATTTAAGATCTTAAAAATGAAAACTTTTAAAAATATATAAAAAATTTATCAGCTAAAAGAGAAAATAACTACCTCGTTGCGGAAAGCAACAAAGAGTACAAAAAACTCGATCTCTCAAATCCCGCCAATCAGAATGAAAAATGGTGAATTGGCGAGAGATAATAAAAATAAAACTGACACATTCACAGATCATCTTGGGGGAATTTTTTGTCCGGATGAGACAAATTCGGATGACCTCAGTGAAGAAAATAATAATTGGCAAGAAAATATCATATCACCATTCTCAGAGAAATGGTTGAACAAATTAAAAAACTGAGAGATAAAAAAGCTCCAGATTTTGATCTAATTACATCGGAAGTCCTGAAAGAACTTCCGAACAAAGCTATATAACAATGCTAACACGCATGGGTCCCATACTGTATTTGCTCTACACTAATGATTTATTTATTTTATTTATTTTATTTATTTAACATTTCATCTCAAGAGAGCACATTCCACATACCACAAATGAAAAATATAGCTGTAGCTACATTCGCTGACGATACTGCGTTGATGGCAGTAGGATCAAATATTGACGAGGCTACAAATAAATACCAAAGAGCAAGCGACAAGCTATGCCTCTGGATAAGGAAATGGAAAATTAAACTCAATGAGTTAAAATTGGTACATGAAAATTTTACAAATAAAACATTAGAGGCTCAACCATCGGCAAATCTGAATGGGATAAATATACCCCAAGAAAACAACGTTAAATACTTAGGAATGACATTAGATGTCATATTTAGATGGAAAGAGCATGTCAAAAAGAAAAAAATTTAGCTTGATAATAAATATAGAGAAATGTACTGGCTCTTAGGTTGAAATTCAAAATTACTTATATATAACAAGATATTGTTATATAATCAGATAATCAATCCGATATGGTTGAACGGCGTACAAATATGGCTCGTCTGGAGAGTCATGTTAACGCTGAGGACACTCAACTGCTAGATAATCAAAATGATATCAGAAGGCTTAAAAGAACTAAGCCACTAGACTTAATACCATAGAATTTCGTAAACTTTTTCTTTAAGAAAATAACACTAGAAATAAATTAATGGTTGGTCCGTCGGACTAGCTTTAATGGGAGGAAACTGAAGTAATAAATATTTTTCATTCATTTTTATATCAATAGCTTTTCTTAACATAAGGTAAGCTGAAAGGAAACTACCTTCTCTTTTTTATTGTACTTTATACGATCAAAATGTTTGTAATTTAATATTTAAGAAATAAATACAACAAATACTTAAATATATTTAAAAAATTTTATTTCTTAAATGAAAATATAACATATTTTTAAGTTCAAGGATTTATATTTACAGATTTTTTTTTTAAAATAAAGTATAATATAAAGTAATATAAATAATGAATAAAAATGATACATGATACTGATACATGATACATGATAAGTAAAATTACAAGTATTTATAAATTGATATTGTATTTGTATCACTCATTTTCGTGAGCTTATCCCTTTTCTCGCAAGCCTTTTGTTGTTACAATTTCCTTTTATGTGATGAAAAAATTTGAAATTGAAAAAATATATAAAGAATTAATAATCAGGAAAAATATCTATACATTTTTTTATCATGCTGCAGGTTATGTAAAATAACTCCACAATTTATAAATTAAAACATTTCAAATCAATTTTATTTTTTATATTATTTTTAAGGAATAAAATGTTTTGTAATTTATTAGAACCTTCCCTAAAAATAGATTTTTATTTTCGATTACTAAATTTATACAAGGTACCAACCACATCTTCACAAAGTCTTTGTCTTTTATTACTTAAATAATCCTTGTGCCCCTTTGTTTACCTGAGTGGTTTTACATTCATCCACAACGCATTTTAGTGTCATCTTTAATTTTCTAAGTACAAAAATTTAATTTTAATCTCACAGATTATATAAAATATTTTATCGATTTCCAAAAATGTAAGAAATAGATTTTAATAAGAATTTAATTTGTGAGAGAGAGAGAAAAATTCAAAAGACAAAGTGGGAAAAAAATTATCGAACGATTTTTTTTGTATCAAAGAAATGTATTTATTTTTGGTTATCAAAATTTGCAGTTGCGTTAAACTAAAAATTTTTTTATTTCCTATAAAATTACTTTAAGTTTTTGTTAAAATGCATAGCAATAAAAAACATTATTTATTCAAATTTGAAATATTCATATATTAATGTGATACATAAAAAATCTCTAGTGGGCTAAATAAATAAACAAAAATCTCCCGTTCCCGTGGGCTATTTAAAATTACATTGCAAAGATTAAGTTGTTTTTTAAATTATTTTTATGGTGCTCTTTCTTTCTAACAACTTATTACATAAGCAAATATTCACAATAGTTCTTTGCTTCTTTAACTAATGGGTTTTCTTTGTAAATTTAGTAGTAAAAATATCTTGACTTCCAGTGTATTTTGTTATTAATGGATTTTCTTTGCTAGAACGACGAACATTGTAGCACCAAAAGTTGTTAAATTAAAATACAGTGCAAAAATAATGAAAAAAATATACGATACGAACGATACGATTGAACAAAATTGAACATGTTTGCTTGGATTCCGAAGATTATGTTATGAGTAGGCTTTTAATACCCAGCCGGCCAGCAGTGCCTGTACCATAAAGAAAGTATAAATAGAGAAACTACAAATAACAAATATTTTAACAATTTTTTTTAGCTTGAAAAAAATTTGAAAATACCCCATACACCGTAGGACTTAGATAAAATTACATTAAAATATTGTGATACGTCATTTTAACGTCTTCGTTAATGCTTAATTCACTGATTCAAAACATTTTGTTCCGAACAATTTTGTTAAAAGAGAATTCTTATGATTGCGGTTCATGGCTTCAGAACATTGTGTTCCGAACAAAAAAAATTAAGGGTGTTTTCGTTTATTCATTCTAAAGAAGGAATGGAAAGAATAGAATACTTGATGACGTCTCGATAGAATATTCCGAACAAATAGAATAAACGAACAGAATAGAATAAAAAGAATAAACATCAGAAATTGTCATTGTTTATTTTTTTATTTATTTATTAATTTTTGTGAACAAAAGTTTTTACTATTTTTTAATTTGTGTACATGTGTTAATATAAGTTATAATAGTTATTATAATTATTATATAGACTCATTCCTTGAAAAAAAGAACAATAAAAACTTTTAAAAAATTTTATTTTCTGAATAATAAATACAACTACTAATTTTATATAAACATTAATATTTATACAACTATTCATAATATTATATTTGTTTTCAAAAACATTTAATTTAATAAAATGTAGGTAATCAAATTGTTATTACTGTATAGAATGATAGAGTTAACTGTCATTCAGTAATTTTATTCTGTTTATTCCAACTCTGAGATGGAGCAAAAAGAATACGTTCGGAATATACGGAATAAATAAAAAAATACAGAACAGAATATTTGGAATATTCCGAATGAATAAAAAAACGCTTTTTGACATATTCTGAATATTCCGAATATTCGGAATGAATAAACGAAAACAACCTTAAACAGCAGACATTAACATTTGAATTTGATTTGAATTAATTTTAAAATTTTTGTTTATTTCAATCTCAATATAGCAAATCATTGTTATTCAAATAAATCATTGTTAATAAATAAAATAATATTGTTAATATACAATAATTTTTAATATAAAATAATTGTTAATTTATCAAATAAATACAAAATTGTGTAGAAGTGTTATGAATATTGGTTTTTCAATATTTTTATGAATTGTTTGTTTTTTTTTGTTTATGCTTTGTAAATTGTAATGTGAGAAATGTCAAAAAAATTAAAAATGACAGCAAAAAAAATTGTTCCGAACACAAAGTTAAAGTTAAATCAACTTTTGTTCCGGAGAGAAAACATTTTTGAAAATTAAGAGAATTAAAATTTTCATACAAAAAATATTCGCGCGCATGGGTTCGGAACATACGTTCTGCATCATTGAAGCAGGCATAACAGAAACTCATACAAAATATTGAACTAAAATTTTTTCATTTATGCACTATGCAGGTTCAACTGTATAGATTCTAGCTTTGAGAGAGAGAATTTTTAAAATGATTTTAATTCTTGTTGTTTTTTTTGTTTTTGCTTTTATATAATATAGATATAGCGTTGTGTGTAGTACAAATAGTGGCAATAAGGTAAAGCAGTGCCGTTCCTGAGTTACATATTGCCACCCCTATTAATTAAATTTGTTAATTAGAATTCGCTGATGTGCGAATCACACGATGGAGTGATAATTTTCATGTAAAATTTAACCCTTATAGAATTGAATAAAAAATATGAAAACGTAATCAAACTAATTGAAGAAATTTTTTTTAGTTATTTACGACACAATGCTATATTAAGAAGAGAATTTTTGTTTATTTTGGTTTTTTTTAAAGGCTATTTTCTATTTTTTTCGCTGGTAGTGTGATTTGATATTTCTGACAACCTTTTTAAACATCAAAAAATAAAAACAAAACAATTATTATGAAATTTGATATTATAATATAATTGGTCTGTTTTATTAAAATTATATGTTCTACAATTTATAATTATTTATTTTTTTAGTTAGATACATATATAAATTTAGATTTTTTAGCGATGTATTTATTTATTTTGAAATTCCGCCATTTGCTTTTCTGTTTTGTTTGTTTAATTTTATTTTTCGTTTCGCTACAATTGTGTTTCATTTAACGAAAAATAGTTGAGCGAAGCGAATTTCGTTGGTAGTCGGTGGTCGGTGGTCGCAATTATGTTTACCGCTTTACTCTTCTTGCTTTTGTTGAAGCAAAATCATCAATCTTTTTCTATCGATAACAAGGCAAGATTGGTTAGCCTTTCTTGCGCCATCGACGACCTTAGGTAATTTTTTATCAATTTTAATTTTGAAAAACTTCTTTCTCCAGATGCTACAGTTACAGGAAGTGTTAAAAATTTTTTTAACGCTATGCAAAAATTAGGAAATGATGATATTAAGTCGTTTTGTATGATGTTATTCAAAGTCAAACAGGCTTTGCCATAGTAGGAAATATTTCCTTAAACCTTAATATTTCGTTAAATAGTTCATATCCATTGAGGTCTTTTTCTATGGCATCCTTAATATTTATTTGTAGAAAAACTTCCAAATCCAAGCAACATTTTTTTAAAGTATCTAAATCTATTGAATGGAATGAATACAAAAAACTATAGGTATTATTACATTGATCTAACAACGTAAATCTTTCCTCTACAGAATTATTCGCTCTATCTATAAGGCGAAAATAAATACTAATTTTAAAGTTTTGTTTAGGATCTTGTACAAACTCGTCACTTGATTCATATAAAAATTAATGAGGTTTTTTTTTATGCGGGTCTGTGGAAATTCGTTTTCTACATCAATAACACGTGGAAGGTTTGTAGCTTGACTTAGATATTCATAAAACTGGCATCGTTTCTTTTCGCATTTAAAAATCTTTTTAAATTACCCAACGCTTTACTACATTCATTAATGTCAATGTTAGAATTTTGTAGCATTTTGCTAACTACATCAATTTTTGAAAGTATATCTTGCCAGATAATTAATGAACATAAAAATTTAAATGACTTTAATTTCTCAGATAACGAATTTGCAATATTCCCTGTGCTTATATCTCTGTTTTGATCATCTCTTAAATTGATTAAACTTTCAGAAATTTCTTTAATATTTTGCTGCAAAAGTCTTATAGGGTCAATACGACTTGACGATCTAGTACCACTTAAAGGTTTTAAAGTTAAATTTTTAATTTTAATTTTTAACATATTCCATCTATATGCAGAGGCCGAAAAAAAATTAAATAATTCCTGAACAATATCGAAAAATCCAACGGTTTCATTATTAATATTAACAGCATCATTAAGTACTAAATTTAGATTGTGTGCTGCACATGGTACAAATGGTGCTCTGGGATTAATGTTTAAAATTCTGTTTTGAAGTCCTATATGCTTACCTCTCATGTTGGACCCATTATCATAGCCTTGACCACGAATATTTTGCACATCTAAGCTAAATTTAGGCAACAACTCATCAGTAATGAAGTTAAACAAACCTTCACCAGTTGTATCAACTATTGCAGAAAAACCAAGAAAATATTCTTCAATTGTTGCTTTATTTTGTGTCAAATTCACACACCAAACAACAAACGTGATTTGTTCAACGTGGCCTAAATCTGTGGTACAATCAAGTATAATAGAAAAATATTGTTGATGATTATTATATGAATGGGATTTTTATGCATGACATAATATAGTATTCAGTAGTTTATATTATTACGAAGGGCGATAGAAATATTTAAAAATAAAAATAAAATGTTTCTACTTAATTCGACAAAGTTTTTTTTTTCAGTTTAGTACTCAAAATTAAAATCAAATTTTTTTTAATTTTAATTTTCTTAAATAATAGTTGGTAGACGGCAGCCCTTCGACTTCGCCGTCCACGTGCAAGGGCATCTTTTGCACCCCCGTCAGGAATGGGTCTGAAGTAAAGGTAACGTTGTATATGTTGCAACACACACTGGTTGGGTTGAAGTAGAGCTGTAGAGCTCTAGCAATGCACTCTACTTCAGGCCTTCTTACTCACTATTTTTTACGAAATTAAGCGAAAACTGTGAAAAACTGTCTCTTTTTAGTCTTCGTTTGCACAATACACTCAAATTTCATTTATTTATTTTTCTTTTATTCTATTTTGTTGATGAAATTACAACAACACTTAACCTTGCTTAAAGCTTTTTTAGTATGTAAATTGAGAAAAAAGATGAAGGAAAGAAAAAGTTTATAATTTTTTGATTAGTATGGTTTTGAATCCTCTTCATTTTGCTGCTTCAGTTTGTGATGGTAAGATCTATGTCGGATTGTTGAGTAGATTTTTTTTTTAAAATCAAATTTTTGAATGAAATTTTAATTAGTTTTAAGTAGGATTTTCAGTAAAAGTAGATAAAAATTTATATTTTTTGAAATATATTTAATTTTAAAAATAACAAATAAGATATTTCGATTTTAAATATTCTCATAAGGTTTATACACAAATAAGATACATTTTGAAAGTTGCGCTCTGAGTAAGAAGGCCTTTAGTAGATTGCATTGGCTCTTGTATAACAATAATATAAAATGCATGGTATCGGGACAAAATTTGATGAGACAAAATCGTGGATATGCTGAAGCCCGTCGGAATTTCAAATTCCGTTTACATTCCGTATTTCATACGCTTAAGTCCATATTGTATTCCGCGGTCTGCAAATGTCATTATTTATCCAAAATTTTTAAATTTATGTATGCTGTACTTCGTCGGAACGGAAAGTATTTTGAAAATCGTACGACAGAATTTGTCATTCGGTACTATTAGAAGGGTTCGGAAGTGAATTATTAAGCATAAAATTTTTGTATTTAAAATATCAGGATATATATAAATGTAATATAAATATTTTTTTCTCAATTTTTTTCACATATGAAAAATGATTTTTTTTATTTCGGAATAAAAAAGTGCTTCAAACGAATAATATATTTTATCGTTTTTAATATTATAACATATGTATGTATTAAAAACGATCCATATATATTTTACTTTCTTTAGAGAATTTTAAATTTTCTCTAATGTAACAAAAAGAAACTACCACACCAACACCTTCCTACTTCATACCTAATGCAATTTTTTATATATACCACAACAAAATATTTCCATTAGTTAAAACAAGTAAAAACTACTATACTTTCTTTAACATTGCTCTATATGAAATTTAAAATGAGAAAGAAAGAGAACACATCATATGCTTTCCTAAATAACCACACCACACCTATCCTATTTCCAACTTGTGTAATTTGGATTATTATCAAAAATACAAATTCTTGTTCCGTTACATTGTATTAAAATACTTATTAATTTCTAATAGTATGTAATATTATTAGTATTACGTAAAATATAAAACCTTAATTTCAAAGTTTGAATAATTTTCAAACAAAATAGAAGAGATTCAAATCTATAAACTATAAGCACAGATATGTAATTATACAGATGAGCAGTTCTAACAAAAAAATCCGAGACAAAAAATTAGAATTGCGGACATCTAACAGCGGACAATTTTGTTATAATTGATTGAGTGTTAGAAAAATTGATGTACTTTTTTATACAGCTTATAATAATGTCAAATAATCATTAACTCAAAATCCCAACTCTCATTTATTTAGGTTAGGGGCCGCAAACATGTAAATTTGTGAAGTGGAAATTTAGTAGCGGATTCTCCCTTATTACTTTTAAGTGACAAACATTTTTTGTTTGCTTTAATATGAAAAAGAACATTGCACAAAAATGCACTCCAAATTTAGGTTTGTTTACTAACAATTTTTTTTTTTCGAAAGATAGGAGGTAATCCCCGAAGGACATCAAGAGCTCCAGCCGCGTGTGCGTCTTGATAGTGTAGGAATCGAACCCACTAAAGCCCACCTATCTTTTTTTCGTTATAACCAATCTACGTTAGATCGGCGAATGACTTTTTTTTCCGTAAATTTTCAGTCGCGTGTATAGGAAATTATTATAGTGATAGTTTCCGTGGAGGATCGCTAACATCATTATAATTACCGTGTAGGAACTTTATCACTATATTTCCCGTGAAGGAGATAGCCACAGCAATAGTTCCGCGTGGGAAGATTATTAGATTTTCTCTCAAAGGAAAATTATTGAAATAATAATTTCCGTAAAGGAAACTATTATCGTAGAATTTTCCATTTTAGGTAGTGACCAGCTCGTGGAGTTTCGTTCTCTTGAGTCGACGGACACTGCTGTCGATTTTAAGAACTGCTGCCATTTCCGATTTCAGTTTGCAGTCTCTACTTGTGTTTGACAGCATGTTTCTTGATCTCTTCATAATCTTATGAGTTTGCAGTCTCTACTTGTGTTTGACAGCATGTTTCTTGATCTCTCCATAATCTTATTTTATTCACTGCATTTTGAAGTTTATCTGTGGAGTTTTCGACAGATATGTCAAGTGCAAGAATCGCAGTGTCGTCTGCAAAGGTAGTCATAAAAATGTTGTCAATTTGAGGGATTTCTCTTGTATATAGCAGGTAAAGTATTGGACCAAGAACACTTCTCTGTGGGACTCCAGTAGATATTTTTTTTACTTCTGAATATTCTTTGGCATAACGTACACGAAAGCATCTATTGGTCATATATGATTTTAATATTTCATAAAATAAACGGTAACGGTAGGGGTAATTGTTTTATTGCTGGTGATTTCAATATAGATTTCAAAAATGAAAATAGTGAAAAGAGGCAAATACAACAACTATTTTGGTATCCAGCAAATTATTAATGACTACACTAGGATAACTAATACAAGTCAAACTCTCATTGATTATGTACTAACGGATTATGTTTCTAACATTGAAGCACTAGTAAATAAAAACTTTTCTATTTCTTATCATGAGGCTATCATGAGTGGTATTGCAGGGAGTTAGAAGAAATGAAAAGAACTAAAATTAGGTTGTACAACAGATACTCATTACTAAGAACAAACCAGAGTTGGGAAGAATATAGGCTCTCAAGAAATATTTATAAAAGGAAATGTGTAGAAATTAGAAATAACTTTATAGAAAAGAAAATTAGTGCTAAAGCAGGAGACTAGAAATCTACGTGGAAGCAAATAAAAAAATATGTGTTAGGAAAGAACGAAAATTGCATAAATGAAATAGAAATAAATAATGAAATTATTAATAATAACAAAGATTTAGTGGATAAATTAAATGAATATTTTGTTGATAGCGTTAATAAGCTAAATAGGGACATTCCACATATAAATTATAGTGAAAGTATACAAGAAATAAATGAAATATTTAAGTTTAAGAAAATAAATGAATCTGAATTAGATAAAATTATGAAAAGTATGAATAGTAAAAATGATTTTAATGGATTGAATATAAATATCATGTTAGAATCTAAGCAATTAATGTATCCTATCTTAACCAAAACTATTAATACCTCATTGACGCAAGGAATGTTTCCGAGATCATGGAAGGAGTCCATAGTAGTGCCTGTAGAAAAAATTAAAAGAAAAATGCAAAGATGGCATGTGATTTAAGACCTGTAAATATGTATGAAAAAATTCTCGAAAAAGTTGTGTGCTTTCAGATGGAAGAATTTCTAACTACAAAAAGTATTATCTGTGAAGAACAATCTGGTTTCAGAAAAGGATTTTTAATTGAAACATCTTTAAATTGGATAATAAATGAATAGAAGAAAGAAACTGATTCTGGGAAAGTTATCATCGTGGTTTTTTTGGAATTAAAAAGAGCTTTCGAGACACTGGATCGAAAAATTTTAATAGAAAAAATGTATAAATATATACACGGAATAAGAGGCACTGAAAAGAAGTGGTTCGAAAGTTTCTTAAATGAAAGATTCCAAAAAACAAAAATAGGAGAGGATGTATCAGCCAAAAAGCGAGTAGAACTAGGAGTCCCACAAGGATCCGTTTTGGGAGCAATGTTGTTTTTATTATACATAAATGACATAAAGGATAGTGTTGCCTTTTCTTCAGAGTCTTTGTTTGCGGATGACACATTAATTTACTTAGTAGGAGATAATTTGGTAGACTTAGAAAATAAATTGAACAGGGACCTAAAAACATTATATGAGTGGTTGTCAAAAAACAAATTAAAACTTAATGTAAGAAAAACAAAATGTATGGTGATAAATTCTCGAATAGAAAATTTAAATATAAATTTTAATAATGAACGATTAGAGTGAGTGAGTTAGCAGTATTAAATATCTAGGAGTCATGGTAGATAAAGAGCTTAAATTTAATATGCATTCTGATAATATTTGTAAAAAAATTTCGAAAAAACTTGGTTTTTTGGCAATAATCAGAAATAAAATATCACTAAAGTGTGCAATATTAATTTGTAATGCAATTATTTTACCACATTTTGAATACTGTTCCTCGATTTTATTTAGCTTTAACAAAGCTAGATCTGGTAGTTCCCGCATGATTTATCCATTGATGAGATCGTAACCTGGTGCTTTCTTGACGCTCAGGTTGTGTCTGCATATTTGTTTAATTTCTCTTAGAGTGACATGCGAAATTTCCGCTTCATCTATTTTAACTTCGAGAGTGTTTCCCTTAACGCTAATATTGCTGGTTTTTGAGAATGTGACTCAACGACATGAAAATTCGCTGAAAGTCCTCGAATGTTGCAAAAATCTACTTTGAAAGTGGCAATTGTCATCTATAAAAAAGATTATATTAATAATATTGGGAGTAATTTAAGTATTGAGAAAAAAAAAGGAAAAAGAACAGAAATAAAAAACCAAAAATAAATAAATAAATAAAATAAGAGTTATATTTAATGGAACTAGTGAGAAGAAGAGAAAAAAATAAAAAAATAATAATAACGTAATCCTCATGTTCACCACCGACTCAAACTAAAGATCCACTGAGAATGCATCTGCGACTTTGTTTTATTGTGATAGGGCAGAAAAAACTACACACAAATCCCCTATCAGGAAGGCCAGGTCATTTGAGGACGGAGTTTCGGTCTCCGCCTAACTAACCGATTGTTCGCGCCCATCGAAAACATACGTCCTCGTTTGCGCGGATGGATCCAGCCTAACTGGTTTTCTTAGTTATTGCGCTAAGTTCTCGCACTCACCCGCTCTCGTCCGCCTTGCAAAGTAAGTTTCCAGGAGGCACCCGGCATATAACTATGTTACCTACCTACGGAGAGGTGAGAGTCGGATTTGTTGACAGAGCAGTTGCTAAACCAGAAGGCTTTTCCTAGGTTTTATCAGAGCTATACGTTAGGGGTATACTCTGCCTAGGGCCTATATCAACTTTAGCCTCCCGTTTAATAACAATCAAAATTAAAAAGGTGACAAAACAGATACTGTTAATAAATATTCAGGTACAAGTTCTAAATTTGTTGATCACCATATTATTATTGCGAAAGCATTGTTCTTGGATTAGATTCAATGATAAAACTTCAAGAAAATCCAAAGACAAATTTTATTAAATCAATGTTTTTTTAATTAATACTACATAATATTGGTAAATATTAAAAGTTATTTATTTTATTTTATAAGGTAAAAAAAGAACAAAATTAAAACTCTTAGTTAGAACTCTTCTAACAGGTAGAAAAAATGCAGTTTAACTTTATTGTTATCACCATTGGAATTCTTGTTTTATCATAGGTTTTGTTCTTTTGACAAGAAACGCAAGCTTTGATATATTTTTCTATATCTTCGTGCATGCCTTTTCACTTATATTTAGATTTTATCCGATTGACGGTTCTTTTTATACCTTGATGACCTCCCTATGGTGCATCGTGGTACTCATATATTATTCGTTTAATTTCGTCCGGATCTTTTAGGATGATTGTGCTCGTATTTGGATCAGAATTATTTAGGTTGGAATTGCTATTGATACTTGTACTGGAAATGTTTGTGTTAGAATCACTTAGAAATTTTGCTGAATTGGGAATGTTTTTGTTAGGGTTATTTTGGATTTCTGTGTTACACTTAGTCTCTGAATATTTTGATTATTTTGCCTTGCTTCGAGTAACCACGTTGATTTGGGCGATGGTCTCGAGACGTGACAGAGCATTTGAATTTAAATGGCCCGACTTATGGATTACAGTATAGTCGTATGCCTCAAGTTTTATGCGCCAGCGTATAATTCTCGAAGAAGGGTCCTTTAAATTAAAAATCCACAATCTTCTGCCCCTACCCGTCCTACTAAACCGGGTTTAGAACCCGATCGTTCATATGGGTTGCTAGGGTTAACAGGGGTCACCTGCCTGCATATTTGTAACATTAATGACCTTTCTTCGGTGTTTAAATGATTTAAATTTAGATCCTCACTTAAATTTCGAGTCTATTTTCTACTAGATTTTCGTTTTGAACTTGGTTTAGCCTGAATATATCGTAGTTACTAGCCGGCTCGAAATTCACCTTGAAATCACTTCCGATTTCTGCAGGAGTGTCCTTATTATTTAGCACACTTAAATACACATATCCATTTTGTGGATATACCAGTGTATTTGAAATGATTAAACTGGTGTTATTTTCCTTTAATGAATTGGATAATACCAGAGCTTCTTCTATGAAAGACACTGGCCCATATTTAAAACAATTTTCAGTTATGGATGGAATTGTAATAACGTTTTCCTTAGTTTCGAAATAAACTGGCACTCGTTTTGTATGGAATTTGAAATCGATTTGTGCCTTATCGAAATTTATAATTGCCTTAGTTTCATTTCGCTAAATTTGACGCTACTATGTTAAATCGTATAGGATAATAGACATTCTTTACATTTGGTGCTCGTATATTTAGCGTTGTAGTTCCCAAAGTTTTAATAGTGTTCGTACTGATCCTATTTATATTAATTGTTGGAATTTGTACTTTGTGTTTTCTTTTAAAGCCCTTAGTTTAATTAGACAAACGCTAGCACAGGAATCTATTAAGAATTTAGTAATTGCATTTTTTGTTCCAGTTAGATTTAGAGATACGATGCTGCGGAAAGTTTGGTTTTCCGCCGACACTAGGTAAATTTCTTTGATTTCATTAATACTTGGTAATTTGGTATTTGTATGAGATGGTTCGGTATTTGTTTCTGAATAAGAATTGAAGTGATTTATGCTTTTGGAATACTTATTTGGAATACTATAAGCATCTTGCAGGTCTCAGGCTTCGTGTTGGATGCTGCTCGTTACGAGCTTTTTGGAGTTTCCCGACGTTTGGTTTCTGGTGTTATTGTGTAGTGGCTTTCTACACTCGTTACAGGGTATGGCCCTTTTACCCACAATATTTGCATATCATCGTAGGGTTTTGAATTACTGCTACTTGTGATTTAGGATTAGGTTAGGTAGAATTAAACTTTGGAAACCTAGTTGCGTTGTAGGAAGTGCTTGGGCTTGTATAGCTTGGTCTAGAGTAGTTGTAATTGCATTTTTCCTGCGACAATTTTTTGTATTGTGAGTACTTGTCTTACAATATGAACAGTATGGTTTCCTGTGTTTGTCGTCTTCCCTAGAATTTATTCTATTTAATTTTTCCTCGTCCATTGTTAATTCTATAGCCTCGCTTAGTGAGGCTTTTCTAGCTGTTCTTACTATTAATTTCAGTGGATCTTGTAATCCGTTCACGAAATTGTTCATCACCATCTTGCTATTTTGGTCGCGTATTGCTTCCGCGCCCGCCTCGGACAAAGAATCTTTTGTGCTTGACATGTTTAGTTCGTCGAGGAGCTTTTCCACTGTCTCGGAATATGTTGCCACTGATTCCTTGAATCCTTACCTTAGCGCGAACACATCTATTTGCACTAACTGGGTATTTCTGGTTTTTGAGAAATCAAAAGTTTTTTAGGTTTTCCCAATTATAAAAATTTTTATACCTGAGGAGTGCGTTATATGCGCGTCCAGAGATTTTAGAAGTAATGACATCGATATAATCAGCATTATCTTTCTCATTACTGGTTCTCCTATATTAGATTTCTGCAAGTTGCATGAACCTTTGCAACTCGACAGAGTTCCCGCTTAATTCGGGAATCATTTTTGTAGCTTGATTTATGTTGAATTTGGATATTTTGGTCAAGTGTACGTTTTCATTTCCTGGATTGTTGAATTTGTCGACCGCTTGACAGGATTTAGATGTCCAACTGACCGGATTGTATATCTAACTGCGTGCTAGTTTTGATTGATGCTAGTTGTTGCTGATTGTTGCTGCTGATGCTAGTTGTTGCTAGTTGTTGCTAGTTGTTGTTACTGATTGTTGCTTTTTCCACTTTTGTTAGTTTATTTATTAAGAGTATTGTTTGCCAGACTCAACAGACATGAAGCAAAGGTATTGCAACCTTTTCTGATCAAAGGTTGTAAATAAATAAATAAATAAATAAACAAACAATGACATTGTTAATGTTAATATATTCTATAATTCTTTTTATTCTATTCTGTTCGTTTATTCTATTTGTTCTGAATATTCTATCGAGACGTCATCAAGTATTCTATTATTTCCATTTCTTCTTTAGAATGAATAAATGAAAACACCCATAATATACGCCCTTATTGTGAAGTGTCAGTTGTCAGTAAATATCTGAGAAATGTCAGCAAATATTCAAAAACGGTATTGAAATGATCAGTTGTCAGCAAACTGCTGAGAAATTGTGAATACTGACAAAAATTGGTATTGTGAATGTCAGTATGAGTTAGTTTTTCCGATATTTTTAAAGCATTTTTTCAGTTGCAAATTTGAGCGTGAGAAAATGTATTGGCTTAAAGAAAAATTTTTTTTTACAAATTATTTGTGTTTTTTTATTTAAATTGCTCGTTTTTTATTTAAATTGTTGTTCGTGTTTGATGTGCTCTAAAGGTATTAAAATTACATACTTTTTTTAGTAAAATGGCGAAAACTTACAGCAACAAAATACAATTAAAGAGATTAGTTGAACTAATGGAGAAAAATAGCCAAATAGCGAAAGGAATATGTCCCAAACCCCTGGCTATACAAAAATGGAAAGAGTTCTCTGTGGAATTAAATAGTTTAGGATCACCTGAACGAGAATCAGATAAATGGCAAAGAGTAAGAATAAGAAATGTTTGTATTTTTTATTATTATTCTTATATTGAAAAAATTTTAGGTCTGGAGTGATTTAAAAGTGAAAATAAAAAAAAAGAAAACTGAAAACAAAATAGAGAATCAAGCAACTGGTGGTGGACCAAATCGCTTGCATCACTTTTCCGATACAGAAGAAGCTGTAAGCAGATTAAAGGAAGTAGATACATTAGTTGATCCACCAGGTTGTGACAGCTTGACTCTCTCTCAACCAGAACTAATGCAAGAACCAAACTTGCAAATTAATGAAGAACAGACAAGAACAAGAAAATATACAATGAATCTACTATTCTAGAAAAGCAGACAAATGTTTTAGTAGATATAAAAAAGAGCACACAAAATATGGAATATTACTTTAAAAAAACATACAAACTCAAAGAAGAAAAATTTAAAACGATGCTAAAACTTAAACAAAGAAAATTAGAAATGTACGAGCAAAATAATAATTGCACATGAAGTGCTTGTTCATTAACATTTTTTTTAAATTTTTTTTCATTTAAACATTTTTTCTATATATTTTATTTGTGATTTTTAGTTTTAAGAAAGCTGCACATGAAGTGCTTGTTCATTTACATTTTCCTATATATTCTATTTGTGTTATTTTTATTTTTGAGAAACCTGAAATAAGACTGAAATAAAATGTACAAATTTTGAAATAAAAAACTGAATTTTAATAAATAGTAAATTTTTTTATTAAGAAAAAGTTATATTTGCAGCATAGAATTTGCGATTCGATCTCTTATTCGACTGCCTTCAATCAAACCACGAGTGCCAGGTTCATTTTCCGTTTGATCTTCTATTAATGTGTTTTTGTTATTTTCTTCAATCGTGTCTTCCGTTTCAATTTCTTTATATTTTAATAAAGATGCTGCAAGTCTTTCTTTGGCGCAATAATTTTTATGTGAGTCCCATCTATACAGCCAATAATGTTTGGGATGTTGGATTTTTGATAAAAATATATTTTTGCTTTGCGCTTTTCATCATTTGTATAGTCAAACTTAATCCATTTTGAGCATATATGTCTTTCTAGGACATTTAATAGTTCTTTCATTATTAAAAAAACAGTTGGCTGTGCAATTCCCAAATTAAAATCACTTGCCACACTTAGTTGGTAACTTCCGCTCGCAAAAAATCTTATTACTGTTGCCAATTTAGTTTTGCTGGAATTGCTCGTTCTCGTATTGTTGGCTTAAGTTTGTCATCAATATCTTCCAGATGTCCATGAATGCTTTTAATAAAAATATTAATTTTACTCCAATTTTATTAAAGTTTTTACTTACGCTTCATTACTTAATTCCAAAGGATTACAATTATCTCTTATGTTTCTACGTATAATCCTCATTTGAACTCCATCATTGGTTTGATCCTCATTTTCATCAAAAAAAAATTCAGTTGACGACATATTTATATTATATTTCTTTTATATTTATTATAAAACACTTTTTTTTTATTTAAATAATTATTTCACTTCTAATAAAAACTTTAAAACGATCTACAAAATAAAAATTTTAACTGTCAAAAAAACGTCAATTTTCTCAGTATTCACAATAGAACAAAATTTTGTCAGTGTCAGTATACAATAACAAATAAAATTTCAACTGAGAAAATTTCTCAGTTGTCAGTCGACTGAAAACTGAACATCACAATAAGGGCCAAAATCTCAACTGAGAAAATTTCTCAGTTGTCAGTCGACTGAAAACTGAACATCATAATAAGGGCGATATATATTTTGGTTATTTTGTAATTTAATTTTTTTTAAATGAAATGATTTGTAATAAATTTTATCATTAAATGAAATTAATGATATTACAAATAATAAATAAAGATTTAATTAATTAAAATAAAAAAAATAAGTGTTTTCTTAAAAATAAAAAATTGTATTTTTATTTTGTGGTTTAACAGCAGATGTTGTACAACGATTACAACTTTTAACTTTCCTAAATTTCGTTTAATATGGTCACCAAGCATAGGGCTACTATACAACTATTTAAAGAATTAAAACATGGAAAAAATGAACCAGATAGTAATGCTACATCTTTACTTGGTGGTGATGAATCTACACAATTTGAAATTGATAAATTCAATCCAAATATATATGTTTTTACGTTACGTTTACCTGTAATAAATTCAAAAAATATTCATAAAATAACACGAAATAGTGGTAGTTTACAAGAACTCTTTAAAAAAATCACAGATAAATTAACAGATCTTTGTGATTCTGAAAGAGAGAGTAATAGTAATATAAAAGTAATTTGTAATAATACATTTGTAATATAACTGTAATTTGTAAAGTACTTACAAATTTATTCTGAAAATAAGATAAATTAAAATTATTTATAAAATATATCTTTTAATTAATTTTTTAAGCAAATTGTTTATCGTAAAATTTCTTTTACAATTGATTTTGTATAATCAGAAAAGTAATAAATTTATTATAAAAAAAATTTAGAAACAGGTATAGGATTAATCTAGATTTTCGCAATGCCATCAGAGAATGTTTGATAATAATTGAAAATATATGAAAAAATTGATAATAATTGAAAATTTGAAAATATCCAAATACAAATTTCACTCTCACAAGATTTTTTTTATTTATTAATTTTAAAAAAATGTTTTCTTATTATCACTGTTACCGGAACCTTCGATAATGTGTGTGCAACAAGTCGTGAACAACTTTTTCCATGCGAGTTGTTTTAGTCCGACACTAATGCATTCGCAAAAATTAAAATTTTATTTTTGTTTATTTATAGTTCTTGTGAGAGTGAAATTTGTATTTGGATACAAATTTTAAATAATGAAATTATAATATTAATAATTATTATCAAACATTCTCTGATGGCATTGCGAAAATCTAGATTAATCCTATACCTGTTTCTAAATTTTTTTTATAATAAATTTATTACTTTTCTGATTATACAAAATCAATTGTAAAAGAAATTTTACGATAAACAATTTGCTTAAAAAATTAATTAAAAGATATATTTTATAAATAATTTTAATTTATCTTATTTTCAGAATAAATTTGTAAGTACTTTACAAATTACAGTTATATTACAAATGTATTATTACAAATTACTTTTATATTACTATTACTCTCTCTTTCAGAATCACAAAGATCTGTTAATTTATCTGTGATTTTTTTAAAGAGTTCTTGTAAACTACCACTATTTCGTGTTATTTTATGAATATTTTTTGAATTTATTACAGGTAAACGTAACGTAAAAACATATATATTTGGATTGAATTTATCAATTTCAAATTGTGTAGATTCATCACCACCAAGTAAAGATGTAGCATTACTATCTGGTTCATTTTTTCCATGTTTTAATTCTTTAAATAGTTGTATAGTAGCCCTATGCTTGGTGACCATATTAAACGAAATTTAGGAAAGTTAAAAGTTGTAATCGTTGTACAACATCTGCTGTTAAACCACAAAATAAAAATACAATTTTTTATTTTTAAGAAAACACTTATTTTTTTTATTTTAATTAATTAAATCTTTATTTATTATTTGTAATATCATTAATTTCATTTAATGATAAAATTTATTACAAATCATTTCATTTAAAAAAAATTAAATTACAAAATAACCAAAATATATATGGCCCTTATTATGATGTTCAGTTTTCAGTCGACTGACAACTGAGAAATTTTCTCAGTTGAGATTTTGGCCCTTATTGTGATGTTCAGTTTTCAGTCGACTGACAACTGAGAAATTTTCTCAGTTGAAATTTTATTTGTTATTGTATACTGACACTGACAAAATTTTGTTCTATTGTGAATACTGAGAAAATTGACGTTTTTTTGACAGTTAAAATTTTTATTTTGTAGATCGTTTTAAAGTTTTTATTAGAAGTGAAATAATTATTTAAATAAAAAAAAAGTGTTTTATAATAAATATAAAAGAAATATAATATAAATATGTCGTCAACTGAATTTTTTTTTGATGAAAATGAGGATCAAACCAATGATGGAGTTCAAATGAGGATTATACGTAGAAACATAAGAGATAATTGTAATCCTTTGGAATTAAGTAATGAAGCGTAAGTAAAAACTTTAATAAAATTGGAGTAAAATTAATATTTTTATTAAAAGCATTCATGGACATCTGGAAGATATTGATGACAAACTTAAGCCAACAATACGAGAACGAGCAATTCCAGCAAAACTAAATTGGCAACAGTAATAAGATTTTTTGCGAGCGGAAGTTACCAACTAAGTGTGGCAAGTGATTTTAATTTGGGAATTGCACAGCCAACTGTTTTTTTAATAATGAAAGAACTATTAAATGTCCTAGAAAGACATATATGCTCAAAATGGATTAAGTTTGACTATACAAATGATGAAAAGCGCAAAGCAAAAATATATTTTTATCAAAAATCCAACATCCCAAACATTATTGGCTGTATAGATGGGACTCACATAAAAATTATTGCGCCAAAGAAAGACTTGCAGCATCTTTATTAAAATATAAAGAAATTGAAACGGAAGACACGATTGAAGAAAATAACAAAAACACATTAATAGAAGATCAAACGGAAAATGAACCTGGCACTCGTGGTTTGATTGAAGGCAGTCGAATAAGAGATCGAATCGCAAATTCTATGCTGCAAATATAACTTTTTCTTAATAAAAAAATTTACTATTTATTAAAATTCAGTTTTTTATTTCAAAATTTGTACATTTTATTTCAGTCTTATTTCAGGTTTCTCAAAAATAAAAATAACACAAATAGAATATATAGGAAAATGTAAATGAACAAGCACTTCATGTGCAGCTTTCTTAAAACTAAAAATCACAAATAAAATATATAGAAAAAATGTTTAAATGAAAAAAATATTTAAAAAAAATGTTAATGAACAAGCACTTCATGTGCAATTATTATTTTGCTCGTACATTTCTAATTTTCTTTGTTTAAGTTTTAGCATCGTTTTAAATTTTTCTTCTTTGAGTTTGTATGTTTTTTTAAAGTAATATTCCATATTTTGTGTGCTCTTTTTTATATCTACTAAAACATTTGTCTGCTTTTCTAGAATAGTAGATTCATTGTATATTTTCTTGTTCTTGTCTGTTCTTCATTAATTTGCAAGTTTGGTTCTTGCATTAGTTCTGGTTGAGAGAGAGTCAAGCTGTCACAACCTGGTGGATCAACTAATGTATCTACTTCCTTTAATCTGCTTACAGCTTCTTCTGTATCGGAAAAGTGATGCAAGCGATTTGGTCCACCACCAGTTGCTTGATTCTCTATTTTGTTTTCAGTTTTCTTTTTTTTTATTTTCACTTTTAAATCACTCCAGACCTAAAATTTTTTCAATATAAGAATAATAATAAAAAATACAAACATTTCTTATTCTTACTCTTTGCCATTTATCTGATTCTCGTTCAGGTGATCCTAAACTATTTAATTCCACAGAGAACTCTTTCCATTTTTGTATAGCCAGGGGTTTGGGACATATTCCTTTCGCTATTTGGCTATTTTTCTCCATTAGTTCAACTAATCTCTTTAATTGTATTTTGTTGCTGTAAGTTTTCGCCATTTTACTAAAAAAAGTATGTAATTTTAATACCTTTAGAGCACATAAAATAAAAAATACTTACAATTTTAATAAACACGAACAACAATTTAAATAAAAAACGAGCAATTTAAATAAAAAAACACAAACAATTTGTAAAAAAATTTTTTTCTTTAAGCCAATAAATTTTCTCACGCTCAAATTTGCAACTGAAAAAATGCTTTAAAAATATCGGAAAAACTAACTCATACTGACATTCACAATACCAATTTTTGTCAGTATTCACAATTTCTCAGCAGTTTGCTGACAACTGATCATTACAATACCGTTTTTGAATATTTGCTGACATTTCTCAGATATTTACTGACAACTGACACTTCACAATAAGGGCGTATATTATGGGTGTTTTCATTTATTCATTCTAAAGAAGAAATGGAAATAATAGAATACTTGATGACGTCTCGATAAAATATTCAGAACAAATAGAATAAACGAACAGAATAGAATAAAAAGAATTACAGAATATATTAACATTAACAATGTCATTGTTTGTTTTTTTATTTATTTATTAATTTTTGTGAACAAAAGTTTTTACTATTTTTTAATTTGTGTAAATTAGTTAATATAGTTAAGATAGTTATAATTGTTATAAAAAAATTGTAAAAGCTTATTAGGCATTTTATATCTCCCTACGGCCCTACGTAGGATCCCTACGAAAAATTTTTATTTTCTGAATAATAAATACAAATACTAATTTTATGTAAATATTAATATTTATACAACTATTCATAATATTATATTTTTTTTTAAAAACATTTTTTTACTTAACCAATATTTTCCATTTTTTAAATTAAAATAAAATATAGGTAATCAAATTGTTATTACTGTAGAGAATTGTTAAAATGACAATTCCTATGATTAACAAGCAAGGTGGTATTTTATATAAACTATTTTTATTTAAATTTAATTTTAATTATTTTTTTATTTTTAGAAAAGACGATCAGAACTGCATGCTTCAACATTCTTCCGCGCGTTGAACTATGCAATAGTTCAACAAACTAATATTTATATGATTGGTTTGTTTTGTTTTTTTTTTATATAAAAATTTGAAAGTTGGCTTGATTCATCCTTCTGTTTTAGGTACTTATTATCCTTTATTTTTATACATTATGATATATCCCGTTTTGAATTGTCAGTTATCACCCTTTGGTTTTATACAACGCTTGCGCCGCTGATGATGGCGAAATTGCAACTTCCCCTCTTTGGACACATGCAATCGTACTTGAAACCGATCGGGTAAGTTGACCTTAAATTGTCGTGACTTCATTGTTTGTATCTGGTTAAAATTGATTCTTTTCAGGACTTGTTTTGGAAGAAACAAAACTTCGTTTTCACGAGTAATAAATTTCTGCATATCATTTTCAAGTCTGTCTTGAACTTCTTGGTTCGTGCTTGAAGGACATAGTAGGTTCCAATTTGACATATATCTGCCATTAATAAGAATTTCAGGCCTACTTAATGGAAGTTCATTGTCTGAATGATGAATTTTTGCGGATGTTTCTGGGGTGTTATAACATTCCTTCGATGCCGATTTACTTAATTTTGGCTGACCCGTTAAAATATCTAGATTTGCATCGACTTGATAATCACTGGTGATGGTGAAAATAGTATATGTTTGGATAAAATTAAAACGTCATATGATGAGTCATTCATTGTTAACAAAAGAACTATCAAAAAAGCAAAACAAAATTAGAATTATATATATATATATATATGTATGTATATTTTTTATTTATTTTTTTATATTTTTTTTATGTTCTAGTGACACCAACGACACTATAAACAGCTCGAGCTCTTGAACATGAGCTGAAGCTGGAATATTTTTCACTAACTGTATTGTTAGGATGGTAAAAGGGTGGTAAAGGCTCTAGACGGAACATATGCTAACCTATGTTTCCGATAAAAACTAGGAAATGCCATCTGGTAAAACATCTACAGCTCTGCCATCAAATCCGACTCTCACCTCCTAGAAGGTAGGTAACATAGTTATCTGCCGGGTACCACCTGGTAACTTGTAAGGCCAACGAGAGCGGGTGAATGCGAGCACTTGGCGCAATATCTAAGTAAATCGATTTGGTTAGCACGTGCGCGGACGCGATTTATGGTAATTGAAATTGTGAGTGCCGGCACAAAAAAAAAAAAAAAATCCAGAAGCGTTTGACCTAAAATAGGCGGCTCCCTGGTCTGCGGCTGATCCCAGAGAGGCGGCAGTTAAAATCACCTGGCAGGAGGTATAAAATGCAACATAAAAACAAATAATAATGTATAGTCTAAATAACAAAATAAACTCGGTAGGGCTATCTACCAAAGTGTCGACAGAGACCACGGCTGCCGGCGAGGGCTTGGCTGAATGTACTAGACTTTCAGATGAGTCGCCAGTGGGGAACAACAATTTAGACAAGCTGATTAACCCTTTTAAAAAGAGTGCGAGGGTTCCAAGGTCGCCATCAAGGATGACCGAGCCAATAATTGATATACGGAGTCAAAATAATAAAGAACCAAACGAAAACCATATACTCCAAAAGAGGCTAAGCGAAATAGAGGCATTATGTATGTCACTAAAAAAGAAATTTCGGCATTAAGAGCAGAAAACGAAGCTTTGAAGAAAAGAGAAAAACGTAATGCACCAAATGAAATCATCGAGCAAAAAGAATATTTCACGGATGAAGATGAATTGAGCAGAGAAACTGACTGGCTGCTCAAAAAAAACAAAAGATCAAATAAAAAAAGAAAAGCTACTTCTTCACCTGAAGTTGAATCGTCACCATCTGGTTTAACAAAAACCTATGAGGAAAAAAACTCCAAAACAACTGAATTTGTGAGCAAAAGGAAAACCAAAATTCCACCTCTAATCATAAGTAACATAAATGATTTCAAACCATTAAATAAAATGCTGCAAGCTAAAAATATAAAATATGAAATAAAATTGCTAAACAATAAGCAGCTGAAAGTAAATCTGGAGACGGAAATGGATTATAGAAATCTAGCTAAAGATCTCAATGATACCAATATGAAAGCAAAATAAATAGACCAATAAAAGTCATGGCACGCGACTTGCACCAATCTTGCATGCCAGAAGATATAATAAGTGAGCTTCATAATAGGCAATTCAATATCATCAATGCAGTAAATATGATAAAGAAAGTCAAGGAAAATGATAAACAGGTAACTGTTAAACTCCCAATTTTCATGCTTACCTTTGATAGTAAGGAAGACATGAAAAAAATTTACGAAATCAATCATATTCAAAACATGATAGTTTATATTGAACCTCTGAGAAAAAGCAAAGATATTCCTCAGTGCAAAAGATGTCAGCGTTATAATCATACGCAAAAATTTTGTAATAGGGAGCCTATATGTGTGAAATGTAATGTAATATGTGTGAAATGTGGTAAACATTTAACAGCAGAATGCGATAAGCTGAAAACTTCACAGCCAAAATGCTCCAACTGACAAGAGTCTCATCCAGCAAATTACAGAGGATGTCTTATTGCCAAAGAACTTCAGAAAAGGAGAAACTCTGTTTACCCAAAATTAGTTCAAAGGCAACAACCAAGAAAATTTATATCAAAGAAAGTAATAAAGGGAGTAACTTATTCTGCCATAGAAAAAGGCAAAAACAATGAGGATGTCTACCAAAGCAATAAAAATATGAAAAAAAATCCAGATTTCACTGCTGATGAAACACCTCGAATAGCTTATTCATCAAATGCAAATAATCAAACGCCGAGAAGAACTCGTTCGTCAAACAATCAAATGCCGAGAAGAGCTCGTTCAACAAATACGAAATTGATTTCAGAAAAAGAACAGCACGGAACTATATTAAAAACAATGGAAAAACTAATGAGTCTGGTAGATAGAATCTCACTAAGATTAGATAACTTGGAAAGTAGGTATACTGTTAAGTATCCTGATATGCCACATAACTCAATTAGATAATGTATAAGGACAAAATCACTATATGTACTTGGAATGCGAATGGCATTAACAACAAAAAACAAGAATTGGAAATGTTCCTAAACTTACGAAACATAGATGTCTGTCTCGTGTCAGAAACCCATCTAACAAAGGGGCACAATTTAGTAATTCGTGGATACAAAGTATATCATACAACGCACCCTGACAATCTACCAAAAGGAGGTAGTGCGGTCATAGTAAATGATCTTATTACTCATCATGAACATTGTAACATACAAAGTACAGAAATGCAACTCACAGCCGTACAAATAAGGTGCACAAAGCAAAATATCAACGTAGGAGCGCTGTACTGCCCGCCCAATCACGCTATTAAAAAACATATGTTCAAGAGCTTATTAATGAAATTAGGTGAAAGATTTATTCTTGGAGGTGACTACAATGCTAAACATCTAGAATGGGGCTCCAGGATGACCCTTACTCGAGGTAAAGAACTGAGAGAGGCGCTGAGAGAAAGAGGTTGTTTATTTCTTTCAACAGGAAAACCAACATATTGGCCTGCAGATATAAACAAAACTCCTGATCTGTTAGACTTTTTTATAATGAAAAAAGTATCAACTAATTTCACATCTATAGAAGATAATTATGACCTCAATTCCGACAATTCTGCTGTCATCCTAAAACTAAATACAACAATAGTGAAAAAATCTAGTAAACCATTTTTAACCAACTCATCTACAGATTGGTTAAGCTTCAAAAAGATTCTGCTAGAAAAAATTAACTTAAGAGTAACATTAGACAATGAGGAACAACTAGAAACTGCTACTGAAAAATTTATGCAAGCTGTCCAGTTTGCAGCTTGGAGTAGTACTAAGACAAAAAAATTTAAAAAAATCAACCCTAGATATCCGGTGTATATCCTTAACATATTAAAAGAGAAACGAAAAGCGAGAAGAAGGTGGCAACAAACGGATCATCTCACACTTTTGCAGATCATCTTGCTGAAATTTTTAAGCCCAATGAAATGAACACTGTTATTGATCTAAATGAAATAAATAACCATGAAGACATAGATATTCCTATAATAAGTCGAAAAGAAGTAATAAAGGAAATCAAAAACCTAAAATTAAATAAATCCCCAGGATTTGATTTAATAACTTCAAATGTGCTGAAAAATATACCCAACGAAGCTCTCACACTCTTGGTATATATAATGAATGCCTGTATTAGCTGTAGAAGCTTAAGCACGTACCTAGTAAATGGAAAGTTGCAGAGATAATAAGGATCCAAAAATCAGGAAAGCCTGCTAACGACATAAAATCCTACAGGCCGATATCTTTGCTCCCTACAATATCGAAGTTGTTTGAAAAATTACTATTGAGAAGGATTCAACCCCTCATAGACAACAGGAATATAATACCTAATCACCAATTTGGGTTTAGGCAAAAACACTCAACAATAGATCAAGTACATCGAATAACAGACATTATAGAAAGGGCACTGGAAAATAAACAAATTTGTTCTTCAGTATTTCTAGATGTAGCCCAAGCTTTTGATAAAGTTTGGCATGAAGGACTCATCAAAAAGCTAAGTTGTTTGCTCCCTAAAAATTATGTTCAATTATTTTCATCATATCTCTCAAATAGAGTTTTTCGAGTTAAAAATGAGAATGAATACTCCTCTCTAAGAGATATAAAAGCTGGAGTACCGCAAGGTAGTATACTGGGTCCAATTTTATATTTGTTATACACCTGTGATATACCCGATGTAGAAAATATAAAAATAGCAACCTTTGCAGATGACACAGCGTTGATGGCAGTTGGTTCTACTATAGAAGAAGCTACAAACAAACTGCAAAAAGCTAATGACGAAATTTCCAACTGGTGCAAAAAATGGAAAATTAAATTAAACGAAGCCAAATCTAGTCATGTAAACTTCACCTATAAAAACATAGAACTCCTCTCTCAGTTAAAATTAATGATGTCGTGATTCCATACGAGAATAAAGCTAAATATCTTGGCATGACCTTGGATGCAAAACTGAAATGGAAAGAGCATGTGAAAATCAAAAAACAAGAACTCCAGTTCAAATATAGAGAAATATACTGGCTGATTGGGCGGAATTCTACGGTCTCGACCTATAACAAAGTTTTGATGTATAATCAAATATTGAAGCCAGTCTGGGCATACGGTATTCAAATATGGGGATGTGCTAAACAAATCCATATTCAAACTATCCAAACGTTCCAAAATAAGGTACTGCGCAACGTAGTCAATGCTCCATGGTATGTTCGCAATGCCGATATTCATCGAGATCTGAAGATCTCATCTATAAAAGACGAAATAATTAAATGCGCTGCACGGCATAAAACTCGTCTGATCCAACATGTCAATACCGAAGCTTCTAGCCTAATTGACAATCAAAACTTTGTGAAGCGACTAAAACGAACAAGACCACTTGAGTTAGGTTAAAACCTTTTATCTATTAAAACCTTATTGGATTTTGGTAGATCAAAGGTATCTATGTTTCTTTGAGTTAAATGTAAATTAATGGTTAGTCTATAAGACTAGTTTTAATGTTGCAATAATGATAGGAGTTTTTAGTGGGTTAAAGTCCCACAGTCCTTCAAACAGCCTTCCCCGGTAATAGGTAGTCCCTGAAGCCTCTTTCAATGATTTACTACTATCTGGAAAAAAAAAAAAAAAAAAAAAACTGTATTGTTATTGCACAGGTTATGCCGAAAGTCACTGTGTTTAGTTGGCATTGTGTTGTCTGATTTGTATTATTGACACGCCAAAAAATTTTCTGATATTTTCGATCACTTGGATGCACCAATATCATTCGATACATTTTTTCAATATCTGCGGTCATTGCTATTTTGTACCGTCTCCATTTCAACAACGTAGCAAACAACTTAGGTTGTTTGGTTGGTCCTGTTAACAACGTTTCGTTTAATGATGTCCCATTAGTTGTTTTGGCGGAAGAATCGAACACAACTCTTAGTTTAGTTGTGGTACTTTCTTTAAAAACGGCATGGTGGGGAATATAATACCCAATCTGATGTTGTCTTGGTACCGGGACTTCTTCCATATGTCCCAATTCTAGATACTTATCTAAGCATTTTGAATACTCTTCATCGAGGGCCGTATCCTTGCTTAATTTTCTTTCTAGATTTTGATATCTCTTCAGAGTTTGCCAGTTTCAGGGGCGGTTCCGCCGATGAATGGCAACCTAACCATGTATTGGCCGGTTTCTAACCGTGTGTGTGTTTTATCATAAAATTCTTCACAATATGTGTCTTCTGGCTTGAGTTTATGTTGTATAGAAACTTCTTCCTGTTCCCAAAACATTCGTAATTGCTTGTGCAAATCATCGCTTGATTTCACAGTGATATTAAACTAATTTGATTTGTTGAATTCGCAATTTGCGTTATTGACCAATAAAATCCAACCAAATATCGTTTTCATTGCGATGGGCGCTTCTTTTGGCCCTTTAATGATGTCACCTAGTACAATTTCAGCAAATGCACTAGCTCCTAATAATATATCAATTGCTCCAGATCTTCAGTATCCTTGTTACCCAATTTGTTACCTTTGTTGAGTGCGTTGGAATTATGTCTGTGATACCCTTGATCACCAGCATTGCCGCTGTTATTTGTTGACCTGGATGCTTGCAAGCTGTCAATTGCACCTTCACTCCTTTGCTTGCTCTGATGAATTGACTTTTGTTTAATCCAAAAATGTCTACGTTCGTTTTTCTTCCTTGCAACCCTAATAGTTTACAAGCGTTTTTAGTAATAAAGAACGATTGGGAGCCAGAATCACCTTAATCATATCAATTGACCTTGATTTGTACTCCCGTAGACTAGCGCTGTAGCTAACATGACACCTTTTCCTTCCTTTAAGAAAAAGTTACATTGCTTATTGTTATTTATTATTTCATTATTGTTGACCACCATGGTTTCAGGGTTTGCCCTTGTGCTGGGTCGAGTGTTCTGCTCCACGTTAGTGTGCAGTAATGAATGGTGTCGTTTGTTACACTTCCGACACGTTTTTTGATTGGAACAATTATTGACTTGATGTTTGGTTGAAAAGCAGTTGAAACACAAATTTTTCTGTTGTGTTAATGCTCTTCTGTCTTGAACATTCATTGCAATGAATTTACTGCAATTTCCCATGTAGTGTCCCTTATTGCAAGCTGGACATGACATATGGTTGTTTAGAAATGTGTTAGATATTTGATTTCTTGGTGAATTTTGTGATTTAGTTGTTACTGTATAGTATTTGCTTCTAATACTCGGAACCTTGTTTGTAGAAATAGCTTGAATTTATCAAAAGTTGGTAATTCTGATTTCCGAGCTCTTCTTCCCATAGTTTCATCATTTGGAAGGGTAATTTTTGGGCCACCAGATGGATCAACATTGGGTCCCATGTACCAATATCAACATCTAGTATGCTCAATTGTTGAACACAATCCACAACTTGATTCAGCAAAGTTTTAAGATTTGTGCTGCTTTTGGTTGTGAGTTTTTGAAAGCTGGTTAAAAGATGTAACTGAGTGTTTACTAAAATTCGTTTATTAAAAAATCTAGTCTTCAATTTTCCCCAAGCCTATGGATAGTCTTCATTTGTTATGGGTGTGTGTTGAGCAGTTGTGCTGTTTTCCCAGTTACATACATCAAACGTTGGCATGTTTATTTCTGGTAATTTTAGTTGATTACTTGCGCTCGACCTTACCATAACATCCAAGTTGCTAAGCATTTTTGTATTATTATTAATTGAAAGTCGCTCTATACACCTCTCTAATTCACTCTTGAAGTCTAAGTGTGTATCTGCTACCTTGGAGTATGTATCTTCAGTGAAATATTCTTCCTGACACTCATGCTTGGAATGAGCAACCCCTGAACATATGTTTACATCTCCGGCTTCAAACTCCTTCCAACTTTCCTCTAAGCTCTGTAGTTGTGTTTGGTAGGAGCTTAGGGTGCGTCTTTCCATATTCGCCTTTTTTGTGTTTATAAGCAGTCGGTTCATTCTACTAGCCCACAGGCCTTGGTTAATCAATAATTCTTCTATTGTCTTTGTATCAATAGTCATTTTATTTTATTTTGTGTATGCTTGGATGTCTCTGTATTACAATATATTACTAGAATCTATAGTATATGGGTTTGAATCAATTATTCGATAGTTGATTAGAATAGTTGGTGACAATTTAAAGAATTCCACAATTGCTTGTGCTCTTTAGATTCCTCCACTCGCTATTCGGTTTTGTACAATTATTAGAAAGTTAATTAGAATAGTTGGTGACAATTTAAAGAATTCCACAATTGCTTGTGCTCTTTAGATTCTTCCACTCGCTATTCTGTTTTGTACACTTTATTTTAAGTACCTATTTAATTGGTTCATATACAGATCCGGTTCGAAAGACCAAAATGTTAAACCACAAAATAAAAAATACAATTTTTTATTTTTAAGAAAACACTTATTTTTTTTTTTATTTTTTTTATTTTAATTAATTAAATCTTTATTTATTATTTGTAATAATCATTAATTTCATTTAATGATAAAATTTATTACAAATCATTTCATTTAAAAAAAATAAATTACAAAAAAATCAAAATATATATATTATATAAAAAAAAATTGTTACCAAAAAAAAAACTTGCTTCTAATGAGCCTTGCTTGACGAACTCCAAAATGAAAGAGAACGTTTTTAATTTTAATTGTGTTGTGGCTGTACAATTTAAAACAACCGTATTTTTTTTTATATTTCGAATAAACATCTAATTTTATGCGAAATGAAAAATGTACTACCAGAAAGGTACATACCAATTGAAAGATCTGATCATATGTGAAATGAAAAATGTACTACCAGAAAGCTACATACCAATTGAAAGATCTGATTGGATCTGATGATATGCGAAATAAAAAATGTACTACCAGAAAGGTACATACCATAGATATATAAAATATAGATTGGCAGCTTGGTATTGCTTTCTCTTTCTCTCTAATACATTATCATATTAATTATTAAATGTCAGATTCAGCCAAAAATGAGCATACGTTTTTCAATATTTCAATTCAGCTGATTTGATTTTATAAATTTAACAGCCATTTCTTAATATGTTGATGGTTTTGTAGAACAGATTCTTTTCAATTTTTTCTTATTGAATTTAAAATGAGTTTTGATTTTTAACATTTTTATCTACATATATTTACTAACTATTTATTTTTTATAGTTTTTCTGTTTTAAATATATTATTTACGCTAATACGATAATTTGTAAATCATTTTATTTCATTTTATTAATTGCAATTTTAGAGCATTGGAAAACGTTTTCACAGAAAAATAGAGGGAAAACTTTAAATTTGATGTGAATGATAAATATTATATACATGCATATAATACAAGTGATTAGATATACATTGATTATTAAATAATAATAATAATAATACTTATAAATAATATAAATTTGTATAAATATCATCTAATATGTTTTAATATTACCAAGATATTATATATGTAGACATAAAATTTCACAGGAATGTATAAATAATAGAATCTATGTGAATTTAATTTTATAAAATAATATATAATGTATACGATAAAGTAAAAGAATTTTTTCCAACTCTTGGTCATTTTATTTAGTTTAACATCAAACTGTATCAGTCCATGTCAATTTAATCAATTTTGTTTAATTTTGTTTAATTTTATAATTCTTATCAATAACATAAATATATACGTATCAAAACATCTTGTTTTAATTTTACTTTTTGATTTTGCTAATTAATTATTGTGAATATTGTATGAATATACACATATACATGTTTTTAAAAGAAAATTTAAAAAGAATTACTTTAAATTAATTGAGATTTTACGTTAAAAATTCCAATTATTAAAATTATTGTAATTTTATATTTTTTTTACTCTAAAACTTTTCATATTACATTTTTGCGAAGTTTCCATTTTCCAGTGAATTATTTGAAGTGGAAACTAAATTATTTGAACTCAGATTTTTCAAAAACAGCTGACCAAAAGTGGCTGAAAATTTTTATTCTAACTGCCAATCTATATTTTATATATCTATGGTACATACTAATTGACAATACTTAACGAAGAGAACTGTTAAAATGACAATTCTTATGATTGACATATTGTTTATTTGACAGTGCCCGTCACGCAATATCGTAAATTTACGATTCGTATTATTTTGGTTCTTTTATAGCGCTAGTTTGCTACACTTCATACTAAAAACCAAAAAAGTTTGCTACACTTTCATACAAAGCTTTATAAACGAACGGATGATGAAATACGAAATCGTAAATTTACGAAAGAAAGATAAGAAGCCTCTGAGCTATTTAATTTTCATTTCGTATCTTCGTATTGTTGACAGTTAATGTCAAATATCAATAATAAACAAAAACAAATTATCAACAAAATATTAATCAAATTAATTTTTTCTTAACAACCTTAAACATTTAATATTAATCATAAAAATAAATTTAAATGTGTAAGTGAAATTTTTATAAAAAAGAAAAATAAAAAATAAATTAAAATAAATATTTGTATTTGCTTTTGAGATGTTTTATAGAAGCATGGATTTTTCCCTGAAGGACCATATTTTTATTACGCATCTTAATTTGTGTTGTTCCATGTCAAAAAAAATTTCAAATTGAAAATAGTTATATTTAAAACACAAAAAATTACAAATTAAAAATAATTAAATTCTAATAGCAACACAACCATAATTAAAATTTAAACAGACATCAGATATCAGCTGTTATTACAAATTTACGAAATGAAAAATACAAAATTTTCAAATTTACTCCTCATGCAAAATTGACATTCGTAAATTTACGAAATACAAAAGATACAAAATGCGTGACGAGCGCTATTATTTATTTATAAATTTTACAAAGGTAAATAGGCAAGGTGGTATTTTATATATACTATTTTTATTTAAATTTAATTTTAATTATCTTTTTATGTTTAGAAAAAGACGATCAGAACTGCATGCTTCAACATCTGCATTTGATGAAATTGTTGAGACAGCAGATAACATAAATTTATTCTAAAACTAATTGCAAAAAATAAATAAATTTGTAAGTTAATAATTTATGATATTAACTTATATGACAAGTATTATAAATATCTGTAAATGAAATGGTTTATTTTGATCAAATTCAATTAAAAGAATTCGTTTTGCATAAAACCTTTGCATTTGAATACACTGATTGTAAAGACGACCGCAATTTAATGAACCAGCTAAATCTGATACATATTGATTTTCTTTCAACACATACATATGTCTGGTGTTAAAATGAAATCTACAATCTATAATTATATAAATTTCTTTAATATATTTTCTATATCGTTTTTATTAAAACAATTACTGTAATAGTTAATGGTATAACTTGATGACCACGACGATATATTATTAAACAAGGTAAATCAGAATGAAATTCTTTCATACCTACAATATTTTTTGGATGTAAGATTGTTTTTACTTCATTTGCTTCTTGTCCTCCAGCTTTTCGACTTTTTTGTTTTAACATCAAGTTCATCATAATCGTTTTAATATGTCAAAAGCTTCTCCAGTCTTACCATCTTGATATTCAGAAACAAGCATTGTCTAAATTAATATAAAAATATTAAAGTATAAAATATATACATACCTATGCGTAAATATTCTCATTCGTTCATTTGGTTTTCTTCTTGATTTTGCTTCATGATGAACATAACAGCTGAAACACTACAATGATACATAATATCATTTTGAACAGTTTTCTTGTTCAAATTCTAATATTAAAACTAATTAAATAAATTATTTAATAAATAATTTATTATTCTTTCCTATTTCGTTTAATTTTTTCACATGCTTTTAAAATATAACCAACACAGTTGACAGTACAATTAAATAAAAAAAATTTAAGTGCTGGCTTACCTACTTTATTAACAAAACGCTTTAATTGAATTATTAAATTTTTATAATTATAAATTATTATATAATTTTTAACATTTTATTTTGACTTATTTATAGAGTAATTTTTATTTATTTAGCACTAAACACAACACAACATCAACGAACCACCATTTTCGCGGGACTACCTTTGGTATTTATGTGGTGGTAAAAAAAAGTTGTTCACGGCTTGTTACACACACACTATCGAAGGTTCCGCTGTTACACAAAGTTTTTAATACTATATTGTTGTTTCGATACAATTAGCATATGCTTTATCTAATTGTATCCCACAGCTGTCACCAATTATGTTACGCGGAAATGAAAAATGTCTCTTAGTTTATTTATTTTTTTATTTCCTTTTTTTTATATTTTGAATACAAATATTTTAAATATATTATAATTATTTGTAATGGTTTTGTATATTGTAATTGATTGATATATTATAATTATTTGTAATTATTGATAATTTAAATTTATATTATTTAAAGAATTATTCCTTATCCGCACAGCACTATGTTCAGATATACAATGTTTTTTCTATTTTTGTATTTCTGTTATCGAGCTTAACTTTCTTTACAACGAGTGCATTTGGTGAGGCTTTCTCATTGGTCAATTACGTTTATAATTTGAGCGTCACCATATGCGCTCGTGTTATAAAAAAAAGGTTTCTTTGTCTTTATTTTTTATTTATTTTTAGAAGTTAAAAATGTGTTTGTTTGCTATTTTTAATAATAATTACGTGTGGCAATTATTAAAAGAATAAATGTGGGTAATGTGATATGTTTTCAATATTTTGGTTTAACAAAATAGTGATAAAGGAAATTGTGTAATCTGTTTTTGTTTAAGCAATTATTATGTTATTGTGTAATATGTAGTTATAAAGAGCATTATGAACAAGGTACTCCATAGCAGCTGCTATTTCTCAAAATTGTTGTTACGTCATTAATAGATTAAATGAACAGTGATGGTCCTAAGTGACTGCCCTGCGGAACTCCAGAATTGGCATTGTATGGATCAGAGTTAACTGATCTAAAAAGTACATTATATGTTCGGTCAACTAGGTACGATTGAATTCAATTTATGAATGTTGGTGAAAAATTAAGGTTAGCAAGCTTCTAAGTAATAACATAGTGTGGTAGAATATCAAACGTGTATATCAGTGCATATTACATCAGTTTGAAAACCAACTTCCATTGTGTTAAAAAAAGAAGAGCATCATTCTATTAAGTTAGTAACTGTTGACCTATTTTTCATGAAACAATGTTGACAAGAAGATAAAAAGTTTGAACAGGTTTATATATAGAATCATAAACTATCTTTTCAAAAACTTTTGGGGTGCAAGATAATTTAGCAATAGGCCTGTAGTTAGTAATCATGTTTCTGGAATTTGTCTCTGAATATGCTCTGCCTACCTACCCGGTGACTCAACAGATGTCATCCTCGGCGAGGAACAGAGGAACTACTTAACTCACGTAATCTCAACTGCTGAAGGATATGATGCCAAATCTCATCATACGATCTGGGGAAGTACTAATATAAACAGACGGGGTGAGTACTTTTTTGATTTTATAAACAGTTGTAGCTTACAAATCCAAAAAAAGGAAATAATCCAACGTCCAGTAACATAATTAGGGAAGAATTATTAGACCTAACACATGCAACACAACTTTGGAGTCAAAAGATATCAAAATGGCATGTGTTAAACGAAATATTAATTTCGGATCATAACCATATCAGATTTGACATTGTAGCACCTAATAAAATAAAAGAAGTGTATAGACAGCCCAAAAACACAAACTAGGATATTTATACTCAAGAACTTACAGATAGACTAACTATCGTCCCTATAAAAGTCAAAGATATCGATAGCATTAAAATATCGAGTGAATGTCTTGGGAATGCTATTCTGTCATCCTATCTCAGAGCATGTCCGGAAAAATAACAATCACCAATAGAAATGTACTTTGATGGAACATTAAGTTATCCAAACTAAGATCACACAGTAGGAAGCTCTCCAATAAAGCCAAAGCCAATCGTAACTGGATGGAATATAAATTAGTCCTTACTGAATACAACTTGGAATTAAAATCTATCCACTCATTTTAAACTTATCTCCAGGAAGAGATTACATTTTTCCAGCTCTGCTACAGAAAGGTATTAAATATGGTATACAAATGGTCCAGAGAGGTTAACTCTCTAAAAATGTAAGCAAAATCACTTTTGCCTTCACAAACAAGAGAGTTAGGGACAAATTAAAGAAACCTAACCTAAATCGGAAAACGATTGACTTTTCCAAAGCGGTCAAAGACCTTGGAATCATATTTGATGAAAATTTAAACTGGAATGCTCATCTGGACAATGCTCTCAACAAAACCAGAATTGCATTCTGGACATGCAAAAGCCTATGTGGCCGTAAATGGGACTAAATCCCCAAAATGGCTTTATGGTTATATACCGCAATAGTGAGGTCAACCTTAACCTACGCATCTGCAGTTTGGTGAAAAAAACGCACGCAAATCATAGCTCAAATCAAACTCAATAAACTACAGCATTCAGCCTGTCTTATGATAACTGGGGCCATGAGGATAATATCCACCACATCATTAGAGACTCTGCTTCACCTAGAGCCCCTTCCTCTCTTTATACAAAAAGAAGCAACGGTTTTCACAAAAATGGATTCACAAATCAAAAAAGTGGTACGCCCAGAACTAGTTTGGGTACTACAGAAGGATGATACGCTTTCGAAAGCGTTATCCGAATACTTTTTTTTTAAATTGGGGAGCTCTAAGTGGCCGCGACCTCTTAAGATCTATTGTACTTCCCCGTCCATTTCAGAATTGCACGTCTATGTCCTTGATGAACAATATGGGAGGAGATCTCCTCTTCTAAACAGAATCTGCATCTGTCTGTGCTCGATCTACCAATCTTGAAGAGATGTTTGTTGAATGGGCCATGACCTGTGATGAACCATGTAAGCATTCTGACATTGAGTCTAGTCTCCCTGATTATCTGGTCCCATCCATGAATATTTAGCTTGAAAAAGAACTTGGACTGCGTAAGTCCTTGGCAACTATCCCATATGTTCTGGGTTTCTGTGGACTCCCACTTGGAAACAATTACTTGTAGGTAGGGGTTTGAACGAGCAATACTTGGCTCTGGTCACAAGAATTGACTCTTCGCCTTGTATTCCTTCATGTCCAGGAGTCCACATAATAGTAACTCTGTTTCGTTCGGCTAGCTTTATTAAGCTTCTGTAACAGCTATAGATAAGCTTTGATTTAAAAATTGAGGAAGCCAGAGCTTTTAAAGCAGCTTGGCTATCTGAAATTATGTATATGTTGGCATCTCTGTGCCCCCTTTTACTACACTGTCATGCCAATACCTCGATGGCATAGGTTTCAGCTTGAAAGACAGTGGGATATGTGCCAAGTGCCGCGCTAAACCTGAACCTTGGTCCAAATACCTCGGCGTCGGTTTTCTGCCCTATTTTAGAGCCATCAGTATACCATACTGAAGCTCCTGGAGGTCTCTTATAAAACCTTTGACTTCTTCTCTTTTGGGTATTAGTACAGTGAAGTTCCTGCGACAATCAATTCCTTTTGTCATATAGTCTGACATTGCAATTGCTTCGGTTCCCAGTTTAGCTTTCTACAAGCTATGTCCTGGTCTTTTGCGCTTGAAATTGTTTGCTAGATGCGGTCTTGTTACTGTCATTCCTGCAGTCTTCATCAAGTATAGATGAATCGGTGGGAGTTCCAGAATTTTTTCTAGGGCTAAAGTAGGGCACGTTCTGAGTGTCCCAGTAGCCCCAAGACATGCTATTCTTTGTATTTTTGTAAGCTTAGCCGATGCTTTTCTATTTGTGGCCCACATACAAATGTCGCGTAAGATATTATAGGTCTTACTATAGGTAGAGCCATACAGTCATCTGTGGAGATAATCCCCATGTTTTTCCAAATATATTTTGACATGCAAAAAATGCCCTGTTAGCTTTTTTGTTTATGTAATCTATGTGAGGATTCCATGACAGTTTACTGTTATCGTCAGCGTAACTGATACAGGAGATACCTTCCTTGTTTAGAATGGCCAGTAGTTGGTCCATGACTATTAGCCACAGCGGTGGCGAAATTACACCTCCTTGGGGACATCCCTTTGTTGGTGCTATTGTTAGGTTCTGGTTTTTTAGTCTTACGGTTATTCTTCTACTTTTGAGCATGCTAAGTAGCCACTCTATAGTAGTGGAATCAAATTTTTTAGCTTCCGCCGCTTGTTGGATTGGCCTTATTGGCCTATAAGATTTGACCCTGTCGTTTGTCTTCGTTGCACCTGGTTTGAGAATAAAAACTACCCTCGTTTCTCGCCATACACTTGGGATGTATCCTAGGCTATAGCTTGCCCCAAATAACCGTAATAAGGAAGTAGTACATTTATAATAATAGATTGTGAGAAGTGTGCCTGAAGTAGGTACTTCAGAGTTTCTTTACCCGATACTGTGAGGTCACCATTTGGCTTCCTTACAAAACCTAATGGGTTCTTGTGGTCTAGAGATAGACCTTTTTGAAGCCGGCATGCTGCAGGCAGTTTGTCCACCTTGAAACATTGCTCTTTCAATAATTACATTTTGAACTAAATTTAATTTTACATCTTTTTTGTAATAATTTAATAAATCTTTAACATTAATTTTAATGTTAAATCTTTAACATTATGTTACTAAAATTTAAAAAAAAAAAAAAAAACTAGTAAGAGCTTATTTATTAGCTTCTTCGTTATAAGAGCTTAATTATTTTAAAATAAAAGAATCGAAGTTAAAATTATAAAAAAAAAATAAAAACAAAAAAAAAAATTTGTCTTATCTGTAACAGAACAACAATAAAGCCCACTTTATTTCTTATATTAAAGAAATCATCAATAGAATATAAGTAAACCATATTACTTCAAAAAGCAAAAAAAAAAAAATTATAATAACAAAAAAAATAAACAAACAAAAAAAAAATTTAAATTAATATAGGTATAATTTAGAATTGTAAATCAAATTTATATTAAAGGCAAAATACTAAAATATATCATTTGTAATAAATTTTATTATTCATAATTATTCAAAATAAACTAGTTTATGCCGAAAATAAAATAAAAAAAAAGAAAATGTACTATAAAAATAAAATAAATAGAAACAAAATAAAAATTAAATTTAATTCTAATATACTAACTAATAAATTGATAATAATATTGGCAATTGATATAATTTATGACATCAAACCAATTATTTGTTTTAACAATAACGAAATATTAAAAATAAAAAAAATAAAAAAAACCTGTTTTGATGCAAGCGATATCAAAAATAATAATTAGAATTTTGCAAAAATTTTTGTATTACAGTGGTAAAAAACCTTTATAAAAGAAAAAAATTTTTTGTTGTAAATGAAGATATAAAAGTAAGATATCTTAGATCTTAAGATATAAACAAAGCCGTTAATATATAAAGATACACAAAAGTAGTTTGATCGTGCAAAGATTAGAGTTGAGATGGGACATTACGATCTTACTATTTCATATTAAAACATAAACAAGCACACAGCCACACACCATTAAAGAAACAAGAATTAAAAAAAAAAAAACGTATTCGTTACCAAAATATAGTGTACTCTATATTATGCTGTGCAAATTATAAATATATATGTATTGGCTGTACACAGTATACACACTGGTATAGATCCATATAAAGTTATATATCTAATTACAATTTTATTTTTGTTTTTCAATTCTCAAAAAGTTTCCTTTTTATATTTTGGTTGAATTGAAAAAAAGTGTGAATTGTTGAATGTAGGTGTAGGTACATATAAAATAAATGTGCTAATTTCACAAAATATATTGTCTTAATATCTCGCCAACATTTTCAATAGAATATAAATTTTTTATAATGGTTATTATCTTATTGTTTTTGATAAATCTGACGTTTTGATATAGTACCTCGATTCTTGGGTATATATTTAATTTACTATACAAAATTTATTGATACACTACAGATCAAATTTTGTAAATTGTATTACATATTTATGTTATTAATTATTATAAATTACTATTTATTTCATAAAAGTAGATAGCAACTAATAAAATAATATTAATAAATAGTACCTACTACAATTTAAAACATTACTATTATTAAAATCATTCAGTCAAAATAACCTTAAATTTACTTATTCATTTATTCAATTTATGCAACTCTGATTAACGTCAACACAAAATTGGTTTGGCATTAATATACTTTATGTATACGTTTTTTTTTTAATTCTTGTTTCTTTAACGGTGTGTGCTTGTTTATGTTTTAATATGAAATAGTAAGATCGTAAAAATGTCCCATCTCAACTCTAATCTTTGTACGATCAAACTACTTTTGTGTATCCTTATATATTAACGGTCTTTGATATAAAATTAAATTGATTCATGATCAAACAAAATTTGGACATAAACGGACATAAAACAAAATTTGGATGACATTACATAATTTGAAACGTTAATTTATTTTGAAACGCTCGAAAAAACAGTGAAACACTTTACATAATTCCATTTTTGATTTGTTTCGTTAAAATTTCAACAATTACTGCTAGAAAATAATATTAAAATAAAAAAAATGGAACTGAAAGAAATTGCAACTGGATACAAGTAAAAGAAGCTAATAATAATACCAACATTTTTGTTTTTTTATTCTGACAATTTTTTCTTTACAGAAAATCATTATAAATTTACTTAATTTTTCATTTTATTGGAATTTTTATTTCTGTGCGTTTCTAAAATAAATATTCCAATAAAAATCATGTATTAATTTATTATTTTTTTTAAAATTTACCTAAAAGCGTCAACTATTTTTCAATCGCCAAAATTTGGTCGTATCAAATGTAAAAAAAGTAGCGTTTCAACCTTACGCAATACCAAAATATGTCGTACCAATTTTGAAAAGATTGAAACAAAATAAAAATGGTCGAAACAAAATTATGCAATGCCACTTTTTGAAAATAGTCGAAACAAAATGACGTTTCAAATTACACAATGCTACCCCTGGCTTATGTTCATGCATATTATCTTTAAGTTATTTTTATTAAAATTAAACGGTTTACCTTTAAAGTTCTTTTATAATTTTTTCTAAGCGAAAACACATGAAATGTGTTTTTTTTTGCAAAAACACATGAAATGTTATTTTTTTCATTTTAAATGAAGTTAAAAGTTTAGACAGAACAATCATGCATATTATCTACGTAAGTAACTTATCTTTCCGAAAATTTTATTTAGAACAGGAAGTATAGAAATTGTTCGATAATTGTGTGTATGTATAACTCTTTGTATCCTCATTTAAAAACCCGTAGAACTTTGGCTGTTTTTAACTGTTCAGGGTACAGACCACTCTCAGGCATAGATTGAATATAAATAGCTTTTCAGGCTAGGTAACTACTTTTTATTTAAATGTGAAATCTTTGTTAGACATTTGAAAAAACAACAAAAATAGAAATTTCATCTACAAAAATTTATTTAAGAGAGAGCTCTGTCACGTTTTAAACTAGATTCTCTTAGATATCTAAAAAAATTATAAAGAGCATTCAAATAAAAAAGTAAACATACAGGAATTGGGATAAATTTGCGCAAATTCATATAATTTTGGGAGTTAACATAGATTAGATTAGATTAGATTTAAAAAATTTTGGGAAGAAATTTGTTAAATTTTGTACTAGATTTTGCTAAATAAATTAAAAAGGGAAGCATGAAAGGAGTAGCCTTAAAACTTCTTGCTACATATCTTAACAAAAAAATGTATATATTAATAAAACTCAAAGTTTGCTGGAGGATATTAACATTAGAGTGCCACAAGGTAGAGTTTTTCGCTTACTTATTCTGATTTATATATGTAAATGATATCGATGCACTCAATCTGATAGGAAAAGGGTTCTTATATGTCGATGATTGTACTCATTATGCAAACTCCCAGCTGAACGCAATTAATATGAGCCATGATCTGCAAAAATTACATTATTAATTTCTCATGCAACAAATTAACTCTATATACGATCAAGGCAAAATATTGACCCTTCCATGCACCCATGCATCTCAAAAAACCATTAATGATAATATACCTATAGTAATAGAAAACACACAGATAGAAATAACTTATAATATAAAATATCTTGGAGTTTTTCTTGATCAAAACTTTAGTAATCATATCGACCATGTATACATATTCCAAAATTTCATCGGGTATCTGAATTCGAACGAGAAGTTTTTTCCAATTAACGTGCGATTGTTATCTATTATACCTTGATTCATAATCATATGACTTATCTAAACCCTGTTTAGAGGGTACCTTTTAATTCAATACTAAAACCGGTTCGAATCTTACAAAAGCACGCTTTGGAACTTGTCTATAATCTTCCGTTGAGACACTCCACTGAATCCTTGTTTTTAGATATAGTTAAACATGTCTTGCCAGTAAAGTTTAAGTATCCAAGTGGTGAATACTGAATTTGGTATAAACCAAGACTAACACTAATTAACAGGCCGAGATACAAAATTGTTTCAATGTGTTAGTGTGGTGCATTTTATATTTTATAAGCTTTTTATAGTGGAATTTTAGTATGAAAATCGATGAAATTTTTTTTTTTAAACATATAAATATATATGTAGGATTCCACCTACAATTCACTTTAATTTATCGCTTTAATTTTAATATATTATTCTTATTCAAATATTTTTATTCTTCAAATAACTATACTCGTACATTTTAATTCAATTTAATTCAATAATGTTTTCAATTACGATCTAAATATAATAATAATCTTTTTCAATTCACTTAAATTTAATGCTTTAATACTCCTAGCTTGATGGCTATTCCTTTGGAAGTGAAAGCATGCAAAATCTTCTCTCAACCTTTGCTCATTGTCTCTACTACTACTATTACTACTACTAGCACTATTACTAACAACTACAACTATTACCAACAACTACAACTATTACCAACAACTACAACTATTACTAACAACTACAACTGCTTCTAGTGGTGCGTTGATATCCCACATTCGGCCGTCCTGAAATGCTATTCGCCTCGAATAACGGGTCCCATAATTTCATATACTCTGCGACTGTACTGGTTCGCCCTGGTCTTTCGTGGTCTCCCACCTTTTCTACTTTGTACCTCCCATGATTTAGTTTAGCTGTGACTTTATATGGTCCTAAATATTTGGGTTTTAGCTTCAGCCCAGACCCGAACTGTGTCCACTTGATGGCTACTAAATCATCTATCTTATAAACATTCTCTGTTTTCCTGTTCTTGTTGAATGTTTTTTTGTTTTCTTATTATATCTTTAGTATGTTTTCTTGTGCTTCTGCGCGAACTTTTTCACGCTCTTCATTGATTTCGTCGATTAATGATTCTTTTAAAAGGTTACCCAATTCTGGTTTTTCTTTAGTTCTCATTTCCAGACCGGTTAATATTTTGAAAGGGCTTGCTTTTGTACTTCTAGGAGGTGTATTGTTAATAATTTGTTGGACTGTGTCCATATGATTGTACCAATTCATAGGTTTTTCATGGCATAGTTTTGTTAGCATCGCGACTACCGTTTTGTGTATCCGTTCCACTTGACCGTTCCCGCGCGGTACGCCTGTTGCGATTACTAGGTGTTGAATATTTTCTTTTTATAGTTTTTGAAAATTGCAGACGTGAACGCTGTTCCACTGTCCGAAATAATTCTTTTGGGTTCTCAAAAATTGCTGCCCGGTCTCCGAGTCTTTTTACTACTGGTTCTGATCCAACGTTTTTGGTGGGGTATAATCACACGAATTTCGAAAATGCGTGTACGACAACAAAAATGTAATTGTAAGCTTTATTCGTTGTCTCCATAGGTCCAATGTGGTCGACGTGATACGTACTGAGTGGCTTGTCTTCTTTTCCGATGTGTGTAAGGAAGCCTTCTTTTTTGCCTGATTTAGCGTCGGCTATAATACATTCTATGCATGCTTTAATTATTTTCGCTGTCTTTTGCTTTAGTTGTAGTATATAGAAAGTTTTTTCTATATAATCCTGTGTATTTTGTGTTGAAAAATGTCCTTGGTTGTGGGCTGTTTTTATGATTTCTTCTTCCATAGTTGATGGAACTACTAAAAGCTTTTTGACAGGATCCTTAAATATTACGTCGTATTTACTGTAAAAGTCATCGTACTTATCTTTTTCTAATATTTTCCTTATCGCGCTAAGCTAATTGTCACTCATTTGTGCCAGCTTTAGCCGATGAATTAAAGAGTCTTCTAACAGTAGGCAGGACATTCGGCTTAGTGTATCTACATGTTTCATTTTAGAACCTGATCTGTGCTCGATCTCGTAAGCAAATTCCTGCAAGAACATTGCCCGCCTGGCTACTCTTAACGGAACTTCTTTTTTTTTCATAGTCATGGCGAAGGCATTACAATCTGTAACTATTTTGAACTTGGTACCCATCACGTATACTCTCCATTTTTTTAATGCCTACAATTGCTAGGACCTTAAGTTCGTACGAGTGGTATTTTTCTTCTGATGGCTTTGTTTTACGACTCATGTATTGTACCGGGTGAAACTGCTGGTCTTCGTAGTCTTTTTGTAGTAACATAACACCGTATCCATTCATAGATGCATCCGTATGTATTTCGGTTACTGCTTTGGGGTTGTATAATTTCAGTACAGGTGCTTCGGTGAGTGCAATTTTTAATTGTTGGAAAGATAACAGCTGTTCCTCTTTAAGTTTAAATTTTACGTCTTTTCTTAGTAAATCTGAGAGTGGTTTCGCTATCATTGCGTAGTTCTTAATAAATCTCCTAAAGTAAGACGTTAAACCTAAAAATCTTTGCAAAGCTTTTTGAGTTGTGGGCAAACAGAAATTTTTAACGGCCTTACTTTTTGTTAGATGCATGAGATCCATAAGGGTTTCCTCAATTATAACGCCTGCTTTAGCGGGTAGACATAAGTTTCTAAATTCCTTGAAAACAGCATTAGGTTCCTCTTCATCATTTGTAATTTTATTACTATAGTATTCAATATTTTTATTGATCATCTGATTTTGCGAATTACGCTGCTTATTTTCCTTGTTGGGAAATTCGGCTATGCCTTCGTTTTTTTTTTAATTCAGCTCTGTTTTCTTTTACCATAATGTTTACATCCTTCAACACATTATTTCCAATCACGGCCTCATAATGAATATCGTTCTGATTAACGACATGAAAGGTTATGTCTAACGAAATGTGATCTATTTCGACATTCATTATAAACTTGCCCAAAGTAGTGATCTCGCTCCTTCCAATACCAACTAAACGTCTGATTTCAGGTTTTAATTGTAAGACTCCTAGGTTGGCCATTACATCGTGTCTTATGAGACACAAATCACATCCTGTATCTATTAACGCTTCAAAATTGACGTTTTTCCACGTTAATGTTTTAAAAATTAAACCACCACTCATTTTACCAGTTGCGTTGCTTACCAAGTTTATGTCCATCATCGTGTGGATACTATTTGGTTCTGTTTTAATTTTCCTATCTAACACCTGAGAATAACTTCTGCACTCGAATGCACGATGCCCTGATTTATTGCATTTAAAACATTTAAACTGTCTTCTCTGAAAATCTTTCGGCAAATGTGAGCCGCTTCTGCATTTGAAACATTTCTTAATCTCGGCTGGGCGAAGGTCTGATTTGGGTGGATGTGACTCAGTTGCATTGTATTGATATGGTGTCATCTTAACCGATGTTGGTTGTGTCCATCTCCTATTTGGAAATTGTGTATATGCACCCCGAACCTTTTCGTAAACTTTTATATTTTCTTTTAGTTCTTTGATTGATCTACACTGGACCAAAATGGTTTTGTTTGATCTGGAATCTAGTATTCCCTCTATAAAATATTCTATCATGCTTTCGTCATCCACCTCAATTGGCTTTCCAATTTCCATTAAACTGTACAACTATTCCAGAAGAGTCTCGTTTTGGTTTTTCCTACGATTTCGAAGGATGCGGTGAACCTCTGATGAAGACAGCTTTGTTCCAAATTCGTCTAAGAGTGCCTCCTTTAAGGCTGTGTAACTATGAATTCTAGATTGGCTTCTTATGAATAGTTTTGCAGCTCGTTTCAGTAGTTGTTTTGCGTACACTAACTTTTGAAGGTTATTCCAATTTACTGTAATTGCATTCTCTTCGAACTCTGTGATCCACTGATTGATGTCAGGTGAACCCGTTCCAGTAAAGGTTGACAAGCTATCCTTAATATCTCTTAAGGTAAAGTACGATCGCTCCATACTAGAAGACGTTTCCTGGATAGCTGTATTAATCGAATCGTTCTCGCTTATATCATCAGCCGGTAAATTGAAATGGTGAAGTAGTCTTTTTAGCAGCTCAGACTTCCTTCCATTCGTATTTAACCCCAATTCTCTTAATTTATCCTCTAAACCCTCCACGGTCATATTAGCGATTGTTTGAGTGTCCATTGGTACAGTCTAGAATAAATCTGGTACAGCCTTGTAAAACACAATTTGATAATTTATTAAATTTGATAAATTTACATTAATGCGCTCGCTTTAAATATTTCACAGATGAAAAAGTTAATTAGGATTCTTGGTTTTTAATTATATGCTATTATATGTTTGAAATATGTTATAATAATAATTAAGTGAGAAATTTCATTTTTCCTTAGTTTCACTAGTTTCACTTAGTTCTTGTGGTAAACGTGGTTTATGAGTTCCGTTTTTATTTTTATATTCTAGGAATATTAATTATTAATTAAATTTATATTTTAATACAAAAATTATAGGCATAAAATAGTGGGCCCAATGGCCATTGGCCAATACCCATTTATTTTTTTCTTATGGTGTTCATTTATTTGAGTCTATATTATTTTTCGGTCTCTCTTAACTAGAGTTTCAAATTATTTTCAAGTAAATTATAATTTTATTTTGCTTATTCCTTTTTCTGTATTTTTGAGATGAGTTGAGATGTAAAATAAAAAAATATGCTTATCATATGATTTAAGCAATTATACAAATTTTGTTTTAATCCTAAAAAATAAGTTTTTTTTAAAAACTAACTTTTAGTAATTCTAAATTTTACAATTTAGCTGAAAAGTTCTGGAATTTTACCACAATTATTTTGATTTGGATTTTTTTTTACAATAACCAGCAGTGACTCATTCATATAAGTTTTAAACTAAAAATTGGGCATGAATTGAAGAGATAAGAAATACACTTAAAACTCTTAAATAAAATAAAATCCTTAATGTAATGGCGATAATAATTCTGAATACCAAAATAAAAAATTATTCGTAGAGAAATATCAAAGCAAAACTCATTTCAACCACCAAAAACTAAAAAATATTAAACACTTTTTGTCTGTTTCCAAGCAATAACAATTTTTTATTTTAAAAAAATTTACAACCAAAGTAAAACAATTCTAATGCGTTTAAACAAAAATAATATTAAAATTAATTCAATTTCCACAAAAGAGAAACAAAAAAATAATTCAAAGTTTTGCTTGGTATTTGATTATAAAAATGTTTTTGTTATTAATACAAGTACATATACAAAAATTTTTATATTTGTAATAAGAATTTAAACCAAAGGAGTAAAAGATGTATTCAACATTATGTTGAGGTAAATTACAAGATCGCTACTTCAAATAACGTCATTCACTGCGTGAAAATTGCTGAGAATTAACACGCTTCCTCTAAATTGACAATATTTAAAATTAATTTGGCACTCTGTCAAAGGTTCCTCACTGGCCTGTGAACTTATTGTTAAAGTATTTATTCCAAGTAAACGAAGGGAGACTACTGGAACTTCGAATTCAAATTCAAAAAACTCGGTTGTCTCACCATCTTCTATATCAAAACATGATAGGATTACGTACAAGAATTTGCCAATTCTTTCACCAGTCCCAATCGTTTCCTCATGATGTTATTGCTTTGACTGAAACATGGTTAACCAGCAATATTGTCTCGCAAGAGTTATATATCTCAGATTTTTCTGTTTATAGGAACGCCCGCATTAATTCTTCACTAGGTGAACGTGGTTACGGCGTCCTCTTAGCGGTTCGTTCAACTTTTCAAAGTAACTCTGTTACTATTTCCAATATTAGTGGTTTCGAACTGATTTGTGTTAAATTAACGTTCAGTTATAATAATTTATATTTAATAAATTGATATTTATCTTCTAGTATTCCAATCAATGAAAGGCCAACTAAATTTAAGACGCTCTCTGAAGCCTTATTATGTGTCATCGAAAATTTAGAATCAACCGACAATTTTTGTTTGCTAGGTGACTTTAACCTTTTACCTAATTACAGTTAATAAATTTTTCAGAAGTTTTCAATGTAAATGATATCAACTATTGTCTCAATGAATTTTATATCCGTCTTTTTGAATGTATCTCTATGTCACTTCCTTATGAGCCTATAAAAAATGCAAATGGAATAAATTTGTCAAATCCAAACTCCATTCTGCCTATGTCATTTATTCCCAATTATTTGAAAAGCTTAAGCCCTACTAGACAGAAATTATGAGTCTTATCTTATCAGAATGAAATCATGTATTTTCTCTGACCCCAAAAAAAAATTCATGAATTTATCAATACTAAACGTAAAACTGATGGATATCCTGCAGCTCTAAATTATTAAGGAAAATCTGCTAATTATCCGACTATTATTGCGAATCTTTTTGCATTATTTGTTCCCTCTACGTTTTATATAAATGATTTCACTCATGATGAAAGCTATTTTAGCAATCTGAATGAACTCTCTCAGAGTAATCAAGGTGTTAACTTTGAAATCAGAAACATTCTTATAACTGCAGAACTATTATTGAAACATATATCTTTATTAAAATATGATTTTTCTTCCGGCTCAGACGGTATTCCTCCGATCCTTCTTAAGGAATACATGACTAACTTATTACATCCCATCTCTTTTCGGTTTAATTTATCCCTTCAATCGGGCATTTTCCCTTGTTTATGGAAAAAGTCTTTCATTATTCCAGTTCATAAAAAAGATTCCAGAAATGAATGCACCAATTATAGGCCCATCGGCAAGCTCTCGTGTATTCTTAAACTGTTTGAGCGTATGATATATGACTTCTTATATGATTATTGTAAACGTTTTATTTGTGTCGAGCAACACGGTTTCTAAATAGGTAGGTCAACAACTATACCAATATGGTTGACTTTGTCTCCAAGACAATGACATCAATAGAGAATGGTTTTCAAATTGACACCATCATAAACTCAGTGACTTACAGTCGTTGTCTGATCGTTGGGTTATTGCAGATATCTCTTTTATTCAACAGGTGGTAGATTCGAGCCAATCACTATAATGCTCCGTGAAGTAAATTCTAACTCTAGTTCTTTTGATCGACAACTAAGTGTTTTAACTGTTAAACAACGATTATGTTTTAATGTACGTACAACTGAGACTTGGTAACAACTGTTCGTTTTAGCTTTGATATTTTCGGCCTAACTTTTGGAAGTATTTTTAATAAATGTATAGCTATTAAGACTGGGTTAAACAGAATCGAAAGCTCAAACCTCATGTAATAATTTGTTTAAAAATTAGTGCATATAAATGTTAAAGCTATAAAGCTTCTTTTAATTTTTACACTAGCTGGATGATTAGTTTACTTGAAATTGTATACCACTATAGTAAAAATTTAAATGTGAGATTGTGAGCAAAAAGAAGCAATACAAATAAACAATCGTACTTCAATGTATTTTCAAAATATAAATTTAAAATCATGTAAAAAATTATTCTTTATGAAAACGAAAGTTCACCCTAAAATTTTTAATTTGATATTTTTGTGTATAAAGGAAAAAAAATTGTTCGAAGGAAAAAAATGAAAAGTATTTTTATAAATGGTGTTATAGCATACAACTGAATAGAGCTTGCATTTGATTATATTATAATAGCTATAATTACTTCGAACTTTACAAATTGGAAATTTGACGCAGTGATTCCAAAATCTGAGGCAGTGACCATTATATTTCTTAATTCGTACCAACAATTACAACCAGATTGATCGCGTGTTTCAATTTCAATGTTCGCCCTATTTTCAAAATTTGTTCTCAACTTTTCTAGCATTATTTTTTTTCTTTTGTAGAAACACATGTAACATATCTGGTTTCTCACATGTGCTCTATAATTTTTATCTATGCTGAGTGATGTTTAGGTCTTCTTAATATTTTATTTGGCTTATGCTGCTTCTTTTTTCTGGTTATATTTCTTTTAATTTATTTATCTTCTGCGTTTTGAAGAAGCATTTTTGTATTTCTTTCACTCCCATTTATTTCTTTCAAAAACTCTGTACAAGTAAAAAATTGAATTGGTCAACAGCAGCTGCACATCTACTTGGAGAGTGCCATGAAGAAAAATTTATACGTTTCCTTCCTACGTATTGACAAATTTTACTATTGAACTGTTCGCAAATATTTGAGTCCATATTAAGTAAGAAACTATCTGAGTTTTGGACTAAGCGTCACAAATCAGCAGTAGTAATTTCTTCAAAGAATAGATTTGATATCATCAAAGTTACAAAGTTTTGTTTTTCACGCCGATTACAAAAATACTTGTCACAATTTTCATAATGACCAAATTTGAGATATGTCGCATTTGATATGTCTTTGGCAAGATTTTAATATAGCAGGATAGTACACTAGTTCTCCAATGATTCACCGAACTTTTAGTTCTAAAAATCATTCGATCTATGTTTTGAGACAATTTTTTGCCATATTGTATTTGAAATTTTGTATTTGAAGTCGTAGATGTTAGTTTACGTCTAAAGTTTCTGTAAAGATGATTTTTACATTCAACTTTACTAACAACAATATTTTCGTGGAAGCAAAGCCCTTGCTATGATAATAAATAATCTTTAATGAGCACTACTGTCTCCATTTCCTACAAATTTGTTATAATTAATTGACAACATAAGTACATAATTAGGTAATTTATTTATTTATTTATAACAGTGGGATCTGCAAATAAATCAGCAGTCCAACTACATGTCCTTTTCCTTATTATATATTATATTATTTTGTATTTGTTTTATTATATATATGATTATTAATTTATTAGTTTTATTATATGTATGCTCATTAATTATTATATTACATTAGTTAGAACCTATTATATAATAATCGTTGAGTTTTCAAAAATTATTAACTAAAAATATGGACTAAAATACATCAAAATTCGATTTTTATATACTTTACTAAAATTAGTAAAGTCGTTAGTAATGTACTTCTTTCGCAATTGTTCCAATAATATACTTGATATTTGTAAAGAAAATTCAACTTTACTAAATCAGCTTCAGTTAACAAAATATTCTCGTAATCACTTATTTCCTCTCCAAAAATGTTTAGGAACGAATTTTAATAGATAAAAATTGTAGCTAACATACCTAAGGCCAACATATTCAACAATATATTTAAAAATTACAGAATTTCAAAAATAACGTTTTTTATAATAACGTTATTATATGTATGTACTGTTAAAATTTATACATCATACCTGAAATAAGTGAACCCATGCATATTTACTTAAATTTTCTACCAGTTTAAAATTAATTCTATATATCTAACTTTTGTTAATTATTATTAATAAATTAAATATTTGTGTTCATTTTTATATTAATTAAATACTTTTATATCAATTAAATGCATATAATTATAATTATATGTATATAATATATATATATTTTTTGAAACTGCAAATTGAAATTGACGTATTATAATGTCTAATTATGTCAAAGAATTTACCAACAAACAATTAACTTTTTAATATAAGTAGCAGTGGCTCTCAAACTATTAATTAATGTTTAGGAACAGTGGATATACATTAATCTATAATATTAAACAAAAATATAATATAAAAAATATAATATAAAAATTTTTTTTTGGTCTTTCTTTATTTTATAATGTTTAAATCTGAAAATAATTTTAATAATTAAATAATAAAATAATCATCAATAATGTCTGATTGCCACAAATGTAGAAACGTTATTCGTGGAGAGTCAGGAATAAGATGTGCAGGAGTGTGCGGAAAAATTTTTCACTCAGCGATGAAGTGTTCTGGAGTTGATAACTCTATAAGTAATATTCTTGGGACAAATAACAGAATTAGATACATTTGTGAAGACTGTATTTTATATATTCACAATGTTGATCTAGTATTAATGAATGTCCAGAATGCGGTAGATAAAAATAAAACTATTTTGGAGTAATATAAAAATAAATTCGATGAATCTTTAAGTAAAAATGAAGTTGAAATCAAAAATCTTCTGGAAGCGATCGAAGCAAGATATGTTGAAAGACTTAAATTTATGAAAACTGCTCAACAGTCTTGTGAAACTGGTGTTATAGAACTGAAAAAAATGTCTAACATTGCAGAAGATTTTAAGGCTCAAAATGAGAAAATTTATAAGGATCTTAGTATTAACATGGCAAAAGCTAGTACTAACAAGAAATCTTACGCTGAGATAGTAAAAAAAAATCCATTGGTACTAGTTAAACCTAAGGTAAATCAAACGGCAGAATCTAGAAAAACAGAACTAAAAAGTCAAATTGATCCAGTAAGCACAAATGTTAAATTAAACGGGGTGGTAGGCAGAAGAGATGGGACTGTTGCAGTTTACTGTGATGATATGGACTCAGCGAATAATATAAAAAGGCCAGTAGAAAAAAACTCTACTCTAAATAATAAGTACGATGTTCTCATTCCGAAGAATCGACATCCTAAAATCTTCATAGCAGGTATGACAGATCAATATATTGGTGATGAAATTAGGAGTAAACTATTGGCCCAGAATAAATTTCAGTATAATGATGACGTCAAAGTTATTCGCAACTTTAAGGCTAATAAAGGTAATTTATTTAACGCAGTTATAGAAATGAATACTGAAGATTATAAGAATGTACTCTGCGATGGTAAATTAAAAATTGGTTGGGATATATGTAAAGTTTACGAGAGTTATGATGTTAGAAGATGTGGAAAATGTCTTGGGTACAATCATAATTCTAAAAATTGTTCTGCTCCTTCAGTTAACTGTAAAAAATGTGGTGGAGAACATCTACAAACAGCTTGTCAGGCTGTTGAATATAAATGCATTAATTGTGTGAGGACAAATAAACTGTTGAAGCTGGATCTGAATGTTAATCATAGCGTTAATGATAAACAGTGTCCAACCTTAAATAGGAAAATTTCTGTGGAGAAAAAGGGACTTGGTTTCTTAAATAATCAGCAACTTAATAATGGATAATTCTTCATCTCATTTTCAAATTGTACATCAGAATATTAGAAGTTTGAGAGAAAATTATTCAACGCTTTTGGCTTATTTAAACTCTTTGCCAGTCTGGCCTGATATTATCTTTATTAGTGAAATTTGGATTTTTGAAAATGAAATGGATGATTTCAATATTCCTAATTATTCTTTCATTGCAACTTGCAATTCCTCTTATTGTTCTGGTGGAGTAGCTGCTTATTATAGAAGTGACTTAAAATGTATTTCTTGTAATTACAATCTTAATTCCTGTGATTTGATCAAAGTTTCCTTCAATATTGGGAGTATTGAATATTTTTGTATTTGTGTGTATAGACTTCATAAAAGTAGCGTTACTGATTTTGTTTCAGAGATTACAAGTTTTTTATCTTTAGAAAAATCTAAAAACCTTATATTGCTTGGCGACTTTAATATTGATCTTCTTTCTCATTCACATGGTACTACAAATTATATTATGCTCCTGTCCTCATTTGGTTTTGATTCACTTATTTCTAAGCCTACTCGTCCATCTTCTGATACTTGTTTGGATCATATTTTTATAAGGCTTCATAAAGACAATAAATTGACGCATATGGGTGATGTTTGGGACCTTCGTTTATCTGATCATTGTATGACCAGTCTAAGTGTTTCGTTTTCTGTTGATAAATTAAAAAATAATAATAATGACTTCATTAACATTGTTTCCTTAGATTTTATTCGTTTAAGGCAAAATTTACTGGTTGAATCTTGGGAAAACGTTTTTGAATCTAATTGTCCTTCGGCTGCTTATTCTAATTTTTTCAAAATTTTGTGTGGATATATTAATGTTTGTTCTAATCCTCCAAATTTTAAAAAGATTAGGAAAAGACTGAAACCTTGGATGTCTAATAATTTACTTAACTTGATCATTAAACGAAATAAGTTAAGATTAACTTTAAAAAAACATCCGAAAAATGCAAGGTTGGTCTATTTTTATAACAAGCTTTGTAAAGATATTAAATTAAAAATTAAGAGTTGTAAAGATAATTTTTACATTTCACGGTTAAGTAGTAACAGAGGAGACACGAAAGCTGAATGGAAAATCATCAATTCTATATTAAACAGGAATTCTTCCACGTCTTCAAATATTTCTTTGGAAATAAATGGGAACTTAGTTAACGATCCTTCAATTGTTGGGAATCATTTTAACAATTTTGTTTCAGGAATTGCCGAAGAAATCACTCTTACTACCCAAACTGATGCTAGAAACATTTCATTTATTTCTTCGGAACTTAATGATGAAGTTTATCAACGTCAAAGTTTTTTCTTTGAACCATTCTCATCACTTGAAATTCATAGAATTATTATGGGTCTCAAAAATTCCAATTCGAAATCGGATTTTTCTCAAATTCTTTCTAATAATATTCTTAAAGAAATATCTTTATTCATTGTTGATGTGTTATGTTTCATTTTCAATCTAAGTATATTCAAAGGCGTTTTTCCAGACCAACTAAAAACTGCAATTGTCATTCCTCTTTTCAAAAAAGGTCTTCCTCTGGACCCGAATAATTACAGACCCATTTCCCTACTATCTCCTATCTCTAAAATTTTTGAGAAAGCAATTAAGGTGCGAATTGTAAGTTTTCTCGATCTCACTAACTTTTTCAGTAATAATCAATTTGGATTTAGAAAAAAGAAATCTACAGAAGATGCGCTACTTAAACTCTGTTCTGAAATTTATAGTGGTCTAAATAATAATAAGTGTAGTGCGGCTCTTTTTATTGACATTACGAAAGCGTTCGATACCGTTAGTCATGAACTGTTACTGAAAAAGCTCTCTAATGCAGGCTTTAGAGGATTCATTCTAAATTGGTTTGAATCTTTTCTCGAAGACAGAAATCAATTAGTTAGAATAAATGGCACCAACAGTTCTTCTAACAATATTAAAGTGGGCGTTCCTCAAGGCTCGGTTCTTGGTCCTATTCTATTTCTCATTTTTATAAATTCTTTATTTCACCAAAATTTTAAAGGTAATTTGACTGCATTTGCGGATGATACCGCCTTTTCTTATAATAGTAATAGCCTACTAAATAACTTTATAGATCTTAATTATGATTTAGATTTGATTAGGAAATGGTTCTTTTGTCACAACCTCGTTATTAGTCACAAAACTAAGTACATCTTATTCAATTTAAGCGGTAATATTCCACTTGATTGTAAATTATTCTATCACTCTCCAAGTTGCTGTAAATTTTCTCTTAACTTATATGATAATAATATTTATTCTTATAATGACTCAATAGCCTGTGACAAACAATGTTTTGAGCTTGAACTTGTTGAATCGTTTAAATATCTGGGTATTGTTCTAGATAATAGATTAAACTGGTCTAATCATACACGTAATTTGAAAAATTATTGTACTAAGGTTACAAGATATATGTACCATCTAAGTCTGTATTGTTCAACTAAAGTTTTGAGAATGGTTTAATATGCTCTTTTTAACTCGCCTCTTAGTATCGCCTGTTGGGGAGGTGCTTATTTCAATAAAATTTCCCCACTTCTTGTTTCACAAAAACATGTAGTAAGGATTATTCTCAAGAAAAATCGACTTACTCCTAGCTTCCCTTTATTTGTTAACCTTGGAATTTTACCCCTTCGCCATTTATATTTTTATAAGTCTTTGAAAGTATTTTTTATTAGGTCGGGCTATTTAAATCAGCGATTTGTATTAAATTATAATCTTAGAATCAATAACAGGAATTTAGTATTGTTACCTAGAGCTCATACTGCTCATTTTCAACATTTCTATACTTCTCTGGCTCCCAGAATTTTTAACAGCCTCCCTGAAAGCTTAAGATTGGAACGTTGCTTTTCATCCTTTTCTAAAAATCTTAAGAATTGGTTATTTCAATTTGACAATTCTCGAATTGAATTATTTATTAACTAAATTTTAATTTCATTAATTTGTTTGTTAAATTTAATTTTAGAATCTGTAAAATTTTTGTTACTTTATAAAAACAAAAAAAAAAACAAAAAAAAAAAAAACTAAATTAAAGTTAAGTATTTTTATATATATATTTTTTTTTTTTTTTGCTATTGTCGTGAAACTAGAATATAATTATGTTTAAATTTTTTTAAAGATCATTGGAACTGTATATAAGGTCATTTAACTCTTGCTTATTTGTAGCAACTGAATGATCTCAACTTATTTCTAATACATACTTTACATTCTTGTTTCTTATATTTAATAAAAATAAAAATTTTGGTTGAGTGTAATTATATAAAACGTTTAAATTAATTTATTAGTATGCATATTTCGAATGATTTCTTGGAATCTAATAATTTGTTAATTTATTAATTATAAGTACTACATTATGTAAATAATATTTGAAATAAATGGATTATTTTAATAATAATAAAATAATAATATATATTTCTTTATTTTCAAACCCTAATAAATTGTATTTGGAACATAAAATAATCTAATCAGTAAAATACCATAAAACATCTCTGAATATTTTTTTGGTAAAATAATAAATACAACGATAATAATATTTGAATTAGTATGGTGTATGAATTTTTGAATTTTAATATTCCGGTATGATCTAAAGTGGAAACTATAAATAAAACTCACTACAACTTCTTGTCACAAGATTAAAATTAGGAATGAATTTATTTTTCTTTTTATAATATTATTTTCTTTAAAACAAAATCGATTACTTAAAAATATAAAATATAGGATTACAGTAAAAAAATATATCTTATTCTATTAATAAAAATCAATTGTGTAACTGTACAAAAAACATATTTATTTTAGTGACAAAGAAAATCAATGAGCTGAGAAGATCTTTTTTTGTCACTTGAAATATTAAATATTCCCATACAATATTTTGAAGGTCAGAAACCACTTTTACTTTTTTAATGTTCTAAAACTTTCAAATATGAAATGTGGTTTCTGATTTCACGACAATTAGTTTGTTTTTATTTAAAAACAAAAACTCTTCAAAATGTAATTTTTATTGAAATTTGATATTTACGGTTTTTGTTTATTTGTATGTGAGAAAAGATTGTATTATATAAATTAATATTTTGTTTGTGATGTTGAGGGAATGTAGGGTTGGAATGTAACTCCCCCTTCTTAAGTTTGATATTCTTCTGGATATCGTCTTCTTTAGAATGGTTTGATCCATCCTTTTTTGATTTTTGTATTTTATCTTTAGAATTTAATTTAAAACATTTTGATTGCCTTTGCCTTACATAATGAGAAATACATAAAATAATTAAGATAAGAAAAACAGACAATACAATGTATAGGATGTGACTGTTTTTCTCGTGTGAATTTTTTATTTCTTTAATTTCTTTGAGATTTTCAATTTGCTTCAAATGTATATCCTCATAATTATGATTTATATCTATGTTTTCCATGGTTAAATAATTTGGAAGTAAAATATGTTCAAAAACATAAGTTTCTTTATTTACAAACATCATAATACTTAATTCTACGGTACAATTATAAAATGTTATAAGATTGTTTTTGTTTACAATATATTCAATGTCATTGCATGCATTTTTTATAGTAATGTTTTTTGCATTTTTTATTAATAAAGTGTTAGCAGAAATTTCTGTTACTGAGTACAATTTGTTATTTTTCTTTTTACAGTTTTCATACTTAAAATTTATCAGCTGATTTTAAATTTTTAATATACATATCATTTTGATCTATATAAACTTTATTTTCGAATATAACGAAATCAGATTGTTCCAAATAGATTTCTTCAAACTCACTGTTTGGTATTTGTAATATTTTTATTTTCAAGGCTTGACTTTCATATAAATTTGGGATGGAAATGGCAAAAATTAATTTTTCCTCCTTTTCTAATAGTGAGCTCTAACTTTCCTGATATTTGAAAGAATCTATTTGGTAGTCATCGATTTCTTGAGATGTTAGGATTGATTTTATCATACTCCCGTGTTTGGAAAATATTAGGTTCTCCTGTATTTTATCTATTTCCTGGTTCAGCATGTTAATGTTATTTAGAAATTGAAAAAAATGTAACTGTTTGATATGTTGTTTATTTCGATCTGTAACAGTATTTAAGATTTTTTCAGTGATATTTCTTTCTTTAATTATTTGTTTTTGTAAGTTGGTTAAATCATTTTGGGGGTCATTATTGATTTTGATCTGTTGATTTAATGATGCTATTGCATTATGGTTGTATAGATTGATTTCTTGTAGATGTTGTTCGATTTAAATTCGGTCATCATTGTCCATGTTGCCAAATAACCAATTTACCATAGAACCACCTATACTTATTAACCGTCTTTTATGTCTGTGTACTGTAAGTGTTTTTATGTTGTGACTTGTTTTTTTAATTTGTGTTTGTAATTGTTTAATAGTAATTTGATCTTCTGGATCTTGAAAAAATAAGTTGATGGATTTTTCGATTTTGAATAGTGTGTTTTGTATTTCTAAAATGTCTATAATGTGTAATATTTTTGAATAATTTTGTATTACATGAGTTTTGTGTAACTGAAGGATTTGAAATCCTTTTTGTGTATCAAGTTTTTGCAATCTAAATATTGCTTGGGTATTGGCAACGAGGAAAATAAAGTAAAAATTTGGAATATTAAATACAATGTAAGGCGGTTTGGCGGTTTGGCAGTTTGGCGGTTTGGCGGTTGTTTGTATTTGGTATGCTTGAGGTTGTTATTGCTGGGTGAATTGCAAAGAATTTAAACTTTCGTTTAATTCTTGATGGGTGAATGTTTTGATTATTATTATCTACTATTATCTACTATATATTTGTTATTATTTAATTTGATCTTGATTTTAATATACTTGGGTTGTGTTTTATACCGTTGAGAGTTAATAATTTCATTTTTATTCTGTGGTTTAAATTCTTCTCTTATCATATTTAATTTGTTTATTTTTCTAACTATTTTGGTATGAATTAAGTTTTTTATTTCTCCTAAAATTGTAATTTTACCGTTAAGTATGTCCATTGGCTTAACGCTAATGGTAGAGTGAGTTGAGCAATTATATTTTTCAACCGCCAGGAATACTTTATTTACGAGATTTAAGTTAAGTTTTTGAGCTTCAAAAGTTCGGAGATGTTCGTTTAATGTACCATGACCTCTTTCAATATCAGAGTTTCCTGTATGAGATCTTGGTGAAGTAAAGTGTACTTCAATACCTTCTTCTCTACAGAAGTCTTTAATATTAAGATTATTGAATTCGTTATCGAACACGAGCTTGTTTGGTCTTCCTAGTATGGCAAATCGAGTTCTTAGGAGGTCTATAATAGTTAAAACGTTTCTATCGGGTAATTGTTGAATCATAAGATATTTTGAGAATTTATCGAAGGTAACTAAAAATGTTAATTTTGTCTCCACAAATAATATCATTTGGACTATCAGGAGTTTCGCTTATTTCAAATTTATGTTTTACTGGTTTGCGGTCATATTTTGCCAGGCTGCATATGTCGCAATTATTTATATATTTATGAAAAATTTCTTTAATTTTGGGATAAAAGTATAATTTTCTAATTTCATTAAGGTTTTCAATAATCCTTCTGTGATTTGATTCACAATGGATTTTTTCTATTATTTCCAATGTTTTACTTTCATCTAATAAATCTATAGCTTTAATTGTACATTTGAAAAACTTTATTTTTTATTGTTGCTAAGTAATTCTATTAGTTTCTGTTGTAATACATTATATTTACCTTCTTCTAACTCTGAGAAGATCCCAGTAGATCCTCTCTTAATGTTTCTACGTAACAAATCGTTTAGGTAATTGATATTATTTAGGTCATTTTCCTCTATAAAAATTTGAGTATAATTATTATATAAACGTTTTGTTTCGACTTCTTTATTTGCGACAAGGTGTATTTGAATAAAATATTTATTAACGATGTGGTCTACAATAGGTATGTGGTCATCCAAATTTTCGACTCCACTATGGATTGTAGCCATATCGGTATAATTTTCGTTAACAGGGTTTTCTATAATTGCATTCGCATTTATTTCCTGTTTATTTTATCTGTTTAGTTTATCAGTATTTATCCTGCTAAGAAAATCTGCCAATCGATTTTCTTTTCCTTTCACATATTCTATGTCGAACTCGTATTCATTTAATCTTATTTTCTAATGTTGTAACTTACAATTAAGTTCTTTAAGAGAATCTAACCAAGTTAGAGGTTGGTAATCAGTCTTGATGGCAAACTTCGTGCTATACAAGTAAGGACGGAAATACTTCGTCGCCCATACTATCGCCAGAAGTTCCTTTTCTATGGTTGAATACCGAGTCTCATGTTCATTGAGAGTTCGACTTGAAAAGCAAATTGGATGTTCAACTTGAGACAAGACGGCACCAATTGCAAAACTTGAGACATCAAATGTGAACGTGAACTTTTTCTTGAAGTCAGGATACCTCAGAGTAGGATAATTAGTTATAAGTTCCTTTAATTTTTCAAAGGATAATTTATATTTTTGATCGTTTACGTCTATTTTCTTATCTTTTTTCAAAAAAGTTGTCATAGGTTTGGCTACTGTAGCATAATCTTTTATGAATTTGCGGTAATACCCAGTTATACCCAAGAAGCTTTTTATTTGTTTTCTTGTATTAGAGAGTTTAAGGCCTTTTATAATTTTAATTTTATTCTCATTGGGTTTAATACCGTCTGGAGTAATAATATGCACCAATGTTTGGAAAAGAAATTACATTTATCGATTTGAATTTTTAAATTATATTTCCGTAATTTTTCAAAAATAATGTGAATAGAGGCAGTGTTCTTGAAAAGAGGTGGAAAATATTAATATGTCGTCGAGGTAAACGACACATATTTTATTTATTACATCCCTCAATATAGAATTCATCACGCGTTGAAAGGTTGCAGGTGCATTTTTCAATCCAAATGACATTCGGAGAAACTCGTAATATCCTTGGGAGGTTGATCTTTCTCGTCGACTAAAATTTGGTGGAACCCTTTTGCCAAATCTAAAGTAGTAAAGTACTGATCTCTACCCAATTTGTCAGAAAGGGAATCCATATTTGGTATGGGAAATTTATCATCAATCGTGATTTCATTTAATTTTCTGTAATCAACCACGATTCTCCATTTGGCTTTTCCAGAAAATCGATTACTTAAAAATATAAAATATAGGATTACAGTAAAAAAATATATCTTATTCTATTAATAAAAATCAATTGTGTAACTGTACAAAACACATATTTATTTTAGTGACAAAGAAAATCAATTTGCTGATAAGGTATTTTTTTGTCACTTGAAATATTAAATATTCCCATACAATATTTTGAAGGTTAGAAACCACTTTTACTTCTTCTTTATTACTTCTACTTCTTTTTGTTTATTTGTATGTCAGAAAAAATTGTGTGGCGTTATATAAATTAATATTTCGTTTGTGATGCGGAGGGAATATAGGGTTGGTATGTAACTTATACAACCAAATGTACATTCATTTGTGTTTATCAGAAAAAATTTGTGTTGTTGGTAGAATTCATTGTAAAAAGAAAATTCTAGCTATGTAACTGCCAAAGCTCTGTAGCGAAATTTGTTAAAACTAAATTTTTTAAGTGTGCGTAAACTGCATATTTTATAATTTTTTATAAATTTAAGGGTTTTAAAAAATATTTAATGATTATTATTTTAAAAATAAATTATAAAAATATTTTTACTAAATATAATAAAAAAAATATATAACTTTTCAATAAAAGAAGAAAAAAGTTGAAATGATAAGGGAAATTTGAGTTACAATCCATTTTATAACACAACATTTAACTGAAAAATTCTTGAAATCTAAGACAATCTTTAAAAATCTGGCCACGTAGTTACCTCGGTATATATTTTAAGAAGTTACCCCAAAATTTCATCCAAATTTCATCCAATTTCATTTAAGAAGTTACCCCCAAAATTTCATCCAAAAACACAAAAATTAAGGACTCATTGGATTTTTTAAGCCCTTTAAATTCCAAAATTTAAAAATCCGTAGTTACCTTGGTATCGCAATAAAGAACTTATATCCAAAATTTCATCCAAATCGAACAAAAAATGTGGATTCCCCGTACTTCAGTTTGTTAAAAAAAATCTCTTTAGCCCAGCCTTAATATAGGTATTAACTTATGACTTTTATTCTTCTACTAACAGCATGTATCTGGTTTAGTTTATTTTTAGTTTTTTCTAATTAATGGTGGCAGTGTTTTAATAACGCTTTCACTATACCATAAAGTAATTATACATAGAGGAATCATGCAGTACAAAAAATATTTTTTCGTATTCATATTAAATTTGTTACCTACTATTTATAAAACAACCAGATACCTAAACGCATTACTTATAATTATAATGAATTATTTCATTGATTATTAAAATGCAAAATTTAATTTTTAAGGAAAAAAAATACATCGCTTCACACATAAAAAAACAAACGCTTGGTATTCTTTTTGACTACTTGTTCCAATACCTGAAAAAAAATTTATATTGAAAACATTAATAATAATCTGTTGGAAATAAAAAAATGTTTACTTCCATTATAAGACAATAAAAGAAAATTTGATGTTTAAGAAATAATATAAGATGTGTTTGAAACCAAGATTATGTTATGTATGTACCTGTAAAAAATCATAACTGTATTATACAAAATTATAACTGTACAATACAAATTCATTTAGTATTAATTAATAGAGAAAAATAAAAATAGTTAGTCACCATTCTGTTGCATAAAGCAAAAATCGAATGATGCTTATTTATTTAAAAAAAAATCAACAAATAACATTAGTGGGGAAAGTGCAAAAATGAAATTAAAATTTAAATACAAAGAGAAAATAAAAAATACAAAATTTTAATTTTAAATAATTTTATGCAGTGCAAAATGAAGTAAATATGTTAAAAGTTGAAAAGAATTTTACTCAAGTTAATCATGAAAATAGACACCATATATAAATTGCAAGAACTTCAAAAATCTTATTCAGCTAAACAACTACTCTTAATGACTCCTCACTTCTATTAAAATTAATTTCCAAAAGCCAAGCTTTCAATAATTTTAAAAAAATTCGATAAAATTCTAATTTGCCTGATGAGGTCAGGAAGTTTATTAAAAATTCTAGGTGCTACAATATCATAGAAACGACTAAAATGACTTTTCCGACAACGTGGAACGTGAACCAAATTACGGTAGTTAACTCTCATGTTATACCTATTAGTATATCTAACATTTAAATATTTAGACTTCATAAAAAACATTTTTAAAGTTTTATAGTAAAATAAATTTCTAATGGGAAGAAATTTTAATTTAAAAAATAAAGGAAAAAGCGGACAAGTACGTTTTTTCCCGCAAATTATTCGAATAGCATGTTTTTGTGACACAAGTGATTAACTTAGTAAAATATGCTCCTCTCCAACAAATAATACCATACTGAATTTTTGAATGAAAAAGCGTATAATAAACTGAGCACATAATATTTTCCGAACAGTTTAAACTTCGATTATAAAGCTCCTTTATCATCTTAAAGATTTCAATTGATTTTCAGCCTTTCTATATATACACTTAAAATTAAATTATTGCTTCATAATCAATTTTTAAAAAATATAACACAAAATTGCAATTCAGCCTTTTTATCACATAAAAATAAAATTAGTTTGTATTTCATAATAAATATGTATAAAAATTCATAAAAAATATTTATATAAAAAACAAATATGTAAAAATTCGTATTACAAGCTTTATAATTGCAATTCAAACAAGAAATGTACTGATTTTTTGTTTATTAGAAGACTCCGATATTTTATTATTTAGACTTTTAGAAAAATTATTAAGTAAAACATTTGAAAAAACTACAAAAAGTTTACTATAAGTTGATAGATTTTAGACCGCAATCGCATACTGTATAACAAAAAAATAAAACAATTAGAATTTAATACACTTTGATATAAAAGCGCGCAAAGAATACCTTTTTGATTTTTATTTCCTAAAAATTTGGTCTTCACAAGTAAAATAATTATATTATGCATAAGAGCATCCATGTGAAACTATAAATTATTTTGATAATTATTGTGAAAAAAAATTATTAGCTAAATCGAAGGTGCACTATCGATTAGTGATATTTTCAATTTCAGGGAAGGACCACAAATCGGTTTTTTAAGCTCGCCGTAATTATTCAAATTCTACGTCAAAAAATAAGAAACTTGCAAAGTACATTTTTTGTTTTTTTTAATTTTTTTTTGTGTTTTTTCTTTTTTTTTTAGTAAAGTAGGAACCCAAAACAGATAAAAATTATGATAACATGAAAAACAAATTTATTTATAAAAAAAAATTATTAATAAGGCTGGGATAAAGAGATTTTTTTTAGCAAGCTGAAGTAAGCGGCATCCACATTTTTTGTCCGATTTGGATGAAACTTTGGATATAAGTTCTTTATTGCAATATCGAAGTAACTACGTGACTTGATTTTTAAATTTTGGAGTTTAAAGAGCTTAAAAAATTCATTGAGTCCTTAATTTTGGTGTTTTCTTAGCTGATTTTGCAAACTGAAGGACGGGGCATTCATATTTTTTACCGATTTGGATGAAATTTTGGGGGTACCTTCTTAAAATATATACCGAGGTAACTACGTGGCCTGATTTTTGAAAATTATCCTAGATTTCGAGAATTTTTTAGTTAAATGTTGTTTTGTAAAATGGATTGTAACTCAAATTTCCCTTATCATTTCAACTTTTTTCTTGTTTTATTAAAAAGTTATATATTTTTGTTATTATATTTAGTAAAGATATTTTTATAATTTATTTTTCAAATAATAATTATAAAATATTTTTTAAAACAATTAAATTTATAAAAATTTATAAAATATGCAGTTTCCGCACACTTAAAAAATTTAGTTTTAACAAATTTCGCTACAGAGCTTTGGCAGTTACGTAGCTAGAATCTTCTTTTTACAATGAATTCTACCAACAACACAACATTTGGTTGTGTACACCACTTCTTTATCACCTGTCTAATTAATCGGTCGTGTTAAATTTTCGCTCCGTAAAATTTTTCTTTTTATTTTTACAAATTTATTATTATTACTTATAATACTAAAATTAAACGATTTGCTTTGCTTGCAAAATTGTAATTAGTTAATAAAAAATAAAATAAAATAATAAGAAAAATAAAGAAACTCAGATTTTGATAAAAAATTCTAATAATAACAAAAAACCCTAATAATAAACAAAAAAGGTTTTATAGCTTTGAATTGAATTTACTTTAATTGAATTAAATATTTTTATTGTTTTTCTTTTTATTTAATTTTTTTTTTTTTTGTTTTTTTTTTTGTGTTCTTTTTAAGCTTGTTTAATTTAGTCTAATTGAATTAATTGCTTTATTATCTGTAAATTATTTGGCTGGTTTAGTTGTAAGTTAAGTATGTATTTAAATTAATATTTTCTTTTAATAATTTTTATTTGTATACTCTTATAAAACTAATCGTCTTATGCATACTAACATTAAGAATTGAATATATAAATAAGCATAAATATTAAAATTATTTAATTATTAAAATTATTTATAGTGGTTAAAATAAAATGAGTTTCAAGTGTCAATTAGAAAATTGTGTGGCTTATGATAATACAATGAAAGCCATTTATTGCAACAGTTTTTGTAACAGAAAATTCCACTTTATTTGCCAAGGTGTCCCCAGGAATACCAATATTCGAGCTTTTACCGAATTTTTTACATGTAAAGAGTGTCAAAGTTATAATAAACTAATTAAAGGGGCTTATGATTGAAAACGAAAACGTTCAATAGTTTTCCAAATATCACGGACGTTTGTCATTTGGTATGACAGAATACGAAAACGGAAAACGTTAATTTCGAAAATAATTTTTCATATGATTGAAAACGATCGGAAAACGTTTGTAGTGTAAAAATCAAACGTTCAGTTGTGTTGAACGTTTGTATGGAAAAAGTTTATAAACATAAGCAAAATGGAAGTAGTTTTTTTTATATAACTAATTTAGGTGTTTATATTTGTATTTTTGTAAATAAAAAATTAGAATATAAACTTAGAAATTACTTTATTTATATTTATTTGTAAAATAAAACATTTAATTTGTTAATACAAATAAATACATATAAAATACAAAAACAAGTGAAATTTTAACCTGTAATAAACATTTAAAAAAAATTCTTTTCTATAAAAGAAGAATTGTTTGTTTGTTTTTTTTTAGTTTTTAAATTTTTTTTTTCTTTATTTTTCTATATTTAACTATTTTTTTCAATTTATAATTTAACACTCTACTCTACACTCTACTCTACACTATTCTTTTTTGTTTTGTTGTTTTATTAAAATTTATTTTAGTTAATTGTTTATTAAATTTTAATTCAATTTTTAATTATAATTTTGTTTTATTAACTGTTTGTATAAACTGCGAAGGAGTATAAATAAAAAAATAAATCAAAATAAACAGAAACACAACCACAAAAAATTGAAACATGTATTTTTGACAACTGTCAGTTAAGTTTCGAAAATTTGGAAAATGTTTTTATTCACACGTCTTCAATCATATCAAAATGTGAAGAAGGTGATAGTGATGATCGTTTCGTTTCGTTTTCCGTTTCGTTTTCAATCATAAGCCCCAAAAATATGCACGACAATCAATTTATCATCTGGAATAATTGAGTTAAATGAAGGAAACACAGGACTTGCATGCAAGAATATAGCTGCGTTCAAGTCGTACAGGGATACATTTGAGCACATGAGCTGTTCTTTCGATGGTCTTAATAATAAGTTTGCAGATTATTTGAAGCAAGAGTAATTAAATAAATCGGAAATGATAAATTTTATTAAGGCAAAATTGAAAACTTTTACTGAGAGTATTATAAAAGAATTAAAGATTGAATTAAATATTCATCTGATTCAGTCCATAAAAGAAATTTCCATAGGTTAGAAGATTACTCAAGACAGTTTTGATGGATTATACATTATACTAAAAGAATTATCCGCATTTATCCAACGAAGCAATTCACCAGACTACAAAGATTTTACCAATCTTTTGACTGATCTTAAGGAGGATATCCATTGTAAATTAAGTAACCTGAAGCTTATGTCACCTTGCATCGATAATAGTCAAACAATTAGTCCAATATCTCCTTCTTTAATTACATTTAGTCAAGCAGTTCCATCCATGATGTCTGAGCTCCCACCATCATTTTTCACACCAAAAGCTAAACATATCTCAAATGAGGAACAACCAAAGTCACCTTCATCTCCAATAATTGAAACAGTAACCAAACTTGGAACTATTTGGAATCGTGTTGATTGGGAAAATAGAATTAATAAGTTAAAACTTGGCTAATAAAATTACAAACACTGATCAACATAAACCGTCTTCCAAAAAAGCTAAATTTTTAACTACTGATGATTCTACAGTCGCTTTCTTTGTATAAGCAGCTCCACATGCAAATTCATTTTCTTTATGCAATATTATCAAAAATAAATTTTCAATTGACGGCTGTAGCTGTGAACCTATAAATTCAAAAAAAATCAACAGAATTACTAAGTACCAATGTTTTAAATTGTTAATACCAACCAAATATGCATGGATATTGAATAATCCTAACAACAACCTGTTATTAATTGATCAAATGCAAATATCGTTTATAAAACAATACACCAAACCAAAACACATTAAACCTTAATCATAAATTTAATTACTATGCTAATACTAAGCATAACCCAAATTTAAAGAATAAGCTTGTACAAAATACCAGTAATATTAATACAAATACAAATATTTCTTATAACAATACACTAAAACAAATAAATACTGATACACAAACAAACACATCCAATAAATTATATCCCACTTTCACTAAAGGTGAAACTTTAAACCCATATAGAGCAAACAAAAGGCCACATTTTTTACTAACTACAGAGACAAATGAGTCACAAGTATTACCTTTAAATTATCTTAATAATGATGTATCTAATACACCGTCAGAAATTTCGCCCAATGTGACATCATCAATTTCGTCAATAATTAACTCATCAAATCAGGATCCTTCACAACATGCTCAATCCATACTATCAATCTCTTCTTTTATTCCACCACTCTTTGATCCATTAATACCCCCCAATAATTTTAAACACGCAAACATTAATGAATTAAATGATTTTTATTTTTCCTACAACTTTGAGTTTATACTTGCAAACAAAGATCTTGAAGAAATGATCGGTAAATTTTATGAAATCATTGATGAAGGATTTAGACAATATGTCCCATCAAGGAAAACTAAAGAATATAATTCTAGTCCACCATGGCTTAATGGTAATTTAAAAAGACTTAGAAATAAAAAGAATAAAGCCTGGCGTAAACATCTAAAGAGCAATAATAATGAATCTTATAACAATTTTAAGCATATATATGATGAATTCAAACTTACATCTGAATCTCTATACAATAATTATATTTGTAGTGTATCGTCTGAAATCAAAACTAATCCAAAAGCATTTTGTAATTACGTAAATTCAAAAAGTAAATGTGATCAATTCCCAACTTTTATGAAATATTACGGGGAGATTAGTAGTGACACAAAAGCCATATGTGAATATTTCCGCAACTTTTTTGCAACTTCTTATTCCACATCTGTCTTTACGGTTAATGAAAATAATTTTAATAACCTGAATGAATATCCTAAAATATCTTTCACACACATAAATATAGATGAAAGTGTCGTAGAGGACTATTTAGTAAATCTTAGTAGTAACATGTCACCCGGTTCTGATGGTGTCCCTGAATTAATCTTGAAAAAGTGCTCAAAAACACTTGCTCTTCCCCTTTGTATGCTATTCAATGCATCTATTCAATCAGGAATTTTCCCCTTAATTTGAAAAAAGTCTTATGTACGACCCATACATAAAAAAAATCTTAAAGATGAAGTACTTAATTATCGCCCTATTGCTAAGTTATCATCGATACCTAAAGTTTTTGAATCAATTGTTCTTAATTCTGTTTATAGTCACTCCTTTTCTCACTCATAGTCACCATGGATTCATAAAAAATAAATCTGTGGTAACAAATCTTGTGGAATCAACTTCAAAATTTATTAATAATATGGAAAAAGGCTTACAAACAGATGTAGTCTATACTGATTTTAGTAAAGCTTTTGACATTTTACCACATAGTGACATGTTACCACATATATTACTTAAATTATGAAAATTAGGTTTCCCGTTAATCTTTGTAAAATTCATCAACTCATATTTAGTGAATAGGCTTTATAATGTTCTGCTTAGGTCATCTATTTCATCATCTTTTGTAGCTAACTCAGGTGTTCCCCAAGGTAGTCACTTAGGTCCTTTTTTGTTTATAATTTCTGTTAAGGATGTTGTTTCAGTAATTAAAAATAGTGGCTTACAAATTTACGCGGATGATATGAAAATTTAAAAAAAAAATAGGTCCGAAAGTGGCCTTACTTCAAAATGACCTTGATAATTTGTCTCTGTGGTGTACAAATAATAACTTACTTCTCAACATCAAAAAGTGCGCATTAATGTGTTATGCTTGCCGTTCTAATCCATTCACTTATAATTATTCTTTTAATGGTGAATTATTACTAAGAGTTAATTCTATTAAAGACTTAGGAGTGGTTTTCGATGATAAATTAACGTTTAAATTACATTATAATCACATAATAAATAAATCAAATTCCTTATTAGGATTTATAAAACGTTGGTCAAAGGAATTTTCTGATCCATATATTTTAAAGACTCTTTGAAAGCAACATTGCTCGGACCTAATTTAGAATATGCCAGCCAAGTATGGTCTCCATTTTATGATGTTCACATTCAAAGAATTGAGGCCATTGAAAGAAATTTTTTAAGATTTGCTCTTCGTAATCTTCCCTGGGAGGATCCTATTCGTCTGCCTCCTTATGAACATCGATTAAACTTAATTCACTTGGACACCGTACAGAAGAGGAGGGAAATTGATGATGTAACCTTTATTGTTGAAATTGTTAAACGAAATATTATTTCTCCACTTATTTCTGACAAAATTGTTATTAACACCAATTCTCGGCTTTGATCCGTTAATCTTTTTACACTGGTGCACCATAGAACTAACTATGGTAGATTTGAACCTATTAACAGAATGTTAATATTGGGAAATAAATACAAGGCCTTAATTGATTTCTCCCTCTTTTAAAAAAACAACTACACCAATTAAACTAATTATACACCTACATACCCATTAGCATTAAGTATTAATAAATTTAATTGTATTTGTTTTAATTTAATTTTGTTAACTGTAACTTTTATAGATGAAAGTAATGTGTAACTTCTTGATTTAAGCTTGAAATAAATAAATAAATAAATAAATACTAATTCAAATATTATTATCGTTATTTATTATTTTACCAAAGAAATATTCAAAGATGTTTTATGATATTTTACTGATTAGATATTTTATGTTCAAAATACAATTTATTAGGGTATATTGGAGAACTAGTGCACTATCCTACTATATTAAAATCTTGCCAAAGACATATCAAATGCGACATATCACAAATTTGGTCATCATGAAAATTGTGACAAGTACTTTTGTAAGCGGCGTGCATAAGAAAACTCTGTAACTTTGATGATATAAAATCTAATCTTTGAAGAAATTACTACTGCTGTGTAACGTTCAGTCTTCACTTAATATGGACTGAAATATTTGCGAACAGTTCAATAGTCAAATTTGTCAATACGTAAACTGTATAAATTTTTCTCCGTGGCAGTCTCCAAGTAGATATGCATCAGCTGCTGTTGAATTCAATACTGGGCAGGGTTTTACAGAGTTTTTAAAAGAAATAAATGGGAGTGAAAGAATACAAAAATGCTTCTTCCAAACGCAGAAGATAAAATAATTAAAAGAAATATTACCCGAAAAAGAAAGCAACGTAAGCCAAATAAAAGATTAAGAAGAGCTAAACATCACTCAAAAAAATAAAAATTATAGAGCAGACACATGTGAAAAACCAGATATGTTACATGTGTTTCTACAAAAGAAAAAAATTTTAAGTAACTGTTTCTAAATTTTGGTTATTTGTAGTAATAATATAGTTTTTATTAGAATTATGTATTATGTAGGTATATGAATACCTCTTTAATGACAAAATTTTTTATTTTTAGTAATTTCATCACTAAATGCCACTTACTATAGGGAATATATCGGAAACGAAGCAGTATATGAGGGACGTGTATTTATGTGTCCTAAGTAAAACTTACTAACCACAAAACTTTTTTTACTTTAACCACAAACGAGTGGTTTCTGCTATATCGTGCGAAGTCTATGTCAGTACGTAAATTACTGTTTTTTTTTAAACTTTAAATTTCACTTCAACTTGAAATATAATTACTCAACAGGGGCCCCTAGTCTCTATATAACATAATAATATATCCTAAACACATACATATTATGTAATGTTTAATGTATGTATCTAATTTGCTTATCACCCGACACACATATTTTCATTCAGTGGCTGGCAGTCAATTAAATATAAATATAAATTACAATTAAATATAAAAAACAAAAAGCGAATAGCTATTTATTTGATTTTGATATTTCAGAGATGAGAGAATTTAAAATGTTTTGAATTTTTTTTTTCATAGTATGAGCAAAATTATTCTTTGTGGTGTTCTCGTAATCTCGTCATATTGAAAACAAAATAAATCTAACAGTTTAACTTGTTATAATTAAACCGCCGCGTTGTATAAAATTAAAATAATCGTTGTCGACAAACTCGCCTTTAGATTTCACAATTAAATCCTTACACTTTTGACATTTAAGTTGCTTTGAAACAGTAAAATTGCCATAACCAGTAACAAAGAGATTAGCTTCTTCATCAAATATTTTCCAATAATTTTCTATAGGAGTACTTAATAATTCTAAATTGGAAATAGAACCTTTTTCCGAAAAAGTTTTAATTAATTTGCGAATTCTAAGTTTTTTTTCGGATTCAAGAATATTTTGGCATGAAATTAAGTAATTACCGCTCATTCGTCGATAAAATCCAAATCTATGTTCCAAAGTATCAGTTTGAATTTTTCCAGGAAGGAAATATTTTACACAATACTTTGATAAACTAATTTAAATTAATTCTGTCATTGCGGATGTTGTCTGCAAAAGAGCATTAAAAGTAGGAATTGTAAGACATCCATTAAATAAATTCAAATTTTTCCAGCTGAGAGCCATTTAAAAAAATCTTTTAAAAACATTATGTTACTATCAGCAGGACTATATATCGCGGCTAAATGTCAATCTCTTTTAGCAATATCTTTAAAAAGAGATGTACTACTTATTATTTCCCACCATTTTAAAATTAATTCAATGAAATTTGCTGTAGAAATATAATTCTCACATTTTCATGCTGTGAAAGAATCAACTGTGAAAGAATTAAATACCTTACAAGTTTAACGTTCTGCCTTTCTATAGTAGAAAAGAAAACGGATTTATAATCCAACGTGTAGGCTTTTTTAATTAAAAGTTTTTTTCTTTACCATGCAGATTTCTTAAATCAGAAAAACAAGCTAATTGAATATTTCCAGCATAAAAATAATGGAATAATAAAATGTTTTTTTGACATCTAATTTATTTATCCAGTTATTCCTTTTATTTTTTAGTAGATGAACACTGTCGTAAAATAAAACATGTGATCATCTACGAAGGTTGGATTTTGGAATTTAAGTCCATTTGGTGCAAATATTTTGTACATATTTTGGTTCATCCGATGATTGTCATTTGTAATGAAATAACATGGAAACCTATGTTTTGTAATTCATTGACGAGATTTGAAGTATATTTATGTAAACCTGAACCATTAATATTTTTAACTGGAATTAAATTAGCTAACTCATTGATTTTCCCAAATACTGAATTTATTAGAAATGCTAAACCCGTTTTTGCTGGCTCAGTAGGTTGACTATAAGAAATTCCCGTAATATTATTATTTTTGTAATTAACTTGAGTTTTTATATATATTCAGATTAGCCTAAATTTAACAGCCGCACCATTCATTTTCCCAAATACTGAATTTATTAGAAATGCTAAACCCGTTTTTGCTGGCTCAGTAGGTTGATTATAAGAAATTCCCGTAATATTATTATTTTTGTAATTAACTTGAGTTTTTATATATATTCAGATTAGCCTAAATTTAACAGCCGCACCTCCTTCATACTATTCTTCGATTGATGATCAATGGAAAAACTGTGCCAGTATCATCAAAGAGGTAGCCACAAATACAATTGGCTTCAAACCACGCAACACCAGAAATCCATGGTATGACGAGAAATGTGCATCAAAAACGTTGAAGAAAGCGGAAAACAAGAGCAGCGAAGGAAGAATATAAGGCTAAAAGAAGAGATGAGAAGAAACTCATCAGGCGGAAAAAACGAGACTTCGAAAAATCTCTGCTCATAAATATCGAATCTCATAGAAATAGAGGCGAAATGCGAAACTTCTACAAAAAAGCCAAGCAACTGGCAGCTGGCTATAAATCCGCTACACACGCGCTAAGAGATAATATGGGAAATTTGGTTGCCAAAACGCAAGGGATATTGGGTGCATGGAAGCAGCACTTTCAGCAGCTGCTAAATGGAGCAACAACAACAACAAGAGCTAGCAACACCAGCACCAGTCATTACCAACAACCCCCCGCCACCCACTGTAGAGGTTGTTGGCCGAGCCATCAGCAAGCTGAAAAACAACAAAGCTGCTGGACCTGATGGACTCCCAGCTAAACTATTTAAAGCTGGAGGCAATGTTTTGGTTGACTGCATGTACCAAATTATTGGCAACATCTGGAAGGAAGAAAGACTACCTAATGACTGGAGTACCAGCTCTATATGCCCCATTTACAAAAAGGACGACGCCATGTCCTGTAAAAACTATAGAGGAATATCCCTCTTCAATATCGCATATAAGATCTTGTCCAACATTTTGTGCGAATGTCTGAAGCCCTCTTATGACGCTGTTATTGGCAGTTATCAATGCGTCTTTCGCCCTGGAAATTCTAGAGAAGACCCATGAGTTTCAAATCGATACAATCCACCTAATTATGGATTTCAAGTCTGCATACGATAGCATATACCGCCGCGAGCTGTATGCTGCTATGTCAGGATTCGGTGTACCAGCCAAGCACATCCGATTGTCAAAAATGACACTGGAAAACACAAGATGTGCAATAACACTTCTGACTTCTTCCAGACGTGTACCGGATTTCGACAAGGATATGCACTATCATGCGAATTCTTCAATTTTGTACTGGTACGTATAGTGCGGCGAGCGTCAGAAAATACTAGGGTATGCCGACGACATTGATATCATCGCCAGATCACAACGGGCGGTCTTCGAGGCCTTTACCCAGATTGAAGAAAAAGCAAAACGAATGGGTCTCAAAGTAAATGAGGATAAGACAAAATATATGTTGTCGACAAATAAAAAGGCCTCTCAACATCATATTGGTCAAAACATCACTGTCGGACACTGTCACACATAATTTCGAGGTAGTTCAGGAACTTACCTACCTTGGAACCAGAGTTAATCCCACAAAAAACATCAATGTGGAGGTACGGCGAAGAATAACCCTTGCAAACCGTTGCTGCTTCAGTTTGTCAAAACATTTCGGGTCTAAACTGCTAGAAGAAAATTCTTCGTCGGATATATGGTCCTGAAAACGACGATGGGGTCTAGAGGAGAAGATATAATGTCGAACTCTATGAGCTGTATAATGAGGTGGACATAGTCACGAAAATTAAAGTCAAGAGACTACAGTGACTCGGACACCTAGAGCGTATGGATGAAAATGCTCCAGTCAAGAGAATCTTCTAATCCAGGCCCGAAGGTACAAGACGTCGGGGCAGACCAAACCTTCGTTGGAGAGACGAAATATCGGCGGATTTAAAGCAATTTCGAATCTTCCACTGGAAAGAATCTGCCCGTTACCAGCAAAAATGGAGGATATTAATGAGTCAGGCCCAGGTCCTACATGGTCTGTTGGCCACCTAAGTAAGTAAGTAAGTAAGTTTTATATATCTCATCAATTCGTATATTTATTTTTTTTCTATTTCAGGTAATTTATCAGAGATTGATTTGAGGTAGCTACAATTTGAAGAAGCTTCTTCAACATTAGCGCTATATAATGACGATATTTGATTCAATTTTCTAAAACTGGCAAAATCAAAATATTATTATCCCCAATGATACTGTAAACAGTAGAAGAGTGTAAATAGACAGAAAAAGCGCTAATTATTTTGTTAACAGAATATTTTTTTTTATTGCCAAGAATTTGTTTCAACTGATCGATAACCAATTCAATATTATTTGTATTAAATTAATAATATCTAGTCCAATTTTTAAATTTTCTAGACCAATGTGAAAGTTTTTAAAAGATTTTGGCTGAAACTCAGAAATTGAATATTTATTAATTAATTTCTGAACTTTATTCCAAAATGAAATTTTTAAATCTTTATTATTTATTATGCTATTGAGATGAGAATAATTTTGTATAATACTGTTATGCATTATTTTAACAACGAAATTTTCTTTTATTGCAGTGCTTGTTTGAATTTCTAAGTTTTATATATTTCTTATCACTTTGAACAAGACACAACAAAAAAAAAATAGAAAAGCTCGTCGTTTAATTTAGATTGATTGAAAAGCTAATAGTTACAAAAAAGAAGAAAACAAAAAAGGAAAAATATAGTTGGGTACGTGAAAAAAGGTGAAAAAAAAAACAAAAAAAAAATATTTCTTCTTAATTTTTCTCTTCAGTTACAGATCGTATAATTTTTTCATGTCTGTATTTTAAAATGCGAATATTCTCGATTTATAAATTTACGAAGCAAAACTGAATTTATTGGCTAGAAATAGAGGGTGTTGGTCCATAAATACCTGTAGTTTTTCTCTTTTTTTAACTTCCATCGCTTTTGAGTGATTTCTCATGTCCACCCACCCTTTCATACACAACTTTCATATCAGACTTGCCGTTTTTCAGGTAAAGTCATATTTAATATTTGGGTAACCCATGTTTTAGTAAGAAAAATAATAACTGAAAGTTGAATATTGTAACAATTTTATTTTTTTGTCAAAATTAGTTAAAATTACTGAAATTAGTTAGGGTTAATGAAATTTTATATGACTTTACCTGAAAAACGGCAAGTCTGATATGAAAGTTGTGTATGAAAAAGTTGTAGGGGATGATATATCGCATCAACACAATAAAAAAAAATAAAAAACTAGCGAATTTTTTCGAGATAATCAACGTTCTTTACAAAATTTTCAGTTTTTAAAAACAAAATTTTAAGTTTCAGTTTTTATTCAAAAACGGTAAGTCTGATACTCATTCAACATATACCGTTAATTAGGTGTATTAATTCTAAAAAAAAGCTATGAAGAAGATGTTGCTCTAGTTTCAATTTCTTCTGAGCTGTAGTGGATATTCTTTAGACATAATTTTTCTAATCCGATTATCTTTAACCCTCTGTAGCCCAGGTAAATTTAAAGATAGACCCCTCTTCTAGAATAATTTTTTTCCTAAAATATTCCAAGGAATCACCCGTTAAAAACTTTTTGCTCTAAACCGGACAACCCTGTATATACATACTACATATATAATTAAGAAAGTTATAACTTTTACTTTTAATTTATATATACATATTGTATATATACATTATGTCATATACATTATCTATTAAAAACTTTTTACAAAATAAATAAAAAAAAATTTAAAATAAAAATGTTTGAAATGAATATGAAAAAAAAAAATCTTCCGAAACATCTGATTTTGATTTCTGTACAGGCTTTGCAGTTGACCGGATTTCAGCATACCGATTTATTCGTATTCGGATCGGAATTTTTTTTCGGAGAAATTCCGCTTCGGACTTCAGCATAACCACCTTAATAAATTACTAAATTATTTATTTGTGCTTATTTGTTATTATAAATTTTCTTTAAATTCACACACCACCCACAACAAATTTTGTAAACAAATAATTTTTACATCAAAATACTAACACATAAACGTCATTAAAATGTCGCTGCTCAATGTAGCATAGATTTTTTTCGCTGCAAAATTTATGCAGTGCTTTTATCTAGCGCTACATAAAATTACCGTTCAGTAGAAAATTTACTCGAGCGCTACAATAATTTTGCAGCGCTAGACTGCACTGAACGCACCCATTAATTCTCATTTCCATAGAGTCAATTTTTCGTGAGAGAGATGCATTTTTTATTTCCAATTATTCAATTTTACTTACAGCTTCGCTATTTATTTTTTTAAAAGAGTTTAATTTCCTTTCATTCGTTCTCGAACCTTGAAACTATACGGACGAATTGTAATTGTTCGCGCAAAAAAGCAAATTCAATTCGCGCCGAAAGAAAAGTACAAAAATTATAAAATAAATAAATATAAATAAATAAAAAAAACAAAAAAATTATAATAAAATCCGCGACGTTTTAAATAATAATAATTTTGTTACTGTCATTTTTGACACCGTGACAGAATATTAAGAAAAACGTCTTCAACAATAAAAACCAGTGCTGACAACTTAAACTCGCAGATTAAGTTAATATTGTTCATCTGGCGTCAAATTCTGGAACTTATAGAAAATATCTTTGTCTTATATAAATTATAAATTGTAAGTACTATTTGATTTATGAATATTTTTTATTAGTCTTATATAGCGAATATTTATTAAATTAATAATTAATATAAAATATAATTGTATATAATTGTATGTACATATCTTATGATATATATATATATTAATTATTCTATATTAGTTTTGTTTAAACAGGCATTTTTTGTGTTGAGTGTAATTTTATGTATATACCTGTATATTCATAACAATTATATTCTAACACTTTAGAATGCCTTTTTAAACTTCTAAATACAACTATTTTTATAGCATAAATAATATAAAATATAATTATATAATAAATAACCGGATATGACGTTGAGCACTCCACCGCTCTCATCTGATAAAAAAGATTCGTCCTCGACCTCGACATCAACAGGATCAACACTAACTCGAGCTTCAACATCCTCAAACATTAATAGCATTCCAAACTCATCTAATAACTCAATGATTAAAGAAGATGATTTACACCAAGAGCTTCAGTCGCTGCGAATGCAAAATGAAGAACTAAAGAAGCAGTTAAAGGAAGTTCTATCAAAACACTCTACTGAAAAGGTTGTACCAGTTGTGACCCTCTCTGATAATGCCGAAAAAAAAAATGGTATAAACAGCTTCGAACTTGTCATTAATTCAAAAAAAAAAAGGAAGAAGGATAGTCCTCAAAAACTGCCTCACCCAAAACAAACCAGAATCAATGATTACTGGTTGAATAACTCCAAAGAATTCACCAATAGATTTAGCGAACTCGGAACAGCTGAACCTGAAGAAACTACACAGGATACAAAATCGCCAAAACCTCCTCCAATTTATGTGTCTGGGGTTCAGAACATGGTTCCTCTTATTAACCTTTTAAGTCAAACTTGCTCAGCCGAATACTTCACGAAGGTTCTTAAGGGAAATGAAGTGAAAATTCAAGTGACAGACATCAATGACTACCGAGAAGCAGTTACAGGATTAAAACTAAAGGAAACTCAGTTCCATACGTATCAACTGAAACAGGACAAAAGTTTTAGAGTGGTAATCAGAGGTCTACATCCTTCTGTAGAACTAAATATAATTAAAGATGAACTTAAAAAATTAGATCACGAAGTAATTAACATCTACAACCTCAAACAGCGTAGAGGAGAAAATGAATTTGCAGTACCGCTTTTCTTCGTAGATCTTAGCCAAAGTGAAAATAACAAAGATATTTACAAAATACGATATCTGTTACATACACGTATAACTGTAGAAGCTCCAATAAAGAAAAAGGAAATACCTCAATATACCAAATGCCAGCGTTATTAACACACTTGGCAATACTGTAATAGGTTGCCTAAATGTGTAAAGTGCGCTGGTGATCATATCTCAAAGAATTGCCCAAACAAATACCTAGGGTCTAATGTAAAGTGCACTTTGTGTCTAGGAAATCATCCCGCTAATTATAAGGGTTGTCAACGGTATAAAGAAATTAAAGAAAAAAAATTTCCCAGTTTACGTAATAGGCAGCTACTTCAACAAAGTCATAGCGCTGAGGAAGTTAAAGGAACAAGTGATATTCAAGCTGTTTTTGGCCATAAATCCTATGCGGAAATATTAAAAAACAAGAGTGATACGCCACAGCAACCAGCTATCATATCAAACAATAATGCAACTTGTACTATCAGCTCCTCAACCAATTCAAATGAAGTTTTCGAATTAAAAAACATGGTGAAAGAATTAATGTCACAAGTTGAGCCTTTGATTAACCTCGTTAATACACTTCTCCTAAACTTACATAAAAATAGCTAAACTCCTCAACATAGTCGTCTGGAATGCCAACGGACTGTCAAACCATCAACAAGAATTGTATCATTTTATTATTGATCACCAAATAGACATCTTGTTAATTTCTGAAACCCATTTTACAAACAAAAGTTATTTTAACATAAAAAATTACAACACATATTCCACAAATCATCCTGATGGGACGGCTCATGCTGGTACTGCAATAATCATCAGGAAAAACATACAGCACTATGAACTTCCTAAATATAAATTTAATCATATTCAAGCAACAAGTGTCGTGGTAGCTGACTGGAATGGACCCTTAACTATTTCAGCTATATATTGCCCTCCTAAACACAATATCAACAAATCTCAATTTATTGATTATTTTAAAACTCTGGGAAATAAATTTATTGCCGGTGGAGATTATAATTCTAAACATTCGTTTTGGGGCTCTAGGCTGATCACTCAAAAAGGAAGGTAGCTACTACTAGCCATGCAAGAATTCAACTTGAATTATCTGTCTACTGGACAACCTACATACTGGCCTTCTGATCTTAATAAGACACCGGATCTTTTGGATTTTTGCGTCTCGAAAGGTATCTCACCAAAACTATTTACTGTGAAATCAAGCCTCGAGCTGTCTTCAGATCATACGCCTATCATTATCTCTGCCTCATCCAAAGTAGTAATAACTCAAAATGAACAACGGTTACATACAAGGAAAATAAACTGGGATAATTATAGAAAGGAAATTGAAATGAAAACTTCTCTAAATATAGGACTGAAAAACCCCCAAGATATCAATGAAGCTATAAAAAACCTAAATATAACCATGATTGAAGCAGCAATGTCATCAACTCCGACGCAAGGTAACATCCGAAAATATGTTATTTCTCCACCTGAAATAAAATCCAAAATCATGGAAAAAAGAAACCTTAGGAAATATTGGCAACAAACTAGATCCCCTGAAATCAAAGCCAGGTTAAACCGTGCAATCAAAGAACTTAAATTTTTGTTAAATAAAAGCAGAGAAAGTTCGTTGAAGAATTACCTTGAAAGACTAACATATACCGATCTTAATGACTACTCACTGTGGAAAGCAACAAGAAAACTGAAACGGCCACAACAAATTATACCTCCACTAAGGAAATCAAATGGTAATTGGGCCAGAAGCGATGGTGAGAAAGCAGAGCTTTTTGCATCACATTTACAAAAAGTGTTTGTACCGTATCCACCAGTAATTTCAACCGACGAAAACAACAAGATTGAAAACTACCTTGAAGTGCCTTATCAAATGGATTTACCGGATAAAGGAAGTTCAGGAAATTATAAAAAACTCTGTGTAAGACAAGAAGGCTCCTGGGTATGATGGTATCACAGGCAAAATGGTAAAGGAACTTCCGTATTGCAGTATAAAATTCTTAACCCACATTTTTAATGCTATATTAAGAACTAGCTACTTCCCAGATATCTGAAAAACTGCTCATATCATAATGTTAGCTAAACCGGGGAAAGAGCCAAATGAGACTAGTTCATATAGACCAATAAGTCTTCTGCCAGTAATATCAAAATTAATCGAAAAACTAATAGCCAAAAATAATGAACGAGATATCGTACCAGCTCATCAGTTTGGCTTTCGTCACAATCACGGAACAATTGAGCAAATACATAGAGTAGTGAACCATATAAATAATTCACTTGACAAGAAAAAATACTGTTCTGCAGCTTTTCTGGACATTTCGCAAGCCTTCGACAAAGTTTGGCACAAAAGTCTCCTTTACAAGCTTAAAAAACTACTTCCTCACCACTACCAGCAACTTTTGTCAACTTATTTATCAAATAGTAATATTTATCAAATTCTTCGTTAAATACAACGGGGAACAATCGTCACTAAAAGAAATTAAATCTGGGGTTCCTCAGGGCAGTGTACTTGGCCCACTACTTTACGTGATATTTACAGCAGACCTCCCAACATCGCCGAGGGTACTCACTGCTACCTTTGCTGACGACACAGCGGTCTTAGTGTCTCATACTAATCCGAGATTAGCTTCAGAAGTTCTTCAGAACTACTTATTGGATATACAAAACTGGCTGAAAAAGTGGAGAATAAAGGCCAATGAATCGAAATCCCTTCATATCAACTTTACTAATCGCAAGGGAAATTGCCCCGCTGTTCACCTTAACGACATGGAATTGACTCACCAAGACTCGGTTAAGTACTTAGGTATGCACTTGGATAGACGCCTCACTTGGAAAAGTCACATCATCAGCAAAAATAAACAACTACGATTAAAATTCAACCAATTAATTTGGCTAATAGGTCGTTTCTCCAATTTATCCCTAGAATGTAAAGTTGCAGTGTACAAAGCTATCATCAGGCCAATCTGGAGCTACGGGTTGGAACTATGGGGAACAACTAGTAACTCCAACATCGAAATAATAGAACGCTTCCAGTCCAAAGTATTAAGGTCTATAGTTAACGCGCCTTGGTATGTCCGAAATGACACAATTAGATCAGATTTAAATATCCCATCTGTTAAGAAATTCATTAAAAAGAAAGCTGAAAAATACTATGTTCGACTGGAAAACCATCCAAATTTACTTGCTCCTCAACTCATCAATAATGAACGAACTAGCGAGCGCAGATTAAGACGCTTCAGACCGCTGGATTTATCTACTAGATTCACTTTACCTGAGACTCCATAAATATAAATTTGAATATTAAGTCAAGAATCAATGGATTTTTGACTTAGATTACATGTCAGTTACATCACGTCAATTTTAATTCCAACATTATACTCAATATCTTTTATATTTTATGTAGATAGTTGTATAGAATAAAGACAAAAAAAAAAAAAAAAATTTCCTTTAGAAGTGTTAGTAACGTGACATCAGATTCATTAATTTTAGTTTTAGGTGTAGTATTTCCAGAATTAACATAAACTAAAGAAGAGCAGTTTACGGAATTAACTTTAGTTGCTGATGATGAATTGAGAATTGGAGTAGTTGTTAAATTGTCAGCCCTGCCTACTTGTAGCCCTGCTTACTTTTTTCAATAAATCCAATCTCATTTCTATCTAATTTGGCGCAATTTCCATGAAAGATTTTCATGTATATTATACACTGGATATTCAATTCCAATCTTTCAAATTTTAAAAAACAAATTGTTGCACTTTAACATTTTCAAATTAATGTATGTAATTGCTGTAATAAATGTAATAAAAGTTATTTTATAAAACTGTACCTATATTAGAGGAAGAATTTATTATATAATTAAAAATTTCAATAAAAATGTTAAAAAAGTGAACACATTTATGAAAAATGTTAAATCAAAATTATAAAAACAACATTTAAATATTTTTGAACATCCATTTTTTGAGAAACTCATATGCAACTTTCTTTTTATCATCATTTTCTTTTAATTCTTGGATGATTTTTAAAAAATATGACTTTTTTCTATTTCATGGCCACAAAATTTTTCGAGCAATTGGAAACAGTGCCGCTTCTTATTGTAATAGATTTTTTTTGGTTAATATATAAAGATTACAAAAGTAAAAAAGAAAGAACAACGCATAATACCTTTTATTTTACTAAAATCTTTATTTGTATATTTTTTATAAATATCGATATTTCGGCTAATATATTGCCTTCTCCTATATATATATATATAGAGACAACAAAAATTACAAAAATTAAATTATATATATAGAGACAACAAAAATTACAAAAATTAAATTAAATTTAAATTTACTTATCTTCTACCTGATAAAAAAACTTATATTTTTATTTTATTTTTATTGTTGTTAGCTTTTTTAATTCCTCTAGGTCATCTATGTTTATTTATTTAGTTTAGCCAAGGCTAAACTAAAGAATACTAGAATTAATTTAACATCAGATTTATATGAAAAATCAATAAACATTTTGTTGCATTTTTCAGATTTAGAGAAATCTACTTTAACCAGTTTTGACAACATTTGTGATGTTAATTAAACTATATGAACTAATTAATAATTGTGTAGCAGTTTCTGCTATTGGTGAATCAATAATTAAACATTCTTCTTTGGTAATAACTAAATCAAATTAATTTTTATTAAAAATCTGAAAATATTTTGAAAATATATTTTAGATAAACAATGAAGCTGAGAACAATGAAGCTGAATATCAAGTTTTGTTTTTTGTATAAAAATTTATTTCAAAATCACATGTCATCAACCAGTTATAGTAAAATAGAGGAAAGAAACTTAGTTTTGAGTTGTATTCATTTTATTACAGTAACAGGAGGAAAACAAACAATTGAAAAAGATATATTTTTATATAACACGTATGTTCAAAAACATTAATATAAATATTGTATGTAATTAATTTTAAATTTTAGAGATATTTCAACTAAAGAGTTCAAAGATGTAATTTCAATTATTGAATTTATTAAATTGTTAACTGAAACAATACAACGTTTTCCAACTGACCTGGTTTTCAGTTGAACGTAAATGATCTAATAGAATTTTCATTACATAATTTGTTGAATTACTTATTAAGTTAAGTCTTAAATATTTAATGTAAATTAGCTTTTGGGTTTGATAAAATAAAGTCTTTTTTATTGTATTATTATATATTAATAAATAAATTTAAAAAAAAAAAACTTCGATCACTCCAAAAATTTGATACGAACTGAAAAATGTCATATAAGAAATTTCTTTGTTTACATTTTCTTGTGACCTTTAAAGCGCCATCTTGAATTGAATGTTGCGGCCTGTCTATTTAGGAGGCCTTGGTTTAGCTCAAACTTCATTACAATCATTATTATTATTATTTTTTTTTACCGGCGGGTTGACCCGGCGGGTTGGGGTACGAAATATCCGCAGTAAGGCATGCTTGTGGTAAAAGTCCACTAAAATCCTAGAAAAAGCCAGAAGCGACTGATCCAGAATGGGCGGCTTTCTGGTCTGCGACTGATCCCAGAGGGACGGCAGGAATAAAAGGTACCGCCTTGTACAAGGGAAATATTATCCTTAGGCTAGGAGATGGAACTCCGAATGAAAACAAAAAAAAAAGTATGCAATGAATAAAACTCAAAGATTGTATACCCCAGGTGGTAATCCAGATCTTCTGGAAAATCCACCCTCTTTCGAGGCAGGTCTCACGGATTCTGGGGGAGACCACTTATTGCAAAACCACGAAAGCAGAGCTGCTTTAATTGACCCATTCAGAAGAAAATCTGGGGTCCAGAGAACACCTCCAGCAGGGTCTCAAAATATCTACGAAAACATGTCCCAAAAAGACATATAATAGTCTATAATAGACTATAGAAAACCCGACGAGGGTAATAATAACGAAAAGGCACTTGAGGCAAAAAATAATCAACTTAATGCCAGAGTTACAGAATTAGAAATCTTATACAAGGAATTGAAAAATGAACTCTGCATAATTAAAGAAGAAAATGTGAAACTAAAAAATTCACAAAACATGTCTACTAAAAGAGTAGTACTAAAAACTGCTGAAGAATTAATTAAATTATAATAAATGATTCTAATTAGAAATATAAAATATAATACTTATAAATTAATTTAATATAAGTTTTCGAATATCGAATATTGTGTTATCTATAATGTACGAAATATATAATTTCGTACCCACTGTCCACCCAAATACAACATAAAGAATAACATGTTTGAAGAAATTCTTAAACTACTTGGCGAAAGATTTATCCTGGGAGGTGACTACAACGCCAAGCACATAGATTGGGGGTCTAGAGTAACCTCTACGAGAGGAAGAGAGCTAAGAAAAGCTATAAAAGAAAAAGGCTGCATTTACCAATCTACCGGTAAGCCAACCTATTGGCCAACTGATAGAAATAAAACTCCTGATCTGCTTGATTTTTATATAACAAAAAAAATTTCACCCAATTATATTAAGCTAGAAGATAACCATGATTTGGACTCAGATCACTCTGCAGTCATACTAAGTCTATATGAAAAGGTTATTAAGAAACAGTCGAAACCTCTGCTAACGAACAAGACAACTGACTGGGCTAGCTTTAAACAAGAAATAGAAAACAAAATAAACATAAAAACAAAACTAAGATCCAAATGTGATATAGATTCTGAAGTAGAAAATTTTATTAAAATTATTCAAAATGCTGGATGGAATAATACAAAAAATTGTGAATATAAATCGGTAGGATTCAACTACCCTAGAGAAATATTAAATATGATAAAAATAAAAAAAATAGCTAGACGCAGATGGCAACAATCGCGTGATCCGGCAGACAAAACTGTGCTAAATAGGTTAACTCAGAATCTTAAAAGAAAAATTAAAGATCTTAAAAATGAAAATTTTGAAAAATATATAAAAAATTTATCAGCTAAAAGAGAAAATAACTACTCGTTGTGGAAAGCAACAAAGAGTACAAAAACCTCGATCTCTCAAATCCCGCCAATCAGAATGAAAAGCGGTGAATGGGCGAGAGATAATAAAAATAAAGCTGAAACATTCGCAGATCATCTTGAAGAAATTTTTTGTCCAGACGAGACAGATTCGGATGATCTCACTGAAGAAAATAATAATTGGCAAGAAAATGTTATATCACCATTTTCAGAGAGTGAAATAGTTGAACAAATTAAAAAACTCAGAGATAAAAAAGCTCCAGGTTTTGATCTAATTACATCGGAAGTCCTGAAAGAACTTCCGGAAAAAGCTATAACAATGCTAACACGCATTATAAACGCTGCTATAAGAATAAGGTATGTGCCGAATATGTGGAAAATAGCAGAGATAATTATGATACCAAAGCCAGGTAAGCCCATAAATGAGGTCAAATCCTACAGACCAATATCATTACTACCAATAGTATCAAAATTATTTGAAAAACTATTATTGATTCGAATGAGACCGATCATAGAAAAAAGTAATCTGATTCCAAATTATCAAGTTGGCTTTAGATCTAAGCACTCGACAATCGATCAAATTCATAGAATAACAGACATAATAGAAAAAGCTTTAGAGGAAAAGAAAGTATGCTCTACCATATTTCTAGATGTAGCCCAAGCTTTTGATAAAGTATGGCATCGAGGCTTAATAAATAAACTAAACAATATGTTACCTAAACAATACGTAGATATACTCTCATCATATCTAGAAAACAGACTATTCAGAATAAAACAAGACGAAGAGTATTCTACTATTAGAGATATTAAAACGGGTGTGCCTCAAGGTAGTATTCTGGGTCCCATACTGTATTTGCTCTACACCAATGATTTACCAGAAATGGAAAATATAACTGTAGCTACATTCGCTGACGATACTGCGTTGATGGCAGTAGGATCAAATATTGACGAGGCTACAATTAAATTGCAAAGAGCAAGCGATAAGCTATACCTCTGGACAAAGAAATGGAAAATTAAACTCAATGAGTTAAAATCAGTACATGTAAATTTTACAAATAAAAAATTAGAAAATCAACCACCATTGGTAAATCTGAATGGGGTCAATATTCCCCAAGAAAACAATGCTAAATACCTAGGAATGACATTAGATGTCAAACTTAGATGGAAAGAGCACGTTAAAAAGAAAAAATTTGAGCTTGAAAATAAGTATAGAGAAATGTACTGGCTCTTAGGTCGTAATTCTAAATTACCTATACATAACAAGATTTTGTTATATAATCAGATACTCAAACCGATATGGTTGTACGGGATACAAATATGGGGATGTGCCAAACAAAACACATGTACTTTGTATACAAAAATTCCAAAATAAAGTCTTGCGCAACATGGTAAATGCCCCCTGGTATGTTCGCAACAGTGATTTGCACAGAGATCTAAAAATTCCTTGCATAGAAAATGAAATAAAAAGATATGCAACAAAGCATATAGCTCGTCTGGAGGGACATGTTAACGTTGAGGCCACTCAACTGCTAGATAATCAAAATTATTTCAGAAGGCTTAAAAGAACTAAGCCACTAGATTTAATACGATAGAATTTCGTAAACTTTTTCTTTAAGAAAATCAAAATAGCAATAAATTAATGGTTAGTCCGTTGGACTAGTATTAATGGGAGGGGTGTGGTTTAGTCAGTAAAAATCTGGCACACAATGGAAGCTACGGGGCTCATTGTGTCTATGAAGATTCCCACCAATCCACGCAAAAAAAAAAAAAAAAAAAAAAATTATTTTTTTTTACAATACAACATAACACATTCAATTTACAAATTAAAATTATATCTAACTTTGAACTAGTTAAATACTAAATAAATTGCACACATATTTTAATTACTACAGATTACTTACATAATTTAAGTTTTTGAGTCTGTTTCGAAAGTTTGAAGTCAATATAGTTTATGTGTTTATTACTAATTAGTAACATTTTATGAATTGGCTCATAATTGTCCTATAGAATGTCCATTATTGGTCATATGGAAACTGAATGTAAAGAAGTTTGTATTTCGTAGGCGATTATTTGAATTAATGTTGATGTTATTCAAAATCTGAATAGAAGCAATGTTTCCTTTAATAATTTCAGTATGAAAAATAAGATCCGCCACTTCTCGTCTTAATTTCAAAGTTTTCAATTGAATTAAGTTCAAAGTATGCTCATATGGAGGTAAAATTAATGGATTTGACCATTGGAAATTACGCAAAGCAAATCTTAAAAAATTTGTTTACACTGTTTCAACCCTGTTAATATGAACATCATAGAAAGGTGACCAAACTTGACTAGCATACTCCAAATTTGGTCTAACGAGACTAGAATAAAAGGATTTGAGAACATGGGGATCGTTAAATTGCTTTGACCAACGTTTAACAAAACCTAGCATAGAATTAGCTTTATTGATAATATTACAAAAATGTGATTTAAAGTTAAGCTTGTCGTCAAAGTAAATGACTGCCTTGTGGTACTCCTGAATTAGCATAAAAAGACTTAGAAGTATTTTTTCTAAATAAAATTATATAAGGTCTATCGGTTAGATATGATTTAACCCATTTCAGAAAGAATTCTGGGAAACCAAGTATCTTTAATTTTAGAAGTATTATTACATGTGGTAAAATATCAAAGGCTTTACTATAATCGGTATAGATAACATCCGTTTGAAAACCTGCTTCCATATTTCTCGTAAAAGTTGAAACTGTGGATTTTTTATCCACAAATCCATGTTGGTTGTGAAGTAAAACAGATTTAAAGTGATAATAAATGGAATCATACAATATTTACTCAAAAAGTTTAGGAATTGAGGAAAGTTTCGCGATTGGTCTATAATTAGTTATTTCTTTTTTGGCGTCTCTCTAAAACAGATTTACAGTGATAATAAATGGAATCATACAATATTAACTCAAAAAGTTTAGGAATTGAGGAAAGTTTCGCGATTGGTCTATAATTAGTGATTTCTTTTTTGGCGTTTTTCTTATGAACTGGTCTAATAAATGAATGCTTTCAAATAGAGGGAAAAACTTCTGATTTTAAAGAAGAATTGAAGATGAATGACAGTGGAATTGCGAAGGCACTTGAGCATTTATTAAGTATAACTTCGGGAATACCATCTGGTCGAGGAAAGTTATTAGTCTCAAGGTTGTCCAAATAGTTTTTTATTAAAGCTTCATTAATATCAATATTAGACCAAGTAGTTTTAATAAAATCATTCAGATGAGAAAAATCATCATCATTTACCTATAATGTCTATTTTGTACGTTACCATCTGATCTTCAAGTTGTCCTAACCTTGATGCTGCACGAAGCGTACGGATGTTCCATTGTGCTAGCAGTGTCCTTTTTCGTGTGCCGAGAATCATTTCTGCGTTTCTATAATCGTAAGTTTTCACTAGGCAAATGATTAGTCTACCGTACCTATCTGCTTGTGATGTCTATTTTAAAGTTTTTCTATGCCATCTATCGGTGAAGTAGAGAAAACCGTTTCAAGTTTTTTTGTTCCAACCTGCCATTGCGATTGAAAGCGAGATTCTTTTATTAACGGAAACTACTGAACACAACAAATTTGTTTACCCTAGATCATTCTAGATCGGTCTTGAGAAGTTTATTGAATAAACCTAACATTTTACTCAAATATTAACAATTTAGCGAATGAAAATATTTTATTTTTTATTGAGGTACCTTAAATTTTAGTTTGCTATTTACCGACTGATGGATTTTTATGTAGATTTTAATAAATATTATATTTTTCTTCTTATAATAATAATTGTTTTATAATTTTTGTTTTTGTTTTTTTATTAACAGCCGCGCGCTAGGATAGGACCTTTGATACTTACGTACCGCTTGGCTGGGATAGAGAAGGAAGAGGAAGAAGGAAAGTGTGGTACAAATTAACAGGTAGTGTGAGCAAAAACCGGTTAATGTTTGACTTGAACCTCTGGAGATTATAACAAGTTGTTCTGTTATTATTTGATTGTGGAAACACGTCGGGAGGGATGTGATTCCAGATTCGCGACGCTCGGACTATAAATGAATTTCCATAACCATTTTTTTGCCATCTTGGGATTTCCACTGTGTAGGGGTGAGCATTGGCCGCTCCTCTTGTTGCGCGTTGGAACTGTTTTAGAGGAGGAAGCAGTGATTTGATTTCTACTGAGCAAGTGTCCACACCTACAAGATATCTATAAAACAGAGAAAGTGCCCCTACTGTACGACGATGTCCAAGAGAAGTTAAGGATGAAGTTACATTTGGGTCCCCTATGAGACGAATGGCGCGATTTTGAACGCGGTCAAGGTAGCCTAAGGCGGAAATGGGAGCGCCAGCCGAAATGTGAGAATTGTATTCCATCTTGGGTTGTATAAATGCTTTATAGATATTAAGGAGTTCCAAATGTGAGAAGGGAGCTTTACAACGACTTAAATAGCCTAAACATTTGGCAGCTCCTTTCGCAATATCAAAAATATGGTCATTCCAAGTAACTTTTTAATTTACATGCATACCTAAGATGTTTAGACTATTCGAATTTTGCAAGGTAAGACCTTGGAAGGAGAGATTGGGTTCAAATCTTAGAAGTTTGCGTGAGATCAGACAACTTTGAGTTTTTGTTGAGTTGAACTCAACTCTGTTTTTTTTTGCCCCAGTCAGCAATTTTGTTCAAGTCATGGTTAATCATATTCACCATGATTTGCCTTCTATTGCTAACTTCGACGTTTGAAGCATTGATTCGGCGGAAGAAATCAAAGAAAGCCACCAGAGTGCTGTCATCTGCAAAGCTGTGAATTGGATTGAAGGTTGATTGAAGTAGATCATTGATGAAAATCAAGAAGAGAGTGGGGGAGAGGACTGATCCTTGCGAAACACCGGCATAAGACACGAATCGAGCGATTCGAAAGGAAGCCGTCAATCCATTTAGATAATACAGAACCTAGACCAATGGCTTGGCATTTAACAATTAAAGCCACGTGCCATGCTCGATCGAAAGCTTTGGAAATATCTAAAGCAACAATGTCAGCTTCTCCAGAATTGTGTAAAATGATATTGAGTTTCTCACAAAAGCATGTCATCATGTCACCGGTAGACCGGTGCGGTCTAAAACCATATTGTCTGCCAGATATTATGCTTTTGCTGTCAAGATATTTCGAAAGTTTCTCATTGATTAAGCTTTCCATTACTTTGGAAAGAATCGAAGTAATAGCTATTGGTCTATAGTTTGTGGGATCGCTTTTGTCACCTTATTTGGCAATTGGATGAACGTGCGCAACAGGTGGAATAAGTTGCGTAGAGGTTTCGAAATGGCGATGGCAGTTTTTTAAGTACCATTTCAGGAATTCCATCCGGGCCGGCAGACATCTAGGTTCCTCAAAATTTTCACTATAGCTCTTCTTCTAAAGTAAATTTTTCTAATTGAGTAGTGTGCTTTACCGTTTGGGTCCATCACAATTTCATCGTCATCAATAAGTGGCGGAAATGAGGATTCTTGGAAGTTGTGCATAACATTTTTAGCAAAGGACCAAAAGGTTCTGCTATTTTTCGGAAGTTGTAGAATTTTTTGCCTCAACCGTTGGTTATGCAACAACTTTTGCTGGTTGATGACATGTTTGCATTTATTTCTAGCAACATTATAACTCTTCCTTGTGGGTTCAGATCTATTCAGTTTAAATTTTTTAAAAGCTTCTTCCTTGTCCTTAATTGCTTCGACACAGATATTATTAAGCCACGAGGTGGAATTCTTTTTTGAACTCTTGTAATAATATGGAATAAAAGTCTTCATTCCAAGTAATATTGTTTTACTAATAATATCAGTGGCGAAGTCAACGTCTCGAGATTGAAAGCACATTGACCAATCAAATGTTAGTAAAAAATTGTTGAAAGCATCCCAGTTAGCTTGGGCGTAATGCCAAACTATTTTGTTGGAAGCATGTTTTTGGTTGGTAGATGTACTTTTTTGGAAGGAAAATAGCCAGATTTTCGGACCGAAGATGGGCTTTTATGGCCTGGAAATTCGCTGATAGTCCTCGGATGTTACAGAAGTTCAATTCAACCATCAAGTATTAGTGAAAATTATGATTTAAATGATGATTACTGGTAGCAGTTGCATAAGCAGACATTACTGTATATGGCAGTTTTTAACACCTAACCATAAATTTTTAATAATCTTATTAAATAATTGTCACAAAATAATTGTTTTCCAAAAATTCAATCATTCCATTTTCGAAGTACTTCAAATTACTTCAAAATAATTTTAAATTGAAAAAGGAATACAACTAATGAAATCACATACATAGATATACCTCAGATTTGCTATACGGTTGAATGGAAAATCAGCTTCATTATGAATTGTATCCAGCATTTCAATTTATCCTTGGTAGGTAAATACTATATTTTATTTTTGTATTGATTTTACTTAGAAAACAACCGTATACGTAAATAATAATTTATTAAAAAAAAAACATTTGTAGGTATGCTAAAATGTTTTACATGGGGTGAAGTCTTAAATTGAAATGTTTTATTAAAAATTAAAAAAATTAAAAAAAATATATAATATTGCTTAGTCTCCTTTTAAATATCTATAATTTTAAAAAAAAATAATGAACATCGGTTGTTAGATGGTTCAAATTTGAAGCGTACTCTTTCAATCTATAAATTAAACATAAATGATGTATTTTCAAATGACTATGTACCTACATTAAAGAAATTATTCAACGCATGACTATTCATATTCATATAGAACTATCTGGAAAAGGTTACTGCATAAACCTAATATTTTACTATTTTTCCTGTATGTACTTTTAATTTTAGTTTGATTATTGGCCGTCAGATGGTTTTTTTGTAGGTTTTAATAAATATATCATTTTTCTCCTAGTTTTTTTTTTTAAATAAATTGTCAGTTTTATCATAAAGTTATATACAATGTATGTATGTTAATATGTATTGAAAGTAAAATATTAGATTAAGTATAGCAGGTAATCCTAATTATAATAATTGAAAGTTTGTAACTATTAAGTAAGATTTATATATATTTAAATATTATAAGAAAACATGTTTTTAGTAGATTGAACTTTGATAGAACCTGAATAAAGAACACATTCCGCCGTACAGGTGAATTCGATTCGATATAAAATTATTCGAATTTTCTCGATTCGATTCGATAAGAATTTCTTAACGGCGAATTCGATCGAAAGACTAATTTTGTACTCATTTCAAAAAATGTAATCAAATAAAAAATATAACGAAATGTAATTACTTTTATGTCAAATAAGTTCAAATTTCAAATTTTAAAAATAAATTTAGATTACTGTTTTAGAAATAAATTATTAAAATACATATAAGTATAGTATTTTACAAAAGAAAAATAAAATAAATAATTAAGGTATATTATTATAAACGCATTTTGATTTAATAGATTTTTTTATAATTTAAAACATTTCGAATAATTTCATACAGATAGAAAATAGGCAGGAAATGGACTCTGACCACTCACCAATACTACTAGCTGTAAGTGAAGACGCCATTCAAAAGAACAGGAATCCGATTCTGGCCAATAAATACATTGACTGGGAAAGCTTCAAAGTATGTTTGGAAGGTAAAATCCAACTAGCTGTACAGTTACAATACAAAGAACAATTGGATGCAGAGGTGGATAAATACATTAAGGATATACAACTAACAGTGTGGGAAAATACTCCAGTATCAAAACAAAGAGTAAATGGAAATAAATACCTACCAGAAATCTTAGCACTAATTGCAACAAAACGCAGAGCAAGGAAAAAATGGCATCAAACTAGAGCTGCACAAGATAAAACTAGGCTAAATAATCTGACGCAACAACTAAGAAGAATAATTAAGAAAGTGAAAAAACAAATCGAATAATATATATTTAGAAAAACTAACAAATGATAAAAGCACTGATTACTCTCTTTGGAAGGCAACTAAAAATCTGAAAAGACCTATTGGACAAATTCCTCCAATTAAGAAATTGGACGGAAATTGGGCGAGAGATAATAAAGAAAAAGCCAAATTATTTGCGGAACACTTAGAAAACATATTTCAAAGAAACGACGGAGAAAAAGGTGAAGATCTAAGTACACAATCAGTTCAGGAAGAAGAAGAAATCGCATTAACAACCCCAGCTGAAAAGAAAAAAGTAAGAAACAATATACTAATTCTAAAAAAGCTCCGGGATATGATTTGATAAAGTGGCAGATTCTAAAGCAACTACCAGAAAAGGCAATAGTTAAGATAACGAATCTTATAAACGCTGGATTCAGACTGAAATATGTGCTGAAATAGTGGTCACTCGCCGAAGTCATCATGATACCCAAAGCTGGAAAAACACCGAATAAAGTATCATCCTATAGACGAATTTCACTGCTGCCTATAATGTCAAAACTGTTCGAAAAAATTTATCTAAGAAGACTGAAACCTATTATTGAAAGGAAGAATATAATACCGGATCACCAATTCGGTTTTAGAGAAAAACATGCTACAATAGACCAGGTACAAAGAATAACGAACACTATTGAAAAAGCTCTAGAGGAGAAGAAGGTCTGTTCAGCAATCTTTTTGGATGGCTCAGACATTCGCCCGACGCCCTTTTTGATTAGCTCAGACATTCGATAAGGTGTGGCATAAGGGGTTGAATTGTAAAATGAAAACAATCCTTCAAAAAAAAACATTCGGAAATCATAGCAAGCTACCTATCATAGAGATACTTCTACATAAAACAAGAAGGATCATATTACTATCTTAAAGATATTAATGCCGGGGTTCATCAAAGAAGTGTAATTGGTCCGATACTGTACCTGCTGTACACTTGTGACTTTCCTGCACTATAGAACATAATATAATTGCGACGTTTGCAGATGATACAGCGGCTCTAGCTGTTGGAGAAACTAATAAAGAATCTACAGAAAAGCTGCAAAGAGCTATTACAAAAATCCAAGATTATACAAAAAGGTGGAGGCTAAAATTAAATGAAGCTAAGTCAGTACATGTGAATTTCACAAATAAAAAAATTTACCATAAGCCAGTAAATATAAATTGTTAAGAAATACCCCATTCAAATACTACCAAATATCTTGGTATGACGTTAGATGCGAAACTTCGTATGAAATCTCACACCAAAACAAGGAAACAAATCCGCTATAGATAAATGTACTGGCTCATAGATAAGAATTCTATCTTAAAAATACAAAACAAACTTGTGCTCTATAAACAAATACTGAAACCAGTATGGTCATATGGCACCCAGCTATGGGGATACAGCAAAAAAATTAATAGAGTTATTATTCAGAGGTTCCAGAATAAGGTCCTAAGAAATATTGTGAATGCGTCCTGGTTCATCAGAAACTATCACTACATAGAGTTACTACATAGAAATTTGCAAATAGAATCTGTCGATAAAGAAATACAGGAATTTGCAAGAAGTCACGAAAAAAGGCTCCATCACCATGTAAATGTCGAGGTACTCCAGCTCATGGACAATAAAAATATAGCCAGACGACTGAAAAGTAAAACCTTTTGAGTTAGTGCAGCAATAATCACTCAAATTCTTGAGAACTCGTCGCGTGGTTGATCGGGGGTTGATCCGCTCCCCAGATTTGTTTTTCCGGGATTTGTGAAGAATTTCGTTATGTTGACTACCAACGAAACGAGATTTTTCACAAGTCTTCCAGAATTACTAATTTGTTTGGAGAGTGGGTTGGTTTTTCGTAGCTGATGCGATGAGTTTTCAAGGGTATGGATGAATACGTCACAGGAAAAGTTTGATAGACATCGCTGGATGTAGTTTACATTGAAAAATAAAATAAAGCCCAGAAAAAATTGTTTATTAGTCCTGTAAGACTAGATCGCAATATAGGAAGGGTGTGGTTTAGTGGGTAAGAATGTCAAGCGTGCTATTTATGTCTTTTTTTTTTTGAAGATTCCCACCAGCCTGCGTAAAAAAAAAATTAATGATTTAGAACTTTCAACGACAAATTTTGAATTTTCATCAGATTTTTGTCACCCACATTACATTGTTGTGTCATACTATTTGTTATGATTACACATTTGGTAAAGATATAATTTGACATTTTCTCGACATTCAATTTCCCTGTCATTTTCATTGGACTTCAAGGCTCATATATTTATAAATTTTATAATAAAGTAATAATTGTGATTTAATTAAATATTTTTGTTTTTAGAAAATTAAAATTTGGAGTTTTATCTTCCAAATTCAGAAGAATATTTTTTAAAATATGCAATAATATTTTCCTATATAAATGAGATGCTTATTATCACTGCTTGTATAATAATATGTAATTTGTATTCGCATCTAATACTAATTTAACAACAAATTTATATTATTTTAAAAAATACTGAGTTTTTGGGATAAGGTAGGAATGTATTAAAGTTCCTCTCTCTATGAGACGGCTATATAATATAAATATATATAATCATATAAATAAACATATGAATAAAAAAAATTCCTTTGGAGAATGGAGAGTTTCATTTTTTAATTTCATACATCACGATTCACGAATCACTATACAAATACACTACCTTTTACATCAGCTACATTTGCAAATAAAATTATTATTGAATGTGTGAATTTATATTCATTCATTTAATTATACAGTGATTGTGTGTGAATTGTGACTGTGAGTTGCTAAAAAATGATAAATTGGTGTATATTTATAAAAAAAAAGTCATTAAAAACCGATTAAAGTTACACTATAAACACAAATAAATAACATATAGTTATTTATTTGTGCTATATATAAGGATATTATATTGTACAAGGAATTTACTTTTGTGTATAAATAATATTCTATTGTAGTTCCATTTCCTTCCATTCAAAGTACCTTTGTATTATGGATGAATGAAATAAAAACAAATAGAGGATTATGATTTTATTCCATTTTAATTTACATGTACCTACCTATGCATGCCACTTACTTGATACCAATATAATAAAAAAAAACCATGGTAATGGAAATACACTTGATAAAATGTAAAAAAATGAAAAAGTTTAAAAAAGAGGAGAAAATTCATCTGCATATTTGTATTTTTAGAATGTACATTTCTTATCATAGGTATATATCAAATAATATAATGTAGGTGTATATAAACTTCAAGTGCTCTACCTATGTTTGGATAATTTATATGTATAATAAATCCTGTGTACTGATTGCGTGCGAAATTTTATTTTTAAAAACATTTTGTACAAAGAAAATTTTTAATTTTTTGGGAAATTTATATTTTTTATTATTTTTAGTTTAAAAATTAAACTTAATCCGTTCAGAGGTTTTTAAATGTGCACTAATCTTTTTTTTGTCATCGGTTTATATATTTTTTTGGGCATCTCAATTAAATTTTTTTGGATATTACCTATTTGCCTCATTTTTATTTTAATTTGAAATAAATTTAGTTTAGCTTGAATTGAATATTTTTCCCTATTTAAAGGTTGTTTTTTTAATTGTATATACATATGTACATACATATTCTTTTCTTAAAATAAGCTTTTATATTGAGAAAAGAAAATGTAACGACGAAAATAATATATGTAAAATAAAATTTGTATTTAAGTCAAGGATAACACTTTTGATTTCCTTCTGGTTGTGACGTTGTGTATTATAAATATTACCAATATACAACTACAATATACAATATAGTGTTTACAAAAATATTTATATACGTACATGCAGGTACATATAAAAATATAAAAAAGGTACCTCAACATTACGCATACAGATATCTCTAGTGTAGAAAGATAAAAATTACTATTGTTACAATTATTATAATGTTTAATCATAATTATGTATAATATAACATGTATAATGTCGGGAGTATAGTGATTTAATAAAGAGTAATTAATATATTTTCCTTTTTTTATTGAAGTTCTTTAGTATTATTATAATTATTTATTTCAAATTTACGTGGTGTAATTAAATAAATTTTTTTTATTATATTTGGATAATAATTGGCAATTCATTTTGTTTGAATTTTGTGTGGATGCATAGATATAATGTATGCATATTTTAACCAACGATAATGCGAGCTTTAATGCAATTGTCTACCTACATAAATATAATTTTAAAATGTTTATTAGTGTGCGATGTTTATTCTTGAACGTTTTCGTAAAGAATTGTAATTGTAAACATTAATAAAAATTATGTTTGATTCTCATTTTTATTAAAATACAATTTTAGTATGACAATTCTATGTTTGGATGTACTTATATAGAAATATAGAACTTGAGCAGACATTTTTAATTTCGTCAAATTTTGGGTTATGAAATACCTATTGATGGTTAAAAAAGAAGTTGTTTCTAAATTTAATTAAAATCTCATTAATTCCTGTATTTCTTCTAGAAATTTAGATTTACTTTTACTTTTAATAATTTTTAAAAATATTAAGAAGCATAGGTATACAATACAAACATGTCTATTTTAATATCCAGTTAAATACATATGTATAATTGGTAGGTATAAATTTTTTTTATCTTTTTTATGTCGCAATTAAAGTTACTTAAATACATATTTTTTCATAATGTATACATATGTACATAAATAAATATGTATGTATAAATAAACTTTAAAAGTTTTGATTGAATATTGAATTAAATTAATATGTTTTTAAGATTTCTATCCAATCACTTTTTAAGTAACTTTTTCCCCATATACATTTTTTTCCACTGACACATGTACATACATATGCAAGTACCCATTCACAAAAGAATGTGCAAAAATTGACTGTTAGTTAAGAGAAATGCATAAAACCAATTTGTGTTTTATTTCATATTTTTATGATCTGATCAATTATTACATTTTTTTTCATTTAAAACTTAATTTAGTACTAAAAAAGTGATTTTAGAATATCAAACGTAAAATAAAAAAAAAAAAATTATTAAGTAATGGTAATAGGTACCTATCGTAAATATTTAAAATCTAGATTGATGCTTAAGAAAGAACTGCGTACCTACATATGTATATAATTTAGAAGCTTTTTAGTAAATATACTGAAATAGTTTTTATTTTATATTTATTAAAAACATAATATTTTAGTATTTTATGCACATATAAACGGGTTGGTAAATAATGTAGGTATAGTTATTTAATAAATAAAATATGTACGTACATACGTATGTATGTACATATGTACATTAAAAATCAAAATTTGTGTCATATAATTTTGTTTATAAAACAAATTTGTGTAAAAAAGCAAACATTTAATTGTAAGACTAAATTCAAATACATACATATATATACCTATGTATAAATAAATTTTTTAGTGCGCATTATTAATTTAATAATTAACTTAATGCATTTTAAATGGTAATATTAAATCAATACATGGCTAGTAACATAAATTAAATATAACTCTTATCTAGTTATATTAATAATTAATCACATATATGAAAACTTAATAACTTAAGAAAAAATATACATATGATAGGTGTATCGATCAAAAATAGCAGTGATAACCACAATATCTAACAAGAAAAAAAGAGAACAAGCATTGTAAAATATGTATGTTGAATAAATTGTAGAGTATGTTAAATTACTTAAATCTAAACAAACATGGAAAATTCTATTAAAATGTAAGTATGTATATATGTATATGTATTAAAACGAATTTGTTTTAAATTTATAGTAAATTTAATTTCTCTCTATAAAACTAAATGTATGGAATATAAAAGTAAATATTTGGATAAATAAGTGAGCTGAATTGAATTTTTTTTGGAGGTTTGCAGTGATTGCTCGTAATTTGGTTGGTTGGTTGGTTAGATTGTTAGGATAAGTCATCCCTCGCAGCCCCCGACTATAAAAACAAGAGGTCCGGTGTCCCAAGTGTCGGGACCGAAGACCTTGAGATTTGTTTTTGTCATCAGTACAATATCCCTTGAATGTGATGAAGACAATAGGTCCAGAGTCCAAGGAATTGGGCCGAAACTCTATATCACGTGTTTCAATTGTATTTTTTTGGAAAAAGGTTATTATATAGTAATAAATAATATAAATAAATAAATTTTGTACTAATTTCTAAAAATTATGTTTCACCAAGTGCCAACCAAAAAATCTTTATACGAAATTTATATACGAAAACTCCCTTTTTTTAACTGAAAATTTCAGGATATATAAATAAAAATTAATTTTATTTAAAAATTATTTTATTAATATATTTTTCTGTACTGAAATATGATTATTTAAATAACAAAAAAAAATGTATTGAATTAAATTTTGTTTACATTTTTTTGTTTAAGCTTTTTGTTTATAACAGAGTTTCACAGAAGATTTGCGTGTGTATATACGTTATGTTTTCATTTTATTCATAAATTATGAAAGAGGATATTTTTCTGTTTGCAGCCTGCAAAATCAACGCTACACAATAGCTTTCATTTTTAATTTTTTTTTTATTATTCTTATTTTGTGAAAGCTGGTTTTGCTTGCAGCGTAATAGTTGTCTCATTTTTTTGGCGAATTAAGAGATCTGTATATAATTATTTATCTGTGCTGGAACCTTTCGATTGAAAGGCCAACAACCACCCAACTCCATTCATCACTGGTCACAAACAGTTGCAACAACAATTTTGAAACCAATTTGAGTTAGCTCTTCAAAATATTTTAGTAGTAAAAAAAAAGTAAAGGTTTTAAAGTTTCTCCTTTCAAATTATTTTTGGATAAATTGAAACCAAATGCGTATTTATAATTTTCATATAAACTTCTCGAATCGGCTCTTCTGAGTAAGATCTTGTATTTGCGTAAAACCTAATCATCATATCATAAGGATAGCTGGAATTGCTAGCTTTCGAAAAATATATATCTTTAGTGGCACATCTTATCTTTTAAGGATGAAAAGGACATTTGAAAGAATCCTTGTTGTTTTGATATTTTTGTATAAAAAACATTATATCTATTTCCATTAGATATATATATATATTCAGTTATATATCCTAGAAAGATAACGGTCTGGAATGTTTATTTCTACTCTTTTTCTATATAAAACAAGGAATGTGCCTTTTACGAAATAACAATTGTCCGAAGTAAATATTACTAAAGCTTGTGACCAAATCACTGTATCCCGAAAATATATGTCCTAAATAGTGGATTTAGTATTTTAAGTACAAAAAGGACATTTGGTTACATGCTTGTTGTTTTAGGGTTTTTGTATCTGATCTAGTAGATACATAGTAAGCAAGATAGCAATGTGAAACAAATTTCACTTTTATTTGATGCCGACAGATGTTGCTGTTGGGTAGATATTATAGTTCAAAACTGGAAATAAAAAAAACAATTGTGCCTATCGCGACCTTCACTTTTTCATTCACTTCACTCTTTTTCCGTCCGGATGACAATTTTGGTATCGCAGCATTTACTTTCCCAACTCAAAAAGTGAATGTTTAAAGCAGGGCTTTGGAGGAGCATAATTTTTTGGTTGCTCCGCTCTAGCTCCGCTCCAACTTTTAATTGATGCTCCTGCTCTGCTCATTGCTCCGCTCCTATTTCCACTGCAATTATCACATTAATAAATTTTATAGTATACAAAGAAAAAAAAAAAAAACATAAATTTATTTTATTAGTGTAAATACACTTTTATTGATTTAACATAAAAAAACCATTGATTTAACATAAAAAATTATGAATTATGAACAATTTATATATATTGGATTTTTACTCATATTTATATTCAGAATTTATTCTGTAAAAAAGTAATGCAGAAATTAAATCATCTCTCATAGACTGCCTATTATCAGTTAGAATTAGCTTTAGTGCTGAAAATATTCGCTCAACACTTGCTTGAGTTGTTGGCATACTCGAAGCGATCCGACAAGCGGCTTGTATGCTTTTCGGATAAAGACTAATTACTTCAAAAACTGAATGCACTTTAAGTATACCAATGTGTTCAATTGCATCACAATCTTCTTGAAATTTTTTTTTGAATAGTGCTTCATTATAATTGTCATGTATTCCAGAAACAAGCTGCCTTCTTTCTTGCAAATCCAATTCTTTTTTGAATTCGTCATCTTCCGAAAAATCAGAAATATCTTCAATGATAACTTGAGTTGGTAAAGATGAATGTGAGTTGTTTGATGAAAAATTGGGATTGGATATAAAAGCTTGAAGACCTTGCGCCTGGTGTGATTCCAATATCACAAATCTAGTGGCTATATTGAGGAGTCCGTTTTTTGACTTTTCCAATTCAGCTGCAGTAAGAAGGATACGATAACGTGGACCAACATAAACTCCAGCAAGAAAATGAAAGTTTTCATAAAGCTTTTCTTGCCGTTTTTTCATAGATTTTAAAATTGATTGCGCAACCTCTCCACCATCTTCTCGCAAACATTTACAAAGTTTATGAAAAATTTATATATATTGGACTTTTACTCATATTTATATTCAGAATTTATTCTGTAAAAAAGTATTGCAGAAATTAAATCATCTCTCATAGACTGCCTATTATCAGTTGGAATTAGCTTTAGTGCTGAAAATATTCGCTCAACACTTGCTTGAGTTGTTGGCATACTCGAAGCGATCCGACAAGCGGCTTGTATGCTTTTCGGATAAAGACTAATTACTTCAAAAACTGAATGCACTTTAAGTCTACCAATGTGTTCAATTGTTTCACAATCTTCTTGAATTTTTTTTTGAATAGTGCTTCATTATAATTGTCATGTATTCCAGAAACAAGCTACCATCTTCTCGCAAACATTTACAAAGTTTATACCATTCTTTCATAAATATTCCTGGGGTTGCGTCTACAGCTTGAAGACTTACAGTTGTTTGGTCTGGCTTTGCTAGAAGATCCCGCAGTTTCTTCACTTTTTCCCATTCAGCTGTTGTTAATTTTAATTCATTTGTGCCAGCAGCAGCCACTTGTTTACAATAAGTTTTAAAATGTATAAGACGATCTAACATCGCAAAAGTTGAACCCCATCGCGTCAAAGTATCTAAAGAATTGGTTTAACCATTTAACTCAAGTAGAATACTTCTTATATTTGGAGTACGTAGTTTGACAACAACTTTTCGAACCTTTGCCAAAATTTTCTGGGCATGCTCTTGTTTTAAACCATCCCAGATTGATAGCTGAAGAGTGTGAATTCCGCATCTCATTAATTGGATCTTTGAATCACATTCATGCAGCCAAGGTGGTAGAATAAGGCTCGGGTCGTCAACCCATTGTGCAGTAGCATTTGCATTCACTTCATTAGATTCTCCACTTGTGTCTATCATATCTAGCATACTTACTTCACTAGTTGAAAGTGTTGCGTTATCTGTAAAATTTGTTACCGCACATGTCATATTTGCGGCATTATCCACGCAGATGCTCAACACTTGCTTTTCACTTATACAAAAATTTTCCAGAACAGCTTTAAATTGGCATTTTACGTATGAAGAAGTATGATGTCCTTCCGTGTCAACTACACCCTGTTTTTATAACAGATTTATTATTTTGTTCATCGAAGTACTGAACATTGATAGCAAGAAAATTTCTGTTTCCACGGGTGGCCGAATCCATTTTCAAATAGCATAACTTATTCTTCAATTTATTCTTCAGATCTAGACGCATATTCTCAGATGTGCTCAAAACCAGGTAGCATACTGCATCGTGTCCTGTAGAAACTCCAACCTGTCGACCAATTTCACCTGTAATTTTTTGAAATCCTCTTTCCTTTAGTCTAAAAGTAGTAAGTCGTGTTGAACTCAAACAAACCATTTCCATAATTTCTGCACGAAAAGTATTGGCATCCATAGTAATTGTAATTTTCGAGCTTTTAAAATATGTATTAAGTTTCGTTTGCTCTATTTTTTGTTTTTTATTTGATGAGGCGCTTAAAGAATCTAAAATGGATGATGTTCTTTTAGTTGAGTTAGCTTTAAGTAATTCATCTTCCTGATCTTTTTTTTTTGACAAAATTAGCATATATTTCTGGATGAGCACGCTTTACATGTCTCCATAAATTAAAATTTTTCACAACTTTTGATACAGCAGTATTGTAGTTGCATTGTTTTAGTTCACCATTTACGTTTTTTTAATATTGCATGCTGCGGATTTCTTTTTGATTTTGCTGAAACTTTGATCAGTACAATCTTCCAATATAAACGTGAATACATCATTCAGATCACTTTCCTTCAATCGGCTACCAGTAATTTGCGGAAAAGGTTGATTTAATATTTTAAATGATGCCATTATAATTTTGGGGTACCCTAATTAAAAAATTTAAAAAATATATATCTGTTATTATTATTATATAAAATTCTTCTAATTAACAACTTACCACGGTATAAATTTCATAGCCAACTGCGATTTTCATATGAAATATTTGAAAATTTTTTGAAAATTTTTTTTCCAAACAAACAACAATTATAACTAACGTAGCCAACTACAATTTATACATTTTATGAACTTTTTATTTTACGTTTTTTTTTAATAGTTTTCAAGCAGTGGAGCGCGAAGCACTCAATATTTGTTGTGCTCGGGCTCCGCTCACGCTCCAACCCAAAAACCGTAGCTCCGCTGCTCCGAGCTCCAACTCCGAGCTCCGCTCCAAAGCCCTGGTTTAAAGTGAATAAAGTGAAAAATTAAAGTTAATATACATATGTAGGTAAAAATAAATTTTAACTGTTTTTATTTATGTATTTTTTCTATAAACACTATTAACTTACTAAGTTCTTATTAATAATAGTTAAATTTGCTATAATATTATATAATATTAATTATTTTAATATATTATTTAACTATCTTTTTCCATTTTCTTTAAAACATCAAATAAAATTTCTTTGCAAATTTCAACTTTTGTATGTTATTTACTCCAAAAAATGAGTCGGATAGAATTCAGCCGGATGATTTTTTTTTTCACTTTTTCACTTTTTCAATTTTACTAGAGCAAAAAAGTGGAAATCTTTTAACACTCTTCTTATGGTAAATATGAGAACTTTACTCAATAATGTTAAAAACTAGCAATATTTATATTTATTATGAGTTGGAAATTTATATTAACATAATTTCTTATCATTAACATACACCCATATTCTCTTAGACCCATCGTTGACGAGAAGAAAAAATTCATCTCGTCTCGTCTCGCTGAATATGCCTTTCTGTTAGACACTGTAAGCGGCGCGATAGAACATTTTATTTGTTGGTAGTACTGATAATTTTTTGCTGTCAAAAATTATTATTGATATATAAACAAAATATGGTTTATAAAATTTTTGGAAAGTATAAGTTACACGCTGGGTGGCGCAGTAGGTAGAGCGCCTGCCTTTTAACCGAAAGGTCCCAGGTTCGATTCCCGACGGAGGCAAAAAATGCTTTCTGGATTTTTCGACCTGGTCCAGTACCCTTTATCATTGGGATAAAATAAATGATAAATAGTTGAGAGTTTTGGTTATCACTAAAAATAAAATGGAACTATGCTATTATGAAGGCGAAGTACTCTACAATAGATATAGTTTTCCACATTTAAATTAGTCTATACCACAAAAATTCTACAGAAAAAGCTATTGTATGTGATTGTGTATTCCAAATCTCTGTTTAAAAGCAGTTAGGGTGTTCATCCCATAGACTTGGAATTATATAAAAAAAAAAAAAAATAGGTTTAGTTTTAAAATATTTTTTAAATGAAAAATAAATATAAATATATTTATGTTTTAAATATTTTTTAGTTTAGTAGATTACATAAACAGTAGTAAAACAGTAATAGTAAAGATGAGTTTTTTTTTTCAAAACAAAAACATAATTTTAATAGTAATGCAAAAAAAATAATGAAAAATTGTTTACTAATCTTTATTTAATTATTTTATCTATTCAATTTATTTATTTAATTCAATTTTTTGATAAAAAAAACACAAAATACTTTGACGAGATACTCTATCGCTTACAATTTTTGACGAGATTAAAAATGGCTATCTCGTCTCGTCAAAGGTCTAACAGAATACAAAACTATCTCGTCAGAGATATTCTCACGCGATCTCGCGAGATGGGTCTAACAGAATATGGGTGATAGGAAAAAAATTGACAACTACTCAAAACTAAGGAACATTTTTTCTTGTATAGTAAGTGAAATTAGCGATACCACAAATTTTTCATACCTTTTCCTTAAAAACCAGATATTTCAAAATTTTGCTAAAGAAACGTTTAATATTTTTATTTCATTGGAAGAGTTTGTTTCTTTTTGGTTCTATAATAAGCTTTATTTAAATTTTTTTTATCTATTTTATTGTGTTTTTGTATAAAAAAATAATATTGTATCTTTTACAAAGTATTCTAATAAGCTGGTGTAACATTTACTTCGGAAGATTATTATTTCGTAAAAGGCACATTCCTAGTTTTATATAAAAAAAGGGTAAAAAAAACATTTTTTTTAAATATGTGCTTATATTTTCTAAACTATTCGACGTAGACATAAAGTATGTATGTATGAGTAATAGAAAAAACAAGACATTCCTAACAGTATATAAATATTCGGGAGGTTTTATGGTAAAATCTTGTGGTATTCGGTTTTTCAAGAAAGAAAATAAAGATTGATTTTTTTCCCCAAAATTTTCTACTTTGAACTACAATATCTCCATAATGGCAGCACTAATCATCATCAAATAAATGTTAAAGCATTCTCCAGACCGTTATATTTCTAGAATGTAACTATAACTGAATATATATATATTTAATGTATCAATAGATATAATGTTTTTTATACAAAAACATCAAAACAACAAGGATACTTTCAAATGACTTTTTCGTCCTTAAAGGACAAGATGCGCCACTAAGGATGTATATTTTTGGAAAGCTAGCAATTCCAGCTATCCTTATGATATGGTGATTAGGTCCTACGCCGATACAACATCTCCCTCAGAATCCCCCTCAAATTATAAAGAAATGTGTTTCTGTTGCACATTTTATTTTTTCATTTAATTAATCTAACTATTTGTCAATTATTACACAATTATTTTTATTTAATTTTATTACTTTGTTTTTTAAATTCATAATATTACATAAAACTACATCTTACATATTCTACTATTTTTTTTTAATCTATTTGTATTTGTTTCATTACTAATTTCAAAAGGAAATTCATTGAAAAGCTTCAAACCTTTATAAAGAAGCATATTTTTAGCTTTTTCATTCCTAAATAAGTTTAATCTAAACCAATTAACATTTCTTAAATTATAGTTGTGAATATCTGACACATGCAACTGACCACATAAATAATTGGAATATTTACCAACCTTCATTTCAGGAACAATTACTAATACATTTATTATAATTCTTTGGTTCAAACTAAACCATCTCAAGGCATCTAACATAAATTTACTTGAAGTATATGAATTCACTTTTAAAATTATCTTCACTGCCTTATTCTTTAACCTTTGAAGCCTAATCTTGCTGGTATTATTTGCCATAAACGAAATGGTCGAACAATATTCGAAATGGGGTTTTATGATTGTGTTACATATTGTTACTAGCAAAAAGGCCCGTCATATGACGGTGATAAATAAAAAAATATTTTTTGTGACACTGCAAAAAAAAAAATTGGTATTAATAAATGTAATCAAATATTGGATAAGAATTTTTCTGAAGTGCAAAACTTTGCAAAAAATGAAAGAAAAAAACCATACATTTTACCCCAAAAACCGCGTACGTAATAAAAATTATTTGAATATTTTTATTATTTATTTATGTATTTAGATAGTGCGCAACTTAATTCCAAAAAGAACAATATTTGTTAAACTATAATGTTTTATCCATATATTATTCTAAATAGATTGCTAATTGGATATTGCCATCTTTTTATATCCAATGTTTCTAAATCTTATACGTATAAATTTAGTTGGTACACATGTATTTTTTAAACACGTGTGGTCAAATTTATTTTACTAAAAAGTTATAAATCAATTTTGTCAAACTCCTACTTATTTCAAATATAAAAAATTTATTCCTGAAATAAATATAGTTTCTCTTATAGCTGTACCGATTAGAAATTCTGTGGTTATTAAGTTTGATTTTAAATTTTTTACTGCTAACCGCAGCAGCAGCAGGACATTATATAAGATTGTACTTGCCAATGATAATCGTTTCCGAATTAAAAGAAAAGAAATTTTTTTTTAGATATTTTTTTACAAGTGTAGTACTTATTCCTAAAATCTAGTTCATTATCTACAATAAAACCTAAATACTTTATTTCTTCTACTTTTCCTATTACTTCGTTATCTATTTTAATATGGTCATTTGTTTCTCCATGGAATGTCATACCTTTTGTTTTTGCGATATTCAAGCTAAGTTTGTTCATTTGAAACCACATACTTAATGTAAGTAAATCACTGTTAATTTTTTGTATACATTCTTCGACAGTATCACCACCATAAAGTATCAACAGCATAAAGTAACGAATAATCTGCAAACAAAACCATTTTCGACAGTATAACTAACTCTATGTCATTAAATTAAATTAAGAAGAGCAGAACACCAAGAACGGAGCCTTCTGGTACACCAAGCTCTACGTCAACATAATCAGATAAGTAATCTTTAAATTTGTCCTCTGTTTTCTGGTAAACAAGTACGAACGAAATTATTCTAACTCAATATCTCTTATACCTTTACTTTCCAATTTTAGCAGTAGTATATTTCTGTCTACCGTTTCAAAGGCTCTTGTCAAATCCAAAAAGACGCAGCTATGACCTTGTTGTCAAGTGTAGATATTTTCCAATTTGTAACTATTAAGCTTAACAAATATTCGCAGCTATAATCTTTTCTAAACCCCGATTGAAACTGAGAAATTAAGTTACATCTTTCGAAATAGTGGAGCAGATGTTCATTGACTACTTTCTCCACTTCCTTCAACGCAATCATAATGGTGTTAACTGGTCTAAATTCTGAAGCTATTATATATAAGCGGGATTAGTACGCTTTTTTTCTCAATAGGTACAATAACTGATTCCTTCCATGTATAGAAGACTCTTTGATACAAAATGGATGGATATAGAATAGTACGAAGTGATAGTAATTCAAGACATAATCTGGAATCTGCAAACAGACCACTTTGCATTGAACTGTTAATAATTGACAAAAAATTGTTACCAATAATATCTATATTATGCTGATCCATTATCATATTTTTATTTACGAAATAACAGTCATTTTTATTGTGCATTGCTTTTAACATATCTCATTAAAGCTTATTCATAGCTTGAAATCTGAAATTTAAATATACTATTATTATTATTTTTAATTAAATTTATATATTGCATTTGTTTTCATATTATTATTTATGTCATTTATACTGTCAACAAAAAATTTATTAAATGTGTTAGCAATTATTTTAGGCTCATATATTTTGTCTTTATTAAAAATTACTTCATTAACGACTTTTGGATTTTTTTTAGGACATGTTTTTTTTATATTTTTCCACACTAAAGTCTGATCACTCGTTTGAATTTTTTTTACTGATGTATACATTTTTTACCTTAGTTAGCATATTCTTATAATTAATGCACTCACTCCCGTTATTAGTTAATTTTGCTTTATCATACTGCTTAATTTTCTTTAATTTTAATAGTCTTAGTTCATTTGTAAACCAACGGATTTCCTTTTGTTCAACGTACTTTTCTATCACAAAGTCTTCTACTAAATTTTGCAAATTGCTACTAAAAATATTAGCTTTACTATTACAATCTAAAAAATAAGTAGAAGCAATATCATTGAAAATTATTTTATTTAATATATCTTTTTTATATTTTAAACACCTAACTTTCTGCTTTGCTTTTTTTAAATCTTTATTTTCTTTTATTATTATTCTCAATGTTTTATGATCGGCAATTTTAAAGTTATTATCTATTATTGCCTCAATTTTATTCACTTTATTAGTCACGACCCAATCAATTAAAGATTTACAGTTTTTCGTTAGTCTTCTATCTTGTATAGTCATCTACAACTTATTTGAACGCATTGTTGGTTATTATTTCACTAGCCCTATTCTATTATTTTCAGTTCGCCAATCTATATTAAAATCGCCCATTATTATAACATTATCATTTTCAAAGAGTTCATCCATTAAATTATTAAAACAGACAAAAAAATTATACTCCCCATTAATATATTTTCGTGATATATACACTCCACCCAGACAAAATCTTTTATTATCATGACAAGCTCTTATAGTTAAACCCCATAGTTCATTGTTAATTGCAATTCTTTTCATAACTTCAGTTTTCCAATAATGCTTTATATTAAAAACCACATCTCCATTATGTCTTGAATTACTATCACTTCGTACTATTCTATATCCATCCATTTGTATCAAAGAGTCTTCATCCTTATCAATTAAATGTGTTTCGGTTAAACATATAAATTTAAAGTTATAATTATTTATTACTAACTCCAGCTGATCACACTTATTTATCAACAATTGCATATTTAATGACCAAACCATGAATTTCATTTAATTGCTGGTAATAAATCCTATCAATTTCTTGTTGCATTTGCTTTGATACAACTTACACTCTGTAATCAACGGTAAATGGAAAACGTCACAATCGTCATCACTCAAATATAGCTTTTACCTGACTTTTAAGCAGTTGACGCATTGAATATCAATATTATTTCTTTTACACGACAATTTATTGTGCCCTTCATTTTAAGTTTGTGCAACTATTATTCAAAAACGGTTTATCTGATACTCATCCAAAACACATACCGTTAATTAGGTGTATTAATTTAAAAGAATAGTTACGAAGAAGATGTTGCTCTAGTTTCAATTCCTTCGGAGCTGTAGTGGATATTGTTTAGACATCATTTTTCTAATCCCTCTGTAACCCAGGCTAAATTCAAAGATAGACCCCTCGTCTAGAATAATTTTTTTCCTAAAATTCTCCAAGGAATCACCGCTTAAAATATTTTTGTTCTAAACCGAACCACCTTGTGTATTATTCCGATTTTTAATAGTACTAATAATATTCATCCGACAACTTTTCATCATCCCACATATTAATATTTTTGGATCGTACATTTTTGGTACTAACACAATATAATCATTACTCATTTTTTCACTCTCAATTTTTTTACCGATTCGATATTTGAGCAAGTTATTGAAACTTAACTGTTTTTTCTCTTGTAACTATATTATTAATTGCTACCGCTAAATTACACACATCAATGTTTTTCTTAAATCGAATTTTGTTTCTTTACTCTCTAATCTGTTGTTTATTTAATTTTTTATTTAACTATTAAGGCTGGGTTAAAGAGAGTTTTTTTTAGCAAACTGAAGTACGGGGCGCATCCACATTTCTTTACCGATTTGGATAAAACTTTGGATATAAGTTCTTTATTGCAATACCGAGGTAACTACGTGGCTTGATTTTATAAATTTTGGAATTTAAAGGGCTTAAAAAGTTCATTGAGTCCTTATTCCTTAACTTTGGTGTTTTTTAGCTGTTTTTGCAAACTGCAGCACGGGGCATTCATATTTTTTACCCGATTTCGATAAAATTTTGAGGGTAACTTCTTAAAATATATACCGAGGTAACTACGTAGCCTGATTTTTGAAAATTGTCCAAGATTTCGAGAATTTTTTAGTTAAATGTTTCGAAAGGGAAAAGGACATGTAGGTGGACTGCAGATTTATCTGCAGATCACACTGTTATAAATAAATAAATAAATTACCTAATTATGTACTTCAATTAATTATAACAAATTCGTAGGAAACGGAGAAAGTAGTGCTCATAAAAAATTATTCATTGTCATAGCTAGAGCTTTGCTTCTACGAAAATATTGTTAGTAAAGTTGAATGTAAAAATCATCTTTAGATAAACTTTAGACGCAAACTAACATCTACGACTTCAAATACAAAATTTCAAATACAATATGGCAAAAAATTGTCTCAAAACATAGATCGAATGATTTTTGGAACTAAAAGTTCGGTGAATCATTTTAGAACTAGCGCACTATCCTACTATATTAAAATCTTGTCAAAGACATATCAAATGCGACATATCACAAATTTGATCATCATGAAAATTGTGACAAGTATTTTTGTAAGCGGCTTGAAGAAAACTTTGTAACTTTGATGATATGAAATCTATTCTTTGAAGAAATTACTACTGCAGTGTTACGTTTGGTCCAAAACTCAGATGGTTTGTTACTTAATATGGACTCAAATATTTGCGAACAGTTCAATAGTAAAATTTGTCAATACGTAGGAAGGAACCGTATAAATTTTTCTCCGTGGCAGTCTCCAAGTAAATGTGCTTCAGCTGAACAGAATTGAAAGCTCAAACCTCATGTAAAAATGTGTTTAAATATTAGTGTAGGAAAGCTATAAAGCTACTTTTAATTTTTAAAGAAATTGTATACCACTATAGTAAAAATTTAAATGTGAACAAAAAGAAGCAATACAAATAAACAATCGTACTTCAATGTATTTTCAAAATATAAATTTAAAATTATGTAAAAAATTATTCTTTATGAAAACGAAAGATCACCCTAAAATTTTTAATTTGATATTTTTTTGTATAAAGGAAAAAACGAAAAGTATTTTTTGGCTGTTTTACATTTATTTACACACATATTTGAATGTTAGAAAAGTTATTTTGCAAGTAAAGTTGCTCATGTAATTCTTATAGGCATGTTTCTGGGAGTCCGTGGATCACATAATTCTGGTAATAGGAAGTTGTTATAAAAATATTACAATTTTGGTTTCATTTTATTAGTAAAAAATTGATTGTCCTTTCAATTCGTATATACTTGAAGTCTTTTGAATTCCATTTACCAAAATTTATTTTTTTAATGTTTAATTACCCTGCACTTGATAAAAATAAGCATGTGATTTTTATAGTGCAATTGTATTATCATCAATATTGTATTATTAATACTTTATCTTTTTTGGCCAATAGCTTCTTTTGAAAAATCACCATTATTTTCAACTAGACCATTTGGAGTAGCTCCAAGAAAATGTAATTCTTCGTCAATAAAAAGCCCACAGTTTGAGGGTTTAAATTAGTCTGCTTTTCAAGTTCTGATATTGTATTTTTTTTATTTTAGATTCCATAAATCATGGTGTTTGTGCATACAACTGAATAGAGCTTGTATTTGATTATAATAACTAGAATCACTTCGAACTTTACAAACTTAAAATCTGAGCATTATATTTCTTAATTCGTACTAATAATTAATTACAACCAGTGTGATCGCGTCTATTAATTTCAATGTTCGCCCTATTTTCAAAATTTGTTCTCAACTTTTCCAGCATTATTTTTTTTCTTTTGTAGAAATACAGGCAACATAATATCTGATTTTTCACATGTGTCTGCTCTATAATTTTTATCAATTGAGTGATGTTAAGCTCTTCTTATTCTTTTATTTGGCTTATGTTGCTTCTTTTTTCTGATTAAAGCGCTAGTATCTAAATAATCTTTTATGAGCACTTCTGTCTCCATTTCCTACAAATTTGTTTAATTAATTGACAACATAAGTACCTAATTAGGTAATTTATTTATTTAATTATAACTGTGGGATCTGTAGATAAATCTGCAGTCCAACTACATATCCTTTTTCCTTTCGAAATGTGGGCCTTTTTTATATATTAATTATTTGGCATATATGAAAATATTGTATATTATACTATTTTGCATTTGTTTTATATGGTTATTTAATTATTATTATATTATATTAGAACCCAAGTGGTTGTATTGAAAATTACTTTCAGTAATCAGTAATTTTCATCATTAGGTAATTATTAACTAAAAATATGGCCTAGAATACATCAAACCTCGATTTTTATATCTTTTACTAAATTTAGTAAAGTCGTTAGTAATGAAGTTATTTCGCAATTGTTCCTATAATATACTTCGTATTTGTTGTTATAGGAAAAAATTGACTAAAGAAAATTCAACTTTACTAAATCAGCTTCAGTTAACAAAATATTCTCGCTATCACTTATTTCCTCTTCAAAAATGTTTAGGAACGAATTTTAATAGATAAAAGTTGTTGCTAACATACCTAAGGTGAACATATTCAAAAATATATTGAGTTGCTCCTTGTCTTCTAAGGTGTCAAGTTGTGTTTGAGGAAGTAATAAAAACCTAAAACCGCGACGCGAAGTTTAAAAGCGCGAAAAAAAACATTATAATTTTTCATAAAAATTATAAAGTCAAAACCGCAAGAACGAAAGGAAAAAAAAAAAAAAATCGTGCGCGGGTGACAACCAATAATAAAGAACTGACCTATAACCAGTCATCAGTTATCATTGTCAAATGTAAGTGTCAGAAATCAAGATCGAAATCCAAAAAGTGCTACCGTTGTAAGTAAATGCAATTGAGCGACATCTACCGGTGAACATCATATCATTATAACATTTACAAATTAATTAATTAATAAATAAAATACTATTAAAAAAAATATTTTCTTATGAAATAAATTTTATCTACTAAAATAATATCTATATTATTGTGTACTAAATATATTTTAAATTTATAATTAATCACAATATTCTAATAACTTTATAATATAAATATCTATTATAATTGTATGTATATAGTGAATTCTATATACATATTAATTTTAAAATATTGAATATTGTACATATTACCATTCTTGTGATTGAGTACAATTGTATATATATACTTAAGTATATGCATATTGATTATATTTAACTACTTTGGGATTGGGATTTTTAATTAATAATACTAATAATACCTTTTTATATCGCTTATTGATATTAATTACTAAACCATATTATTATTTATATATTATATTATTATTAATTATATATTAAATATATATATATTATACAATTAAAAAAAATTAAGCAATAACTAAATGGGGGTGGATCGAACTCCACCACCAGGAGGTGGTGCAGCAAATAAGGAAAACCAGGAACACGGAAATGAAAGAAAAAAGGAAATGGCACCTAATCATATTGCAGAAGCACCTAAAACAAAAGAATTTAACAGTACAAATATTTTACAAAAGGAAAATGAGGAATTAAAGGAAAAGTTAAACAAAATAGAAAAGCTGGCTGAACAGCTTAGCAAAGATGTTCAGTCCTTACGAAATGAGAACGAAGAGATGAGAAAACTACTCACCGCAGAGGAGAAAGGTGGTTTTGCTCCAACAGAAATCCATTCTGAAAGCAGCACAAAGCGAAAAAGAAGTAGTCCGTTGAAGGCACCTGCCCCAAAGCAAACAAAGATAAATACCAATGATATAACACCAAAAAAATCCCAAGTAAACAATGATGGATTCATCATAGTGAAAAAAACAAGCAAACAAAAAACGATAACAATAAATACCCTAAGCAGTCAAAAGAAAAAAGAAAACAACACACAAAAAGCACAAATTCAAAAGCAAACGATAATAAACGACTATTGGCTGAATCAACTTAAAGGTAGTGCCAGTGACATACAAAAAGAGTTTGCAGAGCTGGAGGATGAAATGACTGAAGTAAAACAGCCTAAAGAAATTAAACCGCCACCAATTTATATAGCAGGGGTTCAAAATATTGCGCCATTGAATGAACTTCTAAATCAAGTGTAAATATATTATTATACTTAATATATTTTACAAAAATATTAAGCACTGAAAAGTGAAAGTGCAAACAAGGAATCCGGATGATTACAGAAACCTAGTAAAATGCTTGAAAGAAAAAAACACTCAATTCCACACTTATCAACCAAAACAGGAAAAATCATTTCGAGTAGTACTAAGAGGATTACATTCGTCGACACCTACTTCAGATATTGAAACGGCAATAAATGATCTGGATCATGAAGTAACAAATATTCACAATATAACGCAAAAAAGAGGCAAAGAAATTGTCTCATTACCTCTCACCTACATTGATATAAAACAAAAGTACAAGAACCACAAAATATATAGTACAAACAGACTACTAAACACATGTATCACGTTCGAGCCACCACACAAACAGAAAACAATCCCACAATGTACAAATTGCCAACGTTATGAACATACGGCACAATATTGCAACAGATCACCTAGATGTGTCAAATATGCCGGAGACCATACAACAAAAAACTGCCCAATAAATCATATGGGTGAAGCTAGAAAATGTGTCCTGTGTATGGGCAACCACGCAGCAAATTACAAAGGGTGCCAGCACTATCAACAGTTGAAACAAAAAAAATACCCAAAACCTAGAAATAGACAGGAAATGATAGACAACCAACAAGTATCACAACCACAAAGTGTTGCCCCAGGTCTGCAATACTCGCAAGTTGTCAAACAAAATAATGATCACTGGCAGCTTAACCAAGGCCAAACAATTAAAGTCCACCAAAGTCCACCTGCACAAGAATCTTCAAGTGACATGGAAGAGCTAAAAAGTATGGTGAAAAATATCTTGGAATAGTTTGCTCCAATGTTAAATCTATTAACCACACTAGTCGCAAACATAAATAAAAATAGTTAAGCTCTTAAAAATTGCCGTATGGAATGCCAACGGATTAAACCAACAATCACTGGAACTAAGAAGATTTAGGTGCCTATTATGTATTTCGATCGAAATTAATCGAATCGTTCATCGTTATCGTTAAAGTTATTCGATTGTGATCGTTTGTGTCATTATGTATTTCGATGAAAATTTGATCGAAAGTGTTTAAAAATGATGCCATTGTAAAATTCAAATCTACGATGAAAATGACATATGTTTCATTCTTTAACTGTCAAATTCAAATTATTATACAAAAAAAAACAAAACAATAATGTTATATTTAAAATTTTTAAGTTGAAAATAAGTTGAAGTATTTAAATAAAATATAATTATAAAATTATAAGTTTTTATAAATAAAATGATTTGAGCAGAGTTAAATTTTTCAATTTCTGATAGTGCTGAAAAACGCTATCAAATTGCAGAATTAAAAAACAAGCGAACATAAATTCGGGATTATTCTAATCCACTAGATTTGGAAGATTATACGTATGTTATTTAAACATAAATTTGAGTAGCTATTATCTACATTATTGAAAAACAGTTTTGATCAAAATTTCCTATTAAACATTACATTTATGGATTTATTAGAAAAATTAGGGCAAAAATTTGAATAGCCAATAAGAAACACTTCAATTCCAAATATAATTAAATTCGCCAGGGTATTAAGATTACCAAGTAAATGATTTTCAGCGTAGGAAAGGATTTTCATGTCGGACTAGCACAGCTAATTTTTTCTGTTGTGCTTAAGGAAGTTTTATACGAAATTTGCAGTTTATACTTATGTCCAAAATGGATCAAATTTCATTACGCACTAAAAGGAAAAAGTCAGTCAAACATTATTTTTATGATTAAAGTAGAATTACGGAAATAATTTATTTACACTAACTTTTCATATTTAAGCTTATTTGTAACTGGCCTTTCATTCCTATTAAAATTTGTTTCAATAAAAAATAATTATGAAGAATAAAGTAAAATACCTACTTCCATTTCAACTTTTAAATTTATTTTTATTCCAAAAAATATCATAAATATAAAACAAAACACCAAGTGTCCAATATAAATAAAATAATATAATGTTCAATATAAATAAAATATATTTGTATCTCTTTTATTTTATCCTTTAAATTCAAAATTGAAATAATTTGTACAAAATCTCTCTTTCGATGTCTCTTTCGTGGTAAAATTTTACATCGATAAACTTTATCGATTTCGTCGACAATTTCTGAACGATATCGTAATATATAATGGCAATTTTGCATTTTGACATTTCGTTCGATCAAATCGTAATCGTTATCGAAATACATAATAGGCACCTTATAGGCAAGAAAATAGATATAATGTTAATATCAGAAACACATTTTACAAATAAAAGCTTCTTCAATATTAATAATTACAAAATTTATGACACAAAACACCCGGATGGCACAGCACATGGAGGTTCAGCCATAATCATAAAAAAAACAGTGAAGCATTTTGAAATTCAAAAGTACGCCAAAGAATACTTGCAAGCTACAAGCGTGGTAATAGAAGATTGGAGTGGTCCACTTACCATCTCAGCCTTATATTGTCCTCCTAAACATATCATCAGTAAACAATACACTACTTTTTATAAAACACTTGGAACAAGATTTCTGGCTGGTGGAGATTATAACGCCAAACACACACATTGGGGGTCAAGAATAATCACGCAAAAGGGTCGACAACTACTAATGGCAATGGAGGAATACAATCTGCAGCACTTATCAACGGGACAACCAACCTATTGGCCTACAGATAGAAACAAAACCCCAGATTTAATAGACTTTTGTGTCACGAAAGGCATTTCCAACAACCATTTATGCGCTGAGTCTTGTACGGACTTATCCGTTGAAGAATATTGTAAATATAGAGGAAGCTATCGAAAAATTTAATAAAGTAATATCAGAAGCAACGATGGCAACAACACCAAAACAAAAAGCTCGAAAAAAACATGAAACTTGTCCGGTAATTATAAAAAAAAAAAATAGAGGAAAAGAGAAAGCTAAGAAAATCGTGGCAGAAATTAAGATCGCCAGAAAACAAAACAAAACTCAATCGGGCGGTAAAGGAATTAAGGCGTTTAATGAAATCCGTAAGAGATGAAGCTGTACAAAAATCCCTAAAAGAGCTAACTGCAACAGCAGATACAGATTACGCATTATGGAAGATGATGAAGAATTCATATCGACCCCAGCAACGTGACCGTCCATTGAAAAAAAGTGATGGTAGTTGGGCTAGAAGCCAAAGAGAGAAAGCAGAATTATTTGCTTCACATCTACAAACTACATTCACTCCATACCCGCAAGAAATCGCAGAACCCCTGAATAAGGAAAAAATAGATTATCTTGATACACCACTTCAGCCACCAATTTGGGTTTAGGCAAAATCACTCAACGATTCAACAAGTCCACCGAGTAGTAAATGTAATAAACGACACTTTGGAAAGAAAAAAATACTGCTCAGCAGCGTTCCTAGATATTGCACAGGCGTTCGACAAGTTGTGGCATGAAGGACTTCTATACAAATTGAAGCAAAGACTACCTCATTAATTATATATACTCATAAGATCATACCTAGACAGTCGTAAATTTGTAATAAAACCACAACAAGAACACACATCAGAAAAAATAATAAAATCAGGAGTGCCTCAGGGTAGTGTGCTAGGACCTACCTTATACTTAATATATACTTATATACTGGAGATTTGCCAACAACAGAAAACACAGTTACTGCAACGTTTGCTGATGACACAGTAATATTAGCATACACATAATATAATATTATTAAGAAACACATGCTCAACTGCTGCCTCAAACCAATTACAAGAACACTTATTAAAAATTGAAGATTGGCTAAAAATATGGAGAATCAAGGCGAATGTAAACAAATCAATGCATGTTACTTTCACCACCAGAAGAAAAGATTGCCCGGCTGTAACACTAAATAATGTGGCATTAACACATGCAAACTCTGCAAAGTATCTTGGTATGCATCTGGATAGGCGTTTAAATTGGAGAGAGCATATTGTCAACAAAAATAAACAACTTAGACTGAAGTTTAACAGCCTCTACTGGTTAATAGGACGTTATTCGCAGTTATCAATGGAGTGCAAGATCCTACTATACAAGGCCGTCTTGAAACCAATCTGGTACTATGGTATAGAACTGTGGGGAGCCACAAGTAATTCCAACATTGAAATACTGGAAAGGTTTCAATGCAAAGTACTCCGATCAATAGTAAATGCACCATGGTTCGTGAGAAATGAGGAAATTAGAAGGGACTTAAAAGTCGAATCGGTTAAAGAAGCCATAGCAATAAGAAGCTCAAAATACTTTGCGAGATTGGAAATACATCCCAACGATCTCGCATCACAACTACAGTGTACAGACCAACATGTGCGAAGGCTGAAAAGGTTTCATCCGATAGATCTAAGCAGCAGATTTATAAATAGTCAAACCAGAAATCCCCACTAGCTTGACCAGAAATATAAAACTTCGGAGATAAGCCAATGGGCTCACTCACCACCTGTTACAAAAAGAAGCCAAAACAAATTACTTAATATCGTCTAATAGTGACATACTTTTATTAGACAAAAGTAAGATAGATTGTAAAGTTAAATAAATAAACTAAAAAAAAAAAAATATTCAAAAATATATTTAAAAATTACAGAATTTCAAAAATAACGTTTTTTATAATAATGTTATTATATGTATGTACTGTTAAAATTTATACATCATATCTGAAATAAGTGAACACATGCATATATATATTTTTATTTTCAAACCCTAATAAATTGTATTTAAAACATAAAATAATCTAATCAGTAAAATATCATAAAACATCTTTGAATATTGCTTTGGTAAAATAATAAATACAACGATAATAATAATTGAATTAGTATGGCGTATACAACCAAATGTACATTCATTTGTATTTATCAGAAAAAATGAAAAAAATTGTGTTGTTGGTAGAATTCATTGTAAAAAGAAGATTCTGGCTACGTAACTGCCAAAGGTCTGTAGCGAAATCTGTAAAAACTAAATTTTTTAAGTGTGCGTAAACTGCATATTTTATAATTTTTTATAAATTTAAGAGTTTTAAAAAATATTTTATGATTATTATTTTAAAAATAAATTATAAAAATATTTTTACTAAATATAATAAAGAATATATATAACTTTTTAATAAAAGAAGAAAAAAGTTGAAATGATAAGGGAAATTTGAGTTACAATCCATTTTATAAAACAACATTTAACTAAAAAATTCTCAAAATCTTGGACAATTTTCAAAAATTAGGCTACGTAGCTACCTCGGTATATACAGCAAAAAAAACTAAAAAAACACAAAAATTAAGGATTCAATGGATTTTTTAAGCTCTTTAAATTCCAAAATTTAAAAATCAAGCCACGTAGTTTAAAAAAGTTTCATCCAAATCGGGCAAAAAATGTGGATGTCCCGTACTTCAGTTTGCTAAAAAAAATCTCTTTAACCCAACCTTAACACGTGCACTTTAAAAATAACTGAAAATATTTTCATATACATATATGAAAAATAGATACGAAATGCAAAAAACAAAAATAAACATTATTTTAATGAAACGTAATTAATTCGCTTTTTATTCTTTTAGGCGAACATTCGTCGAAAATTCCCTTATTACATTCGTTTGTTCTTCTTCTAAGAGAACATTCGCTTAAAATTAAAATTAAGTATTCGCGTGAAGTAGTTCGAGGCGAACATTCGTTTAAAATTCTTTTATTTCATTCGCCATTTCTTCTTCTAAAAGAACATTGTTTTAATGATACCTAATTGACCTTTTAATTCTTCCAGGCGAACATTCGTATAAAGTTCACCTGTGGGATTTGTATATATATTTGTATTTGTATTTGTATTTGTATATTTTTTATCTGAGCAAAACCTATGATGCAGTGGCGACTCGTGATATTTTAACCTACTCGTTCAAAGCAAAAAAAAATTTTTCTCGTCGGTATAGGTGGAAATTCTTGAAGGGCACCATGTGGCTTGAGCTAGGAACCAACCATGATAGTGTGTGGCCTTAAACCCACTAGAACCACCTCTACTTGTTATTAATAACCTAATAAGTTCTGTGAAAGATATCATTATAATAGTAATTCCCGCTGAAGGAGATTTTTATCTCAATATTCTCTAAGGAAAATTATAATCTTAATAATTTCCGTGGAGAAAAATTATTCTTGCTTTTCACACATGAAATAACAATGTGTAATTTTATTAAATTTTTGATTTATAAATAAGGTCTAAAAGTGTTCAATCATGATTTTTGGCCAAAAATTTCCAAAATACTTTCATTTGTTCTGACTGAAGCTGACTTAGAAATACTTCTTCTATCCGAAAAATTGCCAGTTCTGACAATCTATTCTGCTCCATTGTATTGCGAGAGTTGGTTTTAATTATTTTTAACGTCGAGAATGATATTTCTACTGATAATGTTGAAAAAATTATTGCTAAAACCAGATTACATAATTTAGCAGTCTCCGGAAAAACAGAAACTACGTCCAATAAAGTTTTTCAAAAAATTTTTTTTATAGATTTGTCGTAAAAATGACTTTGCTTATAAAAATAGTCAATTCATTTTTATCACCAATAATATCAAAATATTCAAAATAAGAATTTTTTAACCCATTCAACAAATTTGTTGGGAAAGTTTTTGAATATTCCTTTAAATTTTTGGAATTTAACAAACCAACAATCTTTATTTCCAACAAAATTTATTTTTAAAAATTGTTAATTGACCTACGTCATTACAGAGTAAAATGAAAATAAAATTAAAACTTACAATATGCCTACAAAAAAAAATTAACATTTATAATAATCGTGCGTTTCCACTGTCCACCAAATAAAATAATATTTTGCTATGCCTACTTTTTTTGTTTTCTTCAACAACAACAAAAAAATAACATTAGTATAAGCGTATGTGCAAATAAAATTTTAAGAATTTTTTTTTTTGTATTTCTTCTCATTATTCTCCTTTTCTCATATATTCTCATTCTCAAAGTAAAGGCTATCGTTCATAACAAATTTGAACGAAATGGCTGATTAAATTGTTGTTGGATTTCTTGTTTTTTTTTCAATCATAAGGGAGATTTCGTGCAAATTTATGTTGAACACGCGTGTTTATTTTGCATATAAAAGTATGCAGACAGTATAGAATATGTTATGTATGCATACATTTTTTTATTTTCATTCATTACAATACAAAGGGAGATTTTGTGTACATAGAAGGTGAACGAGTTGCTTATTATTTTCCATGTTGTATTTGCATTGTTGCCTTACATAAAAGGAAGGAAACAGAATAGAATATCTATGTATGCATTAATTTTTTTTTCAAATCATTTCAGTTAAAATCGAAAGTGAACGCAGTTGATTTTGCATTTAATTTTACATAACTGTATTATGGCTATTTCTATTAATAATATAATAATCTATAAATTAGTATCATAACAGTAAGAAAACAAGTAAATGAAGTTGTAAATATATAGAAAAATAGATTAAATGTACATATATTTATTCTTTGCATCTATTACTGTTTATGGAAAAATAAAAAATATCAGAATTTTTTAATTAGATATTTTTTAGATTTTTTTTAGAGACTTTTCTATTTTCTAGAGGAATTGCACTTGCTATGATGGTGTTTGTATCTAATTTTTGGCATTAAATTTTTCAGAATATTCTTGCTTGTGTTAGTTGTGTTTTTCTCAAATTTTATTTATATCAAAAAAAAATTATACACAAAACAATCGTACTTCGATATATTCCAGATCGTGTAACTTGGCTAAAAGATATAGAGGCATTGCTATGATCATTTATAACAAAAAAATTTGTTATACCTACATAGTTTTTGTGGCGCTGCGAAATTAGTTCGATTCAAATAAAATCGATAAAAAATTCACAATATTTTGTCGAAGTTATTTCACTTTTATAATAAATATAATAAAGGTAAATATTCTGTAAAATGGGTATCATTCAACAAAACAACTTCCAAATATACGATTGCCCAAGCGAACTATCAGTGATATCCAAATAGAATACCCAACATCTCCATCATTAACCGCATTCAGCCCAACAGTTCCAGCCTTAATGTTAGAGCTTTCATCATCTTTGATGCCAGATACCCAACATACATCTACATCTATAATAGCTGAAACAGTATTTAGATTTGGAACTACTTGGGACCGTGGGGTCTGGGAAAGTACGATAAAGAAGTTAGATACGACTAACAAAATTCTTAACAAGAAAAGTCCGTCAGTAAAAAAAGAAAGATTCATACAGGACGATGTTTCAACAGTAGCTTTCTTCTTAAACGGTGCTTCACAATATGCTTTTCCAATATCTTGGATACTACTAAATATGCATGGTTAGTGATACTTCCAAAGAAGAATTCCTTATTAATTAATCAAATGCGTATATCATTATGGAAAGATAAATTCGAAAACAATAATACTAACCGTAATCAAGTAAATACTAAACATAACTGTAATTATAAAAATTCTAAAGTTAAGTCTATTAATAAGTGAAGAAATAATCAAACTAATCAAAATTTAACAACAACAATAACAAGCCAAAACTTCTATAAGAATATTGTAGATGAGTCTAATTATAAAAAAAAACACTAAAATCTTCAAAACTACTAATGCCAAAAGAGGTGAAACACTAACTCCCTATCAAGGAAATAAAAGCCCTAATTTTCATAAAAATAATAATATCAATAACAAAAACAAAAATAAATACTCAAACTTCATACAAGGAGAAACATTTGTTGTTGGTGCCCCATAAACTTCCCCAAAGCTTCTACATCCAAAAAATCGCCGAACTTCATCAACCCCTTATTGACATCAACGGTACGACTAACTCAAAACACTGCTGAAGTTAGCGATAATAGATATATCCTCTCTAGATTCAGAGATCACAGAATATATAATAATGTTCGACTATACCTTGCGTATCTGCATGATCATCCTGATAGTGTATGTGTTGATGGAAAGACAAAAACCAACACCAGCGTTTTAATTCAACAGGAAAGCTTGCCATCTGATTATCGGGCTCTTTGAAACTTTTTCTTTCGTATCATGATACTCTAGGATTATCCTGTGATAGCGTAAAGAAGGATCTAGAAACGTTTCGCGTGTTTGTTTCCTCAAACGTAAAACGGTCGAAGTCGGCTCGTCCCTAACCATAACTCACTAGTTCACGTTAATCTTAGTCCTACCCAATCCAGTACTAATATCCTAACACTCAATATAAAAACTAACTTTCTTCTATTTTATCAAAATGTAAGAGGTTTACGCACAAAAACCAAATCCGTTTATCTTAATTCCACATCACTTGATTTTAACTGTAATGCACTACCAGACCCATGGTTGGCTCATACTATCAATGACTTAGAATTGTTTCAATCTTCCATTTTAGTGTTTAGAAAAGATAGACATGCTTCTAATCTTGCTCCACAAGCTAAGGGCACTGTACCCAAAGGAATTGGTGTTTTGATTGCTACTTGTGTGGTGATTTCAATCTACCTCATCTCTCGTGGAATTCCCATGATGAAGAACCATATCTGATTCCCAGTAACAGTTGCAATGAAATTGAATCTACATTTATTGATTCCCTTAATTCGATATGTCTTCAGCAGTCACCTGCAGTTCGCAATTATCAAACTCGTCAACTAGACCTAGCATTCCTGTCAGACTGGAATAACTCATAAATTTGTTTTGAATGTCAGGATTCACTCGTTAATATAGACCCCTATCACCCACCCATTCATATCACTTACCTTACGGACTCTGCAAATATTCCTAACGTTGACACTTTCCTTCAATATAATTTTGGTAAAACTGACTTTCATAAATTAAACGTTTTTTTTTTATTCCTATCACTTCTCCTCCATTTTTATTAACTCTGATATTGAATTAATCACTACAAGATTTTACGAAATTCTATTCAATGGCTTCTTACTCAGCGTCCCAAAAACAAAAGTTCACTCAAACTCAAGTCCTCCTTGGTTTACTCTCGACATTATAAATTTGAGAAATAAGAAAAATAAAGCCTGGACCAAGTATATAAAATCTAAAAAATTAAACGATTATAATACCTCTCTTACTCTTTGATCAATTTAAAATGCACATAGAACATAGTTATAACATTTATTTACAAAATTTATCCTCTAATATTTTAACCAAACCTAAAATCTTTTGGAAATTCGTCAACACAAAAAGAAAATGTGACCAATTCCCAAATTTCATGAAATTCAATAACTCACAGAGTAATGACCCATAAATTATTTCACAATACTTTCAAAAATCCTTTAGTAATTCTTAGTTTATCGATCTCTAATGAAATTTTTCCTTCCTTATGGACCAGCCTTCATTAGACCAGTTCATAAGAAAAATGATGTTAGCAACTATCGGCCTATTGCTAAATTATCCTGTATTCCAAAGCTATTTGAACTAATCGTTTTTGATCAGCTTTATCACCACTGCACTTGCTCCTTAATTCCAAACCAACACGGTTTTGTTAAACATAAGTCCACAGTAACTCATCTAGGTGAATCTACTTCTATATTTCTCAATAATATGGAAAAAGGCTTTCAAACCGATGTTATCTACACAGATTTTAGTAAAGCTCTTGATCTTTTGCCACATAGTGTAATTCTATTTAAATTATTAAAATTCGGATTTCCGAAATCATTTGTGAATTGGATTGAATCCTACCTCAGTGCTAGCTCTAGTCTCCATTTTATAATTCGCATATACAAAGAATAGAAGCTGTTCAAAAAAAATTTTTAAGGTTTGCACGTACGTAGTTTGCCTTGGGATGATCTTTCGAAATTATTAAAGGCGGTATTATTTCCCCTTCAACTTTAAATAAAATTATCATTAATACAAATACTCGTTTACGCCACTCAAATCTCTTTACATTAACATTACACAGAACAAATTATGGTAAATATGAACCTATTAATAGAATGTTAATAATTGGTAATAAATATAAGAATAGTATAAATTTTTCAGTATCTAAAGATACTTTAAGACGAAAATTATATGAATTTAATTGAATATTTTGTTAACTTGACCTTTTTAATTTATATTAGAAAAAAAAAATATACTATTTTTTTATTTTGAATTTTGTTATTTTTGAATGTTATACTAAGTAAATTTGATTGTATTTTAATTACTATATGAAATGTATTATTAAATTGTAAACTTTTTGAGCTAAATAGTATAAAATAAATAAAAAAAAAAAAAAAAAAATTACTAGAACAGTGTACAATTTAGATCTTCTATATCATCGCCATTTGAAGCATATTCCGGTGTTCCTCAGGTCCGGTTTTCTTTATTTGGTGCATTAATAATAATCTTCTTTTGAATGTAAAAAAATGTGCGGTGGTGTATTATCATAGACGTGCCACACACTTCTCAAATAACTCTTTCCTTAACGGACAAGCACTAGAAGTTGTTAATTCTCTAAAAGATTTAGGGGTCATATTTGATGATAAACTCACATTTAAATTACAATATAATAATATCATCAATAAAGCTTATTCAATGTTAGGTTTTATAAAACGTTGGCCTAAGGAATTCGAAGATCCATATATCCTAAAATCCTTTTTTACATGTCTGGTTAGGTCCCAATTAGAATATGCCAGTCAGGTATGGTTTTCATATTATGAAATTCACATACATAGGATTGAGGCAATCCAAAAAAATTTCTTAATATTTGCACTACGTTACCTTCCGTGGTCTGACCCCTTAATTTTGCCACCATATGAACATAGGCAAAACTTAATTCATCTTGTTACTCTGAAGAAAAGACGCAAAATTGCCGATGTCATCTTCATCACTGATATAGTTAAAGGAAATATTAACTCCCCTTATATTTCAAACGCTCAATCGCTTCCGCTCTGCTAACCTATTTATCCTCACATTTTATCGAACCAACTATGGAATGAACGAGCCTATCCATAGAATGATGATTATGGGTTACAAATACAAGAACCGTATTGATTTCTCTCTCTCTCCAAAGACACTTTGAAGAAGCTTTTATATTCCTCTTAGTTAATTTCTGATCTCATCTCTTTGTCTTCAATATTCTTATAGTTGCTAATTTTTTCTTTAAGTACTAACTTAATCCATAACTACTTAGTAATTCTCAATTATAAGAATATTTTTATTGATTATATTTTGCAGATTGTTATATTTTTTTTTTACTAATAATTTTTGGTAACCATTGATTTACATTTTAATTTATTTCACAATTTTTGCAATTAGTTTTTTAATATTCATTTTCTGATATTTATATTGTTAATTTTAAAATTTGTTTAAATTCACATACATGTATAGATGTATAGATGTTACATGTATTACTGTAACTCGCTTGAATTAAGTTTGTAAATAAGTAAATAAATAAATATGTATACACAGAGATTTTGCATAAAGCGGTAAACACAATTGCGACCACTGACCACCAACTACCACCGAAAAAAATAAAAAATAGCCTTATTTCGACGACAACGAAAATGTGGTTGAGCGATTGAAGTTGGAATTGTGAGCATATACATAAGAGCGTATGTATTTTAATTTTTTCGTCGCGAATTTTTCGTCGGTAGTCGCAGTTGTGCTTACCGTTTAAAAATAAACGAAACGGAGTTTTATAACTTAATTATTTTGATTGAGAACCTTTAAAAAACTAAAATTGAAATTCAAAATTATTATCCATATTATTAATCCATAAATTATTATTTATTAATATATTTACATGTGCTCATAGTTTACAATATTCATATTAAACATTTTCATTAGCTATATTTTGCCCTGACTGAAAATTGAAAAAGAATGAAATATATATCGCATACATTTTATTTGCAATAACAACTTCTTTATATGAAGTAAAAATAAAATACATACAGAATTTTTTTTCTTGTAATTTGACGTGTTTCTTCTACTTGAGTCTTGAATATTCTTTATTCTTATATGGATTCTTACATAATTGTTTACGTTTTTTTGTTTATATCTCTTAACATAAAAAGAGAATTGCAAATCTTATTTTTGTCTACTTTCTTCTAAAATTTCAAACATTGATTTTAGCCCCGTAAGTGCGAATTTTAAAATAAATTAATGATGAAATAAAATAAAATAATGCACAAAACTTTCCATACTATTCTTAATCAATGTTTGTTTATATTTAAGCAAAAAAAAAAATAGAATTATGTGTGTATGTATTAAAAATATTTTGTAATGAATCAATCATTGCTTTGTATACTGTATCAGGCTTCCATATTAAATTTTTTTTCCGAACATTACATTTCGTATTATTTTCGTATAAAATTACAATAACAATTGAACGTTAACTTTTTTCCGATTTATTTTTTGTTCTTATATTTCTCATTTTATTTTTCGCTTGCTGTTCAAATAAGTTTAATGTGTACTATGTTTGTTTTGTCAAATTAAACTTATTGAACACAGCAAGCCTTGGTGTGTGGGTTATTTTGAATTCTAGGAAAACTAAAATCAAAATAGAGAGATTTTTTTTTAGTCTTCTGATAGAAGTGGAAGTGAAGGCCTGTATGTAGAATAATTTTGCTTATTAATTTTTTTAATTTGTAAAATTATGAATGAAAACATTAACATTTTTTAATGCCGCACTAGATATAAATAGTTTAAACACTCCCTTTCCATATTGGTAAATGAAATTTAGTCCAAACTTTTCCAGAAGTAATATCTTTTGAAAAGAAAAATGCCCATTTGATTTACACAATAGCTGGATATTATTTTTACTCAAATTTTTCAAGGCAATGAATCAATAATTAATAAAATTTAATAATTTAGGAAATTAGAAAATATAAGAAATAGCAAAAAAATATGTCAAACAGTCAAAAAATTATAATGCCAGACAGCCTATGCTACGGTCGCTACAAGATTAATATTTAGAATGTAAAATTTTTTTTTAAAAGTATTTTTATAAATTTAAAGTACAAAATTACATTATAAATGAATTGTATGTGAAATATCACATTAAAAAAAAAACATTCTTCGAATGTACTCTTAATATATAAGCCATAGAACACTCTTCCTCTCTTCATCTAGTAATTTCATTATAGAAATATTTCCAAAACCTCCGTATTTTCATTCCAAATACTGAGTAAACCTCCGTATAACTCAGTATTTGGAAATATTTAGAGAGTATATCAGCTGGATTATTCTTTGAATTGACATAATTCCATTGAAGACAAACTTACATAGGACAAAATTTCATCAGACAAAATTATATATGGACAAAATTACATAGTGACAAAATTTCATATAAACAAAAGTACATATTTAAATTTTTATAAAAAATTTAAAATTATTTGGTTGAAAGTACTTTTTTTCTTAAAAAAAGGAAGAATACTAATTATTTTATTTGTTAAAAATCTAAAACAAAAATCCTATTTTGGATAGGTACTTATTTTATTTAACTACTTACGATTATTGGAAACATTATTTTAAAATACCCGATTAAAATTTTATATACTACTACAAATGATTCATTTTCGGCCGGTAGAGTTGGAGTTTTTGTTAACAGTAATTATTAAAACAGCTAATTTTATAAAAATTACTTGCGATGTTAACAGTTACAAATTTCTTATGTATTTACAAGTTACATAGTTTTAATGTTAAAATATTTCTCGGCGAGTTTTAAAATTTTTCAGCTAAAGAAAAAGTAGGTCTTATTAGCAGGATCTTTTCAGCAGAATCTTATTAGGTGACTTTAGCCATAGAGTAATCATATAAATAGAATATTCACGTAGAATAAAATTTGCTGGTCACTTTTTCAAATATCAAAATTCTGTGTTCACTCAAAAAAATATTACTCAATTTTTGACTGCTTATAATTTGAGCCCAATGTATTTTGTACTCATAAATAAAAAAATTTTGTGTACCTACTACCACAAATTAATAATATACAGATTAATCGTCACCATACGAAAACTGATGACAACTTTTTCATTAAATTTTGTTTGAAAATTGAACCACCGGACGGTAAAAATTTTTACGAATAAATAATTACCGATAAGCTAGTGTTAGGATGAAAAATTATATACCAACGTAAATATTTTTATCATATGAAAACATATTTTTTTTTCCCATTTTTATTTACATCTCTTAATATAAGACACCTAGTAATTTTCCTTACATTTTGGGTAGAGTATAACTATACAATCATTTTATATAGTAATTTTTTTCTAAAATTCATTTACATTATATTTTTGCTTATTTTATTTTTTTTTTTTAAATTTAAAATCTATTTAATAAATCATGTGGTCTGTATTTTTCAGGCGTCTATTTCTTATTCTTTCTTGTTCTGGTAGAGTGCTAATTTCATTGTTAGAATTGGTTGATATTTTTTGTTGATATTTTAAACTTGTCTTTTTAATTTCTTCATTTATTGTTAGTATTTTTAAATCACGGTGTAGATCATCATTTCTCACATACCATTCGGCTCTCGCTATCGTTCTAATTATTTTTGATTGTGCTCTTTGTATTAAATTAATGTTGGTATTGCTTGAGGTACCCCAGATTTCTGCACCATATGTCCATATGGGTTGTATGATTGTTTTGTAAAGCAGCAGCTTGTTGTTCATTGTCAATTTAGATTTATTTCCCAAAAGCCATTGTAGTTGTCCGGATTTTAGCCTTATTTGATTACGTTTGTGGATTATGTGGTTCTTCCATGTCAATTTATTGTCAATGTGCATCCCTAGGTATTTAGCTTGATTTTCGATTTTTATTTCTTTATTATTTATCATTATTGGTTCAGGATCGTATCGAGTTCTTGTTGTATATATAACTTGAGTAGTTTTGTTTTCATTAATTTGGATATTCCAAGTTTTGAACCAAGTCATTGTTTTATTCATAATTTTTTGTACCTGTTTAGTAGCTGTTTTTAAGCAGTCATGTGAAGCAAGTAGAACAGTATCATCTGCAAATGTTGCTAATAGTGTATTCTGTTTTCTTGGTATTGGAATATCAGCTGTATACAGGAGATATAAAACTGGACCCAAAACACTGCCTTGTGGAACTCCTGCTTCTATTTTACTTATATTTGAACATTCAGACTTGTATTTAACAAAGAAATAACGATCACTTAAATAGCTTTTTATAATTAGGTAATATCCCTTTGGCAAGAAGTTTCTCAGTTTATGTAGTAGGCCTTCGTGCCAGACTTTGTCGAACGCTTTTGCCACATCTAAGAAGATACCAACACAGAACTTTTTATCATCCAGGTCCATAGCTATTTTATTTATCACTCTATAGACTTGTTGTATTGTTGAATGTTGTCGTCGGAATCCAAATTGGTGATTCGGTATTAGATTTTTTTGTACTAATATTGGTTCTAGTCGATCAAAAAATAGTTTTTCGAATATTTTTAATATTTTTGAAAGAATAGGCAAGAGACTAATTGGTCGGTACGATGTTGCTAACGTAGCATCTTTTCCAGGTTTAAGTATTGGTATGACTTGGGCTACCTTCCAGACTTTAGGAAATTCTTTCTACCTAAATATAGCATTGAATATATTTCTTAGAAATTCAATTGCTTTTTCAGGCAGCTCCTGCATTATTTTACCTGTCAGTAAATCATAACCGGTAGATTTTTTATGTTTTCTTCACTTTTTGATGCATAATTTTATTTCTTCTGTAGTGACCCATTTAATGTTGACTTCATTATTTTCATAGTCAGTTATCGGTAGACTGCAGGTATTGTTGTTTTCATTTATGAATGTTTGTTTGAAGAACTCGGAGAGTAATATTGCTTTTTCATTGTTTGTTCTAGCCCACTATCCATTGCTTTTCATAATAGGAGGGTTATGTGGAGTTGTTTGTTTCAAATTTTTTGTAGCCTTCCATAAGGAGTAGTTAGTTTCAGATGTTGCTGTTAATTCGCTTAGATAATTATTAATTCCTTTGTTTTGTTGTTCTTTCAGTATTTCTTTTAATTCTTTAATAGCTTTGTTTAGGATTCTCTTATCTTCTGGTGATCTTGTAATTTGCCATTTTTTCCTTAATTTCCTTTTTTCTTTTATTTTCTTCTTTATTCTATCATTAACTGGGTAGAATGATTTTCTATGTGTTATGCTAGGTGTTGATCTGATAGAGGCTTCGCTGATCACGTCACGAAAATATACAATAGCACTTTCGAGCTCCCTTGCTGATTTCAAACTGATATTAGTGCTTAACTCTAATTGTATTATTTCGCGAAAAGTCTCCCAATCTGTTTTTTTGTTATGTAGAGTGCATTCTTGTTGCTCTAATAAGGCAATCGTGCTGTATTCTAGTATTATAGGTGAATGGTCAGATGATAGCTCTAAGCATGATTTGATTGTCATTTTATCCATAGTCAAGTTTTTTAGTATACAAAAATCAATTAGGTCAGGCTTTTTGTTTAAGTCCCTTGGCCAATAAGTAGGCTCTCCAGTGCTTAGGTGCTTACAATTGTTAATTTTTATAGCATTTAATAGTTTTTTACCTTTGCTATTTGTGATTCTGGATCCCCATTCCGTGTTTTTTGCATTGAAATCCCCTCCTACAATGAATCGGTTTCCTAAGCTCTTGATATAATGATCATATTGTGCCCATTTATGTTATGTTTAGGAGGACAGTAGAGAGACGATATAACCATAGGCCCATCTATGTCTTCAATTTGTATTAAAGTTGCTTGTATGTGTTCCTTTTTATATTCTTGTACTACATTGTATTTAATTTTGTTGTTAATTATAATAGCTGTCCTACCATGTGCCTTCTCATCGGGGTGGTTCGTATAGTTTATATTATAGTCATGTATTTTTAGGTAAGTTTTATTGGTAAAATGGGTTTCAGAAATTAATACTACGTCAATGTGATTTTGATATATAAATTGCTTTAATTCAAGCGCATGTTGGATTAGTCCGTTTGCATTCCATATTGCCATTTTTATTTTAGGTTTATTTGTTTGTCATTTGGGTAATGAGTTGTCTCATCATGTCTTTTATCTCTAGAAAGTCTTTGTCCGGAGTTGTCGAACTAGTTTCTTTGGTGCTGGACGTTAAATTTTGAGCAGCTGCTTGAGCGAATGATTTTCCAGGGACAACAGAGTTGTCATAATTTATTTTGCTGGTTGCATTGTCTGGTACTATTTCCTTGCGTCGTAATGTTGGAAAGTGTTGTATTCTTAGTTCTTTGTATATTTTGCATCCTTTGTAGTTAGCAGTGTGATTTCCGTTGCAGAGAGCACACTTAATTCTTTCGACAGTGAGGGCCACAGGACAGTTGATTGTTTTGTGTTTTCCTGCACATTTTACACATATAGGTTCCTTGGAACAATAATTTTTTGCATGTCCGTATTTTTGGCAGTTTGTACATTGTGGTATAACCCTTTTTTTATGAGGTGGTTCAAATACTATCTTGCATTGGAGTAAAGAGGTTACATCATAAATATTTTTATTGTTTGGAGCTTTTTCTAATTCGATCATAAATAGTGATAATGGTTTCTTAGTTTTTCGATCTAGTATATTACTAATGTTAGTTACTTTGTGGCCTAGTTCAGCTAGTTCTTCTTTAATGGTATCATGCTCTGCTGAGTAATGCATGTGTCTTAATACAATCCTAAATCCCCTCAGTTCTTTAGGTTTATAAGTGTAGTACTGCGTATTTTTTTCTTTTAGCATTTTAGTTATATTTCTATAGCTTGCAATATCTTTTGGTTGAATTTTCACTTCATTACCATTTAATATTTTCAGGTCGTATTGATATTTCGCTACATCATTCAGAGCTTTTGTCAGTGTTTCCAGAAATTTCATCCCTTGCACGTATATTGGAGGAGGTTTTGGAACTTTTGGATCTTCAGTTTTGTTCCCAGGTTCTTTTGTTTCTGTATTATGAATAATTCCCACTTCATCATCATATTCGTCATCTGACTTAAGTATGTTGAAAGGATTTGACGAGGTAGTTGTAGTGGGTTGATTTAGCCAATAAGTTTTTAGGGTTTTTTGGTTTTTTGATTTAAACTTTTTTATATTTCGAGGTGGAGTTGTTAACTTTTCAGGAGATCCTCTAATCCTTCTTAGTGGCAATTTTTTGTTTTCACTTACCGATGTTATGACAGTATTTATTTTTATTATTGGAGTTGTTTTGATGTAGTTCGAGTTAACTGTTGTTGGAGTCATAGTTGTTGCGGTTGCAAATATTGTTGTTGTTGTTGTTGTTGTTGATGATGGTAATATACTAGTTGATTTAGTGGTTGTATATTTTGATAATATTACAGAGTTGGTTTGATCCGTTACAGTTGCTTTAGTGATTGATGTAATCTGGTTCTTTATTGGTAGTAAATTTGTTTCTGTATCATTTCGCCCTACTGGGGGCGATCTAACGACACTCATATTATATTACTAAGAAATTTTTTCTTTTTTTGATTTTTATGAAATAAATTTCAATATTTTGAAATTTTGCCGGTAGACAGCTTCGTTGATTCAATTAGTTAGCACCATGGTAACACTAATTTTTCTTAATTATAATTGTCAACTTCTGACAATGACAGTTGCTTATTTTTATTTTAGTGTTATAAATTATTTTAAAAAGTAAACAATGTGACTTTCGCGGTTTGTTTACGCGCGAGTTTTTAATTATTTCGCGGTTTAAATTATTATAACACAATAATAATATGCGCACTAGTAGAAAAACACGTCTTACATTCGCAAGTGTTCGACCGTGAGTGAAAACATATAATATAGTGAAAACATATAATATATAATATTTATGTATATAATTTCCATATGGTTTTTAAAAATGGATATGATTTTTAACACTATTGTAATTCTCTCATATGAAAATATTATAAATGCAATTATAGTTATTTATTCCAATTTTTTCTTCAAATGCAGTTATATATCTATTATATTTATATATTTTTATTTAACTTTTAGTGCCAGTTTTCAGGTGAACACTTAAATCAAAAATTGTTGGTGCTTAAAACAATACTTTTCAGTTGGTACTTAAAACAATACTTAAGTGGCACTTAAGCTTGGTAAAATGGCCGCTTAAGCTACACTTAAAATTTAAATATTTTGATAATCTTTCTTACACATCTTTGTGACATTTACACTTTATTTGTCACTTGTATTGCATTTTAACAAGTGCTGCCAATGCAAATAACCGAAAATGACAGCTGAAAATCAACACTTAAGTTTTAACTAGAAAACTCAATTTTTTTTAAGTGGAGTTTAAGTGTCGAATGATACTTAAACTTAAGTGTAACTTAAGTACTCACCTGAAAACTGGCCATTAATATAAATTTTTAAATACTTAAACGCGAGAACAATTTTATTCATTATTTATATACATACATAATATATATGTAGATATATAGATGATGTTGTTTTGATATGAGATATGAGCTGTTAAGCACACATGAAATTAATTCTGTTCCGATTTGAGCTTGATATGTGATAGAAGTTTTAATTATTTTTGGTACTTACATATATATGTACATATAAACATTTCAATTCTAAATATTTTTAAATATTTTAAAAAGCGTTCGTGATTTTAACAGGTAGGGTAATACATATATTTTTTAAAAAAAACTATTGGATAAGCTTTGTATAAAAATAGTTTCTATTGATAAGACCCGTATACACATTCTTAGGTATATTATAATATTTATTAATATTATGTTAAAACTTATGGACAATAATAGTAAATCGGGTCAAAAATGTGCTGTTTGTGATAACAACCCATTGATATAATATGAAGGTCGGTTTTTTAAATTTTCGCGTGAAAAATTTTTGTTTAATATGAGGGGTCACAATTGCAAAATTTCAAATCTTGAAACGGACAAAAATTATATAATCTGTGTGGATCATTTCTATAAAAAATGTTTCGCAAAACAAAAACTTAAGAAAAATTCTATGCCAACTTTGTTTTTAGATAATAATAAAACTACCCAACTAACAAAAGACTCCAATATTTTCACTTTTTCATACCAATCAGAACCTATTGAACGTTTCAAAAATAAGCCTCAGCGTATTAAATAAAGCATATTAGCGTTCGAAGAGTGTATCGAGCTTGAAAGTCCACCTTCAGATCTAATTCCTAAACTTCCCGTTATAACTTATTCAAGATCTAATTCAAAATATTTAATAGATCCCATTGATATAGCTCTCACAGTATCTCCAAATATTTGACCGGAAACCAGTTTTTGCAACAATTGCAACAAAACCACATCGTACAAAAAAATGTACAAATTTGGAAAAGCATTATAAATATTTAAAATCGGCTTCATTCATATCAAAACGAAAAAATTAAAAACTAATATACGAAAATAAAAAATTGAGGAAAAATTGAAAACTTATATCTGTTACTAATTTAATTGATCAATCCAAATTAGAAATTAATTCAAAAACTTTTCTTAAAATGAATTTTAAAGAAATTAGTCAATTCATCTAAAGGACACGGACAAGGATTTTTTGCGATACATTTGTGGCTACAATATTTCTAAGTTGTTAAAAAAATATGCTTGTAAAACCTGCGAAAATTTATTTTAAAAAAAATCTAATGAAATTTTAGCTCTTGAATCTGAAAAATTTATTTTTCAAAAAAACTACAACACAGATTCAGATATTTTTTCATTTAAAAGCTGCTTTTGATGTAGCAAAATTTCATATAAGAATATTTTGACGACTATTTCTCAGAAAATTGTTATATAAAAAATCTTTTCAAAAAAATTAATTTATTTGTTTAGAAGCTACACAAAAGGCCAACCCAATATTTTCAATGGTTTTCCAAAAGTGAAGCATGCTATGATCATAAAATAAAATTTTTGGAGTTAATGGTAGCGTTCAGTTACAATGTGAAATCCACAGATCCATGGATCTGTTCACTGAACGGTGTGATAAATGTACCGGTTAATATATCGTGGTTAATGAAAATGGATCTGAAAAAAATCTAGATACATTTCATGGATCTGATTTTTTATATGTAAAAACAACAACAACTTTATGAAATTTTTCAACTAATCTAAAAAAAGCACAACACATTCTTTTAAATATTTTAACAGTAAACATATTTTCATATGCTTAATTTGTTAGTTAGCTAGAAACATGTAGATATATACTTTATTCTAAATTTTATTTATCTTTCTTTTCATGCATCAATGGCTGCTGTGAAAGTGTTGTTCAATGGCTGTGTGAAAAAATTCGTATAACACCAGAGTTACATCAAATATATTATATTTTTCTTGTTTTTGTTAGTTTATTTAATAATTGATTTTGTTATTTGTTAAATTGAATTTTGCTAAATTTTATTTTTGTTATGTTTATTTTGTAAATATTTGTTATAAATATTTTTATTTTGTAAAACAGAAATGTCAATTAATTTTAACCAAAAAGGGTTTTTTACGCCGGATTGAAGTTAAATCAGTTTATATTAAATGTTTAAGCTTAAACTCTGCCTTTTCCCTTTGCTAAAATATATAAAAATTTTTATTTTTTGAATTTTTTTTTGTAAGCTAAACAAACCCTTGATCAATTAAATCAAGTTTATAAAAAATATTTCACATGAGACTTGCCCAAGGTGCTCCTTGTTTTCATGAGGATTTTACTTCATAAATAAATTTCAATTTCTTATTGGGAAAAAGTCGTAAATTGTGTTTTGTTTTTGCACACAATCATATTTGATTTGTTTCAGTAAAAATACTACCATTACATATTAGTATAAAATAATATACATATATGTATATATCTTGTTTTCATAAACGCAGAACATGCGCAGATTTGCAGATTTTGTGTTCATAAACGAAGTGCGATAATGCGATAAATCTGCTAAAGTTAAAAAGCAGGCTCTTGTGTTAGTAATCATCAGTATTACGTCACCGTCGGTATGATTTTGCAGGTAGAAAAAAGTTGCTGCAATTTCTGCAATACAAATAAAACAAACTAAAATGGACTTGCAAGATATTTTGTGAGCGCATATTAAAATTGAATTTATTGTTATTTATTAAAAACAATATTTATTATCTTTAATAAATTCTATAATTTTTTAATAAATATTAATATAATGTGAAATATTTTGGTATTTACGTATGATGTCCCCGTATTTGGTTAAGACGCAGAAGTGAAAGTCTTAATTTCGGTGAAGCTTCAGATGGAATCCGAGTTCATTTCTGGGAAGAGGAAATAAAGCATTTTGTGGGCCAAGGTGCTAAACGAAATTTTAAAAGTTTGTAATGGTTTTCTTTTTAATGCAACTAAATAAAAAACTCTTAAGTTAAAAACTTTTTCTGACGTTTCTGAAGACAAAAGTCTGCGTAGATTTTTTCTGCTCATCTGCAGATAATTTCGTGTTCATAAACATCAGAGAAAAAAATTTGCACAGTAGCGGCGAATTGTTTTCTGCGTTTATGAAAACAAGAATATTTTCTCAATGGTATATTGATTGTATGTTCATCTTATTATTCTTTATTATGTAAATTTTTAATATAACAAATTAGATTTGAGTAATAAAACGGTTACAATATATATAATATTTAATATGCGGTTGAAAATTTTCAATATTTTATGAAAAATGTGACATATTTTTTGGCGGATTCAAATAAATTACTCTTTGGGGTTCCAATTTCATTTTCTGATAGAAACATTTCAAATGTTCCACGTGATTTATCTGTATATTATTAATTTTTGCTACTACCTATCCACATATTTATTTACAATTATGCTGCCAACAGTGTCAACGATATAAAAGTTGTATGGATAGGTACTCTAAGTGTATATATGCGAATGTTCATAATCTAGCTACAGTATATATATACATATTTCTTTATTTCGCTGCTTGCATTTCTACTTTACTTATGTGCTATTTAAAATTACATAATGTTTGTTTTAAAAACTATACACGCATTTAAAGTCCTTTCAATAGGTATAGTATTCACAAATAATATTACAAATCAAAGTATTGATTTGTTTTTAAATTAGAAATTGAAGTAATTCAAGACTGTATGTGTTGGTGTTTTGCTTTAATTTTTAAAATTTGAAGAAATAATATTTTTATTAGGACTTGATCAATGTGATTTATGAAATTTGGGATTTCAAACTTTATAGAGCAAAGGGACAAAAAAAACTTATGTTGGCTTTGTAAAATTAAAAATATTTCAAATTGATTTCTATTGAAAAGTATACTGAAAAGTAGGTACCTACATGTATTTTTAAATTTTCTGATTGTTTTAATTTTGTTTCTTACCGTAGATAATATATTAACAGTATATATGATATGAATACATAATATAATTATGAATACAAATAAACAAACAAACAATCTATCAAAATTTAAAAAAGTAAGTAAAAAAAATAAAACTAGACATTTTATTCTTTATTGTTGGCGGTTTTTATTTCTTCAAAAATTATTTCATCTGAAATAGAAATACGATTTTTAACCAAGTTTTAAGTTAAAAGAAAAAAAAAACAGTATTCCGTATGCAGTTCACGATTTGTAATGCATAACTAATAAATTTTATTCTTTTATTACTATTATTTTTAGAATTGTTTTCTAGATTCTGTGTTTCTATCATTGACCTACTATTGTATGTATACTATATCATTCATTATCTTTTCGATTAATTATGTTTTTTTGTTTACATTTTTCTATATATATTTTTTATATTAATTGGATATGTAAATATAGGATGAACACATATACGATATACTCTTCATATAAATCAAAAGTACACAAATATGTGTATACTCTTCAAATTATGAAATAATACCTCTATAATTCTAGCCTAGTCACTGGGGAAATCATCGTGTGGATAGGCTAGAAGTTTAGAGGCATTGTATGAAATATTCTCCTCAATAAATAAAAAGTTTTGAGTAATAATAATTGATTTTTGAGAATTATGTTTGAGTGTTTTGGGGTATTGAGTGAAAATGGGACTGCGTTTTCATGTTTTGAGTAAAAATGATAGGGATTTTTAGAAAAAAATTATTAACAAATATTATTCTACGTGAATACTCTATTTATATGATTACTCTATGCTTTAACTTAGATATTTGTTTTGGCTTATTTGCTTTTGTTAAAGCACCAACAAGGCCAACTTTCGGAACATGTTTAGATCACGCTTTCGCTCGGCTTACTCATATTTTAGTTAATCCTTGTGAAAGTGCCGATTTCGACTTACAAATTTCAGTCCATTGTATAACTGGCCTTCTTGTAAGATATTTAATAAAAAATATTGCAGATAAATCCATTGCTTTACCAAATATAGTCAAAATAAATTACGTCAAATTAAATGAAAGTATTAGATCTTAATTTTGGGAAGAGGTATATCAAGTAAAATAGTGCCTTCATTGCGTATGACAAATTTTTAAAAATATTAGAATTACATATGAGCCCATGTACCACGACAATTAAAGCAAAAGTTAATGAAAAAAGATTGAAACCTTGGATGAGTCTGAGTCTACTCTGCAAAGTAAAATAAGAATAAAAAATAAACTCTGAATGGTATGATATAAACATCCTCTGAATGCAAGAATAAAACAATCGTATATCAAAATGGGCACTAATTTGAAAAAAGGAATTTCTCAATGTAATTAATTTCAAAACGAATTTAGAAAATGCAAAGGAAATTTAAAACATGAATGGCAGCTTGTAAACAATAGCATTAATAGGTCTCCTGATAATAATAGATCTTTTGCATTGTCTAATAATGGTTTCTCAATCAATCACAATGCAGTAATTGTTAACTTATTCAATAACTACTTTACTAAATAGCTGAGAACACTATTCCAGGTGAACTATCTATATTATGTTCTTACTGTAAAAGTCTTAATTTTGCTAATAATGTTTATCGTACGAATAGTTTATATTTTAGTTCGATTTCGCCTTCTGAATTAATGATTGATATCTTAATGCCCTGAATAGTTTGGTGAAGATGGTATTTCGTATGTATTTTTAAAAAATGTTGCCTTTAATACCATAGACCTTTTATCACACATTTTTAATTTGAGTTTATATTCTAGAGTTTTCCTGAGTACTTCAAATTTGTTGCGGTTATATCACTATGTTAGTAATTAAAGACCTATTTCTCTACTTTCCTCAATTTCCGAAATATTTTAAAAAATAGTTAAAATATCAAGTTTTTTAACTCGGTTTGGATTCAGAAAAGGGCTATCTTTCTTAATTTTTGCATAAATATCAATAAAGAATTAGATAGTTTATTATAATGTAAAAAAATTTGCGCTGGACTTTAGAAAAAGCTTTTAATATGATATGGCCAATCATAAAATACTTCTAAAAAAGTTATATAGTATTGGATGCTTAATAAATTTTTAACTGGTTTAAATCCAACTTTAGAATGCAAAAGAATAATAGTGGTGTTAAAAAAACTAGAAATTACTTTATTAAGCATGATGTTCCATAAGGGTCAGTTTTAGGACCTATTCTATTTTTAATTTATATTAACTCTTTTTTTTAATAAAAAATTTAAGGGTAAACTAACTGCTTTCGCTGTTGTTACACCTTGTTAAGTCCTCTCAATATGGTTGTAGAAATTAATCATGATCTAAATGAGTTAAGAAGTTGGTTTTCACTGAACATTTTGTGATCTTTAATCATTAATCAGTGATCTTGAATCATTAATCAATTATTAATCAATTAATAGACTACCCTACCCTACACCTTTATCAGAAGAAAACTTCAAAAAGGAAAAATAATTATTTATTGAGGACACAGCAGAAGTAAATGGATTTTCGAAAGAAAATAGGGAATAGGGAAAATAATAAAGAAGAAAATCGATAGAAGGGAACTGGAAAATTTCTCAACTTTATTCGAACAAAATAAGAATATGGAGAAGCCAAAACGAATTTGTGTAACACATTCCGAATACACAAAAAAAAATTAGCAATATATTTAAGAAATACAACTTAAATGTAGTCACTACTACCAGAATCCTCAAATTATGTAATCTGCTAAAGATAAGAAGAACATAGAAGAAGTAAGTAGCAAAATATCATGCCAAGATTGTACAATAGGATAATCCAAGAGGAGAATTACAGTTAGATTCCAAGAACATATGAAGGAAGCAGAATTGGTGAGGAAAAGAAACTATATGAATTTTAGGTCAGCGGTAGCGCAGCATATAGTTGAAGGAGAACATCATATAAACAAGAATAATTTAAAATTAATAAAAGAGGTCAATAAAAATAATAAATTATACATGTATGCAATTTTGGCGATATCTTAAGAACACGTTAACAGCAGATTTAATAATGATGTATAGGTAGTGAATTCTCCCCATTAGTTAGATTACTTCAAAATTAAAATCAGTTTCAGATAGAATTAAGATCATAAATAGCAGCATAAGGGTTATTACGTAATTAATCAGACTAGCTTGTATTTAATAAATAATAATTGTAAACAAACTCAAAAAAAAACATTGTAGACCAAGTAGCACTATTAAGGAATTACTATTGTACACAAAATAAACATATTATTAAGGGTTCAAATTATATAAATATAAGTATTAGTGTGAAAATTTTCATTAGTCGCAATCACTGATGAAGGAAGTAAGTTGCTTCCGAAAGATCGATATTTGCAAAATACATATACATGATTAGTGAAAGGAAATTCGGCTTTTATTCCATAATTTAAATATATCGTCGGCTGCATGTTTGTTTGATCCATACGCCAAAAAGTCATATTGAAAAAAATTAGTTTAAAGTTTGAAAGACAATAAAATAGAAACTGCTCGATAGAATTTTGGCCCACCTTTCTACATACCCCAAAACTATGCTCATACAAATTTTTAGACTAATAACTCTTGGTTTGCTCATTTTACAAAGAAAATTAAATTTTCACTTTTGATCCATATCCAATTTTAAAGTGAATTTAGTTTTTAGTTGTATGACGTGGATCCAGGGTGCCGCACGTGGATCAAATAAGCGGGCATTAAATTTTCTTGAAGTGGAAAAGTTCTATATATTCACACAAATAAAATCCACATAAATGACATACGATATTGTTTAATTTTTAGTTTTTATTAAATAAAACAAAAAATACATATTTCAACAGAAATTAAATAGCTTTCATAGCAAAATCTTATTCTAAATATTACGTAGTAACAGTCTTTTATTAATATTTGGTTAATAACATTCATCTTATTAAATAAAATCAAAAATAACAAATTAATTTATCTTAAAGATAACTTAGCTTTAATTTTAATTAAAAAAAATAAATATTTTTGTACTTAGGTATGTAGTTTTACTTCTTTGAAGTAATTGCAGTTTTCACAGTCATTATCTTGTGTACTTTGTGTTTGAAAAGGTATATTAATTATTTAGGCAAAGCACTTAAATAAATTACATCTTCACGAGGAAGATATTTGAGTAAGTTATTTATGTCACGAACTTTATTTTTGTCAATTTTGGACGGCTTCGAAGTAACAGGCTGAACATTAAACAAATTTGTTGGTGTTGGGAGGATCTTCTTTGATGCCTTCCTATTTATGCTAATACAATTATAGTCCAAATCCAAAAAGGATGTTTTATATTTAATAGCAAAAGGTTCATCCTTTTCATATAATATGCATTTTATTTTTGAAAATGGAACCCTGCTAAAGTCTAATTTTCTAGCAGGTATAGAAAAGATTTTAAAATCCTTATGTACCGTCATCTGAATTATTTTCAAACAAATCTTCTTTGCCTGCATTTCGTTCATTAACTTTACAAGATGCAAGGGGCTATGCACTTCCAAATTTTTTAAATTCCTGTCGATAAAAGAATGAACACAATCAGCCTCTTGAATAGCTGAAGGACCAGGTTCCGAAAATTTCTGAGTGACTGATATAATTGTAGAATGATTGTGATAAAAAATTTAATAGCCGTAGAATTAATTTTATTCCTGTTCTGGGGAACATCACTCTTTGGAGTGATTCTTGTTGTTTGAGGGAAATCTTCCATAACTTTATTTAAAATTTTCAGTAACGCACTATAAATATCGTTTCCTGCTCGCTATGTATAGTATAAGTATAAACCCACTATGTATTTCACTCCACAAGGCACAATACGTTATATTGGCACCATCTCTAACCAAAAGAGTTGCCGTTAAATTGTAGACATTTAGTTTCCGTTTTTAATCAAACACAGACGCATTGCCTTTTGGCAATGTGAAAACACTTTGAAGATCATAGCATAATATGACATGGTGTGGATCGATATTGGATTTATCAATACTTTTGTCTGCTCTACTTGCTCGTTTTTCTTTAATATGAACTTCTTGCTTTTTTTTTCTTCCTCAGACATATTATTGTGATTATGATCAAAGCGGTAACATTTATCACATAAATCTTTCTTCGGTTTGTGAAAGGATATGTTAAATTCCGTATTGAATATTATTGTGTATATTCCAATCTTTACCTGTTCTTTGTATTTCTCAAGATATAAATTGTACATTTTTTTCATATTTAACATAGGTTTAAGATACATTTTTTGAGACCAGGAACGACAATAATAGGAATCAACGGTTTGAAAACTTTTGTATATGCTCCCGAATTTCATTCAATTTTGCCTCATCAGTTACTTTTTTTATATATTGTCCTCGCTTTACATGTATTGGACTACCAGTTATGTCATCTACAAATTTATCAAAACCATAATAAAAACGTCTCTTGCCGATATTTAAGGTGTTTAAAAAAAATATTCTGCAGACCCGATGAATCATATTTTCATTTTTTAAATAATATTGAAAACTGTATTGTTTTTTATTTGATTTTTCAACTCGACGTCTTTTGACATTAATTTTTTTTACAAACTTGAAGTAAAATTTATGTTTTTCTTTATCATTTAACATCCAAAATTTTTTGAATATCTTCAATCTATTCTCGTCGGTAAAATTTTTTGTACATAACAGAAAGCATGTATGCTGGCATGGTGGTTTTACAGATCGAGCTGGAACTTTTTCATTATTTTGATTTAGATACTCCTGACCAGATTCTCGCAGTTTTTGTTTTATATTTCGCTTGCAAAGTTCAGGCTTAGACTTACTTTTTTTACTAACTCTGGAGAATTAAAAATTTCGGAATCTGAAAATTACATTAGATATTAAAAAATATTGATGATGCAGTAAATTCATGAAATTATTTACCATAAAAACTTGATGGTAAATTACGACGTAAATTACGATGATGGTAAATTACGATGATGGTAAATTACGACGTAACTCATTACCGATTATTTTAGGAGGAACATTTTCCTTTTGAAATGTTATAAAATCAAAATCAGAATCTATTTTGAAAGAAATGAAAATTGTATTAAAGTAAGTACTCAATATTATTTTGACAATAAAAAGAATGAAATACCTGAACTCAAAATATTCCTTCTTGTATTTTGATTTTTGTGTTGATCATAAGTCGGATCACGGCACGAAACATCGCCTTTTGTTAGAAATCAAAATTGATAAGTAAGATTTCAAACACAACTAAATTTAACTTACTTGAAAAATCTGAGTCAGAAGCATTTAAAAATGTGTTTTCAAGTCTGGAAAATTAAAAATATTATTTTAAATATAAATAAAAAATTTTAAAAATTTGATTTACGCAATAACATATTCTGTCATAAACGGAACAGGAGCAGTGCCGTTCCTGAGTTACTGGCCACTCAGGTGCAAAACAATATTGCCGCCCTTATTAATTAAATTTGTTAATTACAATTCTCTGATAAGCGAATCACACGATGGAGTGATAATTTTCATGTAAAATTTAACCCTTATAGAATTGAATATAGAATATGAAAATGTAATCAAACTAAGTGAAGAAAATTTTTTTAGTTATTTACGACACCATGCTATATTAAGAAGAGAATTTTTGTTTATTTTGGTTTTTGTTTTTTAATAAAACTAAAATTTATAATAGTTTAATATTTAATTTCAATAAACATAAAATTAATTATTAGTTCCAAAAAAAACAAAAAAATTAACAAAAATGATTTAACATTTCATTTCAATAAACATAAAATAAATTACCTATTAGTTTCATAAAAAACAAAGTAAGTGTAACTAACAAACAAAAACAGATTTCACAATTTTACTTTTCTTGCTTTTGTTGAAGCAAAATCATCAATTATTTGAGATAAGTTTAAATTCTCACAGATATCTTTTTCTATCGATATAACAAGGCAAGATCGGTTAGCCTTTCTTGCGACATCGACAACCTTAGATAATTTTTTATCAATTTTAATTTTGAAAAACTTCTTTCTCCAGATGCTACAGTTACAGGAAGTGTTAAAAAAATTCTTAACGCTAAACAAAAATTAGAAAATGATAATATTAAGTCGTTTTGTATGATGCAATCTCTAAAATTTAATATTTCGTTAAATAGTTCATATCCATTGAGGTCTTTGGCATTTTAATATTTATTTGTAGAAAAACTTCCAAATCCAAGCAACATTTTTTTAAAGTATCTAAATCTATTCAATAGAAGGAATACAAAAAACTATAGGTATTATTACATTGATCTAACAACGTAAATCTTTCCTCTGCAGAATTATTCGCTCTATCTATAAGGCGAAAATAAAAATTAAGTTTAAAGTCTTGTTTAGGATCTTGTACAAACTCGTCACTTGATTCATATAAAAATTGATGAGGTTTTTTTTTATGCGGGTCTGTGGAAATTCGTTTTCTACATCAATAACACGTGCAAGGTTTGTAGCTTGACTTATATATTCATAAAACTGGCATCGTTTCTTTTCGCATTTAAAAATCTTTTTAAATTACCCAACGCTTTACTACATTCATTAATGCCAATGTTAGAATTTTGTAGCATTTTGCTAACTACATCAATTTTTTAAAGTATATATTGCCAAATAATTAATGAACATAAAAATTTAAATGACTTTAATTTCTCAGATAACGAATTTGCCATATTCATTGTTCTTATATCTCTGCTTTGGTCATCTCTTAAATTGATTAAGCTTTCAGAAATTTCTTTAATATTTTGCTGCAAGGGTCTTATAGCGTCAATACGACTTGACCATCTAGTACCACGTAAATGTTATTTTTATCTTACTTTCTTTTCCTTTTTCTGTATTTTGATCTGCTGATATTGTTATATGAAAGGATTTCTATGCATGACGTAATTTATTATTTGATGATAGTTTCTTTTTTTTAATATGAAGAGCGATAGCTATATTTAAAAATAAAAATAAAATTCTGCGTGCGTTATTGAAAAAATAAAAAATCAATTAGAAATTTCTAAAGAAATATCGTACATACACACATTCTTTCAAATTTTTATATGAATAATAAAGTCTGAAGAAGAACAGAATTCAGTCTTTTTTAATACATTAAAATCATTAAATTTTTATGTACTTGGATCTTCCCAGTGTTTCTGGTAAAACAAATGACGTTTCGTTTGCTTCTACTTAATTCGACAAAGCTTTTTTTTCAGTTTAGTAGTCAAAATTAAAATCATTTTTTTTTTAAATTTTAATATTCTTAAATAATAGTGTAAGCGGCCGCCCTTCGACTTTGCCGCCCACGTGCAAGGGTACCTTTTGCACCCCCGCCATGAACGGGCCTGAACAGAAGGATTCATTTTACACATGTGTACAGTCCACCAAATCTACAACGCAACTGAATTAAAATAATGTTCTCGCTCTTTATATATATACTATAAAATGGAATAAATAGGTGTATATACATGAATCAAATTCACATTAAGAAAAACTGTTTATTTTTTATCCATGTGCATTGTAAAATTTAATAGTTTATTAAACTAATAATGGTTGTGGATCAAAATTGAATTGAAAAAAAATTATAAATTAGTGATCCATGTGTATTATACAATAACGTGAATCAAATAAGCACATATAATTTCAAAGGTGAAAATTTTATATATTTTGTGATACAAACGCCAAAATTTTGGATATAGATCAAAGTTGCATAAAAAAAAATTATAAAAAAAGAGGATGTGGATCAAAGTAACCTCTCATTATCGCAAAAGTATTACATATAGAAGAAAACGTGTAAGACAGAATAAAAGAGGATGTCGCAAAACCCCAAGAAGTGTTCTAAAAATGGCGTATGGATCAAACAAGCATGCAGCCGACGATATCACTAAAAAGAAATCTAATTATCAAAAACAATATAGGCTAGTTGCTAGTAATAAAACTAAATTAATATTTTTTAGTTTGTCTCAACAAGATTATCCGGGCTTAGATTTAAATTTCCATGCTTCTGAATGTGGTACATTTAAATTAATTAAAAGAGGCAAAAGTTTTAAATACTTGGTTGTTAATGTAATGAAACTGGACTAGGGTTTCCGAGAGGTAGGCAACCCTCGCACGGGGCATGCCTAGAACGGGTGTGCTTCAGTCGAGGTAGGTTCAAATTTCACCGTGCGGCGCCATTGTAAAAAAACACTTCGATGCATGCCGGAAAGAAGCTGTATAAACACGAGGGAATATTTCTATATAGACCGCGAAGCTACAAAAAAAACTATGGATACTAGGAGGGGGTGGACAGGAAGTCCTCGCCTCCCCACACTCATACTTGAGCTATGACTGCCGAAGCCAACCCTGTTTCTACCCGGGCTTACCACTCCTGTAAGAAAAAAAAATAATAAATTATCTACATATGGTTATTTTTTTTTCTCTGTAAAAAGAAATTTTTTTTCTTTTTATTATGTTACAAAATTAAACTTAATCTATCAAATTAATAAAAATGTGATTATACATTATAATTTTCAAATTAAAATTTTTAATTAATTTTTAATTCTATATAAAATTTTGTTTCATTCAATTTTTTATTATTATTTTTTTTTTTTGCTCTTTAAATTTGTTTAATAAAAGACCAGATTTGTATGTTTGTAAACGACCCTTTTTGACATTTTTTGTTTTTACTAAAAAAAAAAAATATTTTTCCTTTCAATTATTTTTATATGGTTTTTTGATTTTGAAACTTTTAAATTTTTAAATATTTTCCTTTCAATTAAATTGTGAAAAAAAAAGAAAAATGTTCGAATCAACAATTGTTCTGTACTTATTTTTCATTTTTAAAGTTCTGTTCATCTTTAGTGAAAAATCTAATGCATAGTATGGAAGAAGATCCAAACGATCGTGCACGTCGTGATTGCTAATTTAAAGTGTTAAGTTGAATAAATAAATTATTAATATGTTTTAAATTATAACAAAAAAGTGTTTCTAGAAAAAAAATTTCTTGGAGTCACTGAGTGGTTATGTTCGAAAAAAAGTTCGATATCTTTTTACTCGGGACCCGTTTTTAAACGGACTGACTTACTAGTTTGTTTAATATTACTCTTTAGATTATATAAATTTTTTTTCTTTTAAATTACAATTTTGGTTCAATTCATATTTTTCTACATATCATCATTTATATTTTTAATTATGAAAAAAAATTATTTTCCTGTTTACTTGTTCAACATAATGTAATGTTGGTAGCTAATCTTAATCAATTTCGGTATATATTCTTAACAGTACTTATATACTTATATCCATATTTATCATTTCAAAAGATAAATGAAAATAAACACGTTTCTACCAGATAACTTCACAACGTTTAACAAGCATCCAGATTTACGAAAGTGTTACCTTTGTTAAATTTAAAACTACTATAGAACTGCCCTATCGGACGATTTACATCAACTTCGAGTATATATAAATAGTTATAATTCCAAATATGTATGTATAAACCAAAAATGCATTACATACTTAGGTAGGTAGGTAGAAGTGGCCATTCCACTTACTTCTGGAAAACCAATTAGCACTTAATTGTGCCTTTTTGATACCACGACTCGAGTGACCTATTTCTTGTTATTGGTTGTTATAGGTAGTTGTTATAGGTGGACGTTCTCTCATCTTCACTCTTCCCAGGGACTTATTTATTTATTTCTTGTTTAGGTCTAACAGATTACAACTACCTATTATTAAACATGTTCTCTGAGCGAAACCGTGTACTAGTATTGACATGGGTATTCACCATACTTTTAATGTACTGTGAATAGATTTCGTCTTTCATAACTTGTAGCATGAAGAAAATATCTCAAATATCCCTTCTAGATTCCAAAGAGATTAAGTTAAGTAACTTTAGGCGATCTTTATACGGGGGTAGAATAAGAGGGTCAGCCCATGGCAGTCTACGTAACGCATACCTCAAAATTTTTTTCTGGATTGCCTCAATTCTATCAATATGAATATTATAGTGTGGTGACCACACTTGACTAGCATACTCAAGATTGGGACGAACTAGTGACATATACAATGATTTGGTAACATATGGATCGTCGAATTCCCTAGCCTATCTCTTAATGAAACCCAACATAGAATTAACTTTATTAATAATTGCGTTGATGTGCTCATTGAAAGACAGTTTCTCGTCCAACTTTACTCCCAGGTCCTTAAAGTGGGGTACTCTTTTAATAACACTATCCCTGAAGGTGTAGTTAGCAGCAATTGGTGTTAAGCGACGAGTAAAAGAGATGACATTACATTTGTCGATGTTTAGTTTTAAATTGTTAACTATGCACCATTTAATGAAGGTATTCAAGTCCTTTTGAAACAAAACTATGTTATTTGATGTGACAACTTCTTTCAATATTTTCATATCATCCGCATTAATTATAACGCTCCTGTTTTTAATTAACGAGGGTAAATCGTTGACGGAAATGATGAAAATTAATGGACCTAGATGACTGCCTTGCGGGATACCAGAATTAGCATGGAACGTACTGGAAATGGCATGTCTAAAGAGAATATTGTAGGACCTATTCGATAGGTAAGATTCTATCCATTTTAATACGAATGTTGGGAATCCGAGTTTGTGAAGTTTTAGCAAAATAACACTATGAGGAAGGAGATCAAATGCCTTACTTAAATCAGTATAAACGACGTCAGTCTAGAAACCAGCTTCCATCGAATTAAGAAACATGGAACATGATTCAACTAAATTTGTTACGGTTGATCTTCCCTTCATAAAACCATGCTGATTAGGCACAAGTAGAGCAGAACATTCGCTATATATAGCATCATACATCATGAGTTCAAGAACCTTTGGTATACTTGACAGTTAACCTATTGGACGATAGTTTGCGATGTCATTTTTTGGACTCTTCTTGTGAATCGGTTTGATATAGACATATTTCCAAGATTGAGGAAATATTCCGTGTTCAAGAGACTTATTAAATAGAATTGACAAAGGATAAGTGAGTGATTCAGAGCAATTTTTTAAAACTATTTCCGGAATATTATCGGGACCTGGGGATGTTTCATTATTTAACTTACTTAAATATACTTTTATTTGAGACACATCAAACTGAATCAAAGGTATGGGCATTGGAGGGAGTTGTGCTAAATGGGGAAGTTTAATTGGATCTACTTCAAAGATGTTATCCTGATAAAAGCTTGAAAAGTATTCTTTGAATTGTGCTACAATAGCTTCCGAGTTATTACTTGTTAAACGCTTATAAGTCATATGATTAGGGTATCGGTCTGACTTACGTTTTAAATTAATGAACCTCCAGAACACTTTGGAATTAGATCTCATCTTCTGGGGAACATGGGTTAGATAATCATTGTATCTAACTTTTAATGGGGTCTTGAAGGTATTAAAAAGATCAGCAAACTCCTTGTGGGATTCATTAGATTTATTCATCAGATATTTTCTCCATGCTTTGTTTTTTCTATTACGTAAATTTTTTAGATCTCGGGTGAACCAAACGGGACTCCCATTTAAATCTTTAACACTCGTGGTTGGAATGAATAATCTAAAGCCATATTCAATAATACGGTAAAATTCAGATAACGCAAGTTCAATATTATTGTTAGAAAATGCAGGTTCAAAATTAGTTGAAGAAAAATAATTATTTAAAACTACAAAATTTGCTTTAGAGAAGTTGTACCTATAGGAGTTGGAAAAAATGTTATTAGTAGAGCTGTTATAACAATATGAGAAACAAATCGGGGGATGGTAATTGTCGATAGTAACAAGAGGCAAAGTGTGATTGATTTCTATCAAGTTATTCCAGTCCGAACTGAAAATATGATCCAGCTGTCTCCCTTAATAATTAATTTTACTAGCGACTTGTTGCAAACCATTGACATGGCAACCATCAATTAAGGAAATTTCGGCTTCAGAAACGATCTTTACTGGAACTAAATATGGTTCATCATCATGCATGCTCCAGAATATGTTTGGTAAGTTAAAGTCTCCACATATGCTAATTTCGTCATCAGGCTTTAACCAAGATGTTACTGAACCAAGAATGTGTTCAAGTTCAATATATATATTGTGGGGTAAATGGGGAGGAATATAACAGTATAATATATAAATACACTTGTTGCGTAGCTCTATTTTGATTGCAACTAGTTCTAAAACATCAGCTAAAGGTAAAGTAACTTCATTGGCATTAAATTCGCTTTTTACAGCAATAGAACTCCTCCTCCTTTTGGGATGATAGCATCAATTAAATTTTGATACCTGTCTTTACGAAAAACGGTGTAAGAAGAATCGAAGACCTCAAGGGAATTGATAGAGCTATGCAGCCAAGTTTCAGTTAGAGCAAATATATCATGATCTAAAATTTTTGAGTTTGGGTAAGCGTCAGAAGTTTTAGTTCGCATTCCCCTGACATTCTGATAAAATAAGGTGAGGTGTTGAATAGGTAGAGTTGTCAATTTATTACTTACAATGTCGTTAGGTTTAATAACTTTTAAATTAGCTCTAGGAACGAAAAAACCGATTATTCATTCTCTTGTTGCAAACGTGATTGCGATAAGTTTCAAGATCTTTCATTAGGTTAGCACTGCTTACTCCAAGTGTTTCGTGCTAATTTATAAATAATTTACGAAGTTCTATGTATTCTGATGAAAGATCCTCTTGTTGAATTAAAATAATTAAAATCTGAATGCTAGTTTTTGTTTTACCATCCATACACACGGAATCTGGTTGATTATACAGACACGCTAAGTATAATCTAACATTATCATAAATTCTATGATCTCTAAATCTTGCAAGAGCATACCTATTATCAGCAGAATTAACTGTTTTTTGGGCTAACCTAACGATAGGTGGTACTAGTGGATTAATAAAATTAGTAGAGTTTTTGAAGATAGAACTTTTTGAGAGGTTTTGAGATTCTCCAACAACAATGATCTCTCCTTGTATGAAAAGAAAATATTTGCGTATAGGTAACGATGTGTTTTCCATAACATTTTTAAGTGGTTTATATTTTTGATTAGTGTTGCGGTTATAATTTAAGTTAGTTTTTAAGTTATTATTAGCAGATTTATATTTAAGGTTATTCTTATTATTAATATCTGGGGTAGTACTACTATGATTAGACTATAGCTGGAGTATAACTCACATTTATGGGCAGGTGCTCCAAAAACTGCTTTAAATTTTTTGGACAAAGCTCAAAACCGCGCCATTCGTCTTACAGGTGACATAAATGCGACCTAATCCCTTATACCCCTTGGTCATCATCGTATTGTTGGAGCACTTGTTCCGAGGAACTAAAATCACTTCTTTAAAGAAAACTTCTTCTAAATCAGTGGAATTTCTCAATATTTTTGGATTATTTTGAGCAGGTTTTGTTTGGTTGGAAATTCTTAGTTTTTTTAATTCTATTGTCCCAGTCTGACGATGACCAAGTTGTACCAAATTTATTAATTTCTGGAGATGTAGCATTATATGGCGCAACAAGTACAGGCTCGCTAATAGCAGCAGCAATCTCCGCACCTATATTTAGATGATCAACAATTGAATCCAACACTGAATCATCGAACGGTGGGTTAGATGCCCTTGGAAAGGTTGCTTTATCAATTTTATCCTCCAAAGTGAAAAATATATCAGTTCACATATATGTTTATCAGTACCATTAAAAGACGAAAAGGACATTAACCGAGCTTTAACAAATTTTGATAAACTTCTAGTTCGCTTGAACAGGTAGCAACTTCACACAACCCTATTACCAGACAACCTCAAAAATGGACAACAGCAAATTAAATACAGCAAGCCTTTACAACAAAGCGTCAACTTAGAAGAAACTGCCAATGTACTCGATCTCCTGTTGCTAAAAGATTACTAAACCAAGCTCAGAAAAAATTAACCCACTTATTAAGAAGTTCAACAGAAAAAAAAAAAAAAGTGATTACCTCATTAACTTATCGCCAACGGCAGAAGGTAATTATTCCTTATGGAAAGCTACTAACGATATGTTACCTCCTATCAGAAATCGATTGCAAACAGTAAGACCGCTAAAAATAAAAAATAAAATAGTTCAACTCTACATAAATCAAATTAACATACATAAAGCACCAGGATATGACAACATTTCTGGCAAAATGTTGAAAGAACTTCCCGGTATTGCTGTGATATTCATTACAAAAGTTTTCAATGCGATTTGCAGATATGGGTGCTTTCCTCCCAAGTGGAAACATTCTCTAATTACAATAATTCCAAAACCTGGAAAAGACTTAACCAAAGACTTAACTCTTACCGACCAATTAGTCTTCTTCCAATTATCGCCAAGGTGTATGAACAAATAATAATACACAAAATTTTGCCGAAAATAAAAAGTAAGGGTATAATCCCTCTCCACCAATTTGGATTCCAAGCAGCCCATAGTACCATTGAACAGGTTCATCGGATTGCAGCACATATCAGAAAAGATTTTGAAAATAAAAAATTTTGTTCTGCCTTATTTCTCGACGTTTCACAGGCGTTTGACAAAGTCTTGCATGAAGGGCTAATATATATCATATCTCTCCAGACGCTTCAAAGTTAAATTCAAAGATCACTTGACTAAGGAATTTGAAATAAATGCCGGAGTGCCACAAGGTAGCGTTCTTGGTTCACTTTTGTACTTAATCTATACATCCGACTTGCCGGAAAGTGGTCATCTAATAACCTCCACATTCGCAGATGACACTGCAATCTTAAGTTCTCACACAAACCCCCAGGTTGCATCCAGAGATTTACAAGAACACGTGCACAAACTGGACACGAACACGTTGAAAACTGGTTGAAGAAGTGGAAAATGAAAATAAATGAAAGCAAATGTATCCATGTAACATTTACACTCAAAAAAAAGGTCCTGTCCACAGATAAACATAAATGGATTACCTGTACAGCAAGCAAATGATGCTAAATATCTCGGAGTACGTCTTGATAAAAGGGTGACTTGGAAAAAATATTTTTCAAGTAAAAGAGATCAACTCAAAATAAAGCTAAAGACTTTATGCTGGGTAATTGGTAAAACGTTTAAAACTAAAATTGGACTATAAATTACTGATATATAATTCCTTGCTAAAACCCATCTGGTCATATGGGTGCCAACTATTGAGAAGTACTTCGAACTCAAATATGGAGATAATACAAAGAATTCAATCAAAAGTTCTAAGAGTTATAACAAATGCCCCTTGGTATGTGAAAAATAGAAACTTGCACAAAGACTCGCTAAAAGAAGAACTTGAAAAGGTCACAAACAACTATGCGACCAGACTGTCGTGTCATCCAAATTCATTGGCAAGAAACCTACTGAACATCCCAACTATCAGCAGACTAAAAAAGAAGACTTTAGCTGTCTAGCAGAAAAAAAAATTTGTCTTACCTTTAAAGTAAGACACGCATTGTACAGCCATCTTTATTTTAATACATTTTTTTTAATACATCCCTTAAGAATTCTATTTTTTTTATCTTTTAAAACTTGTTGTAATTTTCAAATACAAAGAAAGATTCAATAAATTCATAGACGGAAAAAAAAACTTTCTTAAATGGTTTCTTTTTATACGTATACCATGTTAGTATGGGCATTAATTAATAAAGTTGTATGGCCAATCAGACTATTAAAATCTTCATAGTTATTAATATGGTTCCAAAAATTATCTTGCTCATTTTCTTTCTCTCTCGCGAGTCAGAAGTCGGGACCAAAGACCTTCAACAAAGAAATTGTCCAAAAACCAAAACGTCATTAATTTTCATTACGTATCAAGATAAGTATAGAAGACATTTGTTTTGGCTTTTTTTTGTTCAAGGTCTTTGGTCCCGACTTTGGAATCGTCGGACCAATCCGAAATTTAAAAAAAAAATATTTATAATAATTATTAAAACCTTTTTCCAGAAAAATACAATTTAAATACATGATTTAGAGTTTCGGCCTCAATTCCTTGGACCCGGAACCTCTATTGAGTTCATCGCATTTAAGGCCTATTGCACTAAAGACTAGTTAAAAAAAAATGTTTTGCTAGGAACCGGGAACTATTTTTGCTGGAGGTACGTCCTATTCTTACATATTGTCATATTACCAAACTTGAAAGAATACAAAGAACGCCAGAATTTTAATCACAGGTACTTTGCTCTAGTGTCCTACTGACGCTCTAAATGTCCTCATTCCTCTTTATTCCGATTTATACATAAAATATGTTGCATCCTGCCGTGCAGTCAAAGGGAGTAGGAGGGTGCAGGACTAAGGGAAACTGGCGTCTGGTATTTCAGACCACATGAGCATGGATCTTAGGTCAGTTTCCAAAGGTGCTGTTGCCAAACACAACGGATTATATAACTCCGAAACTGAACTTTAACAAAAAGCCCGGGTAGGTTTTGTTGTTATGCCCGATTGGAAGGGTGGTTTGAAGAAAACGGAAAATGATATAGTAGTTTTCACTGATGAATCGAAAATGAACTGCGGAGTAGAGGCAGAAATTTTCTCAGTAGATCTAAACATATAAAATTTTTAAGGGCTCCCTGAATATACTAGCGTCCTTCAAGCAGAGCTACTTGCAATTAGAGAAGTCCTTAAAATCCTTAACCATATTCATACAACCAAACAAAAGTCAACATCTTCACGGTTAATCAAGCTGCTATCAAAGTTTTGAGGTCGGACACTATCTGCTCTAAGCTGGTGGAACAATGCCGAAACGAAATTGAAAACGTAGATAGCCGTTTTTGATCTCTCTACTCTGGGTTCCTGTAACATAGTAAGATAGTAAAATAGATGGAAATGAGAGAGTCGATGAACTGGCCAGGCCAGGTTCCAATCTTGACAGATCCCTTGAAGAGGCCATTCACACTCGAATAAAAGTCGTCAAGGGGCGCATTTATTCATACTTTCTGGCAGATTTAATGCGACCTGTGCAACCTTGAGGAAAACATGGCCCTCGTACAACATCAACAAAACCAAACAACTCTTAGCCAGGTCCCGTACAGATATAGTAAGAGTAGTAGCCATCAGTACAGGTCATGGTCGATAGGAACCCACGCTGCCAAGCTAGGTATTCCGTTCAATTCCCATTGTCGCAACTGCAAAGATAAGAATGAAACAGAAACTCTTTAACACTTCCTCTGCAGTTGCCCAGAATCACCTAGAGTCTGACTTTGGACTTTAGGTGAGGATTTCCCCAGAAATATAGGTTTTTTCGCGGAAGGTAAAATAGGAGATCTAAACAACCTTCTCAATCACACAGGGTGGCTCTAATACTGCTTCCTACCTGCCTACCTACTTATTCACGTTTATAATATTATTTTGTTTTTCGAAAGAACGTTTTTAATTAGGTACTCGTAAAATATTTAATATCATTTTATAGATTACACCTTTTTTATAATTCAGTATTTTTAAGGCATTTAAATATTTTTATAATACAATTATATATAGCATAGTTTTATAATATTTGAAAATAGTAGACTATTTTCCTTTTAATTTGACTAAATATGCTTATCATACAGAGACGCGTATATATTTCGTCTGCGACTTGCAGTGTTTTTTCTCTTCAGTGTTTTCACTATTTTTAACAATTATTGTACAAATTTTACTCTAACCATAAAATAAACATATGATATAATTTAGAGTATTCACGTAGAATAAAATTTATTAGTCACTTTTTCTAATCTCAAGATTCTATGTTCACTCGAAAGAATGTTATATACTCAATTTTTGAATGCTTGTTATAAGTTGAGCGCAATGTATTGCGTACTCATAAATAAAAAAAAATTGTGTATCTACTAGTTTGTCCTTCTACCTATCGACATATTCATTTGCAATTGTTAACCATATGAAAGTTATATCACAGATAAGTAATTATATACAGATTTCTTAATTCGCCAAAAAAAATGAGACAACTATTACGCTGCAAACAAAACCAGCTTTCAGAAAATAAGAATAATAAAAAACAAAATTAAAAATGAAAGCTATTGTGCAGCGTTGATTTTGCAGGCTGCAAACAGAAAAATAACCTCTTTCATAATTTTTGAACAAAGGCCATTCTCCAATACTGGCGTCGACTTGTAACTTTGACTTTCAAAAAGTTTGAATATATGGAAACTAATGTAACCTTCTCCAATGTGAGCGTCGACGGTAAGCGTGAAACTTTTTTAAAGTTAAAGTCGAACAATGTTCAAAGCTGAAAGCTGAACGTTGAACTATTTGACAGTTTGATTGAATTGACATGTCTTTTTTGGGTTGTTTTTATTATTTTGCTTGTTTTTTGTAAAGACGTAAACAATAAGTTTTTTTTAAGAAAAAAGAACGGGATTGCAATAATTTTTAATTTAGTTTTAAATCAAATGAATTTTATACTTTTTTTAAATCAAATGAAATTTATGTAGCTATTTTTTTTAAATTAAAAAATAAATTTTTTATTTTAATGTTATGGTTTTATTTTAATTTATCATTAAAAGTAATTAGTAGAGTGGTGGTTATACAGAAATAATATAAATTTGTGATATAATAAAAGTACAAAATATTTCAAATATAAAATTAATTTCTAAAATCAATATAATATAAGTAATTCATCAGAATATTTCGTAAACGGAAAGTATCTGTTTTTTTTTTTTTCAATTCTTGATTATCCATAATCCATATCCATATCCATTATTTTATTTTGTTTATTTTTTTTCAAATTGAAAATCAAACAATATATAAATTCTAAAATTCAATTGTCATAAATTCACTGACACCAACAATTGAAGTTATAAGTTAACGCCAGCATTGGAGATTGAATTAATAAAAACGCTGACGTCAAACTTTTTCAAAGTTAAAGTTACAGGTTAAAGCCCAAAAATTGAAACATAATGTATATACGCAAATCTTTTGTAAGTATAACAATAAACAAAAAGTGTAAACAAAAACATGTAAACAAAATTTAGTTTAATACATTTTTTTGTTATTTAATAAATAATATTTCAGTACAGAAAAATATATACATAAAATAATTTTTAAACAAAATTAATTTTTTTTTATATATCCTGAAATTTTCAGTTAAAAAAAGGGAATTTTTGTAAATAAATTTGAATTTAAAAATTCAATTATATTAAATCATCCGACACATACTCTCCTTCATTATTTTTCAGCAACTAAAACGAAAGTAAAAAATAAATTCTATTTTTATTTTCTATTGTCAATGTTGTGATTGGTGAATTGTCTTTGTCTAATTGGATATTTCTTTGCAAAGAATTGAAACAAAATTACTTTTGCGTTCAACTGTGTTGGTATGGTATTGGTTGGTACAACACCAAATAAAGTTGGTTTATTATTTGTCATTATACTTTTTTAAATGCTTTTCTAACTTGTTCAAACGCTATTGTACTGATTACAAAATAAAATTGTGATTTTGAATATTTTTTATTTTTTATTAATAAAAAATATGTTCTTTCCTATTATTCCTAAATTAAAAAAAAATACCTGAATTTATTTCGTAAAAATCTGAATTAAAATTAAAATTATCTGATTTTCTTTAGCAAAATTCTGTACTTCAAAAAAAAAAACCTGAATTTATTTAGCAAATATTGGAATTGGTTTAGCAAATAACTGAATATATTTAGCAAAAACCGCAATATATTTAGAAAATCCTTCAATTTTACTGCCAAATACTATATATTTAGATATATTTCGTTATATTTGAACGCTATTTTAAATTCTACTTGTTCACTGAGAATTTTAACACGAATACTATGGCCTGTTTATCAATTTTACGTTTTTCAATATTATAAATTTTATAATGAATAAGTTTTAAAAAAAATTTTAAAACAAATAATAAAACTGAAATAAATTCATTAAAAATTAAAACTTAAAATCACCAAAAACAACTTTTTTTTATATATCTGAGGAAATCTCGAAAGACAATACAAAAGATATGTTTTTAAAAAAACCCAAATCGGATTGCAGAAAAACATATATACTTCTATTTTTTTAAATATTTTGAAACAACTAATTAAGTACCTCATAATATATCAAAATATTTTTTTATTGCTTAATCCTGGGATGGGGTCGAAATCTTATTTTTGAACATCTTATTTTCTGAAAATCTTATTTCTGAAAATCACATTTTTTTGGTAATATTTTATGTAATATTTTTTTATATAATTGAAGTACAAATTCTAAACTTTATTTTGATATTAAATTTATATTTTTTTATTTATATTTAATGCTCTAAAACTTGGTTTAAACATAAAAATATCTGTAAAATTTATAAAATTACTTCACAGCGCGCTCAAATTGGTTGAAAAGAAATACAAAAAAAAATAACAAAATAGAATAGCTTGGGCAAGTATATAACCAAATGTCATTTTTCATTCTCATTTATTTAGAAGTATTGTTATATACAAACGAATTTTGTCTTATTTTTGTCTCTTTTTTCACGCATACAGTCTCTGTAAACAAATGGCATGACTTTTAATAAATGTAATGTGAATGTGACTCAATTCATGCGGAACCTTCGATGGTGTGTGTATTACACACACTCTATCGAAGGTTCCGACTCATGCCATCAAATGCAAAACTTAATGTAATAAAGTGATACGTATGTTTGCAAAAACTATTAACAGTTCATTTTGGTTCATTCACAAACTTGTCTAAACACAATACATATCCATATATTGTTTTGATTATACTTGTAGATACCCAACTAACATAACGATTATTTTTTGATTCGAATAAAAATTCGCTTTCACGAATAAAATTTTCCACCATCAAATTCTTTAACGAATCGCTTTTTATTGGAGATAAGACAAAATTAAATTAAAAAATGAATTGCTTTTACCAACATTTTGCAAATAAAATAATGAAATAAAATTTCATTTCTCTAGAAAACTGCTCGTGGAGTTTTCTAATTGATGAGAACACGTCACATTCAAAGCGCATTAATGTTAATTTTTTTTAAAATTGTTACAAATTGTCAACTAACAAGTTTTAGTTGATAAGGCTAATTATGTATATATGAGTGGTTGAATATGATTTTGCGTTTGTGATAAAAGCATAAAATTTCGAATTTTAATTGTGTTTTGTTGTTTTTTTTTTATTATTTATTTATAATTTTTTTATTATCTCGTCATTAACCTAGGTAATCTAATGTACCTTTTCGTAAATTATTTATGATACTGCAATTTATTATACTACTCTATAGTGAAAAAATTAGCCCACCTTTAATTTGTCTCTACAATTAGGAATATCACGCTTCAACTCACGGCATAGTTTTTCGTAATACACTTTGAGTCTAGTGCAATTTGGATGTTTTAATAGACGAATTCTAATTAGATTTTTTTTTTTAATTTTTCGCAATAACTTCTGACTCATCCACGGTTTTAGTCGTTTCAGTTTGCTTGAGTTTTGATTTATTACTATACTGCAATTCGAAATATGATTTTTAAATTTAGTAAGGAATAAATCAAAAGCGGTAGAAGGATCAGGCGAACTATATACTTCATCCCACGACTCAAAAGTAAGTTCATCCTTCAAAGAAGTAAAATTTATTTTTTGAATTATATTATAATTTAATATATGTCTTTTTGGTATGTCTTTAGAAAACTGAATGGATGTTAGAACGTGATCAGTTATTTTAAGATCAAATATTGCAGTTTTATATTTAATAGGATTATTTCTATGTAGTCTTAAAAAGATGTGATCGATACAAGTACTTGAGCACTCCGTTTCCCGAGTAGGTTGAAACATTAAAGAAGTAAAGCCAAACGACGCCAGAGTAGAGAGGAAATTATCCGAATTACCATTTTCAGAAAGCAGATTAATATTGAAATCGCCTATAAGAATGGTATTTTTACATGTTAGATTTTCTAAAAATCCAGAAAATTCTTCCAAAAATTCATTAATACTGACTTTATGTAATCTATAAACACCAACAAAAAAATAACGTGTACCCGAAATACAACAATTTAAACAAATTAAATCAACGCTATTTAAGTTAAACTTAGTTATTGTACATTCAACGTCACTTCTGTAAAATACTGCAACTCCACCAGCTGAATAAGAATCATTACAAGTTGCAGCAAATGTATAGTTTGGAATAATGTAATCTGAAATTTCATAATCAAATATCCAAATTTCAGATAAAAATATAAGATCAGGTAAATGATCACATGAAACAAGATGAGAGAGAAATACATCAAAATTTTTCCTAAGACTCCGAATGTTTTGGTGTACCACAGAAAAGCCTGAATGAAGGTCACCACTGTTATGATCTATGCACAAACAATTAAAATTATTAGAAGTTGAAGAAGAAAAACTATTATTATTTTGACTATGAAGAGGATATATATCTTCCATAATGGAATTAACCATATAAAATTTTTAAATATAAATTGATTTAAAAATAAATACAAATGAATTAAATTTTTAACAAGTCCTCTACACTTTTTATATTAAAAGCTTTATCACCTTCTTTTTTTCTAATAAAAATTTTAGAATTACGTACCCATACGTACTTACATTTATTCTCTGTTTTAAATGAATTCGCCTTTTTGAGCAATGATCTATTAAAAGCAGTAAGAGCATCATTTACAAATATTTTCCTGTTGTTGTTGTTGCTTATGTCTCCAAAAATATTTGCATCCAGTCTAATTTTATTTTTACGTATTCTCTCTTGAATTATTGTCTTTGTTGATGACTTAGTAAATTTAACACTTATTATATTTAGTGCTGCTGCATTATTCTCTTGCCTAATTTTTTTTACAAAACAAGTCTCCAAATCACTTGCATTAATGTTAACACCAACACCTTCAGTAATTAGTTTGATAACTTTTTCTTCCGCATTAATGTTATCAACTTCATGTACACCAACAATGTCAATAGAATTATTTAATTCTCTCTGCTCTAAAACATTAATCCGTGATTCTAATTTAATAACATTATTAGAGAGAATATCATTCCTCTCTTCCAAGTTAGTTATTTTTTTCATTAATTCAACATTTATTATTTGCTGAATTTTAATTATTTCTTTATACAGCATTTGTAACGTAATATTCTCAGGAATATTCTCATTTGTGTTTGTTGAAGAGAGAATATTTACCGCTGATCGTTTTATAGGTGAGAGATTTGTTGAACTGTTGCTGTTGTTGTTGTTATTGAGTGTTGCTATTGCTGAATTTTGAAATGTTATAATTGGAGCACAGCTGGTTGTTGGAGTAATAGGCACCTCATTTACTGATTTTCGCCTAATACTCATACAGCTACTGCACTTGTATCCTTGTTTACTTTTTGAGAGAAATTCAATTTCTCTTTTGTCCATCTTGACACACTTTCCATGAAATATGTTTTTGCAATTCATGCAGGTAATGTTCAGATCGAATCTTTCAACTTTATTGTTACATAAATTGCACTTCATTTTTCTTTTCTTTTGTTTTTTGTTTAAATTAAATTTATTCACGTAATTTAAAAAGTACTATATATAATTTAATTTACAACTAAGTATTTAATAATTAATTAATATTTAGAGCTTAATTCTCAAACTTGTTATCCCCATTAAAGCAAGAGAGAGAATGTCAGCAAGAGAGAGAATGTCAGCAAGAGAGAGAATGTCATCATTAGTGACTCTGCTTCATCTAGAGCCCCTTCATCTCTTTATACAAAAAGAAGCAATGGTTCACACCTACAAATGTATTACTGGCGATGATCCATCAAAAATATGGTACACCCAGAACTAGTTCGGGTACTCCAGAAGGATGACACGCTTTCGATATCCTCATGCGACTACTGCTTACCAAGAAATAATCTTGAGAAAACTTTCAATATAATCTTGCCAAGCAAAAAGACGTGGGTAACCTGCCCACCCTATTTCGACAAAGGATTAATAACATGGTATACGGATGGCTCCAAGAAAATTAATGGAGTAGGATCGGGAGTGTATGGTAAAAGCCTCAAGGCCCATATCTATTCAAGCCTAGATTCTACAAAACACAGTTTTCCAAGCCGAAGTACATGCTATAGAACTCTCTGCGAGAGAATTTAAGAAGAAATTACAAAAAACATAAAATCTACATTCTCTCGGACAGCAGAGCAGCCATACTAGCTATCAATTCATATACCATCACGTCAAAGTTAGTATGGGATTGTGTAGAAATACTTAAAACCTTGGCAAAAACAAATAATGTCACAATAATGTGGGTACCAGGACATTCTGGCATAGCAAGAAACGAAGCATCAGATTAGCTAGCAGGGAGAGCGGCGGATATCTCCTTCATAAGGCTAAGTCCGTTCTGTGGGATTCCCTTGAGCACAGCGAAAATGCAATTAACAGCCTGTGTAGAGCAAAAAGCTGAATATTTTCGGGCCAACGTTCCTGGAAATCAATAGGAATCAGGTACATATTCTGGCAGGGATAATAACAGGCCAGAATGACAGATAATAACAGAACATGCTAAATAGAGGAAGAATCTATTGAACATCTGCACTGTGAATGCGTGGGGCTCACCCGTAGCAGTCTTCGCCACTTGGGAACAGCGTTCCCCGAACAATCGGAGCTATCCAGCATACCATATAAGAACATCCTAAGTCTTATCACAAAATCAGGTATTCTTACTTACTCAAACAGTAGTTACAATAACTAATAAACACGGGTTATCACAATAAGCCCATTTGCGGCTGCGGTGACATAGGGGAGCGATCCCCTCCCGGAAAAGTTTAAATCTAATCTAATCTAAATTTGTCATCACAATAAAAAAAATTGTGTATGTAATTACTATTTATAAAAGATTGTATTTTATATCACATCTACTGAGACTTTATGGAAAATATTAGAAAAAAAATGACAAATCATTATGCCAGTAGTGAAACGGTATTGAAATACAAACAAGGTATGGGCCAACATTTTTGCACTAGAGTATTATTCAACGAGTATTTATTTTTTTATTTTTTCTGGTATGTTAACTAATTTAATTTAGAAAACTTGTACTATCATCAGAAACTTAAGGGCATTTCCGATCCTATCGCACTTCGCACTTGATACACCGACATTTTTTTGCTAAATTAATAAGTACCAAAACCCAAACAACATGATAAATATAAAGCTAGAATCAAATAATGTTCATATAAACCAAGTGCGATAGGTTGGCTACGCCCTGAGCCTTCTTATATAGAATAGTTCCATTTTATTTAAATTAATATCAAATTATACACTCAACAAACTTTATAAAATTTAATTAATTTAAGAATAACGAAACAAAATGAATTTAACGCATCTATGCCATTACGGGGAATTGAACCCGCGACCTGACATTTAAAGTCAGATGGCATAACAATTCCATTACATTATACAGGTCGATATCGAACAAATAATCGTAAAAGCTGTTAGAAAAAGAAGTCGGAAAACGTATCCTTTAGTTGGATTTTAGCTAGCCCAATTTATTTTTTAATCAGCATTTTAGAAAGAGATAGTATATTGAGTTTTTAGTTAAAGAGAAAAATAGACAGTTGCAAGTAATTTCCCAAAAAATTCTCTGTTCAAATGCTACGACAACATTTATTTGTTACGTTAAAATTAGTTGTTTTGAAATTTAAAAAATGAAAGAAGACATTATTTGTTCATACTACTATTTTTATATTATTTTGAATCTTTCTTTTTTCACGCTTTTCACTTTCTTTTACACGACTTTTAAAAATAATAAATGCGCTGAAGCTATTTTCATCCATTTTACAGAATACTCTTCAATGTTACCGTTCAAAAAAACAAAACGTCCAATGATAACACTTTAATAGTGTTAACCTAAAATAAGTGTTGCCGATATAGAGGAAATAAGACCGATTTTTAAAAATGATAAAAAAAATCATCCACGATTTTTTTAAAATACCCCCAATTTTTTTTTGCTAGCGATAAATATCCCTGATTTATTACGTTTACTGTTTTTGCCATACGTATTGAATTCTCATATAAAATAATGTCATATCATGTTATCTCTTTCTGAAATGCTGATTAAAAAATAAATCGGTCTATCTAAAATCCAACTTTTTTCGAACAAGTTTTATGAATCTTCGCAAAAATGTTTTCTGGGTATTTTATTATAGAGTTTTCAAAACTTAATGCTTGTAAACAATAATATATTTATATCATTTAAGCAAGTGCTTCCGTTCATGTATAAAATGTTATTATGTGAATGTGTAGGGTATTTACTGCTCTGCAATCTATATCTAGAATTAATCTCCTCGTTTGAAAAATGCCCTTATATGTATTATGTCATTTACGTGGGGAAATTGTGATTGGGGAATAAAGAATGTTAGGTGAGGAAAAAAATTAACAAGCAATAGTATTGGCGGGAAAATAAGCTTTTTTTTTATTGTGTTCTCCAAAATTTTCTAATAAAGAACCTACGTATTTGTTAAATTTATAAAAATGTTCAAAAGCTATGTTTTTTTGTTTTGGAGAAACTAATACCATGTATGGAGTTATATTCTCCAAATTTAAACTTATTATTGCGACTGTGTATAAATACACAATACTTATATCTTTTATATGTATTACAAAAAAAAAATCAACAAAGGTAAATTTTGAGAAAACATTATTATGTATGAGTAAGTAAGTATTTATTATAAAAATTTAAAAAATGTTTTTGATTAATATAATAATGTTCTACAAACAACTAGTAAGTAATACGAAGTAGTGAAAGAGAACCAAAAAACGATGACGACGATGTCAACCACAAGACAATTGAATGAAATAAAATTCAGTTAGTTATTCCCCTCACGTTCCGCGATTAGAAATTTTATTGTTCTTGTTTTAAAACGCGGTTCATTACTTTTTTGGAATTTGAAACGTAAGAAAAAAAAATAAAAACAAATAGTTGAATTATTAAATATAATATATATGTATGTATTAATATACTGATTTATATATTATCTCCAATGTCTATTAACTGTTTAAAAATAAAAAAAACAAAACATATTCGCAAAATTTTCCATAAATATTTTGAAATTTTCTTTATTACATACTGTTTTATTCTTTTTCGTTGTACATTTGGTTGATTTTATTTATTTTTATTGAAATTTTATCGTTTTCTATTGATACATGGATATTATATTGCAAAGATTTTATTGCATTTTATTTGTAATTGATGTACATACATAATATGTACATATGCAATGATGTTTTTAAAGTGAAAATAAAAAAAAACTTTTTTTTAAATACCTACATAGACTAAATTAAACTTTAAGATTTCTTTTAAATAATTGTTTTTTTTTTCATTGCCTAGGTACTTTAAAATTTTAAGAAAAAAATTAATTAACATACATATAGTACATATATGTACATATACATATTTCAATACATATATACTGTGAACCGGCCGGCAAGATTTTAACTGCATACATATATATTTAATATAAAAGCAAAATAAGGTAAGTTTATTTTGATTAAAAGAAAGAAAAATTAATTTCAAAATTTGGATTTTTAGGAAATATAGTGACGCTTTATAATTGTATGTATAAAATGTATCTGAATTTATTGTTTAACATATTCTATTCCATTTCTAACTACATAGATATATTATGTATGTATATATAAGTATATGGATTAATTTTGTAATACATATTGAAATTCAATTGTTTTTTGTCTCTTGTGTTGAGATGGTAGTAACTTATTGGCAAGGAAAAAATTAAATATTAATTTTTAAAAATTAAAAGGATTTTATATATATATAAAATATCGCAAATATCACAAATCATCACAATAGAAAACTGTAATATTATTAAACATTATGTTATATAATATCCTGGATAAAATCTCTATCATTTCCATTAATACAATTCGCCCAAATGAAAATGGTAATGGTTGAATAGAGATAAAGATAAACAACATCAACAGAATACAAAAAAGCATTAACATTTTTCACATTTTAAGCATTTTTCAAGATTCAGTACTTCCATCATAAAAGAAGTCATCAACAATTTATAGGAAAAAAAATTCCAGAAATTCCTGAAAATAAAAACATTTTGCAAGAATTTAAAGAAAACCCGTACACAAACAAATATTTTAATATAGATGTTATATATTTATAACGCTGGGTGGCGCATTAGGTAGAGCGTCTGCCTTTCAAGTGAAAAGTCCCAGGTTCGATTCCCGATGAAGCAAAAAAATGCTTTATTGGTTTTTCGACCTGGTCTAGTACCCTTTGTCACTGGGATATAATAAATGACAAAAAGTAATTGGGACTCTACTTGAGAGTATAATCTTTTAAAAAATTAAATAAAATGAAACTATTCTTTTTAAGAAGGCTTAGTTCCTGACAATAGCAGTAGCTTTCCACCTTTAATGAGTATTATCTACTTATCGCCAGTTATTTGATAAATAAATACTCGAAATATTGTAGATATTGTAGTGTAAAATTTCAGTACCGTACTTAATTAAGCACGAAAAGGTGATTAAGTTACCTAAGTTACTGTCAAGCTCAAGTGTAAAAAAAAAAAAAACGTGATAAATTATTTATATGTACATAGCTAATTTTTATTTTATTGTAAAAATATTTGAAATAGTACACAGCGAAATGATTTTTTTTGCTGATGTCAACATTGTCAACGTCGTTGAAATGAGTAAAGAAATGTGATTTTGTTGTATACAGTGAATAATGATACATTAAATAAATTGATTGTTATTTTATCAGAAAAACGAAGTTCAATTTATTGTTGGTGATTCGATGAAATAGTAATTTCAACCATTACTGCTTCCTATTTGGGTTATGTCTGGTTAATAAGGATAAAGAAAGTAACCACAACAAGTAATAGCAATATAAATTTTATACAAGGAAAGAAAATTTCGAGTAGCATATGCTTGGGTTTTATGATGCGGCTTTTTTGGCGCTCAAACAAAACGAGGAAAATTTTTTAATTTACAAGAATCAATATATTCGTGTATAAAAAAAGTATTGACAAAACGAAAGCATTATTGCACTATGAATGCGGAGAGAAGATTTGCAATTACTTTGTCGTAAGATATTTTAATAGTATAATGTTAAGAAATCTGTAATCTAAGAAATATTTAACAAGGATTTCACATTAATATCATGAAATTTTTGCAGTTTTGTTAAACGTTGGTCAAAGGAGTTTTCAAATCTCGATGTTCTTAAGTCGTCGTACACCTTGTAAGACCTAATCTTGAATATGTAAGTCAAGTTTGTTAACCGTTTTATATGGTACACATTGATAGGATTGAGGATGCTGGATAGGATTTAGGAGGAATACAAAAAAGCTTTCTTAGATTCGCTTTACGTCACTTGTTATGGTCTAATCCTATTATCTTATCACCATATGAGCAAAGACTAAAATTAATTGATATGGGTGCAATGAACCTTAGGTGTGAGGATTCCATTGAAGGAGGTTTGATTTTCATTACATAGATTATAAAGGGGAATGTAAAGTCAACTTTCATATTAAGCAAAATCATAATTAGAAATCTGCCCGTCTACGCTCATTCAATTTATTTAAAACCAGTAATTATAGGACTAATTGTGGCAGATATGAATCTATTAATAGAATGCTTATTATAGGTAACAGAAATAAATTTACCATTGACGTTACACTTTTAAAACATTTCCAAAATCAAAAATTATCCAATTGCTATTTTTAGAATATTTCTATTCTTTTATTTTGTTTTGTTGTTTTATTAGATGTAATTGTTTATTCAATTTTAATTCTAGTTTTAATTTTAATTTGATTTGTTTCAAAAAACAGTTTTTTTTGTAAACTGTTTGTGCTAAGCAGTATAAATAAAAAATAAAAAAAAATTTAAGATTCGTCGAGCAAAAACTCGAATTATTATATTTCAAACTTTGCACTGCTACACTTGAAATTATTTCCCTAATATACTTTTTTGTAGTCAAATTCAACATTTAAATCCTTTTTTGCAGTTAGTTCAACGTCAAAAAAATTAAAGAATTTCTTTTTCAAATTAAACTTTTTTTTTATCCAAATTCAACAATTTTTCGGGAAAGAATTCATCTGTTATCATGTTTTTCTGTTGGAAATTTGATGAGTTTTGTAAATAAAGGGTTTCACCACAGTTTTTACCGTTTTTATGGTAGCGACTCAGACTAATTCATCTTATCAAGAATGTACCTTTTAAATGCGCCTAAGTGCTCATTATGACGGTGGAAGATTCTCTTTAATTAAAACAATGTCTCCTGGTTTGAGATTCTCTTTCTCGAGGTGCCATTTCTTTCGTCGTTGTAGACTGTTTAGGTAGGCTCTATTCCAACGAGCCCAAAATTTTTGTTGCATTTCTGTAATAAGAGACCAACGATCTCGTAATAATTTGGTATCAAGTAATGTCGTTTTTGGTAATAACGTAATTGGACAACCTATCAAAAACTGGCCTGGTGTTAGCACATCTAAATTGTCGATATCGTCCTGAACTTAATTGGGCTTCGATTTGTACAAATAGTGTTGACAGTTCTTCAAAAGTTAAAACATGATCACCCATTATTCGTTTCAGATGAAACTTTGCAGACTTAACTCCTGACTCCCATATGTCACCAAAATTAGGTGGTGCTGGTGATATCATACGCCAATGAATTAAGTTGTCAGTCAAAAACCCATGTACTAGATAACGATTTTCAAAAGCAGTATAATATAATGATGATAATTGATTCAATCAGAAAATTTGTTTACCAACCAACTAGATCCAGTCCACCATAAATCATGGTTGATTGATTGTTTTGGTGAAATTCCTCTTCACAATCCGCAGGGTTGTCTTTAGACTTGACATGTTTCCAATTTTGAGTTGGAATAAGTTCTATGATTTTCGAGGTTCTATTGGAAATTCGTTTGATTTGCGAGGTTCTTTTAAATTTTTGAATTTCGGCAATCATGATATAAAGTGGTACATTCTTGCTAACAAATGTGCACCACAAAGTCCCAGTCTGGGTATAGACACCTGTTTCAACGGTGATACCTTTGTTTTGGAAATGAATAATTTTATGTTTACTTTTACGTCTTTGTCAACTGATTTTACATAGATTTTTTTTTAATTAAACTTTTATTGTGTGTCTTTAATATACTTTAAAAACTACCTTAGCCTATAAAAAGTTGAAGAAAAACGACTTTAATAAAACTAGCTACTCTTAACATTTAAATTAATTTTAAATTTTTATGTTAATTCTAGTTATGTACTTAATAATTTGATTTTTGTACATTCATAATTATTATTGTATGCTTACATACCACTTTCTTATATGAATAATAAATTGTAAAAATAAGGCTAAAAATATAAATATTATGTCTTGTTATTTTAAATAAAGCCTAACCTATACCTAGCTAACCTAACTTAACCTAATAATTAACCCTATCTAAACTAACTTAAACCAATTCTTAAACCTAGAATGTACATGTTTAGTACCTATTACTAATTGAATTTGCTTTCTAACCACCAACATGCTCTTTTAATGTTTTTGTCTCTTTCTGGTATGGACATATCAAATTGAAGATTATCTCCGTTACTGTTGGCCAGTTGATATTCTATCGCTTTACATGTAGCCCGTCTACTATAGTGATATAGTATGGGTGGCAAGATTTTGGTTTTGGATAAAACCATTTAGGTCAAGCAATAAAAAATGTTCAGAGACTATGAATCCTGTGCACAAAGTTTTTTTTATCTACTCATGATTTTACATAGATTACTGCAAAATATGCCAATTCCGATGCATCAGCAAATCCAATAAGTTCTACATGCTCTCCTAGTGTGCCTAACCATCGATTTATTTTTAAATTTTCAAAGTATTTGAAATTATCGTGAATTATCGACCATTTGCTTGAGATTTCCGGTGGTGATACATCATCGCATCCACGCCTTTTAAGCCACAATTGTTTAAATATTATTTTTACTGCGACAGTAGAAGGCGATAAAAATCCCATTGGGTCGAATATTTTTGATGCTTTAGGCAATCATGTCTATTATTGAAAACGCGTTTCAATCGCAGCTCGGATATTCATTCGATTTTGTAAAAAAGTTGTATTATTGAAAACGCACGTTTCCAAAACGAATGCGGAAAATTTATTGTATCAAATAACTCAATAAAAAAAATAAATTATTTAGAAATATCGAATGTTTTTTGTTTTTTATTTAAAGTAAAGTTTTACATTTTTTTACATTTTTAAATGAATAACAATTTCGAGTAATGGTAGAGAGGATTTTATGAAAATCAAATTCTATTTCTTTTCTTTTAAAACATATTTAAACAAATTTTTATTTAGTCAAAAAATATTAATAAACCTAAATGTTAAATAATTTTTAATCATATTATACTCATTTTTTATAAAATAAATCATCTTTTATAAAATAAATTTTAGATATTTTTTGTTTTTACTACTCTTCATTAATCAAATTAAGAATATCCTTTACAATGTTTTTTTACATTTCTTCTCGTATCATTTCTTCAATTTATTCATGTATTAATAAAATCCAGTTTTGAAATATTTTATTCTTACCAAATATTTGTTGCGTACAACAACACAACAAAAAAATATTTACCGTTGATAGAAAACTTGCCGCGATTGAAACACTGTTTTCAATAATAGGCACTAATATCTTTCTTTTAGTGCACTTGGCATCTGTATTTAAGTTAACTTAAATGTGAAATAATCTTTTTTTATTTTTTTATTTTATTTATTTATTTCATTATGTACATATACATGAGACGGTAAGTCACTACAAGAGTATATGATAAAAAAGAATGTAAATTGATTGTACTTAAACTAACCTAATCTATGGAAGTTAACAGTAAAGCAAAAGACAAATAGAAAAAGAAAAAAAAATAATAATGATAAAAAAAAGAAAATGAAAAATGTATATAAAATTTTCAAATGCAAAATTTCTTCTCCTAACAAAAACAGACATAACAAACATTATTTCAAATAATAATTCTCAGTATTAAAATTAAAATTAAAGTTAATAATGGCTACAACTTTTCTTTAAAGTACACCCAACAAAGCTCGTAAAATTTAGAATTACATAACTCACACCTGAGAACGTTCGGCAAAGAATTCCATAACGCCACTGCCTTACAAAAAAGGATTGATTTCTTAATCTAATCGTAGCCCATTGTTTAGAGCCCAGAAAGCTACGGCGTCGATACCATTTATATATAATACGATACCATATAATCTTCTACTGGATGCTAAAATAACCCAAGAATTTTAACTGCATTGCTATTGCTGTCACTTAGGTTGATGAACGTGTTGACTGAATCTCTAATTGGAATAGATTCTAAAACTGTCTCGTTGCTCTAATAAAGATGATACTTGACAACGAAGTTCGATTGCTTCTTGAATAGTATCAGCCCCAGCAATGAAGTCATCAACATAAAAATTATTTCGATGCGGTGGATTACTTATTTGACAAACTAAACCAATTTGATTTAAACACCTAGTAGCTAGAAATGGTGCACTAGCAGTCCCGTAGGTTACTGTGAAAATGTTGAATAGGATGATTTGAAACAATTGAAAATGTTGAATAGGATGACTTGGATTATTTCGCCATATAATACGTTGAAAGTCTTGATTTTTCTTGTTGATGTCGACTTGACTATACATTTTTTCTATGTCACCACATACAGCTATTTTCGATGTTCGAAAAGTTAGTACAACTGATTGTAAATTTCACTGAATGGTGGGTCCCACGGCAAGTTTGTCGTTTAACGCCACTTTGGATTGTTTTTACGCAGAACCGTCAAATACCACTCTACATTTTGTTGTTTGACTGTCTGGTTTGATAACTGGATGATGAGGTAAATAATAACATTCATGGTTATTCTCAATTGCAATATCCTCGTTTGGAATTAGTTTCATATGACCCATTTTTATATATTCCTTCATAAATGTTCGATATTGATCATACAGCACTTTGTCATTTATTAAACGTCTTTCTAATGACAACAACATTTTTGTAGCAGATTGTAGTGAATTTACTAAACTTACCTACTTTGTTTATACAATAATCCTGAGTGAAATGATCTTCACAAAATTTTTCTTAAACTGTTGCTGCAGCACCCGAAATCATTTCGACTTCCCAAATTTTCTGTGTCATCTAAATTGGGTTCACTTTTAATCTCTGTTCTGTAAGTTTGCGTATGAACTTGAAAACTACGGACAGTAATCCAGCCAAAAGTGGTATTTTGAATAGTAGGCATTCCTTCCCTTTAAGGAATTTTCTCTGGTCGTAAAATATTAAAAACTTGATCTGCTCCAAGTAAAATATCTATCTTCTTTGGGCATTTGAAATTTCTATCTGCTAATTCGAACTTATCTAAATATTTTCCATTGACTTGCGTCTACAAATTGTGCAGGCAATTTTGATGAAATGTTCTGCAGTATAAACGCCTCAATTATAATTGAATAATTACTATGAATTGCCGATAATTTAAGTGTAACTACACTCTTTTTGCTTACACTTCACGATCATGATAGTCCAGTTACTATTAATTGAAACCTTTTACGGTTTAATCTTAATTTAGTTACTAATGACTCGGTTATAAATTAAATTTGTGAATTAGAATCTAATAACATGTAACACTGCATAAATGTTTCTACGTCAGGATGGCCAACTCCAACCTGTGCCGTAGGTAGTAATGACAACATTGAACTCGACCCCTGACATGACACTATATCATTTTCATTCCTTCTGGATTGTCAGCTGACACGCATGTAAAGGTGTAATATCATTTGGCATAGCAGCAGGCTCCAAGTAATTGTTTCCAACCATATATATGGATTCCCATGTGAAATAAAAAGTTGAACATTAGACGATCAATTCTTATCAACTGGGTTACTAAGTCAGTCAGCGATGTATATGAATTGTCGATTCATACCGTATATGAATTTACATTTTGTGCGTTACCAACATTATTTTGTTGCACCTCTTGAACTGAATTTGATGCTTGTCGACCACTACCAGACTCAACCATTGTTGACATCATTTTATTTATCGACGAATTACTATTGGTGAAGCATGGAATGATGATTGCCATTACATTTTTGAAAACTCCAATGAGCAATCCAACGCTTGATGGCCATCATTCAAACAGTCAAAGCATAATGAATGTTTGTTAACAAACTCCTTTTTTGCTGAGTTGTTAATTGTTTGAATTTGTGACATTGTGAAAGAGGATGCGGTGAATTACATTTCTGACATGACTTTGTATTGTTCACGAAATTACAGCGTGCTTTATGAAATTTATGAACATTGCTAGTATTCCGAGTTCTATAAGTAGTAGTATCTCATTCTTGATTAGATTCTAACGTTGTTCGCCGCTCATCCAAGAATTTTAAAAACTCATACATTGTTGAAAAACATTTTTCTCGGTTACATCCTTTTCATATGCTGTCGTCATCTTTTCAGCCCACAGCCTTCTTTATATTGATTTTTGGTGATATTGCATCAAACGATGATTTGGGTCTTGCATATTCTGCTATTACTAGTTGCTGACTTTCAGTTAATTTTGTTAAAGCGTCAATAATGTCATTGCTCATAGTAGATTCCATTTCATTTTTGAGTGCGTTGCCAAAACAGTATTTTGTGACACAACACATCTTTTATTTTTCTGTTCTAATAACACAGTTCTTAACAACATCACCCTGTCTTCAAAGTCATCAAACTCGTAGTTATATCCATCCAAATTACCAACAACATCATTATAACTGGGGTGGCAGCACGTAACTTGTTACAAACGCTTGTTTTTGTAACAAAACACCAGCGTCACAAAAATTTTTTGGCAGCATGTACTTTGAAACGCTACTTTGGGATTGAAATAAAAAAAAAAGTTACGAAACATTTTTGCAAATTTTATATTTTAACACACGTCAACTATTTATACCGGAAATTTTTTTTGACGTTCAGTAAAAGTAGCGAAACAAAATTAAATGTGGCGAAACAATTTTACGTGCTGCCGTTTTTCAAAAATAGCGTGACAACATGTTTGTAACAAGTTACGTGCTGCCACCCCTGATAAATTCTTTGACCAGTTCATCTAATTTAGAAAGGCTTATCTCAATTTCACATAACTTTGATGTTGTCTGTGACTTCATTTTTAAAATTTTGTGATTGACGCCTTAACTCGTCCGCGACCTATAATTAATGTAACTGGATCAACTTCAGCCATTGTGTATGAACGGTATTGAACACCAAGCAATCAGAATTCACTATAAATTCTTTAATCAGTTTCTATTTCGCAAACTATAAATGTAAATTATTCCATTTATCCTACTCTACATTATTATGGACTATTCCTAACACAACGCAAGATTGCGAATGTTAATCCAATCTCCAAAAAGACGACAAGAGCCATCCCTCCAACTACAGGCCTGTAGCTATAATATCGATTTCTAAAGTGATGGAGAATAAACAAAAAGCTGACCAAATATCTAGACAGCTAAGGTATTGTACACAATAGGCATATGGAATTAGATCACACCTAATGAAATACCTTCCCAATTTAATGAAATACCTTAACGAGAAGCTAAATATTTGCTTGCACAATTCGGGAAAAGCAAATATTGTGTCTCTGCATATTCCTAAAGTTTTCGATCAAGTATAGCACAGTGTATTATTAGTAAAATGTCAAGCTATATGCCGGGATCCCTCTTCTCTCAAATTGATTGAAAGTTTCCTTTCAAATCGTACGATTCAAGTTTTAGTTGATGGATTTAAGTCCGATCAATTCCAAATAAACGCTGGTGTTCCTCAAGGATCGGTTCTCTCACCTACCCTATTCCTTATATTTATAAATGATTTGCTCTAAACCACTTTCAACCAATCCACAGCTTTGCTGACGACCAGCACTCTACTAGCCTACTACGATTTTCATAAAAAATCTGACACTCCATTTATCGCTGTGTCAACCAAAAGAAATATAACCAGTTCGCTCAGCCATGATGTGGTCGCAATAGCTAATTGGGGCTTAAAAAACAGGGTCGAGTTTAAGACATCTAAAACTCAGAGCTGTACAGTCTCCACAAAAATTTCCATTTTTGATCCTACAGGTAGATAAACTTCAGCGGTTTGAAAGCTTAAGTATATTAGGTACATCTTCGCAGCCAAATATTTAGGTTTTCTTAGCCTTTTCTTTCATACAACCCAAAATGAAGTACAATTCTCACATATGGGCTGGCGCTTCTAGCATTCCGTTAAAACATTTTTATAAAGTCCAAAAATGAGTTATTCGTCTAATCAATGACCCAAATGGCATTGCTTCTCTTGGATATTTTGTAGGCATCGCCACATGCTTAGTGGAAATTAAATCTAAACCTCCACTTAAGCGCTTGCCCCGAGAAACGCGAAGGGCAGCATGTGCTCATCCTTACACCATAGAAATCCCTAGATGGCAAAAGACAAGTTATGGAAATTTGTTTATAACCATCCCGAATGTGGAACCAAATTCCATCTTATGTGTTCCCAAAACATGATAAATTGTATATTTAGGACCTAAATAAACTCAAGACGAACATTAACACCTTCGTACGTAATTGTCTTCCTTCCCTTTTACCATCCTCCTTTCCTAATTTTTCTTTCCTAGCCAAACGTACCAATTGGTATAAAAGGTCCCCACCTAGTGTTTTGGCTATGTATAGAAAAAAAAACTTTTTTTCCTCAGCTTAAATTCAGCTTTAAACACAACCATATAACTTTTAGTCCAGTTTAAAGACTAGATCCGGCTCGAAGGACCAATAATTCTTAAAAATAATTTAACCCACGTTGTTCTTTTTAGGTTAGTCTTTTTTATTGAACTGATCTCATTTTTTCTTATTCGTACATGACATTAAAAAAACCCATTGAACTTAAATTCATTTTAATTATAACTGACAGAAAATATTACATAGGCAAATATGATCCACAATTATAACCAATGATGTAATATAAAAATATAAACAATGGGCATTGACAGAACAGAGCAGTTGATATTATATTACTATTTTGACTGCAACAATTTCTATTTGTTGATAATTTCATATTCAATATTCATATATTCAACATTTCATACATTTTGCATAAATTTAAGAGGAAAATTTCGAAGTATCTAGTGCGAACTGCTAGTTCGAAGCGTGGTTTCCTTTGAAGATTCCTTCAATATTTCACCGGAAATCAATTCAAATCCAGGCTTTTTTGCTGAAAATAATTTGTATTGAGTTCATTTTTAACTTCAGATACTGTGAGTGTGACTCGTGTAACATTGCTACTTTCTTGCTCTGTAACGTGATGGTAATTACTAAAAAATCTGTGTAACCTAATAAATTTGGTTGAAAAATCTTTTCAAAATAGTCCGGAACATTGCTCTTTGTTCGTTATTTTTAGCCCAGCTTCCCTTTATACTTTTAAAAGGACAAATTTGCATAATAGAACTTTCTAATTTTTTAGTGGTGATTAAATATCCAGATCCAGATTAAATATTCTATACTAGAATCAGGGCCGGCGCTGATCATTTGTGCGCCCTGTGCACTTTTCAAAAATGCCGCCGTAAAAAACCCGTTTGCCGTAAATAATCCGTTTCCACATCACCCATGAGGTAGGAAATGCAATGCATTTTTTTAGCTAGGTATCCCACGTAGGTATAGTCCTCAAAAATATATATTTAATAAATAAATAAAAAGCTTAAATATTGCTATCGTACAAATTCAGCGTACGAATTTCTATAAAAAAAATCATAAAAATTTATTTAACAAAAAATATTTGTATAAAATGCATTAAAATTCAAGCGTGCATTTAAATACATAAATAAAATAAATATTTTGCAAAACTTATTAATTAATTAATTAAAAGTTATTTTCAGTTCTTCAATTTTTGCAAAATCGTCTGTCAAGTCACTATAATCCAAGTTGCTTAGAAAATCACTTTCTATAGATATTCTAGCTAAATCTACCAGTCTTTCTTGTCCCCTTATACTACATAAATTATTTTTAATAATTTTTAATTTAGAAAAACCACGCTCCCCGGAAGCTACTTTTACTGGTTTTGCAATAATATTCTAAGTGCTACAACTATATTTGGTAATATCGACTCTAATTTCTTTTCAAATATAAAATCTAATGATTCTATAGTGCTAAAAGTTTCTGAAACTGTACTTAGAGAGGTTTATTTAGATTTTTTCTTTCCATATTATTTATGAAGAGTGTTTGAAAACTGTTCATAAGTAATATGCCCCCTTCCGTTTCTCATATAAAAAAAAATTCCGCATGAACAACAATTCTAGACTGTGCTTTGTTCTTTGTATCACCAATTCTCAATTAGCCGATACAACAAAAATAGAAAAAATAAAATACGAATTACGATGGAAAAGGAATTGCAGAAAACAAGATTTTTTTCTCCTTCCGTTTCTTATTTAGATATGTGTAGTGTATATATTTTCTTATATTTTTATACAATGAGAAAATAGTTGTATTATACATTCTAGTCTATGCAATTGTATTGTAATACTATTTTTGCGATTTCAAAATAATATAAGCCCATTTTGTTAGTGTGTACAGAACAGAGTAAAATTTGTATACAAAGTAATTAGAGTACATATTTACCAAATTTATTTTTATGCATTCATATTCATCTGAACGAAGATATTATTATTATTTTAAGAATTTTTTTGCACAAAAAATTTACTCTACAAAATTTTAATTAAGCTGTGCAGGGCAGTATTTTGGTTATACAATTTTTTGAAAGACAGATTCTACTGGAAAATTAAAACAACAATTTTTTTGTAATTTTATTTTTTAATATTTATTAATTTGGATTTTGGCGCCCTCGAAATATCTCAAATTTTAGCGCCCTGTCAAACTGTTCATACTGTTCTATGGAAACGCCGGCCCTGACTAGAATCGTTAGTTATATTCAGTAGAAATTCATTTAGTGTTTAATTTTTTAGTTGTTTATTTTTTTAGCTTAATTGAGTTGTAATATTATTTAGTTTTGTCTTGTATCCCGAATTTTTAATGTGTTGCCATTTTCTTCTAATTCTTTTCCTAGAAATTAATTCAGATTTTCCTAAGGTAATTGTTACCCTTCAGTTTACTTATGGTTGATGGGAATATTTTGCCACGATGATTCTTTCGATGGTTGTATGCCGTTAACTACTGTTTCCACTTCAAGGTTAACTTTATTTTCAAATATTTCCTTTTTATATACCCTTTTGAAAACTTACAATGGTAGCGTTCAGTGAAATTAACCAATGGATCTGAAATCCACAGATCCATGGATCTGTTTACTGAACAGTGTGGTAAATGTACCGGTTAATCTATCGCGGTTAATGAAAATGTATCTGAAAAAATTCTAGAAACATTTCATGGATCTGACTTTTTATATGTAAAAACAACAATAACAATTTTTATGTGAGTGAATGTTTATATTTTTATGAAAGTTGTCAAATTTTTGTTTTTTCTTTGTATTTTTTGAATTAGTGTGAAAATTTAAATTCTTAAGGAAGATTTACTTATAACTTAAATTAAGAGTTATAAAAAATAAATTATATGTATGATAATAAATATTATTCCATTCAAATTTAATTTATTTTTAAAAGCACTCGTTATATTTTCCGGTGATGGTGATCCGGTGATCCATGGCACATGGTTTCAAAATGGATTCCAGATCCACCGGTTAATTGTACTGAACGAACCCAATAATTCTTACTTAGAAATAATATCAAAGAATATCTATTGATAAGAAGATGCACTAGAAGTCAAGATATTTTTACTACTACATTTACAAAAGAAACTCCATTAGTTAAAGAAGCAAAGAACTATTGTAAATATTTTCTTATGTAAAAAGAAAGAAAGAGTGCGATATAAACCATTTAAAAAACAACTTAATTTTTGCAATGTAATTTTAAAGAGCCAACGGAAGATTTTTGTTAATTTATTTAGCCCGCTAGAGATTTTTCATGTCTACGGTCGTCTGAAATTTTGTGTACGAATTTTTTTAAAACTAAAGGTATTAAATTTATTAGGGTATGAGAATAAATAAATTTTGAATGATTGAATTTTTACAGATGGTACCCTAAAATAATATTGGTTTCAAAAACATATGTTATTTCTTAAACATCATGTTATTTTCTTTTATAGGCTTATAAGGGAATTAATTTTTTTTTTTATTTCAAACAGCTTATCATTCATGTATTTTCAGGTATTCACATTTTTCAGGTATTGAAACAGGTAATTAAAAAGAATAGCAAGCAGTTAAGACACCGCGCAAAATTGATTCATTTTTGGTTTTGGTTTGGTAGATTCATTGATATGTTTGGATGAAATTTCGCTAAAAACCAATTTATATTTTGATAAATCAAAGTGAATATATTAGGTTTAGAGAATTATGGTGATTTGTGATTATAAATTCCATAAGAATTTATGGAATGTATACAAAAAAATTATTTTTAACAAAGACTTTACAAATACAGACAATCAAATAAAATCCATTAATTTCAATAATAAATCTTTTAATGAACCTCAAAAGAATTCAAATTTAATGAATGAATATTTCACCACAGTTACCGATAATCTAAACGTTTCCTCAAATAATATTAGTCAGCATATTTTCAGAAATTTCTCGCAAAACACTTTCTCGAATTTTCATTTATCTCCCACAAATTCAGATGAGATCATTCTGGTGACTAACTCATTAAAATCCTCAGCTGCTACGGGATATGACGGAATTTCAACGAAATTTGTAAAAAAAATTTCAAGCAAACTTGCTATCTTATCTAAATTTATAAACATATCTTTCAAAATATGTTATTTTCCACACTGTTTGAAAATGGCTCTCGTTACACCCATCTACAAATTAGGTGATAGCACTGATCCATCTAATTACAGACCAATTTCTGTACTTCCAGTATTCTCTAAAATATTTGAAACTATAGCAAAAAATAGGTTAACTAGCTTCCTAAGAAGTACTAATATTCTTCATCCAGAGCAATATGGTTTCGAGCAGTATTCAAATATCACAGTTAGGCAGCTTGCCTAACACTAACAGATTTCATCACCAAAAGTATGGATGAAGGAAAATACACTGGTTGTGTTTTTAATGATCTAAAAAAGGCCTTTGACTGTGTAGATCCTAAGATGTTATTAAGTAAGCTTTCCAGCCTTAATTTTAATAGTAGCCAAATTTCAAAATCATACTTAACAACAGAATGCAATGTTTTCGTAATGAGAGCAATAAGAGCAATTGAATGGGAATCAAAAAAGGTGTTCCTCAAGGCTCCATTTTAGGACCTGATTTTTTTAAAATTTATATAGACGATTTAGCACGCCTTCCGGTACTGGGATCTATTCAGCTTTGTGCTGATGATGCTGTTATAAAATATTCCGAGAGTAGTGACAACCACCTTTCTTCTGCAATATCCGATTACTTAAAAGTTATTGACAAATGGTTAATAAATAATAGACTACTAATGAATGTCGATAAAACCAAAATCTTGCTTTTTGACAATAAAAAATTTATCAATACCATATACATATATTGAAGTATATACCATATACATATATAAAAGTTACAAATATCTTGGGTTGATACTAGATGAAAAATTAAGATGGGATGAGCATATTAACTACATTGTCAAAAAAATAACACCATTTGCTTTCTTATTAAAACGATTGAAAAGATTTTTCAATTCTAATATACTATACTTATACATAATTTATTCGTCATATATCATTTCAAATGTAATCTACGTTAATCCTAATTGAAACAGAGCTCCACAAACCTATGTGAACAAAATTGATCTTCTTATCAAAAAAACCATTAAAATCATACATAATTACCCTACATTGCACCCCACTCATATGCTCTATTCTGGAAAATATATCAGTTTCAATAAAATATGTAAGCAAGAAGTATACATGGTTGCATTCAAGATAACAAAATAAAGCATAATTTTATTTTAAATAGGAATATTGGCATACACAATCACACTACACGCATCAAAATTAATTTTTATTTAACATTTTTTAAAACAGAAAAGCAAAGAAATAATTGCGTATATAACTGTCTTAAAATCTATAACGAGTAACCAAATGAAATCAAAAATATTGAAAATATTTGTATCTTCAAAAATAAAATTAAAGAATTACTTAATCTATCATTAGCCTGGTGATCAACGGTAAATAAGACATATAATATTACCAAACCTCGGAGAATACGAAGAGCGGCGGGAATTGGAATCACAGGTGCTTTGCGGTCGTACCCTAATGACGCTCTAAATGTGATCCTGAATCTCCTCCCGATTTGTACATAAAATACGTTGCAGCTTGCAGTACAGTCAGACTAAGAGAAACTGGCTTCTGATATTCCAAACCATATGGCCACGGTAATATCAACCGTCTATATCACCCCTAAACTGAACTTCAACAAAAAGCTTAAAGTAGGTTTTCCGGCCAGGGACGATTCGAAGCGTGGTTTAAAGAAAAGGGAAAACGATATAGGAATTTTCACTGATGGGTCGAAAATGAACTGCGGAGTAGGTGCAGGAATTTTCTCAGAAGATCTGGAAATATCAAAATCTTATGGTCTTCCTAAATACGCTATTGTCTTTCAATCAGAGCTGCGTGCAATTAGGGAAGCGCTTAAAATCCTTAATCACATTCATACGACCAAAACAAAAGTTACCATCTTCACGGATAGTCAAGCCGATATCAAAGCTTTGGTGGCGGACACTATCTGTTCTAAGCTGGTGGAACAATGTCGAAACGAAATTGGAAACTTAGATAACCGATTCTCGATCTCTCTACTATGGGTTCCTGATCACAGTAACATAGATGGAAATGAGAGAGCCGATGAACTGGCAAGGTAAGGTTCTAATCTCGACAGGCCCTTTGAGAAAGACATTCACTGTCCAATGAGAGTCGTCAAGGAGCGCATCCATTCACACTTTCGGGCCAGAGCGAATGAAAGGTGGAATAGACTAAATACCAGTACGACCTCGCCGAAAACATGGCCTGCGTATAATATACAATACGTCCCGTACTGATATAGCAAGAGTGGTAGCCATCAGTACAGGTCATTGGCCAATAGGAAGCCACGCTGCTTTCGATGGTACTCTTTTTAATCCCCACAGTTGCAAGGTTGAGAATGAGGCAGAAACTCTTCAATACTTCCTTTGCAGCCGACCAGCATTAGCTAGAGTCAGACTCCGGACTTTAGGTGAAGCTTTCCCCAGCAATATAGGTTTTATCGCGGAAAGCAAAATAGGAGATCTGATCAACCTTCTGAATCTCACAGGGTGGCTTTAGTACTGAGTCCCTGGGGAGAGTGTAGATGAGATAACGACCACCTATAACAACCGACAACACGAAATAGGTCACTCGAGTCGTGGTATAAAAAAGGCACAATTAAGTGCTAATTGGTTTTCCAGAAGTAGCTGGAATGGCCACTTCTACCTACCTACCTACCTAATCTATCATAAATATTGGGGATTTTAAGAATGTGCATTCATTTCTTTGATCACTGTATATTATTTATTTTTAAATTTTTTTGTTTAGGATTTCTTTTTCTTACTCATTAACTTAACATTATTTTTTGTAAACATATAAGAATTTTACAAGTAAGATTCATAACAATAAGAGCAGACAGCGAAAGCTTAAGTCACCGAATTTTCATATCAATCCGAAATTATATAAATTATATAAATAAAAAAAAAATTGTGGATTATTCTTAGTCTATAAGTACATTAATGTATTATTATAAATTAAATCAGAAATATGTGAATTAATAAAGAAAATAAAAACGAAGCTTCCAACTAAATATGCCATAGTTATAATGCTTAGAGGTATTACTTCCCGCTATAGTCAGTTACTTGGTTACTATTTTGTGAATTCTGCTTGTCCCGCTAAATTTTTAAAAGAAATTATATCCAAATGCGTAAAACGCTTAATAGATATAAATATGAAACCAAGACTAATAATTTCCGATCAGGGTGTAAATTTTATTAGTTTTAACAAATTGTTAAGGATTTCTGTTGATATACCTTATTTCGAGGTTGATAATTGTAAAATATATTATATGTATGATACTCCTCATTTATTAAAATCGTTTTGGAGAAATTTCATGAAATATAACATTGTTTTCGTTAATAGCAATAAAATAGCATGTTGAAAGGATGTTGTTAATTTCAATTTACGAGATCAAGAACATCAGTTCAAATTAGTTCCCAAATTGAGTAATGAGCACATATTCTCAAATACCTTTAAAAAAACGAGAGTAAAGTTGGCTACTCAAACAATTAGTGTAACTGTTGCATCCGCTCTCTATACACTTACCACCACAAGTTCCACAACTTCAACAATCATCAGTACTGCAGAATTAATTGAGAAATATGACAATTTAATTGACATTTTTAATTCCTCAAAATTTAACGCGACAAAAATTTTCAGAAGACCTTTTTACGGTAATCAAGAATAATTAGCCTTTTTAGATGAAATGAACAGTTTAATGAAGCACATGTCGTTTCGTATTCAAGCCAAAAATGTTAGTACCAAAATAAATTTTTTGAAAGGTTGGGTTTAAAATATAAATGTACTTAAATATTTACATAACGAGCTGAAGCTAGAAAATATTAATTTTCTTTTAACACGGAACTTAAACCAAGATGTTTTAGAAAATAAATTCATTGTTTTAAGCAAACGTGGCGGAAATACAAGTCTGTTAACGCCTTGTCAATTTTCGTGTTCATTTAAAAAATCTTTTTCAGTGAAATATATGGAAAATATAACTTCCGGTAATTGTGAGCCAAGAATAAATATGGAATTACCCGAGACTTCACTTTCAAGTTATGAAGAAGTACCAACATCAAAAACTACTTACACATTTAATGTAGATCCCTATTACAAAATCATAGATTTCGAAGAAAAAAATGCATTTTATTACTTTGCGCCCGGTTATTAAAAAAGTATAGAGAACATCATAAATGTCAATTAAAACTCGTTGAAGAAATCTGTTTTTCTTCTATATTCACAGATTTTAAGCAATACGAGATGTGCAATTTAGTTAGGCCTCCTCTACATTTTATTGATATTTTAGATGTTTTAGAACGAAAGTTTGTTTGTAATTTTAATAATTTATGTTTAAAAAATAATTTAGAATATAATTTTTTTGAAATTTTAAAAAATGATTTTAGTTATAACTGTTGTGAAAAACAGAACAGAAGTTATTTAATTAAGTTATTTATCAGAGTAAGAATATATTATGTTTTAAAAAATTTTAACAAAAATTTAAAGCAATTTGATAAAAGACAAAAAAAATTTAAGTGTAACGCATCTATAAATTTTGATAACTAAAAATAAATACAATATTTCTTTCATACAAAAAAATCGTTGGTTGATTTATTTTCCACTTTGTATTTTGAATTTTTATCTCTCTCTCACAAATTAAATTCTTATTACTATCTATTTCTTACAATATTGGAAATCAACTGGAAAATTGGTAACCAACACATTGATAAATTATAAAATTTTATTGCAGTGAACCTTCTTATTAATGGATATTCTTTGGTAAAACCGTGTTCGATTCGATCGAATGATAATTTAGTATTTTTGAAAACGTCCGTTGGTCAAGTATTCAGTAAAATTTATCTGTCGGCGGTAAATATTTTTTTGTTGTGTTGTGGTACGCAATAAATATTTAGTAAGAACAAAATATTTCAAAACTGCGGATTTTATTACCAATACATTAATAAATTGAAAAAATAATACAAGAAGAAATGTAGAGAACATTGCAAAGGATGTTTTTAATTTAATTAATAAAGAGCAGTAAAAACAATTGTTGGAAAAAAATAAAAGATGTACTAACAAAATAAGTATAGTATGATTTAACTTTTAGGTTTTATAAATATTTTTTGATATAAAATAAAAATAAATAAGCAAATATTTTATATACATATTTAACTTAGTTTTTTATATCTATTTTATAAAACGCGCTAAATTAATGGCGGATATGAAATGCTATAATTTCTATGAAGCTCGTTTCTACAACGTTTTCAAAAATACCAATAAAATATTCCCGATTTATTTTCCAAACGCGCGTTTTTAATAATACCAATTTTACAAAATCGAATGAATACCCAAGCCGCGACTTCAACGCCGTTTCAATAATAGGCACTAATAATAAATGAAAACATACTGGCAAATCATTGGTCAATCACATTAGTTATTATATTCATCAAGAATCAGCGCTTAGCAATTATTATGACTAGTTTTGTAACCCGTAATAAATGATGAAGACAAAATAAATTTTAGCTTTTTCTTTCCTTCGTTAGAGTTTTCATTTCAAATGTAACAAAAATACGTATTTATTTACGAATTTATTTTACCTTAATTTTCCTTATTAGAACGCTTTTACTTACCATATAAATTTTCAATTCCCTAAGGGTTATTTATTTACTCAATAAATTTAACGACATCTTATTCATCATTGAAAATTTATCCTATAATTAAGAACCAAGTTAATCATGGTAACATTAGCCGCAAAGTTCAGCGTCAAAGTTTGAAAAAAAAAAAAAACGATTGAGATCTTATTAATATGGTTAATTTTTTTTTTTTGTCATGTGTTTGTATAACATTGCTAGAATCTAATGTGCCTATCGCAACCTTCACTTTTTCATTCACTTCACTCTTTTACCGTCCGGATGATAATTTCGGTATCGCAGCATTAATTTTCCAACTCAAAAAGTGAGTGTAAAGTGAATAAAGTGAAAAATTAATGTTGACATACGTATGTAGATAAAAATAAATTTTAACTGTTTCTATTTATGTAATTTTTCTATAAACACTATTAAGTTACTAAGTTCATATTAATAATAGTTAAATTTACTATTCTATTATAAAATATTCTTTCACTATCTTTTTTCACTTTGTTTAAAACACCAAACAAAACCAAAAAAAAGTTTCTTGCAAATTTCAACTTTTGTATGTTATTCCCATCAAAAAATCAGCTGGATAGTATCAAAGATGATGTTTCACTTCATATAAAAATATGTCACACTGTTTTTTTGGCTCTCCACCCATTGGTAGTTGGAGGAACATGTGTCTGAATATTTATATTTCAGCAACATTGTATCTAAACATTTTCATTCCATATGAATTATGAAATTATATGCAGAGGCTTTGTATTTCATCAATAATTCTTCTTCTATTTCATATGCAACAACAACACCGTTTTATTATTTTTGTTGAATGAAAATAAAAAGTAACCTATGCGTACCAAACCATGATTAAAAATTTTGTATAAAATTGTTAAAAACATTTTTACGTATTTATGATGTATTAGTATTTGTAAATTCAATTTTAAAGCAAAATCGAAAATTATATATATGTATATAATATGTGTTTACTGTTATATTATTTTATTTTATATTCAAATTTCTGCCAAACCGGTATATAAGAATATGAATTTTTTGTTTCGTTCGACTATTAAATATTAAAATTTGATTTATCAAATATTATTTATACTAGGGACCCCTGTTGATTAATTGTAATTCAAGTTTTTCAAAATGAAAATGAAGTAGGTATATTTATAAAATAGTGAATATCTTTTAGAGGACTCTTCGACATATAGCCTTCATTCGAATTTTTTTTTTGTCCTCTATTCTTGAAGATCAAATTTCACAGCCATTCATTCATTTCAAAAAATTACATCTGTAGATATTTATGTTTATGAAAAACTAATAATATTACTATGAAAAACAATTTTTTATTACAAAATTATTCTATGAAAAATTACGAAATATTTAATTGAATTCACATACATTTTCAATTACATATTTTTAAAAGTGATGCCATAGAAAAAGTAGTATAATAGAAGCCCAGCGTAGAACAAATTTTTCTGCCAATTTTTTTCAATAGCCTGCCTCGCCACTCTTTTGCATTTTATTTATTCTCTCGATACTCTAATTATAATTTATTAAACAAAATTTCTTACTGTAAACTGTTATTTTATTATAAAAGCAAAAACAAAAAATAATATTTTTTATTAGAAATCAAATAACAATGAGAAGATCCTTTTAATTTTTCATTTTTTGTTATTATTGTGTTTGTGTAATTTGAAATTTTTTTCAATTAAAATCTACCACAATTTCAAATATGGTTATCATTTTTATCGAGTAGTCTTTTAAAAAAATCAATATTTTATTTTTCTCAATCCATGTAATGTTATAAAATAATTTTATAAATATTGAAATGTTGAATTGTATATATGTATTTATATTTATAATTATAATATAATTTTATAATGTTTGAAAATCAAAAATATATTTTTTTTACTTATTTTCTTTTTTGATTGAATAATTTTAAAAAATATAAAATTTAAAAAAATTCAAATAATAGTGCACATTCATTCACGTGATGATGTCTAATATATGAATATATGTACATACATATTACATTATAGCGATGTATGTACATATAAATTTACAAAAAGAGTCACATTTTGTTTTTAAAATTTTTTTTTTTAAAAGTATTTAATGTTTTCTATATGTATGCATATATATACATATATATCGAAATTATAAGAGATTTAAAAATATTTTTAAAACTAATTATTAATTTTGATAAACTCATAAATAAAATATTTTAACGGTAAATTACGGTAACGCTTATTACGGAATATTCTTAAAAATGCACAGTTTTACTGTGGTTTTTTTCAAATTTAAAATTTTCTACGTTTCTCATTATTTTCATAACGAGAATTTAACAATAATATCCAAATGCTTGTCATGATCTGCTACACGATTTGAAAATATATTGTTGTTGTATAAAAAATTCATGCTCGTAATATTTCCAACTTGTTGTGCAGATGGATTTCTTAGAACTTTTAATTTTATAAGACAATCTAACATTTCCTCTACGAAGAAATATGGACAATTTTTGATAGTTATTTTAGTATAAATATTTGAAGAATTTTAGGATTTAATTAAATTGAATTAAATTAACCAACAGTTGGGATTATCTTATTACTCATTATATGAAAAAAATTTAAATTACAATTATTTGTTGCGTTCATAGCTGCATTTACATATTTACCTACTATGACTAAATAATTGAAGAGCAAAAATAGGTGGGAAATGGCCATTTTTTGAAAACTTCTGGGATTGATATGAATTATGAGTATTTTAAATTTTCGGCAATATTTTTGTTAATACATACATACTTTTAATTAATCAATTGACTTATTATACTCAAATTTTTTTTTGAATCTTTCTTTGAGTACTTTGTGACGTATTAACAAAGTTCTTAAAAAATTATCCTGTCTAGATTGTTCTTTAAATTTAACAAAAATTCATACAAATCAAGAAAATTTTATGTCGAGAAAGTTCAAAAAAGTTCAAAATAAAAAATTTTCCACCAACAAAATTCATCTTTGGTGCCTTCAGCAATGAAAATTAAGGAAAAAATTTGTAAAATTTGCCCCCACAAAATTCTATATGTTTAGTGTTTTGTTTATATTATCCAATCCATAGCTTAAAATTTTTTATTAAAATTTGAGAAAGAAATAAAAATTGAGATGAGCAAATATCATTTTTTTTTTAAACGACTTGATTATGAATTGAGCATGTACTATGTTAACATATACTTCTTTTCAGACAAATTTAACATTTTTCCAAACAAATTGAACATTTCGTCAAACAAATTAGACAGTTTTTTTTTTTTTATCTTTTTGAAAAAATTTTTCAGAAAAGAACTAAATTTTGCAATCTAAAAAAATTATTTATTTTCACTAAAACAAATCTCTTTTAAAATTGATAACTTAATTTATTATATGTAAAATGTATCATTTTACGAAAATAAAAAAAACTGTTTAATTTGTTTGGAAAAATGCTGAATTTAACTGAAAAAAGATATAGATATACATACATATGTACATCAGCATATTGTTATTCATTTCTCATTTTCTAATAAAAAATATTCTATAATAAAACAACAGTTTACAGTAATTAATTTTTTAAATATTTTTGTTATCTGTTATAATTTATTTCAATGTATATGCATGCATACATATAGAAAACATTGAATACTTTTCAAAAAAAAAATTTTAAAAAGAAAATGTGGTTTTATTTGTAAATTATACATACATCGATATATGTAATATATCCATAATTAGAAATCATCACGTGAATGAATGTGCACAATTATTTGAATTTTTTTAAATTTTGTATTTTTTAAAATTATTCAAAAAAAGCAAATAAGTAAAAAAAATATATTTTTGATTTTCAAACATTATAAAATTATATTATAATTATAAATATAAATACATATGTACAATTCAACATTTCAACATTTATAAAATTATTTTATAACATTACATGGATTGAGAAAAATAAAATATTGATTTTTTTAAAAGACTACTCGATAAAAATGATAACCATATTTGAAATTTTGGTAGATATTAATTGAAAAAAATTTCAAATTACACAAACACAATAATAACAAAAAATGAAAAATTAAAAGGATCTTCTTCTCATTGTTATTTGATTTCTAATAAAAAATATTATTTTTTGTTTTTGCTTTTATAATAAAATAACAGTTTACAGTAAGAAATTTTGTTTAATAAATTATAATTAGAGTATCGAGAGAATAAATAAAATGCAAAAGAGTGGCGAGGCAGGCTATTGAAAAAATTGGCAGAAAAATTTGTTCTACGCTGGACTTCTATTATACTACTTTTTCTATGGTGATGCGAAAGAAGTTTGAATGACAATGCTTTTTTACCTATAGCTATAAGTAAGGATAATACCTATAATTATGAATTAAAATGATATTCAGAATTAATTGTTTGTTTTATAAGATAAATTATTATGAAGTTTTCGTTTAGGGCAGAATAACCTAACAGAAACACCGCTTTTCTTTTCTTGCGGCGTTGTACAATGTTATCATCAATAAATGTAAAAAGTAGCTACCAATTTGTTATAAAAAAAAAAGTTCGTGTGTGTGTTTTGTTTTATTGCATATTTTCAAATTTTTACTCACGGTAACGGTACCGCGTTTAGGGTTGATATTTTTGATACTATTGTACTTTTTTTGATACTTTCAGCTTGATAAAAGTACTGTGATACTTTCAATAAATTTTAAATTTGTAATTTATCATAAAGGAATTATAAATTAAAAAATATTTGGAAATATGGAATTATTATTTACCTTACTATATTTATTTGAACTGAAGGCTGCGATTGATAGAATAGTCGAACAATGGAGTACATTATTATATTAATTTGAATTTGAGAATTTCGAAGCTTGCTATGGTAATGAAAATATAGCATCCGTAACTCCGAATTTTCTCAATTCAAACTCTAATCTAGTTTTTAATTTATCATTTTGATACTTTCGTCAACAACTTAGTACTATTTTTTCAGCTTATTTAGTACTTTCAATTTTACTGAACCCATGTGGGTGCTTAACACCTTTTGCATTTTTAAACCACAAAAAATATGGTTCTATGGTTCTGGATAGGCTAACGAGCTCAAACTCTCTGACAACTCCTACAAAGTTGTAAATTTACTATTTTTAAAGGATTTGGATTTTCATAATCATTGGGAGTCGAGATGTACCCTTGTTTTGAAAAACCACCTTCGCGAGGGTGACGAAGTATCTGTAATTTATCTGTACATCTATAAATTTTGTATGGAATTCTATAGATATTGCCATTTTTTTTTTTTAAATATTTTATTTTTAAAGCCATTTTTACTTTTATTTTTAAATATTATAATTTTATTTTAATTTTATTTTTATTGCATTATTCAGAGATGAAAATAAAATATTTTGATACTCAAAATTTATTTTATTACTAAGGCAAGCAAATAACTGTAGATCGTTAAGAATCCGAGAAGTATCGAATTATTGAGACATGAAAACAAAATAGTTTTAATGAAAATAATTCCTATAATATTGACATAAAATAATCTTTGTGTATAAATATAGTACATATTATTATATATGATAATTATATAGATTTATTTTAAATCTATAAATGGATGTGTAATGTAAATGGAAATAATGATGTTTTGAATATTTTCTCCCAATAATAAAAAAAGAATTGTTAAAGAAGAGGAAATACAAAATATCTCTATCTCTTTTTACGTAAAACAAAATCTTGGCAATATTTTTTTAGAATTATAGAAGTTGAATTGTAAATTAACTAACAATTCCTAAACGGTTTTTCAGCGGATACCCTTAAAGCAGACTTTTTTGTAGAAAATTAAGTTTTCATATTTAGAAAAAAAAAATATAGGTCATCGCTTTAAAAATGAAAATATTTCATTTGAAAATTGAACATTTTTTTCAATGTTTCCCAAAACAATAGAAATGATATAAGTATGAATACCCAAATTCATATTATTATGTACAAAAATAATAACAAAAATAGAGTATCCCTAATACATATACCATCAGACTAGTTCATATTACTACACATTATTCATACATTCATGAACACTGAAGAATGAACACTGAGCGATGAACACTGAAGAATGTTGACAACAAATATTTTAAACTTAATTGTTAAACAATTGTTTAGAAACAATTAATTCAGCAACAGAAATTTTTTGCTAAAATTGATTTCATTGTGACATTTTCTTATACGGTGTGAGATATCTTATAGTAATTATATAATCTTTGATAGCATTCACTCGGATTAGTATTTAGAGGTACACATTATTTTTTTTTTCACTTTTTTACCTTCACTAGAGTAAAATCAAAGAATATCTATTAATAAGAAGGTCCACTGGAATAAAATTTTATAATTTGTCTATGTGTTAGTTACCATTTTTCCAGTCGATTTCCAAAATTGTAAGAAATAGATAGTAATAAGAATTTTATTTGTGAGAGAGAGATAAAAATTCCAAACACAAAGTGGGAAAAAAATTATTGAACGATTTTTTTTTTATCAAAGAAATATTATTGTATTTATTCTTAGTTATCAAAATTTGCAGTTAATTAACACTTAAAAAATTTTATCTTTTATTAAATACACAACAATTAAAAACATTATTTATTGAAATTTGAAATATTCATATTATTAATGTTCAAATTTTTTACCTATTTATAAAATTACCATTATGAAAATTACCAAAACCACGCATTATATTACTTATAATCATTGTTAATTATTTCATTGATTATTAAATGGGAAAATTTAATATTTAAGGAAATAAAAACGCATCGAGTCATTCATAAAAAAAAACGCTTGGTATTCTTTTCAACTACCTGTTTCAATACCTGAAAAATTTGTATATTGAAATAACATTAATGATAATCTGTTTGAAATAAAAAAAAATTTACTTGCCTTATAAGCCAATAAAGGAAAATAATATGATAATATGTTTAATATTGATGTTTTCAATCATTCAAAATTTATTTCTTCTCATACCCTAACAAATTTAATACGTTTATTTTCAAAAAAATTCGTACACAAAATTTCAGACGACCGTACACATGAAAAATCTTCTAGTGAACCTTCTTATTAATGGATATTCTTTGGTAAAATGGTTAGAAAATCTTTTAACACTCTTTATTCAGACTATTTTTCACCCGTCTGAGGAATAAATCGATATCGCAAGTTTCACTTACTATACAAGAAACAATGTTGAGTAACACTTAAAAAATGTTGCTAAGTTTTCAGTAGTTGTCTCTTTTTTCTTATGTTAATGATAGGAAATTATGTTAATATAAATTTTCTAACTCTTTTATTCCAGTATGTTAAATATAAATATTGCTAGTTTTTAACATTATTGAGTAAAGTTCTCATATTTACCATTAGAAAGAGTGTTAAAAGATTTTCACTCTTTTGCTGTAGTAAAAGTAAAAAAGTGAAAAAAAAATCATCCGGATGTATTCTATCCGGCTCATATTTTGAAGTGAATAACATACAAAATTTGAAATTTGCAAGAACATATTTTTGGTGTTGTTTGGTGTTTTAAACAAAGTCGAAAAAGATAGTTAAAGAATATGTTAAAATTATTAATATTATATAATATAATAGTAAATTTAACTATTATTAATCAATAAGAGTTTAGCAGCTTAATAGTGTTTATAGAAAAATTCCATAAATAGAAACAGTTAAAATTTATTTTTATCTTCATACGTATGCTAACATTAATTTTTCACTTTATTCACTGTACACTCACTTTTTGAGTTGGGAAATTAATGCTGCGATACCGAAATTGTCATCCGGACGGTAAAAGAGTGAAGTGAATGAAAAATTGAAGTTTGCGATAGGCACATTAACTTTGGTTCAAGCTTTTTTAGTATGAAAATTGAGAAAAAAATGAAGGAAAGAAAAAGTTTCTAATTTTTTCATTAGTATGGTTTTGAATTTGAACAAGGAAAGGTGTATGTTTCAAGATTTTCCGTCATAGGGTAAATATGTAAGTGACTACCATTTGGTATTTTTAGTATCGCACACTCACTTGGTTTATCAAAAAGTTTAAAATATTATTTTCTTGAAAATATTTATATAATTTTTTTTCAATGTTACTTACTTGATAAAAACAAATATATTTCTTAACACATGAAAAAAACGAGACGGTTTTACTCGGACATTTTTGTTTTCATTTTATTAAATTTTTTACAGCAAGTGAGAAAAAAATAAAATTATTCAAACTTTTATATTCTCAAAAATAGAAAAAACGAGAAAACCAAACAATTCATTTACAAAATAGCAACATTCTTTTCAATTTGAAAGAGTAAACGATTTTTTACTTTTGTTTGTCATTAATATTTTCGAAATATTTAAATTATAATTGCAGTTACTTTTTACATTACACATAAGAAAAAACTAGATACCTAATTTATGTTAAGCCATAGCAATACCATATTAAATTTACTAGAATAAGGGAGACAACAAATTATTTTCAGTTTTGTACATGACTAAAAACGAGAAAATAAAAAATTATTTTCAATCTTATACAGAAGTAAAAAAAGTCGAATAAGGGAGACAAAAAAATATTTTTAATTGTACATGCCGAGTAAAACTGAGTGAGAGCTTCGATGATCATTATACATCTTGCAAATTTTCATTTTAAATTTATTTATTTATTTATTTTAACATTTGATCCTACAGATAAATCTGTAGTCCAACTTTATAGGTCCTTTTCCCTTTCGAAATGTGGGCCTTTTTATTAAATTATATTAATTATTTGGAATATATTTTTGTATATTATATATTTATATTATTTTTTTTTATTAGTTATATTATATCTTTATTTATTATTAAATTATATTTGAACCGATGTGGTTGTATTGAAAATTTCAGTACATTTCTCAGTAATTTTCACCATTTGAAAATTTTTTCGGTTCTCACGGGGTTTGAACCCGTGCTCCTTCGGTCGTTACATTACTACACTTGAGTACTTTACCACTCTGCTACCGAGGCCACATTTTAAATTTTAATAGAAAAAATTAAGTTAGGTGACAAAAAGCAGGATGCCTTTGAAATGTGTCGTAAATTTATTTTTATTTATTTATTTATTTCATTTCTCAAAAAGAACTGTGTAGCTCGTATAGAGTATATATACATGTATGTGATTTAACATATCAAAAATAAAAGTATTCAAAAGTATTCAGTGCAACATAATTATAATTTAACAATTTAATATAATAAGAAAATATAAAAGATTTTTTTTTTTTTTTTTTTTTTTTTTTTTTTAACAATTGAAATATAATTCAATAAAAATTCTAATTTTAATAATTGGACAAATACATTATTTTACAAGTTTTTTTGAATTTCTTACTGGACATATTTTTTACACTCAATGGCAAATTATTATATAACATTATTGCTGTATTCATTATAGGTTCTATACCATTCAAATTAGAACCTGCATTGTATCGTAAATTATTATTGCTTCTGGTTTAGTATTCATGTACGTCATTATTTGACACCAGATTGGTGTTTGTTTTTATTAAGTTATTCCTCATATTATGTATTTGATTCATTTGTATTACTTCTTTATAGTGTATTAATTTTAGTATTTCATATTTTTTATGAATATAATCAGTTGAGGTTCTGTGGCGCAGTTGAAATAGGTTTTTTATTGCCTTATTTTGAGTTTTTTGAAGGCTGTAGATATTTTTCATAAATGTGTTACCCCAAATTGCTATTCCATACGTAATAGTGCTATGGAATAGACTATAGTAGGTAGAAATTTATTCTTTCTGGAAGCCGTTTCCCAATTTTCCTAAATAGTCCAGCTATTCGTCTGGTCTTCAGAATTAATTCATTAACCTGTTTATTCCAGTTTAAATCTGCATCAACCAAAATACCTAGATATTTATATACATACACTCTATTTATGATAATATTGTTATAATATATGGACATGTTTTCATTCTTAGATTTAACTATCAGATATTTTGTTTTATTAACATTTGCCGTGAGCTTGTGTAAGGACATCCATTTGTGTATGATTTGCATGTATTGATTTATTCTTTCTTCCATTTCGTTAACATTATTTTCAGTGTACACAACAACTAAATCGTCACAACAACTAAACGGTTTTCCCAACAGATTCAGATTTGAAAATCCGCTTATATAGCATGAAAATAGTGCTGGACCTCAGGTGCTCCCTTGTATAACACCATAGTCAACATATTTATACTGACTTGTCACTCCTTCACATTCTGTATACTGTTGTCTTTCATGGAAATAGCTTTCAAACCATTGATATTCTTTGCCTTTTATCCCGCATTCAAATAAGATTCTAAGCATAATCTTGCGATCCAATGAGTCAAAAGCTTTGGCCAGATCAAAGAATACGAGACATACTTTTTTAGATTTACTTACTGAATTCTATATATACGATATAACATCAAATAAAGCAGCGTTGGTGTTAGAGTTTTTTGTAAATCCACATTGCACATTGCTGACCAAATTATTTTCTAGTAGATTTTGTGTTATTTGATTATTAACAAAATTTTCCATTATTTTACTGAACCTAGTAGATAATGAGATCGGTCTAAAGTTAATAAAATCATTCTTATCGCCAGATTTTTTATAAATTGGTATTACTTTGTTAATTTTTAGTAAATTTGGTACATGACTTTGTAGTAGAGATGCATTTATTAATGATGTTATTGGTTGTGCTAATACATTTTTACATTTTTTTATTATTGATGTTTTAATATAATCTACTCCTGAACTATTAGTGCTGGCAAGACTGTCTATGATACGCTGTATTTCCACTACATTGGTAAAGCTAAACTTAAATGTACTAGTTGTTCTAGGTACTGGCATATAAAATGAGTCGAAATTTTTCGCCATATTTCTTTCAACATTACTGTAAAACTCGTTGAATTCATTGATTTTAGTGCGTTTTTCATTTAGTGATTGACGTTCATTAAAGAACTCATTATTTCTATAGTTGCTTAGTCCATCTGTTGCTATTCCTTTGACGTAGTTCCATATTTTTTGTTGGTTATTTAGACATTTGTCAAATTTGTTGGTGTCGTATATTCTTTGTTTTCTCCTTTTTGTAGTAGTTAGTTTATTTAGCCAGTAATGGTATTTTTCTTTTAAATGCATGTTGTTTACATCTAATAAATGTTTGCTATGCCAATAATTTTTTATCTTAATTAGTTGTATACATTCATCGTCTATCCACGGTTTGCTGTATTTTACATATTTTTAGTATTTTTTGTTTGTAGTTGACATAGTTATACATTTTTGTACCATGTTTACTAGATTATTGCAAATTATCTCGGCAACACTTGAAGATGTGTCAATATTGCAATTTGACAATTTATTTATTACTTCATTGTCATTTGTTTTTAAAATGTTATATTGTTTATAAGTTTTTATTTATAAAACTATTTTCTTCAGTTATTTCCAACAATAAAATATTATGGTCCGTATAGTCGTAAGTGTGTTATATTAATTTTGTTATTAATTTATTTTTTAGGATATGATCGATACAAGTGTTTGTTGCTGCTCTGGTGGTTGTTGTATCACAAAAATAGAACCCATTAGATTCAACAAGAGATTTGTAATCATTAACATATTTATCCAGCGCATTATTTATATTCATGTTGAAATCTCCAAGAACAATTGAATTTTTTTCATCGAGGCTATTTAAGTGTGCATCCAATAGATCGTAAAAGGAATTAATATTGTTTCTGGTGTTATTTGGTGCTCTGTATATTAATGATATATCAAGCTTGGTGTTTATTGTGAATATTTTAATTGAAATTAAATCATTAAACGTTTCTAGTGTTTTGTATTCTAGTGTATTATGTATAAATACACCCACTCCTCCTCCTTTTCTATCTATACGACAAGAAAATTTTTTATTGTATTGATTTAAATTATAAAGATCTACTTCCTCTTCAGTTATCCATGTTTCAGTAAGCATTATTAAGTGTACAGTATAATTCAAACTATCTAGTATATAAGAGACTTCATCCATTTTGTATTTCAGACTTCGAATATTTAAATATAGAATTTTTAATGAATTAGTGCGATCAAATTTCATTTCGTGTATTGTATTAATTGAGTTTACTTGGGTACATTGTTGTAAAGTATTTGTGTCAATTTCATTATTTACTAACATATTTTTTTTAGATTTTTTTCTGAGTTGATTTTTTCGACTTTGGAGTTTTCACTTTGTCTTATAAACACTTTACCTTCTGTTACCCAAGCAAATTTTATTATTTTCTTTCTTTTCAAGTCCCGAGCCTTTTTAAATAAAAGGCCAAGGTATGGTGTTAGACTTTCATTTAAGTACATCAAGTTTCATTTGCTGCTATTAGTCATATGCTAGATGGTTGCTTGTAGTTCTAGATGGTAGTAGTTCTAGATGCTCAATATCCACCACTAGTTTTATTTCCTACTTTTTAGGGGGCTACTTTGGTTTCGATAAAAGTATATTTTAAAAATTTTTAATTTTACATTATTTTATTTTATACTTTTTAGTTTTAAGTGAAACCTGTAGATATTGTAATTTCAGAAAGAATATATAAGTGTAAAATCTCCTGTCTATAACACAATTAGTTTTTGAAATATTGCTGAGACACGCCAGGAGTTGTACGACAGCTACCCGAACCAGTCCAAATTTTTGAAATCGGTAGAAGTCGTATTTCTTTATTTCTGAAAGAGTATCTTTATCTAAGTGTAAATTGTCATGCCTGTAACACAATTGGTTCTTGAAATATGTGTTAGATGTGCTAGGAGTTGTACGGCAGCATCCCGAACCTGTCCACATTTTCAAAATCGGTAACAGTCGTATTTCTTTATTTGTGAAAGAGTATCTAGTGTAAATTTTCATGCCTGTAACACAATTGGTTTTTGAAATATTCCTGAGACGCACGTGCTAGGAGTTGTACGGCAGCAACCCGAACCGGTCAATATTTTCGAAATCAGTAACAGTCGTGTTTCTTTATTTGTGAAATAGTATCTAAGTGTAAATTTTCTTACCTGTAACACAATTGGCTTTTGAAATATTCCTGAGACGTACGTGCTAGGAGTTGTACGGCAGCAACCCGAACTAGTCCACATTTTCGAAATCGGAAACATTCGTATTTCTTAATTTGCGAATGAGTGTCTAAATGTAAATTTTCATGCCTGTAACACAATTGATTTTTGAAGTATGCCTGAGACATACTAGGAGTTGTACAGCAGCAACCTCATTTGATAGCTTTGTAAAGTACCGTGTTCAGTCGTTTTTTTTTAGTATGAGTAACTGTGCAAAATTTTAGAACTCTATCTTTAAATTTTTTAAACAAACATTTTTTTTTCTTTTTGCGTTTGGTTCTGCCAAATAAAGACAAATAAATCTACCAAATAAATACCAAATACCTACCTACCAAATAAATACCAAACAAACAGACACTGGTAAGTAAATATAAAAGTATATAATAAAGCACTATTTAGAAAAAAAATTGGCGGGAATTCGGTTAAATGCAATGCCAAATTTAAAATCGTATAAGACCTCAACAGCTGTATGTAGCGACCATTTTTTAAGTAATGAGCTGGACTTAAATAGGAAAAGAAGAAGGTTGATTAAAAATGCTGTCCCCATTTTAAATTTAAGTAGAAGAGATAGTAGAAAACTTTTTGAAGAAGAACATAGTTTTGAAAAATTTCATAGAACTTAAAGAAAAAATAAGAACAAAATTAGATTTTAAAAGTTTTGATTAAAAAATTTTAGAAGATGAGGTTATAATTTATAAAATAAGAAAAACGAATTTTCTTGCATAGCAATTGAAACTAGTATTTTAATAAATACAGATTTAACATTTCAAATTTATCATAATAGTGTACTCCAAAAGTATAGTAACTTAAAACTTAAAAACCGATGAGTTGGAACGAAAAATTAACATTCAAAAATTAACATTCACATTGACGAAATTTATGTTAAAACACAAATAAAATTATAAAGCTAGCAACATTACTGGAGTTGCTCAAAATAATCCAGAAGAAGCAGGAAAAACCGTTTTAACATTTTTAATCAATTCAGTATTTGGAAATATGAAAGAAATAGCCCAATTAATACCGTTAAAAAATGTCATTTGTCAGGGTCTTCATAAATGATATCATGTATTTTGTTTTTTCTTATGTTTGCTGTTATTTTTAATTCTGACATCCATACATTAATTTCCTGTATATCTTTATTCATTGTTTTTTCTAATTCTCCGTAATTATTTTCCATGAACACCATCACTAAATCATCAGCATACATAGCTTTACCATCTAAATTTAAATTTGAAAAGCTGCTTATATAGATGGAGAACAAAGATGGTTCAACTTCGTAGTCCACTTCTGTAACTTGACTTTTATATTGCAGCATATTGTTTCCTTCCACTCAAGTAGCTACTGAACCACATATACTAGAGATACCTTTTTACCATTGTTTATACCTTCCTGAATATGAGTGATCAAATCAAATAGTACCGCATTAGAATTTGATCCCCTTAAGCTAAGTTATATGTTTTTATATAATTTCATATGTTTCAATGAGTTTACTAAATATTGTGGTTATTGAGATGGGTCTATAATTATTTATATTATTTTTATCACCGTCTCCCTTATAGATTGGAACTACTTTGTTTATTTTCAGTTGTTCCGGGATAATACATTCATTGATGGGCTCATTTATTAAACAACTAATATTTGCTGCAAGTTCCCCTTTACACACATATCCAGATGCTCCTGAGTTTGATAACTTTTTTATTAACTTTATTGTTTCATTAGTTGATATGAATTTGAATTTAAATCTACATGTAGTTCTGTTTATTGGTTGATTATAGTATTGAAATTTAAAGCTAAGTTACGACCAATGTTCGCATAGTATTCGTTTAATTTATTTAATTTTGTCATTTTCTCCTTCACTAAGATTTTGATCGGAAAAAAAATTATTTTGATTTGTGTTTAATGTGGTTCCAAATTTTTTTTGGATTTCCTTCAGCATTTTTAAATTATAGTACGTTTTCAAGCTCATGTTTATGGATAAACAACTAGCTCATAAACCAGTCAAATGTCAAGTGTTCACAAGGTTTTTTGGAAAACCACCAGCTGTTTATTGTTTATATAAAACTATACTACTGTTTATATAAATTTTTTTTTTGTATTATCTTTGAGTAGAACTTAAGCTATTATAATTGGTCATACGATAAATGAATAAAATAAAAAAACTTATGGAGGATTTAAAAAAAATGATAATATCAGAGAAACAAATAAAATAATTCACATTTTAGTTTATTACCATACCCACTTTACTCACTTCAACATTTAGTTCTGAGAATCTTTCAAAAACGAAATACAAAAATATTCAATTTACAATTATATAAAAAAAATAATCATCATTTTAATTTATTATCTCTTTTTCCATTTGAATTTTTTACTTATATATAAAGCCTTATTATTTATATGTACATTTTTAATATATAAAACTGATTAAATTAAGTGAATTAAAAATAAAAATGCATCTTTTACAATATCCTTTGTTTTAATTCTTCTGTTAACTTTCCATGTAAGTCTTGTAATTTCTCAATCATTTCTATAACTCCATAGAATTTTTCTTCACTTTTTTCTATTAAAGTTATACAAGATTGTCCAATTAATCGTGCTGATGATAATTGAGAATTTATACTTGATTTTTCGTTTTTTTGATGATCATTAATAGAAGCTAAACTAATTTCACACAAATTCACATAATTTCATCTATTCTTGGTATTTTGATTTCTTTTTGTTTTTGTTTTTTTTTGACAAATGACAAAATGAATTTATGACAAAAAAATCAAGGGTCATGCAAAAAAAAATTTAAAATCGACAAAAAATCGAAATTTCATGGTTGGGTTACATGTTTTTGAAGTGGTTTATGATATAAACACCTCGCTACTTGTTTATGATTTTCAGCAAATTTGTATGGGAAAACCACTACGTAAACAACCAGTTTATCATAAACAACATGTTTATCCATAATAGTACGTTTTCAAGCTCATGTTTATCGATAAACATGTTGTTTATGATAAACTGGTTGTTTACGTAGTGGTTTTCCCATACAAATTTGCTGAAAATCATAAACAAGTAGCGAGGTGTTTATATCATAAACCACTTCAAAAACATGTAGCCCATCCATGAAATTTTGATTTTTTGTCGATTTTAAATTTTTTTTTGCATGACCCTTGATTTTTTTGTCATAAATTCATTTTGTCATTTGTCAAAAAAAAAAAAAACAAAAAGAAAAAGAAATCAAAATACCAAGAATAGATGAAATTATGTGAATTTGTGTGAAATTAGTTTAGCTTCAATTAATGATCATCAAAAAAACGAAAAATCAAGTATAAATTCTCAATTATCATCAGCACGATTAATTGGAAAATCTTGTATAACTTTAATAGAAAAAAGTGAAGAAAAATTCTATGGAGTTATAGAAGTGATTGAGAAATTACAAGTCTTACATGGAAAGTTAACAGAAGAATTAAAACAAAGGATATTGTAGATGCATTTTTATTTTTAATTCACTTAATTTAATCAGTTTTATATATTAAAAATGTATAAATAATAAGGCTAAAAAATTCAAATGGAAAAAGAGATAATAAATTAAAATGATGATTATTTTTTTTATATAATTGTAAATTGAATATTTTTGTATTTCGTTTTTGAAAGATTCTCAGAACTAAATGTTGAAGTGAGTAAAGTGGGTATGGTAATAAACTAAAATGTGAATTATTTTATTTGTTTCTCTGATATTATCATTTTTTTTAAATCCTCCATATTTTGTTTTATTTTATTCATTTATCGTATGACCAATTATAACAGCTTAAGTTCTACTCAAAGATAATACAAAAAAAAATTTTATATAAACAGTAGTATAGTTTTATATAAACAATAAACAGCTGATTGTTTTCCAAAAAACCTTGTGAACACTTGACATTTGACTGGTTTATGAGCTAGTTGTTTATCCATAAACATGAGCTTGAAAACGTACTATAAACATGAGCTTGAAAACGTACTATTAATTTTTATCAGGATTCATTTTTTATTCTTTTTATTGCGGTTTATTTATTTAACCAGCATCTGCATTTATTGTGAATGTATTCATTATTATATTATAGTTTTTGACATATTTTCTGGGCCAGTATTGTTTGACTTTATTGATATTTGCACATTCAGTTCGAAGTTCATTACATTCGAAGATAACTATTCTGATCACTTGTATTATTCTGTAACTCAGAAATTAATTGTAGACATTTTGTGTTGATATCATTGTTTGTCATAATAATTGGGTAATATTGACGAATATTGTTTTTATTTTGTGTATATCTCAACAATTTATTTTATTAATATTTTTTTACGGTTTATCCATTATGATATAATTATTTATTTTAACTACTATTATTTGTTGATCTGAAATATCTGTGTTCAGGAGTGTTATATTTGCATTTACGTTTGGATTATTCGTAATGATGTGGTCTATACAAGTGCCTGATGGTCTGGTAACCGAATTATCACAAAAAAATATGCATTGCTTTCAACAATATTTTTATAGATTTGTACATCAGCATCAAGATCATCAATAATATTGTAATTCAGATCACCTAACATGTATGTATATTTTGTGAAAAGTTTAGTGAGATTAATTTCTAATAGCTCATTGAATTTATTTATTATATCCTTGTCTTTTTCAGGCGATCTGTTTGTGGCAGATATATTGATGCTGTTTTTATTGAAATTGACCATAATATTTATTATACTGTTGTACTCATCAGAGAAGGTTTCTTGTATTTTGTAATTAAATGACTTGTGAATAAATATGCCTGCTCCACCACCTTTCCGTGTTTTTCTACACGAATACACATTGTTATAGTTTTTAATATGTAGATAATTACTTTCCGCTTCATCTAGTCATGTTTCAGTGACAATAATTAAGTGTATGGTTGTGTTCAACCCATCCAATAAGAGGAGTACTTCAACAACTTTATTCTTAAGACTTCTAGCATTAAAATATACAATTTTGAGAGAGTTCAAGTTGTAAAATTTTACATGAGAGACATAATCACAACAATCACTTACATGGGTTTTTAATGGTAAAATAAAACTTTCGCTATTTGATATTTAAATCATTTTCTGATAGTACTCTTATTATTTTACTATTTTCACTATTTTGGGAGGCTCACCAGAATTTTTAGACATATTTTTGATAAATGATATTTTTATGTCTTCCTCCTTAAGATTAACATCCAATCTCGAAAATACGGCTTTAGAAATATCAAGTGAAGATTTGTTTGGCATTTGATCAATTGATGAAGTTTGAAAATAAACAAACAACATAATTTCAAATCAATTCGGCGTAAAAAACCCTTTTTTGAAAAAAAATTAATTCATATTCCATTTAATACACATATACAAAAAAAAGGAGTAACTTATTTACAAATTAAAATTTCAAGAAAATTACAAAACATAAAATTTAATCACCTCAAAAATTCTCATGCACATGTTCAATAGTTTCTGCTGTACTTATTTACTTATTTATTAGCAATGCAATGAGGGAGGATATACCGGATATCCAGAGCATACGTATCAGCCTTTTAAGAGAGGAAGGAGGCGTTATTTTAAAAATTTAAAAAAAATGGATAACTAAATAAAACAAAAATCCTACATATTTTCCTTCGGTAAACCAAAATTAATAATGGAAATTTTTATAAATAAATTTGTTTTTGATATTATCATATTTTTTTCTCAGTTTTGGGTACCTGGCAAATATTTTTTAAATATTCTCGGCTTGGAAAAAATCGCGAATATTAAAAGGACGTCGCAAAGCTTGGTTCTTTTAACACCACGAAGCGTTTCCAAATTTCTATTAACAATATTCCAGGAAGATTCATTATATACTTTTTGTGTTTTATCTTATAATAGTTCTAGGTGCTCAACATCTACCACTAGTTTTATTTTCTACTTTTTAGGAGGCTAGCTTGGTTTTGATAAAAGTATGTTTTAAAAATTTTTATTTTTACATTATTTTATTTTTGAAGGCTTTCAATCAAAATATTTATATATTTAAATTTAGTTTTTTGTTTGTAGTAAAATTCTTAAATTAAAAAGAAAGAAAAACGCATAATTCCTTTTATTTTACTAAAACCTTTTTTTGTCTATTTTACAAATATCGATATTTCGGCAATAATATGTTGCCTTCTTCAGTGTATTGGCGTAATTAAATTTGATTAAGAGCTATATTAGTTATATATACATTTTTTTTTTCTTTTTATGGGCAATACAAATTACAAAATTAAATTAAATTTTTAATTTACTTAATTCTACCTGATAAAGAAAGGATTTATATTTTTATTTTCTTATGAATTTAAATAGCCACGTGTACGCATTACCGTGATCATTATTTAGAAGGGTACCTGATGATGAACTTATTTCTTCTTTCTGCTGTTCCGGGAAATATTTTATTGTTGCTTCTATGTCTATGAATGCTTCTATGATGCTTGTATGTCTATGAAAATTTGCAGGATGCTTCTATGCCTATGAAAATATTTATGTTATGAAACTTCGTTACGTTTATTTTTATGCATAATCTCTGTGCAAACATATAAGAAGATACCCCTTTTACAGAATATTTGCATTAATTATTTTTATACGTAGCCTCTTTTTCGTTTTACAGAATATTTATCTTTATTATATTTCTTTTTTTTTCAATTATAATTTGAGTTTTTCGAAAATAACTGAATATTTACATTCAAGCATTTTGTTTCTTTATTTTTTTTAAATTTTTAATTATTAAAAAATTCTTAATTTACGAAAAAAGCAAATATTATGAACTTGCCATAATAAAAGCAAGGAGCGTAAACTTAAACTATGTGCTGATATTTTAAACAGTTATCAGGATTGACACTCCTTGCTTTTTTCATGGCAAGTTGTATTAATTAAAAAAAACAATGATATAATACAATTTGTCTTTTGTATTTTCTTGAAGTTTTATCATTGAATGTAATCCAGGAACAATGCTTTCGCAATAATAATATGGTGATCAACAAATTTAGAACCTGTACCTGAATAGTTATTAATATTATCACAGTATTGTCACCTTTTTAATTTTCATTGTTGGTAGTCAAACTTAAATTTGGAAGGACCTTTGTGAAATGTTCTTTTTCACATTAAGTCAAGCGAAAAATGTTTGTCACTTAAAAGTAAGAAGCGAGAATCCGCTACTAAATTTCCACTTCACAAATTTACATGTTTGCGGCCCCTAATCTAAATAAATGAGAGTTGGCATTTTGAGTTAATGATTTTTTGACATTATTATAAGCTGTATAAAAAAGTACATCAATTTTTCTAACACTCACTCAATTATACCAACAAAAACAATAATAAAAATAAACATCCCATATTTTGCTTTTGCTTTCTGATTTTATTTTTTTTATCTATTTATATTATGTATTATTTATATTTTCAAAATATTTTGTTAGCTAAGCTATGAAGCTCTTTAATTGATTCTCAAATTTTTTAAAACCAAATTGACAAAAATATAAGAATATAGGTACCTTCATAGTTTGAAAAAAAAAAAATCAAATAAATTCCCTGCTGGGCTGGTGTTGGTTATATTATTATTAATTTTACTCAAAGCAAAATTTTAAGTTGAGATAAATATAGTTTTTCGTATAAGTAAGTAAATAGTAATTAGTAAATATAATTATTATTGAGAGTGACAGTATTAACAATTCTAATGGTGTTTTAATGACGCAGCTAGACGTCCGTTATATTATGAATGAATGAAAGATCGAAAATTAAGAAAATAAACCAAGTTTTATTTAACTTATAGAATATGCTGTAGGCTCTAGGTGAAACAATATTAAAATTGATGATGGTGTAATAACCGAAATCGATTAACAATATTTTTTTTTTTTGACATTCTTAACAGTAACTTAGGTAGAATCAATCACCTTTTCGTGCTTAATTAATCTACAATATTTCGAGTATTTATTTAACAAATTACTGGCATATCAATTCATTAAATGTGGAAAACTACTGCTATTGTCAGGAACTAAGCCTTCTTATATATAATATTTTTATTTTATTTAATTTGTAGTAATCTGTTACCAGATTATACTCTAAATTATTTTTTGTCATTTATTATATCCCTATGATAAAGGGTACTAGACCAAGTCGAAAAACCAATAAAGCTTTTTTTTTTGCTTCATCGGGACTCGAACCTGGAACCTTTCGGTTGAAAGGTAGGCACTCTACCTACTGCGCCACCTAGCGTAAATTTATAAAATTGTGAAACAGAACTGGTTTTAATATTTATTTAATTTCAAATTTTATTTCATTGGATTATGAAAGTAGGAGTATGATGTAGCGTTATGATAACATATTTATCTTACATTATTATTGGTGTTTTCAAGCAATAATTAAAGTAGTAATGTGTGATACATATTGCGTAATTAAGAAATAACGCAAAGTTACTGTTAGATTAAAGAATCTGTTTGTTACATAATATAATAGTATAATTACCTCTTTCTCGAAATTACTTGAGGTTAGGTAGATATGTTATTTAACAATCTCAAGGTACTTATTCTCAATAAGTTAAACTTCTTTATTAGGAAGGGTAGGTGTAAGTTTCTTTTATTTTTGTTTTTACTTCTTTTAAACATATGTCTGAAGTAGGATTGAAACATTTTTGATTAGTACCTTTACAATACAACGATGTATTCTTTTTTTATACTGCACACAAACTTGGCCACAGTTGGTTAGCAGTGGCACTATACTAGTTTATTTATAATTATGTATTATTTTTTGTACATAACTTTAAACAATAATAAAACTAATAATGTTTTTAATATGATTCTGTACAGTAACATGATATATTTTATAGTTAAATAAGTACGACTTGTATGTAATATTATAAAAAAAAAAATACCTTTCTTGTTATACAACGTTCATTCCCTTGTATATTGTACACATCGGTAGATTAAAAAATTGAGCAAAAATAATATTAAATTTGTTTGCCCATCTGCTTCTGCGTCTTCCTCTACCACGGACTACTATCGGACTTTCTATTCAGCACCACTGCTTGTTTTCGATTTTCGTGCATTCGACTTACGATCTTAATCTTTGGCCCTTTGAAAACCATACAATGTGCTCACTATCGATCATACTATTGAGCTGGCTGTTGCTGAGTATTTTCCGGTCGACCCTTTTGATAAAGGCCAGTAGGTTTGAAGGTTCTATCCTGCAGGAGCTTTCTGACATTATGTAGTGCTTTTTCAACAACCTGAGTCTCAGTCTTGAAAGAGCTAGGCATTCTCCTACAACATGTGTGGAGGTTTCTTCCTCTTCCAGACAGTGTCTACAGGTTGGATCGTCACTTAGTGCTGGTATACACATGTGCTTAATCATATGGTTATGACCAGTAAGTATACCCACCATCTTCCTACAATCTACTCTATTAAGAGTTAGACGGAAGTTGGTTGTTTTGGTGTTTGTTCTTGGTGCATATATTTTGGAGACTATATAGGTTGACATATATTTCTGTCAGGCCTTCATTACGCTCCTAAAGATTGTTTGTTTCCCACTTCATGGTGTTTTCTCACGTCATCCAGATCAGTTCTATCTTGTTTCGAAGCCCTATGAGGTTTAGGGCTTTTGAACATTCTTCCACCAATCTAGATTTGATGAGGTTATTTTCAAGAGCTTTTAAGACAGCCTGACTGTCACTAAAGATTCCAATGACTTTGTTAAACCATCTTTGCTCTTTTATTACATCTTTGCTCTTTTTTATTGTTTTCTATTTGTTTTACATTAAGGTTTTCTAAATTTACAGTAAAGTTTGTTTGTTAATGTTAGATAATTTGGAATTACAAATTGTTTCTTATATTCAAATTGTTTGTTTGAAAATTTTGAATTATTTATTTCTATAGTGCAATTTATTATTAAAAATTATTATATGCTTTTGTTTAAAAAGAAATTTACTTTATTACAATCACTAAATAGTTTTGTATTGCATTTATTACCGAGATTTCACCAAGTTCTAGTTCTAATATTATATCTATAGAATTGGAATTAGTTTGAAATGGTTTGTATTTTCATTGCTTAATTTTAAGATTTGAATAATGAAAGTTAGAGAATTTTTTTTTATGGCTACTGAACTTTTCTTGGATTTTGAATATATCAATGTCATAGTCATCGATTTCTTCAGGAGTTAACAATGATCTATTCAATGTTTAGTGTTTTGTGAACATTAGACGTCGTTTAGATATTGTAATTGGATGACTACATTTCTGTGGTCAATTGAAATATAGTTTGAAACTTTTTCTATTACCAAGTTGTGTTGTTTCATATTTTCTTTTAGGGAATTAGTGTTCTCTTGGAGAATTGAATTTATGTTTATTTGGTTATTGGAATTAGTAACTATGTTGTTACTATTTTGGTCCAATAATTTTATTTTCTAATTCCGTTATGTCTTCTTGTTCTAATGTTCCGAAAATCCATTGCAAGAAGAGAGCCTTCGACGTTAATTAAAGCTCTCTTATGTTTTAGTGGTATTATCGTTTTAAAATAATGTTTTGTTTGATTAATTTTGTTTTTTAATATTTTACACAAATTTTTATTAGTATTACCCCAACAAACCATAGGAAGAACAGGAGCGAATAAATTACGTTTCAGTAAAATAAATGTTCTCTTAGATGAACAAACGGCGAATGCAATAAAAGAACCTTAGACGATGTTCGCCTGGAAGAAATAAAAGCGAAATAAAAGAATGTTTATTTTTGTTTTCTCCATTTTGAATATATTTTTCATATATGTATAATGTATACGAAAATATTTTAAATTATTTTTTAAAGCGAACTACAAAATTTTTTGATGTATTGAATTTTAAAAATTTTAAATAATAATTAAATTAAAAAATAAAATAACCTTCAATATTTATAATAAATAAATATTAATTTTTAAAATTAACTAAGAAAACAATTAGATTTATTTTTTTATAAAATTTTATATTTTAAGTATATTATATATTATTTTAAATATTTTGATGAATTTTAATGAAAATTATTTTAAGTCCCTGAAACAGATATTATCTTCTTCTAAAAATTCTATTTTTATTCTTCTAAACATTCGTATTTCTTTCATATATGAACTCATATTATCTTCTTAACATTCGCTTTTTATTCTTCTAAACATTCGTATTTTCTTCTTCCCGGGGAAGTTAATGCGATTCAATTTGCGATTGTCGCGGCGATGTCAACCTTTTCATAATACTAATGAATCGCAGAAGAATAAAATATGAATTCGCGGCGAACTAATACATTCTTCTAGGGGATACTTCCGCGATATGTATTATTTATTTGATTTTCTATATTATTTATTAAATTTTAGATTTCATTGAATTATGTATAAATATTATTTCATAATATTTTATACTCACTAACACTATCAAAAGATCGTACTCTAAACAAAGCAACATACAACTGTGAAATAGAGAATTATGTTTTTAGTGAAATATTTGAATAAGTATTAAAATGTTAAACTATTTTTAAGATATTGAATAAAGTGAATTTTAGTTTTTCAATTTGTAACTTATTTATTATGTAATAAAAAAATATGTAAAAAATTGATTTTTTTTTAAGAAAATAAAGAAAATAAACAAATAAAATAAATTGTTTCATTTATAACGCTAATGCTAGACCGGCAAATGGTACGCCGGGAATAGCTAGTAATTTACAATATTGTTTATTTAAGTATTTATTTATTTATTAAACAGTGGACCTGTAGATAAATCCGCAGGCCTACTTCAGGTTTATATTTTTTTTCACTTTTTTGAAATGATGTTCATTAAAGTTTGACATCCGACTTTGTTATAGAATATCATAGAATTTTTTTTTTTAAATAATAGTGCTCGACACGCATTTTCGTATTTCGCAAGTTGAAAAACTGAATTTTGCTAGAAAAAGTATTTATAAACTTCTAATTGTGTTATGTCAATATATAGAAAGATATACATTCAAAAATATAAAAAATGTGTATTAAATATTATTATTATTCATCAATACAAATAATACTTAGAACAATTGATTTACTATTTAAATATTTATATTTCATAAATGTTCTGAAATTACACTGAATATTTATATTTGTTTATAAGTATTTATTAGTACTCGTCACGCATATTCGTATCTTCATATTTTGCAAGTTTAGAAAGTGGATTTTGCATGAAGAAATATAGTATACTTTGCAACTATTTTTGTTTATCTTTGAGATATGCAATTAAAACTTTTGAAATAAAATTTGATGTAATTGCAATAAAATTTGTAAATGTAATAAAAATAAGTAAAACAATACTTTCATGAAATAAAATCTGATGTCTAAACTAGAGATCAGATTTTATCTACAAATACTATTAATAGAGACGTATATTTCAACAAAATGTGCCGAACAGAGATGTTGCTGGCAGTATAGATATAAAATTAAATGCATTTAAACTAAATACATACCACACCCACATTAAAAACACATTAAAATAGCCATAGATACGTTTTTTGTGTTTTTTTTTATTATCATAATAGCCCTAACTATTTCAAAACTCAAAATAAAAAAACAAAACATTTATTTATAGAACTTATATTTTTATTTCACTTCTTTTAAATTTTGGTTTTGACGTTTTGGTATGATGAGATATGACCATTATAGTAAAGGTTATGATTGGTTACGATTGTTACGATTGTTAAATCATATCGAATCATATAGGCCATTTAACGAAGTATCATATGACATCATATGACGCCTTATGACTATTATAGTTAGGGGTAAAGCCAATAATTATGCTTTTTCTCTTATTGTTCAGTTTTTATTGACGTCTTATGACTATTATAGTCACGGGTAAAGCCAATTATTATGCTTTATATCTTATACTTCAGTTTTATTGTTATATTTTTATTCCGCTAGGGTCTCTGATGTAGGTAAGGGTAGTCTGTGATTTTTCTTTTTAAAGTTTTTTTAATTTTTATGTGTACTAAATTTGCCGTGTATTCAATTGGAACTTGATAATAATGTCATAACATATTTTGTTTTTCTTGTTCTTAACAGATCGTAAATTTCGATTTATGATTCTCCATGTACAATATAATATTTACTCAATGCTACTGCGCATTTGAATTTATACTTTTGAATTATTTGTTAATAAAATAAATAAATTTCAATTTTTGGAATTTGTGAACATTTTCTGGGTGAGGTAAAAATTATTTTCTTAATTTACTATTTGTTTTACCGGTAAGTTTTTTTGCTGTAATATCGTAATATTTTAGCAAATGTCAACCATGATATATAAAACATAACCAAAATGATTTGATAACAAACGCAACCATAAAGAAACTGACAGTTGAACGGGAGATAGAAGAAATTCTGCATTCGATCATTGATTATAATTGTGATTGGTTCATTTTGCATTTTGCCTAATTAATAAGAAATATATTCTAACTAATAAAAGAATGTAAAATAAAGAAGTATTATATTTATGTTTAATAATTGTTTTCAATCATTTTACAATTCAGAAGTGTGATAAATAAATCCAAGCAAAAGCGAAAATCATAACTAAAAGGTTGAGGTTATGAAAAATTGAAGCACATGGTGGTAGTATTAAAGTGTACGTATAATTGGGAATTGCTAAACGAGATAACCTAAATTTATCGAGAACGTAAAAGACAGAAATATTATTGATACCTTAAAAAAAATGGAACGTGAGGAATTAAATAAACGAACGGTTAAAGAATTAAAAAATCTACTAAAAAATTTAAAGTTATCACAAAATGGAAATAAGTCATCATTAATTAATCGGTTATTAAATATTGATGATAATAATAGTAGAAATGAATCAGTTACGTCAATAAGAAGTGAAGCACGAACGATCGTAGAGAATGTTGGAAGTGATTCGGCACGTAATGTCACCTTCAACTCACCAGTAATAAATACATCAACGCCTGTAATGAATTGGAACGGACAAGGAAATTTTTTAACCTTCGGACCAAGAGAATTAATGGAAATTCTCCCTGAGTTCAATCCGGAGGATAAAAAAAGTTTAACGGCAGAAGAATGGTTAAAGCGAGTAGAAAAACTTAAAACATTTTATAGTTGGGAAGATCCATTAGTCCTAATTTCAATTGGACCAAAGTTCAAAGGATTAGCTAGAGCGTGGTATGATCGTACAGATGATTTTTGTACATCATGGAGTGATTTTGTAAAGCAGTTTAAAGATAAATATATGCCAATTGTAAACGATGCCGACATACATATGGGTATGCTAGGAAGAAAACGTAAAAATGACGAAACGCTAATGGAATATGTCGCGGAGATGTCACGACTCGGAAATAAGGGTAATTTAAAGGAGAATGCCATTGTTAAATATTTTATTTTAGGCATGCGTGATGAGCAATTATATGCAGCTTTTCAAGGACAACGTATTGACACGATAGCAGAATTGCGTGATAGAATCTCTTGGTGTGAAAGTTTTAGAACCACAAATATAAGGGAAGTAAAACAAAAACAGAATACATTTCAGCAAAAGCCGACTTTCAAATCGATTACATCTGAAAATGCCAACAACGAACAAAGAACACTGAAGGAAGAAAAATTTAAAACGTCAACGCAGTGTTTTAATTGTTACCAGTCAGGTCATTTCGGCAGAAATTGTCCTGCACCACAACGTCGATCTCGTTGCACCAAATGTAATCGAGTGCATAAACGAGGTGAACCCAGTGAATGTCCAGATGTTTCACGAGTAGGAGTTATCGAATATTCAAAATCAACACCCTATCATAAGATTGTAATGGTTAATAATAACGAAATGGTAGGACAAATAGATTGTGGCAGTCCTCTTACGCTGATTGCAAAAGAATATGCTGATAAATGTTTAACTGATCGAAAAAACTGTAAAGTCAACTTCGCTGGATTCCTAGGAGGAGAATATTGCTCAACTGAAAAGTCAAATGTCGAACTAATCATCAATAACGTAAAATTAAGAATAGATGTCTATGTAGTAAACAGTAAATATATGCCCGTACCATTGTTAATAGGACGCGATGTGCTAGATCGCCCAGATGTAAAATTTTATAAAGAGAACGGAGAAATAATTATAGAAAATAAATGTTCTGAAAAAGAAGTTAACTGTGAAGTCAAACGTGTAGTGAAAGAGGATGAAATAAATCAAGGAACGTCGAACGCAAAAGAACGAGAATCGTTAATCAAACTATTAAACAATTTTAATGAATTGTTCCCTAAAAATATGAAACAACTAGGATTAACTAAAGAAATCGAGATGAGTATCAAATTAACTGATCAGAAACCAGTACAACAAAAACCATTCCGAGTGCCATATGCAAAAAAAGAAATTATCGATGATAAGGTAAACGAATTAATGGAGAACAACATAGTAACCCATTCAACTTCAAATTATTCGAGTCCTGTATTATTAGTAAAGAAAAAAAATGGAGAAGAACGTCTATGTATCGACTATCGACAATTAAATTTAAAAATTGAAAAAGAAATTTGCCCCACACCAAATATCGAGGAAGAATTACAAGTGGCCAGTTCTTATAACTATTTCACCAGTCTTGACTTAAATAGTGGGTATTACCAAATACCAATAGAAGAAGAATCTCGTAAGTACACAGCCTTTATAACATCAAAGGGTTTGTTTGAATTTAAACGAATGCCGTTTGGGCTCAAAAATGCCCCAACTGTCTTTCAAACACTTATGTATAAATTAAAAAAGGAAATAGATATAGATATCCAAATTTATATGGATGATATTTTAATCGGAAGTACAACAGTGGAAGAAGGGTTACAAAAATTAAAAATAGTATTAAATAAAATTAGAGAATTTAAATTAACATTAAATTTAACGAAATGCAGTTTCTTACAACAAACAATAGAGTACTTGGGTCATCATATTTCACCTAGCGGAATATCACCTGGCTCGATAAAAGTAAAAGCAGTACAAGAATTTAAACAACCAACGAATGTCAAAGAAGTACGTCAATTTCTAGGACTATGCAGTTATTTTAGAAAATTTGTACAAAATTTTGCTAAAATTTCAAAACCAATTAACGAATTATTAAAAAAAGATAGCCAGTTTATTTGGTCTCAACAACAAGAGATAGCTTTCAATACGTTGAAACAAATTCTGTGTAGTAAACCATTATTAACCTCATATGATGTAAGAATGATTCATGAAGTTCACACCGATGCAAGTTCAGACTGTCTTGCTGGAATTTTATTACAACAAGACGGGAAATACTTAAAACCAGTCGCATACTTTAGTCGAACAACAAGCGAATGTGAAAATAAATTTCATAGCTACGAACTGGAGGCTCTAGCGATAGTTGAATCGTTGGAGCGTTTTAAATACTATTTATTAGGAAAACGTTTTACTGTAGTCACCGATTGCGCATCTTTGAGAACAACTATGTCAAAAAAAGAATTAATCCCAAGGATTGCACGGTGGTGGCTAAGACTTCAGGAGTTTGATTTCAATTTGGAGCATCGTAGTGGCAGCCGCATGACTCATGTGGATGCCTTGAGCCGTGCACCTAACGAAAAAGTGGTTAATGAACCTGAAACCGCTTCTCTGAAAATAATGGGAGTCGAAGTTACCCGACTCGACTGGCTGTTAACTATGCAAATACAAGATCCTGATTTGAAAAATATAATTGACAATCTACGTTCAGATAAAGTAGATAAACATCTTGCTAACGAGTATTGTATTGACAATGAACGTTTATTTAAAAAAATCAATCAAAATAAAAGGTGGGTGGTGCCAAAAATGGTACGTTGGAGAATAGTTCGTGAATGTCATGATCTCGTCGGACACCTTGCTTTAGAAAAAACACTTGAACGTATTCAACGATGGTATTGGTTTCCACGCATGAGGAATTATGTGTCAAAATACTTAAGGGCTTGCGTCGAATGCTGTTATAATAAGAAGCCGGGTGGAAAAACGGAAGGGGAGATGCATTTCGATGAAATTGAACCAATACCTTTTCATACTATACACTTGGATCACTTGGGACCGTTCCCTAAAAGTAGTAAGGGGAATATGCACGTGTTGGGAATTTCAGACCCATTTAGTAAATTTGTAATATTGCGAGCTGTTAAGTCTACAAATACGGCTTCAGTATTAAAGGTGTTAGACGAAGTAACAGAATATTTCGGTACACCAGCACGAATCATCACTGACCGAGGAACGGCATTCACTGCAAAATCGTTTGAAACATATTGTAAAGAGCATTCCATGAAACATATTAAGACCGCCGTACGAACACCTAGGGCCAATGGCCAAATTGAACGAGTCAACCGAACGATCTCGACAGCTATAGCTTCTTCAACAATTAATGAACGTAAATGGGATCAAGAACTAAGAAATATCCAATGGTCTCTGAATTCTATGATATCTTCCACAACAGGTCGTACCCCACAGGAAATAATATTCGATTTTAAACCCCGCGACATCTTGAAAAATAAAATTATATTGGCGTTACATGATGAAATAACCGACGAAGATCGTCAACCATTAATAGTTGTCAGGCAGCAGGCCGCTGAAAAGATCATGGCCGCACGACAAATGTGGAAAGAACGATTTGATAAGAAACATAGGCAACCAACAAAATACGAAGTGGACGATTTAATAGTAGTGGAGAATGAACCAAATAGTACGGGACAACCACGGAAAATACAACCGAAGTTTAAAGGACCATATGTAATAACAAAAGTTCTGGAAAATGATCGTTATTTAGTTGAAGATATTCCCGGAGCTCCAAGGAAAATACGTCGATATGCTGGAGTTTATTCTCCAGACAAAATCAAGAGGTGGTGCATCCCGGAACCAGACGATGAAATCGAGGACGATTCCAATTTTCAGGATGGCCGAGTTGTCAACCATGATATATAAAACATAACCAAAATGATTTGATAACAAACGCAACCATAAAGAAACTGACAGTTGAACGGGAGATAGAAGAAATTCTGCATTCGATCATTGATTATAATTGTGATTGGTTCATTTTGCATTTTGCCTAATTAATAAGAAATATATTCTAACTAATAAAAGAATGTAAAATAAAGAAGTATTATATTTATGTTTAATAATTGTTTTCAATCATTTTACACAAAGCTATTTTAATTATTTATAAATCGATATAATAATAATATTCTGATAATTCGGTTGTTGTCTTTTCTACGTTGTTTTTTTTAAAATTAATTCATTATAATCAGATAGTCAATGCTATTGCTCAATATGTGAATTGTTTTTAGGTTAATTTTAATTTGGTTTTGGTTTTATTTGGTTTATGTCTTTAAATAAAATTTTTCACACTATCGTAATTCTTAATAGTTCTAATAAAGTTGTCTAATCTAGTTGAAAAAAGCTTCGTGTTGTAAAAGCTTTGTGAAAAGTTTAACAGACGTTTCAGCGTATTAATATATAAGATATAATATACAAAAATATATACCAAATAATTAATATAATTTAATAAAAAGGCCCACATTTCGAAAGGGAAAAGAACCTATAAAGTTGGCCTACAGATTTATCTGTAGGACTAACTGTTAAAGTAAATAAATAAATAAAACAAACCTATAAAATGTTTATTATTTTTAAAAACAAATTTTATTTTATTTATTTTCTAGATTTTCAATGTTTACAATCAATATTAATTTCATTAAAAAATGGCGATTGGGTATAGAGGTTTTCTTTACTGATATATAGCACTTGTAGAACTCGAAAATGGATTATAAAGTTAATCAGTTTTTTAGAGGGAGATGACATAAAATGATATTAATATCACAGTTTCCCGTATGGCTACGTGATGAAGTAAAATGGATTTCGATATTTTCTGTTCTACAGAAGTCTTTATAATGTTAATACTATCGAATTCATTATCAAAAATTAGTTTTTTCGGTTTTCCTGAAATAAATTCCTTTTTATAAGGCCTTGGATTATCGTTAAACTATTTCGATCGGGTAATTTAGAAACTGTCAGGTGTTTGGTGAATTTGTCTATTATTGTTAAAAATGTTTTCTTCTTTAAACAAGACATCCACATGAATAATTTCATTAGGTTCCATTGGCGTTTCTGTTAGGTGGAATTTGTATTGGATTGGACTCTTGTCATACTTTGCTAAATTACATATATCGTAATTATTAATATATTTGTAGACCAGATCCTTTAAATTTGTGATCTAATAAATAACATGTATTTCGAATTTTATTAAGATTTTCTAAGATTCCACGATGATTGGTATTATTGTGGGTGTTTTTTTTTAATAATTTCTAACATTTTAAGTTCATTATCTATATCTTCCGCTTTGATTGAGCTTTTGACGAACTTAATTTTATTGTTGTTGCTGAATAATCCTACTAGTATATCTTGAAAAATAGCATATTCATTCTCGTGATAAGTGTATCAATATCTTTCGTTTGCATAAACATACTATCACTACGTGGTAATTTAATTAAGAATTTCTCTAATATACTACTTTCATTATTTTCCGTGGTAAACTAAATTGGTTTACTATCATCGTACTATTTATTAATATTATTTTATTAGTTACTATCTGCTTTTATGAAATAAATAGTAATTTATAATAATTAAAATAATGTAAATATGTAATACAAATTACAAAATTTGATCTGTAGTGTATCAATAAATTTTTTTATAGTAAATTAAATATATACCCAAGAATCGAGGTACTATATCAAAACGTCAGATTTATCGAAAACAATAAGATAATAACCATTATAAAAAATTTATATTCTAATGAAAATGTTGGCGATTTATAAAGACAGTATATTTTGTGAAATTAGCACATTTATTTTATATGTACCTATACCTACATTCAACTATTCACACTTTTTCATTCAATTCAACCAAAATATAAAAATGAAACTTTTGCAAGAATTGAAAAGCAGATAAGAGAATAAAAAAGAACAGAAAATAAAATTCTAAATGAATAAGCGAAAAGATAAAAGCTTAAGATTGTTTAGATTTCCACAAAATTCAGAAACTCTTCGTTTTTGGTTATCTGTCAGTAGAACAATTGATCTAGATGTTCAAAAACTGCGCATATGTAATCAACATTTTGAAGCAAAATGGTTTGGAAAAAAAATTTTGAAAAAAGGGGCTATACCAAAACTATTTTTAGAGTCAAATAATAATGATAATTTAAATAGTAGTCATTTCGATTATGAATTTAATGAGCTTGAAGAAATGGATTGTTATTAAAATCCACCTTCTTCACCACTTGATATTCAAGAGTGTTAGGAGAAGAGGTTCGATTTTTGTTATAACTGCATTCAAAGAATTAAGACCGAAACGGCTTACCAAAAACTTTTAGCAGAAAAAAGTAAATTAATTGAAAAATTAACGAGAAAAGTTAAGATTTACAAGAAGACTTTTATGAATTTAAAATTAAAAGCTAGACGTACCAAACAAAGAAAACCAAAAAACATTAACCTTAAAAAAAATGAATAACCTGAAATATATTTCTGCTAGTAGTAAGACTTTTTGTAACATGATATTAAGAGAAAAAAAACAGAGTTATAGTATGGACGAAAAATCTTTAGCTCAAAGCATAAATTTAAGATCTACGCGTACCTACAATTATTTAAGAAACACATTACGATTCCAATTACCATCGAAATCGTCTTTATATAATTGGACACCTATTAAATACGTAAAACCAGGTAAAAATGACTGTTTGATTGAAAATTTAAAAATAAATGTTGATTTAATGGATGAAAATGCCAAGAGTGCTAAATATGTCTGTGTTTTCCAGGTTAGAGGAATATTTTCGAATTGGAAGTACGTTATGGGTTATTGTGCTACAAAAACAGGTTTATGTGGCGAACAGTTGTTAAAACAAGTTAACAACTATATGCAATTAGCAATAAATTCTGAATTTCCAAGCCTCGATTTTATATGCAACAGAGAATTATACATATTAGCTTGCAAAATAATAAATAACTATATCAAACACAACTTCATTCTTAACAGAAATATTGATCTCACAACACACTCACAATACAAGAAATAAATCAAATTATTATCTTTAATTAATTTCCGAACAGAAAAACAAATAACAAACTGCCTTTACAACTGCCTAAAATCCTATAATGACTTGCCTACAAAGCCAAAAGAAATAGAAAATTTACCACACTTCAAAAAAAATATTACTTGTTTCTTGTTAAGCACACATAACATTACCTAAACAAAACAAAATAACACATTACTAGAAAAATTGGGTAGTTTATATTGATTGACCTAACTGCATTTTAAAATTCATGCATTTTAGCATTCAAAAGTATATATTTTTGATTTTTGAGTTTTTTTTCTTTTTTCTTTTCACATTTTCAACTATATGATCTATTGGCAGAATTGTATTATTTTTATTTGTTGTTGATTTTTTTTTTGCTTTTCTTCTTCCGGCTCTTATATCTTGTCTTTATACTTCTTTCAATCCATCATAAAAAATATAAAATGTAATTAAAACAATAGCGATGCAAAAAAAAAAAAATTGGTAATAAAGTAATAAAATTAAATGCAAGTAAAATTATATTAAAAAGTGTGAAACTAATTAAAATGCACTTTTGCATACATTTTACATTAATTCTATATTATTATAGTATATTCATGTGATCGTTCTAATACGTATTAGGAAAACAAAAATTGATTTATAATACACAATTCGACCAGACAGCTTAGGCTAGGTCTTAAACATATATTTTACATCTTAAATTAATTAGTATATAATTTTAATCTTAATCTAAACTACTTTCTTTTATCTTTTTTATCTTTTATTAAATCAAATATAAATATTCTCTATACTTAAAATCATGTTACTATTAGATTTAATAATAGATTTAATAATAAAATTGAACTTTATCTTATAAATATTTGAATAAGATTATAATTATAACAAAATTTGTATTTTACTAGTTTGAAATAATAAAGAAAAAAAAAAAAAAAAATTAGGTTTAGACATTAAAGCGGTAACATGTGATCAAGGATCGAGAAATAGGTGTTTATATGATAAATTAGGTGTTACAAAGAACTTTTTTTTTTTCTTTTTTGGGGATAAAAAAATTTGTGCAATGTATGATTACCCACATTTGATCAAGTCCTTTCGCAATACTTTAATAAAAGATGACATATTAACTCCTGATGGCAAAGTGTCGTGGAATGTAATTAAACAAATGCTTAATATAGACTCTTCAAATAGTACCAAAATGGTGCCTAAGCTAACACTAAAACATATTTATCCAAACATATTTGATAAAATGAGGGTAAGTTATGCGACACAAATTTTTAGTCAAACATGTTCAGCTGCAATCAAAACTATGATACAGGCTGGAACATTTAACAATAATGCAAGTTGTGCCAAAGCTACTGCCGAATTTATTGAAAAAATTGATAAATTATTTGATGGGTTAAATAGCCAAACATTGTATAGTTCAAATCCAAACTGTAATGCCTTATAAATGAACAATAATATTTACAAATATTTTCAAGTAAGCAACAAAAATTATAACTCAAGAAATTTCAAATTTCATTGAAACACTTTTTTATAACCTTTTTTTATCATTATTTTAGGAAATGATATTATACTTAGAAAGCATCGCAGAACATTTAAATAAATCCATTCACTGTTTTAATGGTATGATACAAGCGATGAGAGGTGTCACATTGTTATCAAATGATATTTTAGGAAAGGACAACTTATTTTTTATTTTAGTTTCAAGATTTAACCAAGACCTAATTGAAAATTTATTCTCATTGGTCATATCGAGAATCTCAAATAAAATGAATCCCTCTTTATATGAATTTAATAGTATCATTGCTAAAATTTTAACAATGAGACTTTTAAGTGATCATTCAGATTCAGCTAATTGTGAAGAAGACAGTACTGATTTACTTTTAGCTGATCTATCTATAGCAGATTCAATCAGTCAAAACAAAAATGATTTGATACAGGAACCCATTATTATGTTTGATGATGATGATCTCAATTATGACATACCTGTAGATATTTTAAATAATATAAATGAGGAGAATTCCATGAAATTCGTTTGTGGATACATAATTTTTAAAATTTTAAATAAAATAAAATGCGAAAATTGTAAGGCCATTTTAACGAAAGATAATCAAAATTATAATCTTGATTCAGAATGGTTCCTGTTCAATAAAAATTATTCAAAAACAAAATTTGCACTACAAGTACCATCAGAATTATTTTTTGAGGTTTGTAATATATTTTCAAAATTCTTTGCTATATTCTTCGTGATAAACGTTTAAACCAAAAATCTTTTTCATAGGTTTGATCATGTTAAAATTTTTGACACGTTTTTCAAATCAAATTCTTGCACTTCGAAAATTAAAAACAAAATAGTTGATATTTGCATACAAGAAACAACAAATTGTGAAAAATTTAATAGCTGGTTTACTGACGGAGTATGCCTAAATCATCGGAAACATATGCTGGAATTTTTAATTTTAGTTTTATTAAGAAAAAATACTACATGGCTTACCGAGATATTAAATAAAGTAAAGTTCAATCAGAAAAAAAAAAACGCAAGAATAAAAAGAAAATCTGAAACAATAGAAACAAGTAGTAATAGAAACAAGTAGTAATAGAAAATTAAAAATTATTAAAACTTAAACAAAAAAACAAGACACATTATAAATTAAAAGAAAAAAATCCAAATCCATTCGTGTCAAAAAACCATAAAACTTTACAATATTATATAATAAGACTTCAAAAAACCAGTTGCCTTTTTCAGGGCTACCATATATTTATTAAAGAGTATTATTTAAAAATTGTACAGTATAAGATTAGTTTTTACTGAATATAAATATTTATTTTACAGAATGATATAAAAATTTAAATAGTTAATTCAACATTGATAAATAAAATTCTTATTACTTTTGAATTAACCAATCAAAATTATATATACCTATATCTGTAAAATCAAATCATTTCTGGTTTCAATTTTCAAGCAACAACTGATAATGAAAATAATAAAGGTATTTTTTCTTCTCTCAAATTTAGTCTATTTTCTATCTTTTTGTTTCATGTTCATATGCATTGCACATGTATTTGTGGATTTATACAGGGTGGTCCGGTTTAGAGAAAAAAGTTTTTAAGGGGTGATTCCTTGTAGTATTTTAGGAAAAAATTGTTCTAGAAGAGGGGTCTATCTTTAAATTTACACGGGCTACAGAGGATTAAAGAAAATCGGATTAGAATAATTATGTCTAAAGAATATCAACTACAGCTCAGAAGAAATTGAAACTAGAGCAACATCTTCTTCATAGCTAATACACCTAATTAACGGTATATGTTGAATGAGTATCAGACTTACCGTTTTTGAATAATAACTGCATAAACTTAAAATTTTGCTTTTAAAAACTGAAAATTTTGTAAAAAACGTTGATTATCTCGAAAAAATTCGTTATTTTTTTTTTTTTATTGTGTTGATGCGCTACATCATCCCCTACAACTTTTTCATACACAACTTTCATATCAGACTTGTCGTTTTTCAGGTGTATTAATTCTAAAAAAAAGCTATGAAGAAATATTGCTCTAGTTTCAATTTCTTCTGAGCTGTAGTGGATATTCTTTAGACGTAATTTTTCTAATCCGATTTTCTTTAACCCTCTGTAGCCCAGGTAAATTTAAAGATAGACCCCTCTTCTAGAACAATTTTTTTCCTAAAATACTCCAAGGAATCACCCCTTAAAAACTTTTTGCTCTAAACTGGACCACCCTGTATATGAACAAGAAATGGAGTTATTATTTTTTCTGTGGTTAAATTCACGTTCACAACCCTGCTTTTATTTATATCATAAATTTTATCATATTTTTTTTTATGTCTTTCTTTGAAAAAATTTTCATTTTGCATTTGAAAAGTAAATTAGCAGAACAATAAATATACGAAAGGAATATATATACATATATATAAGTATTTGCCTAACTAAAAACAAGACATAAATCAAAAACTATTAAACAAAAAACAAAAAAATACGAGTAAATATTTTTATAAACTAAAAGTAAACTTAAAAATATATAAAATTTGTATATTTAAAAAAAAAAATAATAATCACCAAAAACTAGTAAGTAATTTAAGTATGTACTTTATTTTGGAATTTTATTATACTCTTGTTATATACATAAGGGCCCTATTACACATCAATCATTCGTCAATCTTTCATCCATATATTGTCAATATATGGATGAATGATTGATGAGAAATGATTGATTGCGGTTCTATTCTCATCAATCATTCGTCAATCATGCAAGCAAAATTCCCATCAATCATGTCATCAATCATTTTTGACAAGTTCAGCTGAGGCAAAAAAAATTGCTTTTTGGGGAATGTTCAGATAAGGTTATACTATTAATTTGTGATGTAATTCAAAAAGAATAATTTTTATATTAATTTTAATAATTATAGTAATTATTGTAAAAAAACGATTGATATATTATTCAAATGTGCAAAAAAATAATTTGTTGTTTTTTATACCTTTTACTTTACTTTAAAAATTCAATTTAAATTGAAGTTAAAAACATTCCCCTAAAAATTATATTTTCAATATTCATATATGTATCGAAATTATCAATATATTCAGAACACTTCCACAATATGTCATTGCAAAATGTCAAAATATGGGTAAAAAGATTGATGAGTGCATGATTGATGTGTAATCGGTCATCATTCTTTTCATCCATATATTGACAATATATGGATGAATGATTGATGAAAAGAATGATGTGTAATAGGCACCTAACAGTTGATGGAGAAATCGAATCATAAAAGAAGAGTGTGAACACAGAATTAAGTAACGGTGTTGCTGGATCCAAACGATTTTTGATAAATTTTGTCTTTTTGCATTACTTACAAAATCAACTAAAATAATTTCTACAATTTTTTTACAAAGTATTGTTTGCTCCATTATTTATTTTTCATTTTGATAAACAATCAAAAGTCAAACTTAGCTATGGTTTTTATAATCATCTAGGTACTAATAGATCATTCAATCGTTCTACAAAATATGTACCTACTTTTTTTTAAATTTTTCAAAATTTAAAACGTTGAGATACGTTGAGATGTTATTCTCAATCAATGCACTCTACTACAGGCCTTCTTACTCAGAGCGCAACTTTCAAAATGTATCTTATTTGTGTATAAACCTTTTATAAATATTTAAAAACGAAGGATCTTATTTGGTAGCAAAGATATTTTTAAAATGAAATATATTTCAAAAAATATAAATTTTTATCTACTTTTCCTGAAAATCCCATTGAAAACTAATTAAAAATTCATTAAAAAATTTGATTTTAAAAAAAAATCTACTCAACAATCCGATATAGATCTAATCATCACAAGCTAAAGCAGCAAACTGGAGAGGATTCAAAACCATACTAATGAAAAAAATTAGAAGCTTTTTCTTTCCTTCATCTTTTTTCTCAATTAATTTACATACTAAAAAAGCTTTAACCAAGGTTATGTGTTGTTGTAATTTCATCAACAAAATTGAATAAAAGCAAAAAAAAATGAAATTTGAGTTTATTGTGCAAACTCAGGTTAAAAAGAGACAGTTTTTGGCAGTTTTCGTTTAATTTTGTAAAAAATAGTGAGTAAGAAGGCCTGAAGTAGAGCGTGCATTGTCTCATTAATAAAATAATAAGAAAGGGCTTGTTGCTGTCCTGTATACGATTTTATTCTCTAAATCTCTTTTTGAAAAACTACATTATATGAAATATTTTTACCAAAAAAATTTTCCTTTGAACGTCTTGTAAAACTTTTGAGTATAATGTAGGGCTCTCAGATTTCCATCATGATGAACCGGGACATAAAGAAAAACAACAAAATTAAAAAAAAAATACTTGTTTTGTTTCTTACATTTATAAGTACTTATTAATAGATTTAGCCGCTTTTAGTAATTCTTTTTTACATAATATAATATAGTCATACTTTTCACTACAGTTTAGATCGAAGTTAGTTATGCATTGTAATATAACTTCAACTGTGCTACTAGTTAGTGAATTTCTTTCATCCGTCCATTGAATTCCCATTAGCGAAAAATACGCTCAACATTTGCGTTGTGTGCCGGAATAGCAAAAACGTATTCACAAATTTTTTAATAGATCAATATATTGTTCAGGAAAGTTTTTGTACATTTTTTGTAAAATACAAACCCACTTTTCCGAAGCTATTTTAAATTTCCAATCAAGATTTTCCTTTGATTCGGAGTCAACTATTGCGCGCACTATTTGGATTTGATTACATATCTGGTGTTCAATAGAACAAGTAACATAATATTGGTTTCAAATTCATAGATGGCTCTTGTCTTCCAATTGAGCAATAATTTTTGGACGGAAATTTTGAATTAGAAAAGAAATATTTTTTAGGTTTTTTATCTCGAAACCAGGACAAAAACCTTGCGACCGGGACACCGGGACAAATTGTTCAAAACCGTTGTTGCTTTCCGGGACGTCTGAGAGCCCTAGTATAATGGATATTTTTATGTATTAGGTTACGCAGCTTTTTGAATAGCGAAATAATTCGAAGACATTATGATAAAGCACAAAACACTCCGGAAAATGGTTTAATATAGCATATATTCTACCACAATGAGGAGTACATCAAAAAGACCTTGCTCAAGGGCTTCATAGCTCCAGAGCATTTTATCTATTTGGATAAAAACGGTTATATTCAAAACCGTAATCATGTCCCTCTATTATACCATTATAATAGACGGGCTACATGTAAAGCTATTGATTATAACCCGGGCAATATTAACGGAGAGAATTTAAAATTTGAAATGTCCATACCAGATAAGGACAAATTAATTAAAGCAAACTATTGGTGGTTGGAAAACTCTTATTATAATTAGCACATAGTATAACATACATTATTTTTTTTAATTAGGTTAAGCAGTTTTAATTAGATTAAGATAGACTAAGTTAGGCTAGGTTTTTAATAAATATAAATATTGGTTTTTACCTCCTACTTTTCCAATAATATAATTCAAAGACTAAAAAACTTTGTAAAGTTGTACATAGTATAAAAAAACTCATAAAATTTTGCGTAAAACTAACATAAAAACGGTAAAATTGTTTAGATGTTAATAAAATTAGAAATAAGTAGCTGGTTTTGTAAATTTTTGTAGGCTAGACTAGTGTAAGAATGCAAAAATAGTGGGAAAAAATAAAATTTATATTAAAAAAAAAAAAAAAAAAAATTTGATTGCAATGTTTGTAAACTATTAATTATGGAAAGCCAAAAAAAATTAAATACTTATAGTTACTTATAGTAATTGTTATTTTAATCTGATTCAGCGTGGTGGTTAAGCAGTATCTTCTATATTTATGTACAAAATATACTATTTCATATGAACGCTATTTTAAACAGTTTAATGATTTTAATAAAATATAAATTTCTGGCTGATAGCAATCAAAAAGGAATTATGTGTCCTTTAACTTATCAAAGTGTAACATCTGGCGACTTTGATGTACCATTAGACACAATTTGTACATGTGGAAAACGTTCTTTCGAAATTTTTACACGAATTTTTTTAAATTTTTGGTAATATTGTATTGTCTAATTCTAATATATTATGTAGCATGGAAAATAAGCAAGTATGTGAAAATAAACCGTCATAATTAAATTTTAATATGTTAAAATTTAAATAAATTAAATAATTTAATATTTTTACATGTTGTAACTAAAACTTGTTATAACTATATAATTTTGTTGTTGTTTTTAATTGAATTTTTTTTTGTTTTATTTATTTGGAAAATAATGTTATGTATTTTATTATTTTGATAAAAGATTTTACTTTGGTTTTATTCAAAATCAATGTGTACTACACTTGGTATATATTTATGAAATTTATTTTAATTTTGGGTTAGTGTGCTTCAGCACTTCAATATGTGTACTGTGTTACTTTTTATGATGAATGTTTTTTTAAAAGCTTATTTTTCGAATCAAAATAAAAGATAATCAAATATTTTTTTTTAGAACTGTAAGATAACATTTCAAATTTTTTTTTTTCTTTAAAACTTTTTTAATTTTCTTAACTGTAACTACTCCAAAAATTGGATCCCCGCTGAAAAACACTGATTTTTCATACAAAATTATGAAATTAGGGATTTATATTCCAATAAAGTGGAAGTCGCTCTCTCTTCGCTAGTGCCTGTAATAGCCAGGAGTGAATGATCTATTAGCAATGAATATCCATTAATAAGAAGATGCACTGGAATAAAACTTTATAATTTGTCAATGTGTTGGCTACCATTTTTCCAGTCGATTTCCAAAATTGTAAGAAATAGATAGTAATAAGAATTTAATTTGTGAGAGATAAAAATTCAAAATACAAAGTGGAAAAAAATGAACGAACAGTTTTTTTGTATGAAAGAAATATTGTTTTATTTATTCTTAAGCTATCAAAATTTACAGATGCGCTACACTTAAAAATGCATAGCATAAAAATATCATTTATTCAAATTTTAAATATTCACATTATTAATGTTCAAATTTTTTACTTATTTATAAAATTACCAAAACGCATTCATTATACATATTACTTATAATCATTGTGAATTATTTAATTGATTATTATTATTTTTTTAAGGAAGTAAAAATGCATCGAGTCATTCATAAAAAAAAAACGCTTGGTATTCTTTTTAACTACCTGTTTCAATACCTGAAAAAATTTGTATATTGAAAATACCAGAATTATAATCTGGTTGAAATAAAAAAAATTGTTTACTTCCCTTATAAGGCAATAAAAGAAAATAATATGATATTTAAGAAATAATTTGAAGAATTTATGTAGGTACCTGTAAAAAATCAATCATTCAAAATTGATTTATTGTCATACCCTAATAAATTTAATACGTTTATTTTTAAAAAAAATCGTACACAAAATTTCAGTCGACCATATCATGTAAAATCTCTAGTGAGCTAAATTAATAAACCAAAATCTCACGTGGGCTATTTAAAATTACATTGCAAAATCTAGGTTGCTTTTTAAATAATTGAATTTTTTTTTATTGTTACAATTCAAAATTTTACAAATTAAAAAAAAGAAACAAAATAATTTATGTATGTATGTTACCTCGATGTTGAAAGGAATTTAGTGGAACAAAAAATGATTACTTCGCGTTTTTGGTATTTTAGGTTTTTTAGTACATTGTCGCTTAATTATTTAACAATGGAAGAAAGGAAATGCTTAATTAGCATTTTCTAATATTTTAGTTTTAAATATAATTTTGCTTATGAAATAATGTTTAAAGAAAGAAAATGTAATTTGAGACTTTTATTTATTGTAAGGAATGTTATGAAATTTATGTTATTTGGAAATAAGGGTTTTGAGAGATCAATAGAATATATGACTTCCGACTTCCCACTCCTGAAGCTAGTTGTTTTCCTGCACAACATACACATCCTTATTTTTTGGTATGTGATATTTCATTTTGTACAAATGATAAAGAGATTGTTATTAGGCATGTTTATATGGGTAGAAAAGTGGTAGAAATCTACCAAAATTTATAGGTGAGGGTGGATTTTGGTAAGGGGTAAGCAAATCTACCAAAATTTTAAATTTCCGGTAGATTTTTAACGTTTAAATTTTTTTTCTGGGAGTATGTTAGTGTACAAAATATTCTAATTATTTTTTATTCACAAAAAATCAGGAAATTGATCGAATATTAATCAAATAAAAAAATATAAATTATACAAATAATGTCACTAGAATAATAATAAAAATTTATTAATTTATAATTTCAATTCCGGCCATCTTGATATTTCAATAATGCCAGCAACAATGGCAGAAATCTACCAGTTTTTTTTTACGTATGACCATGATGGTAGATTTCTGCGGCAGATTTCTGCCTCGTATAAACATGGGCATTGATAGTAAAATTAAAATTATGCTACTATTTGTATAAACAATTATATTGCTTTTTTCTTTTTCATCAGTAATAATAGATATAGGTATTTGATTTTTTTATTGTTTTCTATTTTTTTATTTTTTTTTTTTTTTTTTACACTCTACAGTAACTTAGATAGAATCACTTTTTCGTGCTTTATTAATAAGTACGGTACTGCAATTTTACACTACAATCTACAATATTTCGAGTATTTATTTAACAAATTACTGGCTTATCAATTCATTAAATGTGGAAAACTACTGCTATTGTCAGGAACTAAGCCTTCTTAAATAGAATAGTTTCATTTTTATTTAAATTGTCACCAGATTATACTCTCAATTATTTTTTGCCATTTATTATATCCCAATGACAAAGGGTACTGGACCAGGTCGAAAAATCCATAAAGCATTTTTTTTGATTTTGCTTCATCGGGAATCGAACCTGGGACCTTTCGGTTGAAAGGCAGGCGCTCTACCTACTGGGCCCCCCAGCGTGCTTAGGTTTTCTAAATTTACAGTAAAGGTTGTTTGTTAATGTTAGATAATTTGGAATTACAAATTGTTTCTTATATTCTAATTGTTTGTTTGAAAATTTTGAATTATTTATTTCTATAGTGCAATTTATTATTAAAAATTATTATATCCTTTTGTTTAAAAAGAAATTTACTTTATTACAATCACTAAATAGTTTTGTATTGCATTTATTACCGAGATTTCACCAAGTTCTAGTTCTAATATTATATCTATAGAATTGGAATTAGTTTGAAATGGTTTGTATTTTCATTGCTTAATTTTAAGATTTGAATAATGAAAATTAGAGTATTATTTTTTATGGCTACTGAACTTTTTAGTTCTTGGATTTTGAATATATATATGTCATAGTCATCGATTTCTTCAGGAGTTAACAATGATCTAATCAATGTTTAGTGTTTTGCGAACATTAGACGTCGTTTAGATATTGTAATTGGATGACTACATTTCTGTGGTCAATTGAAATATAGTTTGAAACTTTTTCTATTACCAAGTTGTGTTGTTTCATATTTTCTTTTAGGGAATTAGTGTTCTCTTGGAGAATTGAATTTATGTTTATTTGGTTATTGGAATTAGTAACTATGTTGTTACTATTTTGGTCCAATAATTTTAAGTGATTTTCTAATTCCGTTATGTCTTCTTATTCTAATGTTCCGAAAATCCATTGCAAGAAGAGAGCCTTCGACGTTATTTAAAGCTCTCTTATGTTTTAGTGGTATTATCGTTTTAAAAGAATTTTTTGTTTGATTAATTTTGTTTTTTAATATTTTACAGAAATTTTTATTAGTGTTACACTTTTGTAATATGTATTATTTATTTGGTTTTCTATATTATTTATAAAATTTTAGATTTCATTGAGATTAATTATGTATATTATTATTTATTATAGTTTTCTATTATTTCGACATTGTCCTGTGCTATTGTTGCAAAACAGGCTTCGGTGTCAAGTTTGATCACGTCAATTGAACACGGTTATTATTAATATTGTTATCAGCCGTAAATTTAAATTTTCGTTTAATTCGATTTGCGTGAATATTTTTATTTTTAAATTGGTTAATTTCCCAAGTAACAAGTTTGATTCTATAAAAGCTTTTGTCCAGCACTAGCTCCAACTTTAAGCTCTATATCCGTTCTTAGAGCTTTTATAGAGCTCTTATAACAACAAAAGTATCGCTTATAGAGCTAATTCAATTTTTAATTTAGCTCTATAAAAGTATTTTGCGTTCGTCTTTTGCAGCACTCTCTCTTTTTAAACGTTTAAATATAAATTAATTTTAGAATCATGTTCATATGTATGTATTGTTTTATTACTTTTATCTAATTTATTTTATAGATTAACATATTTATATTTTATCACAATAAAATAGTATGGAAATGTGATATTGCAAGTTAGTTTAAAATGTGAATATTTTTCTAATTAAACATTAAATTTCCTTGCTTCTTCAAATTTCTCGTAAATATAGGTCTTCTACTTCGAAAATTTACAAAATCCTACAATAATTAAAAAAAAAAACAATTAAAAAAAAATTTTGTTAAAATTTTGAACACTTTTTTTTTGAATATTTTTGAATTTTTTTAATCAAATATTTTCAAAAGATAAAACAAACCCAAAAGAGCACGGGTTCAAACCCCGTGAGAACCGAAAAATTTTTCGGTTCGGTGAAAATTACTGAAAATGTAATTTTCAATACAACCACTTCGGTTCAAATATAATTTAATAATTAATAAAGATATAATAGGACCGTTCACGTACTTTTGTGGGAAAAACTTGCAAATGAGAGAAAAGAGAAAAAGAGAAAAAAAAAAGTAAAAAACTCTTATCTGCAAGTAAAAGTGGATTTCCTCTTAATGGACGAACGTCCGGTCAAATTTTTTAATCAATCAAAAAATTTTATTTTACCAACACATACACAAAAAATCCTCTCCGGGCATTTTCTTCATCCAATTTCTTAGTTAAAATATTTTTAACTTTTGGCTGAAGGACGAAGTAAAAGAAAAGGATAGATATATAATTATTAGATAAATATTTATTGCTATCTCGATTTATGAATGATCGCATTCACATATAGAATTTCAAATGTTTTTTAAGAAAAAGATATGATATATTTTTTGTTTTTTAGTTTAAGATTATTTTGTTTCTAACAAATTATTTATATTTTAAGATAAAAGCAAAGCGCTATATTTTATTTTTTTCGAATATTACTATCCATTATTACTCTTAACAAAATTTTAATTTTTTAAATAAAAGTAATATCAACGCATGTAAACATATTTTCAAACGTCAACTTTTTTTGACTATATAACAAATGTCAGTCCTTCGCGCATTGAGAAGAAATCATAAAATTTTATTTAATCAATTATAGTGTAAAATAAAATTGTCCGGACGTTCGTCCATGAAGAGGAAATTCACCATAAAATTACTGGAACGCAATTCTACAAGACAAGTTTTTACAAGATGTGCGTACGGGAACGGTCATAATATAACTAATAAAAAAAAATTATATAAATTATATATTCATTTATTATATAAATTATATATTATTTACAAAAATATATACCAAATAATTAATATAATTTAATAAAAAGGCCCACATTTCGAAAGGGAAAAGGACCTATAAAGTTGGCCTACAGATTTATCTGTAGGACTAACTGTTAAAGTAAATAAATAAATAAAACAAACCTATCAAATGTTTATTATTTTAAAAAAAAATTTATTTTATTTATTTTCAAGATTTTCAATGTTTACAATCAATATTAATTTCATTAAAAAATGGCGATTGGGTGTAGAGGTTTTCTTTACTGATATTTAGCACTTGTAGAGCTCGAAAATGGATTATAAAGTTAATCAGTTTTTTAGAGAGAGATAACATAAAATGACATTAATATCACAGTTTCCCGTATGGCTGCGTGGTGAAGTAAAATGGATTTCGATATTTTCTGTTCTACAGAAGTCTTTATAATGATAATACTATCGAATTCATTATCAAAAATTAGTTTTTTCGGTTTTCCGAAAATAAATTCCTTTTTCTAAGGCCTTGGATTATCGTTAAACTATTTCGATCAGGTAATTTAGAAAGTGTCAGGTGTTTGGTGAATTTGTCTATTATTGTTAAAAATGTTTTCTTCTTTAAACAAGACATCCACATGGATAATTTCATTAGGTTCCATTGGCGTTTCTGTTAGGTTGAATTTGAATTGGATTGGACTCTTGTCATGCTTTGCTAAATTGAATATATTGTAATTATTAATATATTTGTAGACGAGATCCTTTAAATTTGTGATCTAATAAATAACATGTATTTCGAATTTTATTAAGATTTTCTAAGATTCCACGATGATTGGTATTATTGTGGGTGTTTTTTTTTATAATTTCTAACATTTTAAGTTCATTATATATATCTTCCGCTTTGGTTGAGCTTTTGACGAACTTAATTTTATTGTTGTTGCTGAATAATCCTACTAGTATATCTTGAAAAATAGCATATTCATTCTCGTGATAAGTGTATCAATATCTTTCGTTTGCATAAACATACTATCACTACGTGGTAATTTAATTAAGAATTTCTCTAATATACTACTTTCATTATTTTCCGTGGTAAACTCAATTGGTTTACTACCATCGAGTTCATATAGCAAATTTAATTTTTTTGATATAATTAATAATTCTGAATAGTATTGACTTACGTTAAAATATCTGATGATTGAGTTTGCTTGATGTCTTAAAAGCAGATATGGTTCCGGTACTCTAAAGGTTTTCTTCAATTAAGTCTTGATGTTAAACTTTCCCCTTGTATTTTTGCTTCGAAGATGTTTAAGATATATTTTTTTGAAGGTGGATCTGGTACTAGGTTGTAAAGTACTTCGACTTCTCTTATAAAGTATGAGAGGTCGGTTGTGTTGTCACCATTGTAACTTTGTTTTATTTAATCACTTTTATTAATTAGTTTGATGTATTTTAATTATATATGTATAAAAATTATTTTTGATATTTATATAATTTTTTTTTGTGTTTTTTTTAGGTAAGTGTTACTGTTTTTTTTAATTGCCACTAATGCTCTTTTTTGAAAAAGAAACGGTAAGCTTTATTTTATAAATAAATTTTTTTTATTTTGTAAATCAAAATGGTATTTTTATTTATTTATATTTTTTTTTGTGAATCAAAAAAATTTTTGTTATAGTTTACCGTTGGCAATCCTACCGACTGCGCTAATTTTGTTCGTAATGTTACACTTAATTACAAGAAATTCGTTATCACCTTCACCATAAAGAAAAAAAAACAAAATTTTATATTTTTAATCATAAATGTTCTTTATTAATTATTCTTTAATTTCTAATTTTATTTAATAATCATTCCTTTTTGCTTTATATTAAGTTTATAATTTTAATTTCAAGAATACAAACTTTTTTATATAATAATTATTTGGAACTGAGCTTATATGTTGCTTTATATTTCAGGTACCCACTGGTTAGTGGTTCAGACTGAACTTGCATATTTTATATTATAATTTTCTGTGAAACATCACATTGCGCTTTATCATAACAAAAAATGATTACTTCGCGTTTTTGGTACCTTAGATTTTGTAGTACGGTACTTTTTTTTAGTAATGGAATAAAGAAAATGCTTAATTAGCATTTTCTAATATTTTAGTTTTGAAAATTAGTTTTGATTATGAAATAAAGTTTAAAGAAAGGAAATGTAATTTGAGATTTTATTTATCGTAAGGAATGTGATGAAATTAATGTATTTGGAAATAACGGTTTTGAGAGGTCAATAGAATATATGACTTGTACGCCGACTGAATGAGTAGTGACTAATGAGTGATGATTTAAAAATGCTTTTTTTTTGTTTTTAGTCATATTATTTCAAAAGAAGACATAGTAATGGTGTTTAGGAGATATTATATTACAGTATAAAATATTATTTTTTAATATAAAATTATCAATGAAATTATTTTAAATTTGATTTATTCACTCAATTTTATAAAATAATTACAGGTTGTTTTAACTAAATTATGGAAAACTATAAATGGTCAAGAACAAAAATTAAAAAGGCAAAATAACTAAAATTCAAATGAAAATCGGAAGAAAATACAAGTAAAACTAGAAAAATGTAAATTAAAATTATAAATGAAATGCTAACTCATCAAAATCATATTTTAAACAAAAAAAAATAATTACAAAAATTACATCATTTTCAAGAAAATATTTAAAAAATTCGAAGAATAAAAGCTTCAGAGTTTTAAAGAATTTAAAAACAAAAAAAAATATGGCAATAAATTTTTCCGCCTCATTTGCTGCTTGCTTGGCTGCTGGCTTGAAAGTTCCCCGCCAGATAATGTACTGTATTTCTCAAGATACTGGTGCCCCATATGTATTGTACAAGGATTCACAAGAAGCAGTAGAAAGAAATGCTGCCGCATTAGGCGGTGCACAATGGGGTGCAGATGCTTATCCAGCAACCATTCAACAAACATCACAAACACATTTAGCTCAAAATGTTCAACATAATGCAACAAGTCAAATCGCTGCTGTAGCAGCGGCAGCAGTTGCTGCTCAACATCAACAACACCAACAACCACAGCCACATAGCCCAAATGATGGAGATCGGAATCGAGATGGCCAACATCAACATGGATCTTCACCAGCAACGAGTCCGTATCCTTCTCAAAGACAAAATGGAGCAGTACAAGAAAATGATGTTAGAATAAATCAGGTAAGTTTGTATTTATGTAGTTTTAAACCTATTTTATAATTCGAATTAAAATTTCAAGGTAAATGGATTGCAACAAAATGTACAGACGAATCAAAATGGACAACAACAACAAAATCAAAACACGAGCGATCAACAGCGTACTATTGAAATGACGCAACATAGGGAACCAAGCCAGCAGCAGCAACAGTTACAGAATGGAAATCCACAGCAAAATAATGATGGGACGTTCAGTGCTCCACAGCAAACTGAAATCAATTATTATACTCAAAGACACTCAAATGGTCCACAAAATAGCATGTTGGCTCCCCCAGGCTTCCCACCACTGCACTACTTAAATAAACCCGGATTACCTGGTATGAGCAGTTCGATTGATCAAAATGGTAGTCTTGAAACATATTCATTACCCGACCTTTTACCAGGTGGTGGTCATAATATGCATCAAACTACTACAACAGCTTCCCCAAGTACACATAAATCGAAGACGCACTCAGACTTACGTTTATTTAAATGTTTAAGCTGTGGCAAAGATTTCAAACAAAAAAGCACACTCCTGCAACACGAACGAATACATACAGATGCTAGACCATATCCTTGCCCAGATTGTGGAAAAAGATTTCGGCAACAGTCACATTTGACGCAACATATAAGGATTCATGCAAATGAAAAACCATTTTCATGTGCGTATTGTCCACGAAGTTTTCGGCAGAGAGCAATACTAAATCAGCACGTTCGCATACATTCGGGTGAGAAGCCCTATTCATGCCCAGAATGTGGCAAACATTTTCGCCAGAAGGCCATCCTCAATCAGCATGTGCGAACCCACCAAGGCGAGCGAAAGTTTAAATTAAATACAAGAATAAACATAAACTAAATATATTTTTAAAAAATCCGATTTCAAAAAAGCTAATTGAGTTTTTCCAAATTTAATATTATGTTTTATTTAGTTAATCGGATATTTGATTTAATATTTCATCCGAGTTACAAAAAAAAATAATAAAAATAAATTAGATAGATTGGCTTTCTTTAAATAAAATTGCTGCCTAAAGTGATTGATTCTAAAACGTTTACTAAATGTATTTCGTGAATATCGTTCAAAGTATCTACGAAGTAATACTTCAGACGCAACATAATAAAATTCGATTCTTATTTGGAAAAATTTAAAATTTGGCAGATTAGTTTTGTATCACTCAAACTAACCAAAACTTTTAAAGGAAAATTTTGCAAAAAAATTAGTCTCAATCTTTTGTATATTAATTTTTTTAAAACTCAAGTTAAAAACATGAACTTAAAAAATGTCAAATTTTAAAAATTTCCAATTATTAAATATTATACATAATATGTATAATCATTATATTATTTGACGAATCAAAATTTGAGATACATTTATTAGAACTTTACGTTATATAAAAACTAAGCTCGCCTGGGTGAATAAAACGCAGAATTTTTTTTTTACATTAAGTATATTGTATAATCAGTTTCTTTCACATAAAAATAATTTCGTAGATCCTTTGAACAAATGAAACTCAGATTTCTTTAGCATCAAAAAATTATTGTTGTTTCTCATACATATGGTTTTTAGCATTCATAAGTTTTAAGTAATTAAATTGAATTAAGAATTTAAAAAATATATTTTTGAAATTTATAGATGTTTCACCTCATCTCATCTTTAAAAATGGACCACACCCATCACTTTGGCCGCCTGATGTACCATTTCCTGGAGATGATCATGAAACGAAAAATGAAATTGGATATAATGAAGATGGATCACAAAGTACTCCCGAATCAAGTGGTATGTATTTCACTGCATACTACAAAGACAGCAAAGGTAATCCAAAAATGTTACCTGATGTCTTGCGTGGCCATCACAACAATACACATGGTATGCCGTTATATGTTCGGTGTCCAATTTGTGAAAAAGAATTTAAACAAAAAAGTACGCTATTACAACATGGTTGTATCCATATTGAATCAAGACCATATCCGTGCCCTGAATGTGGAAAACGTTTCAGGCAACAATCGCATTTAACACAACATTTACGAATACACACAAATGAAAAACCATTTGCATGCTTATATTGTCCGCGTTTCTTCCGTCAGAGAACAATTTTGAATCAGGTACTAACATTTTAAAACATTATTTATAATAAAAGCGAAATGCATTCAATTAATTTATGTAGCACGTGCGAATTCATACGGGAGAAAAACCATACAAATGTTCACAATGTGGAAAAGATTTTAGGCAGAAGGCAATATTGGATCAGCATATAAGAACTCACCAGGTAGTTGTAAAAATTTAAAAATTAAAGTGATACACCATCATAAAATAATTTAAAACTATTCTTTTTAAAAAAATATTTAGCATGAGTAAATTCGATATTACTATATGTCTATATGTCTATGCAATAAACATCGAAACCCCTTTATTAAATATTTTATTAAACGTACATACGTAATACAAAATATACAAATAATTAATTCAGTTTCAATCACTAATAATACCTTATTTTACTATCTACGATTTCACTCTTTAGGGGGATCGTCCATTTTGTTGTCCAATGCCAAATTGTAGACGACGATTTTCTACAGAACAGGAAGTTAAAAAACATATAGATAATCATATGAATCCACATTCATCAAAATCACGTCGACACACAAATAA